>CANIUD010000008.1:1907500-3220000 GCA_947470075.1 Closterium sp. Yama58-4
CTCTACCTCCTCTCCAGGGTCCTCCCATGTCCCCTCAAAAATGGAAGAGGTGTAGGGATCCTGGAGGGAGCTCCCAACTGTACTAGCACCATGCTCCTTCCACCCCTTGTAGCTCAGCCCCTCATGGAAAACCACATCCCGGCTTTCCACCACCCGCTGATCCGCCACACTCCACAACATCCAAGCTTTGCTCCTCTCCGACACACCAAGGAAAATGCCCCATTGTGCCTTGGGATCCAGCTTCCTCCGTTGCTGGTCGGGCACTTTGTACTGCGCCATGCACCCCCAGACTCGTGCCATGGACACACTAGGCACCTTCCTGGTCCACATGAAGTATGGGCTCTTGCCCCCTAGCCCCTTGCTGCCCATCCGGTTCTTGACCCAGTTGGCATATTGCACTGCTGCCCCCCACCAAGTATGGTCCAGCTGCGCATGAGCAAGTATGGCTCGGGCAAGGTCAATGAGGGTCCGGTTAAGCCGCTCCGCTGCTCCATTTTGCTGCGGCGAGTAGGCAACTGAAAGTTGGTGGGTGATGCCCTTATCCTCAAGGAAAGACTCCAGATCCTTCCCCATGTACTCCCCACCCCGATCAGACCGTAGTATTTTCACCTTGGCCCCGGCTTCCCTCTCCGCATAGCGTATCCAACGCTTGAACACCTTGGCCACCTCATCCTTGGTTTTCACCAAGGTGACCCAACTGAGGCGGCTGTAGTCATCCAGGAATGTGATGAAGTATTTGCTGCCCTTCTCCCTATCCGGTGTTTGCATGGGGCCACACACATCCGTGTGCACCAACTCAAGAGGAGCGGAGGCTCTAGTGGTGGAGGTAGGGAAAGAGGTCCTTGGCAGCTTCCCGGTCGTGCAATCAGGGCACTTGCTTGGCTGCCCACCACCCTCCTTGATCTCCACACCCTTCAGCTCCCCCTTCTTCACACACTCCACAAGTTGCTGCCTTCCTGCATGCCCCATGCGTAGGTGCAGCAAATCTGCCGTCACTTGCTCCACATCCTTCCAACGGGTGCTGCAAGCGGCATCCTCGGCTTCAACCCCATGTGCCCTTTCCACCTGAGGCACACAAACTGGAACAAGGTATAGACCCTTCTCTAACTTGGCCTCCATCACCACAGCTCCACCCTTGCAAACCGTGCCACCTTCCATGGTGAAGGTGCATATGTATTCTTGCTTCGCAAGCTGAGAGCATGAGAGAAGGTTGGCTGCCAATTCAGGAACATGAAGCACACCCTTCACATTCAGCACCTCCCCCTCCTTCCCTTTGACGGTGATGGTGCCGATGCCGATTGCTTGTAGCTTATCTCCGCTCCCCACAATCACATTTCTGGAGTTAGGTGGGAGGGAGTGATAGATGGTGAAGAGGTCGCGCCGAGGCACCATTCCACAGGTTGCTCCGGAGTCTAGAATGAGCTGATTGGGGTCAGCCAACGTACGACCAGCAAGCGCCGTCTCTATCTCCAAGGATAAGAAGGCGAAGCCATCATCCGATGAGTCCTCCTTTCCCTTCTTATCCTCGTTTGTCGCCGCTGCTGCCGCTTTCTCTTTGCTGCCCTTCTTGTTCCATGCTCCATTCTTCATCCTCCTCTCCACCCATTCAAGCTTAGTGACAGGTGGAGCCTCTCCTGGGTACCCTTGAGGCTTCCACCCATCTGGTCGGCTCCAACACTCCTTCCAAGAGTGCTTCCGGTTGCATCCAGGGACAAGGCACTTGTCGAGTTCCTTCTTCTTCCCCCCACCTCCTTGCCGCTGCTGGTATTTCTTGGAGGCAGCCCTATCACCTGCCCCCATTCCCCCTTCAACTCCTCTACCAGCATCCCTTTTGCGAGCCTCATCAGAGACCAACACCTCCCATATCCAGGCCTTGGTCCATTTCTGTTGCTCAAGGTGAAGGTACTGCAGTAGGGCTTCGTTCGCCTCTTGGTCCAGCCCCTGGAGTGCGGTGTAGATGATCTCCTTCTCATCTACAGTGTAGTTTAACTCCTCCAAGGCTCTCACATACTCATCCACCCTCTGGAGATACTGCACCATGGTCTCCCCATCACCATAGTTGCGTTCCATGGTGTAAAACCGCTTCCTCCAGGTGAGTATGCTTAGCAGCCCTTTTTGCAAGTGCCGATCTTGAACTCTCTTCCATGCTTGGGCAGCTGCACCTTGCTTCCCCTTCAGGTCAATCAGCATCTTTAGGAGCTCTAGTTGGCCTTCCAAGGCCCAACACAGGTACTGGAACGCTTGCTTGTCCTTGCGGTCCCATGCTTCCTGTGCCTTGATAAGCTCCTCCGCACTAAGCCGTTGCCTTCCGGTTCGCGGTGCTGCTGATCCACCTCCACTTCCCTCAGTTGAGGATGAGCTAGAGGCTCCCCCAGCCCCTTCTCCCACTTGGCTAGAGACTCCAGTAGATGCCTTCCCTTCATCAGCTTCAGGTCTTCGCTCCGATCCCTCCAAAACGCCCTCTAGGTCCTTAATACCTAGCCAAAGCGTAAACTGGAACCGCCATAGCGAAAAATCCGAGCCGGTGAACCTAGGAGGGCCATCTAATTTCTGGGCCATGACCAACCCTAGATCTGGAGATTCTTAAGCCAATTCGAAATACGATAATACGAGGGAATGTCGCTGGCCTAACCAGCTCTGATACCACTGATGGAAAGCGTGCCAATCTGGAGAGCGTAACAAGAGATTATGTCCGCCGACTTCGGCGAAACATTGCGTGCAGCTCACGTAACCTAGAACAATGAGCAGGTACGCGTTAGAAAGGTCTTAATCTCTACTTTCCAGAATGGTAAAGCACGCCTTCAACCAAGATCTAGGCCGATCGCTATCGCGATTTATGTGCGACGGGGTATCCTGACGGAATTACTTGGCAGCCATGGATTAGATCTAGAAAGTAGCTTTAGCAAGAGTTCAGATCTGAAAAGTGACGAGTTGGTGAAACCCTACCAACCCAACCCTCGCCCTACAACAATCTCCAACACCTTAAAGTGCCAAACTAGCAACACCAAAGGTGTTGTAGTTGGTAACAAAGGTTTGTTGGTGCTTGTTAGGTGCGAGTTCAAATCCAGCCCGCAACAAGTTCAACCACCACATTTTGCCCAAACCCTTAGCCCACAACCAGCTAGAGCAAAATACCACAACCACCTACACAATCAACAGGGGGGGGGGGACTGGGGATGGGGCGGGAGGGAGACGATGGCTCTGCTGGTCATGACTACCTTCGCTCCTCTGCTCATGCCCTCCAACTCTGTTTCTCTCACGCACTCGCTCTCTTCATCTCTTTCTCCTTGGCCCAATATGTTGCTCCCTCCCTCCCTGACTCCCTCCCTCCCTCCCTCCAAACCTCCCTCCATCCCTATCTCCCTCCCTTCTTCCCTCCCTCTTGCCTCCCTACCTATCTCCCTCCCTCCTTCCGTCATTCTTCCCCTCATGCAGTAGCATTCCAGCAGGAGGTGCGGGGGGCGGGGGGGGGCTAGCGCATGGCGCACCAGTGGCAGCAGGCGCGGCAGCGGCTGCGGAGAGCGTAGGGCGGGGGGCGTTGGAGGGCGGCTCGACGCACAGCAAGGGTGAGTTAGCGAAGCACTCACACATAGGCTCCAATTTGTGGGTGGTTGGGAGGGCAAGATGGGAGGGAGGGAGATGGGGGAGGGGGGGAGGCGGGAGGGAGGGCAATGGCCCTGCTTCTCATGATTACCGTCCGGGCTCCTCTGCCCCTCCTGTTCACGTCCTTCAACCATGTTTCTCTAGCACACTCACCCTCTCCCCTCTCTATCCCCAGTCATTTCTCCTTGGGCCAATATGCTTCCTCCCTCCATCCCTCCCACCCTAAACCCTCCCTCCTCCCTCCCTCCCTCCCTCCCTGCCTCGCACACATGCGCATACACACATTGTACATACACACATGCCACACACATACACAAACATGCATACCGTGGGTGTCGCCTTCCGGAAGCGGCCTGAAAACATGGGAAAAAACACTGGAGCGGATAGCAGAGAAGCTGGTCAAGTGGAAGCATAAATACTTGACCACCTCGGCTCGTGCGACGGTGGTGAATTATTACGTCACGCCAATCATTGCTTTCCTGGCTCAAGTTTACCCTCCCACGTCAGAGGTGTGGGATGACCTGGGATGCTTATTACATGGTTTCCTGTCCGGGAACAGGGTCTCGACGGCAAAGGGATTTACGCTCTGGAGCAAGGTGCTGTTCTACACCTCAAGAGCGGTAGGTCGAATTGGTGCTATGGATCCGGAGATTGTCATCACCTGCATGGTGGCGAGGAGAGCGGGGCTGTTTTTAACGGAGGAAAACGCAATTAAAAGAGATCTAATGGTACGGGCGACAAAGCTGTTTTTGGGTACAGAGTCGTTTGGTGCCTACGAGAAGCTGTTCAAGCACTGGGAGGAAGGGAGTGTCCGCTGGAAGCAGACATATGAAACCTTACAAGCTCGCCGCTGTGCGTGAAGGCAGCTGCCACCACAAGGTCGGAGGTTCTGCTGGAGAGGGTGGTTTTTAATTTAAAATATTCTGATGCGAGGCACCACGCCTATTGGAGGCCAGAGGGAGGCAAAAAAGCTGTGGAAGCTAAGGCTGGGGGACCTGTTTGGCCAGAATGGCGCTGGTGATCTCTCTCAGAAATCAATGGCGGACCTGACGGAGCTGTTGGGAAGTAGCGGGCCTGCTAAGCTTGCACTGAAGGCAGTTGGTGCTCTTCCTGCTCCCTGGAACAGACTGCTGGGTTTCCCAACAGTCCTCCCCAGCTCGGCTGACTCTCCCCTCGCAACTACTGGTTTTGGAGGAGGGGCGGATTATTCCCATGAAGCGGATGGGAGAAGGGTGGAAGGGTGCGCAAACGGAGTCATACAAGCGCGCGAAATGGGCGGCAAGATGGAGTGGTCAGATTGATTGGAAAAATACGGTGAACACGCGGGACTCGGTGATGGTTCCCAGCCGTCCACGTGACGTACTCCTCCGAATCCATGGTCTGAGTCTCCAAGTAGGGGAGCGGCTGGCTTTTCTTAGCAGCAAGTCAGTCCGCCCATACTGTGGAGACACGGAGACGCTGGAACACTACTTGGTGCTCTGCCCCAACATTCAAGTGGTGTCCACTGCTCTTCGGCGCGCTCTATGCATGCTGAACCCCGACCGGGTAACGGACTCGCTGGGGGATTTACTGTTCCGAGAGATGGGCACCAGCTCGGCTTTTCCGGAGCTGACGCTGACGTCTATCGCACTGCAGCAACTGTGACTGGAACGGTGTGATGCTATTTTCAAAGGGAAGAAATCCAAAACGCAACGTGTCCTACGTAGGATCGAGATGGCTTTCCGACAGCATGTGAAGCTGTACACCCATCATTTCGAGTCGATGTGGCAAAAACAGAGGCGGCGAGACACATAGAAGGAGTGGGACATGCTGAGGAGGATAAAGGCAGATGGTTTTAAGCCGAAGTGGACAAATGGATTTGCAGCACTTTGGTCGGCGCGGAGGGCACGTAATATCAGGCCTTGAATGAATCTTATCTGGAGGAAGAGGTCACTCTGACTCCTCACGCACGGTTACAACCGTTCTTGCTTGTGTACACTTGCCCTTCGGTGTATATTTGCAATTACCATGTAACAACAAAAAACAAACAAACATGCATACCATATATAGACAACACATATAACACACACAGAAACACACACACATACACACACACACACACACACACACACACACACACACACATACACATACACACACACACACACACACACACACACACACACACACACACACACACACACACACACACAGCTAGTTCGCCAGTACGCAATTAGGTTGCTTCTTCCCTTCTTGCGCCAACCGTTTTTCCCCTGCTGCTGATCCACTGGCCCCGCTACCAAGATAGTTGTAAGGTTGAGGCTAGAGGGGAGCAGGAGAGCAGGAAAGGGGCAGGGTAGGGTAGGACAAGGCAGGAGTGTAGACGGACAAGATGGGGGAAAGATGAAGAATATATCGAGGAGGAAACGAGCCATACAGGCGATGCGTTTTGATATGCATCTGTGGGCAAGAGAGGGGGCAAGGGAGAAGACATTGGGAGGAGGAAGCGGGAGCAAGGAAGAGGAACAGGACGAGACCTCATAAGCCGTCACGAGGTGTCATGAGCACCATGACTCAGGTGCTACTGCAGATGAGTAGGGAGTGGTGCACCTCTATACGGATGGATGAGGGCAGGGTTGTGTTGTTCACCTGGAGGGGTTGGTGAAGGGCGGAGCAGCACAGGCCGATGAAGAGCGGGGGGGAAGACGCTTTGAGATTACCAGGATGCATCTGACAGGGGGTTGTGCGCCTTATACAGATGGATGAGAGCAGGGCCGTGTCGTTCACCTGGAGGGGCTCGCGACATTTTCTCCCAACCCCCCTTTTTGCTTTAGGCTCCATTTCGACACTCTAGCTGCTGCTAGCACTGAGGATGGCCATACAATGTTCGAAATGCATTTGCCTCAGACTTTTTAGCAGTCTGAGTGTCGGAAAGGGAGAATAGCTTAAAATTGGCAATTATCCGCGTGTATCACAAGCAAGTTCGCGAATGTCGTCGCGTCACCATACTGAACCACATTAACGTTGTTCACTTGGCGATTTTATCCTTGGCGAGATTTTTTCTTGCTTGGCGAGTTTATCCTTGGCGAGATTTTTTCTTGCAAAGTCAACTTTATCCTCCCTTCTCCCCACCCCCCCTCCTCCCCCACCCCCCTCCTTCCCCACCTCCAACTACACAATCTCTCGATTCTTGATGGCGGCGGTCGCGGGTTTAAAGTCCCGTTCTGGGAAGCGGCGCGGGTGCGGGCGCCGGCACGAGCGCGAGCTTAGAGGCCCATTGGAGGCGCAGGTGCGTGCGCGGAGGCCCCACGGGGCCGAAGGGTGCGGGTGTGGAGGCCCCTTAAGGTCGGTAGGCGTGGGCGCTGAGGCCCCTCTGGGTCTGCGGGCCCGGGCGTGGCTGGCGGGCACAGCCCAGGTGGCCCCTCATAGGCGGCGGGCGTGGGAGAGGAGGCCCCTCGGGGACGGGAGGCGCGGGAGCGGAAGCCCCTCAGGGGAGTCGGGCACGGGCGAGGAGGCCCCTCAGGGGCGTCGGGTGGCAGGCGGCGGGCGTGAGAGCGAAGGCCCCTCTGGAACGGCGGGCGCGGCAGCGAAGGCCCCTCGGGGACGGCGGACGCTGAGGCGCCTCTGCAGCGGCGGGCATGGGCGGTGGGCGCGGGTGCGGAGGCCCCTCGGGGGCGGTGGGCACGAGCGGTGGGCGCGGGCGTGGAGGCTTGGTGCAGTGTAAACGGTTGGGAGGGCTACTACTGTTGTCACTGCGTTGCTCTTGCTGCTGCCATGGCATTTGGAAACACGAGGTACCTCTGGGAGGTACCGAGCTAGTTAGACTACCCGGCAGTCAACCCGCTTCTTTTTTATTGTCTCTACGATTGGACGGCGGCTCACGTAGCTCAGCTGAGAATAGCACCGGCTGAACTCAGTATGAGCGAGAAGCTGCTGCTCCAGTCTTAACTCGCAGTAAGCTCCGCCGAGTTCATTATGGAATGGACTCCTACTCTTCTAGCACTTTTTTCTTGTAAATGGTTAATTTATCCCAATGATTTCTTTTTGTCCGCTTGTTGCGACATCTGAAGAGAGGATGGGAATATTGTGAAGGGAGGAAATGGCGATAATAAAGACTCTTTGCACATACATATTATGGCCTAGTGCTGCTAGGATCATTGCAAGTAGTGGAATGCTTGGTAATGCGTGGCGGTGCATGGCGGTGTGCATGGCTCAAAGCAATGGTGCGCGATGCGATGCGTGGCGGAGCGGGTCGGCGCAAGGCCGTACGAGGTGGCGGGATGTGGTGCGTAGTGTTGCAAGGCGCAAAGTGGTTCAAGGCGGTCAAAGGCGGTCCAAGGCGGCACGAAAAGGCGCAAGGTGATGCGATACATGGCGATATACCTGACCACCACTACTTTCACGTGTGTACCTTGCACCTCACGTTTTGGCTATTCCAGTTGGATACTTTTTTAAGGGGCTATGAATAGCGCCCAATGCTCGTTGAACCAAACACTCATCACGCGAGTCTAAGGCAAAAACGAGAAGTTTTTTTTTTTTGCTGTTGCGATTTCCGTTCCGCAACTTCCACGCTACGGGAGCCTGGAACAGACTCACCCGAAATCGTGAGGAAGTAAACACTTGAAGCATATGAGCCCGCATAGAGAAAAGAGGGGCAATGGAAGATCTTGTAGCAACACTAGGAGTGACATGCATACTCGCATTCCTCAAAACGGCAAATGCTTGCTGATAGCACCACGCACTCACACACCAGTTAAAGGATCAGAGTACATGAATCTCAATACAATGCATCCACTAGGAGCTCCTTGTCTTAGAGCATTTCACGCGCGAAGCATTTGTGAGAACCCTATTTACTGAATCGAGCTCACATGGTCGGTGCGGCAACTGATGCCAGCTTTACCATTGATGCGAGGTTCCCATTGAGCAAAGTAATAGTGGCCCGGGAATACGTAGAATGGTCAAATGCAGGGGACTTAATGAGAGGCACGCATGGTCAAGTACGGGGGACTTAGTAAAAGTCACACATGGTCAAGTGCTGGAGGTTCATCTCTCTCATTGCATCGAACCATTAGAACTAACTTCCGCTTCCACTACCTTGACAAAAGATTTGACATGTTTTCTGAGGTTGGTGGTAGGAAACGCCTGGGTGCAGGTATATCGACGAGTGGTGCGCCTCCTACTTTGGGAGTCAACGCTGTTTTCAGTGGTGTTCCACACCTGCCACGTGATTCAACCGGTGTATTTTTTTGTTCAAAGGAGTGGCATGCACCAACATATATTGAAAAGGTTGTAGTTCTTTAGCCGCATGCTGTGGTACATGAATTGCAATGAGCAGCGCAATGAACTGCTTACATCTTGGACGAGCAAAAACGGCAGCACTCGTCTTCTGCGAAGGGGCACCCCGAACTTGAAGAGTGCGACCTGATGGGCAATAAGAAGGAAGGCTTTGGTGAAAGATCCGGCTCATCTTCAGTACTACTAGCTATTAACCAGCCAGATCAAACGGGGACAAGCCTATGGCTCCTTTGCCTCGTAATGGTATGGGGGTGGTCTTACAATGTTTTTTCACACCTTGTCTAACCCAAAGATCTTGGCGACCATGACGACCCTCGTACACCAACATGTGTGGGTGATAGTGGCAACCGATGGCCAGGCCATCAATCCGTACGTTATGAGTGACACCTGATGCAACCGCAAGTGCGACTTATCGCTGTCAAGCGGCTGCTCGGCCGCTTCTACTCTCCACCCTTTTGGCACTCCTGGACACCACTCGAGAAGTTGCGTGAGCGCTCAAAAGTCCACGTCAGCATTCATCTGTCCGATCATGGATTGAAAAACCATTCGGAAGAGTTTTGTAATTCTTGTAGTTCGTTCGCAGGAGTCGAATCTAGCGCTTTCTATCATGCGAATGTTTTCCTCATGTAGACGTAATAGCCTCTCCTAGCAGTACACCTGCCACAACTCCTGGCAGTCGGACTCCTTGATAAGGCGATTAAAATATTTAGAAACACATGCCACGTGCGCTAATACGCGATGCCCAGCGTGGCGCAGAATCTCTTTGTGGAGGTCGGCGGGGAGGGTTTCTATTGCAGACGAAAACTATTGCTAGTAGTACTAGGGCAGAGTAACGACGGGGAAAGGTTGACATTGATGGAGAAAGGAGGGAAAGGGAAGACGAGGGGATGTAGAATCCAAGGCTAGTAAATGGCTATGGTGCTGCTTCGGGGTGGAAGCTGAAGGTGCCGGCTAGAGGTCGAACGGGTGTAAGCGAGGAGAAGACGGCGGCTTGACGGATTGCGCAGTCAGCCAATGGACGCTGACGCTCACGAGTACAAGTCACAAATCAGCCTATTCCACATCTGCAAAGTCGTCCTGCCCAAACCTAACCCTGAATTTACGTTGGGGTCACCATTCAGTTCGAGAGTCAATGGGCTAGGTCGCATTCCGGACCTCCGAACAAGTAACTTCCAAACAAGTTGAGCCGTCGCACACACTAACGTTATTCGTAGGTGTAAAACAAGCGTTTGTTTTGTCGGTGTGCGTCTTCCATCTGCCCTCATGTTCGCAGCCAAAAACATTGCACGCGAAACATTGTATGCGATCACAACCAATTGTGATTTGTACCACTTTTCGGAATGGCTGTTGAATATCAGCCAGTAGGCAGATGGAAGAGTGGCGATGCCTGAATCCTTTTCGCACAATTTTGTTTCTTTGCTAACCCTTCGAACAGATTTGTTCGAAGGCGGCTGTTGTAGAATGTCGGCCAAAATCGTAAAGGGTCGTGAAGCAGTCGCTTGTTCAGAAGTTGCTTGTTCGTGACAGCCCAGACGGAATGCAACATGAGTAAAATTCGGGATCAATTTACAGTTATCCCAAACTTTTATTTACTTTTTTGTTCTATATTTATTTTTGCGATGAAATACACTGTACAATGCATACATCCTAGGGCGTGTCATTCGGGTCAAACTTTTGCGAAAATTATACCTTTAAAGAGGTTCTACATGGTATAATACTTTACGAACACGTTTTCCCACGTTTCAAATAGGTTAAAGTTCGAACTTTGACAATTTTGGCCCGAAGGATACACGCCCTTTGCGAACCCCGCGCAGGCCATTACTGTTCAGGCGAGTCGCCAATCGCAATAGAGTGTTCCATTACCTGCTATAAGGATCACTAGAGTGTTTCGTTTTCTAAGTTTGTGTTCCACTACCGGCCTTTCTCAAGACCGCGTAATTTTTTTCACTTGTTACAGGTCATGACACGTCATGATTGATTGAGAGGAAAATTTACGTATAGACGACACTACTGGGAACCGTTAGGGCAGGGAGCAAAACTAAAACCCTTCAAGAACTTGGAATCATTCTTGGGAGGGATCAACCCTAAACACGGGAACCCGCCTGTTGTTTAGGGTTGGTGCCTCTCCTAGTCGCATCCGTTTCCGAGTGGGTAATATTTTTTAGGTCTGGTAGAGCGATGTATCGCAATTAAATATACATGATGAGACATACCCCCAGAGGAAGACGGCGCGAGCTTCGTGTGAGAAAAACATTGAATGAACCATGTCGCCATATTAGTTATTTCCTCACATTCGGATTATCGGACCAGCCACATAGGCAGCTTCGGGGATGTATCGAACGGTTGGAATTTACTCGGACCTAATTTGGACACCCCCGTGCTATTTTTCGGCCCCAGTTTGATCTTTGCCCGCTGTAAATGGCTGATTGGCCTAGCCTCAGACATTGCAGATGACGATGCTACGTGGCGGCACGTGAATTGAGGCATTGGAATTGGGTTTAATTTGCAACTGCCGCCACGTGGACAGCGATTCTGGCGTCCCCTTTGGCCCCAAATCTGCAAGCCTAACGTTCGGCGCCCTCCCCTTCCCTTAAATCAATTCTGCGGCCTCCCTACCATGCGCCCTCCGTGGCCCATCGCGTGGGGTCGGTTTGGCGCAGGTGCAATATTTGCAGTAGGTTGTTGAACCAGGCGTTTTCCAGGCTAGGATACGCACACTATTTATTGTAGATCCGGCAAGGTCGATCCTACTTTCTCCGGCTGCTTTCCGCCGCCCCTTGGCCCTCGGTCATGCCCTCCACGGGCTTCTCCCCGTAGTCCTCCCCGTCGGGCGCCTCTTTCCGCGTTTGACGGTGCGCCTCTCGGCTCCTGAGGTATATGCGGGCCCCATATAATTCTGTGGCGCCTCGTGCCAGGTCGTTGTAAAGGAGAAGCGCCACGATGGCGAGCAAGCGTCGGAACACGCTCCATCATGATATCGTGTCGAGTGGCCTTGCCGAGGCCACCCCGCCAGAGGGCCGGCGCGGCCAGGTGTCGGCCCTACGCCGAGCCCAAGGTTGACTTGGTTGAGGCCGAGGCGAGCGCCGGACCTGTGCGCGAGGGTCGCGGTCAGGCTGGATCCCGAGAGCCTGTGTATCGCTCGCCACGCGGGCGGGCGCATCCTTATCTGCGGCTCCGCGGACAACCGTTTCGCCGTCCCTGTCATCCCCCCCATCAGCCGTGCTGGCTGTCGGGGGCATTCCGTTCCCCTCCGCAGCAACCGCAGCAACAGCAATAGCAGCAGCAACAGCCGCCCCTGCAACAGTGCCCCCCCAGCTCCGACAGTCGTGCCCGCAGCAACAACCTCCTCCTCCTTCTCCTCCTCCTCCTCCTCCTCCTCCTCCTCCTCCTCCTCCTCCACCCCCCTCCCCCCCCCTCCTCCTCCTCCTCCTCCTCCTCCTCCTCCTCCTCCTCCTCCTCCTCCTCCTCCACTTCCAACGCTTACGCAACACGAGGGTGAGTCAGTAATGCAGTCACGCACAGGCATCAGTGTGTGGGTGGCTGGGAGGGCGGGCGCGAGGGGTGCTAGCAATAGGGGAGGGAGGGAGAGGAGGGGGGGGGGAGACTGGGGATGGGGCGGGAGGGAGACGATGGCTCTGCTGGTCATGACTACCTTCGCTCCTCTGCTCATGCCCTCCAACTCTGTTTCTCTCACGCACTCGCTCTCTTCATCTCTTTCTCCTTGGCCCAATATGTTGCTCCCTGCCTCCCTGACTCCCTCCCTCCCTCCCTCCAAACCTCCCTCCATCCCTCTCTCCCTCCCTTCTTCCCTCCCTCTTGCCTCCCTACCTATCTCCCTCCCTCCTTCCGTCATTCTTCCCCTCATGCAGTAGCAAGAGCAGCAGGAGGGGCGGGGGGGGGGGGGAGGCTAGCGCATGGCGCACCAGTGGCAGCAGGCGCGGCAGCGGCTGCGTAGGGCGGGGGGCGTTGGAGGGCGGCTCGACGCACAGCAAGGGTGAGTTAGCGAAGCACTCACACATAGGCTCCAATTTGTGGGTGGTTGGGAGGGCAAGATGGGAGGGAGGGAGAGGGGGGAGGGGGGAGGCGGGAGGGAGGGCAATGGCCCTGCTTGTCATGATTACCGTGTCGAAATAGTAGGTATAGTAAGAGGCCATAGCTAGGGATGACCTAGCTAGGCAAGAGAGAATGAAGCAAAGGAAGGGGGATTGCACTAGCAAGGATGGGATACAAATAGCAAACCCTAGAAGGGTTGTACTCGCTATAGAGCACCCCACTGCAGGCTAGAGCATAATATTCTGACACACCCCCATAGCCAAAGTGGGGTGTAATCAGCAGAGCAAGCAAAGCAAGCTCAGGGTGGATCACAATGTCACCACACATTCTGAGCACAAGTTCAAAAGGCAATAGTTTAAAGTTCACAATAATGGGTAAAGCTAAAGCTGTCACAGAGGGCAAGCGAGGAGGAGGAGGGCTGGCGAGAGGAGAGAAGAGTGGAGACGACGACTGAAGCTGCAGACACACGGGCAACAGACGGCACTGGTGCAACTCTAGTGGCTACCGGACGCAGAGCCCCGGAATACAGGGGTAATATCCGCTGCAGAGGGTGCAGCGGACCCACGGGCGACAGGTGCAGCCGGCTCTCTGAGCTACCGGAGGTCCGCGGAACCCCGGAATACAGGTGCTGCGAACGACACGACGGCAACCTCCGCTCAACCTCCTCCAACTGCCCCACACACCCCCCACACACCCACTGCTGAAACCCTAGCTCCATTCCCACGGCACCCCCCTTAAACCCCAAACCCTAGGCTCCCACACACCACCCCCCTCAGCGGCAGCTGTAGCAGAGGGAGACTAGGGAGGAGGAGGAGGAGCAGGGAACGGCACGCAGTGTCTTCACCCCCATACCCCTCACCCCCAAACCCTAATTCAGGAGAACGGGCTGTAGGAGGGGTGGGGCGCCAGTAGAAGCACGGGGGACAGTGGGGAGGGCAGGGGCAGCGAGGAACGGGCCGCCCACGGGCCTGGCACAGCCGCCCGAACCGCGCGCAGGCGGCCCGAGCCGCGCGCGGGCCTGGCGCTTCCCGTACGGGCCGCGCGCGGGCCTGGCGCAGCCCGTACGGGCCGCGCGCGGGCCTGGCGCAGCCCGTACGGGCCGCGCGCAGGCCTGGCGCAGCCCGTACGGGCCGCGCGCAGGCCTGGCGCAGCCCGTACGGGCCGCGCGCCGGCTGTACGGGCCGCGCGCAGGCCACGACGGGCGACGGGAGGCGAGTCGACGGTGGGGGGGTGCGCGCGGGTCCCCGGAGGCGACGTGAGGGTCGACGGGGGCGACGCGACGTGCAGGGTGGGGGCCGCGAGTGCTCCCCAGGGCGCCGCGACGGACGGGCGGGGTGCGCGCGGGCTCCCCCACGGCTGGAAACCGCCGCGCGCCTCGGCGCGCACGGCGGGCAGGGAACCGCCGCGCGCCCCGAGCGCGCGGCGGGATGAAAAATTGAAGGCCGCGCGCCACGGGGCGCGCGGCACAGAGTAGGGCAGCGGAAGCAGTAGTGGGGCCCACAGGCCAAGAGCGTAACCGCTCTGATACCATGTCAAAATAGTAGGTATAGTAAGAGGCCATAGCTAGGGATGACCTAGCTAGGCAAGAGAGAATGAAGCAAAGGAAGGGGGATTGCACTAGCAAGGATGGGATACAAATAACAAACCATAGAAGGGTTTTACTCGCTATAGAGCACCCCACTGCAGGCTAGAGCATAATATTCTGACATACCGTCCGGGCTCCTCTGCCCCTCCTGTTCACGTCCTTCAACCATGTTTCTCTAGCACACTCACCCTCTCCCCTCTCTATCCCCAGTCATTTCTCCTTGGCCCAATATGCTTCCTCCCTCCATCCCTCCCACCCTAAACCCTCCCTCCTCCCTCCCTCCCTCCCTGCCTCGTACACATGCGCATACACACATTGTACATACACACATGCCACACACATACACAAACATGCATACCGTGGGTGTCGCCTTCCGGAAGCGGCCTGAAAACATGGGAGAAAACACTGGAGCGGATAGCAGAGAAGCTGGTCAAGTGGAAGCATAAATACTTGACCACCTCGGCTCGTGCAACGGTGGTGAATTATTACGTCACGCCAATCATTGCTTTCCTGGCTCAAGTTTACCCTCCCATGGCAGAGGTGTGGGATGACCTGGGACGCTTATTACATGGTTTCCTGTCCGGGAACAGGGTCTCGACGGCAAAGGGATTTACGCTCTGGAGCAAGGTGCTGTTCTACACCTCAAGAGCGGTAGGTCGAATTGGTGCTGTGGATCCGGAGATTGTCATCACCTGCATGGTGGCGAGGAGAGCGGGGCTGTTTTTAACGGAGGAAAACGCAATTAAAAGAGATCTAATGGTACGGGCGACGAAGCTGTTTTTGGGTACAGAGTCGTTTGGTGCCTACGAGAAGCTGTTCAAGCACTGGGAGGAAGGGAGTGTCCGCTGGAAGCAGGCATGTGAAAACCTTACAAGCTCGCCGCTGTGCGTGAAGGCAGCTGCCACCACAAGGTCGGAGGTTTTGCTGGAGAGGGTGGTTTTTAATTAAAAATATTCTGATGCGAGGCACCACGCCTATTGGAGGCCAGAGGGAGGCAAAAAAGCTGTGGAAGCTAAGGCTGGGGGACCTGTTTGGCCAGAATGGCGCTGGTGATCTCTCTCAGAAATCAATGGCGGACCTGACGGAGCAGTTGGGAAGTAGCGGGCCTGCTAAGCTTACACTGAAGGCAGTTGGTGCTCTTCCTGCTCCTTGGAACAGACTGCTTGGTTTCCCAACAGTCCTCCCCAGCTCGGCTGACTCTCCCCCGCAACTACTGGTTTTGGAGGAGGGGCGGATTATTCCCATGAAGCGGATGGGAGAAGGGTGGAAGGGTGCGCAAACGGAGTCATACAAGCGCGCGAAATGGGCGGCAAGATGGAGTGGTCAGATTGATTGGAAAAATACGGTGAACACGCGGGACTCGGTGATGGTTCCCAGCCGTCCACGTGACGTACTCCTCCGAATCCATGGTCTGAGTCTCCAAGTAGGGGAGCGGCTGGCTTTTCTTAGCAGCAAGTCGGTCCGCCCATACTGTGGAGACACGGAGACGCTGGAACACTACTTGGTGCTCTGCCCCAACATTCAAGTGGTGTCCACTGCTCTTCGGCGCGCTCTATGCATGCTGAACCCCGACCGGGTAACGGACTCGCTGGGGGATTTACTGTTCCGAGAGATGGGCACCAGCTCGGCTTTTCCGGAGCTGACGCTGACGTCTATCGCACTGCAGCAACTGTGACTGGAACGGTGTGATGCTATTTTCAAAGGGAAGAAATCCAAAACGCAACGTGTCCTACGTAGGATCGAGATGGCTTTCCGACAGCATGTGAAGCTGTACACCCATCATTTCGAGTCGATGTGGCAAAAACAGAGGCGGCGAGACACATAGAAGGAGTGGGACATGCTGAGGAGGATAAAGGCAGATGGTTTTAAGCCGAAGTGGACAAATGGATTTGCAGCACTTTGGTCGGCGCGGAGGGCACGTAATATCAGGCCTTGAATGAATCTTATCTGGAGGAAGAGGTCACTCTGACTCCTCACGCACGGTTACAACCGTTCTTGCTTGTGTACACTTGCCCTTTGGTGTATATTTGCAATTACCATGTAACAACAAAAAACAAACAAACATGCATACCATATATAGACAACACATATAACACACACAGAAACACATACACACACACACACACACACATACACACACACACACACACACACACACACATACACACATACACACACACACACACATACACACACACATACACACCTAGCTAGTTCGCAAGTACGCAATTATGTTTCTTCTTCCCTTCTTGCGCCAACCGTTTTTCCAATGCTGCTGATCCACTGGCCCCGCTACCAAGATAGTTGTAAGGTTGAGGCTAGAGGGGAGCAGGAGAGCAGGAAAGGGGCAGGGTAGGGTAGGACAAGGCAGGAGTGTAGACGGACAGGATGGGGGAAAGATGAAGAATATATCGAGGAGGAAACGAGCCATACAGGCGATGCGTATTGCTGTGCATCTGTGGGCAGGAGAGGGGGCAAGGTAGAAGACATGGGGAAGAGGGAGAGGGAGCAAGGAAGAGGAACAGGACGAGACCTTACAAGCCGTCACGAGCTGTCATGAGCACCGTGGCTCAGGTGCTATTGTAGATGAGTAGGGATTGGTGCACCTCTTGGATGAGGGCAGGGTTGTGTTGTTCACTTGGAGGGGTTGGTGAAGGGCGGAGCAGCACAGGCCGATGAAGAGCGGGGGGGAAGAGACTTTGAGATTACCAGGATGCATCTGACAGGGGGTTGTGCGCCTTATGCAAATGGATGAGAGCAGGGTCGTGTTGTTCACCTGGAGGAGCTCGCGGCATTTTCTCCCAACCCCCTTTTTGTTTTAGGCTCCATTTCGACACTCTAGCACTGAGGATGGCCATACAATGGTCGAAATGCATTTGCTTCAGGCTTTTTAGCAGTCTGAGTGTCGGAAAGGGAGAATAGCTTAAAATTGGCAGTTATCTGTGTGTTTCACAGAGGAGTTCGCGACTGTCGTCGCGTCACCATACTGAACCACAATAATGTTGTTCACTTGGCGAGTCTATCCTTGGCGAGATTTTCTTCTTGCAAAGTCAACTTTACCCTCCCTTCCCCCCACCCCCCCTCCTCCCCCACCCCCCTCCTTCCCCACCCCAACCTACACAATCTCTCGATTCTTGATGGCGGCGGTCGCGGGTTTAAAGTCCCGTTGTGGGCAGCGGCGCGGGTGCGGGCGCGGGCACGGGCACAAGTGTAGAGGCCCATTGGAGGCGCGGGTGCTTGCGCGGAGGCCCCACGGGGCCGAAGGATGCGGGTGTGGAGGTCCCTTGGGGCCGGTAGGCGTGGGCGCTGAGGCCCCTCTGGGTCTGCGGGCCCGGGCGTGGCCGGCGGGCACAGCCCAGGAGGCCCCTCATAGGCGGCGGGCGTGGGAGAGGAGACCCTTCGGGGACGGCAGGCGCGGGAGCGGAAGCCCCTCAGGGGCGTCGGGCGCGGGCGAGGAGGCCCCTCAGGGGCGTCGGGCACGGGCAAGGAGGCCCCTCAGCGGCGTCGGGCGGCAGGTGGCGGGCGTGAGAGCGAAGGCCCCTCTGGAACGGCGGGCGCGGCAGCGAAGGCCCCTCGGGGGCGGCGGACGCTGAGGCGCCTCTGCAGCGGCGGGCACGGGCGGTGGGCGCGGGTGCAGAGGCCCCTCGGGGGCGGTGGGCACGAGCGGTGGGCGCGGGCGTGGAGGCTTGGTGCAGTGGAAATGGCTGGGAGAGCTACTACTGTTGTCACTGCGTTGCTCTTGCTGCTGCCACGGCATTTGGAAACACGAGGTACCTGTGGGAGGAACCGAGTTGGTTGGACTACCCGGCACTCAACCCGCTTCTTTTTTATTGCCTCCTACGATTGGACGACGGCTCATGTAGCTCAGCTGAGAATAGCACCGGCTGAACTCAGTGTGAGCGAGAAGCTGCTGCTCCAATCTTAACTCGCAGTAAGCTCCGCCGAGTTCATTATGGAATGGACTCCTACTCATCTAGCACTTTTTTCTTATAAATGGTCGATTTATCCCAATGAGTTCTTTTTGCCCGCTTGTTGCGACATCTGAAAAGAGGATGGGAATATAGTGAAGGGAGGAAATGGCGATAATGAAGACTCTTTGCACAGACATAACTTGGCCTAGTGCTGCTAGGATCATTGCAAGTAGTGGAGTGCTTGGTAATGCGTGGCAGTGCATGGCGGTGTGCATGGCTCAAAGCAATGGTGTGCGATGCGATGCGTGGTGGAGCGGGTCGGCACAAGGCCGTACGAGGTGGCGGGATGTGGTGCGTAGCGGTGCAAGGCGCAAAGTGGTGCAAGGCGGTCCAAGGCGGTCCAAGGCGCAAGTCGATGCGATACATGGCGATACACCTGACCACCACTATTTTCACGTGTGTACCTTGCACCGCACGCTTTGGCTATTCCAGTTAGACACTTAATTTTAAGGGGCTATGAATAGCGCCCGATGCTCGTCGAACCAAACAGTCATCACGCGAGTCTGAGGCAAAAAACACTCATCACACTCACCAATGTTCTGTACAACAGTCGCGCGTGGCTACTGCTGAAGTGTGCGTGCATGGCAGGCACGCGCATTCCACGCAGAAGATGACGGCAGCCGCTGACACGACAGCCATCTTGACCGCCGCTGACGTAGGTCAATCCGGGCCCACGACCCAAAAACGCCAGCGCGCGGCACCCTCCGCCCAGCAACTGTAGGGCGCTGCTCTCGCTGTTACAGCAGCACGCACCATCGACTACAGCTACATCGACCGAAGACGTTTTTGCTTCCGCTAAAATTGAAAAGCAGAAAGAACCTGTCGCGCCCCCCCGCACCACCAAGGTCGCTTGCGCCAACAACGTTGTGTCAAGCATATATGTGCATATTGTACTAGGCTGTAGGGAGTTTAGCCTTAAGGGGTACAACAATTCTCTCGACATTGTACTTGTACCCCCTCCCGTTTGACCTAATCACCATTCCTAGCTCTAACACGCTGCTCCCGCTCCCGCCCCAGCTCCGGCACCAACCCAAGCCCGTATCCCCGACGACAGCGACGACTCGGAAAATGTCGATGGTGAGGCCCCCGACAACCTTGCCTGCCAGCGCATTCTTTCACCCGCACCCCCACTCCCTCCCCTCAACCCTAAACCTGCAGATACTATCTTCATGCGCAAGGGAGTGCATGATCACGTGGATGTGTTTTCTGCAATTCAGGCTCACATGAGGCACGTCGAGTTCAAGCTCCAAAACGGCGACGTCGAGGGCGCGCTCTCCAATGTCGCGCAAGTCAAAACGTTGATCAACAATGTTTCGAGGTGCTATTGGTTGCGGACGAAGCCGGTTTCGAGGCGGCGGATTGCTTCCAGCTGTAGCAAGCCAAGAGCGTGCTCACGTCTCACTCTTACAAGCTCGCGGTAGCCGACGTGGCGGCCCTCAAGCGCGCACGCACCAGCTTTGCCAGCGGAGCCCGCCTTCCCCCCTTAAGATGGCAAACCGGAAAGCAAGGACATGCCGCCCGCGGGCTCCCACGAGCCCCGCTTCAAGGGGTTTTGTTTCGACTGCGGCCAGCTCGGCCATATGGCAAACAAGTGAGGAATCACGGCGGGAGAGGCCATGGGACCGAGTGATGCACATGCATTGCGCTCGTTGTAAGGCGATTCCAGAGGGAAAAAAAAAAGGGGAGGGGGGGGTGGGTGGGGTGGGGGGGGGGGGGGGGGGAGGTGGGGGATGGTGGGCAACGTGGTTACCCTACACATCGCCCCGCCAGACTTGCGTTCAATGCACCTCGTTCCTTTTCCCTCCACACAACCTTGGTTGCCCGCCACTTGCAAAAACTGGCGACGAGTGGCAAGATGCCAGTTGGGACCCATACAAGCACGCAATAACGAACAACATGGTGTCCGTCATGCGAAGGCGACTTCGCAACAGCCTACGATGGTGGCTATCTTGGTGCGACAGCAGCTTCATCCTTTCCATCATTGCCAGAGGGTATTGGTTACCGTTGAAGGGTGGGGAGCCTGCCCGTTTCGAGGCCCCCAATTACGCAGGAGTGCAAGAACACATGACCTTCAACCAAGGTGCTGTCAGCGACCTTATCACTTAGGGAGCCGCAAGACAAGTCTTGTCAAATGCCACATTGGCATGCATCAGCCCGCTCAATGTTGTGGAGCAACAGGACAAATGCCGCTCATCCTTGACCTGCGAAAGGTCAATACTCACCTTCAAGTGCCCGAGTTCAAATATGAAGGCTTAGCTCGGGTTGCAGAAATTATTTACCCAAACGACTGGCTATTCATAATTCATTTGGGCTACCACCACGTTGACATCCACCCATCGTGCTGGAAGTTCTTGTGTTTTCAATCTGAGGGAGAATTCTATTGCTTCACCTCCCTGCCTTTTGGCCTAGCGATAGCACCGTTTGTCTTTACCCAACTAATTAAGCACCTAGCCAAGAGATGGCGCGCGCGCAGAGTTCGTATGATCCCATATGTGGACGACTTACTTTTCCTCTGCAACTCCGAGATTCAAGCACGTTCAACGTGCACGGAAGTCCTCCAAGGCCTGAAGGCGGCAGGCTTTGTGATCAACGCCAATGAATCAAGCCTGCATCCCACGCACCAATTTCGCTTCTTGGGGACAGAGCTCGATACTGTACGAGGGATGTTTCTCGGTGGGGAGGATCGGGGTGAGCAACTACTGCGTGAGCCCCACCCGCTCAACTCAAAAAGTCAATTGGGCCAACAAGTACCGATCTGCGAGATAGCTCGGATCACTGGATTCATAAGCTCCATGTCGCTTGTGCTAGGCACGACGTTACGTGCCTTGAGTCACGAGTTGCTGCGCTTAATTGACTCCGCGTGGTCATGGAACTCGAAGGTCTCGTTGTCACTGGGAGCGACGAAAGAGTTGCTTTTCTGGACAGCGCACTTCGATCACTTCAATGGTGCCCCATTCCACCAGAGTCACCGTTTTGATGCCGTGATCCATGTCGACGCGAGCGCACACAGGTAGGGTGCCACCCTGACAAAGTTTCCAAGCACGGCATGCGAAGCCTGCGCGCACATGCCAAGCGAGCTTCTCACCACATCCAGCACGCGGCACGAGCTCGAGGGAATGCTTTGGGCGCTGCGGACATTCGCAACCCAGGTCTCGTGTGCTCGCGTCCTGGTCCGGGTGGACAACCAGGTGGTCATGTTCATATTGCGCAAGGGGGGATCTCGTCTCTCGGAACTGACATTGACGTGACAAGCAATCATCCAGTTTTGCCTCGGGAACGCAACACGCCTCGCGATTGAATGGGTTCTAAGAGAGCTCAATGCCTATGCGGATGAACTGTCAAAGTTGCAAGACCATGATGAATACTCCTTATATGCACCATGGTTCGCCTCTTGGAGCGCCGCTGGGGTCCCCACACAATTGACCTCTTTGCAAATGCTTGTAATAACCATGTTCAGCTTTCTGCTCCAACCTATCACACCCCAGCGCGTTTGCCATAGACGCATTTTCCATCTCTTGTAAGGGCGAATGATGCTTTGCCTTTCCACCACTACACCTAGTCCTAGCCACACTCCGGCACGCGGAGCACACGCAAGTGGAATCCACGCTGATAGTCCCGCAGTGGACCGGAGCATCATGGTGGCCTCTCCTCTAGCCGTCCACATAATCGTGGGCTTCTGCAGTGGTAGCGCACATTCCCCTTGCTCAAGGCGGTCAATGTCTTCGGCCAGGTTCACACACCTTTGCATTTTCTGGACTCGGATTGCCTCAAAGCCCAATCATTGCTCTGCGTGTAACTTATACCATCTAATAAAAATTCACAATGCGTGGTTTCAGGACCTTCGGCTAAGCTGCAATAACAATTGCTGAACGTAATTAGCCATGTCTGCGCACCATCCACAATCGAGACATACCAGCCTTATTGGCAAAAAAATTGCACATTCTGTACTCGAGTTAAGCTCGAGTTTCTACTGGCAACCGACTTGACGCTAGCACTATATCTCATTCATGCGCTTAACAGCGTCACTCTTTCGGCAATCAACCTGACATGTTCGGTAGTGGCATTTGCACATCACATGACAGTCAAAGTTTCCCCAACGGTCGGCCCATTCACCCTATAAGTATAAGAGTTTGCCCAAAGGTATGGCTCTCGTCCTATCCAAACCAAATAACCTATATCTCTTCATCAAGTACATGACATGGCTCGTCCCTACTTTGAGTCGTTGATTCTGGCAGAATACTAGAAAGGCTTGATAGTCCTTCTCATGTTTTCAGCGCTTCTGCGCTACTCCGACCTCGTCTCGCTCCAATGGAACAATGTATAGTTTCAGGAGGAGGCAATGTGACTGCACATCCCACACTCCAAGACGAATCCGGAAGAGAGGGTGTATGGATCCAAGTGGCGGCGATCTTGGGCCCATTTCGCTCTGTGAGGTGTACACACAATTTCATACGCACTCCAGGCCTCACAAAGGTGCCACATGGACCTCTAATCCGAGTTTCCCAGAAAAACGCGCAATCCACTCCGTATGACAACTCCCCCTCCTATACCATGATCAACTATTGGTGTCTCGACGCTGGCAGGAAGGCCGGACTTGATGTCACGCATATCACAACCCACTCATTTTGCAAGGGTGCAGCCACTGCGGTGGCAAGCCTCGGAGTCCCTGGTCGGATCTTCAAACGCATGGACCGGTGGCACAGTGACAGTGCAAATAAAATGTACGTCACAATTGTGCAGGAACAGCTCATTTCTCTCTCCACGTAGCTGCAGGATTCCTCAACGGCCCCTTCACTTGCCATTCATCAGCGATCCATCGAGCAGCACCGTCAGCCCCGACTGAACCTGCCTTAGAAGACCCGTATAAAAATAAGCACACTTCCTTTGCAAGTTGGCACTTTCACAATGTTATAATTTCTTGAAGTGAAAGGGGGCACGTAGCCAACACAACAGAGATGGCACCAAAGCGCTACTCACCCACTTTTGCCAACAAAAGAGGACATGAGGTCATTCGCCCTCACCCACGTTTTTCATTTCTAGTTGTATATTCAATTCCCCCCCACCCGCCCACCCAATTGTGATGCTGTTGTGTACCAAAATATAGGACGAGAACGATGTACTATACCCATATGAAATGAAGCATGCTGTCATATGAAATGAAGCATGCTGCCTTTGCAAGTTGGCCTAAGGACACTTACACACTCCTCAGTAAAAAAATTAGAATGGGTGCATACCCGCGTGAGCAAATGGGGGTGAAGATAGACCGATAGAAATTAGTGGTGGTCAGGTGTACGACATGACGCATGGCTGTGCACTGCTATGCTGTGCGGGGAGGAACAGTGGGACGTGGTTTGCGGTATGTGAGCGAAAGCAGGGGGGGTTTAGGGGGTAGGAAGGAGAGAAGTATGCACAAACTGACAAGACAAAGAAAATAAACCTTTCTTTTCCCACTTTACAAAGTACATGTTCGCACACCCTTCTTGGACCAACAAGAAGTGCATGGGTTACGAAACACACGAGAAAAGGTTTAAAAAAAATTCGCTTGGTTTCTCCATGCATTGTCTCTAGGCGAGAGCCATGTCTAGCTTTGTCAGCTCCTGGTCGCACTGGCCCTCCATTCACTCGCCCACTTAAACTTTCCTTAAGATCCCTCATAGTTCATTAGCCTTGACTCTGTCTATCGATCTAGACCAAATGTAATTAGGCCATCGACGAACGTAGTGGTTGAGAACCAGGCTTAATCATACAATGAATCTCATACTAAGTTCAAGTCGAACACGAAGTTGAGCTTCTACAGACTACGTTATGCTAAAGCGAATCCGTTGTTGCTTCATCCATTGTAACATTGCCGTTATTTTTCTTTTTGTATTCGGCAATTTTGCTATAAAAAAACATGGTCGTTGCCATAGCCGTCAAATCTAAACTTCTTTCTGCGCTGTTTGTGCCTGCTGCTCTTTCTTCCGAAACGTCGTCGCCATTGGTGCTTCCGTAAAAATAGTGCTTCTTGCCGTTCCCGGCGTCTAAAAAACACTTTTGACGGTTTCACTGTCGAAGTAGCAACGTTGTTGTCATTTCCACGGTGAAAAATGGCATCCAACTGCTTCTGCTGTAGAGAAAACGTTTTTGCACCAAACTTGACAAAAATTTGAACTACGGTATGCAGTAGCAGTTGCAAGAGGCGGTTGCGGGGCCTTGGGCCCCGTATTGGATAGCAGCTGAGGAGGCAGAGATGGCATCTTATAGGTCCACAGGCACCTACATTGACAGAGTCCCACCACTTAGGGGAAACGTTGTCAGGAGCATGGGGCTCAATAACGTGAAGCGGCCGCCTAGATCGTCACCGGTGTTCAAGGCGCAGTATGAGGCAAGAGGCTTTAGCCAGCGAGAGGGAGTAGACTTCCTCTAGACCTTTGCTCCCACCCTGAAGATAGCTACTGTTTGGGTGCTGCAACACGTTGCAGCCTATCGCGACTATGAGTTGCACTCCTTGGACTTCTCCATAGATTTCCTTCAGATGAGCCTGCACGAGCAGATCTGGCCGCCTGGCTTCACAGGCTCTTTCCTTCCTAGGACCCAGTGGCAGCTATGTCGATCGGTCTACGGCCCGCCCAAGGCTCCCCGTAAGTGGCATGACACACTCCGCACGATTCTTGCAGCACTTGGTTTCTTTCTGTCGTCTGCCTCGACTGTTATTTCACCGTACCTCGACCTCATTCTTCATTATAGTTTACGTTGACGACCTGGTCTTTGCCACTCTCGACCGACGCGCATTGGCCGTGAAAGATTAACTGCAGAACAGCACACTTCCATTGACCTTGGTGAGCTACAACGCTACCTCGGCCTGCAGATCACCCGGGACAAGGCAGATCGCACTATTATGCTAACGCTGTTGCATATGGTCAAGGAGTTTCTCACGCGGTTCCGCTTTCTGTTCTCCAAGGTACAACTCACCCCTCTTGCTTTGGATCATGGGCTCACGGCCCCACCTTTGGAAACGTCATTTGAGCCCAGTGATCCATATCCTGAGTTAGTGGGTTATCTCGTGTACTTGATGACATGTATTCGTCCAGACCTCGCTACCCCCTCTTAGCATCCCGGCGCTCTTTGTTGCACTTGGAAGACACTGACCTTTTCATAGGTTAGCTTCTAAGAGGGTGCTGAAGTATGTAGCGAGCACAACGGGCATGGGACTTGTCATTGGTAGGAAGCAACCCGTTACACTTACAGGTTTCTCAGACTCGTCGTATGCAGACTGTGGCCGGGCGTATAGGTCTACACAGGGTTACTGCTTCAGCCTTGGGACCGGAGCTGTCCGTCGCTAGCTCCAGCTAAGAGGCAGAGGTGTACGCTGCGACCATGGCCGCCCAGGAGCTTCGCTGGTTTCTTTCCACCTAAACGAATGACAATGACAATGACTCCCCGCCTAAGGCCGCCATGGCTGCCACCTGGAACTTCGGGACCTCCAATGTCGGTGTTACACTGTGTTCTACCTGCCAACATGTAGTCACAATAGGCTACAATGGGTCTAGAACGAAAGATAGAGTGCGTCGTCGGATTTCTGCACAGCGGCTTTAAACAATCATAGCGATCTGCTCACAACTCCAAATGACCTCATTCAACTCAAATCTAGAGCGTCTTAACGTCGCCTACAATAGGCAATTTAGATCGCACGATTTCATCAAGAATTGACGACACAGCGTCGGTTTGAACGAACGGCACTATGGCAGCAACATAGTCTTAGAACACACAATTACGAACAGCTAGGAAGAGTTACGAGTTGGGAATGACTCCCAGCTCCTACAAACCCCAAGAGCCAAGGTACAGTGATGTGGAACAGTGCCACACTGTCCCCAACCAAGAAGGGTCTCGAAACTACCCTCCACAAGGGTCTACACCAACAGAAATGTTACACTACACATTGTAATGTAACTATCTTCAATATCTTGAGGTGTACCCTTTTGGCGAGCTTCGAAATCACTTGAAGCTTGCAACCAAGGCTCGGGTTCTTCATCACAAACTCATCCTTGAGTTCTTGATGGGTCTGCTGCACACACCTGCGACACGCCGAACGTTCGACACAGGACAAAATAGAAACCGCGCACGGGACACACGACAAAATAGAAACCGCGCGCGAGACACAAATGGCAGCATTAACACGCGGCTAGCAATAACTCGCTATTGACTTGACACACACACACTCGACATCATGACCCATCATTCACACACCATTATAAGCATGAAACATATATTTATTTCATGCACTCATACCATTCCATGCACACACGCATGCACACACACGCACACGGACAACAAGCCGAGTGCAAACCATAGGGACAAACTCCCCCTTGGGTTGTTGGCCTTAGGATCTTGCTCTCTCTCAGTTCAAAGCCATCCCAGCCAGCTTGCAACACTTCCAATGCTGCTGCTCCACCAGCCTCTTGGTCATCATGTCAGCTGGCTGCCCCGTCGTCTTCACATAGCGCAACTCAACTTCACCCGCGGCCACCATGCTCCTTGTCCAGTGCCACTTCACCCTCATGTGCTTTGTCAGGCCATGCAACACGGGGTTCTTGGCTAGAGCAATGGCTCCCTGGCTGTCACAATAGAGTGGGGTAGGTCCTTGCTGCTCCTCCCCCAATTCAGCCAACAAACGCCGCTGCCACACAATCTCCCGTACGGCACGGAAGAGTGCCATGTACTCGGACTCCACCGAGCTCAATGCTTGGTCCACCTGCTTCTTGCTCTCCCAAGCAGTTGGGCCTCCACCAACACAGCATATGAACCCTCCAACACTTGTCATGTCCTCTGGTTCTGATGCATAGGAGGCATCCGAGAATGCGGTGAGGAACAAACGCCCGGGTTCCACACCATCCGCGCCCTTTTGGCGCCTTTGTGCCGCCGCCGAGTATTGCAGCCCAACGGTCGGTGTTTGGCCAAGATACTTGGCCACCCTCATTCCAGCTGCTACCTGCTCCTCATTAGGGCATTGAACAACCCTTGCCAGCTGCCCGGTAGCAAACGCGACATCCGGTCGTGTGTTGACTGCCGCGTACATGAGGCTGCCCACCAATGAGTGAAAACGGCGCCTCTCCTCTGGTCCCTTCACACACTTGAACCCAGAAGGGAATGGAGTAGCCACATGACCTTCACTCTGCCCAAAGTTGGCAGCCAAGGCCTCCAGGTACTTGCGTTGGTGCACCCGCATGCACCGCTTCTCCACAACACGCTTGATGTGAAGCCCGAGGTAGAAGTTCACGTCCCCCACGGACTTGCACTTGAACTTGTCTTGCAGCTTAAACATCACTTCCTTCACAAGGTCAGAGGAGGGTGAGAAGATCAGGATGTCGTCCACGTACACCACCATGAAGCTCCTCTGCTCCCCCTCGCCAAGCATGAACAATGAGTGATCGGCCGTTGAGGGAGTGAAGCCGATCTCCTCCAACACTTCGTGCAGCTTCAGGTACCAATGCCTAGGGGCCTGCTTGAGCCCATAGAGGGCCTTCTTCAGCTTCCACACTCTGCCGCTACCGTCATCAAACCCCTCTGGCTGCGCCATAAAAATCTCCTCCTCAAGAATGCCGTTGAGGAACGCGGTTACGATGTCCATCTGCTTCACCACCCATCCTTTGATGGCAGCTCCCGCGAGTAGGGTCCGCAGCGTTGTCGGCTTCACCATAGGAGCAAACAGCTCCTTGAAGTCCACATTCTCCTTCTGCTGGTACCCCTTGGCCACAAGCCTAGACTTGTAGCGCTCGATCATGCCGTCGGCGTCTGACTTGATCTTGAAGAGCCACTTGGACGTTATCGCCGTACGCCCCTCCGGTAGCTCCACCAATTCGAACGTGTCGTTCTCCTCGATGCTCTTCAGCTCACTTTCCACGGCCTTCTTCCACTCCTCAGCATCACTACTCTCCAAGGCTTCCTTGAGAGTTGCTGGTTCTCCCGGCATCTCCACCGGAGAGAAGAACGCGAAGGCACACTCCTCGTAGTCGCTCTCCTCGTCATCTCCGAACATCATTGCCGCTCCGGCCAAGGCTGTCTTGCCCTGCTTTCCCGGCCTATCATAGGTCAGCCTAGTTGACTCTCCTCTTGAACCTTCCTTCCTCCTCAGCTGCAGGGACTTGAAGGCCTTGGCGTTGCTGCGGTGTGGTGCGGTTCCGTGGAGCGCTCGTAGTGCGGGAAGGGAGTGTCGGTGCACGCTCGCTCACTTGTTGCACCCCCTCCTACTTCCTCTACATCCTTGGCCTCCTCTCCCCTATCCATAAGTGAAGATTGCCTTGTGGTGGTGCTGCCGCTGCTCAGCTCCAAAGGCAGCTCCACGTGCTCCAAGCCGGAACTCTTCACCTCCCCAAACCGCACGCCTATCTTCGCCTCATTCTCCGCCTTCCAATCCTTGTACATGAAGTTCTCCATGAACTTGCAGTCCTTGCTCACCATGAATTTCTTGGTGAATGGGTCCCAAAGAAGCCACCCCTTGCTGTTTTGAGCCATGCCCAAGTGCACGGCCCACACCGCCTTGGCACCAAGCTTGTTGTGCCGAAGATGCTTAGGCACGAGCGCCATGCACATGCACCCGAACACCCGAAGCATATCCACCTTTGGCTTCCTGCCGAGCCACTCCACATAGGGCACCCATTTGTCTGCTCCCACATGAGTCAAAACTCTGTTCTTGGCCACACACGCGCTCCGCACCGCATCAGGCCAAAAGTAGTTGGGTAGCCCGGCTTCAATGAGCAACCCGCGTGCCGCCTCCGTGATCGTCCGGTTCGCTCGCTCGGCGATGCCGTTCATTGCAGGGGAGTATGGCATGGTGAGGGAGTGCCGAATACCATTCTTCTTCAGCCACAACCCAAACTCCTTGCTCAGGAACTCTCCCCCTCGATCGGTGCGGATTGACTTGACTAGACGGTCTTGTTGCCGCTCCACCATCGGGAACCAATCCGTCTTCAACGTTTCAGCCACGTCGCTCTTCTTGGCCAGCACATACACCCAAGTCATGCGGGTGTAGACATCAACAATGGTGAGGAAACACTCAGCTCCTGCAGCTCCAAGCTTCAGGAGGCCCACCACGTCCATCACCACTTCATCAAGCGGTGCCTTTGCCGTTGCCTCCGCACTAGAAGTGAACTTGGCTTGCATGCACGTCGGGCAGCCAAGCACCTCATCGGGCTCCCCCTTCACACGTATGCCAGCAGCCCTCTGATTCTTCACTAGCTGCTGCAAGATAGGTAGGGCCACATGCCCCATTCGCCGATGCAAGGTGAGCCAATCACACTCCCCCGTAGCCGAAGTCGGATTGGAGAATGCCGCGCTCGCAATAGCGCCCCACATACTCTCTCCGTAGTCCTCCTTCGCTGCTGCCTTGGGGTTCTCCTCACCCTTGTGCTGCTCCTTGGCTGCTGCACCACTCTCCTTATGGTCACACAGCTTGCTGGTCACTCCAGGTTTGCTCCTCTTGAGCTCGTTCTCCTTAGCGCGACCGTTCGCGCCATCGCCGCTAGCTATCAACTGCTTCACCTTTGGCGCTGATGCTTGCTGCCACTTGCCTCTCCTTAGGCATAGGGACCACAGGGATCTGCCACTTGCCTCTCCTTAGGCATAGGGACCACAGGGATCTGCCACATCTCGTTGTAGACATCCCTATCTTCATGAAGGTCCCAAAGAATCCGGTCGCCAATCCTTGCGGTGTAGGTCTTGGCTCCCTTCGAGTTCGTGTCCATGCCGGCCTTTGCCAACCGCCGCACGGAAATCAGGTTCGCAGCAAGGCTGGGCACCCAAAGCACGTTCTTGAGGCCCACCATCTTTCCATCAGCACCATCTTCACCGGTGACAGTTCAAGTTCGGTGAGCAAGTCGGGGCGAGGTGTCATGCTATAGGTAGCTCCGCTGTCGATCACCCAATAGTCCAGGGGGTGTAGGGTCACCTTCCCCATAGCTGCTGGCTCCTCAAAGCCTTCATCCTTCTCTGGAACAACCGGTACTTGCGTGGACACAAAGTAGAATAGACCCGGGTAGCGATCGTCGCTCGGGTCCTTGTCGTTATCTCCGCCCTTCATATTCGCGGCTCCACCTCCGCGATCGTCACGGCCTCCACGGCTTCTTCCTCTCCCAGCTCCTAGTCCTCTACACTCTTGGCCTTGAGCAAGGGTCCATCCTTCAGGGAGCTTGTAGCAATCGCGCCACATGTGTCCGCTCTTGTGGCAATAATGGCACTCGCCATCGAAACGTCCGCGGCCGCGACCGTAGCTCTTGTCATCGTTGCCGTAGCTTCCACTCCCGTGGCCTCCGCCGAAGTTGCTGGCGCCAAACCTTCCTCCCCCTCGTCGTCTGCCTCTTCCACGGCCGTACCCTCGGCCGATGCTCGCTGCACGGCTGCCATCCGCACTCACCAACTCATGGCGGCGGAAGTCCTCCTTAAGGATTGCTCACTTCACGTCTTCAAGCGAGAGGCGGGGCAAGTCGCGATTCAAATTGATGATGAGCGAGGACCACGACTCGGGGAGTAGGGCCAGCAACTTCAAATCAGCTCACTCAAGCAGCGTCAACAAGTCAAAGAATTTCTGCACCCCGTCTTCCACGGGTTCATCTTCCTCAATTCGTAGCGTCGCCATTTGCCGTTCCAACACCACAGCTACCGCCGCTGTTGCAGGAGCGTGTACACCCTTGAGAGCAGCCCATGCCTTTGGTCCCTTCTCTGGTTCATGCTGGAAAGGCTTGATGTGACGGATTTGGTTGCTCCCCAATGCTTGCCCAAGTTGGAGTTAGCCTTGTGCGCTCTTCCGCACCCACGGGCTCTTCTCCGGGTCGTTCTCGGGACGCTTATCCGTTCCTTCCATCACCTCCAGCAGGTCATAATGGTCAAACACGTTCTCCATTCTGAAGGACCACTCAGCAAAGTTGTCGCCGTTGAACTTTTTGAGCCCGAACACTCTCGGTTCGTCCTTAGAAGGTCCAAGTGTCGGTTGCACGGACGCCATGGCCGAATCACGAGGTTGGCCTTGTGCTTGGGGTCCTCCACTGCCACCAGCACCTCTGTCACCCCTTTCTTCAGGTCCAGCCATCGTCGTAGCTGCTCCAAGGCGCTCTGATACCACTTGTTATAGTCACAATAGGCTACAATGGGTCTAGAACGAAAGATAGAGTGCGCAGTCAGATTTCTGCTTAGCGGCTTTAAACAATCATAGCGATCAGCTCAGAACTCCAAATGACCTTATTCAACTTGGATCTGGAGCGTCTTGACGTCGCCTACAATAAGCAATTTAGATCGCACGTTTTCATCAAGAATTGACGTCACAGCGTCGGTTTGAACGAACGGCACTATGGCAGCAACATAGTCTTAGAACACACAATTACGAACAGCTAGGAAGAGTTACGAGTTGGGAATGACTCCCAGCTCCTACAAACCCCAAGAGCCGAGGTACAGTGATGTGGAACAGTGCCACACTGTCCCCAACCAAGAAGGGTCTCGAAACTACCCTCCACAAGGGTCTACACCAACAGAAATGTTACACTACACATTGTAATGTAATTAATTATCTTCAATATCTTGAGGTGTACCCTTTTGGCGAGCTTCGAAATCACTTGAAGCTTGCAACCAAGGCTCGGGTTCTTCATCACAAAATCATCCTCGAGTTCTTGATGGGTCTGCTGCACACACCTGCGACACGCCGAACGTTCAAGACAGGACAAAATAGAAACCGCGCACGGGACACACGACAAAATAGAAACCGCGCGCGAGACACAAATGACCGCATTGACACGCGGCTAGCGATAACTCGCTATTGACTTGACACACACACACTCGACATCATGACCCATCATTTTCACACCATTATAAGCATGAAATATATATTCCTTTAATGCACTCATACCATTCCATGCACACACGCATGCACACACACGCACACGGACAACAAGCCGAGTGCAAACCGTAGGGTTGCACCAACAGTTATCGAGCTTCGCCATTGCACAAGGAAAAGGTCGATATGCTTTTTATTTCCATACACATTGACTCGACATTTCCCGTGGTTCACGCTCATTGGTTTTTGGCATCTAACATCAGTGTCTACATTCTAGGTTCTGTGCTGGGTGCTGAGTCAGCGTGCTGTTCTCAAGGCTTTATTATTATCATACACTGTTCTAGCAAGGCATTACCAAGTTCAAGGCTTCCGTCAGGCAATGGATCACAGTTTCCAAAGGCTGACTTCGGAGGCTTTTTTATGGCGCTCAGGCTTGCGGATTCTCCAGCACTTTGCTGGTTGTGATGGCTTTTTCATCATCACGCCATGCCTCCCAAAGGGAAGCCTGTCAAGCGTGCTATCATGTCGGACCCTTCTGCTACTGCTGCGACTGCTGCTGCAGCTGCTGTTGTTGCGTTGAAGACTACCGCTGCAGGGCCTTCTGTGCGTCCTCTGTTGGCCACGGCAGTTCCTTCGAAGTCGTCTAAGACGCTGTTCGCGGAGGAAGATTCCGAGTCTCTGACACTTTCGGCCAGGCTAGCGGCTTCCCGGGTTGAGCAGGCTGCTGTTAAGAAGGGTGACAAAGGAAAGGGGAAGGACGTGGATTTCAAAGATGCAGTCTCGGATGCGGAGGAGGAATCGGCTGCAGATGACGAGTATGAGGATCTGTCCAACGATGCTCGCTGTGTCAATTACCTGGACGATGAAGATGACGGTCTTGTGGCTCATGAACCGAAGGAGTGTTTTGAAGACAAGGCAAAGGAGGATCTGGCGGCGAAGCTTCGGTTCCCGCTTACCCTGCTGATTCTGGCTGATCATCTTTTGGAAGTGCGCCGTATGCAGTCGACGATTAAGGAACTGCTGGGGATCTGGGAGAATGAAATTACGGAGAGCGCGGGTAAAACGACATTCCAAGAACTGGATCCTGGGTATATTGCGAAGAATCTCTATGGTCGCATGCAAGTCATTTTTGTTGCTGCTTCTGACGCTAACTTTGTCTGGTGCAATCGTATTGAGCATCAGTGCGTGGACGGGAAATACATTTTTCTTGACTGGCTCTACCCGGAGGACCCGGGCTATACGAAGAGGAAGATTACTGACCCGAAGGTCATCGAGGTCCTGTTTCTTGGTGTCGCGGCAGAGATCTCACCGGAAATGCTTCGTGAGGCCCTGGCCGTCTCTCCGCTGAAGATCCGCAAGCGTCCGGCTTTCAAGGACGGCTTCATTTCCATCGCGTAGTGCACCCTGTCTCTGGGCTTGACACTGACCGGGTGAAGGGTCTGGTCGTCGCTCATGAGAATGACAAGTTTCGGTGGCTTCATCAGTTCGAGAACCCAGTCTCACCTGGCGCAAAGGTTATGGTGCACTACCCGGCGTTGAAGTATTCGCTCTGCGGGGGGATGCACTCTGTTCACAACCACAATGATTTCGTTACAGAGCGCCAGAACAATATTTCCAAGTGGAACCTCACAGTGGGGAGGATCCAGGAGCTCATCAGTAGTCACGGAGTCTTCTGCTTACCTTTTCGTAGCATCCGTGGTGTCGATGTTTTTTCCTTCATGGCGTTATCTGATGTTCAGCTGCTTACCTCCCACCCATGCAGCGGCCGCAACGGTAGCCACGTCGATGACCAGGATTATTCTCAAGGATCCTGCACTAGTGCTGGTTTCAACGGCTGGGAACAGGGAGGAGTGGGTCTGCCTGCTGGAATGTTGCGAGAAAGGGAAGGGCTCGTCCTTCGAGCAGGCCGCGCAATATGTGCTATCTCAACGTCACCGCGGGGGCCTGACGAAGCAGGGAGCAGGGACACGTGCCCTCAAGGACAAGCTGAACCTCCGTGTGCTGCACAAGGAGTATGGGATTTAAGAGATGTCTCAGCAGAAAGGAGAGAGTTGGAGGGTGTAGTACTAAGATGCTCTATATGGATGTATGCGATGCTCTATAGTGATAACCCATGCCTTATCAGATACCTCACCTCAGCCCGTGGATGCTTTGGGGCTCCCACCGTGTTGATTAATGGATAAACCCTGCAAGCTGTCGTTGTGCGATCTCAATGTCAACGGGCTCGGGAGTAAAGGAAAGCAACGGAACCTGAAAAGGTGGACAAAGAAAGAAGCGGATATATTTGTACTTACTGATACAAGAGTCTCTCCGGATCATGAGTGCTGGAAGCGGCTAGGCTTCCATCACTGCTTCGCGGTGGCTAACGTGGAAAGGGCCGGAGGGGTGGCGGTTGTCAGCAATAACAAACAGTTAGTCTTCGAGAATGTGGTTCCACATGCATCAGGAAGGCTTCTGCATGTGGATGTGAGATGGGACACTTTCGGCTTCACGATCCTGGCGGCGTATTTCCCAGCAAGCGCGTGCAACAGGGTTACCTTTTTCAGGAATGTGTTGGGCCCCTTCCTTACGGGTCTGTGCGGTCGGAGTAGAGTACTGTTGGCGGGCGATCTTAATGTTGTGGAAGACCCAATCCTGGACAGATCCCCAGGGGGGGGTTCGTCTGGAGAAAATGACAGAATGGTGCAGCTGTTCAGTGGCCTGCATATGGCGGATGTACAGTATATCGGACGCTGAACCCGGGCGGTCGTGAGTTCACCTTTTACGCGAAGGCAACGAAGTCCAGCTCGAGAATCGACTGGGTACTGGTGTCGGCGGAGCTGCTGCCCTCGGTTGTTGAGGCGTGTCACACCCGCTCACTGGGTGGAATCTCGGACCACAAGTGTGGTGTTAAGGTGGTGTTGCAGGCGAACCTGAGGCTGCACATGGGACCGGGCATTCGGAGGATGCCATCAGCGGACACGACTAAGCCAGGAGTGGAAAGAGTGATTGAAGCGATCACGGAGAGGCATCAGGCGGGAAACTCGGGAAGTTTCGGCTACCTTCTTACCAAGCTCAGAGCGGCGCTTAGGCGTTATGCGACGGAAGAGCGGAAACGGGTGCGGGCGACGCTGCGCCATCTGGAGCTGGCAGTCTCAGGGCTACAACAGGAGTTGATGAGGAACCCGCACCGGGACGACCTCCGGACGGTCTTTTCAGAGAAGGAGTCGCAGCTGGCGGCGTACCTGAAAGGGGAGAACGACAGACTACATCTGCTAGCAGGGGTGAAAGGGGAGATTGCATCAAAAGTCCTCCCGGCGAAAGTGAAATCGAAGAAGTCGCGGACAATGATCACCGCTTTGTCGTCGCAAGGGGTGGAGCAGAGAGGGACAAAGGGTATCTTGGAAGCTGCTTCTCAGTTTTACGCGTCACTCTTCGCAAAGAGGCCCCCGTCGGGACCGCCTTGCTGGAAACCGGATCTGCTGAAGACACTCCGGGACGAGGAGAGAGCAAGTCTGGAAGCAGTATGGTCGGAGGAGGAGGTGAAGGAGGCACTGAAAAACATGGCATGTGACAAGTCTTCGGGCAGCGATGGGCTGCCGAAGGAGCTTTTCGAGCGCCATTGGGACTTTCTGGGTGAGGATTTCATGGGTTTCATTAAGCAGTTTGAATCATCAGCAGTCATACCGAAGGAAGTGCAGGAGGCGGTGACAATCCTCCTGCATAAGAGGGTCCAAGGGATCAAGTGCAGAATTACCACTCGATTACCCTGCTGACAAGCTCTTACAAGGTGGTTGCGAGGCTGTTGGCTAACCGCATGAAGAAAGTGCTGGGTACCGTCATTTCGGAGGAGCAGCATGGCTTAATTCCCAGAAGACGGCTGTCTGATGCAGTATCGACGGTCGCGGACGTGATTGAGGCGGCGAATAATGTCATTGGGGACTGGTATCTTCTGATGGTCAACTTCCAGAAGGCTTTTGATTCTGTGTCGCGGACATTTCTCTTTGACACGATGGCGCTAATGGGTTTCCCGGTCAGGTTCATCCGCTGGTGCGAAGGTCTGCACGGGGGCTCCTTTACTTGGCTCTTGGTCAACGGCTGGCTGTGCGATCGTGTCGATGTGTGTAAGGGAGTCCGGCAAGGGTGCCCGCTGGCCCCCTACCTCTTCCTATGCGCGGTGGAGCTGCTCTGCCAGGAAGCAAAAAAGAGGAGGTTAGGCATTTGTGATGACCATGGCGACAGACTAGCTTACCTGGGGTATGCGGATGGCACGACGCTTGTGCTGAACGGGAAGCGGCAAGTTGGTTGTGCGGTGAAACTTCTGGAGGATTTCGGTGCCCAATCTGGCCTCAATGTTAACAAGGAGAAGTCGGCTCTGCTCCCGCTTGGGAAGAACCTGTCAGAAGAGGAGGGCGAGGTGTCAGGTTTCACGCAAGTTGAAGCAGTTAAAGCGGAAAGACTTTTGGGGATCTGGGTCTCCCCATCAGGCAGTGCGGAAGTCAGCTGGGATAAGACGCTGGCCAGAGCGGCTGAGGAGCTGGTGAAATGGCAGTCGAGGCACCTGACCACAACGGCAAGGGTGGCGGTGGTCAATACGTATGTCTGCCCAATCTTGGCGTTCCAAGGGCAAGTCTACCCCACGTCAGAGAAAGTGTGGAAGGGGATCATGAAGCTGCTTGTAAACTTTATTTCTGGGAACAAGGCTTCGGAGGAGAGGCACTTCACGCTTTGGAGCAGGGAACTGATTTTCAGACCGAGGAAGGATGGCTGGCTGGAGGTTCGTGATCCGTTCGTGTAACTCAGCGGCCTGGCTGCGAGAAGGGTGGGGTTGCTGGTGCTGAACAGGAGAGGCGTCCGCAGGTGGCTGTCGAAATAAGCAGCTGACCTCTCCGTCGGCTTCCACTCCTTCTGGGCGCACCCGGACTTCCTGAAAGAATGGAAAGGACAAAGCGTCAGATGGAAGCAGACCTGTGAATTTTTCATGATGTCAAGCATAGCAAAAGGAGGTCTGGTCTCGCCCTGGGATATCGCGCAGGAGCCGCTGGTCTTCAACCGGCAAGTCTTGCCCAACGACAAAAAACCGTTGGGGCATCAAGTAGCTTGGTGATTTTGTTGGCGTTGCAGATGATGGTATGCGTTTCATTAAGGACGAGAAAACGTTGGAAAAGGAGTTGGGTACGCACAAGAAGGCGCGAAAGGCGCTGAAGTTCTTTGGCAATGTTCCAGCCTCGTGAAAAGAGAAACTACTGGCGCCAGTCACGGGAGCGGAAATTCTGGCGGAGTCGACTTTCGTGAAGAAGATAGGTGAAGCGGGTGAATGGAAGGTGGAGGCAGTGGGGCAGGACGGTCTTGCCTGCCGAGCTTGTGACTGTTTCTGAGAGGTACGGGTGGGAGCTGCGGAAGTGGCTGCAGTTCTCGACCTGAACAAAGTGGAGCTGTTGATACTGAGAGGCGGAAAGGTGATTGGAACAAGCGGGCTGCCTGAAGTGTGGCTGCGCTGTTCGGAGCTCTGTGCTGAGGATCAGATTTCCCCGTTTATAAAGCTGAGGCTACTGTTTGGCGCGCAGCATGGGGCTTTGCAGCAGCAAGAGAAATGGTCGGAGGAGTGGGGAAGGACAATTGACTGGAAGCGAGTCATCAGAGTGCGGGACTCCGTGGCTCTTCCGAACCGAGCCCGGGATGTCCTGCTTTGCCTTCATTGTCGCAATCTCCAGGTCGGTGTCAAACATTATACATGTTGTATTTGTGTAGGCTGTAGTGGGTTAGCCTATAGGGGGGTCACAACATTAGGGTTTCATATTTGAACTAACAAGGATTGTGAGTACAAATATGAAACCCTAATGTTGTGACCCCCCTATAGGCTAACCCACTACAGCCTACACAAATACAACATGTATAATGTTTGACACACCTCCATAGGCAAAGTGGGGGAGACCTAGGGGTCACAAGACCAGTCAAGGCAAAGCAAGGCAACAACAAGCTCAGGGTGGATCTCAAGGATTCCACACAAATTCCAAGCACAAGCTAGTGGTCACAAGACCAGTTCACATGCAGGTTTATAACAGAACAAGAGATACAGTGATCACAACCTAGCAAGAGTAAACATGCAGGTATATATATATAGTGATCACAGTACAAGCAAAGTCAAGAGGTAAGCAAGTGAGGTCCAGTAGGCACAAGGCCTAGTAGAGTGCAGAAGCGCTGATGGTCACGAGGCTGAAGCGCCTTGGTGAACACATCAGCAGTGTTGGCCTCAGTGGCCACGTAGCGAATACAAAGCTGACCACGCTGCTGCAACTCTCGAGCAAGGAAGTACCGCAGGGCGATGTGCTTCGTTCTGTGCTCCAGTCTGTGCTCCTCACACAAGGCAATGGCAGCCTTGTTGTCGACGTACAGCACTGGAGGAGAACGAGGCCGCTCTCCGAGGTCGGTCAGCAGGTAGGTCAGCCAGCGTAGCTCCTGAGCAGCCATGGCTGTGGCGTAGATCTCAGCCTCACAACTGGAGCCGAGAACAGAAGAAGAGCGTGTAGAGCGCCAAGAAACTGAGCCAGAGCCAAGGCTGAAGGTGTAACCCTGAGACGACCGCTGAGTGGCCTGGTCGTCTGCCCAAGAAGCGTCTGAGTGCCCTGTGAGAACAACTCGGTCTCGCCCTCCAAGCACAAGCCCCATGCCCGACGTACTGCACAAGTAGCGCAACACCCTCTTAGTGGCATCCATGTGCTCCTTCCTGTGACGGCCAGGAGCGACATAGCGTGCAAGGATGCTAAGAGGGTATGCAAGGTCAGGTCGAGTGCAGGTCATTAGGTACATGAGGCAGCCCACAAGCTCTGGATACGGGCCACTCGGCTCTACGGACTCATCCGAAGGCAGAGCTGAGAGCGAGTGACCGGTAGGCAGAGGAGTGGACTGAGGCGAGGAGTACGTGAAGCGGAAGCGCTGGAGAACCTGCTGCACCATGTGTGACTGAGTCAGGGTGATGGTGCGCCGTGCTCTGTCCCGGGTGATCCACAAGCCAAGATAGCTTGTCAGCTCACCCAGGTCTGTGCACGTGTGTCTCCTCTGCAGCTCCGACTTCACGTAGGCGAGTCCTGCAGTGTCAGCAGTGGCAAAGACCAAGTCGTCGACGTACACGAGGATGTAGAACGGCGGCAGCGAAGTGTCGGTGCGCAGGAACAGCGACGGGTCAGCTGTAGAAGGCGCGAACCCAAGAGCCGCAAGTGTAGTCCTCAGTGTATCGTGCCACTCACGCGGAGCCTGGCGGAGACCGTAGACCGGCCGCTGAAGCCTCCACTGGGTACCAGGAGGAAAGGACCCAGTGAAGCCAGGTGGGCGGCGCAGCCAGATCTCCTCGTGCAGGCTGCCCTGCAAGAACGCAGTGCTGAAGTCAAGTGAGTGAAGCTCGTAGTCGCGGTGAGCGGCTATGTGCAGCAGCACCCGAAGAGTAGTCATCTTCGGGGTGGGGGAGAAGGTCTGGAAGAAGTCAACTCCCTCTCGCTGACTGAAGCCTCGAGCCACGTAACGTGCCTTGAAGACAGGCGGAGAACCCGGCGGCCGCTTCACCCTGAAAATCCACATGCCACTGACGATGTTCGCCCCAGGAGGGGGAACCTCGTCAACGTAGGTGCGTGTGGACTTCCAGGAAGCCATCTCGGCGTCCATGGCTGTCTGCCACTGAGAGGAGTAGGGACCCGCCATCGCCTCAGCGTAAGTGCGCGGGGTCGGGATGTCTGGTGCATCCGGGTCTCCCTCAGGGGCAACTAGCAAGGACACGAGACGGGGCAAAGCAGCAGCAAGACACTGGAACTCCTCCTGTCTGTCCTCAAGGACGTCCGTGCCAAGAGCACACTCACCCCCGACGGACGGAGGATAGACAGACTCAGACTCAGACTCAGGAACAAGGCTAGCAGCGTAGTCTAGACGGCAGGCAGCAGCAAAGTCAACCAACTCAGCGACCAGAGCAGACGCAGTCGAGGACTCAAAGGTAGGGTCAGTGACAACAGTAGCGAGGAGACGCGTGACAGTAGGGTGCTCAGCACGAAACCGGTCAGACTCAGGGTCCAGAACGTCAGGCAAAGAGGACGCAGGAGGAGACGGTAGCGGGACACGCTGAGGAGCAGTGGAGGGACGCAGAGTCATGTAGTGAGTGCCAGAGACAGGAGGAGGACGCTCACGACGGACACGACTACCAGTGCGAGCAGGACGAACAGGCGACGCAGGACGAGACTCAGGCTCACGACGCTCTGTAAGACCTCCTGTGGGACCAGTGTAAGGAGAGGGAGCAGGGAGAGGCGAGGTAGGCGGTAACTGTGACTGCGGCTGGACAGGCGGAGGACACTCTACGGAGGGAGGAGGACAAGGAGGAGGAGCCTGCCCAAGAACCTGCTGAAGGAGCGGTACGAAGTACGGTCGCGGCCGCGTAGCGTCTCCAGAAGCAGAAGAGACTCCAGCGGCCGGGTCCTCATGTCAAACATTGTATATGTTATATTTGTGTAGGCTGTAGTGGGTTAGCCTATAGGGGGGTCACAACATTAGGGTTTCATATTTGTACTCCCAGTTCTTTCTAGTTCATCATTCCTGTCCGTTATTTCTGACATGGTTTCAGAGCAGGTCCTTCGCTAGGACCGTTCTTAGGGCCCACCGTTACCTACATACCTACCTACCTACCGTGCGCCTCGTGCGCCTACGCGCCCTCGTGCGCCTCCTACCTACCGCGCGCGCGCAGCCCGCCAGCCACCCGCCCGCGACTCGACTTTTTTTTTAGCGCGCGTATCCTGCTAGCCGCCCGCGCGCGGTCGATTTCGCTGCGCGCGCCCCGCTAGCCGCACGCGCGCGGCTGTTTTTCTTTACGCGCGGCCCCGCACGCTGCCCGCGCGCTGCCTGTGCGCCTCGCTGACGCGCCCGCTGCTGCAGCCGCCCGTCGCCCGCTCGCGCACACCCCGCCGTGGCCCCGCAGGCCCGCAGCTCGCCGCCGCAGCTGCCGCACGCCCGTTGCCCGCAGCCGCCCGTCCGCCGACGCCGCTGCCGCCCGTGCACCGACGCCGCTGCCACCCGTGCGCTGCTGCCGCTGCTGCTTGCGCACCGCTCGCTGCTGCAGCCGCCCGTGCGCTGTCGGCGCTGCTGCCCGTGCGTATAAGCCCGTCGCCTGCTCGCGCACGCCCCGCTGCCCGCAGCCGCTCGTACGCCGCTGCTTCCGCTGCTGCTTGCGCACTGCTGCCTCCCGAGCGCCGCCGCTGCCTGTGCGCCGCCGCTGCCCGTGCGCCGTCGCTGCTCCTACGCTGTAGCTGCCCGTGCGCTGCCGCTGCCAGTGCACCGCCGTTCCCCGTGAGCCACTGCCGCCCGTGCGCTTCTGCAGCCGCTGCCCGCGAGGCACTCGATCTCACTGCTGTTTATTTTCTACCTACTGCGCACACTGCTACCACTGCAGCTGCCACCAGTGCGCCGTTGCAGCTCCTGCTGCCACGCTTCCTACTACTACTGTTACTACTGCCACTACTACTACTGCTACTGTCACTATGGCTAGTCCGACAGTTCTAGCTTTCGATGCCGAGGGCCGCCCAGTGAAGTTCGAAACCTGGCTAGATGACCTGCACCTGTTCCTACAGCTCACTGCCAAGGAAGATATCTCACTGTACGACCACGCCCTAGGCCATGCCACTGCCCCTGACTCGTCTGCTGACAGCACTCTGCGTTCCCAGTGGCAGACCCGTGATGCGCACGCTCGCTTTGCTATTCGCAACTCCCTGCCGCTAGACGAGCGCGAGCACTTCGGCCAGTGCAAGACTGCTAAGGACCTCTACACCGCTGTAGTTGCCCGCTACTCCTCACCCGCTTCTGCCACGCTAGGCCGCCTCACTCTCCCCTACCTGTTCCCCGACCTAGCCTCCTTTCACACTGTCGCAGACCTCATCACCCACCTTAAGACTAGTGAGGCCCGCTTTCGCGCTGCTATGCCTGCCGAGTTTCTCACTAGCAACCCCCCCCCGCTCTGGATCACTCTCTACCACATCGTCACCCGCCTCCCTGACTCTCTGCGCGCAGTCAGGGACCACTTCCTCTCTCGCTCCCCCACTGAGCTCACTGTTGCCCTCCTCGAGAAGGAACTGCTTGCAGCTGAGGCGAGCATCGTCGCTGTAGGCACCTCTCGTGGCGACCCCCGCACCCCGTTCTTTGAGGGGTGTTCCCCTTCCCCCCTCCTCCCCTCTGTCACCTCTGCTGCTGCTGTCGACCTTCTTGGTGCTGAGAAGGTCGGGACCGCGTCTGCTTCGAGCGGGCGCCGCAGGAACAAGGGGGGCAGGGGTGGGGGTGGCGGCGGAGGAGGTGGGGGTGGAGGCGGTGGGAGTGGAGGCGCGGCTGGGGAGACTAGTGGCGGCAGTGGGGGAGGAGACAGTTGCGGTGGGAGTAGTGGTGGAGGCGGCAGCGGAGGCGGAGGTGGTCGTGGCGGCGGCAGGGGTGGAGGTGGCCGGGGCGGCGGCGGTGGGGGTGGTGGTCGTGGAGGCACTGGCGGAGGCCCGAGTCAGCAGCCCGCCCCGACGCTTCAGGCCGCCCGTGAGTGGTATGCGCAGCGTAGCGTTACCTGCACGTACGTCATTCGCACAGGTGACCGCAGCGGCCAGCAGTGTGGGAGGCCGCACCCCACGCAGCGCTGCTTCGCGCGCCTTAACGACGCGTGGCGCACTCAGTTTCCTGCTGCCACTGAGCTGCCGCGCTGGGCTGATCTGGAAAAGAGGGGTGTTGATATTTGGGCTTTAGACTTTGATGCTATTCTCACTGCCATGTATGCGATGTCTATTAGTGGAGAGGGTGCTCAGTACTTGCGTGTTCCGCCCGACCCGGGCATTCAGGCCAGTCCGGCTGCCGCTCTAGGTGCTAGTGCGTCTGCTCCCACAGGTCCTGGTGAGGCTGCAGCCCTAGGTGCTCGTGCGTCCGTGCCCCCTCGTACTGAGTCGACTGCAGCACTGCACACCTTCACACTGGACTCAGGTGCTTCTCGCTCCTTCTTTCGTGACCGCACTGTCCTTGAGCCACTCGCTCGGCCAGTTGCTGTCTCCCTTGCTGACCCCTCTGGGGGTCCGGTCATTGTGACCTCCTCCACTGTCCTTCCTTGTCCGGCGGTCCCGTCCGGCACGCTGTCAGGTCTCTACCTCCCCTCGTTCTCTACGAACTTGGTGGCAGGTAGTGCGCTCCAGGACGGGGGTGTTCACCAGTTCACCCCTGCCTACGAGCGCGTGACACACTGCACGTGTGCTCGGACGGGTCGCCACCTGGCTACCTTCACTCGGGAGCCGGGGTCGGACCTTTACACACTGACCACTGAGTCCCCTCAGGTAGCTGCGTCCGCGTCTGCGTCTGCGTCAGGTCAGCTGTCCGCCCCCTGCTCGTGTCGCTCTCTGGCGCATGAGACTGTCCTTTGGCACCACCGCCTTGGTCACCCGTCTGTGCAGCGCCTTCGGGCCATGCACAAACGGGACCTTGTTGCTGGTCTTCCCAGGGTGCTCCCTCCCCTTCCCGACTCGCCTGCTCCTCCCTGTATTCCCTGTGTCGAGGGACGGCAGCGCGCCGCTCCTCACTCCTCCTCCTTTCCCCCGACGACTGCTCCCTTGCAGACGCTCCACATGGACGTGTGGGGCCCAGCCCGCGTCCGTGGTCAGGGTCAGGAGAGGTACTTCCTGATTGTTGTTGACGACTTCTCGCGCTACACCACGGTCTTCCCCTTGCGCGCCAAGGGTGACGTCCCTGATGTCTTGATCCCTTGGATCCGCAGATCTCGTCTCCAGCTCCGTGAGCGTTTCCGCTCCGACTTCCCTGTCCTGCGTCTGCACTCTGACAGAGGTGGGGAGTTTTCCTCTGGCCTATTGGAGGCCTTCTGTCAGCAGGAGGGCATTGAGCAGTTGTTCACGCTTCCGGCCTCTCCACAGCAGAATGGGGTTGCTGAGTGCCGCATTGGCCTGGTCATGGAGGTCGCTCGTACCTCCTTGAGCCATGCGGCTGCCCCCCATTTTCTGTGGCCGTTTGCAGTCCGATACGCTGCGCATCAGCTCAACCTCTGGCCCCGTGTCTCCTTGCCCGAGACTTCTCCGACACTGCGTTGGACGGGAGAGGCTGGCGATGCGTCGCGTTTTCGGGTCTGGGGATCCCGAGCTTTTGTCCGCGACACGTCCGCGGACAAGCTCTCCCGTCGCGCTGTCCCCTGCGTCTTCCTTGGCTTTGTCCCGGACGCCCCTGGTTGGCAGTTCTACCACCCCACCTCGCGTCGTGTCCTGGCCTCTCAGGACGTCACTTTTGATGAGTCCGTCCCCTACTACCGCCTCTTCCCCTACCGCACTGCCCCGCTCCCCCCCCCGCCTCTCTTCCTCGCTCCAGGTGCTGAGGTACCAGACCCCCTCCCCCCTCAGGGTGCCGCTCCCTCAGGTGTGTCCCAGGTAGACCCGGGTGAGCCTGTCGAGGTAGCTGTTGACTCTCGTCCTGCTAGGGGTGCTGAGCCTGGGGGTGCTGCGTCTGGGGGTGCTGAGCCTGGGGGTGCTGCGTCTGGGGGTGCTGAGCCTGGGAGTGCTGAGTCTGGGGGTGCGGAGCCTGGGGGTGCTGAGTAAGGAGGTGCGGAGCCTGGAGGTGCGGAGTCTGGAGGTGCTGAGCCTGGGGGTGCTGAGTCTGGGGGTGCTGAGCCTGGGGGTGCTGAGCCTGAGCGTGCTACACCTGGAGGAGCCCTCTCCTCCCAGCAGCTGCAGGAGAGGTACCTCGAGTACTGCCGCCTCCGGAGAGGTGCTACTGGAGCTCGTCCCGGTACTTCCCCTCCTACCCAGGAGCTCCCCCCCATTCAGCAGATCCGCGAGTGGTACACACGGCGCTGCAGTCTTCGGAGTGGTGCTCCTGGTGCTGCGGACCCTGGGGGTGGCGCTGCTGCTGGTGCTGAGGACCCGGACGTTGGAGCTGCTGCTGGTGCTGCGGACCCGCCTGGTGGAGCTGCTGCTGGTGCTGAGGACTCGGACGTTGGAGCTGCTGCTGGAGCTGAGGACCCGGGCGGTGGCGCTGCTGCTGGTGCTGAGGACCCGGACGGTGGAGCTGCTGCTGGTGCTGAGGACTCAGACGGTGGAGCTGCTGCTGGAGCTGAGGACCCGAGCGGTGGCGCTGCTGCTGCTGCTGCTGAGGACCCGGGCGTTGGAGCTACTACTGGTGCTGAGGACCCGGCCGGTGGAGCTGCTGCTGGTGCTGTGGACCCGGCCGCTGGAGTCTCCTCTGCTTCTGGAGACGCTGCGCGGCCGCGACCGTACTTCGTACCGCTCCTTCAGCAGGTTCTTGGGCAGGCTCCTCCTCCTTGTCCTCCTCCCTCCGTAGAGTGTCCTCCGCCTGTCCAGCCGCAGTCACAGTTACCGCCTACCTCGCCTCTCCCTGCTCCCTCTCCTTACACTGGTCCCACAGGAGGTCTTACAGAGCGTCGTGAGCCTGAGTCTCGTCCTGCGTCGCCTGTTTGTACTGCTCGCACTGGTAGTCGTGTCCGTCGTGAGCGTCCTCCTCCTGTCCCAGGCACTCACTACATGACTCTGCGTCCCTCTACTGCTCCTCAGCGTGTCCCTCTACCGTCTCCTCCTGCGTCCTCTTTGCCTGACGTTCCGGACCCTGAGTCTGACCGGTATCGTGCTGAGCACCCTACTGTCACGCGTCTCCTTGCTACTATTGTCACTGACCCTACCTTTGAGTCCTCGGCTGCGTCTGCTCTGGTCGCTGAGTTGGTTGACTTTGCTGCTGCCTGTCGTCTAGACTATGCTGCTAGCCTGGTTGCTGAGTCTGAGTCTGAGTCTGTCTGTCCTCCGTCCGTCGGGGGTGAGTGTGCTCTTGGCACGGACGTCCTTGAGGACAGACAGGAGGAGTTCCAGTGTCTTGCTGCTGCTTTGCCCCGTCTCGTGTCCCTGCTAGTTGCCCCTGAGGGAGACCCGGATGCACCAGACATCCCGACCCCGCGCACTTACGCTGAGGCGATGGCGGGTCCCTACTCCTCTCAGTGGCAGACAGCCATGGACGCCGAGATGGCTTCCTGGAAGTCCACACGCACCTACGTTGACGAGGTTCCCCCTCCTGGGGCGAACATCGTCAGTGGCATGTGGATTTTCAGGGTGAAGCGGCCGCCGGGTTCTCCGCCTGTCTTCAAGGCGCGTTACGTGGCTCGAGGCTTCAGTCAGCGAGAGGGAGTTGACTTCTTCCAGACCTTCTCCCCCACCCCGAAGATGACTACTCTTCGGGTGCTGCTGCACATAGCCGCTCACCGCGACTACGAGCTTCACTCACTTGACTTCAGCACTGCTTTCTTGCAGGGCAGCCTACACGAGGAGATCTGGCTGCGCCGCCCACCTGGCTTCACTGGGTCGTTTCCTCCTGGTACCCAGTGGAGGCTTCAGCGGCCGGTCTACGGTCTCCGCCAGGCTCCGCGTGAGTGGCACGACACACTGAGGACTACACTTGCGGCTCTTGGGTTCGCGCCTTCTACAGCTGACCCGTCACTTCGCTGCCGCCTTTCTACATCCTCGTGTACGTCGACGACTTGGTCTTTGCCACTGCTGACACTGCAGGACTCGCCTACGTGAAGTCGGAGCTGCAGAGGAGACACACGTGCACAGACCTGGGTGAGCTGACAAGCTATCTTGGCTTGCGGATCACCCGGGACAGAGCACGGCGCACCATCACCCTGACTCAGTCACACATGGTGCAGCAGGTTCTCCAGCGCTTCCGCTTCACGTACTCCTCGCCTCAGTCCACTCCTCTGCCTACCGGTCACTCGCTCTCAGCTCTGCCTTCGGATGAGTCCGTAGAGCCGAGTGGCCCGTATCCAGAGCTTGTGGGCTGCCTCATGTACCTGATGACCTGCACTCGACCTGACCTTGCATACCCTCTTAGCATCCTTGCACGCTATGTCGCTCCTGGCCGTCACAGGAAGGAGCACATGGATGCCGCTAAGAGGGTGTTGCGCTACTTGTGCAGTACGTCGGGCATGGGGCTTGTGCTTGGAGGGCGAGACCGAGTTGTTCTCACAGGGCACTCAGACGCTTCTTGGGCAGACGACCAGGCCACTCAGCGGTCGTCTCAGGGTTACACCTTCAGCCTTGGCTCTGGCTCAGTTTCTTGGCGCTCTACACGCTCTTCTTCTGTTCTCGGCTCCAGTTGCGAGGCTGAGATCTACGCTACAGCCATGGCTGCCCAGGAGCTACGCTGGCTGACCTACCTGCTGACCGACCTTGGAGAGCGGCCTCGTTCTCCTCCAGTACTGTACGTCGACAACAAGGCTGCCATTGCCTTGTGTGAGGAGCACAGACTGGAGCACAGAACGAAGCACATCGCCCTGCGGTACTTCCTTGCTCGAGAGCTGCAGCAGCGCGGTCAGCTTTGTCTGCGTTACGTGGCCACTGAGGCCAACCTTGCTGATGTGTTCACCAAGGCGCTTCCGCCTTGTGACCATCAGCGCTTCTGTACTCTGCTAGGCCTTGTGCCTACTGGACCTCACTTACTTACCTCTTGACTTTGCTTGTACTGTGATCACTATATATATATCTACCTGCATGTTTACTCTTGCTAGGTTGTGATCACTGTATCTCTTGCTCTGTTATAAACCTGCATGTGAACTGGTCTTGTGACCACTAGCTTGTGCTCGGAATTTGTGTGGAATCCTTGAGATCCACCCTGAGCTTGTTGTTGCCTTGCTTTGCCTTGACTGGTCTTGTGACCCCTAGGTCTCCCCCACTTTGCCTATGGGGGTGTGTCAATTATTGTATATGTTATATTTGTGTAGGCTGTAGTGGGTTAGCCTATAGGGGGGTCACAACATTAGGGTTTCATATTTGTACTCCCAGTTCTTTCTAGTTCATCATTCCTGTCCGTTATTTCTGACACCTCAGTACCAGCAGTAGCTCCAGCGTCCGGGTCCACAGCACCAGCAGCAGCTCCACCGGCCGGGTCCTCAGCACCAGTAGCAGCTCCAACGCTACTGAAGTTCCTGGAGAGCGTTGCATGCCCACATTGTGGTGGAGAGGAGCGGAGCACTGTTTGTTTGAGTGCCCCCGCATCCAGATGGTGGTTCGGGGGCTCTTGAAAGCCCTCCATGTCATCAACCCGGGCAGAAAGATTGCCTCGCTGTGTGATCTGCTATACCAGAAGGAAGGCTCGGGATCGGGGTTTCTTGAGACAACAATCACTGCCTTTGCTGTGCACAAGATATGGGTAGAGAGGTTTGATGCTGCCTTTGAGAGGGGGTGGTTCCGGTCCAAGAGGGTGCTGTGGAGAATTGCGGTGGCCTTCTACACCCACACGAGGGATTACCTGCGGGCAAAAAATATAAGTAAACAAGCGGGGACCATGCTGGGGCCGGGGCAACGTTCTATCCTAGAGCGGTTGGACCCGGACGAATTTCTTCTCATGAGCAGGATATGCGACAGCTCTGCTAAATCGCTTTCGTGGACAAGTGGCTTCACCTCCATCTGGGCCAACCCGCGCACGATTTTCCATCCTCCTTAAGGTGTCGGGATGGGTACGATGGCAGGCTGCTATCTAAGCCCATCAGCTACAATTACGACTGTTAATGCTTGTATGCGCTATTATAGTGTAACTTGCATTGCAAAAAAGAAAAGGGGGTTCTTTCCACCTCACCGACTGTGGTAAGCGGCCTTGCTGTCCGCCAGTCTTGTTCGCTGACAACAGGCACTGCTATTTTGTTGTGCGAGGAGCCCCTACTGGTTGGGAAGGTGAAGCACGTCCAGCTTCGTTACTTCCTTCCGCTCGAGTTGCGGCAGCGTGGCCAGGCCCACGTGGTACATGTTTCCTCTAAGGCCAACACTATATATATCTTCACCAATTCGTTGTCGTCTTGTGACCACCAGCGTTTCTGCAGCCAGATGGGCCTTGTTCCTGCCAGTCCTCACTTACTTACGTAGAGATTCTTGTCTTGCTTGTATAATACTCTTGCATTTCCTATTTTTGCTATACACTTGTATGTGGACTAGCTTCATGCTTGTTCTTGGACTGTGTCGTGATCTTGAGGTCCACCCAGAGATTTGTTTTGTTCCTATAGAATGGTCTTGTGACCGTTGTTTGTTCTTGTTGACTAGTCCTGTAACCTTTGCTTTCAGGATGTGTGATGACTTCGTGATCCACCTATGAATTCCACTGCACTAAAATCACCTAGAGTATGGGGGTGTGTTAAAATATATTTGTTATAATTTGTATTGTTCCACTACACTAACATCCCCCTTATCCTCGCACTCACTCCTCCCTGCTCCTCACTCTCCTCCCCCTCCTCTCCCCCCCTTTCCTCAAACTCGTCCTCTGTCCGACTTTCCTCCCGTCTCCTCCCACACAGCCCGCCCCCTTGCCCTCTCGCCCCACCACCTGCTCTTCCCGCGCCACCAGGGGGATGGAACCCCCAGCGCAGCATCAACTGCTGCACCCATGCCAGGCTGCATTTGAATCTCCGACCCATCCCCACCAGCGGTGCCAGTCGCCTCGCATACTCCTAGACCGCCCTCACACACACCTGCTGCTACTCCGCCCCCGGCCCCCCTCTGCTCCCCGCCTCGCCGCCCCCACCGCCCCCTGCAGCTCGTCTGTCCTCCTCCATCCTCGCTATAGCCTTCCTCACTGCAAGCGCAAGAGCCTCCTCCAGGTGGGTCTCAGCAGCGCGCAGTCTGACGGCGCCCGGCTTGGAAGCGTGGGAGCGCTGCACCAGCTGCCTCCAGTTGTCCTCCCTCAGCAGCACCGCTGGCAGCCACACGTTTGCTAGCCGCACGTCGTACCTGCCATGCCATGCCATGCCATGCCAAGCCATGCCATGCCATGCCGTGCCATGCCATGCCACGCCACGCCAAGGCGGGGGGACCCAACAGGGAGGGGTTGTGTGGAGCATGAAAGGAGAGAGAGAAAGGGGTGGAGAGATGGAGGCAAGAGAATGTGGTGAGAACGGAATAACAAAAACGAAAGGGTGGAACGGAATGTGGTGAGAATGTGGTGAGAAGCTTCTGGTGAGAAAGGGTTGGTGTTGACCAATTACAGGAAGAAAGGGAGGAGGTGGCGCGAGGAGGGTGAAACAAAATCCAGTTGTTGAGGCAAGCAGGAAAACACACCTGGCGCCAACAGCGCGGACGATAGCCTTGGAGGGGAGGGAGAGGAGGGCGCGGGCGAGGGCGCACATGGCAAGCTTCACAGCGGGCGGCACCATCGTGTGCCGCCACCAGTGCTTCCTGCCGTCCGCTCCCTCCCCTGTGCGCCCGTGCGCCTTCCCCGGCGTGCCCACTCTTGGCTCAGCATCCCACTGTTCCGCCAAACACCACTGGTGGTCCAGCGAGCCCTGCTGCTGCTTCTGCTCCTCCCCCGCTGCAGCAGCAGCAGCAGGAGTAGCAGTAGTAGTGGCAGCAGGGCGGTCACAGTGCAGTGAACACTGCCTCTCTTCCCTCTCCTCGTCTGTCCCTCCACCATCACTGCTCTGCCCTTCTGTGGTGTTGTTACCATCAGCGATTCTACCATCAAGCGACAACTCTTCCCAATCTCCTCTGTAGAGCAGGTGGTTGTGGAGCCTGGGGTTATGGTCGTCTTTGACAGACTGACGAAGGTGGCTCACTTTGCTGCGTGCACGAAATCAATTCCATTGCAACAGTTGTTCGACTGCACAAGATACCATCCACGATAATTAGCGACCGCGTCACGAAGTTTACCAGCAATTTCTGGAAGAAACCTTTGGGAGCAGTTCGGGACCAGGCTACAGTTCAGCTCGTCGTACCACCCCGAGACCAACAATCAAATAGAGTGAACGAACCAGACTATGGAGTAACTGATTCATGCCACGTGCGATGACCCGACAACATGGGAGCAGCAGCTGCCGCTGATCGAGTTCGCCTACAACAACGCCACGTCAGCGACGACACAGTAGTCCCCGTTCTACCTGAACTACGGGCAAAACCCAACAGCGCCCATCTTGCCGATTCCGGACAACCCCACGCCACTTGCATAATAGTTTGTTGAGATCCTGCAAGCTACCCAAACACGAGCAGTAGATGCATTCAAGAAAGCCAACATCATCGAAAAAAGGATTGTTGACCACCACCACCGCCCCGTCACATAACAGTAAAGAGACTATGTCATACTCGACACACAGAACATAAGACTGCTCGTCGTACCGAAACGTTGACCGCGCTACTGTGAACCATTTTAGATCAGCCACATGATCACCCCAGTTACCCCCCACCTACTGTTGCCGGCAGACAGGTACATCAGCCCATCTTTCCACGTCAGCCTGCTTTTGCCCATGTATCCCAATCACGAGTGAATTGCCTCGCCACCGCCCATCATCCATGACTCGCCCTACATCAAAGCCAATCATTTAGCCAGTGAAGATTCAAAGCCTGCGTATTTGCCACCCCACAGGCATCAAGAGGATCAATTTCCTCGTTCGTTGGAAGGACCGCACGCCAGCTGAAGCTAGCTGGGTGCCCCTGACCAACATCGAAAAACACCCTACCATGTAAGTGTACCTTAGGAGCCAGGTTTTCCGCGATATACACGCACTCGCGTAGCAGAGGGGCTACTTGAGCGGATTGGGGGGGAGGGGGGGAGAGGGGGGTAGGGAGTGTAAGGAAAATTCGACATTCCTTACTGCGTACAGCAGTAGCAGCTGTTCGCCCGTTACAGCTAACGGTGCTTCGCCAACTTCGCATGCACAATTTCACCAGACCATGAACCGCTAGCCTGGCTGAGTCGGCCTACGCTTTGGGGCTAGCCCGATCTTCGATGCCAGCCTAGCACTAGCTAGCTCGCACGCACCGCGTTACCGTTTGCATGTTTCGCTTATACGTCTTTGCTCATGCCTTCGCTCATACTTTTTACCCGTCTGCCACTGACTCCCAGCGTTTCCCTGTTTCTTGGTCTGTTTCTGCTGCTCAGCTTCCCCCTTTTTCTTAGCGTTTTTCGGGCATTTGCCTTTTCAATGTCCCGGCCTGCTACACGCGAAGCAGCACCCTTTGAATGGTGTGGCTGTGGCATTTGTGGTAATAACACATATCGTGGCATGCTTGTTTATCCCACGAGACCGATGTTCCAAGTTGCTTTTATTGCCGTAGGACCCCAGTCTCAGTCGGCGTAAGAAGTGAAGTTTCTCCGCCATAGCGAGGATGTCCTTGAATTCGGTGACATTGTGAAGCTAGGTTTCTTGGTTGGTTTCATGTTTCGGACCGCCGATGTAGCGGTCAATACGTTCTCCCTCGTGCTTATAGCCCGCCTTCTCGCACAACATCAAATACCCGCTCGTATAGTCTTGGACGGAACCGAGCTGTCGCTAAGTGCGGAGCTTCTGAAGCGTCGCAATCGAAGCGGCAATTGGCTCGAACCGTGCACGCAGACCTGCGCACCACGCGTCCCACGTGCGATATTTTGGGAATCCCATGACATACGACGACGTCTAGGGTCTAGTTTGTCTTCCCCGTATCAGTAGAGTCTCGTAGTTTACCGGCTTTGTGACGATGACGCGCCACCAATCCATGGCGGGTCCTCACGGCAGCGACACGGCGTATCGATTCTTCCCCATATCCTCTACGTTCATTATGAACAACCACGCCTGAATGGTCGGACCACCCCGTTGGCTGGGATCGAAGCAAGGCGGACGCTGCGGCTTGAGCAGCATCGGCAACGACAGTGCTGACTTGCTGGTCGACACAGAAATCGTGACGCGTGGTTGGCTCCCGGCCGCATTTGTCGCTTCGAGGTGTGTCGCGTCGTGGTCGTTGTTTCCGTCGTTGCGTCGTTGCGAGCGACGCCATCACTAGCCGCGCTCGAGGGTTGCCCCACGCTTTCGTGGTGTGAAGCTTGTCGTGCTGCTTGCCTTTGTATGCCTTGTGCTTGTGATTGTGCTTGTTGCGCCCGTGCGACATTGTTTTGCAGCAACGTGCGTTCTGCTGTCAGCGCTTGAATTTCCTCCGTGTTTTCGTGCAGCTTCTGCAGCAGTTGGTTAAGACGCTCCTGCGCGAGTGGTGTGACGTTGATATGCTCAGCCATGTCGAAGGGCGGCAGCATTGGCTTAGCTCTAGGCGCAGTCGTGGCTGTACCCATTTACAAGAGAACGCAAGGAGAGTGGCTCATAGGTGCTAAGGGGCATGAGTTCCTTCGAGTGCAAAAATCAGAAGTTGATTTCTCTAGGTGCGGAGATGCGTGGTCCGAAAAGGAGGTGGCTATGAATACCAAGTGTTACGGGTGCAATGGAACGAGATAGCGAGGATTGCACTAGGTGTCAAACGAGTACAAAGTATGAGCAAAGGCATGAGCGAATACTTATACGCGAAAAGTTTCAAGCAGTAAGGCAGTGCGTGCGAGCTAGCAAGTTCTAGGCTGGCATCGAAGTTCTGGCTAGTCCCGATGCGTAGGCCGACTCGGCCAGGCCAGCGGTGCATGGTTTGGTAGAACAGTGCGCGCGAAGTTGGCGAAGCGCCTAAGCAGTAACGGGCAAAGAACGGCTGCTGCTGTACGCGGTGTTGAAGAACGCGGTAATGAATATCTAAAAAATCCTTACAAACAGCCAGACACATGTGCACATTTCTTAAATATCAAGTTGAATATATTGCATCAGTTTGTTTTTTGCGCGAGAGAGTACAGCTATTTTTGCTGAATGTTACGGTTGCAATAGAACGAGATAGTGAGGATTGCATTAGGCAGGACAGTCGCTGGCCTGACACAGCCGACCCTCACTAAGTGATTGTGCCGGTTCACGCAATCGACCACACCCGGCCGAATAAGGAGGGTACAACGGTAGACAGCCCCATACTACTTAGTAAGAAGTTACAGACAGACTGAGTTAAGATCTTCATAGTCAGGGGGGCTAGCTAGAGCTTGACCAACACTGCCTCAGCACAGAGACTGAAATTGCCACTGGACAGATGTTTACCTGAGATTGACGCACGACTGGTCGACAGCATGCCACTGGTGAAACGGGAACGTGTGCACCAAGTTTGGATCCAATGCGGAGGTAATCTCATCTTCACCTAGAACATGCTCGCAATGACCCTTGACGGGACCGACACTTTACTCTGTCGTGATTGCCTGCAACGACACAATCCGCGAATCGACTGGACGAGAGTGACTGCATCGTGCAAGTGAACGGTAACAACATCGCCTTACCTTGCTGGAGCTCGCCCGAGCCTTCGTCGGTGCGTGCCAACGCAATCACGATGAAACACGCCATAGCGCCATAGCTGATGTGTAAACGGTTGACATTCGGAAAGCTGAGGCAGCAGAGAAGCCGAACGATTTACAGAAACTGCTTGCCGAACTACAGGATGACTTGGCAGCGCTACTGAAGCAATACAGTGGGATTTTCCCAGATGATCTACCGGAGGGACTGCCATGTCAGCGTCCGCACGACCATAGGATAGAACTGGAACCGGGGGCACAGCCGAAATTATAGCAGCAACTCCAACTGACCCAACACGAACTGGACGAATTACACAAATAGTTAGATTACCTATCGAGAGTCAGTTCATTCGCCCGAGTTCATCACCGTTCGCAGCACCGATACTGTTCACACCGAATAAAGATGGGGGATTTTGCATGTGCATGGACTACCTCGCACAGAACAGAGTTACTATCAAGCCCCGTTACTCCATTCCGCGAGCCAACGAACTGATCGACCAACTTTGCACAGCCCATGATTTCTCGAAAATTGACCATCGAGGAAGTTACCACCGGATCCGAGTCAATCCGCCCAACTGCCCAAAAATCCCCCTCCGGATGCGCTACGGATTATTCAAATACGCGGTAATGCATTTTTGACAGACCAATGCCCCCGCGACCAGGGCCTCCAATTTCAGGAATTTTACCCTGAATTCCGGAAGTTTGACCCTCGTCTTTTGTCATGACCCTGATGTATCTGCCTTTTATTTTAAGGACCATGATGTTTTAGTGTTCTTTTATTCCGGACTCTGATTTTTCAGTATTTTGTATTTGAGGACACTGACGAGCCAGTGTTGTATCGGGGTCGACCCTAAAACCGGAAACTCCGTGACCTCGCATTTTGGCGGCCGTCATCATTCAGGTGATGTACCCAGCGTACACGCACAGACGCCACCCTGCGGCTCGACCAGATTCAGCTGTACTGCTTCTGGTTCCCCAGTTAGGACCCACGCCACCCTGCGGCTGGGACTGTGTTTGCTGTTGTACTGGCCGAATTTGGGCATCGCAAAGCACGCACGGTCTGATTCGCTGTGTTATGACATCATACTGGTATAAGCAATTATGCTGATCAGTGTTGTAGATTTTAGAAACCCTGATTGATCAGCGTTTTATTTCTAACAACCCTGTAAAATCAGTGTTTCACACCAGACGACACTGAAAATCAGTGTTACCCTCCTAGGAACACGGGTACCCAAAAACCAATCTGAGGCCCTGCCCGCGACCTTCCAATTGACCATGAACAAAGCCTTGCGCCCGCTTTTGATAAGTGCATCATCGTTTACTTAGACGACATACAGATCTACAGCCCAGACAGAGCACAGCACCTGCCGGACATCGAAGCAGTTTTTCAGAGACTGAGTGAGAACCGCCTATTGACCAAAGCCTCTAAGTAAGTTTCTACAGGACAGACTCGAGTTTTTAGGGCAAATTATTTAAGCTGGCGGCGTGGAAATAGACCCGAAGAATATCGCGACAACTCAAGCATGGCACGCGCTGACAAATTTGACTCAGCTACAGAGCTTTTTGGTGTTTTCCAACTACATGCGCCGGTTCGTCCCCGACATGGCGAAGCTGACCGCCCCACTGACAGATCTGCTGAGGAAGGGGGTTGAGTACACGTGGGGGGAGAAGAACGAGCAAGCTGCCTCCTCAGCCCTCTAGAAAATCTTGTGCTCGTCGCCCGTACTGAACATCGCTGACCCATACCGCTCGTTCGAATTGGTCACCGATGCATGCGACATCGCCGTGGGAGTAGTACTGATGCAGGACTTTGTAAACAGCCTTCAGCCAATCGCGTATGAGTCACGCTAGCTTTACCAGCCCAAACGCAAACTGAAGATAGTTGGGTGCCCTTGGCCAACATAAAAAACCACCCAGCCCTGCAAATGTACCCGGGGAGTCGGGGTTTCCGCGATATACACGCACTCGCGTAGCGTTTGGGTCTTCTTGAAGAGGGGGGAAGGGGGGGGGGGGGGGGGGGGGGGGGGGGGGTGTAAGGAAGTTTTTGACATTCCTTACCACGTTCTTCAACATAGCGTACAGCAACAACCGTTGTTCGCCTGTTACTGCCAACGAAGCTCAACCAACTTCGCACGCACTGTTTTACCAAACCATGCACCGCTGGCCTGGCCGAGTCGGCCTACGCTTCGGAACTAGCCCGAACCTCGATGCCAGCCTAGCACTAGCTAGCTCGCACGCACCGCGTTACCGTTTGCATGTTTCGCGTATAAGTATTAGCTCATACTGTGTACCCGTTTGACACCTAGTTCCATTGCACCCGTAACACTGTTCAATTCACCACAAATTCGGCCATTAACGTAACCCGCTTTACCTACGAATCTACCGTACCTTTTGAACCTGTGGGATGTTGGCCGAAAACATGCGCCACACCCTTCTGTCTCTTTCTGACACGCTCCCTCCGCTCCGCAGATGGCTCACCCTCCGCACACCCTCTGCTCACCCGCGACTCATACCGCCCCTCTAGACCACAGGCGTAACACACAGCTCCGCACCACCATGCGCATTGCACAGCGAGACCCCACAGCTAGGCTAGCGGGCGCGTAGCTTGCACGTTAGTCTAAAGCCGCCCCAGGCGAGTTTAGAGGCCATGTGACCGTGCGTTGTTGTCGCCCCGCCGTAGCAGCTGCATTCTCTTCGTAACCTAGCCAGTGGCTAACACGCGTCAGTTCGCGGCGCTCTTCACGCATTGCCTTGATGGAGCCAGGTGGAGGGAGGGGGCAAGGAGGAAAGGGGGCACGGAGGGGGAAAAACGGGGGAGGTGAAAGAGGGAGGAGAGGAAGTGCGAGGGCGAAGGCGAAGGCGATCTCGCCGTCCGCGATTTTGCCAACTCAACAAACTGTGATCCGAACCTGATTTCGGAACACGCCCTAAGAACATTTGGGAAATTCGAGGTTGGCACTCAACCTCGAATTGAGCGGCTCGTAATTCTCTGTTTCCAACTTTGGGAACAACTACAGAGAGCACTCTAGTGCTGGACACAACACGGCAGATAACTCCAACAGCGCGGCAAAGCATTTGACAGCACAAGCAAGCACAACTTCCTACAGCCATGGCTTCTACCAACGCAGCTTCTACTCATGATTATCAACGACAACATGGGTGACAACAAGACAAATAATCTCTGCCTATGTCTTTAGTGAATTCCTAGACTTTGCTAATTGGTTGTAGGCTATGACATCAAGGCTAGAATGTCTTGTACATAATCATAATAACTGTGCCTTGCTGTCTTAGCTCTAGGAATGTGAAAGGCGACCTGAGCGACCTGCTCGAGGCGCCATTGCTAGTATCCTAGTATAATAGGATGTATCTCTGAAATGTAAGCCATCATATGATCCCTTGTAAAGCTATCTTGCTACTATTTTCCTGAAATTCTCGTAAGAGTGCTTCCTACTTCTACAACTCTGCCAAAACAGCTTAGTGGCTGTTTCAGGCAAGGAGGAAAGGGGGCACGGAGGGAGAAAAGCGGGGAGGTGAAAGAGGGAGGAGAGGAAGTGCGAGGGGGAAGGCGGCGGGAGAGGTGGCGGAGCGGACTGCAAGGGCTTGGTGGGCGATTGGGGGAGGCACGGAGGGCGGCGGCTACGTGGGAGGAGGAGGACTCGCGGTTGGAGGAACAAGATGGGGCGTGGAGGGGGCCGCGGAGGTTGGCGCTAACGTGCGCGGAGCGGCAGTGGCAGTGTGGGAGGGCGGAGGGAGGGGCGGAGGAGTGGGAGCGGTGGGGGGAGGAGGGGAAGCAGCGAATGCAGCAGAGGGATGGTCATTGGGGGGCACGGAGGGGCGCATATCCCGCTGCAGAGGAGGCAAGGGGAGGGGCTCGGATAGCGGCGCAGGAGGGAGTAGGGCGCGCTCATTTAAGGGCGCGGGCGTGGGAAAGGGGAGAATGGGGGTTGGAACAGGGCAAGGGGAATGCAGTCGCGGAGGGGGGATGGTGGCGCGCGGGCAGGAACGGACGGGGGCGGGCGCGCATGCGCGTGCGCAGCAGCAGCGTGAGTATGAGCAGCAATGGTAGCATGGGGGAGGGGGTGGCGAGGGCAGTTTGGTGTTGCGGCGGGCGGGTGGGAGGAGGGTGGGCGGGCGAAGTGGCAGGTTGGCGGTGCAGTGGGTGGCGGTGGGGTGGGTGGCGGTGGGGTGGGTGGCGGTGGGGAGGAGCTTGGGCGCAGCGACGTGGGTGTGGGTGCGGACGGTGGGAGGGGTGGGGCATGGGGGGAGTGGTACGAGGGGGGGGATGGAGGAGAGGCAGGGGAGGAGGGGGGGGGAGGGCAGGGGAGGAGTGGGGGGGAGAGGCAGGGGAGGAGTGGGGGGAAGAGGCAGGGGAGGGTGAGGAGGACTATGAGCTGGGCTATGCTGCTAGCCTCGCTGCTGCTCGTGACGCCCTCACACACGCCTCTGCAACCACTACTGCTGCTGGACGTGCAGGAGATGGTGCTGGCGGGGCGGCTGTTGTGGGTGCTGCTTCCTCCGGTGCAGTTGACGAGGGGGCAGCAGGCGGCGCTGCAAAGGCAGGCATCAATCTCATGCTGCCTCACCACCCGCCTGCTGCAGCACCACGGAGCGCAGCGGCTGCTCCTCACACAACGGATGGACCTCATGTGCCCACGGCAGCAGCAGCAGGCGATAGTGCAGGCGAGCAGGAAGGGGCAGGCAGTGGTGGCAGCGGCAGCAGCAGCAGGCGGGGCGGCGGGGGAGGCGGGGGAGGCGGGGGAGGGAGCAGGAGCGGGCGGCGCGTGCACGTGGGCGTGAGTGTGAAGCGCGGCATCTGTGAGTTGCAGCGCCTGCGCCCCGGCATCAGCGTGCCGGGCATCATGCACGTGTGCCGCGCCAAGTACCACGGAGCGCAGCGGCTGCTCCTCACACAACGGATGGACCTCATGTGCCCACGGCAGCAGCAGCAGGCGATAGTGCAGGCGAGCAGGAAGGGGCAGGCAGTGGTGGCAGCGGCAGCAGCAGCAGGCGGGGCGGCGGGGGAGGCGGGGGAGGCGGGGGAGGGAGCAGGAGCGGGCGGCGCGTGCACGTGGGCGTGAGTGTGAAGCGCGGCATCTGTGAGTTGCAGCGCCTGCGCCCCGGCATCAGCGTGCCGGGCATCATGCACGTGTGCTGCGCCAAGTACCCGCACTTGCACCTCATCCCCTCGCACGTGCGAGGCATCCTCGCCAACGCGGCTTACTGGAGCTCCACGCTGGCGCAGCGCAGCAACGTGTGCGTGCGCGCCTGAGAACATGGCGTTGGAGGAGGCGCTGGTGGCGTGGGTGAGGGACATGAAGGGCGGCCCTGGCGCCACCAAGCTGCAGCTGCAGGCCATCTGCGCCAAGGGCCGCCAGCTCGGCCCGTCGTTTGGGGTCTCGCCCTCCTTCAGGTGCTGCCAGGGTTTGATGGGAAGGAAGGGGGGGTTCTGTGCCTTGTGTTGCTTGCTTGCGGCTTCTTCTGCGCCCTCGGACCCGCGCCTCTCCCCTTCCTGCCACGCCACGTCTCTCATGTCAACTTAAGACCTCCCAGTGAAGCTATCCTCTCGTACTCTTTCCCCCCTGCGCAGGTACAGCATCGGGTGGGCGTGGCGCTTCCAGGAGCGGTGGGGGTTCACAAAGCGGCACCTGGAGGAGGAGAGGGAGGCGTACTTCAATGAGGGCCCTGCCGCTGCTGCTGCCACTACTGCTGGTGGTGGTGGTGGTGCTGCTGCAGTGGGCAGTGCGGAGGTGTCGCTGGTGCAGGTGGCAGATGAGATCTTCGGCGCTCATATCCTGGTGGCGCGCACACATGGTGACAATGCGGAGGATGGGGAGGGGGAGGGGGATGAGGGTGGGGGTGAGGGTGGGAGGGGACGAAGAAGAGGGAGGGAAGGGAGGGGTGGGAGGGGAGGGAGGGGAGGGCAGGGAGTAGTGGGAAGGGCGGGTAGAAGGGAGGGGGGGAGGGGTGCGTGTAGGCGAGGGATGAGGGTGGTGAGGCGGGACACGTCAGTGACGGCCGGCAGAGAGGTAATCGACCTGGAAGGAGGTGAGCGGGGGGAGAGAGAGGGGACGGGCGGAGGTGGGGAGAGGGGTGAGAGGGGCGAAGGGGCGGAAAGGGACGACGGGGGCGAGGGGCAGCTGGGGCGGCGGAGGGGCCAGGGCGGGTCAGGGGAGCGGGTGCAGCAAGGCAGCGAGCAGGCAGGTGAGGGGGCAAGCGAGGAGGGCGATGGGGGCCGAGTGTCACAGGCAGAGGCAGCAGAGGCAGGTGGCTGGCAGGGCGGAGCAAACTTGCTGGCAGGCACAGCAAGAGGCGCAGCACTGGAGCGCGCGAGGAAGAAGGCGATGCAGCCGAGCAGAGAGCTGCTGGCGTTGGCACTAGCAGAGGCTGGCGTGCCACGGGAGCAGGCGGGTGCACACATGCAGGGAGCAGGTGGGACTGAATCGGATGCTGCAGCAGGCACAGTGGCAGACGAGCGAGTCAGAAGGGCGGCACCGCCAGCAGGGGCAGCAGCAGCAGCGAGTGGGAGGGGCGCTGGTTGATGTGGTGGCGGCAATGGCAGCAGCAGTGAACCTCCGCCTGTACCCCCCCAGGGATCACGCCAGTGGTAGCCCGCACGCGGAAAGGCAGCGAGCTGCAGCGAGGGAGAAGCGGGCGCCGGGTGGGAAGCGCAAGCACCGGGTGGCAATCAGTCTGCGGCTGAAGCGAGTCATCTACATGCTGAGGACCGCCCGCCCTGCCATGCGGGCCAGAGACATCCTCCACCTCGTGCAACACGCCTTCGCTGCCGCCGCCCGCCACCCTCAAGCATTCCCCACCACCACCACCACCACCTGTGCCACCACCACTGCTGCTGGCGAGGCAGTGAGCTTCGCAGCGGGGGGAGTTGCGGCGGGTGGCGTGGAGGCGGCGGGAGTGGTGGCGCTGGACGTGGCGGCGGTGCGGCGCATTCTGCGGAAGAGCCACGTGTACCTCGCGCTGCCCGCCCACGGCGCCACCCTCATCCGCCACAGCAGCGGCGCGCACCCCCAGGTGCAGGCGGCGGTGGCGGCGTGGCCACCAACTCAGGATATGGATCAATGAGCTGAACTGACTCGTCCAAAAGTGGAGCCGTAATGTGAGAGTACGACGGCTTATGCTGGCTATGCTTGCTTGCCTTTACTTTATTGTGCCTTTTCTAGCTTAGGTTTATTTTTGCATCCGTGCTTTTGCTTGGTTTCCTAGGCTATGTGCTTTCCTATATTTTATAATAGTTATAGCACCGAGCTAGGTTGCGTGCACCGAATTCTTGGCTTTCCGATTGTCACCGAATTGCCTTCTACCAAATTCGGGAAGGCTCCATTCGGGACGCTTCGCGACCCTCGGAACCTTCACATAACACTTAGTTATTAGGCCTTGTGTTGAGACTATGTATAGCCTCATGTTGTACCCAAGTGGAACATTCAATTCAAACTCTCATTTCTGAGCTCGATCCTAGATCCTCACACTTGGTAATTAGAGTCGTTTACACGCGAAGTTTTTTTTACCACTAAAACCGAGCCTTAAAAAAACCGCGGGGGCGACGAGTATTAAACACCGATTTTGGACCGCGGGGGCGACGAGTATTAAACACCGATTTTGGATACGTAGAACCGGTTCCGTGTTTTTCACCCCCCCTCGTTTTCGGTCTCCGGGCGCACAATGTCAGGGATGGAGGGGCAAGGCAACAAATTCGTATAGGAAATCGCAAGTCTTCGCACCGACATGGAGCAAACACAGGCGGCGATCCGGCGAATCGAAGCCCTTCAGATGAACCAATCGGTAGCCGCCACCACAGCAGTAAATACAGTAGCGAACGCAACAGCGACAGCAGTAGCAACAGCAACGACACCGACATTTCACGAACCGATGGCACCACCTTTGCCGAACCTCGAAGCAGCTCACTCGAGGCTCTCCTCGAAGCGTTCGATCCGAGCACACCGGACGTTCGACGATTCGTGACGACCCTCGAAACTTATTTCGAGGCCATTGGCTGTTCGACCCCGACACACGATGCAGCACGAATTCGGCTTGCAGTGACACTGTTGCGAGGCCCGGCATTAGAGTGGATTTACTACAGTGTGTCAACGAGAACGGACTGGAATGATGGACTAGCAAGGATGGTGAGTACAAATATGAAACCCTAATGTTGTGACCCCCCTATAGGCTAACCCACTACAGCCTACACAAATACAACATGTATAATGTTTGACACACCCCCATAGGCAAAGTGGGGGAGACCTAGGGGTCACAAGACCAGTCAAGGCAAAGCAAGGCAACAACAAGCTCAGGGTGGATCTCAAGGATTCCACATAAATTCCGAGCACAAGCTAGTGGTCACAAGACCAGTTCACATGCAAGTTTATAACAGAGCAAGAGATACAGTGATCACAACCTAGCAAGAGTAAACATGCAGGTATATATATATATAATGATCACAGTACAAGCAAAGTCAAGAGGTAAGCAAGTGAGGTCCAGTAGGCACAAGGCCCAGTAGAGTGCAGAAGCGCTGATGGTCACGAGGCTGAAGCGCCTTGGTGAACACATCAGCAGTGTTGGCCTCAGTGGCCACGTAGCGAATACAAAGCTGACCGCGCTGCTGCAGCTCACGAGCAAGGAAGTACCGCAGGGCGATGTGCTTCGTTCTGTGCTCCAGTCTGTGCTCCTCACACAAGGCAATGGCAGCCTTGTTGTCGACGTACAGTACTGGAGGAGAACGAGGCCGCTCTCCGAGGTCGGTCAGCAGGTAGGTCAGCCAGCGTAGATCCTGGGCAGCCATGGCTGTAGCGTAGATCTCAGCCTCGCAACTGGAGCCGAGAACAGAAGAAGAGCGTGTAGAGCGCCAAGAAACTGAGCCAGAGCCAAGGCTGAAGGTGTAACCCTGAGACGACCGCTGAGTGGCCTGGTCGTCTGCCCAAGAAGCGTCTGAGTGCCCTGTGAGAACAACTCGGTCTCGCCCTCCAAGCACAAGCCCCATGCCCGACGTACTGCACAAGTAGCGCAACACCCTCTTAGCGGCATCCATGTGCTCCTTCCTGTGACGGCCAGGAGCGACATAGCGTGCAAGGATACTAAGAGGGTATGCAAGGTCAGGTCGAGTGCAGGTCATCAGGTACATGAGGCAGCCCACAAGCTCTGGATACGGGCCACTCGGCTCTACGGACTCATCCGAAGGCAGAGCTGAGAGCGAGTGACCGGTAGGCAGAGGAGTGGACTGAGGCGAGGAGTACGTGAAGCCAAAGCGCTGGAGAACCTGCTGCACCATGTGTGACTGAGTCAAGGTGATGGTGCGCCGTGCTCTGTCCCGGGTGATCCGCAAGCCAAGATAGCTTGTCAGCTCACCCAGGTCTGTGCACGTGTGTCTCCTCTGCAGCTCCGAATTCACGTAGGCGAGTCCTGCAGTGTCAGCAGTGGCAAAGACCAAGTCGTCGACGTACACGAGGATGTAGAACGGCGGCAGCGAAGTGTCGGTGCGCAGGAACAGCGACGGGTCAGCTGTAGAAGGCGCGAACCCAAGGGCCGCAAGTGTAGTCCTCAGTGTGTCGTGCCACTCACGCGGAGCCTGGCGGAGACCGTAGACCGGCCGCTGAAGCCTCCACTGGGTACCAGGAGGAAACGACCCAGTGAAGCCAGGTGGGCGGCGCAGCCAGATCTCCTCGTGCAGGCTGCCCTGCAAGAAAGCAGTGCTGAAGTCAAGTGAGTGAAGCTCGTAGTCGCGCTGAGCGGCTATGTGCAGCAGCACCCGAAGAGTAGTCATCTTCGGGGTGGGGGAGAAGGTCTGGAAGAAGTCAACTCCCTCTCGCTGACTGAAGCCTCGAGCCACGTAACGCGCCTTGAAGACAGGCGGAGAACCCGGCGGCCGCTTCACCCTGAAAATCCACATGCCACTGACGATGTTCGCCCCAGGAGGGGGAACCTCGTCAACGTAGGTGCGTGTGGACTTCCAGGAAGCCATCTCGGCGTCCATGGCTGTCTGCCACTGAGAGGAGTAGGGACCCGCCATCGCCTCAGCGTAAGTGCGCGGGGTCGGGATGTCTGGTGCATCCGGGTCTCCCTCAGGGGCAACTAGCAGGGACACGAGACGGGGCAAAGCAGCAGCAAGACACTGGAACTCCTCCTGTCTGTCCTCAAGGACGTCCGTGCCAAGAGCACACTCACCCCCGACGGACGGAGGACAGACAGACTCAGACTCAGACTCAGCAACCAGGCTAGCAGCGTAGTCTAGACGACAGGCAGCAGCAAAGTCAACCAACTCAGCGACCAGAGCAGACGCAGCCGAGGACTCAAAGGTAGGGTCAGTGACAACAGTAGCAAGGAGACGCGTGACAGTAGGGTGCTCAGCACGATACCGGTCAGACTCAGGGTCCGGAACGTCAGGCAAAGAGGACGCAGGAGGAGACGGTAGAGGGACACGCTGAGGAGCAGTAGAGGGACGCAGAGTCATGTAGTGAGTGCCTGGGACAGGAGGAGGACGCTCACGACGGACACGACTACCAGTGCGAGCAGGACGAACAGGCGACGCAGGACGAGACTCAGGCTCACGACGCTCTGTAAGACCTCCTGTGGGACCAGTGTAAGGAGAGGGAGCAGGGAGAGGCGAGGTAGGCGGTAACTGTGACTGCGGCTGGACAGGCGGAGGACACTCTACGGAGGGAGGAGGACAAGGAGGAGGAGCCTGCCCAAGAACCTGCTGAAGGAGCGGTACGAAGTACGGTCGCGGCCGCGCAGCGTCTCCAGAAGCAGAGGAGACTCCAGCGGCCGGGTCCACAGCACCAGCAGCAGCTCCACCGGCCGGGTCCTCAGCACCAGTAGTAGCTCCAACGCCCGGGTCCTCAGCAGCAGCAGCAGCAGCGCCACCGCTCGGGTCCTCAGCTCCAGCAGCAGCTCCACCGTCCGAGTCCTCAGCACCAGCAGCAGCTCCACCGTCCGGGTCCTCAGCACCAGCAGCAGCGCCACCGCCCGGGTCCTCAGCTCCAGCAGCAGCTCCAACGTCCGAGTCCTCAGCACCAGCAGCAGCTCCACCAGGCGGGTCCGCAGCACCAGCAGCAGCTCCAACGTCCAGGTCCTCAGCACCAGCAGCAGCGCCACCCCCAGGGTCCGCAGCACCAGGAGCACCACTCCGAAGACTGCAGCGCCGTGTGTACCACTCGCGGATCTGCTGAATGGGGAGGAGCTCCTGGGTAGGAGGGGAAGTACCGGGACGAGCTCCAGTAGCACCTCTCCGGAGGCGGCAGTACTCGAGGTACCTCTCCTGCAGCTGCTGGGAGGAGAGGGCTCCTCCAGGTGTAGCACGCTCAGGCTCAGCACCCCCAGGCTCAGCACCCCCAGACTCAGCACCCCCAGGCTCAGCACCTCCAGACTCCGCACCTCCAGGCTCCGCACCTCCTTACTCAGCACCCCCAGGCTCCGCACCCCCAGACTCAGCACTCCCAGGCTCAGCACCCCCAGACGCAGCACCCCCAGGCTCAGCACCCCCAGACGCAGCACCCCCAGGCTCAGCACCCCTAGCAGGACGAGAGTCAACAGCTACCTCGACAGGCTCACCCGGGTCTACCTGGGACACACCTGAGGGAGCGGCACCCTGAGGGGGGAGGGGGTCTGGTACCTCAGCACCTGGAGCGAGGAAGAGAGGCGGGGGGGGGAGCGGGGCAGTGCGGTAGGGGAAGAGGCGGTAGTAGGGGACGGACTCATCAAAAGTGACGTCCTGAGAGGCCAGGACACGACGCGAGGTGGGGTGGTAGAACTGCCAACCAGGGGCGTCCGGGACAAAGCCAAGGAAGACGCAGGGGACAGCGCGACGGGAGAGCTTGTCCGCGGACGTGTCGCGGACAAAAGCTCGGGATCCCCAGACCCGAAAACGCGACGCATCGCCAGCCTCTCCCGTCCAACGCAGTGTCGGAGAAGTCTCGGGCAAGGAGACACGGGAGCAGAGGTTGAGCTGATGCGCAGCGTATCGGACTGCAAACGGCCACAGAAAATGGGGGGCAGCCGCATGGCTCAAGGAGGTACGAGCGACCTCCATGACCAGACCAATGCGGTCGTCGGGGGAAAGGAGGAGGAGTGAGGAGCGGCGCGCTGCCGCCCCTCGACACAGGGAATACAGGGAGGAGCAGGCGAGTCTGGAAGGGGAGGGAGTACCCTGGGAAGACCAGCAACAAGGTCCCGTTTGTGCATGGCCCGAAGGCGCTGCACAGACGGGTGACCAAGGCGGTGGTGCCAAAGGACAGTCTCATGCGCCAGAGAGCGACACGAGCAGGGGGCGGACAGCTGACCTGATGCAGACGCAGACGCGGACGCAGCTACCTGAGGGGACTCAGTGGTCAGTGTGTAAAGGTCCGACCCCGGCTCCCGAGTGAAGGTAGCCAGGTGGCGACCCGTCCGAGCATACGTGCAGTGTGTCACGCGCTCGTAGGCGGGGGTGAACTGGTGAACACCCCCGTCCTAGAGCGCACTACCTGCCACCAAGTTCGTAGAGAACGAGGGGAGGTAGAGACCTGACAGCGTGCCGGACGGGACCGCCGGACAAGGAAGGACAGTGGAGGAGGTCGCAATGACCGGACCCCCAGAGGGGTCAGCAAGGGAGACAGCAACTGGCCGAGCGAGTGGCTCAAGGACAGTGCGGTCACGAAAGAAGGAGCGAGAAGCACCTGAGTCCAGTGTGAAGGTGTGCAGTGCTGCAGTCGACTCAGTACCAGGGGGCACGGACGCACTAGCACCTAGGGCAGCGGCCTCACCAGGACCTGTGGGAGCAGACGCACTAGCACCTAGAGCGGCAGCCGGACTGGCCTGAATGCCCGGGTCGGGCGGAACACGCAAGTACTGAGCACCCTCTCCACTAATAGACATCGCATACATGGCAGTGAGAATAGCATCAAAGTCTAAAGCCCAAATATCAACACCCCTCTTTTCCAGATCAGCCCAGCGCGGCAGCTCAGTGGCAGCAGGAAACTGAGTGCGCCACGCGTCGGTAAGGCGCGCGAAGCAGCGCTGCGTGGGGTGCGGCCTCCCACACTGCTGGCCGCTGCGGTCACCTGTGCGAATGACGTACGTGCAGGTAAAGCCACGCTGCGCATACCACTCACGGGCGGCCTGAAGCAACGGGGCGGGCTGCTGACTCTGCCCTCCGCCAGTGCCTCCACGACCACCACCCCCACCGCCGCCGCCCCGGCCACCTCCACCCCTGCCGCCGCCACGACCACCTCCGCCTCCGCTGCCGCCTCCGCCACCACTCCCACCGCTGCTGTCTCCTCCCCCACTGCCGCCACTAGTCTCCCCAGCCGCGCCTCCACTCCCACCGCCTCCACCCCCACCTCCTCCGCCGCCACCCCCACCCCTGCCCCCCTTGTTCCTGCGGCGCCCGCTCGAAGCAGACGCGGTCCCGACCTTCTCAGCACCAAGAAGGTCGACAGCAGCAGCAGAGGCGACAGAGGGGAGGAGGGGGGAAGGGGAACACCCCTCAAAGAACGGGGTGCGGGGGTCGCCACGAGAGGTGCCTACAGCGACGATGCTCGCCTCAGCTGCAAGCAGTTCCTTCTCGAGGAGGGCAACAGTGAGCTCAGTGGGGGAGCGAGAGAGGAAGTGGTCCCTGACTGCGCGCAGAGAGTCAGGGAGGCGGGTGACGATGTGGTAGAGAGTGATCCAGAGCGGGGGGGGGTTGCTAGTGAGAAACTCGGCAGGCATAGCAGCGCGAAAGCGGGCCTCACTAGTCTTAAGGTGGGTGATGAGGTCTGCGACAGTGTGAAAGGAGGCTAGGTCGGGGAACAGGTAGGGGAGAGTGAGGCGGCCTAGCGTGGCAGAAGCGGGTGAGGAGTAGCGGGCAACTACAGCTGTGTAGAGGTCCTTAGCAGTCTTGCACTGGCCGAAGTGCTCGCGCTCGTCTAGCGGCAGGGAGTTGCGTATAGCAAAGCGAGCGTGCGCATCACGGGTCTGCCACTGGGAACGCAGAGTGCTGTCAGCAGACGAGTCAGGGGCAGTGGCATGGCCTAGGGCGTGGTCGTACAGTGAGATATCTTCCTTGGCAGTGAGCTGTAGGAACAGGTGCAGGTCATCTAGCCAGGTTTCGAACTTCACTGGACGGCCCTCGTAATCGAAAGGTAGAACTGGAGGACTAGCCATAGTGACAGTAGCAGTAGCAGTAGTAGCAGTAGTAACAGTAGTAGTAGGAATCAGGCCGCTGGAAAGGTGTGCGGAGGGTCAACGGGGCCGGCGGGGCCGCTAGGCAAGGCGCGGGCGGGGTCGACTGTCCGTAGTGGCACACGAGCGGCAGTAGTAGGTAGCGTGGCAGCAGGAGCTGCAACGGCGCACTGGTGGCAGCTGCAGTGGCAGCAGTGTGCGCGGTAGGTAGAAAATAAACAACAGTGAGAGCGAGTGCCTCGCGGGCGGCGGCTGCAGAAGCGCACGGGCGGCAGCGGCGCACGGGCAGCGGCAGCGCACGGGCAGCGGCAGCGTAGGGGCAGCGACGGCGCACGGGCAGCGGCGGCGCACAGGCAGCGGCGGCGCTCGGGAGGCAGCGGTGCGCAAGCAGCAGCGGAAGCAGCGGCGTACGAGCGGCTGCGGGCAGCGGGGCGTGCGCGAGCAGGCGACGGGCGGCTGCGGGGCGTGCGCGAGCAGGCGACGGGCGGCTGCGGGCGGGCGGCCGCTGCGACGGCGGGCTGCGGGCCTGCGGGGCGTGCGCGAGCAGGCGACGGGCGGCTGCGGGGCGTGCGCGAGCAGGCGACGGGCGGCTGCGGGGCGTGCGCGAGCAGGCTACGAGCGGCTGCGGGGCGTGCGCTAGCAGGCGACGGGCGGCTGCGGGGCGTGCGCGAGCAGGCGACGGGCGGCTGCGGGGCGTGCGCGAGTAGGCGACGGGCCGCGCGCGAGGGAAATAAGGCGCGCGCGGGCAGCAGGCGGGGCGCACGTATGAAAACGACCGCGCGCGAGCGGCTAAGGGGCGGCGCGACGGGGCCTTAAGGGGCGGGTCGCGGGTCGCGAGATGTATTGGCCGTTAAAAAAAAATTCGAGGCGCCCTAGGTAGGTAGGTAGGTAGGTAGGGAACGGTGGGCCCTTAAAAAAAACGGTCCTAGCGAAGGACCTGCTCTGAAACCATGTCAACGAGAACGGACTGGAATGATGGACTAGCAAGGATGGTGAGTACAAATATGAAACCCTAATGTTGTGACCCCCCTATAGGCTAACCCACTACAGCCTACACAAATACAACATGTATAATGTTTGACACAGTGACGTAACTCGCGGGGAGAAAACGTGGGCGCAGTTTCGGGCAGACCTCATCGAAAGATTTGAGCCGGTAAATTCGACACATGCGGCAGCAGATACACCGACATAAACAGTACCGGAGTGTAGCATAGTAGATGCAGCAGATGGAACAATTTTTCCAACGCATCATCGACCTGACCGAATGTGAAAAAATCAAGGCATACACCGAGGGGTTGAAGATGAAGATTCGCTGACAGGTCATTGCCGCGAACTACAGTAGCTACCGCGACATCGTGCGTGCAGCCAAAAGATACAACGCATTCATGCACGGTCAACTTTGACGTCACGTGCTGAACCAATCATTCGGCACGGAACGATCGGCACCCCCACGTTTGCCGAACCGATGAATATCGAAAATATTGATGTGAAGCAGCCGCCGACAAAATGCGGATTTTTGTGCGGCGCAGCCGGACACCAAATCTTGTCGTGCTAAAAAATGAAAAAGCACGTAAGGAAATTGCCGAGGCGAATGGAGAGTCCGCGAAAAAAGACTCTGCACTAACCGGAAACTCCAGTCGAACACCCACGAAAGTAAGAATTCGTTAAAGTTATCCTATAAAGATACTTCAACAAAGAATTTTATTTCTCATGGTTTTTAAGCCTTTAAAAAATTCAGGGGAGAATTAGAGGCCAATTAAAAGCCTTTAGAAATTATTCAGGTACCTGAGAAGTTGGGCAAAGTACTACGGAGCGTAGAAAAGGGTCGTGCGTTCCGTAGAATTAATATCCTCTCCCCGCAGCATCATGTTAAGGCTCCCCATTGCCCACAGGTGAAGCCTACACAGTCGCAAAGGCTTAGAGGGAAATTCCAGGCTCATGAGAAGTCGTACAAGCCTCGAAAAATCCTCCTACCCCCCCAGGCGAAGCTGGAAGTAAAAAGTGCTGAGTCATGTATAGGAAATAGGGAAGGTGATTAACCTTCTAATCCTATTAATGAAACCCTCTTTGGCTATCCAGCACAACAAAAACCACTACTTCTCGAGGTGTTATATAAGGGACGATGCCTTCAGGCACCGATGGATAACGGTGCATCTCACTCGGTGTGCGACCGCGGAACATTGGAGAAACTTGGCGAGAAGGCAAAGAAGGCCCAGTGTTCAGCAACAATGGTGGACGGCATGAAGCTTCCCATCCACGGCGAAGCATCACTGCAGCTGCACATATTGGCGTTGAGATGGAAGCCAACATTGTCGATCACAAACATCAAGAGTTTCGATTTCATCTTGGGGCGAGATTTCCTGAAGCGGTTCAACCCCGAAATTAACTGGGTCAATTGGAAGGCGTGCATCTACAACAACGGGAAACGAGTGGAGCTGAGAAGCTGGACGGATACAGGGGACGTTAGTGAAACATCACTAGCACGGTTTGAACGGACGGCGAACGAGAGTAACACGTGTTACTTAGCACTGGTTATGGTAGCAGAAGAGGAGAAGAAGCTGAGTTTGGAGCTACCTGTAGCGGTTCGGAGCTACTTGCAGCAGTACAAAAACATCAAGCCAGATGACCTATTAGTGGGCGTACCTCCAGCACGCACCCAAGCGCACGAGATCGTGGAAGAACCAGGTGCGAAACCCGTCTCACGTGCACCATACCGGCCGAGTCCAACAGAACTGACAGATATGAAGAACAGATCGAATATCTACTAGACAGACAACTAATCCGCCCATCCACCTCTCCCTACGGTGCACCTCTTCACTCCAGAACCAGATGGCAGTCTACGGATGTGCATCGAGTTCCGCACACTAAACAAATAGACAATAAAAAATAAATACCCCATTCCACATATAGACAATATTCTTGATCAACTGTGTGGTGCAACTGTCTTTTCGAAGCTGGACCTACGGTCAGGTTACTGGCAGATCAAGATGGCGGACAACTCGATCCACAAGACAGCGTTCCGTACCAGATATGGCTCCTACCAGTACTTATTGATGTCGTTCGGACTCTGCAACTCACTAGCTACGTTCCAGGCGGAGATGAACCTTATCCTACAGCCCCAACTGGACGAGTGCGTGGTGGTGTATCTGGACGATGTCCTCATCCGCTCCAAGAATATGAAGGAGCACGTGGAGCATTTGCGGAAGGTGTTCGAGATCCTGCGGAAAAATAAGTTCTACGTAAAAGTTGTCGAGCACATGGTGAGTGCGGAGGGCGTACACGTGGACCCGCGGAAGATCGAAGTTGTAAAAAGTGGAAAGTCCCGGAGAACGTGAAGGAGTTGCAGCAGTTCCTAGGCTTCGCTAACCACTACAACAGGTTTGTGCCGCAGTATGCTAAGATAGCGGTGCCACTGACCAACCTACCGAAAAAGGATGCGCCCTTCAAATGAGATACTCCTCATCAGCAAGCCATGGAGCAGCTACAGACAGCACTGACTACAGCGCCAGTACTCATCCTACCAGTCCTAGACAAGGACTATGTGGTGGGAGCAGATGCTAGTGACCAAGAAGTCGGAGCAGTACTGATGCAGGATCACAGACGCGGTTTGCAGTCCGTCGCGTACCCTAGTAAAAAACTACAGAGAGCAGAACAAAACTACCCCATCCATGACACAGAAGCCTTAGCGATAGTCACAGTCTTCAAGGCATGGAGGTGTTACATAGAGGGAGCCAAGACTACAGTTTACACTGACCTTTGCAGCCTCAAATACCTGAAGTTAGCAGTAAGATTTCAGTGGGAGAAAGACTTAGCAGTAAGGAAGGGCACAGGAAAGATTTGGGCACCGAACTACGCTCCACTTCGACAGATCCTACTGGAGGAGTTTCACGACGTACCATACGCGGGACATTTCGGGAGCAACAAGACGTTAGCAGGGATTCGTCACCTCATGCGACACATGCCAGCGGATGAAGAGTAGCAAGTAGAAAAAAGCAGGGTTATTTCAGCCTTTACCCGTACCGGAGCAGCCATGGCAAGTCGTTAGGGCGTGTTACAGTTTTGGCCTTACGTCGTCCGGTCCATAGACCGTCCGAACAATTTGCTGGTAACTAGATTCGCGTGTTTTCGCATGGCATTTCGCATATCGGCCTGCGACGTCGCATGCGTCTGTACCGAGGATGGAACTATTTCAGTGCTCCCCGCAGAGACGTTGGTCCGGATGCATGCTGTCCGTCAGATGGACAGGCAAAACGAACCGCGTGTTGATTGGCAGGCGAAATTCTGAAACGAAAATGGAATCCGCCAATCAGCTGTCTAGCCGCTCAAAACCAATCACGCGATGCACAGATCGCCGAGGCGCATTTCAATTGACAATCCAGTGCCTCAACTGAGGCCACCAGAGTGACTGATTCAGGAGGAAAAAATCCAGCGTGGCACATTTTCGGCCAAGAAGTTCCTCCAAGATCCACGGGACACCCAACTCTTGGTTGGCGCAATTTTCTCGAAGCATCACATGAGAGAGACATAGCCGAGGTGCATTTCCAACAACATTCGAACGAAACAATGTGAATCCACTACAAAAAAGGCATCAATCTGGACGACAACATCATAGGCAACGATGGATTTCTCTAGCGTGGGTGACAACTCCCAACCTTCCCCCGACAACCAAGCTACTCCTACTGACAATGCACCTGCTGTTGGCGCCAACATCCCAGAAACGCAGGAGTCCTAGCATGCTCAAGATGCGCTCGCGGCTCAACCTCTAGCAGGTGCCACGGCCCAGAACCCTATCGACATCACCGACCCTACTTGGTGGGGTAATAACATCCGCTCTCCTAGTGACGCCTATGATGACACGGAGGACTACGGAATCGGTGAAGAAGTGGCAGACGGTCCTCCGCCTCCCGGACAGGAAGAGGAACTTCACGGTGGTGAAGTCACGCGCACTACCAACGCGCCTGCTAGCACCTCTCGCCGCTCTGACGGCAAGACCATAATCCGATGGTCTCCGGAAGAGGAATGGGACCTGCTGCAGGCCTTCTACGATAATCAGCAGGAAATCGAGAGGAGGACCGGGCAGCAGGGCAGGAGCTGGTATACGTTCCTGCAAGACGAACTCAGGCGCCGTCACCCCGCATGGCGTCACGACTACGCCGCCATCAAAGCTAAGCTCCACCGCCTGAAGGACACGTGGAGGCGTTGGAAGGACCGCGGCTTCAACCGGTCTGGCGGCGGTCGTCCCCGTGGTCTGCCGGCATGGTACGACCTGGCTGACGAGATTTGGCTGAGCGCCCCGCGGCGGTCCCCCCTGTCCTTGCCGGGACTGGTCTCCCTATGCCTGGTGCTGATGCTCCACCTGCTGCGCATCGTCCCTTCCCCCCAGTCGCCGTTCCACCAGGGCCGGCCGCTTCAGCTCCACCTCGCCCCGCGGCGTCCAACGGAACTTCCCTGACCACGGCATCTCGTCCACCAGCGGCTTCTGCGCCTGCTGTGGTCCCCCCCACTACTTTATCCCCTTCAAGCCCTACTCTACCCCGCACTGGAGTGACACTCGCGCCGCCGCCCGCATCGGTTACTCCTCCCCCCGTCAGCACTCCTCTGTCGCCCGATAGCATTCCACGCCCAGCTGCGCCTACTCCACCTGCGGTGCTTGAACCCGGCATCTCCGAATCAGACGTCTCCAATGCGATGGCGGGTATGTCCATGCACGGGCGACGTCTCACTGGGGGAACGCGCACGACGACTGATGGGCAGGAGGGGTGCTCGCGACACGCTTGGTATCAGTACCCGAGGAACACACGTGACAAAAACGACAATGCTGGAAAGGGCGGAAGCAGCAGGCAGGGTCGCAAAGCAGCATCCAAGAAGAAGATGGTTGATCTCGGGGAGGTGGCCAACAACATCACCGCAACCTTCGACAAGAGGCAAGACAAGCAGTGGGAGGAGTTCAAGCTACTTACCCGGGAGGTGGCTCAGTCGTTCCGTGACGCGTGACGAGCCAGGAGGCGTAGATCGCCGCAGTCCACCTCCTCATCCGAAGACGAGGAGAGAAGCCCGGCACCTCAGGACCGGTAAGTCTAAGACTCGCGGCGGGTCCGCGTAACCACCATCGGTTGCGCTCACGCGGAGGTCCTAAACGCTCGCGCGCGCCGATGGTTAGCTCTATGTTGTGCAAGGCAACGCAAGAGCTAACTACCTCTGGCACTAGCCGAGAGTGGCACTCCATCCTCGCATCCAATATCCGCCATTTCCCCTTTAACCTTCCGTTTACCTGCTCTACAATCATCCGCTGCCGAGATTGCTGCGTGTTCCACTTGTCATGTGCTTCTGGCAGGGAGTGACCCGCTCGAGCTCGGTAAGGGACGCATGTGTAGCTCCTAAGGCCGTACGCCGCGTCGCACACCAACATGTAATCGCCAATCTCGCATGCCTCGATACGAGCGCGCGCGGGGGAGTTGGCAAAAACACGAGCATCATTCACGCTCCCGGGGTAGCCTACGAAGTAGTCCCAAATTATGCCGTTAGAGTCACACACTAGTTGCAGGATAATCGAGAAGAACCCCTTGCGGTTTTTGAAGTCGTCCTTGTGTCTGCCGAAGCCGCGGCATTCGATGTAGGTGCCGTCTAGGGCGCCTACTATTCCCGGTATCCCCCCTTCAATGCGAAAATCTTCTGCCATCTCTGCTAGTTGTTCTTGTGTAGGCCAGGTTACCCATAGTGGAAGCAGATCTTGTGTCAGGAACTTGATAAATGCACGAATAATTCTCATGGCGTGTGGGGGAGTGACGCCGAACTGAAGGCCTACCTGACGGTACGTAGCTCCCGTTCCTAGATGAACTAGCGCCATGGCTACGGCCGTCTCTACAGGGACCTGCCTCTTACGGTCTCCACGCTTCCGCACCCAAGCGTCGGCCAAATACTCGAACACGTCTCTGTTAACTCGGAAAGTCTCTTGGAAAATCTGGTGAGGCATATCAAACAACAATGACTCCCAGCGGTCACGCTGGTTATTCCTGTCCTCTTGCATGATTTGACGAGCTTCGGTACTAGAGGCAATCTCGGCAAGCACTGGAAGAGTCGCCACAAGCAGCTCATGGTTGGCACGCACAAAGAACTGCTGGTAGCCACGGTATAGCAGGCCCATCACTCTAAGAAAGTCCCTAGTAGACATGGTGGTGGAACAACAATGAAAGAGAGTTGAGTTCTGTGCATGCTTTGTATGAAGGCGTCGTGGGTTCGGAGGAATTGTCCGTGAAACAGGAGTGGCAAGCACTCGAGTTGCCGAGGCGCAAATTTGTGGTGGGCGAAAATTGCGACCATGCGGGTACTGTGTTACGGAGTGTTCACAATTTCGAATTTCGAAACTCAAAATTGTTCCACTTCCAGACGTTCGGACGAGGCTTGTTCCGGACGTGAGCCTCGGACAGCCCGTACGAGATGATCCGTACCTTTTCCGGAGCTTCGTCCAGACAAAAAGGCCTCGGAGAAAACGTAACACGCCCTTAGCCTCGACTTCATCACGAGACTTCCTTCGACCTCACGAAGGCATGACGATGCTGGACGAGCAAATGAAGCACGAAGAGAAGATGTGGCTACAACAACAGCATTAGCAGCAGCCATTCCTGTCGCTTCCACTAGACCAAGTACTCTTTCAGCAATAAGATCAGCAAAAGAGACCGTATCAGCAGCTCTCCTCCGTACAATACAAGGTACTTATGTCAAACATTATATATGTTGCGCTTGTTAGGCTACAGTGGGTTAGCCTATATGGGGTACAGAATTCTAGGGTTTGCTATTTGTACTGATTTCTCTGTTAGTTCAATCATTCCAGTCTCGTAATCTTGACATGGTTTCAGAGCAGGTCCTTCCCTAGGACCGTTCTTAAGGGCCCACCGTACGATACCTACCTACCTACCTACCGGAGCGCGTTCTTAGCGTCTCCCCCGTAGCGCCCTCGCGAGCGTTACCTTTTTTTTCTCCCGGCCCCGCTGGCCCCGTCGATTGCGATCGCACCTACCGGCCCCGTTGGCCCTCTAGCGAACCGCCCGCGAACCGCCCGCGAACCGCCCGCGCGGCCTGCGCGCCGCCCGCGAACCGCCCGCGAACCGCCCGCGCGGCCTGCGCGCCGCCCGCGAACCGCCCGCGAACCGCCCGCGCGGCCTGCGAACCGCCCGCGAACTGCCCGCGAACCGCCCGCGCGGCCTGCACGCCGCCCGCGAACCGCCCGCTACCTGCTTGCGCGGCCCGCACGCAGCCTGCTGCCGGCCCGCCGCTGCCGCTCGTGCGCACCCGCAGCCGCCGCCGCACGCACCCGCTGCCGGCCCGCCGCTGCCGCCCGTACGCACCCGCAGCCGCCGCCGCACGCACCCGCTACCGGCCCGCCGCTGCCGCCCGTGCGCACCCGCAGCTGCCGCCGCACGCCCTCGCCTGCCGGCCCGCCGCTGCCGCCCGTGCGCACCCGCAGCCGCCGCCGCACGCCCTCGCTGCCAGCCGCCACTACTGACTGTCCGCACCTGCAGCCGCCACCGCTCACCGTTACTGCCGGCCTACCACCGCAGCCCGTGCGCCCCTGCGACTCCTGCTAGTGCGTCTTTACAGCTACAGCGGCCCTACTCTGTCTACTACTGCTGCTACTGCTACTATCGCTATGGCTAGCCCTCCCGTTCTAGCTTTCGACGCCGAGGGCCGTCCAGTGAAGTTCGAAACCTGGCTCGATGACCTGCACCTGTTCCTACAGCTCACGGCCAAGGAGGATATTTCTCTGTACGACCATGCTCTCGGCCACGCTACTGCCCCTCTTACTACTGCTCCCCCCACTGAGCGCTCACAGTGGCAGACACGTGACGCGCACGCTCGCTTCGCCATACGCAACTCCCTGCCGCTAGATGAGCGCGAGCACTTCGGCCAGTGCAAGACTGCTAAGGAACTGTACACCGCTGTCGTTGCCCGCTACTCCTCACCCGCTTCTGCCACGCTAGGCCGCCTCACTCTCCCCTACCTGTTCCCCGACCTGGCCTCCTTTCACACTGTCGCAGACCTCATCACCCACCTTAAGACTAGTGAGGCCCGCTTTCGCGCTGCCATGCCTGACGAGTTCCTCGCTAGCAACCCCCCCCCGCTCTGGATCACTCTCTACCACATTGTCACCCGCCTCCCTGACTCTCTGCGCGCAGTCAGGGACCACTTCCTCTCTCGCTCCCCCACCGAGCTCACCGTAGCCCTCCTCGAGAAGGAACTGCTTGCAGCTGAGGCCAGTATCGTCGCTGTAGGCACCTCTCGTGGCGACCCCCGCACCCCGTTCTTTGAGGGGTGTTCCCCTTCCCCCCTCCTCCCCTCTGTCGCCTCTGCTGCTGCTGTCGACCTTCTTGGTGCTGAGAAGGTCGGGACCGCGTCTGCTTCGAGCGGGCGCCGCAGGAACAAGGGGGGCAGGGGTGGGGGTGGCGGCGGAGGAGGTGGGGGTGGAGGCGGTGGGAGTGGAGGCGCGGCTGGGGAGACTAGTGGCGGCAGTGGGGGAGGAGACAGCAGCGGTGGGAGTGGTGGTGGAGGCAGCAGCGGAGGCGGAGGTGGTCGTGGCGGCGGCAGGGGTGGAGGTGGCCGGGGCGGCGGCGGTGGGGGTGGTGGTCGTGGAGGCACTGGCGGAGGCCCGAGTCAGCAGCCCGCCCCGACGCTTCAGGCCGCCCGTGAGTGGTATGCGCAGCGTAGCGTTACCTGCACGTACGTCATTCGCACAGGTGACCGCAGCGGCCAGCAGTGTGGGAGGCCGCACCCCACGCAGCGCTGCTTCGCGCGCCTTAACGACGCGTGGCGCACTCAGTTTCCTACTGCCACTGAGCTGCCGCGCTGGGCTGATCTGGAAAAGAGGGGTGTTGATATTTGGGCTTTATATTTTGATGCTATTCTCACTGCCATGTATGCGATGTCTATTAGTGGAGAGGGTGCTCAGTACTTGCGTGTTCCGCCCGACCCGGGCATTCAGGCCAGTCCGGCTGCCGCTCTAGGTGCTAGTGCGTCTGCTCCCACAGGTCCTGGTGAGGCCGCTGCCCTAGGTGCTCGTGCGTCCGTGCCCCCTGGTACTGAGTCGACTGCAGCACTGCACACCTTCACACTGGACTCAGGTGCTTCTCGCTCCTTCTTTCGTGATCGCACTGTTTTTGAGCCACTCGCTCGGCCAGTTGCTGTCTCCCTTGCTGACCCCTCTGGGGGTCCGGTCATTGCGACCTCCTCCACTGTCCTTCCTTGTCCGGCGGTCCCGTCCGGCACGCTGTCAGGTCTCTACCTCCCCTCGTTCTCTACGAACTTGGTGGCAGGTAGTGCGCTCCAGGACGGGGGTGTTCACCAGTTCACCCCTGCCTACGAGCGCGTGACACACTGCACGTGTGCTCGGACGGGTCGCCACCTGGCTACCTTCACTCGAGAGCCGGGGTCGGACCTGTACACACTGACCACTGAGTCCCCTCAGGTAGCTGCGTCCGCGTCTGCGTCTGCGTCAGGTCAGCTGTCCGCCCCCTGCTCGTGTCGCTCTCTGGCGCATGAGACTGTCCTTTGGCACCACCGCCTTGGTCACCCGTCTGTGCAGCGCCTTCGGGCTATGCACAAACGGGACCTTGTTGCTGGTCTTCCCAGGGTGCTTCCTCCCCTTCCCGACTCGCCTGCTCCTCCCTGTATTCCCTGTGTCGAGGGACGGCAGCGCGCCGCTCCTCACTCCTCCTCCTTTCCCCCGACGACTGCTCCCTTGCAGACGCTCCACATGGACGTGTGGGGCCCAGCCCGCGTCCGTGGTCAGGGCCAGGAGAGGTACTTCCTGATTGTTGTTGACGACTTCTCGCGCTACACCACGGTCTTCCCCTTGCGCGCCAAGGGTGACGTCCCTGATGTCTTGATCCCTTGGATCCGCAGATCTCGTCGCCAGCTCCGTGAGCGTTTCCGCTCCGACTTCCCTGTCCTGCGTCTGCACTCTGACAGAGGTGGGGAGTTCTCCTCTGGCCTATTGGAGGCCTTCTGTCAGCAGGAGGGCATTGAGCAGTCGTACACGCTTCCGGACTCTCCACAGCAGAATGGGGTTGCTGAGCGCCGCATTGGTCTGGTCATGGAGGTCGCCCGTACCTCCTTGAGTCATGCGGCTGCCCCCCATTTTCTGTGGCCGTTTGCAGTCCGATACGCTGCGCATCAGCTCAACCTCTGGCCCCGTGTCTCCTTGCCCGAGACTTCTCCGACGCTGCGTTGGACGGGAGAGGCTGGCGATGCGTCGCGTTTTCGGGTCTGGGGATCCCGAGCTTTTGTCCGCGACACGTCCGCGGACAAGCTCTCCCGTCGAGCTGTCCCCTGTGTCTTCCTTGGCTTTGTCCCGGACGCGCCTGGTTGGCAGTTCTACCACGCCACCTCGCGTCGTGTCCTGGCCTCTCAGGATGTCACTTTTGACGAGTCCGTCCCCTACTACCGCCTCTTCCCCTACCGCACTGCCCCGCTCCCCCCCCCGCCTCTCTTCCTCGCTCCAGGTGCTGAGGTACCAGACCCCCTCCCCCCTCAGGGTGCCGCTCCCTCAGGTGTGTCCCAGGTAGACCCGGGTGAGCCTGTCGAGGTAGCTGTCGACTCTCGTCCTGCTCGGGGTACTGAGCCTGGGGGTGCTGCGTCTGGGGGTGCTGAGCCTGGGGGTGCTGCGTCTGGGGGTGCTGAGCCTGGGAGTGCTGAGTCTGGGGGTGCGGAGCCTGGGGGTGCTGAGCCAGGAGGTGCGGAGCCTGGAGGTGCGGAGCCTGGAGGTGCTGAGCCTGGGGGTGCTGCGTCTGGGGGTGCTGAGCCTGAGCGTGCTACACCTGGAGGAGCCCTCTCCTCCCAGCAGCTGCAGGAGAGGTACCTCGAGTACTGCCGCCTCCGGAGAGGTGCTGCTGGAGCTCGTCCCGGTACTTCCTCTCCTACCCAGGAGCTCCCCCCCATTCAGCAGATCCGCGAGTGGTACACACGGCGCTGCAGTCTTCGGAGTGGTGCTCCTGGTGCTGCGGACCCCGGGGGTGGCGCTGCAGCTGGTGCTGAGGACCCGGACGTTGGAGCTGCTGCTGGTGCTGCGGACCCGCCTGGTGGAGCTGCTGCTGGTGCTGAGGACTCGGACGTTGGAGCTGCTGCTGGAGCTGAGGACCCAGGCGGTGGCGCTGCTGCTGGTACTGAGGACTCGGACGGTGGAGCTGCTGCTGGACCTGAGGACCCGAGCGGTGGCGCTGCTGCTGCTGCTGAGGACCCGGGCGTTGGAGCTGCTACTGGTGCTGAGGACCCGGCTGGTGGAGCTGCTGCTGGTGCTGTTGACCCGGCCGCTGGAGTCTCCTCTGCTTCTGGAGACGCTGCGCGGCCGCGACCGTACTTCGTACCGCTCCTTCAGCAGGTTCTTGGGCAGGCTCCTCCTCCTTGTCCTCCTCCCTCCGTAGAGTGTCCTCTGCCTGTCCAGTCGCAGTCACAGTTACCGCCTACCTCGCCTCTCCCTGCTCCCTCTCCTTACACTGGTCCCACAGGAGGTCTTACAGAGCGTCGTGAGCCTGAGTCTCGTCCTGCGTCGCCTGTCCGTCCTGCTCGCACTGGTAGTCGTGTCCGTCGTGAGCGTCCTCCTCCTGTCCCAGGCACTCACTACATGACTTTGCGTCCCTCTACTGCTCCTCAGCGTGTCCCTCTACCGTCTCCTCCCGCGTCTTCTTTGCCTCACGTTCCGGACCCTGAGTCTGACCGGTACCGTGCTGAGCACCCTACTGTCACGCGTCTCCTCGCTACTGTTGTCACTGACCCTACCTTTGAGTCCTCGACTGCGTCTGCTCTGGTCGCTGAGTTGGTTGACTTTGCTGCTGCCTGTCGTCTAGACTACGCGGCTAGCCTTGTTGCTGAGTCTGAGTCTGAGTCTGTCTGTCCTCCGTCCGTCGGGGGTGAGTGTGCTCTTGGCACGGACGTCCTTGAGGACAGACAGGAGGAGTTCCAGTGTCTTGCTGCTGCTTTGCCCCGTCTCGTGTCCTTGCTAGTTGCCCCTGAGGGAGACCCGGATGCACCAGACATCCCGACCCCACGCACTTACGCTGAGGCGATGGCGGGTCCCTACTCCTCTCAGTGGCAGACAGCCATGGACGCCGAGATGGCTTCCTGGAAGTCCACACGCACCTACGTCGACGAGGTTCCCCCTCCTGGGGCGAACATCGTCAGTGGCATGTGGATTTTTAGGGTGAAGCGGCCGCCGGGTTCTCCGCCTGTCTTCAAGGCGCGTTACGTGGCTCGAGGCTTCAGTCAGCGAGAGGGAGTTGACTTCTTCCAGACCTTCTCCCCCACCCCGAAGATGACTACTCTTCGGGTGCTGCTGCACATAGCCGCTCACCGCGACTACGAGCTTCACTCACTTGACTTCAGCACTGCTTTCTTGCAGGGCAGCCTGCACGAGGAGATCTGGCTGCGCCGCCCACCTGGCTTCACTGGGTCGTTTCCTCCTGGTACCCAGTGGAGGCTTCAGCGGCCGGTCTACGGTCTCCGCCAGGCTCCGCGTGAGTGGCACGACACACTGAGGACTACACTTGCGGCTCTTGGGTTCGCGCCTTCTACAGCTGACCCGTCGCTGTTCCTGCGCACCGACACTTCGCTGCCGCCGTTCTACATCCTCGTGTACGTCGACGACTTGGTCTTTGCCACTGCTGACACTGCAGGACTCGCCTACGTGAAGTCGGAGCTGCAGAGGAGACACACGTGCACAGACCTGGGTGAGCTTACAAGCTATCTTGGCTTGCGGATCACCCGGGACAGAGCACGGTGCACCATCACCTTGACTCAGTCACACATGGTGCAGCAGGTTCTCCAGCGCTTTGGCTTCACGTACTCCTCGCCTCAGTCCACTCCTCTGCCTACCGGTCACTCGCTCTCAGCTCTGCCTTCGGATGAGTCCGTAGAGCCGAGTGGCCCGTATCCAGAGCTTGTGGGCTGCCTCATGTACCTGATGACCTGCACTCGACCTGACCTTGCATACCCTCTTAGTATCCTTGCACGCTATGTCGCTCCTGGCCGTCACAGGAAGGAGCACATGGATGCCGCTAAGAGGGTGTTGCGCTACTTGTGCAGTACGTCGGGCATGGGGCTTGTGCTTGGAGGGCGAGACCGAGTTGTTCTCACAGGGCACTCAGACGCTTCTTGGGCAGACGACCAGGCCACTCAGCGGTCGTCTCAGGGTTACACCTTCAGCCTTGGCTCTGGCTCAGTTTCTTGGCGCTCTACACGCTCTTCTTCTGTTCTCGGCTCCAGTTGCGAGGCTGAGATCTACGCTACAGCCATGGCTGCCCAGGAGCTACGCTGGCTGACCTACCTGCTGACTGACCTCGGAGAGCCGCCTCGTTCTCCTCCAGTACTGTACGTCGACAACAAGGCTGCCATTGCCTTGTGTGAGGAGCACAGACTGGAGCACAGAACGAAGCACATCGCCCTGCGGTACTTCCTTGCTCGAGAGCTGCAGCAGCGTGGTCAGCTTTGTATTCGCTACGTGGCCACTGAGGCCAACACTGCTGATGTGTTCACCAAGGCGCTTCAGCCTCGTGACCATCAGCGCTTCTGCACTCTACTAGGCCTTGTGCCTACTGGACCTCACTTGCTTACCTCTTGACTTTGCTTGTACTGTGATCACTATATATATCTATACCTGCATGTTTACTCTTGCTAGGTTGTGATCACTGTATCTCATGCTCTGTTATAAACCTGCATGTGAACTGGTCTTGTGACCACTAGCTTGTGCTCGGAATTTGTGTGGTATCCTTGAGATCCACCCTGAGCTTGTTGTTGCCTTGCTTTGCCTTGACTGGTCTTGTGACCCCTAGGTCTCCCCCACTTTGCCTATGGGGGTGTGTCAAACATTATATATGTTGCGCTTGTTAGGCTACAGTGGGTTAGCCTATATGGGGTACAGAATTCTAGGGTTTGCTATTTGTACTGATTTCTCTGTTAGTTCAATCATTCCAGTCTCGTAATCTTGACAACTTATGCACCACCAAGAACAAGAAATGCGGCAGCAGCCCTCATTGCCGCTTCTACCGTACCAAGCCTCCGCGCCCACGTCCGCTACTCGCCCCCGCCTTCCAGTAGGGGCCTCCGCGCCCGCGCCCGCCACCTTCGAGCAGCCTCCACGCTCGCGCCTGCCACCCGCGCTTTGTCAAGATATGTTATACATATTTTATGTTATTGCTTGTAATTGTAATATAGTTATTGTATCATATTTGGTGATGCACCTCCTTGTGTCGATCTCTTCTTATTTGTACTATTGGCTCTATAGTGAAACACATTTTTTTTTTGTGCCATCACATTTCTCTCGCTACTCTTGTCCCTCTTGCCATGGTTAGCTCAAACCCTAGACAGGGCTCCTTTCCGAGCACGTAAGGTTCTGCCCTGTTGCTTTTTAGCTACCCCATGGGCCCACCGCGTATTCCTCATTTTGTGACCCTCGTTGCGCCCTTAGATGCGACTGACGTGACAGCCGCAACGTTGAGCTGTCTGCTGCTGCATGTCGCATGCCCGTCCCTTGCCCGGGGGGGGGGGAGGGGAAAGGGTAAAAGAGAGTGGCGGAAGTCAGTCGAGCATTTGCTGCTGCCGTCCGCTGCTACGGTGACACCTCTAGCTGCCGCCCTTGCCACCACCTGCCCTTTCTTCTGCTCCTCAAACGACCTGCCGCCGCCTGCACTTGCTTCTGCTTCTGCCTTGGCTGAGGGTTGCTAAAGCTGTATTTGCCACCATTGCACCGGTTGCCAATGCACTTACTTGCTGTTGCAATCACGGGGGTGTGTCGTGCGAACTCCCCCGTGAGACACGTAAATAATTGTCTATTTTAATATAATCTCCGTTTTTTCACGTAGGATGTTGAAAACTTTGAAACAGATGCATTATGGTCATTGCATGGCCATCCTCAGTGCTACCAGCAGCTCGAGTGTAAGCGGAAGGGAGGGTTGAGAGAAAATGCTGTAAGCCCTACCAGGTGAACGACAATGTAACATCCGTACGCTAACCCCCTCTGATCTCGACACTGTAGCATTTCCGCCGCTCACTGCGAATACAACCAATGGCAACAAACACCGGTTTGTGATAGCTGTGCATTTTTTTTTTCTTGCTACTTAAAATATAATTGGTTGAGAATCTCCTGTATTGCCACATAGGCAAAGCTCATGTAGGTGCACCCCTCATTGCCAAGGGGAAGGTGGTTGCACCCAAGGGGGTTGTAAGAAAGGGTTTACATCTTTTTGGTAAATTCTTCATTTCCTACCCCCAACTAATCAATTGGGAAATATAATTGTTTCTCTCTCAAGTTAGTTCTCACTGTTTGTGATTGGATCTTCTAGCACTTTTCATATTTATTTATTCTCGATAGCTACTACATTTTCTTTTGTACTAGAACCTATTTATAAGTGGGTGAATGCCTTTTTCAGTTGTGAAAACGTTACATTGGTAAACGAATCTATAAGGGGATCTTCGCCTTATGGGCATCTAAGAGGATTTTGGATTTTTCCTTTTCTTGAAGAAGTAATGATTTTCATTGTAATTTGCATTTTATAAACTTGTGAGAATCACAAGCTGTTCAAGCTCAAATTTAAAGAACTGCAAGTTTCTCCAAGACTTCTACTCATTCCTCACTCCCTGTTGGTGGAACCTTTGTGGAACAATTGGTTATTTGACAACCTATATCAGAGAAGAAATGCTCGAAGGGTTTAATTTCGACACTAGCGACGAAACTTCGCCGTCTCACAGGGGCGTTTTTAAATAATCGCTTTTGCATCGTGCTCTTGCATACCCGTACCATTCATCATTTACTTACATTCGTTCGTTGCTCTTTTTTTTTTACCTTCCATTGCTGAATGTACTTATTCACCCTCCTTTATCCTTCAATGACAGAAGCATCGGGAACAACACTGTGCTCAACACATCAAGACTGTTCATCCTTCAACATTCAAACGACTGAAGCCAACGTTGAAGCGGCGAAGTAAACTTCCAAGCGTTCGATGGCACATCTGGAACGGGCAGTGAATAGTAACAACAAACATTCGATATGGAGATAAGTAACTTCTAGGCTTCGCCACTAGTATTGTGTTTCCGCTTGCTGTTTCTTTATTATTTCGAGCTTTTACATCATGGCATGCATCTTTTGATCCATTTATGCATGAGCGCTTACTATCGTTACCATATGAGTCATCCCCCCTAAGCTTGTCAGGTATTTGGTGTAAGATAATCGTCTCTTTGCTGAAATTTTTGGGTCTATTAATGCTTTTTTTTTTTAATATGTTTCGTATGATTGTGGTGGTACGCGCTCATCCATCTATGCTACTCCATCAATCCCCATCATGCACATTGATACATGTTTTGGCCATCCATGGAGCTCCTAGTGCCACTTTTACTAACATCATTTCCCATATCATTTCCTTCTATTGGCAGGCGTTTTTGTCAATGCTGTGCTGTCAATTAAGATTCCACCTGGCAGCATGGAAGAAAATCTTACCATCAAGTCCCTCAAAGTTCTCAAGGTTTGGGATACAAAGTAAAGCTCCCTATATTTTAGTGGTTATGTGTTGTTCAACTTTCAAACTTTAACTGAAAACTCTTCAACAACCATTGACTTTGGGACAGTTAATAATCAAGCATCTCAGATTGTCATTTCGTAGTTGGGCAACTTGCCATGCTTGTGACGCCCGTGTTGGCTGCACTCGCACGGGGAGGCATAGCGGTCGAACAGCTTGACGAAGCGGTCTGGGTTCTAAGGCAGCACCTTCGCACCGGGACCGGAGTCGATACGATCAGCGCAGGTGCGTTGGTGCTCTGCCCCCTATGGAGAACGATAACGGGGATCCTAACCGCCCCTTAAGAGGACCAGATGTAGTTTCTTTTATTCTACGAACATAGATGCGTTGCATTTGCCCCCTCCATTTTAGGCATTGTTATAGCGTGCCATGTGTGTATGCCTTGATATAAATTGTTCCTGTGATTTGTGTCCTTGCCTCCCGAACGCGCGGCCGAGGATTGCGCTGGCGAGCGGCAGCGGCCGCGCAATTGAATAATGTGGTCAAATTGACACAAGGGCTTAAATAGCCTTGGAGAGAAGAGTGCTCAGAGAGAGGGAAGAGATCTATGCTAACCGCTTCTTTCTTGCTCTCCCTTCTGCCTGGTTGGGAGGAACCAAACTCACCAGCGAATAACGAGGGGGTACAAGGATCACAGGAGTCTATCTAGGAGCTTGTACTGCTTATAGACTTACTGTTAGGGTTGCTTTAAGAGAGCTAGGTTTAAAAGGCCTTAAAACTATACTGTACTAAGGCTATACCAGAGAAGAAATGCCTTAGTATAGTCTTTGTATTTGTCCCCCAACTTTGTCGAATTCGGCTACGAATCGATGGACGTGTACATTATGAACGAAACCGCCGTCGTCTATGATCTGTTGGGCTAAAAAACACTTGTTTCAAACATGATCAACAACAGCGACAAACCTATGCGAACGGAATTGTGTCGGGAGGACGTTTGAGCAAGGATAATGTTACCCTCGCGGGCAATGCCGATTGGAGCGACCTAATGACAGTCATTATCCGCAAAATCCTTCGGCCCCGATCGTTTTGCAACAACTTCTACGTGGACGAGTTATGTGACCTACCGTGCCAACAAGCACGGTTGGATGACGTCGCCGGTAATTGATGATTGATAATCCGCTTCCCATCGGCATGTAGAGCTCAACAATGTCAACAATTAACTGATTTTGTGTTTTCCGTGTTTGCTTTCTTGCATTTTCATTTTTTTTTTTTTTTTCACAATGGCTAGATGGTGTTGATTCTCAAATGAAGGGCGAGGACCGACCTGTCGCACTCCTTGTAGACAACACAAGTTTTCACAAGGTGGTTGGGCTTGAAGGAGTGGAAGAGTATGAGCGTTACATTATCAATATTATAAAGTTTGGTAATGTTCGAGTTATCTACCTACCTCCCAATTGCACCTTCCATGCCCAACCACTAAACCAATGCGTCATTTCAACATTGAAAATGCGGTATAAAAAATTTTTACTATTATGGTTGTTATCAAAGTTTGAGAACGTAAGCAACCCCGGAGAATGGAAGGTGTTCCAAACCGAGCTTCAGACCGTGATCGTGTGGATGTGTGGTGTGTGAATCAACGTCGATAAAGAGATCATTCGTCGTTGTTGGCACCGGTCGGGCATCATGCAATTTTCGTGGTTAGAAGAGTGGGGACTCAGTGCAATCTTCCAAGGGCCATCACGAGACCCACCCCGTAAGGACGTTGTCAACAGGAGTTGTGGTAGGCCTCGTCTTCGCTTCGTGGTCGGGTGTGAGGGGTGCAGCCGACCTGCAGCAGTGGGCGAGCTGGTCGACAAGGTTGGTCGACTTGCACGGGGGCCACTGCAAGGGCGCCGACTTCGGGAGGGCGCCAACTTCGGGTGGTCGACTTGGGAAGTCGACCTGCGGAGGGCGTCGACTTGGTGGCGCTGACTTGGGCAGCCGACTTGGGAGGTCGGTTGACAAGAGTGCTGGTCGACCTGGAGTTGGTCGACCAGGAGTGTCGTCGACCTGGAGCTAGTCGACCAAGGGTGTGGTAGGCTTGGTAAGGTCGAATGGAAGTGGTATTCGACTTGGGTGGTCGACGGGCACGCACAGGAGCAAATAGTTGACGTGGTTGCCCGGTCGACCAGGCAGCGTGGGTGACGAGGTTCTGCGGAGGAGTGCGACGGTCGCCCAGGTGGTTTTGGCGAGACCGACCTCGGTGGTGGTATCCCGAGGTCGACATGGCTGATCAGAAGCAGTCGTCAGCACGAGGACGATCTGGTGTGTGTGCTGTGAGGGTGTCGAGGCACAGCACGCCAATCATCAGCGAGCATCTGCGAAGCGGGTGCGATGCTGTTCTGTGGGAGCAACGCTGGCACGCCATCGACTTGCGCTGTTGGCACGCCATCGACTTGCGCTGTTGTCACGCCGTCGACCTGCAGCGTTGGCGAGCCGTGACTCTGCACTGCTGGAGCGCGGTCGACCAAGTTGTGCTGGCACGCGGTCGACCGTGCTGCGGAGATAACTACTACCACGGGAGCTAGACTACGGGCTAGGCACGGGTGCTCGTGTGATCTCTGCGTTCGTTGGTCCTTAGTCGTTTTCCTAGTGTACACACTGCTTGCTAGTTCACAAGGCAATTTGGCAAGAGTTTCACTAGAGAAAGTTGACAACAATGATACAAAGAAGTTGGCAAGGCAAGACTACATCAGAGCTAGCATGCAAGCAGGTCGACTGCCAGCGCAGCACGGTCGACCGCGCGCCAGCACAACTTGGTCGACCGCGCTCCAGCAGCGCAGAGTCGCGGCTTGCCAACACTGCAGGTCGACGGCGTGCCAACGTCGCAGGTTGACGGCGTGCCAACGTTGCTCCCGCAGGACAGCAGCGCACCTACTTTGCAGGTGCTCGCAGACGATTGGCGTGCAGTGCCTCGTCACCTGCACAACGCACACACCACATCAACTTCGTGCTGACGACTGCTCCTGATGCACCACGTCGACCTCGGGATACCATCACCGAGGTCGTCCTCGCCAAAACCACCTGGGCGACCATCGCAAGCCTTCGCAGCACCTCGTCACCCAGGTAACCTGGTCGACCGGGCAACCAGGTCGACCAGAGGCTCCAGTGCGTGCCCGTCGACCACCCAGGTCGACGACCACTTCCGGTCGACCGTCCAGGTCGACCACTCCCTCTAGTACGTGCCAGTCGACCTCCCAAGTCGACGGCCACCTCCAGTCGACCTCCCCAGGTCGACCACTATCCCCTGGTCGACCAGAAGGGGTTGGTCGACGTCCCAGGTCGACCAGAAGGGCTGGTCGACGTCCCAGGTCGACCAGCCGAAGTTGGCGCCCTCCCGAAGTCGGCGCCCATGCAGTGGCTCCCCGTGCAGGTCGACCAACCTCGTCGACCAACTCGCCCACTGCTGCAGGTCGGCTGCACCCTACACCCGACCACAAAGTCGGCTCCGCCCAAGCGAGGACGGGGCCAACACCCAACTCCCGTTGACACATGCTGCGCTGTCAGTCGCCTTGCTTGTATCCGATATCTGATGTAGGATTGTCTTGCCAACTTTATTGTATCATTGTTCTCAACCTTTGCTAGTGAAACTCTTGCGGTTTTGCCCAGTGAATGCACAAGTGCTAGGAAACAACAAAGTGAAGGAACGTATAGATCACTCTCAAGTCACGTGCCTAGCCCGTAGTCTAGCTCCCGTTGATAGAGTAATTTCCGTAGACGTAACGGCGCTTAAGGCCCTCATTTGGAAGCTAAACATTCAAGACGACGCTATGACGAGCCGACAATTTGTCATTCTCGATCGGGAGGTGCAAACAAGTGCCGAGGGGGAGGAAGAGGAGGCGGAGGTGCAGTGGAGTTGGTGGATTCTTGGCCCACACTCGGGAGGTATGCAGTTCGATTTGAACGACGTGCCGAATCTGGATGGTGAGCGTTCGGCGACGGCAATTGATTGGGTCGTGTCCACACTAGAGAGCTGGAGTACGAATAGCCGTCTCGCTCCCTACATCCTACACGCCATCCACCGCCATGGTCACGACGATTCCCGCTTGACTCTTTCTGAAGATTACATTGAATAGGCACTCGCTGGATTGTGCGAATGCGAAGTGGTTGTTGCGAATGCGTGGCAGGGTTAGTTTGACTTTTGGAGATGCATAATTTTGATTAACTTTTCAAAATTTGAGCATTGTGACAAGATTTGTAAAGAGGTCGGCAATAAAGGAGTTGCCTCCCTTCATATTCCCGCAGGTCTTCGGACCTGCCACCTAGTCTTACAAATTTGCAGATCTCCTCTGCAAATCCACAACACACACTTCCATGCAAAATTCTAGATCTAGATCTAGCCTCATCCAAGCTGTGCTCTATTTCTGCCTACTAAACATGACAAGCGGTTTGGTGTCCGCGGCTGCTGGAAGGCCTCCTCGTGCAACTTGGAGCAATATCAATAATCGCAGCAACTCTCCTAACCGGAACGATGACCGTGCGTCTTCGTCACACAGGGATCGCTCCAGATCTCCTCGTCGAGAGCGAGAAAACGCACAAGCAAACGCCGCATTGACTGCTATTGACTTGCTCAATGCAGCTCGCTTGACTGGAGGTCGCGAAGGCCGCTGATCGCGCGAAAACGACGAGAGCCCACGCGGAAATCCGATCGGTACCGCGGCCTCACCGACATTGGGGGCGTCAGGTGCGGGTGGTCAATCTCGCGGACGCGCCCCTGCTGACGACGCGAATCTACAGCAGAATCCGAGTATGCCGCAGGCCACACGTCAGCAACAGGGCCCCGAGGGCGGGAATATGCCTCAGGGCCCGATTCGTCACGACCCTTAGGGCGAGAATCCGCCGCGGGGGCAGCGGAATCATGACCCTAAGGCAGCGGATCTACCCCCTGGATTTCGAGGGCCTCAAGGGGCCCACAATCAGAAGGCCCACAATCTCGCCCCACATTCTCGGAGCCGTCATAGCTTCCCGCCCGCGCGAGCAGCAGCGCCAAATCCAGCGGATTTCGCCACGCTCCTGGCGAATCTTGACCTGGCAGCACAGCGCGAGCTCCGAAATGTGCTTGAGCAATTCGCACCTGCACAAGATCGCGCTATGGATCAATCCGTTACGTCGTCGAGGCCGGTGCACTCCGCTCAGCAGCCGTCGGCAAACGCTGCTGCTAATGTCAATATTGCAAATAATGACAACGTTATTCAACAGGCGATGGCGCTCCTCGCGGCATTGCAGCAGGGAGCAGCGAACCGGCGTACGCCTCCGCCAGAGCCCAACCGACCTGCAGGACAATCGGCACGGGCGCCCAACCAGCCCCCACCAATGGCGCCCGACGTGAACGGCAATCCCGCCGCCGCCCTCGTCGACTCCGACGACGAAAATCGTGCGTCACATTTGCCCGTTACGAAGGATCAAGATAACATTCACATTCACGGCCGCCTCCAGCACCGTTCCTCGTGGTGGGCTGTTTGGTGTGACAGGTTATCGTCTACCCTGGGCAATGGGCGAGCCTGCGACTCACCATGCGTCTAATCACCAAGGGGTCAACCAACACCTTAGTTTCACCACCGAGGAGATACAAGAGTTGATATCGACAGGGGCTGCGCGTCCGGTCCCATCAGAACACTCCCTTACTTGCATTTGCTCGCTCAACGTAGTGGTTCAACCATCGAAGAAAAGATTGATATTGGACCTGCGCTACATCAACTCATTCCTTGCCCTACAACGTTTTCGTTACGAAGGGCTCAATCGTGTTCCGGACTTGGTTCAACAAGGCGATTGGCTTTTGACCATCGACTTGAAGTCTGGATATCACCACGTCGACATTCACCCGGACTACTGCCGCTTCTTGGGCTTTGCATTCGCTGGCTAAACGTATCAATTTCTCTCGTTGCCGTTCGGCCTTGCGTCAGCACCTTTTGTCTTTACCCAACTCATTAAGCAAAGGCGCAGTAGGGGCGTTTGCCTCATTCCATACGTAGACGACATCTTGTTGATTTGCCCCACACGTGCCGCTGCACTCGAAACTCGCGCGTCCATACTTAAGGATCTTCGATCCACAGGCTTCCTGGTCAACTACAAGAAGTCACAACTGGAACCCACTCACTCTCTCAAGTTTTTGGGTTTAGTCCTTGACACACAGTCAATGACATTCTCAATCGACGCAGCGCGCAAGGTGTCAAACATTATATATGTTGCGTTTGTTAGGCTACAGTGGGTTAGCCTATATGGGGTACACAATTCTAGGGTTTGCTATTTGTACTGATCTCTCTGTTAGTTCAATCATTCCAGTCCGTTCATTCTGACATGGTTTCAGAGCAGGTCCTTCGCTAGGACCGTTCTTAGGGCCCACCGCTACCTACCTACCTACCTACCTACCTACCTACCTGCGCCTTAGAGCGCCTCGGTTCTTACGGCCCCTTAAGGCCTCGCGCCCTCGTGCGCCTTTCCCCACCGCGCGCGCGCGACCCGCTAGCTACCCGCGCGCGGGTCCTTTTTTTTTAGCGCGCGCGGCTCTGTTTCTTGCGCGCGCGGCCCGCTAGTTGCGCGCGTGGCCCGCTAGTCGCCCGCACGCGGCCCGTCAGCCCTTCGCGCGGCCCCTGCTGCTCGCGCGCGCCCCGCCGTGGCCCCGCAGGCCCGCAGCTCGCTGCCGCAGCTGCCGCCCGCCCGTCACCCGCAGCCGCCCGTACGCCACTGCCGCTGCCGCTGTCGTACGCTGCTGCCGCTGCTGCTTGCGCACCGCCCACTGTCGCTGCCGCTGCTGTGCCGCCGCCACTGCCGCCCGTGCGTTACTGCCGCTGCCGCCGCCGCTGCAGCTCCCGCCCGTGCGCTCGCTACCGCTACTCCCGCCGCCCGCTGCAGCTGCCGCCCGTGCGCTACCGCCGCTGCCGCCCGTGTGCTGCTACTGCGGCCGCCATTACCGCGCTCACTGCCGCTACTGCCCGTGCGCCAAAGCCGCTGCCGCCCGTGCGCCATTGCTGCTGCCGCCCGTGCGCCACTGCTGCTGCCGCCCGTACGCTACCACTCGTTTGCCGCTGCTGCCGGCCCCGTTGACACTGCCCACAGTCTCCCAGCGGCCTCGTTCCTACTGTTTACCTTATACCTACTACTACCGCTCGTGTGCCACTACGGACAGTCGACCCGCCCGCGCCTTGCCTAGCGGCCCCGCCGGCCCCGTTGACCCTCCGCACACCTTTCCAGCGGCCTGATTCCTACTGCTACTGTCACTATGGCTAGTCCGCCAGTTCTAGCTTTCGATGCCGAGGGCCGTCCAGTGAAGTTCGAAACCTGGCTCGATGACCTGCACCTGTTCCTACAGCTCACAGCCAAGGAAGATATCTCACTGTACGACCACGCCCTAGGCCATGCCACTGCCCCTGACTCGACTGCTGACAGCACTCTGCGTTCCCAGTGGCAGACCCGTGATGCGCACACTCGCTTTGCTATTCGCAACTCCCTGCCGCTAGACGAGCGCGAGCACTTCGGGCAGTGCAAGACTGCTAAGGACCTCTACACCGCTGTAGTTGCCCGCTACTCCTCACCCGCTTCTGCCACGTTAGGCCGCCTCACTCTCCCCTACCTGTTCCCCGACCTAGCCTCCTTTCACACTGTCGTAGACCTCATCACCCACCTTAAGACTAGTGAGGCCCGCTTTCGCGCTGCTATGCCTGCCGAGTTTCTCACTAGCAACCCCCCCCCCGCTCTGGATCACTCTCTACCACATCGTCACCCGCCTCCCTGACTCTCTGCGCGCAGTCAGGGACCACTTCCTCTCTCGCTCCCCCACTGAGCTCACTGTTGCCCTCCTCGAGAAGGAACTGCTTGCAGCCGAGGCGAGCATAGTCGCTGTAGGCACCTCTCGTGGCGACCCCCGCACCCCGTTCTTTGAGGGGTGTTCCCCTTCCCCCCTCCTCCCCTCTGTCGCCTCTGCTGCTGCTGTCGACCTTCTTGGTGCTGAGAAGGTCGGGACCGCGTCTGCTTCGAGCGGGCGCCGCAGGAACAAGGGCGGCCGGGGTGGGGGTGGCGGCGGAGGAGGTGGGGGTGGAGGCGGTGGGAGTGGAGGCGCGGCTGGGGAGACTAGTGGCGGCAGTGGGGGAGGAGACAGCAGCGGTGGGAGTGGTGGTGGAGGCGGCAGCGGAGGCGGAGGTGGTCGTGGCGGCGGCAGGGGTGGAGGTGGCCGGGGCGGCGGCGGTGGGGGTGGTGGTCGTGGAGGCGCTGGCGGAGGGCAGAGTCAGCAGCCCGCCCCGACGCTTCAGGCCGCCCGTGAGTGGTATGCGCAGCGTAGCGTTACCTGCACGTACGTCATTCGCACAGGTGACCGCAGCGGCCAGCAGTGTGGGAGGCCGCACCCCACGCAGCGCTGCTTCGCGCGCCTTAACGACGCGTGGCGCACTCAGTTTCCTGCTGCCACTGAGCTGCCGCGCTGGGCTGATCTGGAAAAGAGGGGTGTTGATATTTGGGCTTTAGACTTTGATGCTATTCTCACTGCCATGTATGCGATGTCTATTAGTGGAGAGGGTGCTCAGTACTTGCGTGTTCCGCCCGACCCGGGCATTCAGGCCAGTCCGGCTGCCGCTCTAGGTGCTAGTGCGTCCGCTCCCACAGGTCCTGGTGAGGCCGCTGCTCTAGGTGCTCGTGCGTCCGTGCCCCCTGGTACTGAGTCGACTGCAGCACTGCACACCTTCACACTGGACTCAGGTGCTTCTCGCTCCTTCTTTCGTGACCGCACTGTCCTTGAGCCACTCGCTCGGCCAGTTGCTGTCTCCCTTGCTGACCCCTCTGGGGGTCCGGTCATTGCGACCTCCTCCACTGTCCTTCCTTGTCCGGCGGTCCCGTCCGGCACGCTGTCAGGTCTCTACCTCCCCTCGTTCTCTACGAACTTGGTGGCAGGTAGTGCGCTCCAGGACGGGGGTGTTCACCAGTTCACCCCTGCCTACGAGCGCGTGACACACTGCACGTGTGCTCGGACGGGTCGCCACCTGGCTACCTTCACTCGGGAGCCGGGGTCGGACCTTTACACACTGACCACTGAGTCCCCTCAGGTAGCTGCGTCCGCGTCTGCGTCTGCGTCAGGTCAGCTGTCCGCCCCCTGCTCGTGTCGCTCTCTGGCGCATGAGACGGTCCTTTGGCACCACCGCCTTGGTCACCCGTCCGTGCAGCGCCTTCGGGCCATGCACAAGCGGGACCTTGTTGCTGGTCTTCCCAGGGTGCTCCCTCCCCTTCCCGTCTCGCCTGCTCCTCCCTGTATTCCCTGTGTCGAGGGACGGCAGCGCGCCGCTCCTCACTCCTCCTCCTTTCCCCCGACGACTGCTCCCTTGCAGACGCTCCACATGGACGTGTGGGGCCCAGCCCGCGTCCGTGGTCAGGGTCAGGAGAGGTACTTCCTGATTGTTGTTGACGACTTCTCGCGCTACACCACGGTCTTCCCCTTGCGCGCCAAGGGTGACGTCCCTGATGTCTTGATCCCTTGGATCCGCAGATCTCGTCTCCAGCTCCGTGAGCGTTTCCGCTCCGACTTCCCTGTCCTGCGTCTGCACTCTGACAGAGGTGGGGAGTTCTCCTCTGGCCTATTGGAGGCCTTCTGTCAGCAGGAGGGCATTGAGCAGTCGTACACGCTTCCGGACTCTCCACAGCAGAATGGGGTTGCTGAGCGCCGCATTGGTCTGGTCATGGAGGTCGCCCGTACCTCCTTGAGCCATGCGGCTGCCCCCCATTTTCTGTGGCCGTTTGCAGTCCGATACGCTGCGCATCAGCTCAACCTCTGGCCCCGTGTCTCCTTGCCCGAGACTTCTCCGACACTGCGTTGGACGGGAGAGGCTGGCGATGCGTCGCGTTTTCGGGTCTGGGGATCCCGAGCTTTTGTCCGCGACACGTCCGCGGACAAGCTCTCCCGTCGCGCTGTCCCCTGCGTCTTCCTTGGCTTTGTCCCGGACGCCCCTGGTTGGCAGTTCTACCACCCCACCTCGCGGCGTGTCCTGGCCTCTCAGGACGTCACTTTTGACGAGTCCGTCCCCTACTACCGCCTCTTCCCCTACCGCACTGCCCCGCTCCCCCCCCCGCCTCTCTTCCTCGCTCCAGGTGCTGAGGTACCAGACCCCCTCCCCCCTCAGGGTGCCGCTCCCTCAGGTGTGTCCCAGGTAGACCCGGGTGAGCCTGTCGAGGTAGCTGTTGACTCTCGTCCTGCTCGGGGTGCTGCGTCTGGGGGTGCTGAGCCTGGGAGTGCTGAGTCTGGGGGTGCGGAGCCTGGGGGTGCTGAGCCAGGAGGTGCGGAGCCTGGGGGTGCTGAGCCTGGAGGTGCGGAGCCTGGAGGTGCGGAGCCTGGAGGTGCGGAGCCTGGAGGTACTGAGCCTGGGGGTGCTGAGTCTGGACGTGCTGAGTCTGGGGGTGCTGAGTCTGGGGGTGCTGAGTCTGGGGGTGCTGAGCCTGAGCGTGCTACACCTGGAGGAGCCCTCTCCTCCCAGCAGCTGCAGGAGAGGTACCTCGAGTACTGCCGCCTCCGGAGAGGTGCTGCTGGAGCTCGTCCCGGTACTTCCCCTCCTACCCAGGAGCTCCCCCCCATTCAGCAGATCCGCGAGTGGTACACACGGCGCTGCAGTCTTCGGAGTGGTGGCGCTGCAGCTGGTGCTGAGGACCCGGACGTTGGAGCTGCTACTGGTGCTGAGGACCCGAGCGGTGGAGCTACTGCTGGTGCTGAGGACTCGGACGGTGGAGCTGCTGCTGGACCTGAGGACCCGAGCGGTGGCGCTACTGCTGCTGCTGAGGACCCGGGCGTTGGAGCTACTACTGGTGCTGAGGACCCGGCTGGTGGAGCTGCTGCTGGTGCTGTTGACCCGGCCGCTGGAGTCTCCTCTGCTTCTGGAGACGCTGCGCGGCCGCGACCGTACTTCGTACCGCTCTTTCAACAGGTTCTTGGGCAGGCTCCTCCTCCTTGTCCTCCTCCCTCCGTAGAGTGTCCTCTGCCTGTCCAGTCGCAGTCACAGTTACCGCCTACCTCGCCTCTCCCTGCTCCCTCTCCTTACACTGGTCCCACAGGAGGTCTTACAGAGCGTCGTGAGCCTGAGTCTCGTCCTGCGTCGCCTGTTCGTCCTGCTCGCACTGGTAGTCGTGTCCGTCGTGAGCGTCCTCCTCCTGTCCCAGGCACTCACTACATGACTCTGCGTCCCTCTACTGCTCCTCGGCGTGTCCCTCTACCGTCTCCTCCCGCGTCTTCTTTGCCTCACGTTCCGGACCCTGAGTCTGACCGGTACCGTGCTGAGCACCCTACTGTCACGCGTCTCCTCGCTACTGTTGTCACTGACCCTACCTTTGAGTCCTCGACTGCGTCTGCTCTGGTCGCTGAGTTGGTTGACTTTGCTGCTGCCTGCCGTCTAGACTACGCTGCTAGCCTTGTTCCTGAGTCTGAGTCTGTCTGTCCTCCGTCCGTCGGGGGTGCGTGTGCTCTTGGCACGGACGTCCTTGAGGACAGACAGGAGGAGTTCCAGTGTCTTGCTGCTGCTTTGCCTCGTCTCGTGTCCTTGCTAGTTGCCCCTGAGGGAGACCCGGATGCACCAGACATCCCGACCCCACGCACTTACGCTGAGGCGATGGCGGGTCCCTACTCCTCTCAGTGGCAGACAGCCATGGACGCCGAGATGGCTTCCTGGAAGTCCACACGCACCTACGTCGACGAGGTTCCCCCTCCTGGGGCGAACATCGTCAGTGGCATGTGGATTTTCAGGGTGAAGCGGCCGCCGGGTTCTCCGCCTGTCTTCAAGGCGCGTTACGTGGCTCGAGGCTTCAGTCAGCGAGAGGGAGTTGACTTCTTCCAGACCTTCTCCCCCACCCCGAAGATGACTACTCTTCGGGTGCTGCTGCACATAGCCGCTCACCGCGACTACGAGCTTCACTCACTTGACTTCAGCACTGCTTTCTTGCAGGGCAGCCTGCACGAGGAGATCTGGCTTCGCTGGGTCGTTTCCTCCTGGTACCCAGTGGAGGCTTCAGCGGCCGGTCTACGGTCTCCGCCAGGCTCCGCGTGAGTGGCACGACACACTGAGGACTACACTTGCGGCTCTTGGGTTCGCGCCTTCTACAGCTGACCCGTCGCTGTTCCTGTGCACCGACACTTCGCTGCCGCCGTTCTACATCCTCGTGTACGTCGACGACTTGGTCTTTGCCACTGCTGACACTGCAGGACTCGCCTACGTGAAGTCGGAGCTGCAGAGGAGACACACATGCACAGACCTGGGTGAGCTGACAAGCTATCTTGGCTTGCGGATCACCCGGGACAGAGCACGGCGCACCATCACCTTGACTCAGTCACACATGGTGCAGCAGGTTCTCCAGCGCTTTGGCTTCACGTACTCCTCGCCTCAGTCCACTCCTCTGCCTACCGGTCACTCGCTCTCAGCTCTGCCTTCGGATGAGTCCGTAGAGCCGAGTGGCCCGTATCCAGAGCTTGTGGGCTGCCTCATGTACCTGATGACCTGCACTCGACCTGACCTTGCATACCCTCTTAGCATCCTTGCACGCTATGTCGCTCCTGGCCGTCACAGGAAGGAGCACATGGATGCCGCTAAGAGGGTGTTGCGCTACTTGTGCAGTACGTCGGGCATGGGGCTTGTGCTTGGAGGGCGAGACCGAGTTGTGCTCACAGGGCACTCAGACGCTTCTTGGGCAGACGACCAGGCCACTCAGCGGTCGTCTCAGGGTTACACCTTCAGCCTTGGCTCTGGCTCAGTTTCTTGGCGCTCTACACGCTCTTCTTCTGTTCTCGGCTCCAGTTGCGAGGCTGAGATCTACGCTACAGCCATGGCTGCCCAGGAGCTACGCTGGCTGACCTACCTGCTGACTGACCTCGGAGAGCCGCCTCGTTCTCCTCCAGTACTGTACGTCGACAACAAGGCTGCCATTTCCTTGTGTGAGGAGCACAGACTGGAGCACAGAACGAAGCACATCGCCCTGCGGTACTTCCTTGCTCGAGAGCTGCAGCAGCGCGGTCAGCTTTGTATTCGCTACGTGGCCACTGAGGCCAACACTGCTGATGTGTTCACCAAGGCGCTTCAGCCTCGTGACCATCAGCGCTTCTGCACTCTACTAGGCCTTGTGCCTACTGGACCTCACTTGCTTACCTCTTGACTTTGCTTGTACTGTGATCACTATATATATCTATACCTGCATGTTTACTCTTGCTAGGTTGTGATCACTGTATCTCATGCTCTGTTATAAACCTGCATGTGAACTGGTCTTGTGACCACTAGCTTGTGCTCGGAATTTGTGTGGTATCCTTGAGATCCACCCTGAGCTTGTTGTTGCCTTGCTTTGCCTTGACTGGTCTTGTGACCCCTAGGTCTCCCCCACTTTGCCTATGGGGGTGTGTCAAACATTATATATGTTGCGTTTGTTAGGCTACAGTGGGTTAGCCTATATGGGGTACACAATTCTAGGGTTTGCTATTTGTACTGATCTCTCTGTTAGTTCAATCATTCCAGTCCGTTCATTCTGACACAAGGCACGTTTGTTTTCCGAGTTGGAGGACATATGCTCCAATAGCACCGCCGGCCGACCGGTCCCGATCCGCCGTGTTGCACGCATCACGGGCATGCTAGCCTCAATGACGCTGGTCCTCGTTGCTCTTGCTCGCGCCTTCTCCCAGAGCCTACTCTCGCAAATCGCTGATTGTCACTCCTGGGGTCAGACAGCATCGTTGTCACAGGCGTCAATCGATGAGCTCAAGTTTTGGCTGACCCAGTTCGATGCTCTTAACGGCGTGACATTCCACAATCCTCACACCTTCGACTTCGTTTTGTACGTCGACGCAAGCGATTATGCCCGGGGCACTGTGTATTCTACTCCGTCCGGCATAAGGCACGAACTCTCATCCCCGATGCCCGTGAGGATCCGCTCCACTTCGAGTACTCGCCGATAATTGGTTGGTATTTTATGGGCCTTATCTTCCTTCGCGCATGACTTCTGCCGGTGCCACATTCTCCTTCGCATCGACAGCCAAGCGGCGTACTTCATTATGCGGAAGGGCGGCTCACGTCGGCCTGAGCTTACATCGATTTGCCGAGGCATTATTCAACTTTGTGTACACCTCAACATCCGACCCTCGGTGTAGTGGATACCTCGCAAACTCAACGAAGAAGCCGATGCGCTATCCAAAATTGAGCTCCACGACGATTATTCGTTGGCTCGCCCATGGTTTTCCCTCTTGGAGCGGCGATGGGGGCCCATACCATTGATCTTTTCGCGTCCCCGTCGAATCGCCTCCTCCGCAGGTTCTGCTCTCCATTCTATCACCGCGACGCTTTTATACAGGATGCGTTTTCCATTGGGTGGGGTGCAGACAAGTGCTATGCTTTTCCGCCTCCGACCTTGATCCCAGCTGTTCTCTTTCATGCACAGCGCTCGCGGGCGGATCTCACCCTAATCGTCCCAGAATGGCCAAGCTCATTTTGGTGGCCACTCGTCCGCCCCACCCCTTCCTCCTGGGCCCCATTCATACGAGAAGCCCAACGCCTATCGCTAGGCTCAGATTGCCTGGAGATCGGCTCAGACAGCCAAGCGTTTAGCGGCGCAGGTCTGCCCAACTCCCCCATGTGGGCTCTTCGTATAAAATTTACTGATAGCATATAATTTGCTTATATGCAGGATCTTATATTGGACGCCTAACACTTGAACTACTCACCCTGACTATGGATCTTCGCGCACAGTCCACAATACGTACATACGAGCCCTACTGGCGGCAATTTTGCACGTTCTGTAGCCGCCATTCGCTCACGTTCCTACCTGCTGAGGACATTACAGCAGCTCTGTTCCTGCTACACTCCGTTCGTCATGGGGCTACGTTATCAGCTATTCGTTCAGCATGCTCGGCCATTTCATGTGCCCACTGGTTGATTGGTCACCCATCCCCGATTCGCGGCCCTTTGCCTTCTCATGTCCGCGAGTATGCGCAGCGTCGGTGCATTCGGCCCTCTCAATCCAAGCACCCTATTCCGCTCCACAAGATTCACGAGATATGCGACTGTTACTTCGCGTCGTCTGATGCAGGGACCTTCCAGAAAGGCCTCATTCCAATTCTCATGTACTCCGCCTTCTTGCAATTCTCCAATTTGGTTGCGATCCAATGGCATCACATCGAGTTCGATAGTGACAGTATGTGGCTGTTCATTACCCGCTCTAAGACCGATCAAGGGGGGACTGGCGCATGAGTCCCAGTTGCCGCAACTTCTACACGACATTGCCCCGTCCAACGGGTCAAACAATTTTTGTTCTTGGCAGGTTTCTCGACGCAGACCATGGGTCCGCTTATCCGAATCTTTCGGCCAAACTCGACGGCTTTGTCGAGATAATGAGTAGAAAGTTTAGAAGCAGAAAGAGGATGTTCACTAGCAAGCAGTTGGATACATATAGCAAACCCTAACTGGGTTGTACTCGCTATAGAGCACCCCACTGCAGGCTAGATAATATAACATTCTGACACACCCCCATAGCCAAGGTGGGGTGTAATCCGCACAGCAAGCAGCAGTTCACAGAGTTCACAAATAATAAGCAAAGCTAGAGGTAATCACAGCGGGCAAGTGAGGAGGAGGAGGAACTGTGGAAGGAGAGAAGATGGGAGGCGACGACTGAAGCTGCAGACACACGGGCAACAGGAGCGGCTGGCACAGTGGCTACCGAGAGCACGACGGCACCGGACTACAGGAGTAACAGGCTCCGCGGCTAAGACGAGCGGCAGGAGCAACGGACCCACGGGCGACTGGCACAACAGGCTCACTGGGCTACCGAGAGCTCGACGGCACCGGACTACTGGCGCTGCTGGCGACAGGACGGCTGCCTCCACCCAACCTCCTCCAACTGTCCCACACACCCCCCACACACCCACTGCTTCACCCCTAGCTCCACTTGCACGCCACCCCCTCATACCACTCCGACGGCTCCAACACATCCACCCCCCTCAGCGGCAGCTGCAGCAGTGGGAGACGGAGGAGAAGGAGGAGCAGGGGACGGCTGATAGAGACGGCACCCCCATACACTCCACCCCCAAACCCTAATTCAGTAGCACGAGCAGCAGCAGGGGTGGGGCGCCGTCAGAAGCGCGGGGGACAGCGTGCGGCTCAAGGGAAGAGGAAACGGGGCGCCCACGGGCCTGGCGCAGCCCGTACGAACCGCGCGCGGGCGGCCCGAGGCGCGCCCTGGCCTGGCGCAACCCGTATGGGCCGCGCGCGGGCCGGGCGCAGCTCGTACGGGCCGCGCGCGGGCCTGGCGCAGCCCGTACGGGCCGCGCGCGGGCCTGGCGCAGCCCGTACGGGCCGCGCACAAGCAGTACGGGCCGCGCGCGGGCCCTACGCAGGTCGCGCGGGCCACGACGGGCGACGGGGGGCGACGCGCGGGTCCCCGTCGCCCGTCGCAGCGCCTCCCGGGGGCGACGCGCGGAGTGACGGGGCAGAAAGCCGCCGCGCGCCTCGGGGCGCACGGCGGGCAGAAAACCGCCGCGCGCCTCGGGGCGCACGGCGGGCAGAAAACCGCCGCACGCTCCGAGCGCGCGGCGGGATGAAAAATCCGTCGCACGCCACGGGGCGTGCAACACACAGAGTAGCAGTAGCAGCGGAAGCAGTGAGGTGGTGGGCCCACCCACAGGATCGACCCAGGAGGGTCGACCTGCTCTGATAGCATGTCGAGATAATGAGTAGAAAGTTTAGAAGCAGAAAGAGGATGTTCACTAGCAAGCAGTTGGATACATATAGCAAACCCTAACTGGGTTGTACTCGCTATAGAGCACCCCACTGCAGGCTAGATAATATAACATTCTGACAGGCTTCTCCCACGGACCTTGCACCTTCCTATACTACCGTCCGAAACTGGTGCCGCGAAGCCTTCGTTCGCGTCAGCCTCAATCCAAGTCGGCTTGGAACACACTCTTTTCGCAAGTCAGCGGCCACGGCAACGGTCGACATCGGCATACCCGATCGGCTGTTCAAAGCCCTGGGGCATTGGCGAAGTGACGCGGCGAAGGAGCTCTACGTCACCCAATTGAACACCGAGCTGGTTCGGGCATCTCGCGTGCTGCATAATCGTGTGCAAGCGGCCCCGGTGGGGCAGTACGCGGCAACGCTTTCGCGTCGACAACGTCGGCCGCTTCCCTGATGTCTCGGTTGACCTAGAACGACTATGCTGCAGACCTCTTGCAGAGTCTTGTCGCAATATGCATAATTTGAATAAATTTTCAAAATTTGAGGATTGTGACAAGATTTCTAAAGAGGTCGGCAATAAAGGGGTTGCCTCCCTTCATATTCCCGCAGGTCTTCGGACCTACCACCTAGTCTTCAAAATTTGCAAATCTCCTCTGCAACCCACCCTTCCCTACCCCTTCTTTGTTTTATCTCGCTAATAGTTCATCAACATTGCTGTCTGACAAATGTACTCAATCTTGATATGCTATGTATGTGCATGTGTGTTGTGGGTTGACATCTAATAATAGAACGACTATGTCTAGAACGACTATGCTGCAGACCTCTTGCAGAGTCTTGTCACAATTGGTGTTTTCTATGCATAGTGCCTCTGAAATTTCTCTGGCTTTCTATTTTTATTTTGCAACCTTTCTTGCTTTGTGGATTGGTGGTGCCTTGTTTCACTCTTCAGTTAATTGCTTCTCAATTTCAAAGGTTTTTTCTGTTTCTAATTGTTGACTCTGCGCATAAGGAAGAGTGTGTCACGCTGTACAGTATCCTACTTGGCGGATGCCCTTTTGGTTCGTTTCACAGTTGGCATTATTGGATCTTTATCCCCCCTGTGAAATTACAGGAGAATTTGTTCCCCCCCCCGGTAATTTCACACCTTCCCAATAAAAGAGATTGTTGCGACTCGATTTCGGAGGTGTGGAATTATCTAGAACAGGGTGTGAGTTGAAGGTTTGGCGTTGAAGTGTCGCATTGCCACTATGCCCACCAACAGTTTTAGAAAATCCGGCAGCTCTGCACAGGGCATCCATATGTCTGTACTGCCAACGGGAAGAATCCCATGTACAATGCACGATTGCGATGGTTGTCGACCATCTTGTCTGCCATCTACCTAGCAGCCCAGCCCCACCCTTTCCTAGCATATGGGCGGTGGCAAGGCGAGAGCAGGGTGCGTGCGGGGCAGTATGTAGGACGGGGCCTTCAAGGCGCGAATTGGGGGTTCCTTCAGGGTGCAAATCTGGGGGCCTTTGGGGCACGAAATGGGGGTTTGTCGGGGCTCGATTCGGAGGGCATCTGTGGCATGAATTGAGGGGCCTTCGAGGCGCGAAACGAGGAACTCGCGGGGGGTCGTCTACGAAGCGACTCGGGAGACCCGCAGAGCGCAAAACGGGTGGTGCGACCAGTTGGCCCATGTTCCTTAGAAACCGAAGAAAGGAACACAAGAGGCGACGAAATCGTCTTAGGGTTGCGAAGCAGCAGGCGTTAGTTCATACTTTGATACATATCGATTAGGATGTTTTATGCGATTTAAATATTTTACTTGAATCTCAAGTTTATAAGTTTTGTAATTCATTTGAGTATTAGCAGCAAAAAAATGTTAATGGTGTGTGTACATGGTTGGCCAGAGATATGTACATTTATAAGAATGGGTTTTTGCATAAATATTTATAGTTCTATTTTCTATTCCTTCTCAATTGTTGTTAATGCAACAATGTGTTGTCAGCTGTTTTTTTAACGCAATGAGTATGGCTGGCGTCAGCGGCGTTGGCTGAAATTTCACGGGAAATTTCTTTTTTGCTGCTAACGTCTGCTGCATTTATTGACGCGAGAAATTCGGCTGACGTCAGCGGCGTCGCAGGAAATATTACGCGAAACTCCTCGCGTGGCTGCTGACCTCAACCGCAATTTTCGCACGTGCAATTTGGCTGACATCAGCCACATTTCTCGCGCGGGCGATGCAGCTGACGTCAGCCATGTATCTCGCTCAAAATGTGTGGCGAGACAAACTTCTCACGGGAAAAATTTAGACTGTGGTGACGTTGGGGGTTACAAATGCCCACTAGGCCACCGTTTCGTATTTTGTTGCTTCCTAAACTGCTCGACTGTTGCACCGTTTTCTCTTTTTGTTGTTCTTGTGTCTGTCTCAACCAGCTGCGAGTTTTTCGTCTTTATCGCCTTGTCGCTTCTCGCCCAGTTGCGGTTTCTGTTTTGATAATCTTGTACACATACAGTTTTCGATTGTTGTTCTTGTTGTCTGTTCTTGTTCTCTATTTCACCTCTTCCGAACTTGATTGTTGTGTTGTCGCGCTGTGCAGCTGTCCTGAGCGTAAAATGGGACTGTTGCGCTGGCAGGTTTTGTCAGAATATGTTGTTTGTGTAGCCTGCAGTGGGGTACTCAATAGTGAGTACAGCCCCTTAGGGTTTGCTATTTGTATCCTGCTGCTTGCTAGTTCAATCATTCCCTCCTCATTTCTGTTCGTGCACACAACTCTCGCTCGTACTTGGCGCCTCCCTTCGTAGTCCTACTGTGGCCTAGGCTACTAAGCCTAGGCCGTACTCCTACTATATTTGACATGGTATCAGAGGGCGGCATGTCTGCCGCCTGCCTGTGCATGGGCCCACCACCCGCTTCCGCTGCCGTCCTGTCTGCCGCGCGCCCCGTGGTGCGCGGCGTCGAAATTAGGGTTTCTGCCCGCCGCGCGCTCGGGACGCGTGGCGGCTTACCTCTCTGTGGCGCCCGTCGTGGCGCCCGTCGTTTCTACTGCTACCGGGGGCCCGCGCGGCCTCACCTCCCGTCGCCCGTCGTGGCGACCACGGGGGCTCGCGCGCGGTCCCCTCCCGTCGTCCGTCGTGGCGACCTCGGGGGCCCGCGCGGCCTCCCCTCCCGTCGTCCGTCATGGCGACCTCGGGGGCCCGCGCGGCCTCCCCTCCCGGCGTCCGTCGTGGCGACCAAGGGGGCCCGCGCGCTGTCCCCTCTGGTCGTTCGTCGTGGCGACCACGGGGGCTGCGCGGCCTCCCCTTCCCGTCGCCCGTCGTGGCGCTCCGGGGGGGCCCGCGCGGCGCCCTTTTTCGTCGCCCGTCGTGGCGACCACGGGGGCCGCGCGGCCTCCCCTTCCTGTCGCCCGTCGTGGCGCTCCGGGGGGGCCCGCGCGGCGCCCTTCCCGTCGCCCGTCGCGGCGGCTCTGGGGGCCCGCGCGGCTCCCTTTCTTGTCGGCCGTAGGGGCGCCCTGGGGGCCGCGCTCTTCCCCCCCGTCCTCCTACCCTCACCTGCAGCGGCCGCCCCTGGAGCCGCCCCTGGAGCAGCCCGCACCTGCAGCAGCTGCCCCTGGAGCAGCCCGTGCCTGCAGCAGCCGCCCCTGGAGCAGCCCGCACCTGCAGCAGCCCGCGGCCCGTCCCTGAAGCCCGTCCCCCCCCCCCCCCCCCATGCTGCCCATTGCTCCCATTCCGCCGTACGTTCTGCGGTGGTGGGGGTGTGGGGTGGCGAACATGGGGGTGACCGGTGTGGGTAACCTGCAGCTCCTCCTCCTCCTCCGTCTCCCACTGCTGCAGCTGCCGCTGAGGGGGGTGGGTGTGTGGGAGCCGAGGGTTTAGGGTTTAAGGGGGGTGCCGTGGGAGTGGAGCTAGGGTTTCAGCAGGGGGTGTGTGAGAGGGGTGTGGGACAGTTGGAGGAGGTTAAGTGGAGGCTGCTGTCGTGTTGTCCGCAGCGCCTGTATTCCAGGGCCGTTGTCGCCGGTAGCTCAGAGAGCCTGCTGCACCTGTTGCCCGTGGGTCCGTTGCTCCTGCCGCTCGTCGCAGCCGCAGAGCCTGTTACTCCTGTATTCCGGGACGCACTGTCTCGGTAGCCACTGAGAGCCTGCTGCACCAGTCGCCCGTGGGTCCGTTGCTTCTGCCGCTCGTCGCAGCCGCAGAGCCTGTTACTCCTGTATTCCGGGGCGCACTGTCTCGGTAGCCACTGTGTCAGCCGCCATTGTGTCAGCCGCTCCTGTTGCCCGTGTGTCTGCAGCTTCAGTCGTCGCCTCCCATCTTCTCTCCTCTCGCCAGCCCTCCTCCTCCTCACTTGCCCGTTGTGACTACCACTAGCTTTGCTCATATTTGTGAACTATTGCTATGACTGCTCATTGTGCTGATTACACCCCACTTTGGCTATGGGGGTGTGTCAGAATATGTTGTTTGTGTAGCCTGCAGTGGGGTACTCAATAGTGAGTACAGCCCCTTAGGGTTTGCTATTTGTATCCTGCTGCTTGCTAGTTCAATCATTCAATCATTTCTGTTCGTGCACACAAATCTCACTCGTACTTGGCGCCTCCCTTCGTAGTCCTACTGTGGCCTAGGCTACTAAGCCTAGGCCGTACTCCTACTATATTTGACAGGTTTGCGCGTGAAATGTGACTGAGGAGCTGGCAGCTGAGGTGGCAGGATTTCCGTCCAAAAAGAACGAACTCGTAACAGTTGGCTTTTCGAATGCTGTAGAGATGCACGTGAAATTCTTGTCAGAAATAACGGACTGGAATGGCTGTACTAACAGAAGGCTGGATACAAATAGGAAACCCTAATCCAGTGTACCCCCTAAGGCGTAACCCACTACAGCCTACAACCATATAAACATATAATGTTTGACACACCCCCATAGGCGAAGTGGGGAGACCTGGGGGTCACACGACCAGTCAGGGCAAAGCAAGGCAAAGCAAGCTCAGGGTGGATCTCGAGGATTCCACACAAATTCCGAGCACAAACTAGTGGTCACAAGACCAGTTCACATGCAGGTTTATAACAGAGCAAGAGATACAGTGATCACAACCTAGCAAGAGTAAATATGCAGGTATATATATATAATGATCACAGTACAAGCAAAGTCAAGAGGTAAGCAAGTGAGGTCCAGTAGGCACAAGGCCTAGTAGAGTGCAGAAGCGCTGATGGTCACGAGGCTGAAGCGCCTTGGTGAACACATCAGCAGTGTTGGCCTCAGTGGCCACGTAGCGAATACAAAGCTGACCGCGCTGCTGCAGCTCACGAGCAAGGAAGTACCGCAGGGCGATGTGCTTCGTTCTGTGCTCCAGTCTATGCTCCTCACACAAGGCAATGGCAGCCTTGTTGTCGACGTACAGTACTGGAGGAGAACGAGGCGGCTCTCCGAGGTCGGTCAGCAGGTAGGTCAGCCAGCGTAGCTCCTGGGCAGCCATGGCTGTAGCGTAGATCTCAGCCTCGCAACTGGAGCCGAGAACAGAAGAAGAGCGTGTAGAGCGCCAAGAAACTGAGCCAGAGCCAAGGCTGAAGGTGTAACCCTGAGACGACCGCTGAGTGGCCTGGTCGTCTGCCCAAGAAGCGTCTGAGTGCCCTGTGAGAACAACTCGGTCTCGCCCTCCAAGCACAAGCCCCATGCCCGACGTACTGCACAAGTAGCGCAACACCCTCTTAGCGGCATCCATGTGCTCCTTCCTGTGACGGCCAGGAGCGACATAGCGTGCAAGGATACTAAGAGGGTATGCAAGGTCAGGTCGAGTGCAGGTCATCAGGTACATGAGGCAGCCCACAAGCTCTGGATACGGGCCACTCGGCTCTACGGACTCATCCGAAGGCAGAGCTGAGAGCGAGTGACCGGTAGGCAGAGGAGTGGACTGAGGCGAGGAGTACGTGAAGCGGAAGCGCTGGAGAACCTGCTGCACCATGTGTGACTGAGTCAGGGTGATGGTGCGCCGTGCTCTGTCCCGGGTGATCCGCAAGCCAAGATAGCTTGTCAGCTCACCCAGGTCTGTGCACGTGTGTCTCCTCTGCAGCTCCGACTTCACGTAGGCGAGTCCTGCAGTGTCAGCAGTGGCAAAGACCAAGTCGTCGACGTACACGAGGATGTAGAAAGGCGGCAGTGAAGTGTCGGTGCGCAGGAACAGCGACGGGTCAGCTGTAGAAGGCGCGAACCCAAGAGCCGCAAGTGTAGTCCTCAGTGTGTCGTGCCACTCACGCGGAGCCTGGCAGAGACCGTAGACCGGCCGCTGAAGCCTCCACTGGGTACCAGGAGGAAACGACCCAGTGAAGCCAGATCTCCTCGTGCAGGCTGCCCTGCAAGAAAGCAGTGCTGAAGTCAAGTGAGTGAAGCTCGTAGTCGCGGTGAGCGGCTATGTGCAGCAGCACCCGAAGAGTAGTCATCTTCGGGGTGGGGGAGAAGGTCTGGAAGAAGTCAACTCCCTCTCGCTGACTGAAGCCTCGAGCCACGTAACGCGCCTTGAAGACAGGCGGAGAACCCGGCGGCCGCTTCACCCTGAAAATCCACATGCCACTGACGATGTTCGCCCCAGGAGGGGGAACCTCATCGACGTAGGTGCGTGTGGACTTCCAGGAAGCCATCTCGGCGTCCATGGCTGTCTGCCACTGAGAGGAGTAGGGACCCGCCATCGCCTCAGCGTAAGTGCGCGGGGTCGGGATGTCTGGTGCATCCGGTGTTAAAGTAAGGAAAGCCATGGATGGCGAGAGGCTTTGGTGAGGTTGAAGAAGTTGAACTAGGAGGAGAATGTCGAGATACAAAAGAGAGAGGGTTGGAAACCCTAATTGAACCTAGGGTGTGTTCGGTTTGTTCTAACAATTATGAAATGAACCTAAAATGAACCTGAGTGCGTAACTCGCTCTAAGCCCAGAGAAATAACAATATAAGAACACCAAAATAAAGGCCAGAGCGAGCTCTAGCCTACTCCAACACACCCCCAGGCTAGGTGAAGCTCTGGAGCAAAACACCTAGCGAACCGGCACACCCCCAGAAGTGGAGAGACGCGTGAGCCCAAGCTCGCGCACGTAGAAACGGTGCGGTGCACGCAGGAGGGCCTTGGTGAAAATGTCTGCAAGGTTGGCAGTAGCGTCCACCTTGCGAAGGCGTAAGAAGCCAGACTGCACCAGCTCACGCACAAAGAAATAGCGGACCTCGATATGCTTGCTGCGGGCGTGATAGACAGGATTTTCAGTGAGATGGATCATGCTCGCACTGTCACAGGAGAGCGTCACAGAGGACTGAGAGTGACCAAGCTCAGCAAGGAGAAAGGAGAGCCAACGAGCTTCCTGAGCCGCCAATGTGCCTGCGTACAACTCAGCCTCGCATGTGGAAAGGCAGACAGAGGATGAGCGAGTGGAGCGCCAGCTGATGAGACCACTGCCAAGAGTAAAACCATAGCCCTGAGATGAGCGACGATCAGGGCGAGAGTCAGCGTAGGAAGAGTCACTGTAGCCGGAGAGAACGGGAGGAATAGAGCCACCAAGAGTGAGAGCAAGGTCAGAGGTGGCACGCAGATAGCGCAAGACGCGCTTAGCAGCTGCCCAGTGCACGTCAGTGTGGCGGCCCAGACCAACAAAGCGAGAGAGAACACTGAGGGGATAAGCAAGGTCGGGGCGAGTGCACATCATAGCATACATGAGAGATCCAACGAGCTCAGGATAAGGCCGCAGCTCTGAGGAGGGAGCAGGGACGGCAGGGGCAGTAAGCTGATGGTTAGCGGGAAGAGGGGTGGAGACCGGCTTGGCTTGCGACATCTCAAACCGCTGGAGGATGGACTGAATGTAGAAAGACTGGGAGAGAGAGATGGTACGAGCAGCACGATCACGACGGATCTCCATGCCGAGGTAGTGACGAAGCTCGCCAAGATCCTTGCACATGAGACGCGCCTGCAGGGCTTTCTTGACAGCTGCAAGATCGGCGGAGTCCTCAGCAAGCAGCACCAAATCATCCACGTAGGCAAGGATGTAAAGCCTGTGGGGGGATGTGCGAATGAAAAGACTGGGGTCGGAAGTGGAGGTAGAGAAGCCAAGAGAGTGAAGAGTGGAGGCGAGCTTGGCGTGCCACTCGCGCGGGGCCTGTTTAAGGCCATACACAGGTCGCTTGAGTTCCCAAACAGTGCCTGGAGGGAAAGGGCGAGGAAAACCAGCGGGGCGCTCAAGGAATATGCGCTCATGCAGCTCGCCCTGGAGGAAAGCATTGGAAACGTCCATGGAGTGGATCTCCCAATTCCAGCGAGCGCCTAAGTCAAGAAGGAGGCGGAGAGTGGGGAGACGGGCTGTGGGGGAGTAAGTGGCAAAGTAGTCAATGCCTTCACGCTGAGTGAAGCCCTTGGCACAGTAGCGGGCCTTGAAGACAGGAAGTTCGCCGGGCAGCTGCTTGACACGGAAGACCCATTTGCCTTTAACAATAGTGGCGCCAGGGGGGGGGGACAGAGTCAATGTAGGAATTGGTTCTGGTAAATGCCTCGCACTCAGCAATGATGGCAGTCATCCATTCAGTGGCATGAAAGCCCGACACAGCCTCGGAGTAGGACAGAGGGGTGGGAATGGCAGCGGTGTCAACAGAAAGAAGAGTGGGAGAATTGCTAAAGTCACCGACGGTGACACACAGAAGAGGAGAAACAGGATGAATGTTGAAGAGCTCCTCAAAGCGATCTTCAAGAAGATTAACATTCTGGGGTGGAGAAAGACGAGTGAAAAGAGCAGAGTGTTGAAAGTTAGAAAGCGCGCGAGTCATGGAGCGAGTAAGGCGCGGGGAAGGGGGGGGATGGGAACAGGTGAAGGAGGTGGAGAGGAAGATGGAGGTGAGGAAGGGACGGGAGCCGAAGAGGAAGAGGCGGGTGGGGAGGCGCCAGAGATGATGTCGGAAGGGGGGGCAGTAGAGGCTGGCGCGGGTGGAGGGGCGGGAAGGGGCGGGAGAAGGGGGGGGGGAGGAGGGGAGGGAATGACAGACGACGGCTGATCAAAATCAGACCAGCGAAGAGAGGGGACAGGAGGGGCGGGTGGGGGGGAATGGAATGGGGATCGAGTCTCATCGAAAATAACGTCCTGGCTGCGGATGAGCTGGTGAGAGGAAGGGGCATAGAAAAGGTAGCCAGGACAGTCAGAGTTTATGCCAAGGAAGGCACAGAGTTGAGTCTTGGGAGCGAGTTTCCCACCCTGACGGGACCGGTCTGCTGGATTGACAAGAACATGGGCGACACACCCCCAGACCCGAAGAGAGCGAACAGAGGGCTGGCGGCCAGTCCAAAGCTGGAAAGGGGTGGTACTGGGGTGATGAGGATGAGGGCGGAGGTTAGAGAGCAGAGCGGCATGGAGGAGAGCATAGCTCCAAAGAGAGTGGGGAGCAGAAGCATGGGTGAGAAGGCAGCGAGTAATTTCCATGAGAGTGCGATTGCGACGCTCAGCAACCCCATTCTGTTCTGGGGAGTGAGGAAGGGTGGAGGTCTGGCGAATGCCATGAGAAGCACAGTAAGAGGAGAGAGAGTGATGAAAGAATTCGCCACCACCATCTGAGTGGAAGCGCGCGACAGGACGCTGAAAGCGCAGACGAGCCTGCTCAGCCCAGCGAATGATCAGGGAAGGGGCGTCAGATTTGGCACGGAGGGGATAGACAGTGGCAAATCGTGAGTGATCATCAACCAAAAGCAGAAAGTATCGATGACCCTGGCGAGAAGCAGTAGGTGAAGGACCCCAGAGATCCATATGAACAAGGTCAAGGGGTTGGGGAGAGGCAGAGGGAGAAGAGGGATGGGGTGACTGGGATAGCTTGGCCTGGACACATGGGGTGCATGGAGGAGCAGGAGAAGGAGGAAGGGGGGGAAGAGAGGAAGGGAGGCCATGAAGAAGCTTGGAGGAGACCATACTGCGAAGAAGGGGAAAATTGGGGTGGCCAAGTCGATGATGGAGGAGGAGGGTAGGTTGAGTGAGAGAACGACAGTCGCAAGAAGGAACAGGAGGGGCGGAAGCTGAAGTGGCATGATGGGCAGAGGGGGGGAGAGAGACACGAAGAGTGTAGAGGCGAGTGATAGGGGAAAGCGTGAAGCGTGCAAGATGGCGGTTGCGATGATAGAGATCACAGTGGGAGTCACATTCTGGAAAGACAGCTCGCACACAAAGACGTTGAAGAGCAGAGAGAGAAAGAAGGTTGTGGCGGCAAGAAGGAACATAGAGGCCAGTCACAGCACCAGAGGGGGAGGCAGGACAGGGGAGAGAGGAGGTAGCAGTGCAAGTCATGGTCATGGTATCCCCAGCCCCTTGAATGGAGAGGGGATGGGGAAAAGAGCGAAGCACACCAGCGTCACGAAAAACAGAGTCAGTAGCACCACTGTCAAGAACAAACTCAAGCGTGCGAGGGAGGGAAAGAGCAGCAGCTGTGGGACCAAGATACTGAGAATCATTGCCATTAACAGAAGGAGCAAACATCATGGCAAAACGAGGGTCCATAAGGGGAGAAGCCCCCAGAATGCTATCCTGACTAGGCATAGTCACACTGAGAGCAGAGGTTTGAGTACTGGCACCAGAGTCGGCGGCCACAAGTACCGCCTGGGCAGAAGACTGGCGACGCTGACGAGAGAGTTGAAGCCAGTTGGGAGGGCGACCAGTGTTGCCAGCCAGGAACCAGTCATCGGTGAGTTTCTGGAAGCAGGAGGTGGCGGGATGATTGGTGCGACCGCAGGGCTGACCCTTGCGGGGCCCCTGACGAATGATGTAGGTGCAAGGAGGAAAGGTGTTGCGAGGGCGAGAGGAAGCGGCAGCGGCAGTGGTGGTGGGGAGAGGAGGGGGGGCGGAAGAGGGTGCGACAGCGGCGGCAGTAGGAGGGCAGCTGCGGAGGTTGAGCTCTGCCTGGAGGAGGAAGGCAGAGACACGAGAGAACGACCACTGGTCGGCGGGGCGCTCACCATACAGGGTGACATGAACACTGTATTCAGGAGTGAGGCCTGTGAGGAGGAGGGCACCGCAGACATGATCGGAAAGTTCGAACTTTTGAGCAGCAAGTTGGGAGGACAGCGTCTGCACACGAGCGATATAGTCCGCCATGGTGGTGAAGTCAGCAAGGCGAAGAGAAGTGAGCTCGCGTAAGAGGGCAATGACACTGATGGGAGTCTGCGACTGGAAGCGCTCAGTAAGATAGCCGAGAAGGTCCTTGGCATAGCGGATGTGCGAGCACTGAGGGAGAAGGGTTGGAGGTAGGCAGGCAAGGATGACCTGGCAGGCACGTGCGTTGGCAACATGCCAGTCAGCGAGAAGGTCAGAGTGAGATGGAGCAGAAGCAGAGGGCAGAGGGGCAGAGCGAGGAGAAGGGGTAGCGAGATGCTCAGAGAGGCGCTTGCGGGTGCTCTCGAGGGATTCAGAAAGAACACGAGCGAGGTCACGGGCAGCAGCATTGTCAGGAGCAGCCGCGGCAGTGGTTTGGGCCGTGGCCGCAATCCGCTCAGTTTCAGCGATAGCAGCACGAAGGCCATCAGCATAGGGATCGGAGGAGGTAGAGGTAGGTGTAGAGGCAGGTTTAGGAATGGCGCCAGAGCCACTCTGCTGAGTGACAAACCAGAGGTTAAAGCCACTCACGAGGGTGCCAGACAGCGTGCGCTCAAGACAGTTCAGCCAACTGGGGAAGTTGACTGCGCTGCCATCAGGCGCGAGCTGAAGGACCAGCAGAGGGAGGGAGGGGAGGGCGAGAGAAGTCGCCATAAGGAGGAGGAGACAGCTGCAGAGCAGATGAGGGGAGAGGTATAAGAGGCGGAGGAATAAGGGGCGAAGCAGTCTGCTGCTGAGCCGCTGAGGGGAGAAAACAAGAGGAGGAGGGATATGGACGGAGTAGTCTGCTGCTGAGCCGCTGAGGGGAGAAACAAGAGGAGGAGGAATAGTGGGGGAGTAGTCTGCTGCTGCGCCGCTGAGGGGAGAAACTAGAGGAGGAGGGATAGTGGCGAGGTATTCTGCTGCTGCGCCGCTGAGGGGAGAAACTAGAGGAGGAGGGATAGCGGCGAGGTAGTCTGTAGTGAGTGCCTGGGACAGGAGGAGGACGCTCACGACGGACACGACTACCAGTGCGAGCAGGACGAACAGGCGACGCAGGACGAGACTCAGGCTCACGACGCTCTGTAAGACCTCCTGTGGGACCAGTGTAAGGAGAGGGAGCAGGGAGAGGCGAGGTAGGCGGTAACTGTGACTGTGGCTGGACAGGCGGAGGACACTCTACGGAGGGAGGAGGACAAGGAGGAGGAGCCTGCCCAAGAACCTGCTGAAGGAGCGGTACGAAGTACGGTCGCGGCCGCGCAGCGTCTCCAGAAGCAGAGGAGACTCCAGCGGCCGGGTCCACAGCACCAGCAGCAGCTCCACCGGCCGGGTCCTCAGCACAAGTAGTAGCTCCAACGCCCGGGTCCTCAGCAGCAGCAGCAGCGCCACCGCTCGGGTCCTCAGCTCCAGCAGCAGCTCCACCGTCCGAGTCCTCAGCACCAGCAGCAGCTCCACCGTCCGGGTCCTCAGCACCAGCAGCAGCGCCACCGCCCGGGTCCTCAGCTCCAGCAGCAGCTCCAACGTCCGAGTCCTCAGCACCAGCAGCAGCTCCACCAGGCGGGTCCGCAGCACCAGCAGCAGCTCCACCAGGCGGGTCCGCAGCACCAGCAGCAGCTCCAACGTCCGGGTCCTCAGCACCAGCAGCAGCGCCACCCCCAGGGTCCGCAGCACCAGGAGCACCACTCCGAAGACTGCAGCGCCGTGTGTACCACTCGCGGATCTGCTGAATGGGGGGGAGCTCCTGGGTAGGAGGGGAAGTACCGGGACGAGCTCCAGTAGCACCTCTCCGGAGGCGGCAGTACTCGAGGTACCTCTCCTGCAGCTGCTGGGAGGAGAGGGCTCCTCCAGGTGTAGCACGCTCAGGCTCAGCACCCCCAGGCTCAGCACCCCCAGACTCAGCACCCCCAGGCTCAGCACCTCCAGGCTCCGCACCTCCAGGCTCCGCACCTCCTGGCTCAGCACCCCCAGGCTCCGCACCCCCAGACTCAGCACTCCCAGGCTCAGCACCCCCAGACGCAGCACCCCCAGGCTCAGCACCCCCAGACGCAGCACCCCCAGGCTCAGCACCCCTAGCAGGACGAGAGTCAACAGCTACCTCGACAGGCTCACCCGGGTCTACCTGGGACACACCTGAGGGAGCGGCACCCTGAGGGGGGAGGGGGTCTGGTACCTCAGCACCTGGAGCGAGGAAGAGAGGCGGGGGGGGGGAGCGGGGCAGTGCGGTAGGGGAAGAGGCGGTAGTAGGGGACGGACTCGTCAAAAGTGACGTCCTGAGAGGCCAGGACACGACGCGAGGTGGGGTGGTAGAACTGCCAGCCAGGGGCGTCCGGGACAAAGCCAAGGAAGACGCAGGGGACAGCGCGACGGGAGAGCTTGTCCGCGGACGTGTCGCGGACAAAAGCTCGAGATCCCCAGACCCGAAAACGCGACGCATCGCCAGCCTCTCCCGTCCAACGCAGTGTCGGAGAAGTCTCGGGCAAGGAGACACGGGGCCAGAGGTTGAGCTGATGCGCAGCGTATCGGACTGCAAACGGCCACAGAAAATGGGGGGCAGCCGCATGGCTCAAGGAGGTACGAGCGACCTCCATGACCAGACCAATGCGGCGCTCAGCAACCCCATTCTGCTGTGGAGAGGCCGGAAGCGTGTACGACTGCTCAATGCCCTCCTGCTGACAGAAGGCCTCCAATAGGCCAGAGGAAAACTCCCCACCTCTGTCAGAGTGCAGACGCAGGACAGGGAAGTCGGAGCGGAAACGCTCACGGAGCTGGCGACGAGATCTGCGGATCCAAGGGATCAAGACATCAGGGACGTCACCCTTGGTGCGCAAGGGGAAGACCGTGGTGTAGCGCGAGAAGTCGTCAACAACAATCAGGAAGTACCTCTCCTGACCCTGACCACGGACGCGGGCTGGGCCCCACACGTCCATGTGGAGCGTCTGCAAGGGAGCAGTCGTCGGGGGAAAGGAGGAGGAGTGAGGAGCGGCGCGCTGCCGTCCCTCGACACAGGGAATACAGGGAGGAGCAGGCGAGTCGGGAAAGGGAGGGAGCACCCTGGGAAGACCAGCAACAAGGTCCCGTTTGTGCATGGCCCGAAGGCGCTGCACAGACGGGTGACCAAGGCGGTGGTGCCAAAGGACAGTCTCATGCGCCAGAGAGCGACACGAGCAGGGGGCGGACAGCTGACCTGACGCAGACGCAGACGCGGACGCAGCTACCTGAGGGGACGCAGTGGTCAGTGTGTAAAGGTCCGACCCCGGCTCCCGAGTGAAGGTAGCCAGGTGGCGACCCGTCCGAGCACACATGCAGTGTGTCACGCGCTCGTAGGCGGGGGTGAACTGGTGAACACCCCCGTCCTGGAGCGCACTACCTGCCACCAAGTTCGTAGAGAACGAGGGGAGGTAGAGACCTGACAGCGTGCCGGACGGGACCGCCGGACAAGGAAGGACAGTGGAGGAGGTCGCAATGACCGGACCCCCAGAGGGGTCAGCAAGGGAGACAACAACTGGCCGAGCGAGTGGCTCAAGGACAGTGCGGTCACGAAAGAAGGAGCGAGAAGCACCTGAGTCCAGTGTGAAGGTGTGCAGTGCTGCAGTCGACTCAGTACCAGGGGACACGGACGCACGAGCACCTAGGGCTGCAGCCTCACCAGGACCTGTGGGAGCAGACGCACTAGCACCTAGAGCGGCAGCCGGACTGGCCTGAATGCCCGGGTCGGGCGGAACACGTAAGTACTGAGCACCCTCTCCACTAAAGTCTAAAGCATACATGGCAGTGAGAATAGCATCAAAGTCTAAAGCCCAAATATCAACACCCCTCTTTTCCAGATCAGCCCAGCGCGGCAGCTCAGTGGCAGCAGGAAACTGAGTGCGCCACGCGTCGTTAAGGCGCGCGAAGCAGCGCTGCGTGGGGTGCGGCCTCCCACACTGCTGGCCACTGCGGTCACCTGTGCGAATGACGTACGTGCAGGTAACGCTACGCTGCGCATACCACTCACGGGCGGCCTGAAGCGTCGGGGCGGGCTGCTGACTCTGCCCTCCGCCAGTGCCTCCACGACCACCACCCCCACCGCCGCCGCCCCGGCCACCTCCACCCCTGCCGCCGCCACGACCACCTCCGCCCCCGCTGCCGCCTCCACCACCACTCCCACCGCTGCTGTCTCCTCCCCCACTGCCGCCACTAGTCTCCCCAGCCGCGCCTCCACTCCCACCGCCTCCACCCCCACCTCCTCCGCCGCCACCCCCACCCCTGCCCCCCTTGTTCCTGCGGCGCCCGCTCGAAGCAGACGCGGTCCCGACCTTCTCAGCACCAAGAAGGTCGACAGCAGCAGCAGAGGCGACAGAGGGGAGGAGGGGGGAAGGGGAACACCCCTCAAAGAACGGGGTGCGGGGGTCGCCACGAGAGGTGCCTACAGCGACGATGCTCGTCTCAGCTGCAAGCAGTTCCTTCTCGAGGAGGGCAACAGTGAGCTCAGTGGGGGAGCGAGAGAGGAAGTGGTCCCTGACTGCGCGCAGAGAGTCAGGAAGGCGGGTGACGATGTGGTAGAGAGTGATCCAGAGCGGGGGGGGGTTGCTAGTGAGAAACTCGGCAGGCATAGCAGCGCGAAAGCGGGCCTCACTAGTCTTAAGGTGGGTGATGAGGTCTGCGACAGTGTGAAAGGAGGCTAGGTCGGGGAACAGGTAGGGGAGAGTGAGGCGGCCTAGCGTGGCAGAAGCGGGTGAGGAGTAGCGGGCAACTACAGCGGTGTAGAGGTCCTTAGCAGTCTTGCACTGGCCGAAGTGCTCGCGCTCGTCTAGCGGCAGGGAGTTGCGAATAGCAAAGCGAGCGTGCGCATCACGGGTCTGCCACTGGGAACGCAGAGTGCTGTCAGCAGTCGAGTCAGGGGCAGTGGCATGGCCTAGGGCGTGGTCGTACAGTGAGATATCTTCCTTGGTAGTGAGCTGTAGGAACAGGTGCAGGTCATCTAGCCAGGTTTCGAACTTCACTGGGCGGCCCTCGGCATCGAAAGCTAGAACTGTCGGACTAGCCATAGTGAAAGCAGCAGTAGTAGTAGTGGTAGTAGTAACAGTAGTAGTAGGAAGCGTGGCAGCAGGAGCTGCAACGGCGCACTGGTGGCAGCTGCAGTGGTAGCAGTGTGCGCAGTAGGTAGAAAATAAACAGCAGTGAGATCGAGTGCCTCGCGGGCAGCGGCTGCAGAAGCGCACGGGCGGCAGCGGCGCACGGGGAACGGCGGTGCACGGGCAGCGGCAAAGCACAGGCAGCGGCAGCGTAGGAGCAGCGACGGCGCACGGGCAGCGGCGGCGCACAGGCAGCGGCGGCGCTCGGGAGGCAGCGGCGCACGAGCGGCTGCGGGCAGCGGGGCGTGCGCGAGCCGGCGACGGGCTTATACGCACGGGCAGCAGCGCCGACAGCGCACGGGCGGCTGCAGTAGCAAGCGGTGCGCAAGCAGCAGCGGCAGCAGCGCACGGGTGGCAGCGGCGTCGGTGCACGGGCGGCAGCGGCGTCGGCGGACGGGCGGCTGCGGGCAACGGGCGTGCGGCAGCTGCGGCGGCGAGCTGCGGGCCTGCGGGGCCACGGCGGGGTGTGCGCGAGCGGGCGACGGGCGGCTGCAGCAGCGGGCGCGTCAGCGAGGCGCACAGGCAGCGCGCGGGCAGCGTGCGGGGCCGCGCGTAAATAAAAAACAGGCGCGCGCGTGCAGCTAGCGGGGCGCGCGCAGCGAAATCGACCGCGCGCGGGCGGCTAGCGGGATACGCGCGCTAAAAAAAAAAATTCGAGTCGCGCGCGGGCGGCTGGCGGGCTGCGCGCGCGCGGTAGGTAGGAGGCGCACGAGGGCGCGTAGGCGCACGAGGCGCACGGTAGGTAGGTAGGTATGTAGGTAACGGTGGGCCCTAAGAACGGTCCTAGCGAAGGACCTGCTCTGATACCATGTCAGAAATAACGGACTGGAATGGCTGTACTAACAGAAGGCTGGATACAAATAGGAAACCCTAATCCAGTGTACCCCCTAAGGCGTAACCCACTACAGCCTACAACCATATAAACATATAATGTTTGACAATTCTGGGCTATTGTTGCACGTAAATGGGGACCGGGATGTTATTTGTCAGAAATCGAAAACTTCACGCGCGTGCAGTATTTACCTAAAACTTACCATTTAGAAAGCTTGCTCTCTTGTTGTAGCAATTGCATCGTCTCATTTCAAATGAGATAGTACAAGTAGGTCCAAGCTGGCATAATATAATTCATTGTGGCACATTTAACTATCATTCACTATTCTAGGGGGTGGGTGGGCGGGAAACTTGACTAAACCGTTTGAAAAATGAGAGACGTGGGTGGAGGGAAATGACCTCCAGCCCACGTTTTGTACTCCAAAACGGGCGTTTAGCGCAGTTCGCCGATGACCATTGCTACATTACAAGCCGCTTCGCTTTCAAAATACACAATTTTGAAAAGCTTTACAGCTTTAAAAATATTTATATTTAGAAAGCTTGCTTTCTTGTTGTAGCAATGGCATCGTCTCATTTCAAATGGGTCTTCTGAGACATGTGTCGTGTCGGTCGCCGTTGGTGCGCCAGTAACGTGGCATGTTGTGCAGGGGAGAAGGATTGTGCTGGGTCTTGGACGTGCTTCGATGCTTCCACCAGTTGGTCTGCAGCAGGCATGATGTACGTTTCCTTCGCAGTGTCGCTTCTCCATCGTCCTAATCGCTTCACGATTCGGTCAGATATTCCAACGTTGGCTGCAACGGTCGCTACACCTTTTCGGAAGGAGTGGGTTCCAAGGTGCTCGAAACAGAGACCAATTTTATGAAATGTAGTGTAGGATGGCGGCTTTGTGATCCCGCCTTCCCCGCCCGCTGTTCCAAAGACGCGGATGAGCGGACCTTGTTTTTATTGGTCATATTTAGCCAAGTGTATGAATTGTTTGGTGCAGCGAACGGGGCAGAAAGGGCCCGAGCTTGCAGCTACCGGGACCCATATGCCTTCTCCTGTCTTGTCCGTCTTAGAACGGGGGATTAGTAGCCACATGACTTCTGACTCTAAATAAATCTCATGCCAGTTGATGACTGCGAGGTCGGAGTAGCGCAGGAACCCGGCGTACATTATAATCAGTATTAGGCCCTTTTGAAATTCGCGGGGGTTGTCCGATTATAGAAATTCTGATGCCATCGCATGCACTTAATATAGTGAAACAGTTTTTTTGGCCCTGGTGGGATGCGAGCATTGCTTCTTTGCGAACTCCCTGACTTGTAAGGTGAATGGGCCAGTGGACGGGCATGATGCGCCGATCGACCGATGCGCGAAGCTGATTGCCGAGAATTGTCAAACAGTATATGTTATGTTACAATGGTAGGCTGTAGTGGGCATGGGGTACAACCCCTTTAGGGTTTCTATTTGTACCCAACCCTGCCATAGTTCATTCATTCCTGCTCATAGTTTTGACATGGTTTCAGTGTTCCGTAGGACCGTTTTTTTCGGGCCCACCAACTGACTGCGGTTACCGCGCTACCCCGCGCCCTACCCTGCGTTGCGTCGCTAGCGCACACCCTGCCCTGCCCTCCCTTGCGTTGCACAGCCCCGCGCAAGCCTTGCCCTGCCTTGCGCCAGTCACCCGTGGGTCAGTTGCTCCAGCCGCTCGTCTAGCCGCGGAGCCAGTTACTCCTGTAGTTCAGATGCCCTTGCTCCGGTAGCCTGTGTGCCAGTTGCTCCAGTCGCCCGTGTGCCAGCAGCTTCAGCCGCCGCCTCCTAACTTCTCTCCTCTCACAGTTCCTCCTCCTCCTCCTCACTTCGCCTCTTCTTCTGCTGCGCCCTGCAGGGTGTACCAACTTAGGGGTGTTCTGCACATGGCTATTCTTGCATGCACTTAGGGGTGTGTCAGAATATATTTTGTATAAGTGCATGTAGTTCTAGCTGTAGTATAGTCCCATAGTTGTTCTGTGTGGTGGTGCACCACTCCTTGCATGCTTCTCCTCTATTTGTCATTGTGATTCTATAGTTCAAGCCTCTTCTTGCTTGGACATCTCTCTCATGCCTAGGTTGAACCCTAATCTTCTTGTCTTCACTATGCCTACTATCTTAACACGTTTGAGATGAACACGGATGATGCTTATTTCCAATGTATGCTCGTGTTGACAATAGTGTCGACATATCTGTTTGCTCGCATGTACCTAGACTAGGATCATTGCCTATTGTTGGTGTACGTTCTTGTATAGTTACTAGCCTAGGTGCAACTACTGCTGATGCCTCTCTCTCCGTCATGCTTGAATCCGGCACATCTCTATGCTTCTTCTGCAACCACACTACTCCCGGCACCAGTCTTAGTTGCTTTGGCTAATCCCACTTCAGTACCAGCCTTCGCGAGCAGTTCTACCACAATCCTGTGTCTGGATGTCCCCTCTGGTTCTCTCACAGGTCCCCATATCCCCTCGTTCTCCAAGAACTTAGTGGGTGTTGGAAACCTTCAAGATTGTGGGGTCACTGTCACATTTTTTGCATTATGAAAAGTTTGCAGCCCATACGAATGTTTCCACCGGGGCACGTCTAGCGACGTTCTCTCGGGAGCCTTGTTGGTCTCTTCATATTTCACACTGCGCTCCCCCAGGTAGCTGTGTCTGTTCAGGTTGCTGCGCCGTGTGAGTGTCGGTCGCTCTTATGGCACCACCGTCTTTATCACCCTTCAGATACCTATGTCCTGTCTTGTGACAGATCTACCGCACTTGCTTCCTCCGCTCCCTCGTTCGACTGCTCTGCCGTGCACTCCTAGCGTCAAGTAGGCAGCGCGCCACCCCTGGCTCCTCCTTCCTCTCGCCTACCACTACGCCTCTTCAAACCTAGCTTTTGGAGGTATGTGGCCCTGCCTCGGTCGCGAAAAAGGTTCTTTTGTTGACGTGGACGACTTTTCCCGGTACACCACAGTGTTTCCCCTTCAACAGAAGGCACACGTGCCTGATGCTCTAGTCTCGTGGTTTTTGGACACCAGCGCCCAGCACTCTCACTATGTGCTTTGTCTTTATTTCGAACGGACGGGCGAGGTTTGCTTTACCGTACTTGCCGAGTTTTGTCCTGAGCAGGGCACCACCGAGTCCTTCACGCGTCTGGACTCGCCGCAGCAGAATGGGGTTGCTGGACGCAGCATAAGCTTGGTTATGAAGACCGCCCGTACATCCATGGTCCATGCCCATGCGGCCCATCTTCTCTGGTCCTTCGCAATTTTCTGTGCCGCGCACCAGCTGAACTTGCACGGCGCGGCGCCGCAAGTGCTCAACGGCAGCAGATGCGGGTGCCTGCAGCGGCAGCAGGTGTGGCAGCAGCAGCTGCAATGGTAGCAATTGCTCATCACCAAGACACAAGGAGGAAAGAGAGGAAGAGAGGAGGAGGAGGCGTAAGAGTGCAGGCGGGAGGGAGAGAGAGCAGGAGGACGTAATGAGAGGAGAGATGAGAGAGGTGGCCAGTGCTACAGTCTCATTGCCAGCACTCCCCGTTTGCCTTCCCTCCACCATGGCAGCCGCGTGAGGGCGAAAGAGGGAAGGAGCGACAGCAAAGGGGAGGGAGGGGAGGTGGAGAGGGTGGAAAGGGGGGTCAGGGGCCTAAGGAGGCTTGAGCACCTCAGACTCGGTCGCCAACCCCGCCACAACCTCCCCTCGCAGCGTCTGTCGCGGCAGGGCCAAGTAGCAGGCGCGGGCACAGCTCCACAGTCGCCACGAGATCGACATGGGACGTCGACAATGGGTAGCAACGAAGGGGAGGGGAGGGGAGGGGGGGGGGGCAAAGGGGGGCCGCAACCGGGTTGCGACGGGGGAGAGGGGAGGAGGGGGGGGCTCAATCGGCGCGACGGGGGGGCGTAACAGGGGTCCGCAGCGGCCAGTAGGCCACAATGGTCGCTCGAGAGGGAGGCTGCCATAGGTCAGAAAAAAAGTGAAGGTTCTAGATAGGAACCTGCTTTGTTACCATGTCAAAAGGAGAGTGTACAAAGAGAGCAAGAGCAAAAGGGTGCACCACCAGTATGTGTAACTATGCTACACTAGGCTACGTACGTGGTTCATATATATACATATATATATAATATTTTCTCAACAATTTGTATGCTAAAGGACCTGCAAGGGAGTGTGAAACCGACATACCATAATCTCCCGGCTAAAAGCCCGCCCCAACCCCCCCCCCCCCCCCCCCAGGCCCCCCCCCCCTCCCCCCCCCCCCCCCCCCGCGTGTGTGCCCTCGGGTCTTCTTTTCGGACTACGGGTCTTTTATTCCAACTCCTTTCTTGAGGACCCACCTATTTTGACTTACGATTATAAGACCCCCTCTTTCTTTGTTAACGGTTTTTTTCTACCATTTTTTCATGAAATTTCAACTACCGGTACATTAATCATCCTACAAGTACTACTATTAATACCTACGCACGTTTCGTTAGATGGTACTGTAGTCATAGTCATGCCTACCTACCGACACTACACTACCTACACTACACTACCTACTCATCATCAGATAACATGGCGCCAGTCTCCTCCTCCTCCTGGGCGCCAGTCATATAGAGTGGGTTGATCCACTCCTCTATGTCTCCAGCGGCATGCGCATCGTCGTGCACCTCTACCTGTGCCGCATCCTGCATGTGCGCTAAGATGAGGTGGTCTTTTGCGCTGTCTACTCGGTTGCCGATGCCACAGGTCTTGAATGACCGCTCGATTGTCTCCGCAAGGACTTCCATACACGCTTCTGCAATCCACTTCAGAACGAGGTCGACTGGCAGCTTCTTCAGGTTCCTAGGGAACAGAAGCCAACATGTGTTAGCAAAAGGTTGCATATGGTAGTATGTTGACGACGATCAACGGTAGCGACGTCGACTTACCAGCGGGGGTGAAGGGGTCGATGCCGACGCTCGCGAACCTCTGGTTGTACAGCTCTTAAACGCGCGTCTTGAAGGTCCGGTTGATGACGACGTCCAGCGGCTGCACGAGAGGAGTGCAACCCCTCGGGATGATTGCAGACACGATGTGTTGCCAGCGCAGAGTTGCTAGCACTCCCTCCGTCAGATGCCCACGATAGCTATCAAGTACCAAGAAGGTTTTAGACCTTGTGAGACCTGGCGGAGGTTTGGTGTGCGCGAGAAGCACATGCTGCTCCCAGTCCATTCCGAGGCTGCGTCCATCCACGGCAAGCATGACGGTCATCCGTTCCTTCTCTTAGTCTGCACTGTGGATCTGCACGGTGAGTTTGCCTCTATGGTGAAGAGTGCGCTCGTAGGGCATTTCCAAGAACACAAGAGTCTGGCCGATGTTGACCATGTTCCAAACGTCGATCCCATTTTCGACGACCTGCTTGCAACATAACTTCCAAAAGCTCTTGCACTTCTTCTTGCAGTCTTCGGATGATGGAGAAAGACATTAAAGAAAATTGCAAAGTGAGAAGCACATAGACTGAGTTCGAAGACCAAACAGACGACATAGGGAAAACCGACGCTTACCTTTTGTTAGTCACTGCCCAATCGCATTCTTCACATGAACGGTGAGACAATCTTGCTCTGAAACGCTGCATCCAGTGCGGAGAGGCACGCCGGTCTACTTCGGGGTGGCGGTTCTTCATCGACAACCGGCTCCACAGTTGTAGGTGTTTGACCAGGACTGTCAGGCCACGCGCGCGATACATTAGGAACTTCTTGTACACCGACGACTCCATGTTGGGGTACTTCGTTATCCGGCCGCCACCGCAGAGACGACGCCGACTTGCTGCCGTGTCAAAAAATTGTGTCGCCGCCTTCTTCCAATGCTGGTTGCTGACCCGTTCAATGCCAGCCATCCTTGCCGTTTCGTGCACCGACATATTCTCGGCGGTCATCCTCTTGAGCGACATCTTCTTTTCCTTCCATTGTCCGCGAAGACCGCTTTGGTATCACAATTTGTGAGGGAGGTTTCCTCATCAGACAGAATGACCGGAGGGAACTGCAGCAGCGGGTACGCCGGTACCTCATAGTCGTCATTAACGATGTCAGCGTCAGCACCTGTAGAAGTATCGACGTCAGCAGTAGGGAGTGGGAAATCGTCCTCTTCACCCACAGGTTCAAACGGATCTGGGAATAAGGTGGCGAATGGTACCGCAGGGGGTGGTGGCGATGGTGGTGCTGGCGGTGCTTGCGGCGCCGGCGGAGACGGAGGATTCGGAGGAGCCAGTGGGATCGGCGGTGCGTTAGCCAGGGATGATATAGCGCAAGCTGCACTAATAGCCTTCATCCTTATGAGCATTTCTAGGGCGGGCATGGTGCCTGCTAGAGCAGCCAAAGGAAACAACAAAGCGGGGAACACCCCATTGCTGAACGATAGGGAGGGAGATGGGGTTGAAACGCTAGCCAAAAACGCAAGAATGACCCGTTCGCGTACGGACTACCCCCTTCTGAAGACGGGTTGTTGAGAGACGTGATGGTCGCTTCGTTCACGTCCCACTGAAACCCTAGAAAGGTTGGCATGGTACGAAGGTTCTCGAGGGGACCCTTTAGCGAGACGCGGACGTCACCCACCGAAACCCCTGCCACCATGGCACTGATGGTACGTTCTGGGGGGGAATAATTGCGCCCCTGACCAAATTCTTTCCACAGCGCTGCGCGAGTATGCATTCATATAGACTCACCGCTAGAACAGCGGTGCGTTGTAATTCCGCCACCGTGGCCTAGCAATGTGACGTGTGGCGGTTCACAGCATCCAAAGAGTAAAGTGTCGAACCCGCAACATGAAGTGAATTGTGAACTCCTTGGCTTGAATTGCATTCCTGTAACAAATTCCAAATTCAGCGTTTAAATGCATTTTTATCATGTCTATGGGTCTTTTTAGAAATACCACTCCCTATTGTTCACCTAGGCCTAATCGAAATTAGAAAATATATATATATACATGTATATATATAAGACCCTCAGGGCTTTTAACCAGGAGATTACAATATTGTAGACCCTTATTGAAGGAGAAAGGGAGGGGTACTTGAGAGAAAAATGTGGTTCACTCAATCAAGGGAGGTTGTACAAATTGGTTGTGTTACAATCCAAAAAGGGACTTAGCGAAGGATCGTTCAGGGTTGATCGCAGGGAGTGTTTGCAGCGGAAGTGTTGAACTCAGGTCAGAGTGAATGTAAAATGACTGAGATGATAATAGCATGCATACATCGAGTTCATATGGGACATACAAAGGAATGCAAAACGACCTAGACTAGCCATGTACACTAAGTTGTACATTCCCTTATTGCAGCAAAATTCAAACCGTGCGGCGCGGGAACCAGTTTCAAACCTGTTCCCGCTCTTTTCATTTCAAATGTTTCTGCCTGCATCGGTCTTGGTCTGACGGTTGCCGGTGTCGCTTTGGTTCTTCTGGCGCCTTGACTTTGTACTCGCTAGAGTCGGCTCCTACATCATACGGGAATGCATTCTCATAACGTTTCATATCGTAACACTCCCCTTTCATTCTTGGTCGCGCAGAGAGTTGACTCGCTTGACTACTCTAGTGAGGTCGGAGCAGTGTTTGTACTGCTTGTGTAGTAGTCGCTTGGTGAGGAAGGCGGCTGCCGTCTCAGTAATAGGGCAGTATGCGAGGTCAACTTTACCTTGGTCAGTTTCGTCTTTGACGAAAAAGTATCGGAGCGCAATGTGCTTTGTGCGGTTCACGAACCTTGGCTTGTTTTCTATATTAATGGCGCTCTGGTTGTTGCAGTGAATGCGAAAGGTGGGTGAAGTTGGAATTTTCGCTTCCTGTAACAGCTCCTGCAAGTACAGACCTTCGCGAACTGCTGCTGTCGCGGTAATGTATTTTGTTTCGGCCGATGACAGGGCAACCATCTCCTGCTACTGTGAGTTCCAGGAGATGGTCCAGTTGGCTCCAGTCAGAAGACGAAGCCGTTCGGGACCGTCGATTCGCAGGGTCAGCGGCATGATCTGCGTCTGCGTAGCCGTTAAGGTTGAAGGAGGTTATTGTCAGCATGGAGTAGGAGAGCCACATGTCAGGTGTGGAGATAAAGTATTGCAGGGCGCGCTCCAAGTCCAGCTGGTTCTCGGCTACTGGCTTGCGGGAGTACTGTGCTAGTTGGCTGGCGATGTACGAAAGGTCGGGTCGGCATGTGACAGAGGCGTATCGCAGACACCCCATGCTGCTGGTACAGTTGGAGTCCTGCGGGTGATAGAGGTTTGTTGTCCGGTTTGTAGTTGGCGCTGGGGTTGCGGTAAGGAGTTAAGAGTGGTGCGGGCGAAATTTTGAAGCCTTCTCCTAGTTGCTCTGCGTACTTGGAGGCTGACATGTGAATCGCTTCTAGCGCTTAGGTGATGTTCAGGCCCAGAAATTGTGTGGCGTTGTGGTTGATGGTAATGTCGACGCGCTGCGCCAGGTTCTCCTCGAACTGATTAAGGAGTTTCTTGCAGGTGTCGGTGTACATTAGGTCGTCGACGTAGACGGTTCGGAAGATGTAGTCGCCGTTGAAGTGGAGGCGGTACATTTTCGGGTCGTGCGGCAGCTGCCTGAAGCCGTGGAGTATTTTGTGCAGGTGCTGCTGCCAGAGCCACAGCGCCTGCTTTATCCCGTAGAGGGATTTCTTCAGTTGGCAGGCCTTGTGGTCTCCTCCTCCATAGGTGTGTGGTTGTTCTACGAAGATGGTTGCATCCACTAGTGCGTATAAGAACGCATTCTTTGACTTCGATCTGCCGCAGTGGTAGGTGCTTAGTGGTGGCGATAGCAAACAGGATCCTTACGGATGTGTGGCGGCTGATGGGAGCAAAGGTTTAATCGAAGTCAATGCTATGACGCTGGTCATACCCGTGTACGACCCAGCGTGCCTTGAAGCGCTCGATAGTGCCGTCGGTGTTGATTTTCAAGCAAAAAGAAAAACAAAACAAAACAACATTTTCTGCTTAGCACCCTCCCCCCCTTCACTGCTACACGATAGACGAGAACCCATGTGTCACGCGACTCCAGTGCCTTGATCTCTGTGTCCATAGCAGCTCGCCACTCCTAAGCGTGAGGACCGGTGAGGGCCTGGCGTGGGTGCTTGGGCTCGACGGCACGTATGAGGTTTGAGACGGAGGTGTGCAGGCCGAGGAGTTGGAGGCCGGACACGTTGGTGGTGTCTGTGGTGGCCGTGATGGGGACTTCCACCACATAGTCATCGTCGTCGCTCTCATGGCCAGGTGAGGAAGTGCTTGATTCAACTTGGCGGGATGATCCAGGTGCGGGAGCATCGTCGCTGTCATCGTCGTTGTTATCGTTGCGCGGGCGAGGCGGGACGCCGAGATGTGTTCGTCGGCGGTATCGCGGTCGAGGGGTGCTGCTGCTGCTCGTCTTTGGGACTGCTGCTGCGGCCGCTGTTGGCATAGGCGCGTGCGACGTTGCTGCGCTGATCGTCAATCCACTGCTGCAAGGTGAGTCGCTCGTAGAAGAGTATGTTGCGCGCGGGGACGATCCGCTTGATGTCGATGTCGAGGATTAGCCATCCTCGATATTCATAACTGAGCCCCAGATGAATTCCCCAGCGTGCGCGGTGAACTTGCCAATGGTGGCTGATGTCGGCTGGTACTGCACGACACACCCCCAGACCATCAGCATGGAGATATCTCCCCTTGAGCCCGTCCATTTCATGTGCGGGGTTAGGTTTCCCCGGTTGGTTGTGGTGGAGAGCAGGTTGTGTAGGCGGACGGCATGGTTCATGGCGCACGGCCAGTACTTCTAGGGTATGCCGGACTGGTTCATGAGGGCGCGCACTTTCGTCATGAGGGTGCGGTTGACACGTTGGGCAACGCCTTGCTGCTGGTGAGTGTAGGGGAGAGAAATCTGATGCTTAATCCCCTTCTCTGCAACAACTCCTTCCAGTTCGTTGCCGCGAAACTCCTAGATGCCGTCACTCTACCAATTTTTCAGCTTCTTCCCGGATTCCCGTTGTGCATGTTTGAGCCAGATATGGAAGATCTTGGGAGCCTTGGAGCGGACATCGACATAGGCGATCCAGACGTAGCGTGAGTACGTGTCGATGAAGGTGAGAATGTTTTGTTCGTCATTGATACCCTCGGAGGTTAGCGCAATGAATTCGCTGTGAACTTTCTGCAGTTCCTTGTAGCAATTGGTGCTTGGTTCCAGGGAGGGGTATGCTTGGTGCGTGAGGGCTGAAGTGGGGCAGACGGTGCAGTCAGCTGGTTGTGATGTGCTGAGCATTTCCGTTCCGCCAGGACGCAGCAGTGCCCCAGGCAGAAAAACTTTAGCGCGGAGACAATTGTCGAACGTCTAGCGTGAGGGGTGTCCGAGGTGCTGATGCTAGAGATCGTCATCTGCGCCAATTCCGGGGGTGCGCAGTTAACGTAAGTGGTGCGCCCCTGCTTCTGCTTCTGTTTCGTGAGGGATTAGGAGCATGGTTTCTTCTTCTTCTCCTGGTTCTGCTTCGTTGTCCTGCTCCTCTGCTTCTGGCTCTGCTGCTGCCTCCCCTTCTGCAGGTGCCGACGTGAGGTAGAGTGCAACGAAATTGCGGTCGGGGATGATGTTGAGCGGAGTCCTTGTACCTTTGATGTGCGGAGATAACTCTAATAACGGGAGCTAGAATACAGGCTAGGCACGGGTGCTCGTGTGATCTCTGCGTTCGTTGGTCCTTAGTCGTTTTCCTAGTGCACACACTGCTTGCTAGTTCACAAGGCAATTTGGCAAGAGTTTCACTAGAGAAAGTTGATAACAATGATCAATGAAGTTGACAAGGTGGGACTACATCAGAGCTAGCATGCAAGCAGAACAAGTGCCAGCGCAGCACGGTCGACCGCGTGCCAGCACGACTTGGTCGACCGCGCTCCAGCAGTGCAGAGTCGCGGCTTGCCAACACTGCAAGTCGACGGCGTGACACCAACGCAAGTCGACGGCGTGCCAGCGTTGCTCCCGCAGTACAGCATCACACCCGCTTCGCAGGTGCTCGCAGATGATTGGCGTGCAGTGCCCCGTCACCTGCACAGCGCACCTACCACATCAACTTCGTGCTGACGACTGCTCCTGATGCACCACGTCGACCTCGGGATACCATCACCGAGGTCGTCCTCGCCAAAACCACCTGGGCGACCATCGCAAGCCTTCGCAGCACCTCGTCACCCAGGTAACCTGGTCGACCGGGCAACCAGGTCGACCAGAGGCTCCAGTGCGTGCCCGTCGACCACCCAGGTCGACGACCACTTCCGGTCGACCTCCCAGGTCGACCACTGCCTCTGATACGTACCGGTCGACCTCCCAAGTCGACGGCCACCTCCAGTCGACCTCCCCAGGTCGACCACTATCCCCTGGTCGACCAGCTCCAAGTCGACGTCACTCCTGGTCGACCAGAAGGCCTGGTCGACTTACCAGGTCGACCAGAAGGGCTGGTCGACGTCCCAGGTCGACCAGCCGAAGTTGGCGCCCTCCTGAAGTCGGCGCCCATGCAGTGGCTCCCCGTGCAGGTCGACCAACCTCGTCGACCAACTCGCCCACTGCTGCAGGTCGGCTGCACCCTACACCCGACCACGAAGTCGGCTCCACCCAAGCGAGGACGGGGCCAACACCCAACTCCCATTGACACTCCCCTGCCGCGTTCACGCTTGGGCCCCCCAGCCCACACGGCAGTACTTCTCGGAGACAAGCTCGTCGACGTGCACCCAACACACAGCACGTCGTCCACCGCACCAGCCATGCAAGAGGGCATGGCACCTACTGCTGCACGTCGTCGTCGCCCACGTCGGCCAGACGCACTTGGCCGATGGCGACGGAGCACCGGTTGAAGGCCGGATAGTGCAGCGCCTTCGTCAGGAAGTCGGCCGGCTGCTCAGCGGTCGGAATGTACTGCAGCGCAAACTTCCCCCGCTTCACCATGTGCTGCAGCCAGGCCTGTCGCCGCTCCATGTGCTTGAGGTTGCCCGTCAACCCCATGCCCTCGGCGACTGTGATGGCCGACTTGTTGTCCACCCGAAGGACGGTCGGCTTCCCAGCATCCAGCTGCTGGAACTCTGCGAGGAGGAAGCGAAGTCGGCGTCCCTCCTTGCCGGCTTCGACGGCCACCACGTACTCCGACTCGGTCGACGACAGTGTCGCGCACTTGATGCGCTGGCTCGACCAGGAGACCGCGGCCCCTCCGTAGACGAACACGTAGCTGCCCGTGCTCGTCCTGCTCTGCTTGTCACCGGCGTCGTCGGCGTCCACGTAGCCGACCAGCTCCAGAGACCCAGGTCCACCGCCGAACTCCAGGGCGGTGTCACGCGTGTTGGCGAGGTAGGCGAGGCAGCGGTCGACCTCGTGCCAGTGCTGGTCGCTCCTCACCGTGAGGCCGCTCCCCAGCTTGCTGCAGGCGAAGGCGATGTCCGGCCTCGTCGTCGTTGCCGCGAACTGCAGCGAGCCGACCTTCTGCCGGTACTCCTCCTCCTGTCGCTCCTGCGCCTCCTCGTCGTCGAAGGTGAGCTCGGCGTAGGCGTCGACCGAGACCGGCGTCTTCGGAGTCCGACCGCCCTGCTCCTCGTCGATGAAACGCCTACGCAGCTTGTCGGCGTAGCCCTGCTGGTGCAGCCACAGCTTCTTCGCCGACCTGTCGCGCACGATCTCCAGCCCGAGGTACTTCTGCACCGGCGAGATCTCGCGCAGCTCGAAGGCGGCCTCCAGCAGCTCCTTCAGCTCCCTCAGCATCGCAGTGCTGCTGCTTGCGGCGAGCAGGTCGTCGACGTAGACCAGCACCCAGCAGGTCACCTCGTCCTTGCCGACCTTGAAGTAGAGGGCCTTGTCGACCTGGCTCTTCTTCCAGCCAGCGCCGACCAGCACGTCGTTGAGCGCCAAGTACCACAACAGCGGCGACTGCTTCAGCCCGTAGAGGCTCTTCAGCAGCTTACACACCCGGCCGGATCCGTCGTTGAAGTAGTCCGGCTGGTACATGTAGAGCACCCGGTCGAGCTTGCTCTGCAGGAAGGCGTTCTTCATGTCGAGCTGCATCAGGTTCAGGTTGAGGACGGCGACGATGCTGAGGAAGATCCTCAGCGTGACGTAGCTGCTCACTGGCGCGTACGTCTCGTCGTAGTCGGCGCCATACACCTGCGTGAAGCCCTTCACGACCAGCCTCGCCTTCTCGCGCTCGACGGTGTCGTCGATGTGGTACTTCGTCGTCAGCACCCACCGGTTCTTCATGACGTTCACTCCCGGCGGGCGTTCGACCAGCTCCCACGTGCCGTTGCTGATGAGGCTGCGTATCTCCTCCTCCATGGCGGCCTTCACCGCCGGGCCCTTCCAGCTGGCCAACGCCTCCTTCACCGTCATGGTCGAGATGTCCCAACGGTGCTCGGGGTCGGCCAGCATGTCGGGGTCGAGCTCCGGAAACTCTTCGTCCTCATCAGCGTCGTCGTACAGGATGTCGTCGTCGTCCTCCACGTCGTACACCGTGGTGAAGGCAGCCGGGATGAAGAAGTCGGGAGGCCTCCGAAGTCGACCTGACTTCCGGGGTTCAGGCGGGACCACCACAACATCACGGTCAGTGGACTGGTCGACCACCTCCTGGTCGACCAGCTCCTCGTCGCCCAACTGCTCCCCTTCATCTTCACCGCCGTCCTCGTCGTCCTGCTGCACCTCAGTCGGCGTCCCGACCGACTTCTCCCCTGAGGTCAGCTCCCCTGCCGACTGCCAGGTCGCCGACTGCTCCTTGGTCGGCCTTGCTGCTGCCTGCTCCCCTGTGGGCTTCACCCAAGTCGGCTGCACCTCCTCGACCTGCTCCCCCCTTATCCAGGTCGACTGCACTCCCAGGTCGACCTGCTGCGCGTCCCGTTGGCCACCGGCGATGCCCTTGGTCGGCGCCACAGGCGACGCCCCACTGCTCCCCTCATCGCCGGAGGCCGACAACGGAGGCAGCCCACGCAGGGCGACGAGGGGAGGGGCAGGGGAGGGGGAGGGAGGGCGGACGACCTCGGCGTCGTCCTCAGCAGGCTCACCGACCTCGGCGAGCAGAGGGAGAGTTGCCGTCGAGGTATCCGTCGGCGTGGCCATCAATGTGCGCCCTGACACAGGCCCATGCTCCGACTTCCACTCCTCCAGCGACAAGTCCTCGTAGAACACCACGTCCGACGTGGTGACCACCCGGTTGTCGGCGATGTCGAGGAGCTCCCAGCCCTTGCTCGCCTCCGACACGCCAAGGTGGAGGCCCCACTTGGCCTTCGGCTTCAGCTTGCCACCACGCTGCTGCTCGGGGACGAGGAACTGCGCCATGCAGCCCCACACGTGTGCCAGCGACAGGTCGGGCTTCGTCCCGGTGAGCAGCTGGTATGGCATCGTCCCCGGCGTCGCCGACCGCTCCAGGCAGTTGCGGATCCAGACGGCCTGCCGCAGGGCGAGGTGCCACCAGTGGTGCTGCACGCCCATGTGCAGCAGCATCGTCCTCACCGACTCCACCACCGTCCGCATCTCCCGCTCCGCCATGCCGTTCTGCTGCGGGGTGTAGGGGCAGGTCAGGTCGTGGACGATCCCCTTTCCGTCCTCCATGAAGTCGGTGAACCGCTTCCCGAGGAACTCCCCGCCCCGGTCCGAGCGCAACATCAGCACCGACTTCTTCGTCTGCCTCTCCACCAGCACCAGCCACTTCTGGAACTCCAGCAGCACATCCGACTTCTTGGCGACCGGCCTCACCCACACGAAGCGGGTCTTGCGGTCCTTCAGCAGCAGGAAGTACAAGCTGCCGTCTTTGGCAGCCACACGGAACGGCCCGCACAAGTCGATGTGGACGACGGCTAGCACGTCGGCGGCGTCGGAGCCTTGGTCGGGGAAGGTGTGCCGCGCCAGCTTCCCGCTGACGCACGAGACACACGGTGAGTCGGCGCCCGTCGCCGACTGGAGGTCCAGCCCAATGGCGACCTCGTTCTTCGCCGAGCTCCGGATAGTGTCCATGCCGACGTGCGCAAGCCGAGCGTGCATCCTGTCCGGCGTCGACTTCGCCTTGGAAACGATCGCCCGAAGGGCCACAACCTCCGGTGTGGTCGACATCGGCCTTGTAGAGCAGGGGCGCAAGTCGGTGCAGAGGATACGCCCGGAGTACGTCGCCCGACCGAGCACCTCTCCCGTCGCCGAGACGAGCAGCATCCCGTCGCCATCCTCCTTCAGCTTCACGCCATGCTCCTTCAGCTGGCCGGACGACAGCAGGTTCGCATGCACGCCCGGGACGTACAACACGTCGGGGATGAGCACCTGCTTCCCGGCCTCGCCTTGCAGGGCGACAGTGCCGCGGCCCTGGACGTCCTGCAGCGCCCCATTGAAGTCACGCACGTGCTTCACGTCGCCGCTCGGCCCCAAGTCGACGAAGGCGTCCTTCGTCCCCATCAGGTGGTGAGAGCAGCCACTGTCGAGCAGGACCACCGCCGGGTTTGCCTGCACAGCCGCCGCCACCGCCTGGAAGTCCTCGCCAGCCTCCGGCGCCAGCGAGACGGTCGGCTCCACGACGCCGACCAGCGAGCACGACGCCGTCTTGTCGTCCCGCGCCTTGCCGCCAGCAGAGGAGTCGGCGTCCTTCGCCGTGGTCGACGTGGTCGACTGCTTCTCCTTGCGCGGCTTCTCCTTTCCTCCACGACGTGGACGACGACTTCCGGATCTCGCACGGCCTCCCTTGTCGTCGTCGTCGTCGGAGTCACTGCGGTCGGGGCACTCGAAGGAGAGGTGGTCGGGGCTGTGACAGATCCAGCACTCCCGACGTCGACCTCCTCCTCCTCGACTGTCCTTGGTCGACTTCTTCTTGTCGACCTCCTTGGTTGACTTCGAGCCACTGCTACCACTGCCACCGGACTGTCCGCGCTGCCCCGGTCGACCGCCTTGCTTCGCCGGGGCGACGAAGTTCGCCTGCGCCAGCAGCTCCTGGGACCGCTCTGCCTCCTGCATTGCCTCGTCTTGCAGGATGTACGAGGTTAGGTTGTCCTCGTTGAGCGTCGCCCTCGTGCTCTACGCCATGGACAGCCGCTTCAACAGGTTGTAGCTGCTCCGGAGTCCCTGCATGACATGGGTGATGTACGACGCCGTCGAATACTCCGCACCGGCCATCCTGATGGTGGCGAGAATCCGCCGGGCCCGGTTGCAGTAGTCGGTCGCCGTCTCCTCGTCGCCCATGCGCAGGTGCGTCAGCTGCCCTTCCAGCTGGGCGATGAACAGGTCGTCGGTGACCTGGTACGTCGACTCGATGAAGTGCCACGCCTGGTGGCCGGCGTCGAGGTACTCCCTGCACCACTTCAGGGCGATCTGCACGCCCGGCGTGCAGCACCGCGAGATGACCGTGAAGGTCAACAGCTGCACGGCGCGGAACTCAGCTCGCAAGTCGGGGTCGTTCGACGTCTCCACGGTGCCTCGAGCGAAGCTGATCAGCCCGGCCATCTCCAGCTGGGGCTCGATGGCCTCCTTCCAGGTGAGGATGTCTGGTCGACCGACCAGCGGGGGAGTCACCGAGATCCTGTCCGGCGTGAACTTGTAGTAGCCGTAGCTCGGTGCAATTCCGCCCGCCGTCACCTGGGACGCCGCCATCGGCATCAACCCGCTTCGTCGACCTCCGACGTCGCCCTGCGAGGTGCCTGCAGCCGCAGTCGACCGCATCCCTCGTGCCTGAACGCCGCCGACTTCATCGGCGTGAATCACACCACGCAGCCTCGACGACGTGCCTCCCGCACTGCTGCCGACTTGGCCACCACCGGCGTTGACGCCCATGTCGACGCCGCCCTGGGTGTTCGCCGGTCGAGGAGACGCAGGCCGAGAAGGGTGCTCCGTCGCCCACAGGGAACGGATGCCAGCCTCGACGACCGCCCAAGGCAGGTCGCCATACTCGTTGGCCTCGTGCTTCCTCCTCGCGTTTTCCAGCCGTGCCTCCAGGGTGTCCACCACCCCAGAGTTACCTAAGGCTCCTACCATGGTGACTACCACACAGCTGCCGGCCTACGAACAACTTAGGTAAGTGACCTCTACGTCGACCTGACTGAAAGGTAAGTCGGGTGCCGTCCACGCTCACCGCACCATGCGGAGATAACTCTAGTAACGGGAGCTAGACTATGGGCTAGGCACGGGTGCTCGTGTGATCTCTGCGTTCGTTGGTCCTTAGTCGTTTTCCTAGTGCACACACTGCTTGCTAGTTCACAAGGCAATTTGGCAAGAGTTTCACTAGAGAAAGTTGACAACAATGATCCAATGAAGTTGACAAGGTGGGACTACATCAGAGCTAGCATGCAAGCAGAACAAGTGCCAGCGCAGCACGGTCGACCGCGTGCCAGCACGACTTGGTCGACCGCGCTCCAGCAGTGCAGAGTCGCGGCTTGCCAACACTGCAAGTCGACGGCGTGACACCAACGCAGGTCGACGGCGTGCCAGCGTTGCTCCCGCAGTACAGCATCACACCCGCTTCGCAGGTGCTCGCAGATGATTGGCGTGCAGTGCCCCGTCACCTGCACAGCGCACCTACCACATCAACTTCGTGCTGACGACTGCTCCTGATGCACCACGTCGACCTCGGGATACCATCACCGAGGTCGTCCTCGCCAAAACCACCTGGGCGACCATCGCAAGCCTTCGCAGCACCTCGTCACCCAGGTAACCTGGTCGACCGGGCAACCAGGTCGACCAGAGGCTCCAGTGCGTGCCCGTCGACCACCCAGGTCGACGACCACTTCCGGTCGACCTCCCAGGTCGACCACTGCCTCTGATACGTACCGGTCGACCTCCCAAGTCGACGGCCACCTCCAGTCGACCTCCCCAGGTCGACCACTATCCCCTGGTCGACCAGCTCCAAGTCGACGTCACTCCTGGTCGACCAGAAGGCCTGGTCGACTTACCAGGTCGACCAGAAGGGCTGGTCGACGTCCCAGGTCGACCAGCCGAAGTTGGCGCCCTCCCGAAGTCGGCGCCCATGCAGTGGCTCCCCGTGCAGGTCGACCAACCTCGTCGACCAACTCGCCCACTGCTGCAGGTCGGCTGCACCCTACACCCGACCACGAAGTCGGCTCCGCCCAAGCGAGGACGGGGCCAACACCCAACTCCCATTGACATGATGAGGCGCGTGAACGGATCTGGGCGGAAGATTGGCCCAAGCGAGTTGTAGGTACGTTCCCCTCCTCAATCTCCGACCAGGGATCGGCCCAGTGTTAAGGTGAGCGGGGAGGTGATGGGAGGTTGCGTGGGGGACGTCCGAGGGGGATGGCGATTCGTGGTGAAGGGTGAGCGGCGGCCATCTCTTGTTCAACCGCCTTCGGCGATTTCGTGTCGTTGCGGAGAGCCCCATCTGCCAGTCCCCCATATGCCCGTTGTGGAACCCCATGGTCCTCCCGCTATGTCGCCAGTGCCGTCGTCGCCGTCTCCCCAACCATCACGTCGTGCTGTCTCTTCGTCCCATCCGGCCGCGATGCACTCCTCGTACAGTTTTGCTTTCTGCTCTGCCCTTTTCTTCTCTTCTTCCTCATAAACGCTCAACTCCTCAGGTTCGTCTGGGTCTTTCCACTTGGTGTCAATAATGTTTTGATAAACGACGCGGGTGTACGGACGCAGGCAATTCTCCTTGTCAAAGGTTCCGGTGTTAGCTTTGAGGACGAAGCGAAGTGTCTCTGCGCGTGGTGTTGGGCGCTCTTCCTGCTTTTGTCTGATCCGCTTGTTTTGTTCGCCGAAGATGTGGTGAGTGGAGACAGACAGCTTCTTTTCAGTCATTCCTTCGGGTTCTGTCTCAGGACTTGCTGTGGGTGTATGGCAGATGGTGTAGAGTCCGTTGGGTGCGACTTGGTGCTGATTAATCTCGCGAGGATGAGGGCTTCGCCGGATCCACGGCCGGCCGTCAGGGTGTTGCCAGGACTCCTCGTTCATGAACGGGAAGTCCAGGAAAACGAGATCAACGAGTTCGTCTGACAAGGCATGGAAGCTAGGTATGTCAAGATCCAGAACGTAGACGACATCCATCGAACGTGCTCTTCCAAGGTATTTGTGTGACTCGGGAGGTGTGTCCGGGGGAGCGAAGGTGAGGATGAGGTTGCGAGTGTATGGGCCTGTGGCAAGCATGACTCCGCAGTCTCTGAGTTGCCTTGCCGATAGGAGGTTGAAACGGAGATTTGGGACGTAGAGTATGTCGTTGAACGAGATGTGCGTGTTGCTGTCTCGTGCTTGCAGCACCGCAACGCCTTGTGCGTTGGCGCGCAGTTGCTCATTGTTGGCGACGGTGACGTAGGTGGCGGGAGTGCGATTTACGTTAGAGATATATCAAGTAGATCCCACCATGTGTTGTCTACAGCATCTGTCCAGGTACTAGGTGTTGTGCTTGTCGTTGTTGTTGCGCAGTAGTAGCGCGAGCCGTGGAGTTATCAGGGTCACCTTGTATCATCTGTGAAAGGCAGGGTCTTCATCCTCCTTCCATCCCACAGGCACGAAATGCTGATTGTCGTGGGGCGGGCTTTGTCGGAGTTGTATTGGCTGATGCCAATCTTGCTCCTCTTCGTCATACAAGTAGTAATGGTCCTCTGTGAGGGGGGTGTTTCGCCCTTTTTCAGGTTGAATCAGTCCGCCGCGGGGTTCTTCCTCTTCGTCTAGTTCGGCGGTGCGTGGGCGACGCCTTGTCGCCATGTTCGCGATCACGTTTCTAAGAGCTCCTGATTGAGGTCCTTGTGCCTGTTGTTGTTGTTGTACAGGAGCGTGAGAAGCTTGGTGCGAGCGCGATGTTGAATGAGCTTGATGTTGAGGTTGAGACTGACGAGAGTCTTGTCGGCTGACCCAGTTGTTGTGGTGAGTGGAATTTGGGTGGCGATTGTTGGTTGGATCGGAATTTGCATCGATCCGTTGAGTGTCCGAAGACTTTGCAGATTTTGCAATAATGGCACCTTGGTTGTCGTCCCTCTTTGCATTTGTCTCGGTATAAGGCGAGGTGCTCTCGGCGCGGTGCGGAGCTTGTTCTGCTCGAATCCATGTCTTGTTGTTCAATTAGGAGTGCAGAGCATAGCGTGGCTTTTGAGATAGTTCCTCGTTGTCAGAGTAGCGCTTTGCAGGGCTTCCATCCACGCCCGAGTTCTTGGAGGATTATGTTGACAATTCTTCCAAGATGGTGCTTCCATTCTTCGTGATCTGATCACGGATATTCTGACAGCGGTTAATGTAACTATTTGCCTTCTCCCCGTGCCCCATCTTGGACTCCATGAGTTGTTGCGAAGCATGCGGGCGATGACTGAGTCCTTAGGCTAATATACCTCAACGAGGTGCTTACAAGCTTCCAAGGCTGGAGCGACGCTCTCTTTGTAGGAGCGAATGCCGAGTTGTTCCGCATGCGTCGTGTTGCGTAGCAGCACACTGTACGCTATGACGGACTCGCTATAGTACTGAGCCCGGGCGTCTTCGGTGTCTTCCACCGGTTTAGGATAGGAGCCGTCAAAGTAGTGGTAGATCTGCGCTGTTTGTAGGAGGAGCTTAAGCTTGAATCTCCATGTGTATAAGTCCTTGCCGTCAAATGCAGTAGTATTCTTGGTTTTTGAGACGCTAAAGAAGCGTCTCGGCGCAGAGTTGATTTCTTCATCACTTGGACGGGGTGGCAGTTGTTGTTGACTTGTTTGTGTCGTGGGAGAAGGAATGCGTGGCGGTATCACGCTTTTTCGCAGCCGGTTCTCCAGGTTGAACTGGTTGGGAAGAAGTTCCCGCATCGCCTTTGCGCAATTCTTGGAGTTCTTTCTCCATAGTTGATAGTCGCGAAACCAATTGCTTTAGTGCAGCTGTGCTCATCGTGGTTGTCACCTCGTTTGTTACAGCCGGGTTGGTCTGAACTTCGGCCGTCAGATTCGTTTGGCCTCCGGATCCTCCGGCTATCCTGGTCTAGGAGCGTGTGCCGCTCATCAGTTTTAGGTTCGGCGAATTCCACAGAAGTGAGGTTGCGAAGAATCCCTAAGAAGCTCTCATAACATGTTACAATCCCAAAAGGGACTTAGCGAAGGATCGTTCAGGGTTGATCGCAGGTAGTGATTTCAGCGGAAGTGTTGAACTCAGGTCAGAGTGAATGTAAAATGACTGAGATGATAATAGCATGCATACATCGAGTTTATATAGGAAATACAAAGGAATGCAAAACGACCTAGACTAGCCATGTACTCTAAGGGGTACATTCCCTTTTTGCAGCGACATTCAAACTGTGCGGCGTGGGAACCACTTTCAAACCTTTTCCCCCTCTTTTCATTTCAAATGTTTCTGCCTACATCGGCCTTGGTCTGACGGTTGCTAGTGTTGCTTCGGTTCTTCTGACGCCTCGACTTCGTATTCGCTGTTGGGATAACCGAAAGGTTGTCACAACATTCTCAAAGGCTCTCTACCAACACGTCACTCCATAATGGAACGACGCACTGGAGTTGCAGAACGGACAAACAGAAGCCTCGCCAAAAGGATGAGGGCTCTGATGCAGAAACTCATTGCTCTTTCATCAGCCGAAGCTGAGTTCATCGAAGGATTGTACCTGATGGAGCTCTTGCAGGAAGCGAAGTACCGATCAACGGGTACTTCACGATACTCTGCGACAATCAGAGTGCCATCAAAATCGCGAACAAGCCCGGCTTCGTCAACCGCACCAAGCACATCACACTTTGTTACTTCTTCGTCAAGGACGAGATCGACAAGGGGAGGGTAAAACTCATGTACCGCCCAACCATTGACATGGCAGCTGACTTTCTGACAAAGAAACTGCCACGTCAAAGTTTCAGCACTGCACCAACCTCTGCGGGCTCTTGAAGAAATCTCACATGGCTCACCTTCAAGAATGAAGGGGAGTGTTGGAATAACCGAAAGGTTATTATAACATTCTCGAAGGCTCTCTACCAACGCGTCACTCCATAATGGAACGTCGCACTGGAACAGTACTGCAATAGCTCATATAGAGCACGCGGAAGATCGAGACTTACCCGAAGGTCAACAGTCGAAGACAGTCAACAGTCGTGACTCTTGACCCTCCAGCAACTGCACGACAGTTGATCGCTGCAACATGGTAACTGTCGAGAATAGCAATAGTCGTGGTTACTGTAGTTATGTAATACAGTTAATAAGGGAATGTACCCCTCAGAGTACATGGCTAGCTAGTTTGCTATTTAATCCCTTGTATCACTATCTTATAATTATCTTGTTCTCTTTCAACCTTATTAACAAGGTCACTACTAAGACTTTATTGTCTTCCCCTGCACTTAGCAGACTTATCCTATCCACTTCGATTCCTTGGATATATCAGCATGGTATGAGAACTAGAGTGGATCATAAGGCCTGCCAAGTTTTTGTTCTTCCTAGAACAAACTCCTTATAAAATCACTCAATATCTACATCACCATGGCTCCTGAAGGAAAATCTACTGCAGACTCTTCGGGCCCACCACCGGCAATAACTAATGCACCATAAGCGGTGACCTCCGTCAGCACCGTTGTTGTCGAGCAACTAGTCGCTCGCATCAACGCTCTTGAGAGTCATCAAGCCATTAGCATTGTCGACTCCAGCTACGCAAGAGGGGTTGCTGGACTCCCCCTCCCTGAAGAAGACCGCCGCGTCAACTCCGAGAGGTCTTTCACCTTTGACAACCGTCAAGCTTCAGCTCCTGCACAAGACAATTCGCAACGCGTGAATTCAGAAACTATTGTTGAACAGGCTAGGCGAAAACGAGAAATAGGCAAAGAGGGATTTCACTAGCAAGCAGTTGAGTACATATAGGAAACCCTAATTCGGGTTGTACTCGCTATAGAGTACCCCACTGCAGGCTAGACAACCATCACATTCTGACACACCCCCATAGTCAAAGTGGGGTACAATCAATACAACAAGCAGGCAGAGCAGTAGTTCACAATTATAAGCAAAGCTAGCGGCTAGCACAGAGAGCAAGTGAGGAGGAGGAGAAACTGTGGGGGCGAGAAGATGGGAGGTGACGGGTGAAGCTGCAGACACACGGGCAGCAGGAGTGCGTAGTACTGTCGCTATTAGGCTAAACCCGGACTACACGGCGACAGACGCAGCTGGCTCGCTGTGCTCCCAGGAGTGCTCACACTGTAGCTACCGGGCGCAGAGCCCCGGACTACTCAGGCCACAGGGGGTCGTGGCTCCCTGGACTTCAGGCGCTGCGGACGACAAGTCGGCTACCTCCGGTCAACCTCCCCCAACTGTCCCACACCCCGTTCACACACTCCCTGTTGAACCACTAGCACCGCTCACACGCCACCCCCCTCGTACCACTCCGACGGCTCCAACACATCCACCCCCCTCAGCGGTAGCTGCAGCAGTGGGAGACGGAGGAGGAGGAGGAGCAGGGGACGGCTCACACACACGGCACCCCCATACTCTCCACCCCCAAACCCTAACACAGGAACGCGGGCAGCAGCAGGGGTGGGGCGCCGTCAAAAGCTCGGGGGACGGCATGCGGCACTGGGACAGGCTGCCCGGGGCGCGCACGGGCCTGGCGCAGGCCGGACGAACCGCGCGCGGGCTGCCCGGGCCGCGCGCGGGCCTGGCGCAGCCCGTACGGGCCGCGCGCGGGCCTGGCGCAGCCCGTACGGGCCGCGCGCGGGCTGTACGGGCCGCATGCGGGCCTGGCGCAGCCCGTACGGGCCGCGCGCAGGCTTGGCGCAGCCCGTACGGGCCGCCCGCGGGCCGGGCGCAGGTCGCACTGGCCGCGTCGGGCGACGGGGGGCGACGCGCGGGTCGTGGGGCGACGCGACGGGCTCCGGCGGGGGGCGACGCGACTGTCGACGGGGGAGAAAACCGCCACGCGCCCCGAGCGCGCTGCGGGAAGAAAAATCGCCGCACGCCCGGAGCGCGCAGCAGGCAGTAAACAGCAGCGGAAGCTTCTGGTGGGACCACCCACAGGATCGACCCAGGAGGGTCGACCTGCTCTGATAGCATGTTGAACAGGCTAGGCGAAAACGAGAAATAGGCAAAGAGGGATTTCACTAGCAAGCAGTTGAGTACATATAGGAAACCCTAATTCGGGTTGTACTCGCTATAGAGTACCCCACTGCAGGCTAGACAACCATCACATTCTGACAACTATCGCCACCATGCAAACAAAATTTGTGTTGACTTCAAAGCTAAAGACTTCAGTTCCATTCGACGGCAAGGATTTCTACACATGGAGCTTCGAATTTGAACTCCTCGTGTTTGGTCGCTCAGATCTGGATGTACTATAATGGAAGCTTACCTTTCACATCGGAAGGAACCATCCAGGAGAAGCACCAACACTACCACGAATCTCTTCTCGCGTACACCACTCTTCTTCGAAATCTTTCCCCCTCCGAGCAACTTGGCACCCGCTCCTACAAATCGGAGTGGGCTCCTGCACACGCATTTTGGGAGCACCTGCGCAACTCATACATGGCAACAGATCCAGTCACTATGAGTCGCCTGCTCAGCTAGCTGACTTCAGCCAAAATGCAACAAGCGGAGAAAGAGGGACCATTTATCAATCGGTGAAACAATCTGCGCGACCACATTAAAAAGTGCGGCGGGAACGTCCTTGACGACATGTTCGTCTCAATAGTCCTCTCCGATCTCGGACCCGATTGGCGCTAGTGCCAATCGTTGCTCCAAGCTCGAGCAACCATCTCCGAGTCCGCTCTTTGCGCCACGCTTCTCTCCGAACAGAAGGAGATTGACCTGTATAATGAAAAGAATAGCAAGCGAGAGAAGTTAGTTTTCTATGTTGGAATGGCTGAAGGGGAGCAGCATGGAAAAAAAGGAACATTCTACAAGAAGTGCAAGAAGCCCAGAAACACTATTGATCGGTGCTACAAACGAAATGCCGCTGACGAGAGGCGCAACAACCCCTCCGGTCAGCAGTCATCGGCACCCTCGGCATCTCCCACTACAACAGCTACCGTGTCGCCGCCTTCGGTTGCAAGCACCTCGCAAACCCCTGCACGCATTTCAGCCAAAGACAAGGGCAAGGGACCCATCATGAGCTGCATGACACGACGACAACACATGGTGGGATCACTAACGTTCATTAACAACTCAAAGCGCATGCGACGACCATGCGAAATCACTGTCGCCAACAACGGCAAACTCAAGGCTTACAACATCGGCGAAGTCACATTGGAGATGTGCTGGTCGCTCCGGATCTGCAGTACAATCTGCTCTCCTCGGCACAACTCATGCAGTGCAGAGTCGACATCCGAAGCAACTGCAAAGACAAAATGTTTAAATTATTCGAAAACAACTCCTACATCGGCAAGGCAGTCGACGACGATGGAGTCTTTGTGCTGCAGTTCTCGGCTCAAGGCACGACTGGGGATTCTGATCGTACCTTACTGCTGAAGACAACTCCCACGGAGCCTCCAACATGGTCACACCCCAAGGAAATGGACCTTGAGCAGCCTCTTCTGATGGCCTTCTGCGACTGCGTGCCGTGCCAACTGCATCGACCTCCAATCCAGCCGGCACTGGACCTGCAATAATGGAAGAGGAAGAAGACAGCGGTAAATCAGCACCTGCGGAATCAAAGGCCTGAGGAGATGCAACAACCGGAGCAGGCTGGGGAAGTCACGGCCCCGTGCTTGGCCCTTGGGGAGAGATCTTAACGCCCGAGAAAGCAGATGCGGGCGGATGGGGTGCTGTTCCAACGCCCGAGGTGTCGAAATAACAGACTGGAATGGCTGTACTAACAGAAGGCTGGATACAAATAGGAAACCCTAATCCAGTGTACCCCCTAAGGCGTAACCCACTACAGCCTACAACCATATAAACATATAATGTTTGACACACCCCCATAGGCGAAGTGGGGAGACCTGGGGGTCACACGACCAGTCAGGGCAAAGCAAGGCAAAGCAAGCTCAGGGTGGATCTCGAGGATTCCACACAAATTCCGAGCACAAGCTAGTGGTCACAAGACCAGTTCACATGCATGTTTATAACAAAGCAAGAGATACAGTGATCACAACCTAGCAAGAGTAAACATGCAGGTATATATATATAGTGATCACAGTACAAGCAAAGTCAAGAGGTAAGCAAGTGAGGTCCAGTAGGCACAAGGCCTAGTAGAGTGCAGAAGCGCTGATGGTCACGAGGCTGAAGCGCCTTGGTGAACACATCAGCAGTGTTGGCCTCAGTGGCCACGTAGCGAATACAAAGCTGACCACGCTGCTGCAACTCTCAAGCAAGGAAGTACCACAGGGCGATGTGCTTCGTTCTGTGCTCCAGTCTGTGCTCCTCACACAAGGCAATGGCAGCCTTGTTGTCGACGTACAGCACTGGAGGAGAACGAGGCCGCTCTCCGAGGTCGGTCAGCAGGTAGGTCAGCCAGCGTAGCTCCTGAGCAGCCATGGCTGTGGCGTAGATCTCAGCCTCACAACTGGAGCCGAGAACATAAGGAGAGCGCGTAGAGCGCCAAGAAACTGAGCCAGAGCCAAGGCTGAAGGTGTAACCCTGAGACGACCGCTGAGTGGCCTGGTCGTCTGCCCAAGAAGCGTCTGAGTGCCCTGTGAGAACAACTCGGTCTCGCCCTCCAAGCACAAGCCCCATGCCCGACGTACTGCACAAGTAGCGCAACACCCTCTTAGCGGCATCCATGTGCTCCTTCCTGTGACGGCCAGGAGCGACATAGCGTGCAAGGATGCTAAGAGGGTATGCAAGGTCAGGTCGAGTGCAGGTCATCAGGTACATGAGGCAGCCCACAAGCTCTGGATACGGGCCACTCGGCTCTACGGACTCATCCGAAGGCAGAGCTGAGAGCGAGTGACCGGTAGGCAGAGGAGTGGACTGAGGCGAGGAGTACGTGAAGCGGAAGCGCTGGAGAACCTGCTGCACCATGTGTGACTGAGTCAGGGTGATGGTGCGCCGTGCTCTGTCCCGAGTGATCCGCAAGCCAAGATAGCTTGTCAGCTCACCCAGGTCTGTGCACGTGTGTCTCCTCTGCAGCTCCGACTTCACGTAGGCGAGTCCTGCAGTGTCAGCAGTGGCAAAGACCAAGTCGTCGACGTACACGAGGATGTAGAACGGCGGCAGCGAAGTGTCGGTGCGCAGGAACAGCGACGGGTCAGCTGTAGAAGGCGCGAACCCAAGAGCCGCAAGTGTAGTCCTCAGTGTATCGTGCCACTCACGCGGAGCCTGGCGGAGACCGTAGACTGGCCGCTGAAGCCTCCACTGGGTACCAGGAGGAAACGACCCAGTGAAGCCAGGTGGGCGGCGCAGCCAGATCTCCTCGTGCAGGCTGCCCTGCAAGAACGCAGTGCTGAAGTCAAGTGAGTGAAGCTCGTAGTCGCGGTGAGCGGCTATGTGCAGCAGCACCCGAAGAGTAGTCATCTTCGGGGTGGGGGAGAAGGTCTGGAAGAAGTCAACTCCCTCTCGCTGACTGAAGCCTCGAGCCACGTAACGTGCCTTGAAGACAGGCGGAGAGCCCGGCGGCCGCTTCACCCTGAAAATCCACATGCCACTGACGATGTTCGCCCCAGGAGGGGGAACCTCGTCAACGTAGGTGCGTGTGGACTTCCAGGAAGCCATCTCGGCGTCCATGGCTGTCTGCCACTGAGAGGAGTAGGGACCCGCCATCGCCTCAGCGTAAGTGCGCGGGGTCGGGATGTCTGGTGCATCCGGGTCTCCCTCAGGAGCAACTAGCAAGGACACGAGACGGGGCAAAGCAGCAGCAAGACACTGGAACTCCTCCTGTCTGTCCTCAAGGACGTCCGTGCCAAGAGCACACTCACCCCCGACGGACGGAGGACAGACAGACTCAGACTCAGACTCAGGAACAAGGCTAGCAGCGTAGTCTAGACGGCAGGCAGCAGCAAAGTCAACCAACTCAGCGACCAGAGCAGACGCAGTCGAGGACTCAAAGGTAGGGTCAGTGACAACAGTAGCGAGGAGACGCGTGACAGTAGGGTGCTCAGCACGAAACCGGTCAGACTCAGGGTCCGGAACGTCAGGCAAAGAGGACGCAGGAGGAGACGGTAGCGGGACACGCTGAGGAGCAGTGGAGGGACGCAGAGTCATGTAGTGAGTGCCAGGGACAGGAGGAGGACGCTCACGACGGACACGACTACCAGTGCGAGCAGGACGAACAGGCGACGCAGGACGAGACTCAGGCTCACGACGCTCTGTAAGACCTCCTGTGGGACCAGTGTAAGGAGAGGGAGCAGGGAGAGGCGAGGTAGGCGGTAACTGTGACTGCGGCTGGACAGGCGGAGGACACTCTACGGAGGGAGGAGGACAAGGAGGAGGAGCCTGCCCAAGAACCTGCTGAAGGAGCGGTACGAAGTACGGTCGCGGCCGCGTAGCGTCTCCAGAAGCAGAAGAGACTCCAGCGGCCGGGTCCTCAGTACCAGCAGTAGCTCCAGCGTCCGGGTCCACAGCACCAGCAGCAGCTCCACTGGCCGGGTCCTCAGCACCAGTAGCAGCTCCAACGCCCGGGTCCTCAGCCCCAGTAGCAGCTCCACCGTCCGGGTCCGCAGCACCAGCAGCAGCTCCACCACTCGGGTCCTCAGCACCAGCAGCAGCGCCACCGCTCGGGTCCTCAGCACCAGTAGCAGCTCCAACGCCCGGGTCCTCAGCACCAGTAGCAGCTCCAACGCCCGGGTCCTCAGCAGCAGCAGCAGCGCCACCGCTCGGGTCCTCAGCTCCAGCAGCAGCTCCAACGTCCGAGTCCTCAGTACCAGCAGCAGCGCCACCCCCAGGGTCCGCAGCACTAGGAGCACCACTCCGAAGACTGCAGCGCCGGGTGTACCACTCGCGGATCTGCTGAATGGGGGGGAGCTCCTGGGTAGGAGGGGAAGTACCGGGACGAGCTCCAGCAGCACCTCTCCGGAGGCGGCAGTACTCGAGGTACCTCTCCTGCAGCTGCTGGGAGGAGAGGGCTCCTCCAGGTGTCGCACGCTCAGGCTCAGCACCCCCAGACTCAGCACCCCCAGACTCAGCACCCCAAGCTCAGCACCTCCAGGCTCCGCACCTCCAGGCTCAGCACCCCCAGGCTCCGCACCCCCAGACTCAGCACTCCCAGGCTCAGCACCCCCAGACGCAGCACCCCCAGGCTCAGCACCCCTAGCAGGACGAGAGTCGACAGCTACCTCGACAGGCTCACCCGGGTCTACCTGGGACACACCTGAGGGAGCGGCACCCTGAGGGGGGAGGGGGTCTGGTACCTCAGCACCTGGAGCGAGGAAGAGAGGCGGGGGGGGAGCGGGGCAGTGCGGTAGGGGAAGAGGCGGTAGTAGGGGACGGACTCGTCAAAAGAGACGTCCTGAGAGGCCAGGACACGACGCGAGGTGGGGTGGTAGAACTGCCAGCCAGGGGCGTCCGGGACAAAGCCAAGGAAGACGCAGGGGACAGCGCGACGGGAGAGCTTGTCCGCGGACGTGTCGCGGACAAAAGCTCGGGATCCCCAGACCCGAAAATGCGACGCATCGCCAGCCTCTCCCGTCCAACGCAGTGTCGGAGAAGTCTCGGGCAAGGAGACACGGGGCCAGAGGTTGAGCTGATGCGCAGCGTATCGGACTGCAAACGGCCACAGAAAATGGGGGGCAGCCGCATGGCTCAAGGAGGTACGAGCGACCTCCATGACCAGACCAATGCGGCGCTCAGCAACCCCATTCTGCTGTGGAGAGGCCGGAAGCGTGAACGACTGCTCAATGCCCTCCTGCTGACAGAAGGCCTCCAAGAGGCCAGAGGAAAACTCCCCACCTCTGTCAGAGTGCAGACGCAGGACAGGGAAGTCGGAGCGGAAACGCTCACTGAGCTGGAGACGAGATCTGCGGATCCAAGGGATCAAGACATCAGGGACGTCACCCTTGGCGCGCAAGGGGAAGACCGTGGTGTAGCGCGAGAAGTCGTCAACAACAATCAGGAAGTACCTCTCCTGACCCTGACCACGGACGCGGGCTGGGCCCCACACGTCCATGTGGAGCGTCTGCAAGGGAGCAGTCGTCGGGGGAAAGGAGGAGGAGTGAGGAGCGGCGCGCTGCCGCCCCTCGACACAGGGAATACAGGGAGGAGCAGGCGAGTCGGGAAGGGGAGGGAGCACCCTGGGAAGACCAGCAACAAGGTCCCATTTGTGCATGGCCCGAAGGCGCTGCACAGACGGGTGACCAAGGCGGTGGTGCCAAAGGACAGTCTCATGCGCCAGAGAGCGACACGAGCAGGGGGCGGACAGCTGACCTGACGCAGACGCAGATGCAGACGCAGCTACCTGAGGGGACTCAGTGGTCAGTGTGTACAGGTCCGACCCCGGCTCTCGAGTGAAAGTAGCCAGGTGGCGACCCGTCCGAGCACACGTGCAGTGTGTCACGCGCTCGTAGGCAGGGGTGAACTGGTGAACACCCCCGTCCTGGAGTGCACTACCTGCCACCAAGTTCGTAGAGAACGAGGGGAGGTAGAGACCTGACAGCGTGCCGGACGGGACCGCCGGACAAGGAAGGACAGTGGAGGAGGTTGCAATGACCGGACCCCCAGAGGGGTCAGCAAGGGAGACCGCAACTGGCCGAGCAAGTGGCTCAAGGACAGTGCGGTCACGAAAGAAAGAGCGAGAAGCACCCGAGTCCAGTGTGAAGGTGTGCAGTGCTGCAGTCGACTCAGTACCAGGGGGCACGGACGCACTAGCACCTAGGGCTGCAGCCTCACCAGGACCTGTGGGAGCGGACGCACTAGCACCTAGAGCGGCAGCCGGACTGGCCTGAATGCCCGGGTCGGGCGGAACACGCAAGTACTGAGCACCCTCTCCACTAAGAGACATCGCATACATGGCAGTGAGAATAGCATCAAAGTCTAAAGCCCAAATATCAACACCCCTCTTTTCCAGCTCAGCCCAGCGTGGCAGCTCAGTGGCACTAGGAAACTGGGTGCGCCACGCGTCGTTAAGGCGCGCGAAGCAGCGCTGCGTGGGGTGCGGCCTCCCACATGGCTGGCCGCTGCGGTCACCTGTGCGAATAACGTACGTGCAGGTAACGCCACGCTGCGCATACCACTCACGGGCGGCCTGAAGCGTCGGGGCGGGCTGCTGACTCTGCCCTCCGCCAGTGCCTCCACGACCACCACCCCCACCGCCTCCGCCCCGGCCACCTCCACCCCTGCCGCCACCACGACCACCTCCGCCCCCGCTGCCGCCTCCGCCCCTGCCACCACTCCCGCCGCTGCTGTCTCCTCCCCCACTGCCGCCACCGGCCTCCTCAGCCGCGCCTCCACTCCCACCGCCTCCACCCCCACCTCCTCCGCCGCCACCCCCACCCCTGCCCCCCTTGTTCCTGCGGCGCCCGCTCGAAGCAGACGCGGTCCCGACCTTCTCAGCACCGAGGAGGTCGACAGCAGCAGCAGAGGCGACAGAGGGGAGGAGGGGGGAAGGGGAACACCCCTCAAAGAACGGGGTGCGGGGGTCGCCACGAGAGGTGCCTACAGCGACGATACTCGCCTCAGCTGCAAGCAGTTCCTTCTCGAGGAGGGCAACAGTGAGCTCAGTGGGGGAGCGAGAGAGGAAGTGGTCCCTGACTGCGCGCAGAGAGTCAGGGAGGCGGGTGACGATGTGGTAGAGAGTGATCCAGAGCGGGGGGGGTTGCTAGTGAGAAACTCGGCAGGCATAGCAGCGCGAAAGCGGGCCTCACTAGTCTTAAGGTGGGTGATGAGGTCTGCGACAGTGTGAAAGGAGGCTAGGTCGGGGAACAGGTAGGGGAGAGTGAGGCGGCCTAGCGTGGCAGAAGCGGGTGAGGAGTAGCGGGCAACTACAGCGGTGTAGAGGTCCTTAGCAGTCTTGCACTGGCCGAAGTGCTCGCGCTCGTCTAGCGGCAGGGAGTTGCGAATAGCAAAGCGAGCATGCGCATCACGGGTCTGCCACTGGGAACGCAGAGTGCTGTCAGCAGTCGAGTCAGGGGCAGTGGCATGGCCTAGGGCGTGGTCGTACAGTGAGATATCTTCCTTGGCAGTGAGCTGTAGGAACAGGTGCAGGTCATCTAGCCAGGTTTCGAACTTCACCGGACGGCCCTCGGCATCGAAAGCTAGAACGGGAGGACTAGCCATAGCGACAGTAGCAGTAGCAGTAGTAGTAGGAATCAGGCCGCTGGAAAGGTGTGCGGAGGGTCAACGGGGCCGGCGGGGCCGCTAGGTAAGGCGCGGGCGGGGTCGACTGTCCGTAGTGGCACACGAGCGGCAATAGTAGGTAGCGTGGCAGCAGGAGCTGCAACGGCGCACTGGTGGTAGCTGCAGTGGTAGCAGTGTGCGCGGTAGGTAGTAAATAAACAGCAGTGAGAGCGAGTGCCTCGCGGGCGGCGGCTGCAGAAGCGCACGGGCGGCAGCGGCGCACGGGGAACGGTGGCGCACGGGCAATGGCGGCGCACGGGCAGCGGCAGCGTAGGGGCAGCGGTGCGCAAGCAGCAGCGGAAGCAGCGGCGTGCAAGCGGCTGCGGGCAGCGGGGCGTGCGCGAGCAGGCGACGGGCGGCTGCGGGGCGTGTGCGAGCAGGCGACGGGCGGCTGCGGGGCGTGCGCGAGCAGGCGACGGGCGGCTGCGGGCGGGCGGCCGCTGCGACGGCGGGCTGCGGGCCTGCGGGGCGTGCGCGAGCAGGCGACGGGCGGCTGCGGGGCGTGCGCGAGCAGGCGACGGGCAGTAGCGGCGCACGGCAGTGGCTGCGGCGGCGGCAGCGAGCACGGCAGCAGCAGCAGCAGCAGTGCACGGGCGGTAGTAGCGGCGGCAGCGGCTGCGGGCACGGCAGAAACGCGGGAGCGGCAGCGGGCGACTCGCGGGCAGCAGCGGCAGCAGCAGCGGGGGACCGGCGGGCGGCAGCTGCAGCGGTGCAAATCGCGGGCCGGCGGGGCCGCGGCGGGCTGTGCGCTAGCGACGCAAAGGCGTGCGAGCAGTGCGCGGGCAGTGCGACGGGGCCGGCAGCGGGCAGCACGCAGGCCGCGGGGGTAAAATGCGGGCTGCGTGCGCGGTGCGCGGGCCGGTAGCGGGCGGTGCGCGGGCCGTTAGGGGCGATCGCAAGGCCGACGGGGCCGCTAAGGGGCGAGCGGCGGGGTCGTTCGAGGCGCTAAGGGGCGGCGCGACGGGGCCGTGAGGGGCCTCTAGGTCAAATGCGACGGGGCCGCGGGGCCTCTAGACGGGGCTCGATCGACGGGGCCAGCGGGGCCGAATAAAAAATAATGAAGCGCTCGAGGGCGCTACGGGGGAGGCGCTAAGAACGCGCTCCGGTAGTAGGTAGGTAGTTAGGTAGCGAACGGTGGGCCCTTAGGAACGGTCCTAGAGAAGGACCTGCTCTGAAACCATGTCGAAATAACAGACTGGAATGGCTGTACTAACAGAAGGCTGGATACAAATAGGAAACCCTAATCCAGTGTACCCCCTAAGGCGTAACCCACTACAGCCTACAACCATATAAACATATAATGTTTGACACGAGGAAGCAACTACGGGCGGATGGGGTGTTGTTCCAACACCAGAGGAAGGCGCTGTCGCTGGTGGTGGCTGGGAAACCTCAACAACCGAAGAAGGATGGGGTCGGAGCCGGCCGATTCCCCCATATCCCCAAGCTCCGGCACTTCCTCCTGCGGATGTTGCGGCGGTCGATCCATACTGGGCAACACACGGAACTAGCTGGGGCGGACCTCCTCTTCCAGATCAATATGCTCCTGCCACACCAGAGAACGTACAACAGGAGTCAGAGAAAGAAACCTACGAATTCTTCGGAGAAGGGACAGAACTATCTGAACCTACCAAGGAAGCGCCGCCGCCAGAACAAGGGCCCAAGTTGATTAAGGTCATCGGCGCCGAGCACAGCTACTACGTGTCGGTAGAGTTGCGTAGTCTGTCGGCTTCGTCATGATGACACGCCACCAATCCATGACGAGTCCTCGCACTAGCGACACGGCGTAACGAATCTTCGCCGTATCCTCCGAGACGTAGTTGGCGTCGAAAAACACGTTCATGGTGAATAACCACGCTGAACTGTATGACCAACCCGTTGACTCGGGTCAAAGCAAGGCGGACGCTGCGGCTTCAGCGGCATTGGCAACGACAGTGTTGACTCGCCAGTCGGCACCGAAATCGTGACATGAGCCTGGCTTGTTGCCGCATTCGTCGCTTCGGGGTGTGTTGTCGTGGTCTTTCCGTCGTTGCGGGCGACGCCATCACTAGCCGCGCTCGAGGGTTGCCCCACACTTCCGTGCTGTGATGCTTATAGTGCAGATTGTCCTGATGTGCCTGGTGCTTGCGATTGTGCTTGTTGTGCTCGTACGACGTCGTTTTGCAGGTACGTTTGTTTTGCCGTCAGTGCCGCAATTTCTTCGGTGCTTTCGTGCAGCTGCTGCATCAGTTGGTTCAGGCGCTCTTGCATGAGTGTCGTGACGTCGATATGCTCAACCATGTCGAACGGTGTCGACTCAGCTTAGTTTAGGCGCGGTCGTGGCTGCACGCGTTTACGAGAGAACGCGAGGACAGCGGCTCCTAGGGGTTAAGGGGCGTGAGTCCATTCGAGTGAAAAATTCAAAACTTGATTCCCTGGGGTCCAGAGATGCGCGAATCGAAAGAAAGTGGCTCTGATAACCAAGTGTTACGGGTGCAATAAATTGAGGTAGCGAGGATTGCACTAGGTGTCAAACGAGTACAAAGTATGTCCGAAGGCATGGCGAATACTTATACGCGAAATGCAAACGGTAACGCGGTACGTGTGAGCTAGCTGGTGCTAAGCTGGCAGCGAGGTTCCGGCAAGTCCCGAAGCATAGGTCAGCGGTGCAAGGTTTGATGAAACAGTTCGCGCGAAGTTGGCGAAGCCCCGTTAGCTGCAACGGGCGAACAACGGGTGTTGGTTTACGAGATGTTGACATTCGGGTTAAGGAATAGCGAGAAAATTCCTTACATATGGGCCTTCTGAACACAGCCACAAAGATGTTTGAATTTGTAATAAAGCGTACATTCTCGAAACGTTTGCGAGGACCACATGCGACAAAATAAATATCCCGAGCTGTGAGGGTCAGATCAACCAGCTTGTCCGCACAATCGCAACGTACAGTACCATTCGTCGATCTTCGACGTTTCGAGATGGAAGTCTATCGGCTTGTTATTCATACCCCTAGCACCCCGCCATCACCGCCTTAGCCAACCTAGCCATCAAACAAGGCGAGAGTCGGGAGGACTCGGGAGCCAAACCAGCAAACCGATACTGTTGTACCTGAACAGAACGGAACACCAAACCAAACCACCAAACAAGCAGGCGTGTCGCGGTGTGCAGTTCAACACTTGTTCAGGTCGTCAGAACGGTCTGGCCTGACGGTACGTGTGTATGCTCTATTCCTGCTGCGGAAACCCTATTCGCATGTCCTGAGTTCCTTCATCCCAGCAGCAGAAGTCCTTGCACTTTCTGCTCCGTCCGTCGCGGTCAACCCGCTTGCGCCGCTCATCATGGCCAACCCACTCCTCACGCCGTTCACTCTCCCGGACGGCACGGAGCTCTCGATGCGAATCGTCTACGCGCCGCTGACGCGCGATCGCGCTCTCGGGACTATCCCGCAGCCGAACGCCGCGATTTACTACTCGCAGCGCGCGCACAAGGGTGGGCTCATGCTCACCGAGGCCACGTGTATTTCGCCCGAGGCGCACGGGTATCCCGACACCCCGGGGATCTACACGGAGGCGCAGATCGCGGCGTGGAAGCCGGTGATCAAGGCGGTGCACGACAAGGGCGCGCGGTTCTACTGCCAGCTGTGGCACGTCGGCCGCGCGTCGCACCAAGGTGAATCCCGCTCGTGCTTCTTTATCCGACGACGTCGACCGATCGCATTGGCAATGTGAGTCGTTGTGCCGATGACCACTCATTGAGACGCCTCCAACATTGTCGCTTCGGCTGGTGGAAGGAGTCTCAACGTCGCGAGATTTGCGAGTTCGTCGTGCAAGGTGAGCCTGACGATAACCTCGACCTGGCGGTTTTCGACCTGGCGAAATCCCTCGCGTTTCACATTCGCGGAACCGCCCACATTGTCGAAAACTCGTAATAAAAACGATGCTCGTTTCCACACCGTACAGAACACTGCGTGCCCACCCGACAGTTCCTTTTCTCCCTCTTCGCGTCGATCGCTCATCACCAACTGTCGTTCCTCGTCGCTCCCACCTCTTCTCCTCCTCATTCATCTGCCCCTTCCCCCCTCCCCACTGCGCGCCGAGCAGAGTACCAGCCTGATGGCGCCGCGCCCATGGCCCCGTCCGCCATTCCCATCCGTAGCGTGGACAAAGTGTACATCAGCACCGGCGCCGCCGACTATCCCATCCCGCGGGCCATGACCGCGGAAGATATCAACAAGGTAGGGGAGACCGTCGAAGGTACGGAGCCGCGCGACTTCGCAGGTGCAGAGGCGGACGCGACGTGTCTTAGACGTGGCTGATTTCGTTCAAGGTAGGGCTGAAGCTCGAGGGCAGGGGAGGCTCCGCATTCGTGCTCGCTGCGCGACGCGGGTTCCACATTCGTGGTCGCTGCGCGACGCGGGTTCCGCATTCGTGCTCTCTGCGCGACGCGGGTTTCGCATTCGTGCTCGCTGCGCGGCGCGGGTTCCGCATTCGTGGTCGCTGCGCGACGCGGGTTCCGCATTCGTGGTCGCTGCGCGACGCGGGTTCCGCATTCGTGCTCTCTGCGCGACGCGGGTTCCGCATTCGTGCTCGCTGCGCAACGCTGGTTCCGCATAGTCCCATCTCCGCTATCGCCAGTATCGAACCTGCTCGTTCCACTTTACACTGGCTAACCGCACTTGACCGATCAGTACCGTGCGGCTGCGCGCCGTGGAGTTCGTGCTTCTTGCTCCCTTCGTCCCGTCCCCATGATTCACCCTTTCCCATCGTCGCGTCGCAATGTCCGGCACAGGTGACTCCAAGCGATCGTGCCGTACCGCGCGCCTGCGCCCCGTGTTGTATCCCCACGATACCCTTCCACTATCCACCCTAGGCATCCCGTTTCCATTGTTCACCTTCTTATTGTTGCAATGTCCCGCGCGGGTGATTCCAGGTGACGGAGCAGTTCCGCGTGGCGACGCGCACTTATTGTTGCAATATCCGTTCACTTTTTTCCTTCCCTCGTTGCAATGCCCGGCACGGGTGGATCCCCCAGGTGACGGAGCAGTTCCGCGTGGCGGCGCGCAACGCGATTGACGCGGGGTTCGACGGCGTGGAGGTGCATGGCGCGAACGGCTACCTGCTGGAGCAGTTCATCAAGGTGAGACGACCGCTCGTTGTCGTGACGCGATTGTGTGATTAATGCAGAATGGAGATGCTGGGAACTATCTACAGTGCAATATTTAGTTGGTTGAAGATATTTTCTTAGATTCCAGTCATTAGCGCCGAAACCACTTTTACTCGTCTCCTGCTCTCGTATTGCGGTGTAAAAGGGTGCAACGCGTTAGGAGTTAGTTGTACATGTGAGGTTACTGCGCTCTCAACTCTTTATGTCATAAGCCACTTGGATTTTGTTCAGATTTGCTCCTCTTACCAGATCTGCATTCACCACAACCCTGCCTGCCTCATCCACCGCTACCCTTCACCCAGCAAAGAGCCCGAGGACAAGTTCAGACACCTCACTCATTATCCCCCCTCTCAACAATTCACTGCCACTCTTTCTCCCCACCCCACCCCAACCCCTCAACCCCCATTCCTGTAATCCCGCGTCCCCTCGCCTCTCCACCTCGTCAGGACGGCTCCAACAAGCGTGAGGACGAGTTTGGCGGCTCCCTGGAGAACAGGCTTCGCTTCCCCCTGCAGGTGGGTCTAGCTGCTGCGCAGGTGGGTCTAGCTGCTGCGCAGGTGGGTCCAGCTGCTGTGACTTTGAAGAGATTGTGGGCTGATTGTGGTGTGTGCAAAGATCAGCCATGGGGATGAGTGCATGGGTCGCTGGAAATAGCCTGCCAATGCCCCCTACCTTGTTATCTTAAGACGGTGGGGCTGTAGCGAGACGTTGAAAACAGCCCCCTTCCCCCCCACCTCCTCCCCGCATCTCCTTCCCCTTTCTTCCTCCCGTCTCCCCCACATCCCCCCCCTTCCCCCCCTCACTCCCTTCCCCCTACCTGCAGGTGATCAAGGCAGTGGCGGACGAGCTGGGCGCCAGCATCCCCCCCTTCTTTCTCCCCCCATTTCCCACCCCCCCTCTTCCTTCCATCCCCCCCCCCTCTCCCCTCCCCCCTCCCCCCTCCCCCCTCCCCCCTCCCCCCTCCCCCCTCCCCCCTCCCCCAGGCGATCAAGGCAGTGGGCGCTAGCAAAGTGGCAAATGAGCGTCCTCCCCACTCCACCAGCCCCCCCCCCTCCCCCTGCCCCCCCCCCCCCCGCTTCCACCCCCAGGTGATCAAGGCAGTGGCAGACGAGGTGGGCGCCAGCAATTTGGCTCCAAACCCATCCCCCTTCCCCCCTTGCCCGCCTGCCACCACCCCCGTTCCCCTTCCCTCCCCTCCCCCCCAGGTGATCAAGGCAGTGGCGGACGAGGTGGGCGCGAACAAGGTGGGCGTGCGGCTGTCTCCCTACAGCACCTTCCTGGATGAGACCGACTCCGACCCCTCGTCCCTCCCCCCCCCCCCCACCCTCCCCTCCCCCTGCCATTCTCCCTCTGCAGGTGATCAAGGCAGTGGCGGACGAGGTGGGCGCCAGCAGGGTGGGCGTGCGGCTGTCGCCCTACAGCACCTTCCTGGATGAAACCGACTCCGACCCCGTGGGCACCTACGTGGGGATGGTGGAGCGTCTGAATGGCATGGGGCTGGCGTACGTGCACTTTATTGAGGCGCGCGTGCGCGGGAACGACGACATGGAAGTTGAGAAGGAGGTGAGCGGTGCTTGTGAAACAGTTGAGTGGGTAGTGGACAGACACTGGGATGGTGGAGGCCGTCAACAGCTTGGGCTTGGCGTTCGTGCATTTTATTGAGGTGCGCGTGCACGGAAACGATGATACGGCGACTGTGAAAGGAGGTGCGTGGTGGGTAGGTGGTGGGTGTGAGGGTTGTCTGGCCGTAAGGCTGTCTGGCTTGGCGTTGTGCACTTCATCAAGGCGCGCGTGCGCGGGAACGGTGGCATGGACACCGAGGAGGTGAGCGGCGAGTAGGTGGTGGGTGTGCGGTCTGTCTGGCTCTCTGGGTGTCTGACCGTAAGGCTGTCTGGCCAGGGGGAGGGGTGGGGTTGGGGGGTGAACGATGTGGGGTTGAGCTGTGAAGGAGGCGGGGTTGGGCTGTGAAGGAGGCGGGGTTAGGGTCGTAAGAGATGGTGGAGGTTAGTGTGGGTGGGCACATCGCACAAATCACTATATGCTTGCGTGCTTGCGCGCCTTGTCATTTGCAACAGGGCTTACGACATGCCCATGGGGTCTTATTTTTTCTTGATATCCATTGACGTGGGGCCACGTCACATACACACTTCACTCTGTGCTTCGCATCGCACTCTTCCATATCTGCAGACTCTGGAGCCATTCCGCAAGGCATTCAAGGGGCCATTCATTGCTGCCGGCGGCTTCAAGGTATGCTGGGTCCAGTTTGTTGTAACACAAGTGGTGCATTGGCGTGTTGGCTCCTCTGTTGTTGCAAGAGATGTTGCATGTAGGGCACTGCAAGCACCAGAGCGTGCCGTGCCATTGCTGATGTGCATAAGGTGAATGTCATGGAGTGATTGTAAGGCAATGGATGCTGTAGTTTCTTACGGTATTTTACAACACGTACATTTTGTGTGCTGCATTCTATCCATATTCTGTGCTTCCCTTCTTCCGCATGCACACAACCCCACCCTCGCCCGTCCCTATCTCCAACCCCCCTATCCGCCACTGTGCTCTCCTCTCCTGTCCCCTCCAATTTCCTACTGTTATCCAAATCTCCAGCGGGAGAGCGGCATGGCAGCGATAGAGAGCGGGGTGGCGGATCTGATCACGTATGGCCGGCTCTTCCTGGCCAACCCCGACCTGCCGAGGCGCTTTGAGCTCAACGCGCCGCTCAACCCGTACGACCGCAGCACCTTCTTCATCCCCGACCAGGTCAAGGGGTACATCGACTACCCTTTTCTGGACGAGGCTAAGAAGGCTGAGTAGATGGGCACTTGTGTCTGACAAGAAGCACGTTGGTTCCGCAAGTGCCGTCACGTCACAGATCAGGTCAAGGGTTACTATACTAATATCTGCTCCCGGACGAGGAGCCGGATAAGACTTATCGTAAAGGGATCTGCTACTATGTCAACAAGAACGTAAATGTTATTATTATGACACGGTTTGTTAGGGTAGGTCATTTGCAGTTAGGGTAGATCATTAAACATCTTAGAGAACCAATCAGAACAAATTTGGTGTACGAGACACGCTTTAGTGCTTACATCAATTCCTCAAGGAGCACGAGCAGCGCAATCAATGACAGGCCGCAAAACTGCCAGCGCCTGCAAAAAGGGAGTAAAAAGAAACGGGTTGGTGAAGCTGACAGGGCAGCACCACAACAGCAGCTCTGGACCACACAGCGGCTGTCACAATGCATTGGCATGGGCGCAGCAAGAAGAGCACATGGGACTGAGCGTCAGCCAATGTCCATTCGGCAGTTACAGGAGCTTTGGCGTCTCGAACTTCCTGTCGTGGCATAATTGCTGGAAGAAAAGCCAGAAAAGCGTTCAAGGCCCGCTTGTAGCATCCACACCCCACAGCATACCTTTGCCATATGGTTGCACGGGGTCGGAGCTGGTAAGCGAGCTCATGGTGGCGGGGAACACGGGGTCGGTCACAACAATCGCGGTCACGTTGCTCAACACTTGAGTAAAGCTGCTCATTCTAAACGCGGCTGCCACGTCCGCCACTGCTTTCGGCCCCCCAGCGTCACTCCCCGCTACGAGTCCACTCTTCATGTAAGAAGCGGAGTCGACAGTACCGCGGTCGGTCCCAGTGAAGACATGAACCAAGTCCGCGGCAAGCAAGGAGCCAGTGACGTTGGCGTAGAGATAAATTGGCTGATTCAGCGCCGTGCTAAAGCTGAACCGACCGTTCTTGTACTGCTTGGAAGGGCATAGACAAAGGGACGGTCTGCGAGGTGTCGTGAGGAGGAAAGAAAGGAGTGCAGAATTCAACCTTCATGTTCTAACATCTCCTATTGAGAACAATTGAAGCAAGAAGTAGGGGCATCCCACTATCAATGTTCTTTCCACGAGTGAAGAGACACTCACGTTGCCAGTTTGCATGTCGGTGGGTTGAATACATTGGCTAATCGCCATGAACTTGGCGAGGCGCGACAAGGCGTTCTTGGCGTTGGCGGACATGGCGTTGAGGGCCGACACGGACCCCGACGAGGACACCACCGTGCTGAGCGCCTCAAGAACCGGGTCCGACGAGGTTGTCGCAGATGGGTTGAGTGTCTTGTAGCCCGCGAGCGCGTTAGTCCAGCCGTCGTTGACGGGCAGAAGAATGGAACCGCCTGAAATGTCGGTGACATTGTCGTATCCGGCGGCGAATTCCACTATTCCCCCGGAAAATTCGACGGGATTGGGGCCCGTGTTGGTCGTGTTGCGGATCTGCGACAGAACGTAGGAGAGGGATAGTGACGCGGAGAAAAGCGCGGCGAGGGAGAGGGTGCGCGTCGACGATGGGTATCGGGCCATTGCTGCTGGTTTGCTGGTCACCAGCAAAAATGTTCGGGCCGAAAAGCCCCCCCTAGGCCACCCCGGGGCGGGGACCTGCGGGTAACCTCGGCCCCAATCGTTTCGTGTGGAGACCCCGAGGCCACCCACAGGCGGTGACCCACACATAACCCTCGCGTCACCCACAGGAAACCCCCGCGTGACCCCTTTGATACCTTCCCAACTTGTGGGAACGAATCGTACGCAAGCCGCGTACGCGCTGTGAACCGCCAGATGCAAAAGATTATTATACAGCGCAATTCATTATAAGTGATTGAAATACTGATCGTGCTATAGCTACATTTAGTATTGATAGCAATCAATTACAGACGTTGTTTTAAAAAAAACAAGAGGCGACCAAGTCGACATAGGGTTGCGAAGCTTATTTGTAAATAATATATTTTGTTCTACTACGTACTTTCCTAGATTTCTTAGACATGACACATATCCAATATTGTGTTGACATGAAAAGGTAGCAGCAAGAATCGAACCGGAGATTAACAAACGGCTTCTGATTCGAAATCCATACCACTGTGCTTCCACAATTGACTTTGAGGGGTAAAAATTAAAAACACGCACCTGTTAAAAATGTTGCATTCATACAGAAGGCCGCGGCAAGAACCGAACCCGAGACCATTGGATTAAAACAAAATACTCAAACCACTGCGCTAACAGAACTACCTTCCCCATCCAGGAAATTTTAAAAATTAGTTAGTTGAAGCCGAAAATTGAATTCCTTTCCCAACATTTCGTCTCTTTCTGGATCGTCAATGCCCTAGTTTCCTCCCGCGTCTCCCTCAACTCCCGCTCCTCCTACGACTGCAGCAGTCATATACTTACTAGGTAAGAATTTAAGGACTAGCGTACGTACTAACGTCTGCTAGTTCTTTTTAGACTTCAAGAAAATATTAGGAGCAGTTTCGTTCATGTTCTTTTCTCTAATTTGAACCAGTAAGTTCTAAGTTATCTAGAAACTTAATCGTTTTTAAGGATATCGTCCATTTCGACGGAACCGTTAGGTCGTTCTTAAATAATGTGTCTTCTCCCGTAAGTCCAACTGTGCTGCTCACGCTCTTAACTCCTAGAACTATCCTCTCATTTCTCTATCATGTCGTTTTCCTCCTTCCTTTTTATTCTTATCAGCTTAGACGCTCTTCTTTCGGTTTTTCTAGTATCTGTGCCCCATCTTCTCGTAGTTATGTGTGTGTGTGTGTTTTTTTTTCTGTCATACTTACAGGCTCTTTCTGTCTCATTTCTTGCAATGTTTCTTCTCCTCGCATCTCGCGTATAGTCCTCGTATTGCATGTTATCTTCCTTCCGTATTGGTTCCACTCCTACCTTCGTGCGGTTTTTGAATATGTCTTTCATAAGTCTACGAATGTTTTTTTAGAAGCCATAGTTTATTGAAGTCTCTCTCTCTCTCTCTCTCTCTCTCTCTCTCTCTCTCTCTCTCTCTCTCTCTCTCTCTCTCTCTCTCTCTCTCTCTCTCTCTCTCTCTCTCTCTCTCTCTCTCTCTCTCTCTCTCTCTCTCTCTCTCTCAAACTCTTTCGCTCGTTTATGTATCTATCAAAACGCTACTATATACGAGCTCATTTATGTTTTCTTCTTTCCTTGCCCAGATTATTGCGTTTCCTCTATGCGGTTATTATCACATCTGGTATTTTTATTCGTTATTCTCCTTTGTACTTCTCTTCCCCACCTGCCTACGTTTCAAATCCTGTAATTCCGTCGTATCGTAGTTCTCTAATGTGTCTCTGCCTCCGTCCTTTTTTCTGCCCCTTCTGCCCCGTTCCTTTCCCTTCCCACTACGTTTCCCCCCGTTTCCCTCCCAGGGTCTTCGCTATAACGTTCGGAGGCTAATGTGGAAATTAAAAGGATTTTGTTTGATTTTTGTTTGAAATGTTAATGATTGATGCTACTGCATTGTTATGTTAGATTTCTTTTAGGTTCATTTTCTGATTGTGACTCGTCTTTGTGTGTTAGGTTCTTTGCCCACTCAGTGAGTGTGTTCACTTGAACTGGATTTGATGGATTTTGATCATTTTTTTAGTTTACACAGATTGTGTTGTTTCATGTAACAGTTGGATGATTCAGGAACTATGCTATCGACTTCCCCCCCATGCTAGGCAGGGGATGCGGTAGCATAAGGTCTGGGTCAATTAACTGTCACGCATTTCCATCATGCCATGCATTCATTTCACTGCACCGGACCTATACCGAAATAAACAGAGCACATGTATATTCACCACAGTCGTATATGCATGTATATTTATGCATTTTGCACTCAATCATCATTATACTTCATCTATACATTATTTTTTACGGCATATGCATTACCGAATAAACGGTCACGCATTCACAGTTACGGTACATCATTTTGGCAAGTCATGTTTATGTTTCATCGATAAAGTATAGGTTACCAGTCAAGGCGAACTACCTAGGAAATGTGAAAGAATGTGGTACGGCACGTGCTAAATTGTCGTGGCAAATACACAGCACTGAATCACTTAGCCACGATTCGCTATTTTTTTTCATAAAGATAAAAAAAAAATTGTACATAACGATTGTAATAGGTTGCTTCGCAACCCAAAAAAACCTACAGAAGACACAATTCTGGTAAACCGCGTTCTGATAAAACCTACAAACCTTAAAAAAACAAAACCTACAATTCTAGTAATCACCTAATACATTGAAAACCGCATTCTGATAAAATAACAATTTTCACATGATATCAAGCAGATATATTTTTTCATATCATATCTCAAATATACAGGTTTACCTAACTGAACACTCTACCACGCACATAACGTGCAGCACGATTTATGTACTACAATTCTCTCTGTAGAGAGTTTCCACGCATAGCTTACCAGCAGTGATAAGGTTATATTGTCGTACTCCTGCAGCACACCATAACACTTAAAACGGGAACGAAACTATATCAATAGAGGGCATGACCTGGCGACATGGCATCACTCAGATTTCTCACCTCACGAGGGCGTGACAGCGTGACAGGGTCGCCTTGCGTATTCTGCACAGAATGGTACCACGAAGCAAACGGAATGAGCGGCGCTCATTCTGCAATCCCATCATCAGCATGTCAGAAAAATCACAGGCGGGTAGCTTACCTCACGACGAGCACTGTTTGGAGCCTCACTGCACATACATTGTTAAAAAGACACATATCACATGCGGTTCTGAGACTGCGGAATGCGGAGATAACTCTGTCAACGGGAGCTAGACTACGGGCTAGGCACGGGGCCAGAACTATGGGCTAGATCAGACTGTCAAATGTTGTAGCCTATAGTGAGGTTTGTCTTAGGGGGTACAAAACTTAGGGTTAGCTATATGTACCCCAACCAACATCAATGCATCATTCATTCCTCATTCTGACATGGTATCAGTTAGGTTAGGATCCTGTGGGATCCCGTTTCTCCGTTCTCCGATCGTACCACCCGAGCCTGATCCTAGCTCTCGTTTCGCCCGTCTTGCCCGAGCCTAGTGCCGGCCCGATCTAGTCCCGTTCGTTCGTTACCGCTCGTTCTTCCTCCCGATCTAGCGTAGCCCGATCTAGCGTACCGCTGCCGGTCGCGCTGCGCTTTCCCCCCCTGATCCCCGTCGAGGCGCGCTTCCCCCCCGCTGCCGTCGAACCGCGCTTCCCCCCCCCCCCCCCCCCCCCCCCCCCCCCCCCCCCCCCCCCCCCCCCCCCTGCCCGTCGAACCGCGCTTCCCCCCGCTGCCCGTCGACCCGCGCTTCCCCCCGCTGCCCGTCGACCCGCGCTTCCCCCCGCTGCCCGTCGACCCGCGCTTCCCCCCGCTGCCCGTCGACCCGCGCTTCCCCCCGCTGCCCGTCGACCCGCGCTTCCCCCCGCTGCCCGTCGACCCGCGCTTCCCCCCGCTGCCCGTCGACCCGCGCTTCCCCCCGCTGCCCGTCGACCCGCGCTTCCCCCCGCTGCCCGTCGACCCGCGCTTCCCCCCGCTGCCCGTCGACCCGCGCTTCCCCCCGCTGCCCGTCGACCCGCGCTTCCCCCGCCGCCCGTCGACCCGCGCTTCCCCCCGCTGCCCGTCGACCCGCGCTTCCCCCCGCTGCCTGTCGACCCGCGTTTCCCCCTGCTGCCCGTCGATCCGTCGCCCTGGCCCGCGCCCCAGCCCGTCTCCCCAGCTCGCGCCCTAGCCCGTCGCCCTGGCTCGCGCCCTAGCCCGTCGCCCAGGCCCGGCGCCTTTGCCCTACCCGCGCGCCCGCCACACCTGACCTACCCGCCCGCTCTTGCCCGCTCTTCCTGCCCGTTCTCCCTTGCCGCTGCGCCCTGCTTTCCCTGCCAATTCCGTTTGCACACTATGGCGACCCCTCGCGTCCTTCGTTTCGATGCTGACGGTCGCCCGCTCGATTTCCCAGTCTGGCTTCTTCGCGCTCGCCGCCTGTTAGAGAGTCAGGTCCAGGCAGGCGAGACCCTCTGGGCGCACGCTACTGGTGCCCTCCCTGCGCCCCCCGACCCTACGCCTTTAGGACCTGCCCCTGACGACGCCGCTAGAGCCCGCTTTGCCACTCAGCGAGCTGACCAGACGGCTTGGACGTCACGTGACGCTGCGGCCTGCATCGCGCTCAGCAGCCTCCTCCCTGAGTCTGAGGAGGTTCACTTCACTCAGGTTCGCACCGCTGCTGCGTACCTCACTGCGATTAAGGCCCGCTACTCTACTCCCGCTGCTGTCTCTCTTGGCCGCCTGTTCCTCCCGTTCCTGTTTCCTGACCTAGCGTCTTTTGAGCGCTCTGCTGACTTGATCGCTCACCTCCGCTCGCTCGACGCTAGTTACCGCGCTGCTTGCACTGAGGCACAGCTTGCACTGCTTCCTCCCCCTATGGCGATTACTATCTATTTCATCGCCACTAGCCTCCCTGACCGCCTTGCCTCCGTTCGCGACGCGCTTCTGCTGAAGCACCCTAGTGAGCTCACCGTCGAGGTCCTTGAGTCTGCACTCAAGGACGTCGAGAGCAACCTTCGCTCGGTAGCCGCTGCCTCTGGTGCTGTGCCCCCCCCACTCTTCCACGGGTGCACAGTCCCGCAGTTACCCACCTTTACTGCCTCACTTGCCACTGCCGCTACTGACGCGACTGCAGCTGCTGTTACGACTGCGTCGCGGTCCCGCGGTAGGAGTGGCAAGAAAGGCGGTTCTGGTGGTGGTAGTGGAGGTGGAGGCGGAGGTAGTGGAGGTGGCGTTGCGCCTGGCGGCGGTGGAGGTTCAGGGCCTGGAGAGGCGCCTCGTGCAGTGACTGGTGACTCCACTGCGCCTGCTGGTGGTGGCGACGCCCGAGTTCGTCAGTCGCCTCCTGTACTTCCTGCCCCGGTTGGTGGAGCAGCGGCGTGGTACCAGGCTCAGCGTCAGCAGCAGCTTCTGCAGCACCAGCAGCCCCTCTCCTCCCAGCAGCCTCAGCAGCAGCAGCGGCAGCAGCTGGCTCCAGGGTCGGGGCTGCGTCAGACCCAGCGCGGTGCTGCTTACACTCCCTGCACCTACCAGGTTCTGACAGGCCCTCGTCGTGGCCACCCTTGTGGCCGGTTTCACCCCCCTGGTCAGTGCTTTGCTCAGCTCACTGACACGGTTCGTTTGGTCTACGGGGTTGGTGCTCCTGCCCCTGACTGGCTGCCTCTTGTTCAGCGCTACGGCTTTGCTCTGTGGGGCATGTCTGCTGAGCAGTTAGTTGATCTGATTGGTACTCCCCATGCTATGTATGCTGTTGTTGACTCTAGTGTTTCTGACTCTGCTTACTCTGGTGTTGTTAGCTTAGGTGCTAGCCTTGCTCAGTTGCCTGTTGCTAGTGTAGGTTCTTGTGTAGACTCTAGTCCAGCGGCTACCTCAGAGGACGGTTCGCTGTCGTTCACGCTGGACTCTGGAGCTTCTCACTGCTTCTTTCGTGACAGCACGACACTTACGCCTCTTCCTGCGCCTGTTTCTGTGGCGCTGGCTGATCCCACTTCGGGACCAGTCACCGCGCGTCACACTACCACCTTGCCGTGTCCGGCTGCTCCTTCTGGGTCTCTCACTGGGTTTCACGTCCCCTCGTTCTCCCGGAACTTGGTGGGCGTGCGACCCCTCGTGAGTCAGCACGTGGGTGTGTGGTTTGAGCCTTCTGGAGAGACTGCGGTGTGTGTTGACGGGGACTCTTACCAGCCCCTCGCCACTTTTGCTGCTGAGCCGGGCTCCGGTCTCTACACTCTTCACACTGGCCCGCGCGCTCAGCAGCGACTGCAGCAGCAGCAGCAGCCGCAGCAGCAGCAGCAGCAGCAGCCGCAGCAGCAGCAGCGGCAGCAGCCGCAGCCGCAGCCGCAGCCACAGCCGCCCCTCCTGCCCCCGGCCCCTGTTTTGCCTCCCGTTCGAGTCCTCGCGTCTCACCAGGTTGCTCCGTCCCCCCAGGTAGCTGTGTCTTGTCAGGTTCCTCCGTCTAGTCCGGTCGCTGCGTCGTGCTCCTGTCGGTCGCTTGCCCACCCCACCGTTTTGTGGCACCACCGGCTGGGGCACCCTTCTCCTCCTCGTCTTCGCGCTATGTCTCGTCAGCGTCTTGTCTTAGGTCTCCCGCGTGTCTTGCCGTCGCTGCCGCCGTCCCTTGCACCACCGTGCGGTCCTTGCGTCGAGGGTAGGCTGCGCGCCACCCCTCACTCCTCCTCCCTTCGTCCGGCCACCGAGCCTTTTGAGACGCTGCACTTGGACGTCTGGGGCCCCTCTCCTCGCCCTGGCCCTGAGCGTGAGCGTTTCTTTTTGGTGGTCGTTGACGACTACTCCCGCTACACCACAGTGTTCCCCCTGGCGAGGAAGTCTGAGGTGACTTCTACGCTGATCAGGTGGTTGCTTACCACCCAGGACACTCGTGGTCGTCGTGTCAGCTGTCTCCACTCCGACCGCGGGGGCGAGTTTCGCTCCGGCATTCTCGCTGGATTCTGTCGCGAACAGGGCATTCGTCAGTCCTGGACGCTTCCGGAGTCCCCACAGCAGAATGGGATTGCTGAGCGTCGCATAGGCCTGGTCATGGAGATTGCCCGCACCTCCTTGACTCACGCCCGTGCCCCCCATTTCCTGTGGCCATACGCGGTCAGGTACGCCGCGCACCAGCTGAACCTCTGGCCACGCGTCTCTCGGCCGGAGGCTTCACCGACCAGTCTTTGGACAGGGTCCCCTGGTGTCGCGTCGAGGTTTCGTGTCTGGGGGTGCTTGGCTCTTGTCCGCGACACCTCCGCGGACAAGCTCTCGCCTCGCGCCGTTCCTTGTGTCTTCCTTGGTTTCCCTGAGGACTCCTCTGACTTCACCTTTTACCACCCTCCCTCTCACCGGTTCTTTGACTCCCGTGACGTCCGTTTCGAGGAGTCCACCCCCTACTACGTCAGGTACCCCAGTCGAGGTCTCCCGGTCCCTCCCCCCCCTCTCTTCCTGACCGCCGCTCCCCCGCCTGCTCCCCCGGTACAGCCTCCCCCCCCTGGTCCAGCCCCGTCTGGTGTGTCTCAGGCTAGCCCTCCCCCTTCGGTAGCCCCCCCTGTACAGCCTCCCTCCCCACAGTCTTCCTCGCCGCCTCCTGCAGGTGCTCCCTCTCGGGAGGTTGGTCCTGCGACTGTCCCTGTACAGGTCTCTGGTTCTGGGGGTGCTGGAGTTGGAGCTGAGCCGCGGGTTGCAGAGGACTCTTGTCTTCCGGGGGCTGGTACTGGTCGTGCGGAGTCTGGGGGTGCTGGTGCGGAGTCTGGGGGTGCTGCGTCTGGGGGTGAGGGTGTCCCTTCGGTTTCTAGAGAGCCTGGGTCTGGAGCTGGTGTTGGTGCTGCCTCTGGGGGTGGTGTACTTGGTGCTTCGGAGGTCGACTCTGGGGCTGCCGCTGCCCCGGACACTACTCCTTCCCCCCACCCCTACCCGACCAGGTTCCAGGCTCGTGTTCGCCGTGCTCGTGAGGAGCAGCTGGAGTTGGAGAGAGAGGAGAGAGAGTTGCAGCGGCTCGAGGAGCAGGAGCGACAGCAGCAGGAGCAGCAGCAGGGGCAGCAGCCGCTGGAGCAGCAGCAGCCGCAGCAGCCGCAGCAGCAGCAGCTGCCGTCTCCTCCTCCTGTCTCGGGTCTTCGGACCCTTGGTCTCCCCTCTCCCTCTCCTTCCTCCTCCCCCTCTCCTCCCGTCTCTGGTCCTCCGCTTCCTCCTCCTGACCCCTCTCCCGCTGTTTTCCCTCGTTCTCAGTCTTCGTTGTCTCCTCCTCCTTCTCAGACTTGGGCCTCTCGTCGCTCCCCTCGTGCTCGTCCCTCATCTCCTGTTCCCTTCACTGACCTTCGTACAGCCTTCCTTTGTTCTCGTCCACCTCGTCCGTCTCCGTCTGTGCTTCCGTCTCCTCCTGAGTCGGCCCTCACTGTGTCGCTTCCTTCTCCTGTCACTGACTACTACCGCACGTACCGTCCTGTTCTCTCTCGTGTTCTCGCCTCTCTTGTTACCCACCCTCGTGCCTCTGTGTCCTCTGTGTCCGCTCTTACTGCCGCAGTCACTGAGTTTGCCTCTACCCGCCGCCTTGACTTCGCCACCGCTCTTGTGGCTGCTCCTCCTTCCAGTCCTCTGGCCGTCGGGGGTGTGTCTGCCCTTGGCTGTGACGCCCTAGAGGACAGGCAGTTTGAGCTAGAGTTCTTGGCAGCCGCTTCCCCTCATCTCTGTGCCATGCTCCTCGCCCCTGAGGGTGACCCCGACGCCCTTGACATTCCGACTCCTTGCACTTACGCTGAGGCAGTGTCAGGGCCTTGGGCCTCTCAGTGGAGAGCTGCCATGGACGCAGAGATGGCCTCCTACAGATCCACAGGCACCTACGTCGATGAGGTTCCCCCTCCGGGGGCGAACGTAGTCGACGGCATGTGGATCTACAGGGTGAAGCGGCCACCGGGATCTCCTCCGGTCTTCAAGGCGCGCTACGTGGCTAGAGGTTTCAGTCAGCGCGAGGGAGTTGACTTCTTTCAGACCTTCGCGCCCACCCCGAAGATGACCACTCTTCGGGTGTTACTACACGTAGCAGCACAGAGAGACTACGAGTTACACTCTCTCGACTTCTCTACTGCTTTCCTTCAGGGCAGTCTTCACGAGGAGGTCTGGTTGCGTCGTCCCTCTGCCTTCACTGGCTCTTTCCCTCCTGGGACCCAGTGGAGGCTGAGGCGACCGGTTTACGGACTTCGTCAGGCTCCTCGTGAGTGGCACGACACCCTGCGTTCTACCCTGTCTGACCTTGGGTTCCAGCCGTCTTCTGCTGACCCGTCGCTGTTCGTTCGTCGTGGCCCCACACCTTTCTTTGTTCTGGTCTACGTTGACGACCTTGTTTTCGCCACCCCTGACAGGGTTGCTTTGGCACACGTGAAGTCCGAACTGCAGAAGAGACACACCTGCACTGATCTTGGTGAGCTGCGCCACTACCTTGGCCTGCAGATCACCAGGGACAGAGCTGCTCGCACCATTACACTTTCACAGTCGCACATGGTGCAGCAGGTCCTTCAGCGGTTCGGGCTTCAGCACTCCACAGTACAGCGCACACCTCTTGCTGTTGACCACAGACTCACTGGACCCTTTCCTGACGAGCCGTTCGAGCCTAGTGGTCCCTACGCTGAGCTTGTGGGTTGCCTCATGTACCTGATGACTTGTACTCGCCCGGACCTCGCCTTCCCTCTCAGCGTTCTTGCGCGCTTTGTTGCGCCAGGGAGACACCGTCCTGTTCACTGGACAGCAGCTGTGAGGGTGGCGAAGTACCTAGCGACGACGTCAGGCGTGGGGCTAGTTCTTGGAGGGCAGCAGTCTGTCGTACTTACTGGTCACTGTGACTCCTCTTACGCTGACGACGCTGAGACTCACAGGTCTACTCAGGGGTACTGTTTCAGCCTGGGTTCTGGAGCTGTTTCCTGGCGGTCCACGCGCTCCTCTTCGGTCTCGACCTCTACAGCTGAGGCTGAGATCTACGCTGGTGCCATGGCGGCACAGGAGCTGCGTTGGTTGACCTTCTTGCTCACCGACCTTGGTGAGCGGCCGAGCTCTGCACCGACCTTGTTCACTGACAACAAGGCGTCTATTCTCCTTTGTCGAGAGCCACGACTGGAGAGCAGAGTGAAGCACATTCACGTCAGGTACTTTCTTCTGCGAGAGTTGCAGAGGCGTGGACAGGCTCGCTTTGAGTTTGTGGAGTCCGAGGCCAACACTGCAGACATCTTCACCAAGGCGCTTCCGCCTTGTGACCACCAGAGGTGCTGTGTGCAGTTAGGCCTTGTTGACACTGGTTCTCGTGTTGCTTAGACTTGAGTGTACTGTTTACTTTGCTTTCTATATACCTCTGTTACTTCTTGGACTGGCCTTGTGGCCACTGTTGTTTGTGCTCAGACTGTGTGGTGACGTTGTGATCCACCCTGAGCTTCGTTTCTTGGACTGGTCTTGTGACCGTACTCGTTTGGTTCTGCTAGACACCCCTCACTTAGGCTATGGGGGTGTGTCAAATGTTGTAGCCTATAGTGAGGTTTGTCTTAGGGGGTACAAAACTTAGGGTTAGCTATATGTACCCCAACCAACATCAATGCATCATTCATTCCTCATTCTGACACAGACCTAGCAAAGCTGCTGGTCGACTGCCAGCGCAGCACGGTCGACCGTGTGCCAGCACGACTTGGTCGACCGCGCTCCAGCAGAGCAAGTCCGCGGGGTGCCAACGTTGCAACAAGTCAGCTGTACAACGTTGCATCCGCAGGACAACGGTGCACCTGCTTTGCGGGTGCGCGCACCTGGTTTGTGCACCACACCTCGTCACGTGCACAGCGCAGGCGCCTAGATCGAGTCCACGCCAGCCACGCCGACCTCGAGATACCACCCCCGAGGTCCTCACAGAACCACCCCCGTGACCTTCGCACACGTCACAGGGGTATCCCGATCGACCAGGCAATCACCTCATCGACTGGACCCTCCTTGTGCCCGTCGACCTCGCGAGGTCGACCACCTGAAGTCGGCGCCCTAAGTTGACGTCGACAAGTCAACGCCCGTGCAGTAGCCCCGTGCGGGTCGACCACCTTCGTCGACCAGCTCGCCCACTACTGCAGGTCGGCTGCTCCCCTCACACCCGACCACGAAGTCAGCTCCGCCCAAGCGAGGACAGGGCCGTATCCCGTTGACACTCCACTGCCGCGTTCAAGCTTGGGCCCCCAACCCACACGGCAGAACTCCTCGGAGACTAGCTCGTCAGCGTGCACACAACACACAACACGACAGACACCGCACCAGCTGTGCAGAAGGGCACGGCACCTACTGCTGCACGTCATTTTCGCCGTCGTCAACTTCCGCCAGGCGCACCTGGCCGATCGCGACGGAGCACCGGTTGAAGGCCGGAAAGTGCAGCGCCTTCGTCAGGAAGTCAGCCGGCTGCTCAGCGGTCGGGATGTACTGCAGCGCAAACTTCCCCCACTTCACCATGTGCTGCAGCCAGGCCTATCGCCGCCCCATGCTCTTGGCGACCGTGATGGCCGACTTGTTGTCCACCCGGAGGACAGTCGGCTTCCCGGCGTCCAGTTGCCGGAACTCTGCGAGGAGGAAGCGAAGGCGGCGTCCCTCCTTGCCGGCTTCGGTGGCCGCGATGTACTCCGACTCAGTCGACGACAGTATCGAACACTTGATACGCTGGCTCGACTAGGAGACCGCGGCCCCTCCGTAGACGAACACGTAGCCGCCCGTGCTCGTCCGGTTCTGCTTGTCGCCGGCGTCGTCAGCATCTACGTAGCTGACCAGCTCCAGCGTCTCTAGACCACCGCCGAACTCTAGGGTGGTGTCACGCGTGTTGGCGAGGTAGGCGAGGCAGCGGTCGACCTCGAGGAAGCTGCCCAATTTGCTGCAGGCGAAGGCAATGTCCGGCCTCGTCGTCGTCGCCGCGAACTGCAGCAAGCCGACCTTCTGCCGGTACTCCTCCTCTTAGCGCTCTTGCGCCTCCTCGTCGTTGAAGGTGAGCTCGGCGTAGGCGTCGACGGAGACCGGCGTCTTCGGGGTCTGACCACCTTGCTCCTCGTCGATTAAACGCCGGCGCAGCTTGTCGGCGTAGCCGTGCTGGTGTAGCCACAGCTTCCTTGCTGGTCTGTCGTGCACGATCTCCAGGCCGAGGTACTTCTGCACCGGCAAAATTTCGCGCAGCTCGATAGCGGCTTCCAGCAGTTCCTGTCAGAGGTCCACTGGTGATCCCCGATTGATCCTAGGGAAGGGTTACAGGCATGTTGGCCTGGGGGGTTATGGGCGCACTCACCCGCTACACAAACAAGCCCTTTTATCCCAGTGGTTAGTGGCTGGGATTCTGACATGGTATCAGAGCGAAGGTCTCGGGTTCGAATCCCGGTGTGTGCACCTCGGGCATCCCAGTGCAGGGGGGTGTCAGAGGTCCACTGGTGATCCCCGATTGATCCTAGGGAAGGGTTACAGGCATGTTGGCCTGGGGGGTTATGGGCGCACTCACCCGCTACACAAACAAGCCCTTTTATCCCAGTGGTTAGTGACTGGGATTCTGACAGTTCCTCCAGCTCCCTTAGCATGGCGGTGCTGCTGCTGGCGGCGAGCAGGTCGTCGACGTAGACCAGCATCCAACAGGCCACTCCGTCGCTGGCGACCTTGAAGTAGAGACCCTCGTCGACCTGGCTCTTCTTCCGCCCAGCATCGACTAGCACGTCGTTGAGAGCCTTGTACCATAACAGCGGTGATTGCTTCAGCCCCTAGAGGCTCTTCAGCAGCTTGCACACCCGGTCGGTTTCGTCGTTAAAGTAGTCCGGCTGGTATATGTACATCACCCGGTCGAGCTTGCTTTGCAGGAAAGCGTTCTTCATGTCGAGCTGCATCAGGTTGAGGCCGCAGACAACAACGATGCTGAGGAAGATCCTGAGTATGACGTAGCTGCTCACCGGCGCGTACGTCTCGTCGTAGTCGGTGCCATACACCTGCGTGAAGCCTTTCACGACCAGCCTCGCCTTCTCGCGCTCGACAGTGTCGTCGAGGCGTCCTCGCCAGCAGGCTCACTGACCTCGGCGAGTAGAGGGAGCGTTGCCGTCGAGGTGTCCGCCGGCGGGTTGACCGGCGTCCACCCCGACGCCGGCCCTTGCTACTTCCACGCCTCCAGCGACATGGTCTCGTAGAACACCACGTCCGACGTGGTGACCACCCGGTTGTCGGCGATGTCGAGGAGCTCCCAGCCCTTACTCTCCCCCGACACGCTGAGATGGAGGCCCCACCGGGCCTTCGGCTTCAGCTTTCCACTGCGCTGCTGCTCCGAGACCAGGATCTGCGCCATGCAGCCCCAGACACGTGCTAGTGATAAGTCGGGCTTCTTTCCGGTGGGCAGCTGGTACGGTGTCGTCCCCGGTGGCAGCGCCGAGCACCCCAGGCAATTGCGGACCCAGACGGCCTGCCTCAGAGTGAGGTGCCACCAGTGATGCTGCACGCCCATGTGCAGCAGCATCGTCCGCACCGACTCCACCACCGTTCGCATCTCCCGCTCCGCCATGCCGTTCTGCTGCAGGGTGTACGGGCAGGTGAGGTCGTGGAGGATCCCCTTGCCGTCCATGAATGCGGTGGACTCCTTGCCGAGAAACTCCCCTCCTCGGTCAGAGCGCAGCTGCAACACCGACTTCTTCGTCTGCCTCTCCACCAGCACCAGCCACTTCTGGAACTCCAGCAGCACATCCGACTTCTTGGCGACCGGCCTCACCCACACGTAGCGGGTCTTGCGGTCCTTCAGCAGCAGGAAGTACAGGCTGCCGTCCTTGGCAGCCACGCGAAACGGCCCGCACAGGTCGATGTGCACGACGGCCAGCACGTCGTCGGCGTCGGAGCCTTGATGGGGGAAGGTGTGTCGTGCCAGCTTCCCGCCGACTCACGACACGCAGGGCGAAGTGGCGCCGGACGCCGACTTGAGGTCCAGCCTTGTAGAGACCTCATGCTTCGCCGAGCTCCGCAAGCCTCGCGTGCAGCCTGTCCGGCGTCGTGTTCGTTGCCGAGACGATCGCCCGCAGGGCCACTTCCTCCACCGAAGTCGTCACCGAGCAGGGACGCAGGTCGGTGCAGAGGACCCGGCCGGAGTACGTTGCTCGGCCGAGGACGTCGCCGGTTGCCGAGATAAGCAACATTCCGTCGCCGTCGTCCTGCAGCTTCACGCCGTTCTCCTTCAGCTGACCGGTCGACAGTAGGTTCGCGTGCATGCCCGGGACGTACAGCACGTCGGGGATGAGCACCCGCTTCCCGGCCTCCCCTTAGGCCTCCCCTTGCAGTGCAACAGTGCCCCGTCCTTGACGTCCTGTAGCGCCCCATTGAAACCACGCACGTGTTTAACGTCGCCTGTGAGAAGGGCGAGCGAGCCGAGCTGAAGAAGCTGAAGGAGGCGATGAGACCTTCAGCAGCCCAACCCAAGCAGCAGCTGAAGTGGGAAGAAGAGATGGGGAGGAAAATCGATTGGGGGAAAGCCATCACTATCCGGGACTCGCTCGCAACCCCATGCAGGGCAGGCGAGGTGGTGTTGAGGGTACACAGTAACAACCTCCAAGTGGGAGAGGGACTCCCCTTCTTGGGCGCAAGAGCAAAATGTGCACACTGTGGTGGAGTGGAGTCGCAGGACCATTGTTTATTCAACTGCCCAGCAATCCAGCCAATTGTCGGGGTGATGAAAAAGGCGGTGCAATGCATGAACCCGGGCAGGGAAATGAAGTCCCTCGGTGACATGCTCTTTCAGAAGAGCGGTACGGCGTCGGGCTTTTCGGAAGCTGCAATCATCTCACTCACAGCGCAGCAAGTATGGCTGGAGAGATGCAACGCGGTTTTTCATGGCAGCCACTTCTAGCCAAAGAGAGCACTGAGGCGCATAGCAGTTGGTTTCACAAGGCACGTGAAGATCTACTACAGAGCGCAGAAAAAGACGGCTCGCAGAAGTGGGCAGAAAAAGACAGGCGATTGGGGACACCTGTATGCTGACGAGGCGGATGCCATGCGCAGACTGTACGAGAACGAGGCCTCGATGACGTGGAAGGCAGGCTTCAAAGCAGTCTGGGAAGATGGCGGGGTAGCTTTTCAACCTCCATAAAATGATGAGGGGGTTTTTTGGGTACCTGTTTCCCGCCATGCCTTCCTAGCATCAGTTACGACTGCGGATGTTTCTATACGTATAGTGTACTTATATCCACCAGAAAAAAAAAAGTTTAACGTCATCGCCCGGCTGCGTGTCGACGAAGACCTTTTTCGTCCCCATCAGGTGGTGCGAGCAGCCGCTGTCGAGCAGGACCACCGCCGGGTTCGCCTGCACAGCTGCCGCCACCGCCTGGAAGTCCTCGCCAGCCTCCGGCGCCAGCGAGACGGTCGGCTCCACGACGCCGACCAGCGAGCACGACGCCTCCTTGTCGTCTCGCCCCTTGCCGCCAGCAGAGGAGGCGACGTCCTTTGCCGAGGTCGACTTGTTCGACTGCTTCTCCTTGCGCGGCTTGCTTCCTCTTGCGCGGCTTGCTTCCTCGATGCGGACGACGGCTGGCCGACCTCTCGCGGCCTCCCTTAGCATCGTCGTCGTTGGAAACACTGCGGTCGGGGCATTCGAAGGAGAGGTGGTCGGGGCTGTGGCAGATCCAGCACTCCCGACGTCGACTTCCTCCTCCTCGACCACCATCCTTGGCCGACTTCTGCTTGTTGGCGTCCTTGGTCGGTTTCTAGCCACTGCTACCACCGGCGCCAGTCTGCCCGCGCTGCCCCGGTCGACCACCTTGCTTTGTCGGGGCGGCGTAGTTCACCTGCGCCAGGAGCTCCTGGGACCGCTCGGCCTCCTGCATCGACTCGGCCTGCAAGATGTACAAGGTCAGGGTGTCCTGGATGCGCATTGCCTGCGTGCTCGGCGCCATCGACAGCCGCTTCAGTAGGTTGTAGCTGCTCGGGAGTCCCTGCATGACGTGGGTGACGTACGACGCCGTCGAGTACTGCGCGCCGGATATCCTGATGGTGTCGAGAATTCGTCGAGCCCGGTTGCAGTAGCCGGTCGCAGTCTCCTGGTCGGCTGCCCCTCGAGCTGAGCGATGAACAAGTCGTCGGTGACTTGGTAAGTCGACTCGATGAAATGCCACGCCCGGTGGCCGGCGTCGAGGTACTCCCTGCACGACTTCAAGGCGATCTGCACGCCCGGCGAGCAGCACCGTGAAGGTCAGCTGCACGACGCGAAACTCCGCTCGCTAGTCGGGGTAGTGCTCCTCCGGTGTCGCCACGGTGCCACGGGTGAAGCCGATCAGCCATCTCAAGCTGGGGCTCAATAGCTTCCTTCCAGGTGAGAATGTCGGGTCGACCGACCAGCAGGGGGGTGACCGAGATCCTCTCCAGCGTGAACTTGAAATAGCCATAGCTCGGTGCTATCCCGCCCGCAGTCATGTGGGTCGCCAACATCGGCGACAATCCGCTTCGACGCCCTCCGGCGTCGCCCTGCGAGGTGCCTGCAGCCGCCAACGACTGCATCCCTCGCCCCTGAACGTCGCCGACTTCATCAGCGGGAATCACACCTCACTGCCTCGACGTGCCTCTTGCACTGCTGCTGACTTGGCCACCACCGACGGTGATGCCCACGTCGACGCCGCCCGCAGTGTTCACAGTTTGAGGAGATTCAGGCCGAAATGGAGGGTGCTCCGTTGCCCTCACAACGCGGATACCAGCCTCGATGACCGCCCAGGGGAGGTCGTTGAGCTCCCTCACCTCATGGCGTCTCCTGGCACCTTCCAGACGTACCTCCATGGCGTCTGCAACACCAGCGTCACCTACGGCGCCTACCATGGTGACTACCGCATAACTGCCGGCCTACGAACACGATAGGTAAGTGCAAAAGTCGGCTAGACTGACTACGTCGCATTGCCGTCCACGCTCACCGCGCCAAGCGGAGATAGCTTTGTCAACGGGAGCTAGACTACGGGCTAGGCACGGGTGTAAGAAGAGTGATTGTAGCGTTTGTTCCTTAGTCGTTTGCTTGTGCTTGCACTACTTGCTGGTTCACGGGGAAATTTGGCAAGAGTTTCACTAGCAGAGGTTTGCAACATTGGCGTGCAAGACTAGATCACACCTAGCAAAGCTGCTGGTCGACTGCCAGCGCAGCACGGTCGACCGCGTGCCAGCACGACTTGGTCGACCGCGCTCCAGCAGAGCAAGGTCGCAGCTTGCCAACGTTGCAAGTCCGCGAGGTGCCAACGTTGCAGCAAGTCGGCTGTACAGCGTTGCATCCGCAGGACAACGGTGCACCTGCTTCGCAGGTGCGCGCAGCTGGTTGGTGCACCACACCTCGTCACGTGCACAGTGTAGGCGCCTAGATCGAGTCCATATCAGCGATTGCGCCCACCAGCCACGTCGACCTCGGGATACCACCCCCAAGGTCGTCCTCGCAGAACCACCTTGGCGACCTTTGCACACGTCACCCGAATATCCCGGTCGACCGGACAACCACCTCCTCGACTGGACCCTCCTTGACCCTGTCGACCTCCGAAGTCGACGACCACCACCTGTTGACCAGCTCCATGTCGACGACACTTCGAGTCGATCATGTCCACGTCGACCAGTGCACCCATCAGCTGACCACGCCCAATCGGCTTCCCCTGGTCGGCATCACCACAGCGACGCCTCCGTCGTCGACCTCGCCAGGTCGACCACCTGAAGTCGGCGACCTAAGTCGACGACGACAAGTCGACGCCCGCGCAGTGGCCCCGTGCGTGTCGTCCACCCTCGTCGACCAACTCGCCCACTGCTGCAGGTCGGCTGCTCCTGTGAGGATCTGGTTCAGGAACGATTGAACTATTGAATAATGCACACGGGTACAACGCGAGGCTATATATAGGCTCGACACAAAGGCAGTAACCCGAGTGTTGCCGGAAGGTTCCGCGGGTCGCGAAGCGTCCCGAACGGGTCCTTCCCGAATTCGGTAGAAGGCAATTCGGTGGCAACCGAAAGCCTAGAATTCGGTGCACTCAACCTAGTTCGGTGCCTATAACTATAATAAATATAGTAAAAGCAACGAACCTAGGAAATCTAGCAAAAGCAAGCAAAATAAAGCAAAGCTAAGCTAGATAATGCATAATAAAGCAGAATCAAGCTAGTAAATCATAGCAAAGCCGTCGTACTCTCACACGTCCCCCCTCAAAGCTGGGTGGCGTGAGATATATGTCAGAATATTATGCTCTAGCCTGTAGTGGGGTGCTCTATAGCGAGTACAACCCTTCTAGGGTTTGCTATTTGTATCCCCATTCTTGCTAGTGCAAACTCTCCTTTGCTCATTTCTCTCTTGCCTAGCTAGGGTTTACCTAGCTATGGCTCATGATTCTAGCTCCTATTTTGACATGCTATCAGAGCGGTTACGCTCCTGGCCTGTGGGCCCGCCTGCTTCCGCTGCCTTCCTGTGTGTCGCGCGTCCCGTGGCGCGCGATGTTCGTTTTTTCTTCCCGCCGCGCGCTCGGGGCGCGCGGCGGTTTTCTGCCCGCCGTGCGCCCCGAGGCGCGCGGCGGTTTCCCACCGTCGAAGCGCCCCCCGTCGCCCGTCAAAGCGCTCCCCCCCGTCGCCCGTCGAAGCGCCCCCGTCGCCCGTCGGAGCGCCCCCCGTCGCCCGTCGAAACGCCCCCGTCGCCCGTCGAAGCGCCCCTGGGACCCGCGCGCGGCCCGTACGGGCTGCGCCAGGCCCGCGCGCGGCCCGTACGGGCTGCGCCAGGCCCGCGCGCGGCCCGTACGGGCTGCGCCAGGCCCGCGCGCGGCCCGTACAGCCCGCGCGCGGCCCGTACGGGCTGCGCCAGGCCCGCGCGCGGCCCGTACGGGCTGCGCCAGGCCCGCGCGCGGCCCGGGCAGCCCGCGCGCGCCTCGTCCGGCCTGCGGCAGGCCCGTGCGCGCGCCTCGTCCGTCCCCCGAGCTTCTGCCGGCGCCCCACCCCCGCTACTGCCCGCGTTCCTGTGTTAGGGTTTGGGGGTGGAGGGTATGGGGGTGCCGTGAGTGTGAGCCGTCCCCTGCTCCTCCTCCTCCTCCGTCTCCCACTGCTGCAGCTGCCGCTGAGGGGGGTGGGTGTGTGGGGAGCCGAAGGAGTGGTGCTGGTTAGAGGGGTGACGTGGGAGTGGAGTTAGGGGTTGCAGCAGGGGGTGTGTGTTGGGGGGTGTGGGACAGTTGGAGGAGGTTGGGTGGAGGCAGCCGTCGTGTCGTCTGCAGCGCCTGTATTCCGGGGTTCTGATAGCCACCGGTAGCTCAGAGAGCCGGTTGCACCTGTCGCCCGTGGGTCCGTTGCTCCTGTCGCTGCTGATCAGACGCAGAGCCTGTTACTCCTGTATTCCGGGGCCCTTGCTCCCGGTAGCCACTAGAGCTGCACCAGAGCCGTCTGTTGCCCGTGTGTCTGCAGCTTCAGTCGTCGCCTCCACTCCTCTCTCCCCTCGCCAGCCCTCCTCCTCCTCACTTGCCCTCTGTGACCACCTCTAGCTTTGCTCATAATTGTGAACTTTAAACTATTGCTTCTTGAACTTGTGCTCAGAATGTGTGGTGACATTGTGATCCACCCTGAGCTTGTACTGCTTTGCTTGCTCTGCTGATTACACCCCACTTTGGCTATGGGGGTCTATCAGAATATTATGCTCTAGCCTGTAGTGGGGTGCTCTATAGCGAGTACAACCCTTCTAGGGTTTGCTATTTGTATCCCCATTCTTGCTAGTGCAAACTCTCCTTTGCTCATTTCTCTCTTGCCTAGCTAGGGTTTACCTAGCTATGGCTCATGATTCTAGCTCCTATTTTGACAATACACCCTGCTTGACAAGATAATCCTTGAGAGCACGGCGTGCGTTGCCCATATCAGCTTCTGCAACCCAACTGTCCTCCGACGGGTCATATCCCTTCCAACGTATCAGGAACTCGAGCGTATTGCCGCGTCTGCGTCGATGAGCGAGAACTCGTTCCACCTCGTACTCTGGTTCATCCTGTACGAGAACAGGTGGTGGCAGCGGTAGCTGTTGTCCTGTAAACTGTTGGTTGGGGTCCTTGTAGGGCTTCAGCAGCTGAACATGGAAAGCGTTGTGAAGCTTCCACATAGTAGGTAAGCGCAAGCGGAATGTAACTGGTGTCACCATTGCCTCAACGCGAAAAGGACCACAGAAGCGAGGCCGGAGCTTGGACGGAATGTGAGACAAGTCCAAGTTGCGTGTGTCGAGAAGCACCTGATCTCCGACTGCTACTGAGTGATCTCGTCGCTGTCGATCGGCATACTGCTTCTGGGAGTTCTGCATCGTGGTGAGACGTCGCTGAGTCTTCTCCCATAGCTGCTGCATGGTGGTAACGAAGTCGTGTGCGGCTTGAACGTGTGCCGGTGTAGTTGGCTGCTGTGGTGTAAGTGGTTCCCGTCCATAGCACAGGAAGAATGGAGATTTCCCTGTGGCCGCATACGACGCATTGTTGTAAGCGAACTCAAGCGTTGGTAACTGTAGATCCCAGTGGCTGATGTCGTCTTTGCAAGCTGTGCGCAGTAACTGTTCAACCACCTGATTGAGTCGCTCAGTCTGAGGGTGATATGCTGAAGACATCGCAAGCTTTGTCCCCAACAATCCCATGAGTTCCCTCCAGAACTTACTAGTGAATTTTGGGTCTCTGTCTGAGATGAGTGTAGCGGGGATGCCGTGGATGGTGATGATGCGGTCGAAGAAGAGTCGAGCAGTTGCTTCAGCTGTAGCTGTGGCGTTGGTCAGTATAAAGTGACCCATTTTGGAGAACTTATCGATTACTACGAGGATGGCGTCATGCCCTCGTGAGGTCGAAGGAAGTCCCGTGATGAAGTCTAGGCTAAGGACCTGCCATGGCTGCTCCGGTATGGGTAGAGGCTGAAGTAACCCTAGTTTTCTCTGCTTGCTACTCTTCATCCGCTGGCACGTGTCGCATGAAGTGACAAACTGCTGCACGTCTGCTGCCATCCGGGGCCAGTAGTAATACTTAGCTAACGTCCTGTTAATCCCGAAATGTCCCGCGTATGCCACATCGTGGAACTCCTCCAGTAAGATCTGTCGGAGCGGGGCATAGTTCGGTACCCAAATCTTTCCCGATCCCTTTCTTACAGCTAAGTCATTCTCCCACTGTAAATGTAAATTTTTGAAAGTGTGTAACACTTTCTAAAATTGTGTATTGTGAATAGCGAAGATATTTGTACCGAAGCAAAATGCTTCGGCGAACCGCTACTTTTTGTACCGAAGCAAAATGCTTCGGCGAACCGCTACTTCGGCGAGAGTTTATCCTCTACGGGGGGGTAGGTTTCCTCCGGGGATCTCCTTAAAAGCCCAAAAAAAAAAAAAAAAATCGGCGAGAGTCGCCGCATCTCACCGCGCCGACAAGGGAAAGGCGCCAGCCGTCGAAGATGAACCCGCTGCACCCGACGACGCTGATTCCGACTCCGACAGCGATGCGGGTGAGGAACCAAACAATCCTATGCCCCTCGTGCCTAATGATCTCCTCCCCCCTCTCCCCTCTCCTCACCCTTCCACCGCGGCCGCCGCCTTCAACCGCAAAGGCGTCCGTGACCAGGCGGAGGTGTTCGAGGCACTTCAGACCTACCTGGCACACGTGGAACACAAGATCCGCGGAGGCGACGCCGCCGGTGCTCTTAAAACCGTCGGTCAAGCTCAAGACCTCATCAAGCGCCGCTTCGACGTCTTGGTCGTCGCCGACCATGCCGGGTTCGACGTGGCTGAGCGCTACCAGCTCCTCAAGACTACGGCGGTGCTCACCTCACGCTCCTTCAAGATGGCGGTGGCGGATATGGCAGCCCTCAAGCGTATGAAGACCGGCTTCGCCCGCGGGAGCCGTCCGTTTCACCACGACTCCCCCATTTCATGCCAAAGACCATGGGCAGCGGCAACGGCTGTCGGGGCTTTAAGGAAACCTGTTTCCGCTGCGGCTAGAATGGCCACATGGCTAGCGCATGCCCCCATGGAGGCCATGGGGGCAATGGGCCCGCACCGGTGGTGTGAGAGAGGCCCTAAGCAACCTCGCCCCCCCACCTCCCCGCACCCAAGGTTCTCATACCTTGGCTGCCTTTGATGGAGGGTGGGGGAGGGTTGGGCCGGGTGTGGACCAGGGGTCCTTGGTAGCGGCTGCTTAGCCCAAGGCTAGAGGCATGGAGTGCCCTAGGCTGTTTGTGTACGTGGGTATGCGTGTGTGTGCGTTTTTACGCAAAGCCCGGATGGCTATGAATTTGTATTACTAATTATAATGGAATGTTGCTCAGGTCATTGGCCTTGGAGATCCAGCCTTATGACAAGTTATGTCACAAAAAAAAAAAAAAAAAAGAGGGAGAGAGAGAGAGGGGGAGAAGGGTATGGGAAGGCAACGACCAACTCAATAGCACGAGAAAGTCACAATGCTTCGCATGGCAAGGCATAGTGAATTCCCGTTGGACAATAGTGCCTGTTGCCACCCAGCTAACATGCCTTGCGAGAGAGAGAGAGAGAGAGAGAGAGAGAGAGAGAGAGAGAGAGAGAGAGAGAGAGAGGGAGAGAGAGAGAGAGGAAGAAGAAAGAGAAGCGCGCGCGTAACGCGCATGGACCCTCACTTGACCGGTTCTCCCTTTGACACCCACAAAGAGGGGTGATACATGTTGTATCCAACAGATTCTTAGCCTCACTCACGTGCGCTCGCAACCTCATTACCCTTATCAAAACCACGAGGTGCATGTCGTTATGCGTGAATGACCTGCTCATACGTGCGCGCCGATACATTTCACGTAATTTGAACGTCATGGTTCGATCCTGTACCTCTGCCATCCCGCAACGAAACACCCCATGGCAGCCGCCACGCCTTCATGGTCGGGGGAGCAGGACGAGATCTTGGCAAATGCGGTTACCGATCGTGATGTCACAACCATGGGTGTGTCAGTAATAACGGACTGGAATGACTGTACTAGCACAAAGTTGGATACAAGTAGTAAACCCTAATCTAGTGTACCCCCTAAGGTGTAACCCACTACAGCCTACAATCATATAAACATATAATGTTTGACACACCCCCATAGGCGCAGTGGGAGACAACCACAGGGTCACGAGACCAGTCAAAGCAAAGGAAGGCAAGCTCAGGGTGGATCTCAAGGATTCCACACAAATTCCGAGCACAAGCTAGTGGTCACAAGACCAGTTCACATGCAGGTTTATAACAGAGCAAGAGATACAGTGATCACAACCTAGCAAGTGTAAACATGCAGGTATAGATATATATAGTGATCACAGTACAAGCAAAGTCAAGAGGTAAGTAAGTGAGGTCCAGTAGGCACAAGGCCTAGTAGAGTGCAGAAGCGCTGATGGTCACGAGGCTGAAGCGCCTTGGTGAACACATCAGCAGTGTTGGCCTCAGTGGCCACGTAGCGAATACAAAGCTGACCACGCTGCTGCAACTCTCAAGCAAGGAAGTACCACAGGGCGATGTGCTTCGTTCTGTGCTCCAGTCTGTGCTCCTCACACAAGGCAATGGCAGCCTTGTTGTCGACGTACAGCACTGGAGGAGAACGAGGCCGCTCTCCGAGGTCGGTCAGCAGGTAGGTCAGCCAGCGTAGCTCCTGAGCAGCCATGGCTGTGGCGTAGATCTCAGCCTCACAACTGGAGCCGAGAACATAAGGAGAGCGCGTAGAGCGCCAAGAAACTGAGCCAGAGCCAAGGCTGAAGGTGTAACCCTGAGACGACCGCTGAGTGGCCTGGTCGTCTGCCCAAGAAGCGTCTGAGTGCCCTGTGAGAACAACTCGGTCTCGCCCTCCAAGCACAAGCCCCATGCCCGACGTACTGCACAAGTAGCGCAACACCCTCTTAGCGGCATCCATGTGCTCCTTCCTGTGACGGCCAGGAGCGACATAGCGTGCAAGGATGCTAAGAGGGTATGCAAGGTCAGGTCGAGTGCAGGTCATCAGGTACATGAGGCAGCCCACAAGCTCTGGATACGGGCCACTCGGCTCTACGGACTCATCCGAAGGCAGAGCTGAGAGCGAGTGACCGGTAGGCAGAGGAGTGGACTGAGGCGAGGAGTACGTGAAGCGGAAGCGCTGGAGAACCTGCTGCACCATGTGTGACTGAGTCAGGGTAATGGTGCGCCGTGCTCTGTCCCGGGTGATCCGCAAGCCAAGATAGCTTGTCAGCTCACCTAGGTCTGTGCACGTGTGTCTCCTCTGCAGCTCCGACTTCACGTAGGCGAGTCCTGCAGTGTCAGCAGTGGCAAAGACCAAGTCGTCGACGTACACGAGGATGTAGAACGGCGGCAGCGAAGTGTCGGTGCGCAGGAACAGCGACGGGTCAGCTGTAGAAGGCGCGAACCCAAGAGCCGCAAGTGTAGTCCTCAGTGTGTCGTGCCACTCACGCGGAGCCTGGCGGAGACCGTAGACTGGCCGCTGAAGCCTCCACTGGGTACCAGGAGGAAACGACCCAGTGAAGCCAGGTGGGCGGCGCAGCCAGATCTCCTCGTGCAGGCTGCCCTGCAAGAAAGCAGTGCTGAAGTCAAGTGAGTGAAGCTCGTAGTCGCGGTGAGCGGCTATGTGCAGCAGCACCCGAAGAGTAGTCATCTTCGGGGTGGGGGAGAAGGTCTGGAAGAAGTCAACTCCCTCTCGCTGACTGAAGCCTCAAGCCACGTAACGCGCCTTGAAGACAGGCGGAGAACCCGGCGGCCGCTTCACCCTGAAAATCCACATGCCACTGACGATGTTCGCCCCAGGAGGGGGAACCTCGTCGACGTAGGTGCGTGTGGACTTCCAGGAAGCCATCTCGGCGTCCATGGCTGTCTGCCACTGAGAGGAGTAGGGACCCGCCATCGCCTCAGCGTAAGTGCGCGGGGTCGGGATGTCTGGTGCATCCGGGTCTCCCTCAGGGGCAACTAGCAAGGACACGAGACGGGGCAAAGCAGCAGCAAGACACTGGAACTCCTCCTGTCTGTCCTCAAGGACGTCCGTGCCAAGAGCACACTCACCCCCGACGGACGGAGGACAGACAGACTCAGACTCAGACTCAGCAACAAGGCTAGCAGCGTAGTCTAGACGACAGGCAGCAGCAAAGTCAACCAACTCAGCGACCAGAGCAGACGCAGTCGAGGACTCAAAGGTAGGGTTAGTGACAACAGTAGCGAGGAGACGCGTGACAGTAGGGTGCTCAGCACGGTACCGGTCAGACTCAGGGTCCGGAACGTGAGGCAAAGAGGACGCAGGAGGAGACGGTAGAGGGACACGCTGAGGAGCAGTAGAGGGACGCAAAGTCATGTAGTGAGTGCCTGGGACAGGAGGAGGACGCTCACGACGGACACGACTACCAGTGCGAGCAGGACGAACAGGCGACGCAGGACGAGACTCAGGCTCACGACGCTCTGTAAGACCTCCTGTGGGACCAGTGTAAGGAGAGGGAGCAGGGAGAGGCGAGGTAGGCGGTAACTGTGACTGCGGCTGGACAGGCGGAGGACACTCTACGGAGGGAGGAGGACAAGGAGGAGGAGCCTGCCCAAGAACCTGCTGAAGGAGCGGTACGAAGTACGGTCGCGGCCGCGCAGCGTCTCCAGAAGCAGAGGAGACTCCAGCGGCCGGGTCCACAGCACCAGCAGCAGCTCCACCGACCGGGTCCTCAGCACCAGTAGTAGCTCCAACGCCCGGGTCCTCAGCAGCAGCAGCAGCAGCGCCACCGCTCGGGTCCTCAGCTCCAGCAGCAGCTCCACCGTCCGAGTCCTCAGTACCAGCAGCAGCTCCACCGTCCGGGTGCTCCGCATCAGCAGCAGCGCCACCACCCGGGTCCTCAGCTCCAGCAGCAGCTCCAACGTCCGAGTCCTCAGCACCAGCAGTAGCTCCACCAGGCGGGTCCGCAGCACCAGCAGCAGCTCCCACGTCCGGGTCCTCAGCACCAGCAGCAGCGCCACCCCCAGGGTCCGCAGCACCAGGAGCACCACTCCGAAGACTGCAGCGCCGTGTGTACCACTCGCGGATCTGCTGAATGGGGGGGAGCTCCTGGGTAGGAGGGGAAGTACCGGGACGAGCTCCAGCAGCACCTCTCCGGAGGCGGCAGTACTCGAGGTACCTCTCCTGCAGCTGCTGGGAGGAGAGGGCTCCTCCAGGTGTAGCACGCTCAGGCTCAGCACCCCCAGACGCAGCACCCCCAGACCCAGCACCCCCAGGCTCAGCACCTCCAGGCTCCGCACCTCCAGGCTCCGCACCTCCTGGCTCAGCACCCCCAGGCTCCGCACCCCCAGACTCAGCACTCCCAGGCTCAGCACCCCTAGACGCAGCACCCCCAGGCTCAGCACCCCCAGACGCAGCACCCCCAGGCTCAGCACCCCAAGGCTCAGCACCCCCAGACTCAGCACCCCTAGACGCAGGACGAGAGTCAACAGCTACCTCGACAGGCTCACCCGGGTCTACCTGGGACACACCTGAGGGAGCAGCACCCTGAGGGGGGAGGGGGTCTGGTACCTCAGCACCTGGAGCGAGGAAGAGAGGCGGGGGGGGGAGCGGGGCAGTGCGGTAGGGGAAGAGGCGGTAGTAGGGGACGGACTCGTCAAAAGTGACGTCCTGAGAGGCCAGGACACGACGCGAGGTGGGGTGGTAGAACTGCCAGCCAGGGGCGTCCGGGACAAAGCCAAGGAAGACGCAGGGGACAGCGCGACGGGAGAGCTTGTCCGCGGACGTGTCGCGGACAAAAGCTCGGGATCCCCAGACCCGAAAACGCGACGCATCGCCAGCCTCTCCCGTCCAACGCAGTGTCGGAGAAGTCTCGGGCAAGGAGACACGGGGCCAGAGGTTGAGCTGATGCGCAGCGTATCGGACTGCAAACGGCCACAGAAAGTGGGGGGCAGCCGCATGAACCAAGGAGGTACGAGCGACCTCCATGACCAAGCCAATGCGGCGCTCAGCAACCCCATTCTGCTGTGGAGAGGCCGGAAGCGTGAACGACTGCTCAATGCCCTCCTGCTGACAGAAGGCCTCCAAGAGGCCAGAGGAAAACTCTCCACCTCTGTCAGAGTGCAGACGCAGGACAGGGAAGTCGGAGTGGAAACGCTCACTGAGCTGGAGACGAGATCTGCGGATCCAAGGGATCAAGATATCAGGGACGTCACCCTTGGTGCGCAAGGGGAAGACCGTGGTGTAGCGCGAGAAGTCGTCAACAACAATCAGGAAGTACCTCTCCTGACCCTGGCCACGGACGCGGGCTGGGCCCCACACGTCCATGTGGAGCGTCTGCAAAGGAGCAGTCGTCGGGGGAAAGGAGGAGGAGTGAGGAGCGGCGCGCTGCCGCCCCTCGACACAGGGAAGACAGGGAGGAGCAGGCGAGGCTGGAAGGGGAGGGAGCACCCTGGGAAGACCAGCAACAAGGTCCCGTTTGTGCATGGCCCGAAGGCGCTGCACAGACGGGTGACCAAGGCGGTGGTGCCAAAGGACAGTCTCATGCGCCAGAGAGCGACACGAGCAGGGGGCGGACAGCTGACCTGACGCAGACGCAGACGCGGACGCAGCTACCTGAGGGGACGCAGTGGTCAGTGTGTAAAGGTCCGACCCCGGCTCCCGAGTGAAGGTAGCCAGGTGGCGACCCGTCCGAGCACACGTGCAGTGTGTCACGCGCTCGTAGGCAGGGGTGAACTGGTGAACACCCCCGTCCTGGAGCGCACTACCTGCCACCAAGTTCGTAGAGAACGAGGGGAGGTAGAGACCTGACAGCGTGCCGGACGGGACCGCCGGACAAGGAAGAACAGTGGAGGAGGTCGCAATGACCGGACCCCCAGAGGGGTCAGCAAGGGAGACAGCAACTGGCCGAGCGAGAGGCTCAAGGACAGTGCGGTCACGAAAGAAGGAGCGAGAAGCACCTGAGTCCAGTGTGAAGGTGTGCAGTGCTGCAGTCGACTCAGTACCAGGGGGCACGGACGCACGAGCACCTAGGGCTGCAGCCTCACCAGGACCTGTGGGAGCAGACGCACTAGCACCTAGAGCGGCAGCCGGACTGGCTTGAATGCCCGGGTCGGGCGGAACACGCAAGTACTGAGCACCCTCTCCACTAATAGACATCGCATACATGGCAGTGAGAATAGCATCAAAGTCTAAAGCCCAAATATCAACACCCCTCTTTTCCAGATCAGCCCAGCGCGGCAGCTCAGTGGCAGCAGGAAACTGAGTGCGCCACGCGTCGTTAAGGCGCGCGAAGCAGCGCTGCGTGGGGTGCGGCCTCCCACACTGCTGGCCGCTGCGGTCACCTGTGCGAATGACGTACGTGCAGGTAACGCTACGCTGCGCATACCACTCACGGGCGGCCTGAAGCGTCGGGGCGGGCTGCTGACTCTGCCCTCCGCCAGTGCCTCCACGACCACCACCCCCACCGCCGCCGCCCCGGCCACCTCCACCCCTGCCGCCGCCACGACCACCTCCGCCTCCGCTGCCGCCTCCACCACCACTCCCACCGCTGCTGTCTCCTCCCCCACTGCCGCCACTAGTCTCCCCAGCCGCGCCTCCACTCCCACCGCCTCCACCCCCACCTCCTCCGCCACCACCCCCACCCCTGCCCCCCTTGTTCCTGCGGCGCCCGCTCGAAGCAGACGCGGTCCCGACCTTCTCAGCACCAAGAAGGTCGACAGCAGCAGCAGAGGCGACAGAGGGGAGGAGGGGGGAAGGGGAACACCCCTCAAAGAACGGGGTGCGGGGGTCGCCACGAGAGGTGCCTACAGCGACGATGCTCGCCTCAGCTGCAAGCAGTTCCTTCTCGAGGAGGGCAACAGTGAGCTCAGTGGGGGAGCGAGAGAGGAAGTGGTCCCTGACTGCGCGCAGAGAGTCAGGGAGGCGGGTGACGATGTGGTAGAGAGTGATCCAGAGCGGGGGGGGGTTGCTAGTGAGAAACTCGGCAGGCATAGCAGCGCGAAAGCGGGCCTCACTAGTCTTAAGGTGGGTGATGAGGTCTGCGACAGTGTGAAAGGAGGCTAGGTCGGGGAACAGGTAGGGGAGAGTGAGGCGGCCTAGCGTGGCAGAAGCGGGTGAGGAGTAGCGGGCAACTACAGCGGTGTAGAGGTCCTTAGCAGTCTTGCACTGGCCGAAGTGCTCGCGCTCGTCTAGCGGCAGGGAGTTGCGAATAGCAAAGCGAGCGTGCGCATCACGGGTCTGCCACTGGGAACGCAGAGTGCTGTCAGCAGACGAGTCAGGGGCAGTGGCATGGCCTAGGGCATGGTCGTACAGTGAGATATCTTCCTTGGCAGTGAGCTGTAGGAACAGGTGTAGGTCATCGAGCCAGGTTTCGAACTTCACTGGACGGCCCTCGGCATCGAAAGCTAGAACTGGCGGACTAGCCATAGTGACAGTAGCAGTAGTAGTAGTGGCAGTAGTAACAGTAGTAGTAGGAAGCGTGGCAGCAGGAGCTGCAACGGCGCACTGGTGGCAGCTGCAGTGGTAGCAGTGTGCGCGGTAGGTAGAAAATAAACAGCAGTGAGATCGAGTGCCTCGCGGGCAGCGGCTGCAGAAGCGCACGGGCAGCAGCGGCGCACGGGGAACGGCAGTGCACGGGCAGCGGCGGCGCACGGGCAGCGGTGCGCAAGCAGCAGCGGAAGCAGCGGCGTACGAGCGGTTGCGGGCAGCGGGGCGTGTGCGAGCAGGCGACGAGCGGCTGCGGGCGGGCGGCCGCTGCGACGGCGGGCTGCGGGCCTGCGGGGCGTGCGCGAGCGGCAGCGGCTGCGGGCCTGCGGCGCACTAGCGGTAGCGGGCGACTCGCGGGCGGCGGCTGCAAAGGCGCACGGGCGGCAGCGGCGTCGGTGCACGGGCGGCAGCGGCGTCGGCGGACGGGCGGCTGCGGGCAACGGGCGTGCGGCAGCTGCGGCGGCGAGCTGCGGGCCTGCGGGGCCACGGCGGGGTGTGCGCGAGCGGGCGACGGGCGGCTGCAGCAGCGGGCGCGTCAGCGAGGCGCACAGGCAGCGCGCGGGCAGCGTGCGGGGCCGCGCGTAAAGAAAACAGCCGCGCGCGTGCGGCTAGCGGGGCGCGCGCAGCGAAATCGACCGCGCGCGGGCGGGTAGCGGGATACGCGCGCTAAAAAAAAGAAAAATCGAGTCGCGCGCGGGCGGCTGGCGGGCTGCGCGCGCGCGGTAGGTAGGAGGCGCACGAGGGCGCGTAGGCGCACGAGGCGCACAGTAGGTAGGTAGGTATGTAGGTAACGGTGGGCCCTAAGAACGGTCCTAGCGAAGGACCTGCTCTGAAACCATGTCAGTAATAACGGACTGGAATGACTGTACTAGCACAAAGTTGGATACAAGTAGTAAACCCTAATCTAGTGTACCCCCTAAGGTGTAACCCACTACAGCCTACAATCATATAAACATATAATGTTTGACAGGGTGGTCGCCTCCGAACAGGCGTTCGCTTGGTGGGCTTCCTGGTGCGAGAGCTCCTTGATCCTGTCGGTCATTGTCAATGGATATTGGCTTCCTTGGAAGGCATTCTCACCACCGCCGTTCCGTGAGCAAAATCACGCCGGAGTCTTGAAGCACACCGACTTCACCCGATCGGCAATTCAGGAATTGCTCACATCGGGAGCAGCAGCAGTTGCATCTAGCTCATCGGCCGTTACATGCATCAGCCCACTCAACGTTGTGGAACAACGCAACAAGTGAAAGGTCAATCAATACCTAATTGTCCCCAAATTCAAGTACGAAGGACTTCTTCATGTCGATGAACTGGCAAAGCCGGGCGACTGGATGTTCTCGGTTGACTTAAAGTCTGGCTATCATCACATCGACATTCACTCACCTTGCTGGTCATTTCTCGGCTTTCACTTCGAAGGCACCGACTATTTTTTCAAGTCGTTGCCGTTTGGCCTCGCTACAGCGCCCTTCCTGTTCACCCAGTTGATCAAGCAGTTGGCACGGAAATGGCGAGCGCAAGGCATTCGGGTCATACCCTATGTGGACGATATATTGTTCCTTTGCGACTCGGAGAAGGACGCTCGTTTGAAGAGTGGTGCAGTCATTCGAGACCTCAAGGAGTCGGGGCTCGTCATCAACGCAAAAAAGTCGCACCTGATCGCGACTCAAAAATTGCAATAGAAAACAAATGCAATATAAATCATTCCAACATGTTCTGAGATGAAGTATACTTTCCCACGAGGGATTGCCGAACCTGGCTGGCTCGGTAGCCAGAGTGAACGAGGTTCTGATTGGTGCAGATTCTTCCTTAGGAGCTGGGGGGTTCCCTCGGGGTATTCCAACGAACTGACCAGCCTCCAGATTGGTCAATTGTTCTCTCACAAAGGAGCACGACGAGCTCCCTGAGAGTTGTTGACGCTGCAATTGCTCAGGAGTATCCACGGGGGCACTTGCTGGGAAGTTGTGGGTAGCCCCGCGAGGGTGACCTTCGGGTATCCCTCGATTTCAGAGTAATTTTTGCTTCAACAAGGTTGCGTTGCGTTACTACCGAAGTTGGTAGGTTTGTTTTTGGAAAATCGGATACTAGTTATTGGCTGCTGACGATATTGTGCTCTACAGAGCTAGATAATACGAGTCTAGAACGGTAGCTTCATGTCTCAAGTTTTCAGAAGTATGAACAGTAGTAGTATCAACGAGCGCGAATTCTGCACGTCGCGTAAATTCACGTCCGATCTATGCCGTTGAAGAAAACCTCGATATGACGGTTGAAATTCCAACCTTTTGGGCGAAACTTTCTGGGCCGTTGAGATTGAAATCGATCGAACGGTTGAAATTCCAACCTTTTCACTAATATTTCTGAGGGGTGTTCAAAACCGAATCGAGGGGAAATTATACTGTAAAAATCGCGCGGAATTGGTTTTACATACCCGTATCGGCGCTTTCGTCGTCGCCCCCGCGGTTTTTAAAGGCCGGAACTAAGCGGAAGAAGAACTCGAGTGTAAACAGGCTCTGATTACCAAGTGTGAGGATCTGGTTCAGGAAAGATTGAACTATTGAATAATGCACCTGGGTACAAGGCGAGGCTATATATAGGCTCGACACAAAGGCAGTAACCCGGGTGTTACAAGATGGTTCGGCGGGTCGCGAGCGTCCCGAACGGGTCCTTCTCGAAATCGGTAGAAGGCAATTCGGTGGCAACCGAAAAGCCTAGAATTCGGTGCACTCAACCTAGTTCGGTGCCTATAACTATAATAAATATAGTAAAAGCAACGAACCTAGGAAATCTAGCAAAAGCAAGCAAAATAAAGCAAAGCTAAGCTAGATAATGCATAATAAAGCAGAATCAAGCTAGTAAATCATAGCAAAGTCGTCGTACTCTCACAGCTCCCCTCACACCCGACCATTAAGTCGGCTCCGCCCAAGTGAGGACGGGGCCACACAGCATCTCCCGTTGATACGGAATACTCTTAAGCGCATTACCTCCGAGTTAGCAATAAGAGAACACAACGATTGTACCTCGCATAGATTCATGGTAGTACGACATGGGAGATTGTTGGACTCCCATGTCGATATTTCGCACGATTGATCATACCGCGTTTTAACAGAAAGAGTACGTGATTTAACAAACACATTACGGGCACGAATCCCAAGGGTACGAACGATACAACTGGAAAGAACCTTGAGAGAAACCCAAAAACAACATGTGCGCTCGTGAACAGCTTGACCACAGTTAACATGTCATCAGCGCTACTTGTTAGAAGCTGCTTGTCGTTCTAAGTACGCTGCGAATAGGCCTCGTAGTAGGTCATCAAAGTCTGTATCTTCAGTTGAAAACGAAATCAGAAATGACAGATTGCGTAAGTAGAAGTGTGGATAAGTACCCTGGAGGTGCGGGGAGAGGAGAGGCACTGGAAGTTGCAAAATCGAAGAGCTCTGATTGGTTTGTGAACAACAATGTGCCACGTAACCTAACCCATCACTGTATGCAACATTTTGAGCGATGCAATAACAACACAAAAAAACAATAGAAAACAAATGCAATATAAATCATTCCAACATGTTCTGAGATGAAGTATACTTTCCCACGAGGGATTGCCGAACCTGGCTGGCTCGGTAGCCAGAGTGAACGAGGTTCTGATTGGTGCAGATTCTTCCTTAGGAGCTGGGGGGTTCCCTCGGGGTATTCCAACGAACTGACCAGCCTCCAGATTGGTCAATTGTTCTCTCACAAAGGAGCACGACGAGCTCCCTGAGAGTTGTTGACGCTGCAATTGCTCAGGAGTATCCACGGGGGCACTTGCTGGGAAGTTGTGGGTAGCCCCGCGAGGGTGACCTTCGGGTATCCCTCGATTTCAGAGTAATTTTTGCTTCAACAAGGTTGTGTTGCGTTACTACCGAAGTTGGTAGGTTTGTTTTTGGAAAATCGGGTACTAGTTATTGGCTGCTGACGATATTGTGCTCTACAGAGCTAGATAATACGAGTCTAGAACGGTAGCTTCATGTCTCAAGTTTTCAAAAGAAAAACAGTAGTGATGGTTCTTGTTTGTTGTGGTGAGGGTCGTGAGTGGTTTTGCTGTTGTGCTTTTGGCCAATCACATTCATGCGCTTCAAACCCCTTCACAGTGGATTGCGAGAGAACACTATAAAAAGGCGGGTTACAATGTTCTTAGGCGAAATCATGTTCAAGAATCTTGAACTTGAACCTTTGCCATTCTAGACTCCCGTCCCTCATGACACTCCCAATGGCTCCTCTCGCTTGCGGTATGCGCAAATTTCTTGCGTGACCCATCTCTTCAGCAGGGTACCTATCGTCGCGTCCATCATTCTAGTCGCTCCCACTTCTCCGGTCGCTTTCGTCCCTCTCGTCGTTTCCCCTCCTCCTGTCGTCCTCGTCGCGTCTGTCCTGGGCGCTTCTCCCGTCACTCCTATGATGTCCCAGTCGTGCCTTCTTTCTCTTCTCCGTCGCGAAAAAGGGCTTCCTGCTAGGCTGCCAAAACGTTGCAGAAAAGTGACTTCTTGGATACTTGCCTCCCGTAACTTTCCAGTGATGGACGGAAGCTTCGTAAAAGTTGCAACTCGACAGTGACGTAAAGGTTGCATTTCCACAACATTTGGATGCATAAGGGACACATGTGTGCAACCTGACATTTACACTTTTGTCACTTCAAAGTGACAAACAGACCGCCACATGGCACGCGTACAGTTATATTGTCTCATGCGTACGTACGACTGTACGCACGCATAGATATTTTGCCACGTAAGCACAGATGGTTTGCCACGTGGCATCAACGACGTGTGAACGACATCGTGCCATGTGGACCAAACGAACATCACTACCATGTATTAAAAAACTGATTTCTATTGGCCGACGATATGCATGAACAGTGAACTAGGCGAATGCATTTCAGGGGTACTTTACAGGTGTGGTTTATGGGCAAATGTGTCTGTACACTAACAATAGATATGTCAGAATAACTGAGCAGGAATGAAATGAACTAGCACAGAGTTTGGTACAAGTAGGAAACCCTAACTTTGTGTACCCCCTAAGGTGTAACCCACTACAGCCTACACAATATAAACATACAATGTTTGACACACCCCCATAGGCGCAGTGGGAGACAACCACAGGGTCACAAGACCAGTCAAAGCAAAGCAAAGCAAGCTCAGGGTGGATCTCAAGGATTCCACACAAATTCCGAGCACAAGCAAGCGGTCACAAGACCAGTTCACATGCAGGTTTATAACAAAGCAAGAGATACAGTGATCACAACCTAGCAAAAGTAAACAAGTAGGCATATATATATAGTGATCACAGTACAAGCAAGGTCAAGAGGTAAGCAAGTGAGGCCCAGTAGGTACAAGGCCTAGCAGAGTGCAAAAGCGCTGATGGTCACAAGGCTGAAGCGCCTTGGTGAACACATCAGCAGTGTTGGCCTCCGTGGCCACGTAACGCAGACAAAGCTGACCACGCTGCTGCAGCTCTCGAGCAAGGAAGTACCGCAGAGCGATGTGCTTCGTTCTGTGCTCCAGTCTGTGCTCCTCACACAAGGCAATGGCAGCCTTGTTGTCGACGTACAGCACTGGAGGAGAACGAGGCCGCTCTCCGAGGTCGGTCAGCAGGTAGGTCAGCCAGCGTAGCTCCTGAGCAGCCATGGCTGTGGCGTAGATCTCAGCCTCACAACTGGAGCTGAGAACAGAAGAAGAGCGAGTAGAACGCCAAGAAACTGAGCCAGAGCCAAGGCTGAAGGTGTAACCCTGGGACGACCGCTGAGTAGCCTGGTCGTCTGCCCAAGAAGCGTCTGAGTGCCCTGTGAGAACAACCCGGTCTCGCCCTCCAAGCACAAGCCCCATGCCCGACGTACTGCACAAGTAGCGCAACACCCTCTTAGCAGCATCCATGTGCTCCTTCCGGTGACGGCCAGGAGCGACATAGCGTGCTAGGATGCTAAGAGGGTATGCAAGGTCAGGTCGAGTGCAGGTCATCAGGTACATGAGGCAGCCCACAAGCTCTGGATACGGGCCACTCGGCTCTACAGACTCATCCGAAGGCAGAGCTGAGAGCGAGTGACCGGTAGGCAGAGGAGTGGACTGAGGCGAGGAGTACGTGAAGCGGAAGCGCTGGAGAACCTGCTGCACCATGTGTGACTGAGTCAGGGTGATGGTGCGCCGTGCTCTGTCCCGGGTGATCCGCAAGCCAAGATAGCTCGTCAGCTCACCCAGGTCTGTGCACGTGTGTCTCCTCTGCAGCTCCGACTTCACGTGGGCGAGTGCCGCGGTGTCAGCAGTGGCAAAGACCAAGTCGTCGACGTACACGAGGATGTAGAACGGCGGCAGCGAGGTGTCGGTGTGTAGAAACAGCGACGGGTCAGCAGTAGAGGGAGCGAACCCAAGAGCCGCAAGTGTCGTCCTCAGTGTGTCGTGCCACTCACGTGGCGCCTGGCGGAGACCGTAGACCGGCCGCTGAAGCCTCCACTGGGTGCCAGGAGGAACTGACCCAGTGAAGCCAGGGGGGCGGCGCAGCCAGATCTCCTCGTGCAGGCTGCCCTGCAAGAAAGCAGTGCTGAAGTCAAGAGAGTGAAGCTCGTAGTCGCGGTGAGCGGCTATGTGCAGCAGCACCCGAAGAGTAGTCATCTTCGGGGTGGGGGAGAAGGTCTGAAAGAAGTCTACTCCCTCTCGCTGACTGAAGCCTCGAGCCACGTAACGCGCCTTGAAGACAGGCGGAGAACCCGGCGGCCGCTTCACCCTGAAAATCCACATGCCACTGACGATGTTCGCCCCAGGAGGGGGAACCTCGTCTACGTAGGTGCCTGTGGACTTCCAGGAAGCCATCTCTGCGTCCATGGCTGTCTGCCACTGAGAGGAGTAGGGACCCGCCATCGCCTCAGCGTAAGAGCGTGGGGTCGGGATGTCTGGTGCATCCGGGTCTCCCTCAGGGGCAACTAGCAAGGACACGAGACGGGGCAAAGCAGCAGCAAGGCAGTGGAACTCCTCCTGTCTGTCCTCAAGGACGTCCGTGCCGAGGGCACACTCACCCCCGACGGACGGAGGACAGGCAGACGCAGACTCAGACTCAGCGACAAGGCTGGCAGCGTAGTCTAGGCGACAGCGAGCAGCAAAGTCAACCAACTCAGCGACGAGAGCAGACACAGCAGTGACAACTGTAGCGAGGAGACGCGTAACAGTGGGACTGGCAGCACGACGGGAGTCAGACTCCGGGTCAGGAAGAGTAGGAAGAGAGGACGCAGGAGGAGACGGCAGCGGGACACGCTGCGGAGCAGTGGAGGGACGCAGAGTCATGTAGTGAGTGCCAGGGACAGGAGGAGGACGCTCACGTGGGACACGACGACCAGTGCGAGCAGTACGAACAGGCGACGCAGGACGAGACTCAGGCTCACGACGCTCTGTAAGACCTCCTGTGGGACCAGCGTAAGGAGAGGGAGCAGGGAGAGGCGAGGCAGGCGGTAACTGTGACTGCGGCTGGACAGGCAGAGGACACTCGACGGAGGGAGGAGGACTAGGAGGAGGAGCCTGACCAAGAACCTGCTGAAGGAGCGGTACGAAGTACGGTCGCGGCCGCGCAGCGTCTCCAGAAGCAGCAGGGACACCAGTGGCAGCCCCAACGCCCGAGTCCTCAGCACCAGCAGCAGCTCCAACGCCCGGGTCCTCAGCACCAGTAGGAGCTCCAACGCCCGAGTCCTCAGCACCAGCAGCAGCGCCACCGGTCGGGTCCTCAGCACCAGCAGCAGCTCCAACGCCCGGGTCCTCAGCACCAGCAGCAGGGCCACCGGTCAGGTCCTCAGCACCAGCAGCAGCGCCACCGGTCGGGTCCTCAGCACCAGCAGCAGCTCCAACGCCCGGGTCCTCAGCACCAGCAGCAGCTCCAGTCCCCGGGTCCTCAGCACCAGCAGCAGCTCCAGCGTCCGGGTCCTCAGCACCAGCAACAGCACCACCGCTCAGGTCCGCAGCACCAGGAGCACCACTACGAAGACTGCAGCGCCGCGTGTACCACTCGCGGATCACCTGAATGGGGGGGAGCTCCTGGGTAGGAGGGGAAGTACCGGGACGAGCTCCAGAAGCACCTCTCCGGAGGCGGCAGTACTCGAGGTACCTCTCCTGCAGCTGCTGGGAGGAGAGGGCTCCTCCAGGTGGAGCACGCTCAGGCTCAGCACCCCCAGACTCAGCACCTCCAGACTCAGCACCCCCAGACTCAGCACGTCCAGACTCAGCACCCCCAGGCTCAGTACCTCCAGGCTCCGCACCTCCAGGCTCCGCACCTCCAGGCTCCGCACCTCCAGGCTCAGCACCCCCAGGCTCCGCACCTCCAGGCTCAGCACCCCCAGGCTCCGCACCCTCAGACGCAGCACTCCCAGGCTCAGCACCCCCAGACGCAGGACGCGAGTCAACAGCTACCTCGACAGGCTCACCCGGGTCTACCTGGGACACACCTGAGGGAGCGGCACCCTGAGGGGGGAGGGGGTCTGGTACCTCAGCACCTGGAGCGAGGAAGAGAGGCGGGGGGGGGGAGCGGGGCAGTGCGGTAGGGGAAGAGGCGGTAGAAGGGGACGGACTCGTCAAAAGTGACGTCCTGAGAGGCCAGAACCCGGCGCGAGGTGACGTGGTAAAACTGCCATCCAGGCGCGTCGGGAACAAAGCCAAGAAAGACACAGGGAACAGCGCGACGCGAGAGCTTGTCCGCGGACGTGTCGCGGACAAAAGCTCGAGATCCCCAGACCCGGAAACGCGACGCATCGCCAACCTCTCCCGTCCACCGTAGAGTCGGGGAAGTCTCCGGCAAGGAGACACGGGGCCAGAGGTTGAGCTGATGCGCTGCGTACCGGACCGCAAACGGCCACAGAAAGTGGGGAGCAGCCGCATGGGTCAGGGAGGTACGAGCGACCTCCATGACCAAGCCAATGCGGCGCTCAGCGACCCCATTCTGCTGTGGAGAGGCCGGAAGCGTGAACGACTGCTCAATGCCGTGCTCGGAGGCGAACTCACCACCTCTGTCAGAGTGCAAGCGCAGGACAGGAAAGTCCGAGTGAAAGCGCTTGCCTAGCTGGAGACGGGCTCGGCTGATCCAGGGGATCAAAACACCAGGGACGTCACCCTTGGCGCGCAAGGGGAAGACCGTGGTGTAGCGCGAGTAGTCGTCAACAACTATCAGGAAGTACCTCTCCTGACCCTGACCACGGACGCGGGCTGGGCCCCACACGTCCATGTGGAGCGTCTGCAAGGGAGCAGTCGTCGGGGGAAAGGAGGAGGAGTGAGGAGCGGCGCGCTGCCGCCCCTCGACACAGGGAATGCAGTCAGGAGCAGGGGAGTCGGGAAGGGGAGGGAGCACCCTGGGAAGACCAGCAACAAGGTCCCATTTGTGCATGGCCCGAAGGCGCTGCACAGACGGGTGACCAAGGCGGTGGTGCCAGAGGACAGTCTCATGCGCCAGAGAGCGACATGAGCAGGGGGCGGACAGCTGACCTGACGCAGACGCAGACGCAGACGCAGCTACCTGAGGGGACTCAGTGGTCAGTGTGTACAGGTCCGACCCCGGCTCCCGAGTGAAAGTAGCCAGGTGGCGGCCCGTCCGAGCACACGTGCAATGTGTCACACGCTCGTAGGCAGGGGTGAACTGGTGAACACCCCCGTCCTGCAGAGCACAGCCCGCCACCAAGTTCGTAGAGAACGAGGGGAGGTAGAGACCTGAGAGCGTGCCGGACGGAACCGCTGGACACGGAAGTGTAGTGGAGGAGGTCGCAATGACCGGACCCCCTGAGGGGTCAGCAAGAGAGACAGCAACCGGCCGAGCTAGTGGCTCAAGGACAGTGCGGTCACGAAAGAAAGAGCGAGAAGCACCTGAGTCCAGTGTGAAGGTGTGCAGTGCTGCAGTCGACTCAGTACCAGGGGGCACAGACGCACTAGCACCTAGGGCAGCTGCTGCAGCAGGACCTGTGGGAGCAGACACACTAGCACCTAGAGCAGCAGCTGGGCTGGCCTGAATGCCCGGGTCGGGCGGAACACGCAAGTACTGAGCACCCTCTCCACTAATAGACATTGCATACATGGCAGTGAGAATAGCATCAAAGTCTAGAGCCCAGATATCAACACCCCTCTTTTCCAGATCAGCCCAGCGCGGCAGCTCAGTGGCGTCAGGAAACTGGGTGCGCCACGCGTCGTTGAGGCGCGCGAAGCAGCGCTGCGTCTGGTGCGCCCTCCCACACGTCTGGCCAGTGCGGTCGCCTGTGCGAATAACGTACGTGCAGGTAAAGCCGCGCTGCGCATACCACTCACGGGCGGCCTGAAGCGTCGGGGCAGGCTGCTGACTCTGGCCTCCGCCCGTGCCTCCACGACCACCACCTCCTCCGCCTCCGCCCCGGCCACCTCCACCCCTGCCGCTGCCACGACCACCTCCGCCTCCGCCGCCGCCTCCGCCCCTGCCACCACTCCCACCGCTGCTGTCACCTCCCCCACTGCCGCCACTAGCCTCCCCAGTCGCGCCTCCACCGCCACCACCTCCACCCCCGCCTCCTCCGCCGCCACCCCCACCCCTGCCCCCCTTGCTCCTGCGGCGCCCGCCCGAAGCAGACGCAGTCCCGACCTTCTCAGCACCAAGGAGGTCGACAGCAGCAGCAGAGGCGACAGAGGGGAGGAGGGGGGAAGGGGAACACCCCTCAAAGAAGGGGCCGCGAGGGTCGCCACGAGAGGTGCCTACAGCGACGATACTGGCCTCAGCTGCAAGCAGTTCCTTCTCGAGGAGGGCTACGGTGAGCTCGGTGGGGGAGCGAGAGAGGAAGTGGTCCCTGACTGCGCGCAGAGAGTCAGGGAGGCGAGTGACGATGTGGTAGAGAGTGATCCAGAGCGGGGGGGGGTTGCTAGCGAGGAACTCGTCAGGCATGGCAGCGCGAAAGCGGGCCTCACTAGTCTTAAGGTGGGTGATGAGGTCTGCGACAGTGTGAAAGGAGGCCAGGTCGGGGAACAGGTAGGGGAGAGTGAGGCGGCCTAGCGTGGCAGAAGCGGGTGAGGAGTAGCGGGCAACGACAGCGGTGTACAGTTCCTTAGCAGTCTTGCACTGGCCGAAGTGCTCGCGCTCATCTAGCGGCAGGGAGTTGCGTATGGCGAAGCGAGCGTGCGCGTCACGGGTCTGCCACTGTGAGCGCTCAGTGGGGGGAGCAGTAGTAAGAGGGGCAGTAGCGTGGCCGAGAGCATGGTCGTACAGAGAAATATCCTCCTTGGCCGTGAGCTGTAGGAACAGGTGCAGGTCATCGAGCCAGGTTTCGAACTTCACTGGACGGCCCTCGGCGTCGAAAGCTAGAACGGGAGGGCTAGCCATAGCGATAGTAGCAGTAGCAGCAGTAGTAGACAGAGTAGGGCCGCTGTAGCTGTAAAGACGCACTAGCAGGAGTCGCAGGGGCGCACGGGCTGCGGTGGTAGGCCGGCAGTAGCGGCGTGCGGTGGCGGCTGCAGGTGCGGACAGTCAGTAGCGGCGGGCCGGCAGCGAGGGCGTGCGGCGGCGGCTGCGGGTGCGCACGGGCGGCAGCGGCGGGCCGGCAGGCGAGGGCGTGCGGCGGCAGCTGCGGGTGCGCACGGGCGGCAGCGGCGGGCCGGTAGCGGGTGCGTGCGGCGGCGGCTGCGGGTGCGCACGGGCGGCAGCGGCGGGCCGGCAGGCGAGGGCGTGCGGCGGCAGCTGCGGGTGCGCACGGGCGGCAGCGGCGGGCCGGCAGCGGGTGCGTGCGGCGGCGGCTGCGGGTGCGCACGAGCGGCAGCGGCGGGCCGGCAGCAGGCTGCGTGCGGGCCGCGCAAGCAGCGCGCGGGCCGGCAGCGGGTAGCGGGCGGTTCGCGGGCGGCGTGCAGGCCGCGCGGGCGGTTCGCGGGCGGTTCGCGGGCGGCGCGCAGGCCGCGCGGGCGGTTCGCGGGCGGCGCGCAGGCCGCGCGGGCGGTTCGCGGGCGGTTCGCGGGCGGCGCGCAGGCCGCGCGGGCAGTTCGCGGGCGGTTCGCGGGCTGTTCGCTAGAGGGCCAACGGGGCCGGTAACGCTCGCGAGGGCGCTACGGGGGAGACGCTAAGAACGCGCTCCGGTAGGTAGGTAGGTAGGTAGGTATCGTACGGTGGGCCCTAAGAACAGTCCTAGCGAAGGACCTGCTCTGAAACCATGTCAGAATAACTGAGCAGGAATGAAATGAACTAGCACAGAGTTTGGTACAAGTAGGAAACCCTAACTTTGTGTACCCCCTAAGGTGTAACCCACTACAGCCTACACAATATAAACATACAATGTTTGACAAGATATTATGTTGCACATTTGCAGACATACACGTGAAGTGCTACGTTGTGCTACCATTTCTATTATACGAACACATCAAAACCAACAACAATGACTGAGATTTTTGTAATATATGAAGTCGCAACAGGGCGATATAATTCTCCGTTAGGAAGCCTGCAAGAAAAAAAAACGACATAATGTTATAAGCGGAAAACCACAAGCTTGTTCCCCACCATGGTGACCTACCACCGGTATGCCTTCCGTGAATACTCAGAACTAGTATGGCGAATAATAGGACAACAGACAGATAAACGTTGTAAATTGTTAGAATACCGAGTAATCGGCGTCCAAACGACCTGCAGATAGCAAAACCGCATAGCGGTTGAGTATGCAGTATGATGGAATGCGAACAGCAGTCGGAAAAAAAAAAAGGACGGAAAACAACGAATCGACAAGTCATACCGTTTCTTACTGCTGTTCAATTTACCACAATGGCTTACTGGGCAACCAGTTTCCCTTCGGCGACGAGTCCTACAACGATTCGACTCCAGCTACCTTATTTGGCCTCGAAGCCAGCGATTCCGTTACTAGACGCTGGTGCCACGTTCTCCGCGTGAAGAAGTTGCCGCTATTTAAACTGTAAAAGGGACTGGGGGAAATTCGCAGGGGCGGAAATAACAACATAGATATGAGTTACAAGCAGCAATGATAAGACTCAAAAGAAATAGAAGTGATGTGAGCGCGTGCTAAGCCACTCAGAGGCACTAGATGTCGGCGAGAAAGGAAGAACCTGAGCCAGTTGTGTGAGAATGAGGCTGTGGGGGAGAGAGTCAAGCGAAGTGTGAGGGTACAAAAGGTAGATGCTTCTAGAGCTCAGAGGTGTGCTGATGTGTCGTAAAAAAATGCCGTTGATTTCTGATGTAGGGAAGAGCACACTAGTGATTGGTTAGTAAAAAAAAATAGATTCGACCACTTCGTTACGGGTTAGCTAAATTTTGGTCTGAGGAAGCCACGTCAGTACCTGGAATCTGAACACTTAGCAGTGATTGGGTGTGACTGTGAACCCATGTGCCAGTTGTCCGTTTCGATTGTTGGTTGCACCTTGGCGAGATTCGCCCTGTTATGTATCATCATTACTGTGCTCGCAACTTTCGAGAAAGCTAACGTAATTCAGGCGAAGTGTTCATCGATCGGATACCAGCAATATCACACCAAGGTGGACTCCCAAGGGTTGGTCGTGACCAGGTGTACAGTTCGGTCTGAATGATTTGAAGTTGACGCTAGAAATGCGACGTCCGAGAAACCCACGAATCCAGAATTCGCACCTTGGGTAACCGACGTATCCAAAATGCGAGGCTCGGCTACCCCTTGTATCCGAAATTGGTGTGAGTTGCATTTTCCAGTCTTTGCTTTTTGGATACTTTCCAAAAGAAAATGAGCAGCTTTCCTGCAGCTATCAGACTTAAACATGAATTTGGGCCCAAGCCTTTTCCGCGATGTCCAGTCCCTCCCGTCCCTCCCGTCGCCGAACACCTTCAGTCCCGCTCCTCGCTTCCGTCCCGCGTTCTCACCTATCGTTTTCTTCCCTCTGTCCCTCACTTCCCTCGCCGCTGATCGTCGTCCTCCCCTTATTCGCATGGCTCACTTCGTCGCTCGAACAAATCCACCGCCCACACAGGGCAGTCGCCTTCCATCGGCCCTGTCGCCCACACACTTACATGCGACACTCACTCCCGTTCCGCACACTCACTCCCGTCGCCCACACTTTTGTCACTCACACTCCCGACGCTCACACTCCCGACGCTCACACTCCCGTCGCTCACATTGATTTCGCTCACAATCCCGTCCTCACAATTCCGTCGCATACTCACTCCAGCCGCTCACAAACTCACATCCCTCAATGCGTCCCGTCAATCATGCACTCTCGTCCCTCGCTCACCTCGTAGCGCGTGGCACTCCCTCCCGTTCCGCAGTCACTGTCGTCCCGCATTCTCACCCATTTCTCTCTCACCCTTCTCACGGGAGAACGATGCCACCGCGCTCTCTCGCTCCCTCTCTCACACCCGTACCCTCTCACAACCGTACCTCTCTCACACCCGTACCTCTCTCACACTCGTACCTCTCTCACACCCGTACCTCTCTCACACCCGTACCTCTCTCACACTTGTACCTCTCTCACACCCGTACCTCTCTCACACCAGTACCTCTCTCACACCCGTCACTCCCACACACCCGTCCCTCCCTCACACCCGTCCCTCCCTCACATTCGTCCCTCCCTCACACTGTCCCTCCCTCACACCCGTCCCTCCGTCACACCCGCCCCTACCTCACACCGTCCCTCCCTCACACCCACCCTTCCCTCACACCCGTCCCTCCCTCACACTGTCCCTCCCTCACACCCGTCCCTCCCTCACACCCGTCCCTCCCTCACACCCGTCCCTGTCTAACACCCGTCCCTGCTGCCCCCAGGTGCCACGTGGCATCGGGGGTGGTCAATAACCTCTCTATACGTCCCTCGTCGCCACTCCCCTCTCTGCCATTCTCGCCCAATCCCTCTAAGCCCATCCCCTCCCTTTCTCCGTTTCACCCTTCTCTCTCCCTCCCTTTCCCCTTCTCCTTCCCTCTGTTTTCCCCCTTTTTCTTCCCTCCCTTTTGTTATAGTCACAACAGGCTTCAATGTGCCTAAAACGGGAGATAAACTGCACAATCAGATTTCCGCACAGCGGCTTCAAACGTTCATAGCGATCTGGTCAGACCTCCAAATGACCTCATTCAACTTGGATCTGGAGCGTCATAATGTGGCCCAATTTAGATCGCACGATTTCATAAAGGCTTGACGACACAGCGTCAGTTTGAACGAACGGCACTATGGCAGCAACATAGTCTTAGAACACACAATTAGGAAGAACTAGGAAGAGTTAACACGTTGGGAATGACTCCTAGCTCCTACAAACCCCAAAAGCCAAGGTACAGTAGTGTGGAACAGTGCCACACTGTCCCCAACCAAGAAGGGTCTCGAAACTACCCTTCACAAGGGTCTACACCAAGTGAGATGTTACACTACACAAAGTAATGTAACTATCTTCAATATCTTGAAGTGTACCCTTTTGGCGAGCTTCGAAATCACTTGAAGCTTGAAACCAAGGCTCGGGTTCTTCATCACAAACTCATCCTTGAGTTCTTGATGGGTCTGCTGCACACACCTGCGACACGCCGAACGTTCGACATAGGACAAAATAGAAACCGCGCACGACAAAATAGAAACTGCGCGGGACACACAAAATGACAGCGTGGCACGCGACTAGCGATAACTCGCTATTGACTTGACACACACACTCGACATCATGACCCATCATACACACACTATTATAAGCATGAAATATATATTTATTTCATGCACTCATACCATTCCATGCACACACTCATTCACACACATGGACAACAAGCCGAGTGCTGTTGCACGAACAAACTCCCCCTCGGGTTGTTGGCCTTAGGACCTGATGCTCTCAGTTTAGCCCATCCCAGCCAGCTTGCAACACTTCCAATGCTGCTGCTCCACCAGCCTCTTGGTCATCATGTCAGCTGGCTGCCCCGTCGTCTTCACGTAACGCAGCTCAACTTCACCCGCGGCCACCGTACTCCTTGTCCAGTGCCACTTCACCCTCATGTGCTTGGTCAGACCATGTAACACAGGGTTCTTGGCTAAAGCAATGACACCCTGGCTGTCACGGTAGAGAGGGGGTAGGTCCTTGTTGCTCCTCCCCGAATTCAGCCAGCAAACGCCGCTGCCAAACCATCTCCCGTACGGCACGGAAGAGTGCCATGTACTCAGACTCCACCGAGCTCAATGCTTGATCAACATGCTTCTTGCTCTCCCAAACCATTGGGCATCCACCAACACAGTAGATGAAGCTTCCCACACTTGTTAGTCCTCGAGTTTGACGCATAAGAGGCATCGGAGAAGGCAGTGAGAAACAAACGCCTGGGTTCAACACCATCCGCGCCCTTTTGGCGCCTTTGTGTCGCTTCTGAGTATTGCAGCCCAACGGTCGGTGTTTTTCCAAGATACTTGGCCACCCTCATTCCAGCTACTACTTGCTCCTTATTGGGGCATTGCACAACCCTAGCCAGCTGCCCGGTAGCAAACGCGACATCCGGTCGTGTGTTGACTGCCGCGTACATGAGGCTGCCCACCAACGAGTGAAAACGGCGCCTCTCCTCTTCACAAACACTCTCCTCCTCTGGTCCCTTCACACACTTGAACCCAGAAGGAAAGGGAGTAGCCACATGGCCTTCACTCTGCCCAAAGTTGGTGGCTAAGGCCTCCAGGTACTTCCGTTGGTGCACCCGCATGCACCGCTTCTCCACATCACACTCGGTGTGGAGCCCAAGGAAAAAATTCACGTCTCCAAGTGCCTTGCACTTGAACTTGTCCTGTAGCTTCAGCATCACCTCCTCCATAAGATCAGAAGAGGGTATGAAGATGAGGACGTCATCTACATATACCACCATGAAGCTCCTCTGCTCCCCCTCGCCAAGCATGAACAAGGAGTGATCGGCCGTTGAGGGAGTGAAGCCGATCTCCTCCAATATTTAGCGCAGCTTCATGTATCATTGCCTAGGGGCCTGCTTTAGCCCATAGAGGGCCTTCTTCAGCTTCCACACTCTGCCGCTACCATCGTCAAACCCCTCTGGATGTGCCATAAAAACCTTCTCCTCAAGGATTCCGTTGAGGAACGCCGTTACGATGTCCAGCTGCTTCACCACCCAACCTTTGATCGCGGCTCCCGCGAGTAGGGTTCGCAGCGTCGTCGGCTTCACCACAGGAGCAAACAGCTCATTGAAGTCCACCTTCTCCTTCTGCTGGTACCCCTTGGCCACCAGCCTAGACTTGTAACGCTCGATCTTGCCGTCGGCGTCGGACTTGATCTTGAAGAGCCACTTGGACGTAATCGCCTTACGCCCCTCCGGTAGCTCCACCAATTCGAACGTGTCATTCTCCTCAATGTTCTTCAGCTCACTCTCCATTGCCTTCTTCCACTCCTCAGCATCACCACTCTCCAAGACCTCTTTGAGAGTTGCTGGTTCTCTCGGCATCTCCACCGGAGAGAAGAACGCGAAGGCACACTCCTCGTATACACTTTCTTCATCGTCTCAAACCATCATTGCCGCTCCGGCCAAGGCCGTCTTGCCTTGCTTTCCCGGCGCATCATAGGTCAGCCTATTAGGGGCTTGGACTCTCCTCTTGACCCTTCCTTTCTCCTCAGCTGCAGGGACTTGAAGGCCTTGGCGTTGCTGCGGTGTGACTCGGTTCCGTGGAGCGCTCGTAGTGCGGGAAGGAAGTGTCGGTGCACGCTCGCTTACTTGCTGCACCTCCTCCTCTTCCTCTGCATCCTTGGCCTCCTCTCCCCCATTCACAAGGGAAGATTGCCTTGTGAGTGTACTGCCGCTGCTCAGCTCCAAAGGCAGCTCCACGTGCTCCAAACCGGAACTCTTCACCTCCCCAAACCGCACGCCTATCTTCGCCTCATTCTCCGCCTTCCAATCCTTGTACATGAAGTTTTTCCATGAACTTGCAGTCCCTGCTCACCAATAACTTTTTGGTGAATGGGTCCCAAAGAAGCCACCCCTTGCTGTTTTTTTGATCCATGCCCAAGTGCACGGCCCATATCGCCTTGGCACCAAGCTTGTTGTGCCGAAGATGCTTAGGCACGAGCGCCATGCACATGCACCCGAACACCCGAAGCATATTCACTTTTGGCTTTCTTCCAAGCCACTCCACATAGGGCAACCATGTATCTGCTGCCACATGAGTCAAAGCTCTGTTATTGGCCACACACGCACTCCGCACCGCATCAGGCCAAAAATAATCGAGTAGCCTGGCTTCAATGAGCAACCCACGTGCCACCTCCGTGATCGTGCAGTTTGCTCGCTCGGCAGCGAGGAACGGGCCGCCCACGGGCCTGGCATAGCCGCCCGAACCGCGCGCAGGCGGCCCGAGCCGCGCGCGGGCCTGGCGCTTCCCGTACGGGCCGCGCGCGGGCCTGGCGCAGCCCGTACGGGCCGCGCGCAGGCCTGGCGCAGCCCGTACGGGCCGCACGCCGGCTGTACGGGCCGCGCGCAGGCCACGACGGGCGACGGGGGGCGACGCGCGGGTCCCCGTCGCCCGTCGCAACGCCTCCCGGGGGCGACGCGTCGAGTGACGGGGCAGAAGCCCGCCGCGCGCCTCGGGGCGCACAGCGGGCAGAGAACCGCCGCGCGCCACGGGGCGCACGGCGGGCAGAAAACCGCCGCGCGCCTCGGGGCGCACGGCGGGAAGAAAAAACTGCCGCACGCCACGGGGCGTGCGGCACATAGAGTAGCAGCGGAAGTTGCAGCGGAAGCAACGAGGTGGTGAGCCCACCCACAGGATCGATCCAAAGGGATCGACCTGCTCTGATAGCATGTCAAAATAGTAAAGATAGTTAGGAGCCATAGCTAGGAGAACCCTAGCTAGGCAAGAGAAGTTTAGGCAAAGAGGGGTTGCACTAGTAAGAATGGGGATACAAATAGCAAACCCTAGAAGGGTTGTACTCGCTATAGAGCACCCCACTACAGGCTAGAGCATAATATTCTGACAATTCATTGCAGGGGAGAATGGCAGGGTAAGGGAGTGCCTTATGCCATTCTTCTTCAGCCACAATCCAAACTCCTTGCTCAGGAACTCTCCCCCACGATCGGTGCGGATCGACTTCACAAGTCAATCTTGTTGCCGCTCCACCATCGGCAGCCAATCGGTTTTCAACGTTTCAGCTACGTCACTCTTCTTGGACAGCACATACACCCAAGTCATACGGGTGTAAATGTCAACAATGGTGAGGAAGTACTCAGCTCCAGCAGCTCCAAGCTTCAAGGGGCCCACCACGTCCATCACCACCTCATCAAGTGGTGCCTTAGCCGTTGCCTCCGAACTAGAGAACGGGAAACGGGTGAACTTGGCTTGCATGCACGTCGGGCAGCCAAGCACCTCATCGGGCTCCCCCTTCACACGTATGCCAGCAGCCCTCTGATTCTTCACTAGCTGCTGCAAGATAGGTAGGGCCACATGCCCCATTCGCCGATGCAAGGTGAGCCAATCACACTCCCCCATAGCTGAAGTCGGATTGGAGAATGCCGCGCTTGCAATAGCGCCCCACATACTCTCCATAGTCCCACATACTCTCTCCATAGTCCTCCTCCGCTGCTGCTCCTCGCCCTTGTGCTGCTCCTTGGCTGCTGCATCACTCTCCTTAGGATCACACAGCTTTCTGGTACCTCCAGGTTTGCTCTTCTTGAGCTCGTTCTCCTTAGCACGACCATTCGCGCCATCGCTGCTACCAACCGCTTCACCCTCAGAACTGACAATTGCTGCCACTTGCCTTTCCTTACGCATGAGGACCACAGGGATCTGCCACATCACGTTGTGGACATCCGTCCTTATGACGGTCCCAAAGAATCCGATCGCCAATCCTTGTTGTGTAGGTGTTGGCTCCCTTCGAATTTGTGACTATGCCGTCCTTTGCCAACCGCCGCACGGAAATCAGGTTCGCAGCAAGGCTGGGCACCCAAAGCACGTTCTTGAGGCCCACCATCTTCCCATCAGCACCCTTGAACATGGCCTTGCCCATGCCTTTCACCTCTGCTCGCTGCCCCAAAGTCGAGGTGACATGCTTCATCAATGACGGCTCGAGTTCGGTAAGCAAGTCGGGGCGAGGTGTCATGCTATAGGTAGCGCCGCTATCGATCACCCAATAGTCCAGGGGGTGTAAAGCGACCTTTCCCACAGCTTCTGGCTCCTCAAATCCACCATCCTTCTCTGGACCAGCCGGTACTTGCGTCGACACGAAGTAGAATTGACCCGAGTAGCGATCGTCGCTCAAGTCGTTGTCTTTATCTCCACTCTTCATGTTCGCGGCTCCACCTCCGTGATCGCCACGGCCTCCACGGCCTCTTCCTCTGCCTCCTCCTGCTCCTCTACCCTCTTGGCCTTGAGCAGGGGTCCAACCTTCAGGAAGCTTAAAGCAATCGCGCCACATGTGTCCGCTCTTGTGACAAAAATGGCACTCGCCATCGACATGCGTCCGTAGCTCTTATCGTCGCTGCCGTAACCGCCACTTCCGCGGCATCCACTGAAGTTGCTGCCTCCAAACCTTCCTCCCTCTCGTCATCTGCCTCTTCCTCGGCCATATCCACGGCCGATGCTCGCTGCCCCAGCGCCATCCGCACTCGCCAACTCACGGCGGCGGAAGTCCTCTTGTAGGATCGCTCGCTTCACGTCTTCAAGCGAGAGGCGGGGCAAGTCGCGATTGATGTTGATGATGGGCGAGGACCACGTTTCTAGGAGTAAGGCCAGCAACTTGGTCTTCTTCTGGAGCTCACTGTAGTTCAAATCAGCTCCCTCAAGCCGCGTCAACAAGTCGAAGAATTTCTGCACCCCTTCTTCCACGGGTTCATCTTCTTCAATTCGTAGTGTCGCCATTTGCCGTTCCAACACCACAGCTACCGCCGCTGTTGCAGGAGCGTGTACACCCTTGAGAGCAGCCCATGCCTTTGGTCCCTTCTCTGGATCACGCTGGAAAGGCTTGATGTGACGGATTTGACTGCTCCCCAACGCTTGCCCAAGTAGGAGATAGCCTTGTGCGCTCTTCCGCACCCACGGGCTCTTCTCCGGGTCGTTCTCGGGACGCTTCTCTGTTCCTTCCATCACCTCCAACAAGTCATTGTAGTCAAACACATTCTCCATTCTGAATAACCATTCAGCAAAGTTGTCGCCGTTGAACTTTTCAAGCCCGAACACTCTTGGCTCATCCCTAGAAGCTCCAAGAGTTGGTTGCACGGGCGCCACGGCTGACTCACGGGCTTGGCCTTGTGCTTGGGCTTCTCCACTGCCACCAGCACCTCTGCCACCCCTTTCCTCAGGTCCAGCCATCATCGTAGCTGCTCCAATGCACTCTGAAACCACTTGTTACAGTCACAATAGGCTTCAATGTGCCTAAAACGGGAGATAGAGTGCACAATCGAATTTCCGCACAGCGGCTTCAAACGTTCATAGCAATCTAGACACGAATCCAAATGACCTCAGTCAACTTGGATCTGGAGCGTCATAACGTGGCCTACAACAGGCAATTTAGATCGCACGATTTCATTAAGAATTGACGACACAGCGTCAGTTTGAACGAACGGCACTATGGCAGCAACACAACTTCTTAAGCATTACAAGCATGCAGATTGATAGCTCAAACTAGGCTGCTAGACAATGTAACTTTCTTGGGAACTTGGGCACAATTCAGCTGCATGGACCTTGAGTGGCTTTGAGAGCCACATGAGGGGCATGAATAAGAAATCTCTGGAATTTGCTGTTATAGCTGATTCTGTTTTGTAGAAACCTGTAGAAACTGTCGACACTCCTGTTTGAGAGCAATCCCGAGCTGTATCGAGACTTGAGCTGCAATATGATTGGTTGCGGAAGTTTCTGAATATTTCGCGAAGCTTGACGGGAATTGATCAGACTGGGGCCCCGGGTTAGCAGAAACAGTGCCAACTTGGGGCCTCGTGAGTCGCGACCCTACGAAATAGGCCCGAAGCAAATCGCAAGCCTGGGCAGCAGGTCCGAACCTGGCAAACAGGCCAGGTCACCACCTATTGCCTTGGGTTTGACGGAAGTCGCTAGCACCCCACACCGCTGGAAGCACAACAATCCGTCAAACCAACACGAAGTGTTTCTGCTTTTGAACCTTCGCCAAACCATGGTGTTTTCGCTAAGAGCAATTCGCACATCGAGAGTTTGACTTATGAGACCTCCCTCACAACCCTAAAACTGTCACGCTTTAGTGTCTGCTTCTGCTTCTTGCTGGAGAATAAGAACGTCACATTCTAGTCTAAGGTGAGCTCAGATCCTATGAATCGATGTATTCGCGACGGTTTCCTCCTTTCTTAGATTATTTAGTTAGTATATCCATAAGTGGGCTTCATGTCATACCGCCTCAATGCTCTTGCGAAATCGATCATTCTTCTGCCCATGATTAGTTCTTCATGTGTCACGTGGCATTAATAGTACTGTAATTCCTTATCATTTGTTTCTAGACCATTCTACAAACGACGACACAGTCCGAAGTTCCCCAACTCCTCTTTCTTTCCTTTGTTTTTTTTGTTTGGTTCATTGTTCAGTCCTTTTTTTTCTCTTCTTCATAAAACAGGTCAAGATGAACAACTCCTCGGTTGCTTTGGACTTCCCTGTGGGGAAGCGGTATGCTTCATCGGAAGATGCGAATCATGACATAAGGTCGCAATGCGGGGCGACAAGGTGCGCTTTCAAGTTCGTTGCAAACAAACCTCATAGGGTGGAGGCACGGTGTCCATATTTTGCGTTTAGGAAGAAAGGAAGGGCTGCTGTCAGTAATAAACTGGAAACGGAAGAGCCTTGCCCTTTCATGATCAGTGTTAGGTTGTGTATAGATGGCTCGCTTCGAGTTGTCACGGCAAACCTGCAACATGGTGCGTACTGCACGGTACGCCCCAAAGGAGCTTCACGAGCAGATCTAACTGATTTCGCAAATACTATTCCCAATGTGGCCTTAGATCCTAAAACGTTGGTCAAGGAAGTCCAGCAACGTACGAGTCAGAGGTCGTCCTACACGACTTCACGAAGAGCAACACACGACATCAAAATGGCGGACCCTCAGCAGAATGATACTTCATTTCAGTATGTGAGGAGTATTCTTGAGGTTTTTGTGCGAGACAATCCTGGAAGTATTGTGTCGCTATCCAAGCGCGATGGTCGTTTCTACAGTGCATGCGCTATCCCGAGTGTAGCCCGTTCAACAATATTGAACGCCATGCCGATACTAATCATCGACGGGTGCCACAACAAAACGGTGTGGGGGGGTCAGACGATTAACCTTGTTGTTTTGGATGGTGACGGTCACTATGTTTCAGTTGGAATTGCGTTCGTCGAGTCCGAGAGCAATGAGAGTTGCGCCCTTCCAATTCGGCAGCTTTTGAAGGTGTTTCCCGAGCTCAATTCCCCGGAGTGGGTCATAAAGCATGACCGTGGTTCTGGCTGGAGTTCGTGTGCAGAGTTGCTTCAGCATGCACACGAGTCTCACTGCATTACCCACATTGGGCGAAACTTCACCAAGAAATTTGAGAAGGAGACATTGGCAGCAGCAAGAGCAGTGGCAGCAGCAAGGACAACTGCAACAGCAGCAAGGGATTGGGCAGCAGCAAGGGACTGGGCAGCAGGGAGGGAATAGGCAGCAAGGGACTGGGCAGCAGCAAGGGACTGGGCAGCAGCATGGGACAGGGTGGCATGAAGGGAGTGAGCAGCAGCAAGGGGCTGGGCAGCAGCAACGGATTGGGCAGCAGCAAGATATTGGGCAGCAGCAACGGATTGGCCAGCAGGGAGGGAATAGGCAGCAAGGGACTGGGCAGCAGCAAGGGACTGGGTGGCATGAAGGGAGTGAGCAGCAGCAAGGGATTTGGCAGCAAGGGACTTGGCAGCAAGGGGCTGAACAGCAGCAACGGATTGGGCAGCAGCAACGGATTGGGCAGCAGCAACGGATTGGGCAGCAGGGAGGGAGGAGGCAGCAAGGGGCTCGGCAGATGCAAGATTTTCGCCAGCAGCAAGGGACTGGGCCGCAGCAAGGGACTGGGCAGCAGCTAGGGATTGGGCGACAGCAAAACCGAGGTCAGCAGGATGGGATTGGGCGACAGGAAAGGACTGGGCAACACCTAGGGAGTGGGCAGCAGCAAGGGACTGGGCAGCAACAATGGACTGGGCAGCAGCAATCGACTGGCCAGCAGCAAGGGACCGGGCAGCATCAAGGGACTGGGCAGCAGCATGGGACTGGGTGGCATGAAGGGAGTGAGCAGCAGCAAGGGGCTGGGCAGCAGCAACGGATTGGGCAGCAGCAAGATATTGGGCAGCAGCAACGGACTGGCCAGCAGGGAGGGAATAGGCAGCAAGGGACTGGGCAGCAGCAAGGGACTGGGCGACAGCAAAACCAAGGTCAGCAGGATGGGATTGGGCGACAGGAAAGGACTGGGCAGCAGCTAGGGACTGGGCAGCAGCAATGGATTGGGCGGCAGGGAGGGATTAGGCACCAAGGGACTCAGCAGCTGCAAGATTCTTGGCAGCAGCAAGGGACTGGGCAGCAAGAAGGGCACAGGCAGCATCGAGGAGATGGGCACCATCAGGGCCAAGGGGAGCGGCAGTTGGACGGGGAGGAGGAAGAGGATAGGCCCCATGAAGGGGATGAGCGGCAGCAAATGCAACCGGATGGACTGAGGCATCAACAATCTCAACGGAGTGGGCGGCGGGCATCTGGGCGACGTACCAGGGTTCAGAGGCAGGAGCAACGCTTAAACATTGAGCACGTTTGGGAGCATTGGGAAGGGGGCCCGCGCATACAACAGGACGAGATGCAAGGTTGGAACAGGCAGTTGAGACACGGGCATCTTGTGGAACAGCAACCGCATGTAGAAGTGCAGGGGCAACAGAGGCACATACAAGTTCAGGAGCCTCATAGGGAAGGCCAGTTTCAAGAGCCTCAGCGGCATGGGCATGTTGAGCAGCCTCAAAGAGAAGGCCATGTACGGCAGCAGGGTCAGCGAGCACCGGGACAACGTGGAAATACACCGCCACATGAGTGGATTGTACACATTAGAGATCTTCCAGAGGGCGCGGATGTGGACAGTGATTCATCATTCTCAGAGGACCTTGAGGCTGAAGATGAGATTACGGCTGATGACACTTCCGATAGCGGGAATTCTGATGACGGGGGGGATAGCACTTCAGGCGGGTCGGAGACAGGAACTGAAGACCAGCTTAGGACTGAAGAGCAGACCATTGGTGATGGGGTTTGGGAAGTTATGTCTTTGGGTGAGCCGGCAATACAGCTTGAAAGATGGCAGCAGAGTGTGAATCTAGAACAGAATGGCGGTGGAGAGGCTACTGTGGATGGAGAAGAAGGGATGAGCATATTAGGTGAAGAAATGATGGGAATTGAGAGGTCGGGTGGTATCATGTCGGCAAGGGCAGATGTAGGCTTAAGGGTTACTGGCTTGAACACCGCAGCAATGCAGCAGGGAATAGATGTTTCCAATCTCTTAGAGGGAGATGTGGTGGCACAAAACTGGGGTCATTTAAGGGTTAGAGGCCAATATCTGACACAAGAGGATGCGGTGGCAGCACGTCGTGTAAGAAGACGCCAACGACTACGATTGCAAACGGAAGTGGTACCCGAGGACGGTGAGGAGCCGGATGATGATGAACTTAATGGAGCTGAACAGTTGACACGTTCGCGAGGGGCTCGTCGTGGTAGGGGTCGGTGAGGCACCGAAATCAGAGCACAACAAACAGCACTTCAAGGGTCTAAGGTTCGCGGTACTGGACGAGGGCGCATGCAACAAAGGGTGCAGATTCGGCAGGGGGAGTCGACAATTCACCACGAGAAACCCAACAGAAACCTCTGATTTGCAGCAGCAGATACACGTTCTACAAATGCAATTACTCCAGCAACAACATGTTCAGAGCATCTGGTGGCAGCAAATACAACAACAGCAACGCATGGCTACTTCGGGTGCAACGGCAACACATGTGCATCAAGCATATGAACTCCCGTTTCCTAGTTCATTTCAGGGTCAACAACTGAGGACAGACCAAATTCATCCCCTAGTGCATCCAATGCAACACCACGCCATGGCTAACCAAGCCCCATTTCAGTTTGTGTCCGTCCCTGATAAAGAACGAGCCAATGTTTTAATGGGACAGCGTTTCCGACGCCAAGAAAGACGGCACCTCCTGCAACTCAGCTGAGCAAGAAGACGGGATGATGTAGATCCGGTCTGAGTGAGGAAGAGATAGACATTTTACCCCGGCATAAGCACTGCTATAGGTGAGAGTGTGCGTGATTATGCTGGAAGGGTCTGAAAGGATTTGGATGGTATGTTTCAAGTGGAGGACGCGGGAGGATGGGGGAGGCAGAGGGGGGGAAAGGGTAGGGGGGTGGTGGGGGTGGGGGTGTTGGGGTTGGAGGTGTATTTTTTTTCAAGCTCATGTTTGTGCGAGCATGCATTTTTAGTGTTTTTTATTTTTTTTTTCAAGCAGAGGGAGCGCGTGTGTTGGTCGCAGCTTGTTTTTACCCCAAGTTTCTAGATTCCTTGTTGTTGCTTTTTTTTTTCCCATAGGCACGGAGAGGGATGTGCCGGCAACAGGGAGCGCGCGTGCAGGGCGCAGCAAGGGGAGGGAGAAGAGGGAAGGTGGACGTGACAATGTGAAGCATGAAGAGGGGAGGGCAGAAGACAATGTTCCGTCTCGCCCCCTCCTCACCCCTCCCGTCCTGCTTTTTCCTTTTCGCAGACATTTAACTCGGAGCTCCAAACTATAGAGAGCATGGTGGCCTCTGTGGCGGCTGCGTCTGGACCTGATTTAAATTATCCCCCTCTCTTCTCTTCTCTTTGCTCGCAGTCATTTGACTCGGAGCTCCAAACTTTAGAGACCATGGCTGCCTCTGTGGCGGATGAGATAGAATTTTTCCACGAGAGGTGAGAGGCAGCAACTCTAAACCCTAAAACCCCTCATGATTATCGTTGCGCTGCGGCGCTGCTTCATACCCCGCCGAGAGGTGAGAGGCAACCTCCGCTTTACCATGCTAGTGATATATAACCTGCGTGTGATGCGTCGATGTTCTTGTCAACTCACAAATTGTCGTAGCGGCCGATTGTCTTACGGTATCACCATCTTGGTGATATGTTACTGCCAGCTTGCTGTATCCAGTGGTCAACGCGTCAGCCTTGCTTTGCCCTACTCTTCCTCTTTACTTCACTTGACCTGCTTCCGTTGCCATAATTTGTATTGCAGGGAATCGGAGCTGCGGCAAATTGTCAGCGCGACGCACTTGAGACTGGCGTGCACGAGTCTCACTCCTCGGCTCGCCTGCATTTCCCTGACAGCCAAGCCATGCCAACACTGTCATAGACACCCTATATTCACATCAAACCCACGACCCTTTATTGTCATTCGAATCGCAGGGAGCTGGAGTTGCAGCGAGGGGTCAATGCAACACACTTGAGAGTGACGTGCACGAGTCTCGCTTCTTTCCTCTTCTGCATCTGCAATAATTGTGCCAGAACCTGTCTATCCTTCCTCCCTTACTGTCTTGTGAATCGCAAGGAGTTGAAGCGAGTGGTCAATGCAATACACGTTAGAATAACGTGCATGAGTCTCTCTTCTCTCCTTGTCTGCATCTCCTTGACAGCCCTTCAGTTCTGGCACCTCATATCCTTATTTAACAACATAAAACTCTTGTAACCCGCACCTGCTATCAGCGATACAATAACGAAACGCGTGGTGTTTTTTTCATGTGCCTATGTTGCTGAGCCTTGGTACAGAAACTCTGACTACACATGTCTCCAGTGTGAAGAGTACTACGTGTATGAATTAACAAACTAATTGCATTGCTCCACTACACAAATTGCTCAATAAAATAAGAGACAGGGGATATAAAAAAACACGATATTAGGACAGTTATAGGACAATTTCATGGCTGGTTCTACAGAAACCCTATAGACCTTTTGTGCATTGACCAGCCACCCTACTACTGCTGAAGAGTAGCAGCAAGGCCAGCAGTAGCCTGCTGCAACAGCCTCGCTGGCTGGAAAAATTGGTAAGGCTGGCTCCACCGTTTCAGCAGTCATCTCACCCTTGCCGTTGCCATTCTCCTCGTGTCCTTCTCACTGGAACTAGCCTGGGCAGTCTCCTTGTCACCGGCCTGACCTGGCACATCATTGGCCTGAGCTGGTAGCGGTTATTTCACGGGTGAAGGCATGGACCACGGCACCGAATCCTTTTTCTCTTGCATTGCGGTGATTTTTAAGGTGCCCAATAAATCACATCAACAGTCATATCACGGGCAAAGGCATGGACCATGGCACTGAATCCTCTTTCGCTTCCATTCTGCCAACTCTGTCTTCCATGCCCTCACGAGTTCCCTTAATCATTTGCATCAAAGATTTTTAAGCGAAGCATTTGCATGTAAATCATCTATGTATGTATACATGTCCTGACAGATGTTCTGTGTTCTGGCAATCTTATGTTTGCAACAATTCCGAGTTGTTTGTTTCATGCTGCTTGTGTTGTATCTCGATCAGTGTAAGGAATTACAATTCCTTACTGTACTCGCACTTTAGCGAGTACATTTCGAAGGTGTCGCGACGAACCTGTTCGGCCTATTTCGTCGCACCGAACCACCCCCGAGTCGGCCTCCGCTCCAATCGTAGCCATCACCGAGCCATCCCATCCCGAACCCCCCGCCTAGCTAGGTTTTCCCCTATTTAGTTGTGCCTTTCTCATTGTATCGTGATTCTGTAGTTCAACATTCTCGTTATTCGATATCTGCGCACTCTGACAAGTTCATTCATAACACCTGGTATCAGAGCTACTTTCCTAGCCTACCCCGCTTTTTAGAGTGTATTACCCCTCGGGGGGGGGTGTCAAATGTTATAGCCTATAGTGAGGTTTGTCTTAGGGGGTACAAAACTTAGGGTTAGCTATATGTACCCCAACCAACATCAATGCATCATTCATTCCTCATTCAATGCCTCCTCCCTGAGTCTGAGGAGGTTCACTTCACTCAGGTTCGCACCGCTGCTGAGTACCTCACTGCGATTAAGGCCCGCTACTCTTCTCCCGCTGCTGTCTCTCTTGGCCGCCTGTTCCTCCCGTTCCTTTTTCCTGACCTAGCGTCTTTTGAGCGCTCTGCTGACTTGATCGCTCACCTCCGCTCGCTCGACGCTAGTTACCGCGCTGCTTGCACTGAGGCACAGCTTGCACTGCTTCCTCCCCCTATGGCGATTACTATCTATTTCATCGCCACTAGCCTCCCTGACCGCCTTGCCTCCGTTCGCGATGCGCTTCTGCTGAAGCACCCTAGTGAGCTCACCGTCGATGTCCTTGAGTCTGCACTCAAGGACGTCGAGAGCAACCTTCGCTCGGTAGCCGCTGCCTCTGGTGCTGTGCCCCCCCCACTCTTCCACGGGTGCACAGTCCCGCAGTTACCCACCTTTACTGCCTCACTTGCCACTGCCGCTACTGACGCGACTGCAGCTGCTGTTACGACTGCGTCGCGGTCCCGCGGTAGGAGTGGCAAGAAAGGCGGTTCTGGTGGTGGTAGTGGAGGTGGAGGCGGAGGTAGTGGAGGTGGCGTTGCGCCTGGCAGCGGTGGAGGTTCAGGGCCTGGAGAGGCGCCTCGTGCAGTGACTGGTGACTCCACTGCGCCTGCTGGTGGTGGCGACGCCCGAGTTCGTCAGTCGCCTCCTGTACTTCCTGCCCCGGTTGGTGGAGCAGCGGCGTGGTACCAGGCTCAGCGTCAGCAGCAGCTTCTGCAGCACCAGCAGCCCCTCTCCTCCCAGCAGCCTCCGCAGCAGCAGCGGCAGCAGCTGGCTCCAGGGTCGGGGCTGCGTCAGACCCAGCGCGGTGCTGCTTACACTCCCTGCACCTACCAGGTTCTGACAGGCACTCGTCGTGGCCACCCTTGTGGCCGGTTTCACCCCCCTGGTCAGTGCTTTGCTCAGCTCACTGACACGGTTCGTTTGGTCTACGGGGTTGGTGCTCCTGCCCCTGACTGGCTGCCTCTTGTTCAGCGCTACGACTTCGTTCTGTGGGGCATGTCTGCTGAGCAGTTAGTTGATCTGATTGGTACTCCCCATGCTATGTATGCTGTTGTTGACTCTAGTGTTTCTGACTCTGCTTACTCTGGTGTTGTTAGCTTAGGTGCTAGCCTTGCTCAGTTGCCTGTTGCTAGTGTAGGTTCTTGTGTAGACTCTAGTCCAGCGGCTACCTCAGAGGACGGTTCGCTGTCGTTCACGCTGGACTCTGGAGCTTCTCACTGCTTCTTTCGTGACAGCACGACACTTACGCCTCTTCCTGCGCCTGTTTCTGTGGCGCTGGCTGATCCCACTTCGGGACCAGTCACCGCGCGTCACACTACCACCTTGCCGTGTCCGGCTGCTCCTTCTGGGTCTCTCACTGGGTTTCACGTCCCCTCGTTCTCCCGGAACTTGGTGGGCGTGCGACCCCTCGTGAGTCAGCACGTGGGTGTGTGGTTTGAGCCTTCTGGAGAGACTGCGGTGTGTGTTGACGGGGACTCTTACCAGCCCCTCGCCACTTTTGCTGCTGAGCCGGGCTCCGGTCTCTACACTCTTCACACTGGCCCGCGCGCTCAGCAGCGACTGCAGCAGCAGCAGCAGCCGCAGCAGCAGCAGCAGCAGCAGCCGCAGCAGCAGCAGCGGCGGCAGCCGCAGCCGCAGCCACAGCCGCCCCTCCTGCCCCCGGCCCCTGTTTTGCCTCCCGTTCGAGTCCTCGCGTCTCACCAGGTTGCTCCGTCCCCCCAGGTAGCTGTGTCTTGTCAGGTTCCTCCGTCTAGTCCGGTCGCTGCGTCGTGCTCCTGTCGGTCGCTTGCCCACCCCACCGTTTTGTGGCACCACCGGCTGGGACACCCTTCTCTTCCACGTCTGCGTGCTATGTCTAGTCAGCGTCTGGTCTTAGGTCTCCCGCGTGTCTTGCCGTCGCTGCCGCCGTCTCTTGCACCACCGTGCGGTCCTTGCGTCGAGGGTCGGCTGCGCGCCACCCCTCACTCCTCCTCCCTTCGTCCGGCCACCGAGCCTTTTGAGACGCTGCACTTGGACGTCTGGGGCCCCTCTCCTCGCCCTGGCCCTGAGCGTGAGCGTTTCTTTTTGGTGGTCGTTGACGACTACTCCCGCTACACCACAGTGTTCCCCCTGGCGAGGAAGTCTGAGGTGACTTCTACGCTGATCAGGTGGTTGCTTACCACCCAGGACACTCGTGGTCGTCGTGTCAGCAGCAGCCGCAGCAGCCGCAGCAGCAGCAGCTGCCGTCTCCTCCTCCTGTCTCGGGTCTTCGGACCCTTGGTCTCCCCTCTCCCTCTCCTTCCTCCTCCCCCTCTCCTCCCGTCTCTGGTCCTCCGCTTCCTCCTCCTGACCCCTCTCCCGCTGTTTTCCCTCGTTCTCAGTCTTCGTTGTCTCCTCCTCCTTCTCAGACTTGGGCCTCTCGTCGCTCCCCTCGTGCTCGTCCCTCGTCTCCTGTTCCCTTCACTGACCTTCGTACAGCCTTCCTTTGTTCTCGTCCACCTCGTCCGTCTCCGTCTGTGCTTCCGTCTCCTCCTGAGTCGGCCCTCACTGTGTCGCTTCCTTCTCCTGTCACTGACTACTACCGCACGTACCGTCCTGTTCTCTCTCGTGTTCTCGCCTCTCTTGTTACCCACCCTCGTGCCTCTGTGTCCTCTGTGTCCGCTCTTACTGCCGCAGTCACTGAGTTTGCCTCTACCCGCCGCCTTGACTTCGCCACCGCTCTTGTGGCTGCTCCTCCTTCCAGTCCTCTGGCCGTCGGGGGTGTGTCTGCCCTTGGCTGTGACGCCCTAGAGGACAGGCAGTTTGAGCTAGAGTTCTTGGCAGCCGCTTCCCCTCATCTCTGTGCCATGCTCCTCGCCCCTGAGGGTGACCCCGACGCCCTTGACATTCCGACTCCTTGCACTTACGCTGAGGCAGTGTCAGGGCCTTGGGCCTCTCAGTGGAGAGCTGCCATGGACGCAGAGATGGCCTCCTACAGATCCACAGGCACCTACGTCGATGAGGTTCCCCCTCCGGGGGCGAACGTAGTCGACGGCATGTGGATCTACAGGGTGAAGCGGCCACCGGGATCTCCTCCGGTCTTCAAGGCGCGCTACGTGGCTAGAGGTTTCAGTCAGCGCGAGGGAGTTGACTTCTTTCAGACCTTCGCGCCCACCCCGAAGATGACCACTCTTCGGGTGTTACTACACGTAGCAGCACAGAGAGACTACGAGTTACACTCTCTCGACTTCTCTACTGCTTTCCTTCAGGGCAGTCTTCACGAGGAGGTCTGGTTGCGTCGTCCCTCTGCCTTCACTGGCTCTTTCCCTCCTGGGACCCAGTGGAGGCTGAGGCGACCGGTTTACGGACTTCGTCAGGCTCCTCGTGAGTGGCACGACACCCTGCGTTCTACCCTGTCTGACCTTGGGTTCCAGCCGTCTTCTGCTGACCCGTCGCTGTTCGTTCGTCGTGGCCCCACACCTTTCTTTGTTCTGGTCTACGTTGACGACCTTGTTTTCGCCACCCCTGACAGGGTTGCTTTGGCACACGTGAAGTCCGAACTGCAGAAGAGACACACCTGCACTGATCTTGGTGAGCTGCGCCACTACCTTGGCCTGCAGATCACCAGGGACAGAGCTGCTCGCACCATTACACTTTCACAGTCGCACATGGTGCAGCAGGTCCTTCAACGGTTCGGGCTTCAGCACTCCACAGTACAGCGCACACCTCTTGCTGTTGACCACAGACTCACTGGACCCTTTCCTGACGAGCCGTTCGAGCCTAGTGGTCCCTACGCAGAGCTTGTGGGTTGCCTCATGTACCTGATGACTTGTACTCGCCCGGACCTCGCCTTCCCTCTCAGCGTTCTTGCGCGCTTTGTTGCGCCAGGGAGACACCGTCCTGTTCACTGGACAGCAGCTGTGAGGGTGGCGAAGTACCTAGCGACGACGTCAGGCGTGGGGCTAGTTCTTGGAGGGCAGCAGTCTGTCGTACTTACTGGTCACTGTGACTCCTCTTACGCTGACGACGCTGAGACTCACAGGTCTACTCAGGGGTACTGTTTCAGCCTGGGTTCTGGAGCTGTTTCCTGGCGGTCCACGCGCTCCTCTTCGGTCTCGACCTCTACAGCTGAGGCTGAGATCTACGCTGGTGCCATGGCGGCACAGGAGCTGCGTTGGTTGACCTTCTTGCTCACCGACCTTGGTGAGCGGCCGAGCTCTGCACCGACCTTGTTCACTGACAACAAGGCGTCTATTCTCCTTTGTCGAGAGCCACGACTGGAGAGCAGAGTGAAGCACATTCACGTCAGGTACTTTCTTCTGCGAGAGTTGCAGAGGCGTGGACAGGCTCGCTTTGAGTTTGTGGAGTCCGAGGCCAACACTGCAGACATCTTCACCAAGGCGCTTCCGCCTTGTGACCACCAGAGGTGCTGTGTGCAGTTAGGCCTTGTTGACACTGGTTCTCGTGTTGCTTAGACTTGAGTGTACTGTTTACTTTGCTTTCTATATACCTCTGTTACTTCTTGGACTGGCCTTGTGGCCACTGTTGTTTGTGCTCAGACTGTGTGGTGACGTTGTGATCCACCCTGAGCTTCGTTTCTTGGACTGGTCTTGTGACCGTACTCGTTTGGTTTTGCTAGACACCCCTCACTTAGGCTATGGGGGTGTGTCAAATGTTATAGCCTATAGTGAGGTTTGTCTTAGGGGGTACAAAACTTAGGGTTAGCTATATGTACCCCAACCAACATCAATGCATCATTCATTCCTCATCTTGACAGGGGGGGGGACGAGGAAGGATGTCTTGGGGTCCAGGAGTTGCGTAGGCCGGCCAAGAGAACTAGTTAGTTGCTCTTCGCGGCCATAGTTTTACGGGGCACTCCTTCGGCACCGCCAGATCCTTAGCTCGAACGGTCGCGATCGACCCCCCCCCCCCGGGCAACGGACAGCTGGAGCTGTCGCGACGTAAAGTGAGTTACTATTCCGCTGCATGTTTACCGACGATTTCGGAATTTTGTGCGGCAGCCAGAGTCAGCGGACCTGCGTCGGCATCTGCACGAAGATTTCAGACTCGTCGTCCGATGTGGCAGTTGACGTCGATGGACCTGGGTCAACAGCTGCGCGACAATCACGGAGTGTGGCTCGGCAACTGTTGACAACGCACATGCGTCACTGTGGCGAAATTTTCGGAACTTCTGTTGAAGAAAACGTCAGCTGGGGAACTCGCCAGGTGCAAAAGGAGTTTTGCGTCCGAAAAAGTCGGTGGCGAGGAGAGACGACACAAGACTGCCCGACTTCGCGGGAGTTAACTGCCGTCCCGCCCGACCTGTTAAGTGCGGCGGCTTTTACTGCATTGGCGGGCGCGTCATCAGCAATTTCGGCAGAAGTGCTCGTGGACAGACGGGACTTCATACCTGCTGACACTTACGGGCTGCAACGGAAAACGCGGTGGCTAAACCGCACTTACGAGGAGTGGGACGCAGGCGACGAGGGAAATCGGGGCAGGTACACCTCGAAAGAACTCGTGCGACGCTGCGTGCCTGGTGTTGTTGCAAGCTGGCCGGCAGTATCGAGAACAGTTTCCCCTGACCAAGGACGTTGTTTTCGGGGACAGCTGCTGACAACCCACGGTTAAACGGTGTCCAAGGTACCGCCCGATAATTTCGGAGGGGTCGGTACAGGCTGCCGGGACACGCGAGAAGAAACGGCCCAACGGCTAAGCGGGGGTTGAAGAACGTTGCGGGGGCAGATTAAAAGCCGGTGGAATCGATCTGCGGCCCTACTTCGCCCGAACCTCACCATCCCCACCAAGTCTTTACTCGTTCCGACTCATGCAGTCGACCTTATTCGGATGAATAACGGGGGTGAACACGTGGCCTACCCTGCGCTGGTTAAAGGTACCAGGATCGGTGCCCGTTCGACAGCTGTACAGAAAAGACAAAAAAAAGTGGAGCTCGTGGCACTGTTTTACTCCGACAAAAACGGGTTGGGTGAACGGCAGGCGAAAAGTCGGGGAGCTCCGAAGAAGAAATGGTGCAGTCTACAGGTTTCTCCTGACCCGGGCGTCTACACGAATCGACGGCGCAGCGGCGAAGCTGAGACCGGGAAGCTGTGGATTTTACGTGACGTGATAGGCACGGCGGGCTGCAAAACGGTTGGGCGACAGTTTCCTTTTAACTAAGGCTGCCCCGACTCCGATAGTTTTTGCCTCTCCACCGTGGCCGAGTTCGCGCGGGCAACAACGACGATACCCCATCCGACAAAAGCGGACGCTGGGTGAACGGCGGGAAGCGGAATTGTCGGGGGGTGAATACGAAAAAAATATGACGATGGAGGGAAAGTTGTGGGTGATCCAGCAGATCACTTGAGTGATAGGTTGAGCCCGTGCACCAATCTACCGCGAATTTCGGAGTCTATTCGGTAGACCCCCGAAAGGGTTTGATATCGTTACATGGAGGCGCGGCGAGCGGTACATTGCCAAGGATACCTGGGATTCGCTAAGTAGTTCCGGCGGGTACGAAGATGGGTGAACATCGGAGTACCAGGGAAAAAACGGCGGAAACGTCGGGGCTATACGGCGGAGAATGGCTTCGGGACTGCAGCCTCAACCACGATTTTCGGGGTTATCTTCCTACGAAAAAAATAAATAAATAAATAAAAAGGTGTTGAAGCTGAGGGTGTTTCTTCGTTTCTTGGAGTGCGGTTGATACCTAGGACCCACGGGTGTTTAAACGTACACCGCGGGAAATTCTTCAGGGAGCGTGGGAGCAGCCGAGGCTTCGGGATTTACCTGCCGGTGACGAGCGATGAGGTGAAACATCGCAAAGCGCCAGTGGGAGTTTGCGTGGTTTTCAGTTAAGCGACATCGACTGGGACAGTTTCGACGACGGGGTCAACGGCGTTGATGCCACTAGGTTCCGTGAAATTCGGTCTCGGAATAACCCAGGTCTAGTCCACGGTTCCAGATTATGCCCCCAGATGGGTTCTGAACTGACGGAAACAGCTGGTGACCGAGTGGGCGGCTATAGTACGACCGAATATTTTCGGAGGAGAACTGCACCTGCGACTGCGGATTTACGGGGCTACGTTTCGAGCGACGATTTCGGAGTTTGACGAAGGACTTCACGGTTTTTATGGCGAAAAGCGCGGCAATTTCGTGACAGTACTTTCGGAGTTTGGTTAAGCGCGCGCGACGATTACGTGGGGCAATAGTGCGGGAACTACACAGATTTTCTCAGGGGTACGAAGGACTTACGACGAACTGAAGAAGGCGGCAGCAACAGTGGAGGGGGAGAAAGACAGCTGCAAATTTTCATCTCTGCCCAGGACCCCTCGGCGCATTGCGACAATTTTCTCGGCGAGTCTGGACAAGGCCGCCGACCGCGCTGACATCATCTGACACTAAATCGACGTTCGATAACTTTTACCGAAGTGACATTTGATTTTGGTTACTGCTTCGACGACCATCGCCGACTCTCAATAATCGACTTCGTTGCCAATCGCCTTCGATCGCCGACTTCGACGATTTTCGTAACACTCCCGATTTCACGGCCAGAGGATTTCGGGACAGGAACTCCAACTCTACTAACGACAATTCGCCCACCTCGACCCGCCCAGGACAAATGAGTTCACATTCTGCCCACGTCAGGTGCTGCCAACTGCAACTACTGGAGATACTACAGGATTCTGGCATGTGAAGACCGAACAACTTCAGTTCGAGCAACGCGGAATTTTGGTTTCAGTTTCTGGTCTACATCTGCTGGTTCACCCTTGAAGAATTTTGGGCACGTTACACCCGGTTTCGTCATCGAAATTTCCACACCGACGTAGTTTTCACCTGGACTTTTACGGTCAACGTTCGTTTTCAGTAAGAATTAACACCTGGTTTTGTTTGTTTTCATCTCGGCGCAGCATCGGGAACTTTTCTGATGTGTTTTTCTTGAAGGAGGAGAAAACGTGCGCTGCACTGTTCTTTCCTTGGCGTTTTCTCGGCAACATTTCTGACTTTGTCAGGTTGCGTCAGCACGACGGACGATCGCGATCACACCGACACGGTCAATGGTCCCTGCTCAATCGCGTTTGAATTTGCGTCAGCAGGTTCCCTCCCATTTCGCGTCAGTCTTCGACCGTCAGATCTGCATCTGCTTGATCTACAGCCCACATTCCAACCTTCAATTCATTTGGGCCAGTTCATCGTCGACCGTCAGATCGAAATCTGACAACATCAACGGCCTCAATTCCAACCTCTATTTCAAGTTCGCCCAAGGGATTTCAGCCGTCGGATTCAGCTGAAGAGGAGATCTTCGAAATCCTCGCTAGTGTGGGGCTTGTTTCAGTACAGGGTGCCTTCTTTGGAAGGTGGGAGAGTGTAAGGAATTACAATTCCTTACTGTACTCGCACTTTAGCGAGTACATCCCGAAGGTGTCGCGACGAACCTGTTCGGCCTATTTCGTCGCACCGAACCACCCCCGAGTCGGCCTCCGCTCCAATCGTAGCCATCACCGAGCCATCCCATCCCGAACCCCCCGCCTAGCTAGGTTTTCCCCTATTTAGTTGTGCCTTTCTCATTGTATCGTGATTCTGTAGTTCAACATTATCGTTATTCGATATCTGCGCACTCTGACAAGTTCATTCATAACAATCAGACTGTGTTGGTTAGGCAGTAGGTGGTGACCTGGCCTGTTTGCCAGGTTCGGACCTGCTGCCCAGTCCTGCTTGCGATTTGCTTTGGGCCTATTTCGTAGGGTCGCGACTCACGAGGCCCCAAGTTGGCACTGTTTCTGCTAACCCGGGGCCCCAGTCTGATCAATTCCCAAGCTTGACTCCGTCGCCGACATTCCCCCCTTGCTGCTCCTTGTGTGTGAAGGGCTGGGGCGGCAGAAACTCGCTTCTCCACACATAGAACCTGGGGTTGTCGTTCAAGGTTGATTATCAACCTGGGGTAAAAGGAGACCCTTGCCATTCACATTGGCAATTCCAATCGCACATCCAGCATCTTTCGTTCTCCCCGCTTCGTCCCTCACTCTACCATCACACGATGAGAACCAAGTCCACGTACTAGTTCCCCTTTTTCTGTCCGAGAGTCTTCGCGCATTCACAACTGTCGCTCCTCAGCGCTCCTTCTCTCCTCCTCGTCATTCGCCTACCCCTTCCCCACTCCCACTGCGCGCCGAGCAGAGTACCAGCCTGATGGCGCCGCGCCCATGGCTCCGTCAGCCATTCCCATCCGTAGCGTGGACAAAGTGTACATCAGCACTGGCGCCGTCGACTATCCCACGCCGCGGGCCATGACCGCGGAAGAGATCAAGAAGGTAAGGGAGACTACCTACCGTCGAAGGTACGGAGCCGCGCGGCTGCGTGGGTACAGAGACAGACGCGACGTACGTGGTTTATTCTCTTCGGGGTAGGGCTGAAGCGCGAGGGCAGGGGAGGCTCCGCATTCGTGCTCGCTGCGCGACGCGGGTTCCGCATTTGTGGTCGCTGCGCGACGCGGGTTCCGCATTCGTGGTCGCTGCGCGACGCGGGTTCCGCATTCGTGCTCTCTGCGCGACGCGGGTTCCGCATTCGTGCTCGCTGCGCAACGCTGGTTCCGCATAGTCCCATCTCCGCTATCGCCAGTATCGAACCTGCTCGTTCCACTTTACACTGGCTAACCGCACTTGACCGATCAGTACCGTGCGGCTGCGCGCCGTGGAGTTCGTGCTTCTTGCTCCCTTCGTCCCGTCCCCATGATTCACCCTTTCCCATCGTCGCGTCGCAATGTCCGGCACAGGTGACTCCAAGCGATCGTGCCGTACCGCGCGCCTGCGCCCCGTGTTGTATCCCCACGATACCCTTCCACTATCCACCCTAGGCATCCCGTTTCCATTGTTCACCTTCTTATTGTTGCAATGTCCCGCGCGGGTGATTCCAGGTGACGGAGCAGTTCCGCGTGGCGACGCGCACTTATTGTTGCAATATCCGTTCACTTTTTTCCTTCCCTCGTTGCAATGCCCGGCACGGGTGGATCCCCCAGGTGACGGAGCAGTTCCGCGTGGCGGCGCGCAACGCGATTGACGCGGGGTTCGACGGCGTGGAGGTGCATGGCGCGAACGGCTACCTGCTGGAGCAGTTCATCAAGGTGAGACGACCGCTCGTTGTCGTGACGCGATTGTGTGATTAATGCAGAATGGAGATGCTGGGAACTATCTACAGTGCAATATTTAGTTGGTTGAAGATATTTTCTTAGATTCCAGTCATTAGCGCCGAAACCACTTTTACTCGTCTCCTGCTCTCGTATTGCGGTGTAAAAGGGTGCAACGCGTTAGGAGTTAGTTGTACATGTGAGGTTACTGCGCTCTCAACTCTTTATGTCATAAGCCACTTGGATTTTGTTCAGATTTGCTCCTCTTACCAGATCTGCATTCACCACAACCCTGCCTGCCTCATCCACCGCTACCCTTCACCCAGCAAAGAGCCCGAGGACAAGTTCAGACACCTCACTCATTATCCCCCCTCTCAACAATTCACTGCCACTCTTTCTCCCCACCCCACCCCAACCCCTCAACCCCCATTCCTGTAATCCCGCGTCCCCTCGCCTCTCCACCTCGTCAGGACGGCTCCAACAAGCGTGAGGACGAGTTTGGCGGCTCCCTGGAGAACAGGCTTCGCTTCCCCCTGCAGGTGGGTCTAGCTGCTGCGCAGGTGGGTCCAGCTGCTGTGACTTTGAAGAGATTGTGGGCTGATTGTGGTGTGTGCAAAGATCACCCATGGGGATGAGTGCATGGGTCGCTGGAAATAGCCTGCCAATGCCCCCTACCTTGTTATCTTAAGGCGGTGGGGCTGTAGCGAGACGTTGAAAACAGCCCCCTTCCCCCCCACCTCCTCCCCGCATCTCCTTCCCCTTTCTTCCTCCCGTCTCCCCCACATCCCCCCCCTTCCCCCCCTCACTCCCTTCCCCCTACCTGCCTGCAGGTGATCAAGGCAGTGGCGGACGAGCTGGGCGCCAGCATCCCCCCCTTCTTTCTCCCCCCATTTCCCACCCCCCCTCTTCCTTCCATCCCCCCCCCCTCTCCCCTCCCCCCTCCCCTCCCCCCTCCCCCCTCCCCCCTCCCCCCTCCCCCCTCCCCCCTCCCCCAGGCGATCAAGGCAGTGGGCGCTAGCAAAGTGGCAAATGAGCGTCCTCCCCACCCCACCAGGCCCCCCCCCTCCCCCTGCCCCCCCCCCCCCCCCCGCTTCCACCCCCAGGTGATCAAGGCAGTGGCAGACGAGGTGGGCGCCAGCAATTTGGCTCCAAACCCATCCCCCTTCCCCCCTTGCCCGCCTGCCACCACCCCCGTTCCCCTTCCCTCCCCTCCCCCCCAGGTGATCAAGGCAGTGGCGGACGAGGTGGGCGCGAACAAGGTGGGCGTGCGGCTGTCTCCCTACAGCACCTTCCTGGATGAGACCTACTCCGACCCCTCGTCCCTCCCCCCCCCCCCCCCCACCCTCCCCTCCCCCTGCCATTCTCCCTCTGCAGGTGATCAAGGCAGTGGCGGACGAGGTGGGCGCCAGCAGGGTGGGCGTGCGGCTGTCTCCCTACAGCACCTTCCTGGATGAAACCGACTCCGACCCCGTGGGCACCTACGTGGGGATGGTGGAGCGTCTGAATGGCATGGGGCTGGCGTACGTGCACTTTATTGAGGCGCGCGTGCGCGGGAACGACGACATGGAAGTTGAGAAGGAGGTGAGCGGTGCTTGTGAAACAGTTGAGTGGGTAGTGGACAGACACTGGGATGGTGGAGGCCGTCAACAGCTTGGGCTTGGCGTTCGTGCATTTTATTGAGGTGCGCGTGCACGGAAACGATGATACGGCGACTGTGAAAGGAGGTGCGTGGTGGGTAGGTGGTGGGTGTGAGGGTTGTCTGGCCGTAAGGCTGTCTGGCTTGGCGTTGTGCACTTCATCAAGGCGCGCGTGCGCGGGAACGGTGGCATGGACACCGAGGAGGTGAGCGGCGAGTAGGTGGTGGGTGTGCGGTCTGTCTGGCTCTCTGGGTGTCTGACCGTAAGGCTGTCTGGCCAGGGGGAGGGGTGGGGTTGGGGGGTGAACGATGTGGGGTTGAGCTGTGAAGGAGGCGGGGTTGGGCTGTGAAGGAGGCGGGGTTAGGGTCGTAAGAGATGGTGGAGGTTAGTGTGGGTGGGCACATCGCACATATCACTATATGCTTGCGTGCTTGCGCGCCTTGTCATTTGCAACAGGGCTTACGACATGCCCATGGGGTCTTATTTTTTCTTGATATCCATTGACGTGGCCACGTCACATACACACTTCACTCTGTTCTTCGCATCGCACTCTTCCATATCTGCAGACTCTGGAGCCATTCCGCAAGGCATTCAAGGGGCCATTCATTGCTGCCGGCGGCTTCAAGGTATGCTGGGTCCAGTTTGTTGTAACACAAGTGGTGCATTGGCGTGTTGGCTCCTCTGTTGTTGCAAGAGATGTTGCATGTAGGGCACTGCAAGCACCAGAGCGTGCCGTGCCATTGCTGATGTGCATAAGGTGAATGTCATGGTGTGATTGTAAGGCAATGGATGCTGTAGTTTCTTACGGTATTTTACAACACGTACATTTTGTGTGCTGCATTCTATCCATATTCTGTGCTTCCCTTCTTCCGCATGCACACAACCCCACCCTCGCCCGTCCCTATCTCCAACCCCCCCATCCGCCACTGTGCTCTCCTCTCCTGTCCCCTCCAATTTCCTACTGTTATCCAAATCTCCAGCGGGAGAGCGGCATGGCAGCGATAGAGAGCGGGGTGGCGGATCTGATCACGTATGGCCGGCTCTTCCTGGCCAACCCCGACCTGCCGAGGCGCTTTGAGCTCAACGCGCCGCTCAACCCGTATGACCGCAGCACCTTCTTCATCCCCGACCAGGTCAAGGGGTACATCGACTACCCTTTCCTCGATGAGGAGCCCAACAAGGCGGAATAGGCAGGGATCTGTGTCTGACAAGACACACGTTGGTTCCCTAAATGCGTCATGAAACCTTAAATGGAGATCCAAAGGGATACCACTACGAGGAGCATAAAAAGGGTTTATCAGACGAAAATGTGTTCTTTCATATGTCAACAGCTACGTTGATGTTCAACACAACAAATACTATCATGTCAAGCTGAAGGGTACCGGTATGTCATTTGCTGTACTATCAATATACGTCATAGCAAACCTGCCACTCTTACGAGAAAAGGAGCAATCTTGTGCTTACATGAACTCCTAAAGGAGCACAAGCAGCGCAATCAATGAAAGACCCAGGCCCAAGAAGTTTCCATACATCGCAAAACTGCCAGCACCTGCAAACACAGAGGAGAATATTTTAAAATTGGTTAGTGAAGCTGACAGGGCATTGACGCAGCAGCAGCTCAGGTATGGACAGCGGCTGTCACAATGCATTGGCATGCAGCAACAAGAGGACGTGTCATTGCTCAGCTTGAGTGTCTATTCGGTACTTACAGAAGCCTCGGCGTCTCGAACTTCCTGTCGTGGCATAATTGCTGGAAAAAAGACAACAAGTCGCTCAAGGCCCGCTTGTAGCATCCACACCCTACAGCGTACCTTTGCCATACGGTTGCACGGGGTCGGAGCTGGTAAGCGAGCTCATGGTAGCGGGAAACACCGGGTCGGTCACAACAATCGCGGACATGTCAGACGACGACGTGGTCTTGCCCAACACTTGAGTGGAGCTGCTCAGACCAAACGCGGCTGTCACATCCGCCACTGCTTTCGGTCCTCCAGCGCCACTCCCCGCGACGAGTCCGTTCGTCTTGTAAGTCGTGGGGTCGACGGTCCCGCGGTCGGTCCCCGTGAAGACGTGATCCAAGCCCGCGGCCGGCAAGGAGCCAGTGACGTTGGCGTAGAGATAGATTGGTTGGTTGAGCGCCGTGCTTAAGCTGAACCGCCCGTTCTTGTACTGCTTGGACGGGAAACGGATGCATGACAGAGGATGGGACGATTGGCGAGGTGCAATGACGGGGAAAGAGGATTAGTAAACTCGGAATGGTGGAGATGTCTTCTTTGGAATGCAAGAGAGTAGGAATTGGCCACTATCATTTCGTTCGACGCTGATTTTCGGGTCTGAGTCACTCACGTTGCCAGTTTGCATGTCGGAGGGTGCAATGTATTGGATAATCGCCATGAACTTGGCGAGGCGCGACATGGCGTTCTTGGCGTTGGCGGACATGGCGTTGAGGGCCGACACGGACCCCGACGAGGACACCACCGTGCTGAGCGCCTCGAGAACCGGGTCCGACGAGGTTGTCGCAGATGGGTTGAGTGTCTTGTAGCCCGCGAGTGCGTTAGTCCAGCCGTCGTTGACGGGCACAAGATAGGAACCGCCTGAAATGTCGGTGGCCTTGTCGTATCCAGCAGCGAATTCCACCACTCCCGCGGACATGTCCACGTTGGCGTTGCCCGTGTTGGTCCTGTTGCGGATCTGAGACAGCACGTAGGAGAGCTGAACTGCATCCGCGGAGCGCGGGAGAGTAGCCACCCATAGTGACACGGAGAAAAGCACGGCGAGGGTGAGGGCGCGCGTCGACGATGGGTATCGGGCCATTGCTGCTGGTTTGCTGGTTTCAAGGGAACGAGTTGCGATTTTAGTGTGTAACTGACTGTGCAATGCAGCAATAAATATTCCCAAGGGCTGTGTACTGATGGATGGAGAGTGAGGGAAGTGGGGTTCTCGAGGGGGAAGGGAACAGATGTGGATTGGAATGAATCGGTGGCTGCATACACGACGTGTCGTGAGATGATTCGCCGACGTTTTGGCAAGGGATGCGGTTTTGGGAGGAAATGTGTGTGTGGGCAGCGCATATGCTGTCAGGGCCAAATCCCGTTCGTGTGTGTGCCTCCCAGCCACTCTGGTTCGTCCCCGCCTCAAGAAGGTTTCGTGTTGGCCCTGTTCTACAGGCAGACGGGCACGGCGTGGAAACGGAAACACAGGAATCCTCATACAGCTTTCGCATGGAAACCTCACGCCCAACCAAACCTCGGAACCTCAACCGTTTGTGCAAGAAATTTCTACCCCTTTTGATGTAGGTGTTGGCCCTCCTTCCAGTAACGGAGGGAGGGTTTTCGAAGGTGAAATCCACACAATTTAGGTCTACTCAGATATGGATGCTGTTAAACACAAAACAGTGGTGGGGACCGAACCCATACCCTAACGAGAAACAAAACACAGCAGCAGAAAAGAAATAGTAGTCTCGATGTTCACTATCTTGAACTCCGGACAACCTATCGGTACCCGAAAAGTGAAGGTGGTTAAATTATGGCGCCTCGGGACAACCTATAGGTACCCGAAAAGTGAGGTGGTAAAATTGTAGTTTGGAGGGTAGAGAATGAGTTGTACCTCGACATTTGATTCCATTTGCATGCCACTGTGCTTCCCGTGAAAAGGTGGTATCACTTGATGGAAGGTGGGTACTCACCTTCCATTTCGTTGTTTCGGTTTCCACACCGAGTCTGTTCTGCAGTCACATGTTTCCGTCTGGTTCGGACGGAAACACTCAGGTTTGACAACCATTTTCGGGCTGACCATGCTATCGAGCCTAAATTGACTTTCGACGGAAGTACCCTAGAGAATTTTCAAGACGGAAACGCTTGCCTGTAGAACAAGGCCAGGTTTCAAGAAGGTTCAAGACAGGTTCAGCGAGAATGAACATCTCAGGGGCGGACGTCGGTCGAGTTCCACCCCAATACACCCCCAATAATGGCGTTCCGCTTCCAACACATCGCGGGGATCTCACCACGACGAACCGGAAACCCAGGCGGGGATATCTGTCACTGCGAACATATTCGTACTCGTCGCTTACTTACCTTATCGGAACAAACAAATCCCGCAAAAGTTTTCGCGCGGGAAAGGGCATCTCATGTAAACGTCGCGGAGGAGTGACACTGCACGCAGGCAAACCGGAGATGGCGGTGGCGCTTCCAGTTTCCGCATCAGTGGCCGTTCCCCCAACAGCATTCTCGACTGGAAAAACTCCAAACACATTGCTGGAACAATGCAGAACAAATAATTATATGTAAGGAGAATTTTGACATTCCTTATTGCATTCAACATAGAGTACAGCAGTAGCCGTTGTTCGCCCGTTACTGCTAACGGGGCTTCGCCAACTTTGCGTGCACTTTTTCACCAAACCATGCACCGCTGGCCCGGCCGAGTCAGCGTACGCTTCGAAACTAGCGCTATGAGAGTACGACGGTTTATGCTTGTTGGGCTGAGAAAAGCCATTAGGATCTTTGCAGGGCTGAACTCTGGTTAGAACTTGTTGTAATAGCGGAAGCTTTTAATGAGACAGTTGAACCACCTTGCGCTAGTATGTGAGGGCAAAGTAGATTAATTAAAACTAGGAGATACAAGATTGTATAAGAGTACAAGGAATTTGGGACGACTTGGGCAACTGCTCTGTAACGAGTCAGTTGTGTGTCCTTGCTGTCGCGCTGTACTTGTCAGGTCAAAGGTCGCTGACCTTTGACTTTCGCGTAACCTCCAGCAACTGCTCAACCTCCGAGGGTTGACTCGCCGGTGCTTTGATATACTTTGCTTCGCTTATGGCTTCGTGTTTCGACACGACAGAGGCGCTTAGATTGATTGTTTCCAACACTCCCCTTCGCTTCTGGAGTGTCGCTGCTGGTGACGTGGCTCTGTCTGCGGAGATTAACTCTACAACGGTAGTGAGCTAGACTACGGGGGTTGGCACGAACTACTATGAGTGATCGTAGCTTTGCTTGGTTCCTTAGTGCTTGCACATTCACGGGAGAAATTGGCAAGAGTTTCCACTAGCAAAGTTGGAATTACAGAATGAATCATTCAAGCAATGACAGAATGACTACATCAGGCACCTAGCAACCCTGCAGCCAGCCTGGTCGACTGCCAGCGCAGCTCGGTCGACCGCGTGCCAGCGTTGCGTAGAGGAGCCGCGCCAGCACTGCAGAAGAGCGACCTGCCAACGCTGCAGGTCGACGGCGTGCCAACGCTGCAGCAATGCGGCGGTCCAGCGTTGCCCCGTAGAAGACAGCAGTGCGTACGCGCACAGATGCGCGCAGACGATTGGCCCGACTTGCTTCGTTGGGCATCCGTCGGCTGTTGTCTGCGCCTGACGAGCCACATCGACTTCGGGATACCAGCCCGCAGTCGCCTTCGCCATCGCGATCTCGACGACGTTCGCGTGCCTCCGCAGAACTCGTCGAGCAGGTTACCCGGTCGACCTGGACACCACCAGGTGCTCCCCGTCGACCACCAGGTGCCTCCGGTCGACCACCAGGCCCTTCTGGTCGACCATAGTTCCTGTCGAGCTACCCCCTGGTCGACGGACCCCTTCCGTCGACCAGAACTGCTTCGTCGACCTCCCGGTCGAGCTGCAGGTCGACGGGACGCCCCCCAGTCCTCCCGGTCGAGCTGCAGTTCGACGGGAAGCTCCTGAGACCTCCCCGTCGAGCTGTAGTTCGACGGGATGCTCCCGAGACCTCCCCGTCGAGCTCTAGGTCGACGGACTTCTCCGTCGACCTCCCGGACGGCCCACCCATCGCCCAGGCCAGTCAGTTGCGCCCGTCGAGCACCCCTGGTCGACGGAAGCTCCACAGTGACATCCTGCAGCTCGACGAAGCCCGTCGAGCAGCTCCTTCACTGTGAACGGTCGGCTGCTTCACCCGTACATCCGACCAAGTCGTCGGCGTTGCCCAAGCGAGGGCGGGGCCAACACTCCATTCCCGTTAACACTCCCCTGCCGCGCTCACGCTTGGGCCCCCAGCCCACACGGCAGTACTCCACGGAGAAAACTCGTCCTTAGCGTGCACCCCACACATAGCACGCCGTCACCGCACCAGCCGTGCAAAAGGGCACGGCACCTACTGCTGCACCTCGTCGTCGCCGTCGCCGACGTCGGCCAGTCGAACTTGGCCGATGGCGAAGGCCGGAAAATGCAGCGCCTTCGTCATGAAATCGGCAGGCTGCTCGGTGGTCGGGATGTACTTCAGCACAAACTTCCCGCGCCTCACCATGTGCTGCAGCCAGGCATAGCGTCGCTCCATGTGCTTGAGGTTGCCCGTCAGCCCCAAGCCCTCAGCGACCGTGATTGCCGACTTGTTGTCGACGCGGAGGATGGTCGGCTTCCCAGCGTCGAGCAGCTTGAATTCCGCAAGGAGGAAACGAAGTCGGCGTCCCTCCTTGCCAGCATCCGTGGCCGCGACGTACTCCGACTCGGTCGAGGAGAGCGTCGCGCACTTGATGCGCGAGCTCGACCAGGAGACAGCGGCCCCTCCGTAGACGAACACGTAGCCGCCCGTGCTCGTCCGGTTCTGCTTGTCGCCCGCGTCATCGGCATCCACGTAGCCGATCAGCTCCAGCGACTCTGGTCCACCGCCGAACTCCAAGGCGGTGTCGCGGGTGTCGGCGAGGTAGGCGAGGCAGCGGTCGACCTCGCGCCAATGCTGGTCGCTCCTCACCGTGAGGCCGCTCCCCAGCTTGCTGCAGGCGAACGCGATCTGCGGCCTCGTCGTTGTCGCCGCGAACTGCAGCGAGCCGACCTTCTGCCGGTATTCCTCCTCCTCGCGCTCCTGCGCTTCCTCGTCGTCGAATGTCAGCTCGGCGTAGGCGTCGACCGAGACCGGCGTCTTCGGGACTCGACCGCCCTGCTCCTCGTCGATGAAGCGCCTACGCAGCTTGTCGGCGTAGCCCTGTTGGTGCAGCCACAGCTTCCTCGCCGGCCTGTCGCGGACGATCTCCAGCCCAAGGTACTTCACCACCGGCGAGATCTCCCGCAGCTCGAAGGCGGACTGCAGCAGCTCCTTTAGCTCCTTCAGCATCACGGTGCTGCTGCTGGCGGCGAGCAGGTCGTCGACGTAGACCAGCACCCAACAGGTCACTCCGTCGTCGCCGGTCTTGAAGTAGAGCGCCTCGTCGACCTGGCTCTTCTTCCAGCCAGCCCCCAGCAGCACTCCGTCGAGAGCTCTGTACCACAGCAGCGGCGACTGCTTCAGCCCGTAGAGGCTCTTCAACAGCTTACACACCCGGCCGGTCCCATCGTCGAAGTAGTCCGGCTGGTACATGTAGAGCACCCTGTCGAGCTTGCTCTGCAGGAAAGCGTTCTTCATGTCGAGCTGCATCAGGTTGAGGTCGAGGACGGCGACGATGCTGAGGAAAATCCTCAGCGTGACGTAGCTGCTCACCGGCGAGTACGTCTTGTCGTAGTCGGCGCCGTACACCTGTGTGAAGCCCTTCACGACCAGCCTCGCTTTCTCGCGCTCGACGGTGTCGTCGATGCGGTACTTGGTCGTCAGCACCCACCGGTTCTTCATGATGTTCACTCCGCGTGGGCGTTCGACCAGCTCCCAAGTGCCCATGCTGATGAGGCTGCGGATCTCTTCCTCCATGGCGGCCTTCACCGCGTCGCCCTTCCAGCTCGCCAGAGCCTCCTTCACCGTTACTGTGGCGATGTCCCAGCGGTGTTCGGGGTCGGCATGCACGTCGGGGTCGAGCTCCGGCAGGTCTTCATCCTCCTCGGCGTCGTCGTACAACAGGTCGTCGTCGACCTCGTCGTACACCGTGGTGAAGGCAGCTGGTGGCAGGCATGCATGGAGGCTCAGCCGCTCCGGCGGTCGTCGAGCTCGACCAGACCGTCGCAGCTCCGGCGCAGGCTTCTCGACCGGAACCTCCACCACGTCACTGTCAGTGGACTCCTCTCCCGCTGACAGCTCCTCGTCCTCGTCGACGGCATCGTCGTTGACCAGCTGCTTCGACTCTTCGACCGGCTGCTCGTCTGCTGCTGACTTCGACAGCTCCCCTGTCGACCGCCACGCCTGCTGCTCCCCTGTCGACTGCACGCCAGCTGCTGCCTCCTGTTCGACCGGCTCCCCTGTCTGCTGCTCCCCTGTCGTCGACGGCTTCCGATTCTGGTCGACGAGCTTGGCGCCTTGTCGACCGCCGGCGATGCCACTGGCTGGCGCTACAGGCGACGCCTCACGGCTCCCCTCATCGCCGGTGGCCGACACAGGTGTCGAGGCAGACCGACCGGCGACGGGGGAGGGAGGAGCAAGAACTGGAGGAGGCGGAGGAACCTCCACAACATCGTCATCAGCAGGCTCGTCGACTTCGGCGATCAGGGGGTCCAGCGCCGTCGAGGTGTCCGTCGGCGAGTGCGCCTGCGTCCGCCCCGACGCCGGCCCATACTTCGCCTTCCACACCTCCAGCGACAGCGTCTCGTAGAAGATCACCTCGACCGACGTGACCACCTTGTTGTCGGTGAGGTCGAGCACCTCCCAGCCCTTGCTCGCCGGCGACACGCCCAAATGAAGCCCCCAGCGAGCCTTCGGTGCCAACTTCCCACCGCGCTGCTGCTCGGGAACCATGAACTGCACCATGCAGCCCCACACCCGCGCCAGCGTGAGGTCGGGCTTCGTCCCGGTTAGCAGCTGGTACGGAGTCGTCCCCGGCGGCGTCGTCGACCGCTCCAAGCAGTTGCGCACCCAGACGGCCTGTCGAAGAGCGAGGTGCCACCAGTGGTGCGGCACACCCATGTGCAGCAGCATCGTCCGCACGGACTCGACGACCGTGCGCATCTCCCGCTCCGCCATGCCGTTTTGCTGCGGCGTTTAGGGGCACATCAGGTCGTGGACGATGCCCTTCCCGTCGACGAAGGTGGTGAAGTCCCGTCCGAGGAACTCCCCTCCCCGGTCAGAGCGGAGCGACAGCACCGACTTCTTCGTCTGCCGTTCCACCAGCACCAGCCACTTCTGGAACTCCCGCAGCACGTCGCTCTTCTTAGCGACCGGCATTGTCCACACAAACCGAGTGTGGCGATCCTTCAGCAGCAGGAAGTACAGGCTGCCATCCTTGGCAGCCACCCGAAATGGCCCGCACAAGTCAATGTGCACGACAGCCAGTGCCTCCTCGGCGTCCGAGCCCTTGTCGGGGAAGGTGTGCCGTGCCAGCTTTCCTCCGACGCACGAAACACACGGCGGGTCTGCTCCGGTCGACGGCGTGATGTCGAGCCCAGTAGCAACTTCATGCTTCGCCGAGCTCTTGATCGTGTCGACGCTGACATGGGCAAGCCGCGCGTGCATCCTGTCGGGGGTCGTCTTCGTTGCCGAGACGATTGTCCGCAGAGCCACCACCTCGGTCGACGGCAACGGCGTCGAGCAAGGGCGAAGGTCGGTGCAGAGGATTCGTCCGGTGTAGCGTGCTCGACCGAGCACCTCCCCGGTTGCGGCGACGAGCAGCAAGTCGTCGCCGTCGCCCTGGAACTGCACTCCACTCTCCTTCAATTGGCCAGATGACAACAGATTCGCATGTACCCCCGGAACGTAGAGCACGTCGGGGATGAGGACCCGCTTTCCGGCCGTCCCTTGTAGAGCGACGGTTCCGCGACCCTCGACAGGCTGCAACGCCCCATTGAAGCCGCGCACTTGCTTCACCTCGTCGCTCGGCGCCAGCCTCCGGCGCCAGCGAGACTGTCGGCTCCACCACGCCGACCATCGAGCACGACGCCTCCCCGTCGCCTCGGTCCTTGCCGCTGGAGCTGTCGACTTCCTTCGTCGACGACGCCTTCTTCGACGCCTTCTTCTCCTTGCGCGGCTTCTCATCTCGACGTGGGCGACGGCTGGCCGATCGACCGCGGCCTCCCTTGCTGTCGTCCTCGTCGCTGTCATCGCGGTCGGGGCATTCGAAGGAGAGATGGTCGGGATCGCCACAGATCCAGCACTCCCGCCGTCGACCACCACCTCCACGACCCTTGCCCCGCGTAGACTTCTTCTCGTCGACGTCCTTCGTCGACCGCCCACCTCCGCTACCACCTCCGCTCGGCTTCCCGCGCTGCCCTTGCTGCTGATTCAGCTTCGTCGGTGCAGCGTAGTTTGCCTGCGGAAGGAGCTCCGTGGGCTGTTCGGCCTCCTGCATCGCCTCGTCTTGAAGGATGTAGCTGGTGATGGAGTCCTCGTCGAGGGACTCACGCGTGCCGGGCACCATCATCATCCTCTTCATGAGGTTGTAGCCGCGCGGCAGGCCCTTGACAAGGTGAGTGATGTAGGACGCCGTCGAGTACTCGGCGCCCGCCATCCGCATCTCCGCCAGGATCCGTCGAGCACGGTTGCAGTAGTCTGTCGCCGACTCCTGCTCGCCCATCCGAATGTGAGTCATCTTCTCCTCCAGCTGGCCGATGTACAGGTCGTCCTTAACCTGGTACATCGATAGGATGAAGCGCCATGCCTGGTGACCAGCATCAAGTCGCTCTCGACAGCTCCTGAGCGCTAGCTGCACCACCGGCGAGCAGCACCTCGAGATGACCATGAACGTGAGCAGGTGAGCAGCGCGGAACTCCCCGGCACAGCTCGACATCCTCCTCGGGCGGAATGGGCACGGTGCCTTCGGCGAAGCCCTTTAGCCCGGCGACCTCCAGCTGAGGTTCGATCGACTCCCTCCAGGTGATGAGGTCCCGTCGACCTTGCAGCGGGGCGACGGTGATTCGGTCCGGCGAGAATTTGAAGTAGCCATACGCCGGCGCGATCCCGCCCGCAGTCACATGCGTCGTCGCCGAGAAGCCTCCACCACTTCGTAGAGGAGAGCGACGTCGACCATCCACATCGACACGCGAGCTGCCTGCAGCCGCCGTCGACCGCTGCACTCGCGCCTGAATCCCGTCGACGCCACCGTCGACCTTGATCACCCCTCTCTGCCTCGTGCCTTCGCTGCCGCTGACTCGAGCACCTCCGTCGACGCCTCCTTCGTTTCGCACCGGTCGAGGAGATGCAGGACGGGAAGGGTGTTCCGTCGCCCACTGCGCCCGGATGCCCAACTCGACGATCGTCAAGGGGATCGTCCCGTACTCGCCATCCGCGTGGCGTCTCCTCCCATCAGCCAAGCGTGTCTCCAAGGTATCTACTCCGCCCGCATCAACTACGGGGTCGACCATGGCGACTAACGCTGCTGCCGGCCTACGAACGACTTAGTAGGTGCAAAATTCGGCTCCTATCTGAAGGTAATTTGCGGGGCCGTTCCACGCTCACCGCACCATGCGGAGATTAACTCTACAACGGTAGTGAGCTAGACTACGGGGGTTGGCACGAACTACTAGGAGTGATCGTAGCTTTGCTTGGTTCCTTAGTGCTTGCACATTCACGGGAGAAATTGGCAAGAGTTTCCACTAGCAAAGTTGGAATTACAGAATAAATCATTCAAGCAATGACAGAATGACTACATCAGGCACCTAGCAACCCTGCAGCCAGCCTGGTCGACTGCCAGCGCAGCTCGGTCGACCGCGCGCCAGCGTTGCGTAGAGGAGCCGCGCCAGCACTGCAGAAGAGCGACCTGCCAACGCTGCAGGTCGACGGCGTGCCAACGCTGCAGCAATGCGGCGGTCCAGCGTTGCCCCGTAGAAGACAGCAGTGCGTACGCGCACAGATGCGCGCAGACGATTGGCCCGACTTGCTTCGTTGGGCATCCGTCGGCTGTTGTCTGCGCCTGACGAGCCACATCGACTTCGGGATACCAGCCCGCAGTCGCCTTCGCCATCGCGATCTCGACGACGTTCGCGTGCCTCCGCAGAACTCGTCGAGCAGGTTACCCGGTCGACCTGGACACCACCAGGTGCTCCCCGTCGACCACCAGGTGCCTCCGGTCGACCACCAGGCCCTTCTGGTCGACCACAGTTCCCGTCGAGCTACCCCCTGGTCGACGGACCCCTTCCGTCGACCAGAACTGCTTCGTCGACCTCCCGGTCGAGCTGCAGGTCGACGGGATGCTTCGCGGACCTCCCGGTCGAGCTGCAGGTCGACGGGACGCCCCCCAGTCCTCCCGGTCGAGCTGCAGTTCGACGGGATGCTCCCGAGACCTCCCCGTCGAGCTGTAGTTCGACGGGATGCTCCCGAGACCTCCCCGTCGAGCTCTAGGTCGACGGACTGCTCCGTCGACCTCCCGGACGGCCCACCCATCGCCCAGGCCAGTCAGTTGCGCCCGTCGAGCACCCCTGGTCGACGGAAGCTCCACAGTGACATCCTGCAGCTCGACGAAGCCCGTCGAGCAGCTCCTTCACTGTGAACGGTCGGCTGCTTCACCCGTACATCCGACCAAGTCGTCGGCGTTGCCCAAGCGAGGGCGGGGCCAACACTCCATTCCCGTTAACACTGTCCAGTCAGGAGCATGCAGTATTCGAACTTCTGCTTTCCGAGCTTCTTGGTCAAGTAGTCAGCTGCCATCTCGGACGTGGGGCAGTATGATAGCTCTAGTCCCCCCTTCTCGATCTCGTCCTTCACGAAGAAGTATCGTAGGGCGATGTGTTTCGTCCTGTTCGCGAAGCCGTTTTTGTTGGCGATGCGAATTGCCGACTGGTTGTCGCAGAACAGAGTGAAGCTGGGTAACTGAGCTAGCTTCGCTTCTTCCAGCAGTTCGCGAAGGTACAGTCCTTCCTTGGTGGCTGAGCAGAGTGCGATATATTCCGCTTCAGCTGATGAGAGGGCGATTAGTTCCTGCTTGCTTGACTGCCAGGAGATAGGACCGATAGGCTCGAAGCGATAGATGTAGCCGGTGCGCGAGCGCCTGTTGTCGGAGTCGCCAGCGTGATCGGCGTCGACGTAGCCGATTAGCTTAGGAGTCGTGGTTCCGTTCTTGTGGTAGGTTAGGCCGATCGTCGGAGTGCTGACGAGGTAGTGGAGAGCGCGGTCGAGTTCTGCCATGTGATCTGCTTCGAGTTTTTGTAGGTAGGTGGCGAGCTGGCTTGCGGAGTATGATAGATCCGGACGGCAGGTGACAGCTGCGAAGAGGAGGCAGCCCAGCTTTCTCTGGTAGTCGCGTATGCCGGCGGGCTTTAGCGGAGCGGATCCTTCCTTGTGGTTTCCTGCCGTGTAGCGATATGGCGTGGAGATGGTGGTCGGCGTGAGAGCGAAGCGTTTGGCGATGGTGTCGGCGTATTTCGCGGCGCTGAGTTAAATTGTGTCCTCTTCTTCCTGAATGTTGAGGCCGAGGTATTGCGTGACGGTGGACGAGACCGTGAGGGTGAGATCCTGTTGCAGCTCCCCTTCGAACCAGGTGGTGACGCCATCGGTTGAGCCGATGTATAGTAGATCATCTACGTAGACGATCAGCAGGATGTAGACGGCGCGGCCTTATGGCCCTTTGCTTGTGCTCGGAGTGTGTGGTGACGTTGTGATCCACCCTGAGCTTGCTTTGCTTTTCTTGACTGGTCTTGTGACCCCTTATTCCCCCCCACTTTGCCTATGGGGGTGTGTCAAACTATATCTGCTATTTTATAATATGTAGGTTGTAGTGGGGTAGCCAATATGGGGTACAACCCCTTTAGGGTTTCTATTTGTACCCAACACTCTCATAGTTTATCCATTCTAGCTTCTCATTTCTGACACGAGGTCGCGGGGTCGCGAGATGGTTGGGTGCAGGTTTGGGGTTGGGAAACCCGAAGGCGACGCGAGGGACGTTCGGAAGGCGAGGTCGGCGGGCCGAGCCTGAACTCCGAAAAGGTGGAATTGTACGCGTATGGCGTGCCTCAGTAAGGAATTAGCAGAATTCCTTACTGTCACAATACTAGGTGATGAGGATGACTAGAATGTCGAGTAATTTTGGTACAAGGAAGAACCCTAAGGGGTTGTACCTCACATAGCCTACCCCACTACAGCCTACCCAAACTTATAACATGCATAGATATGTTTGACACACCCCCATTGGCAAAGTGGGGAAGAACAAGGGGTCACAAGACCAGTCAAGAAAAGCAAAGCAAGCTCAGGGTGGATCACAACGTCACCACACACTCCAAGCACAGGCAAACTGCCACAAGGCCAGTTCACATGCAAAGGTATATATGGAACAGCAACAGTACAGTGATCACTACCTAGCAAGAGCAAGCAAGCAGGTATATATATAGATCACAGTACAAGCAAGGTCACGAAGTGAGCAAGTGAGACGAAACAGGCACAAGGCCTAACATAGTACAGAAGCGCTGATGATCACCAGACGGAAGCGCCTTGGTGAATATATCAGCAGTGTTGGCCCGGGTGGCCACGTAAGCAACACGAAGCTGACCACGCTGCTGCAGCTCTCGAGCAAGGAAGTAACGCAAAGCGATGTGCTTCATTCTGTGCTCCAGTCTGTGCTCCTGACACAAGGTAATGGCAGCCTTGTTGTCTACGTACAGAACTGGAGGAGAACGAGGCCTCTCTCCCAAGTCAGTCAGCAGGTAGGTGAGCCAGCGTAACTTCTGTGCAGCCATGGCTGTGGCGTAGATCTCATCCTCACAACTGGAGCTGAGAACTGAAGACGAGCGAGTAGACCGCCAAGAAACAGAGCCACAGCCAAGGCTGAAGGTGTAACCCTGTGACGACCGCTGCGTAGCCAGGTCGTCAACCCAAGACGCGTCTGAGTGTCCAGTGAGGACAACCTCACCCCGTCCTCCAAGCACGAGCCCCATGCCCGACGTACTGCACAAGTAGCGCAACACCCTCTTAGCAGCATCCATATGATCTCTCTTGTGTCTCCCAGGAGCAACGTAGCGAGCCAGGATGCTAAGAGGGTAGGCAAGGTCAGGTCGAGTGCAGGTCATCAGGTACATGAGGCAGCCCACAAGCTCTGGATACGGGCCACTCGGCTCTACGGACTCATCCGAAGGCAGAGCTGAGAGCGAGTGACCGGTAGCCATAGGAGTGGACTGTGGCGAGGACCAAGTGAAGCCGAAGCGCTGAAGGACCTGCTACACCATGTGTGACTGAGTCAGGGTGATGGTGCGGCGTGCTCTGTCCCGGGTGATCTGCAAGCCAAGGTAGCTGCGCAGTTCACCCAGGTCTGTGCACGTGTGTCTCTTCTGCAGCTCCGACTTCACAAGGGCGAGTGCCTCAGTGTCAGCAGTAGCAAAGACCAAGTCGTCGACGTACACGAGGATGTAGAACGGCGGCAGCGAAGTGTCGGTGCGCAAAAACAGCGACGGGTCAGCAGTGGAAGGGGCAAACCCAAGAGCCGCAAGTGTCGTCCTCAGTGTGTCGTGCCACTCACGAGGCGCCTGGCGGAGACCGTAGACTGGCCGGCGGAGGCTCCACTGGGTACCAGGAGGAAATGACCCAGTGAAGCCAGGTGGGCGGCGCAGCCAGATCTCCTCGTGCAGGCTGCCCTGTAAGAAGGCTGTGCTGAAGTCAAGAGAGTGAAGCTCGTAGTCACGCTGAGCGGCAACGTGCAGCAGCACCCGAAGAGTGGTCATCTTCAGGGTAGGGGAGAAGGTCTGGAAGAAGTCAACTCCATGTCGCTGACTGAAGCCTCGTGCAACGTAACGAGCCTTGAAGACAGGCGGAGAACCCGGCGGCCGCTTCACCCTGAAAATCCACATGCCACTGACAATGTTCGCCCCAGGAGGGGGAACCTCATCGACGTAAGTGCCTGTGGACTTCCAGGATGCCATCTCTGTGTCCATGGCTGTCTGCCACTGAGAGGAGTAGGGACCCGTAATCGCCTCAGCGTAAGAGCGCGGGGTTGGGATGTCTGGTGCATCCGGGTCTCCCTCAGGGGCAAGCAGCATGGCCACAAGATGAGGTACAGCAGCCGCAAGACTCTCAAAATCCTCCTGCCTGTCCTCAAGGACGTCCGTGCCCAGAGCACACTCACCCCCAACGGACGGAGGACAGACAGACTCAGACTCAACAACAAGACTAGCAGCATAGTCTAGACGACAGGCAGCAGCAAAGTCAACAAGCTCAGCAACTAAAGCATACGCAGCAGTGGACTCAAACGAAGGGTTAGTGACAACAGTGGCAAGCAGGGTGAGCCGCACGAACACGGTCAAACTCAGGGTCTGGAACGTCAGGCAGAGAAGACGCAGGAGGGGACGGCAGGGGAACACGCTGTGGAGCAGAGGAAGGACGAAGGGCCATGAGGTGCGTGCCGGGGACACGACGACCAGTACGACCAGTGCGAACAGTGCGAACAGGCGAGGCAGGACGAGACGCAGGCTCACGACGCTCAGCAAGACCTCCTGTCTGCTCAGTGTAAGGAGAAGGAGCAGGCAGTGGTGAGCCAGGCTATAACGGAAGACCAGTAGAAGACGGGAGGCTAAGAACCTGGCGAAGCACGGAGTCAGACAGTGGCAGGGACGACGGTGACGGCGGAGCGAAGAACAGTCGCGGCTGTGCAGTGCCACCAGCACCAGTAGCTCCAGCGCCTCCAGCAGCTCCAGAGACTCCAACTCCAGCGCCTCCAGCTCCAGCGCCTCCAGCAGCTCCAGTACCTCCAGCTCCAGCGCCTCCAGCAGCTCCAGAACCTCCAGCTCCAGCTCCTCCTGCAGCTGTAGAACCTCCAGCTCCAGCGCCTCCAGCAGCTCCAGAACCTCCAGCACCAGGGCCTCCAGCAGCTTCAGTACCTCCAGCTCCAGCGCCTCCAGCAGCTCCAGAACCTCCAGCTCCAGCTCCTCCAGCAGCTCTAAAACCTCCAGCTCCAGCGCCTCCGGCAGCTCCAGAACCTCTAGCACCAGCGCCTCCAGCAGCTCCAGAACCGCCAGCTCCAGCGCCTCCAGCAGCTCCAGAACCTCCAGCTCCAGCGCGTCTAGTAGGTCCAAAACCTCCAGCTCCAGTGTCTCCTGCCTCAGGGGCTCCAGCAGCCGCACCCCCAGAACTAGCACCTCCAGATCTAGGCTCTCCAGCAGCAGCACCTTTAGAACCGGCACCGCCAGTACCAGGGTCTCCAGCTCCCGAGGTTACAGCACCAGCTCCAGGACCTCCAGCCCCAGGACCTCCAGACGTAGCACCTCCAGAACTAGCAGTACCACCCCAGTCCCGGCAGCTTTAGTACAGTCACAGGATCGAATTTCCACTCGAGAATGTTGCACTAAAGGTGAGTACAAGGCGTATTTATACTTAGAAATACATAGAAACAAGCGATAATCCGAACCTTCGGGAACGCGCTCTCATAGGATAGATAATCACTAGTGCGCATAAGCACGCAAGCCCATTGGCACATTGGATTATGGCTAGATTATGCCTTGTACACCACTGTCGGTGCTGTCGGTGCCGTATAATGTAATTGTCGGTGCCGAAAATACAAAATAAGTGAAATAATCGGAAAGCTCTAGAAAATAGAATAGTAGTCCGATTGAGGTGAAATAAAGTGCAAATGAAAGAGGAAAATAAGGAGAATAAGATAGAGTAAAAATATGGAAATGAGAAATATGTCGAACGTCGACGTACTCTTACACTTCCCCCCCTCAAAGCTGGGTGGTAGACGTAACACCCTGCTCGATAAGGTAGTCGCGAAGAGAACGTCGGGCGTTACTCATGTCTTCTTCAGAGACCCAGCTGTCCTCGGAAGGATCATAGCCCTTCCAGCGTATGAGAAACTCCAGGGCGCCATGCCGACGACGACGATGTGCAAGCACAGATTCGACCTCGTACTCAGGTTCATCATTGACGAGGACTGGAGGCGGCGGAGGAGGTTGGCGTCCCGTGTACAGCTTATTTGGATCCCGATAGGGTTTAAGAAGCTGTACGTGGAAGGCATTATGAATCTTCCAAGTAGCTGGTAGGCGCAAGCGGAATGTGACTGGAGTGACCTGCTCTTCTACGAGGAAAGGTCCGCAGAAGCGAGGTCTCATCTTGGATGGAAGGTGACCGAGGTTAAGGTTGGATGTGTCAAGAAGCACATGGTCACCAACCGTAATGGTATGATCACTGCGATGGCGATCGGCCGAGAGTTTCTGTGAAGACTGGATGTCTTGCAGGCGCTTGTGTGTCCGATCCCAAAGCTGCTTTATTGTGGTAACAAAGTCGTGCGCGGGCTGGACAGTTGCAGGTACTGTTGGCTGCTGTGGAGTTAGCGGATGTCGACCGTAACAGAGGAAGAACGGGGTTTCTTTTGTTGCGGCATGCTTCACATTGTTGTAGGCAAACTCCAACACCGGCAAGTGCAAGTCCCACTTGCTAATGTCGTCCTTGCACGCTGCGCGCAAGAGTTGTTCCACAATCTGGTTCAAACGTTCTGTCTGCCCATCGGTCTGGGGATGATATGCAGATGACATCGTTAAGCGTGTCCCCATGAGCGACATGAGCTCTTTCCAAAACTTGCTAGTGAACTTGGGGTCCCTGTCGGATATAAGCGTTGTCGGAATCCCGTGCTGTGAGATGACGTGCTTGACGAACAGCTGTGCCGTGTCCTTCGTGCGTGCGTTTGTATGCGTCGGAATGAAGTGTCCCATCTTTGAGAATTTGTCGATGACGACCAGGATGGCGTCATGCCCCGCTTTGGTAGGTGGTAACCCAGTGATGAAGTCCAAGCTGACCACTTGCCAAGGCTGTCGATACGGGACGGGCAGAGGCTGAAGAAGTCCTGCTTTCTTCTGCTTACTGCTCTTCATCCGCTGGCATGTGTCGCACGAAGTGACGAACTTCTGCACGTCGTCTGCCATGTGAGGCCAATAGTAGACTTTCGCAATCCCAGCAAGTGTTTTGTTACTCCCGAAGTGTCCAGCGTAGAGCACATCGTGGAACTCTTGAAGAAGCAACTGCCGAAGAGGTGGGTAATTGGGTACCCATATCTTTGTTGATCCTTTGCGTAGTGCGATGTCGTGGTCCCACTGCAGCAATTTCTTCTTCTCTGCCAAGGGAATCTCGGGGTCGATAGTGTACCCGTGCGTAAAGAGTCCCTTAAGTAGCGGATTCATCCCCTCAACCTGTATGGCGGCAACGTGTCCAGGCCGGCTCAGTGCGTCTGCCTTATTCTTGTGTCCCGGCTTGTACACGATGTCGTAGTCGAAGTGTGTCAGAGGTCCACTGGTGATCCCCGTTGATCCTAGGGAAGGGTTACAGGCACGTTGGCCTGGGGGGTTATGGGCGCACTCACCCGCCACACAAACAAGCCCTTTTATCCCAGTGGTTAGTGGCTGGGATTCTGACATGGTATCAGAGCGAAGGTCTCGGGTTCGAATCCCGGTGTATGCACTTCGGGCATCCCAGTGCGGGGGGGTGTCAGAGGTCCACTGGTGATCCCCGTTGATCCTAGGGAAGGGTTACAGGCACGTTGGCCTGGGGGGTTATGGGCGCACTCACCCGCCACACAAACAAGCCCTTTTATCCCAGTGGTTAGTGGCTGGGATTCTGACAGAAGTGTGTCTCGAGGAAGTCGATCCACCTGACCTGTCGCCTGGAGAGGGTCGGCTGCGTTTTTAGGTACTTCAGGCTGCAATGGTCAGTGTAGACCGTGGTCTTCATTCCTTCGAGGTAGCATCGCCATGTCTTAAACGTGGTGATGATCGCTAAGGCCTCTTTGTCGTGAATCGGGTAGTTGAGTTCTGCCCCGTGCAATTTCTTGCCCAGGTAAGCAATTGGTTGTAGTCCTTTCCCTTGGTCTTGCATCAAGACTGCTCCAACTGCTTGGTCGCTAGCATCAGCTTCGATGACGTAGTCTTTTTCTGGATCTGGCAGGATCAGGACGGGTGCGGACGTGAGTGCGGTTTTCAACTGCTCCATGGCCTGCTGGTGCACATCCTCCCACCTAAATGGTGTATTCTTCTTCAGCAAGTTGGTGAGAGGTGTTGCAATCTTCGCATACTGTGGCACGAACCGATTGTAATAGTTCGCGAAGCCAAGGAATTGCTGAAGTTCCTTCACTTCTCCGGCGTCTTCCACGTACGTACGGCTTCGATCTTCTTTGGGTCGACATGCACTCCTTGAGCGCTCACCATATGTCCAAGAAATTGAACTTTCTTTAAGGCAAATTCGCTCTTGGATAGCTTGACGTAGAACTTCTCCCGTCGAAGTATCTCGAAGACGCGTCGTAGGTGTTCAATATGCTGCTTCATGTCCTTCGAGTAGATCAAGATGTCGTCCAGGTACACCGCAACGCATTTGTCGAGTAGAGGCCTGAGAATATGGTTCATTTCGGCCTGGAATGTAGCGGGTGCGTTGGTGAGACCGAACGGCATGACGAGGTACTCGTAGGATCCGTATCGTGTCCGAAACGCCGTCTTATGGATGGAAGTATCCGCCATCCGAATCTGCCAATATCCCGATCTCAAATCGAGTTTTGAGAATACTGTGGCTCCCCGAAGCTGGTCAAGCAGGTCATCGATCCGAGGAATGGGATACTTGTTCTTAATCGTCTGCTTGTTGAGAGCTCGGTAGTCGATGCACATGCGTAAGCTTCCGTCAGGTTTTGGCGTGAAGAGCACTGGTGCACCGTATGGTGATGTCGATGGTCGAATGAGTCCCTTGTCCAGGAGGTACTCAATTTGCTTCTTCATGTCAGCCAATTCGGTAGGACTGAGTCGATATGGTGCTCGGAAGGTCGGTTTTGAACCAGGTTCTTCGACGATCTCGTGCTGGTGGGTTCGGTATGGCGGCAACTGGTCTGGAAGGTCGTCAGGAAGAACGTCTTTGAACTCCTCCAACAGTTTCTCGATAGGAGGTGGAAGCTCAGGTGCTTTCTTCTCTGCTTCATCCTCGTCTGTAACCAGTGCGACGAACCCTGCCATGGTTCTTTTCACGTCCTTCTCGAAGCGTGCGAGAGTCTCCTCCGGAATATCTCCCGTGTTGCTCCAACTCGGAAGTGGAACTCTTCTGTCTTGATTGTAGATGCTCGCCGTGCGGGTGACCCAGTTGATCTCGGGGTTGAACTTCTTGAGAAAGTCTCTCCCAAGAATCAAGTCTAGCCCTTTGATGTTGGTGACAGGTAGGGTCGGTTTCCAGCGAAGAGGACCCATCTGCAGGAGTAATGCTACTTCGCCGTAGATTTGTAATTTTCTTCCGTCAACCATCGTAGCTGTAAAGCTTGAAGGCGTGCACTCCTCATTAATGCGTTCGAGGGTTGCTTTGTCACATACTGAATGGGATGCTCCGCTGTCCACGAGTGCTTGGAGGCGTCGTCCATTGCAGATCACCTCGAGCAGAAGTGGTTGGCGTTGCTCGCTGTACCCGTTGATCGTCTCGTTGATTGGATCGTAGGGCACATCCCATAGCTCCGTGGTATCGTCTTGGGTGGCGGGTGGCCGATCTTGCCTTTCCCTGTTGCCATGATTTTTTGTTTTCGTCGTCGACGTTATTTTCGAGCTCGTAGTAGAATTCCTTCGTATGCTAGACGTTGCAAATGTTTCAGATGCATCTGTAGAGGAGGTTTGAGGTCGTCGCAGCTTCATGTTGACCTCCAGCTCCCTCTTGAGCTGCTTCAGCGCCACCGACTTCTTCCGTGGGGACCGGTTGGTCGACGTGGGCTGGTTGTTCTGAGAGAGGACGATGTCGTCGTTGGAAGGTCGATATTCCACGCTCTGTTGTTGGTTCCCCATGCGCAGCTGCTGCAGTTGTCGTACCGGTACATTATATTTCTTATGGAACCTCTCTCCATTTTTCACCGAGGCCGTAGACCCAGGGGAGTTTTTCCCAAGTAAAGCATCCTTGTATGATATTTCTAAGGAGTGCTTACTTTTTACAGGGCCTTTTTGGAGTTGTCCGGGTCCAGCAGGGTCTTGTTTCGCGGAGATTTTATTTTTCTCGGCGTTTTTCCCTGGTAGAGTCCGTTCGTGGGTTGAAGAATTCACTCCACGATCCTCAAAATTTTCCACTAAATCTGCTCCACTGCTGCGGTCCCAAAGCGCGGCACGTGCGGTTTTCATTTTGTTACAATCGATGAATCGATGTCCCGGCTTGCCGCAGAAAGAACACTTAGCTTTGTTTCTTCTTTGGTCTTGCCTTTGCGTCGATTCGATCGAGTTCCATCGGGTCGGCGTACGTGGGGGTAGCCAAGCGTCCTCCATGTCGTCTAGCTCGTCCATGAAGTCGTCGTGTTCCGATCGTGATTACGTCGAAACGTTCTGCTGCCGAGACAACGTCGTTGTAGCTGCTCCAATTTGCGGCCGCAACGTGTTGTCGTATTTCTTTTTTCAGCCCCGCGATGAATGCTCTAATTTTTTCGCCTTCCGTGACGTCGGGGATGCGGTTGAACAACTCTTCCATTTGTTGCGTGTAGTTCGCGACGCTCCCGATTTGTCGATGACGATGTATTTTGTCGCGGGCGATAAATTCTGCATTTATCGGCTCGAAACGTTGTAGTAATCCCTCTCGGAACTGCTGCCACGTCGCTTCGCCTTGGTTTAATAATCCGCTTCCGCTTATCCAATCAATTACTGGTCCGCGCAGAAGTGTTGCTGCAAATTTAATTCGCGAACCGTCGTATGTCGGGGATGTCCAACCGACGGCTACGAAATATATTTCGATTTCCGCCAACCACCTCCGTACGTCGATCTCCCCGTCGAAGGTGTTGGGGGCTCGAATTTTTTTGGCCTTGAGAAAATTTCGCGACTGCTGCGAAGTCACGATCGATTCTGTTTCTGTCGCAATTTTCGCCATGACGCGCGAATTCATCTGAAGTCGTTAGATCCGTCGATACAGGTCTTGCTGTTTGTACACCGCTCGATACAGGACCCGACGATTCGCGATTGTCGTCGCTATATCGCCAACTCGTCGCCAGGAAACTGAATTTTCGGACCTGTTCCCAAAACGCGCGAGGTGGGTCATTCAAAAAACGCGGATTCTGGTGCTTACCAGCGTCGGCGCCGAATTCTTCGCCCCCGGCGGTTTTTCGAAGCAGGATTTCTGCTGTCGCGCGCTTAGCTGAAACTCCGCGAGTGAAAACGGCTCTGAATACCAAGTGTCACAGGATCGAATTTCCACTCGAGAATGTTGCACTAAAGGTGAGTACAAGGCGTATTTATACTTAGAAATACATAGAAACAAGCGCTAATTCGAACCTTCGGGAACGCGCTCTCATAGGATAGATAATCACTAGTGCGCATAAGCACGCAAGCCCATTGGCACATTGGATTATGGCGAGATTACGCCTTGTACACCACTGACGTTGCTGTCGGTGCCGTATAATGTAATTGTCGGTGCCGAAAATACAAAATAAGTGAAATAATCGGAAAGCTCTAGAAAATAGAATAGTAGTCCGATTGAGGTGAAATAAAGTGCAAATGAAAGAGGAAAATAAGGAGAATAAGATAGAGTAAAAATATGGAAATGAGAAATATGTCGAACGTCGACGTACTCTTACAAGTACTCTCGGTACGAGCACGTTCAGAACCAGCACTCCCAGTGCCTCCACGACCACGAGCTCCAGAAGCTCCAGCAGCAACACCTCGAGCAATCGTACCTCCAGCAGCAGAACCTCCAACTCCAGCAGCAGAAAGAGGGAGACCCGGAGAAACACCAACAGACTCAGCACCCCCGGATCTAGTACCCTCTGGCTCAGCACCTCCAGGCTCCGCACCCCCAGGCTCAGCACCCCCAGGCTCCGCACCCGCAGGCTCAGCACCCGCAGGCTCAGCACCCCCAGGCTCCGCACCCGCAGGCTCAGCACCCCCAGGCTCCGCAACCCCCAGCACCTCACGCACAAGCTCAGCACCCCCAGACGTAGCACCTCGAGTAACACCACCCCCAGCAGCACCAGAGTCAATTGCAACCGACTGCAGAGGCTGTGAAGTCGGTCGAGGTGGAAAACCCAGAGGGGTCGCCAAGCGGGGTGAGCGGCGGGGGGGCACCGTGTCGTCAGCAGCAATGTCATCCCCCTCAGCTGGGCCAGAGGTGTCAGAAGTAACCTCGACAGACTCAGCCAAGGGGAGCGGGTCTACCTGAGACACACCTGAGGGAGCAGGACCCTGAGGGGGAAGGGGGTCTACCGGAGGGGGACCTGGAGCGAGGAAAAGCGGCGGGGGAGGCAGTGGAAGGAGAGACCTGGGAAGACCAGACACAAGGAGGCGACGGTGCATGCCACGTAGACGTGGCAAGGAGGGGTGACCCAGACGGTGGTGCCAGAGAAGAGTCTGGTGCGACAGGGAGCGACACTCACAAGGGGAGGCTACCAGACCTGACGCAGACACCTGACCGACAGCAGCGACCTGAGGAGACACAGTCGTCAGTGTGTAAAGACTCGACCCTGGCCGACGAGTGAACGTGGCCAGGTGACGGCCAGTCCATTCACATGTGCAGATCGCCACACGCTGCCAAGCAGGGGTGAAGGTATTAACCCCCACATCCTGAAGGGCAGCGTTGCTCACCAAGTTCGTCGAGAACGAGGGGAGGTGGAGACCTGACAGTGAGCCAGACGGGACTGCCGGACACGGAAGCACAGTGGTGGACCGTGCAAGAACTGGGCCCCCTGAGGGGTCAGCCAGAGAGACTGCGACAGGCGCAGGGAGCGGTGTGAGTACGGTACTGTCACGGAAGAAACAGTGAGAAGCACCTGAGTCAAGCGTGAAAGTGTGCAAGGCCTCAGGAGGCAAAGTACCGGAGAGAGCAGACTCGCCTGCACCTATGGCAGCAGCCTCTATACCTGAGTCAGGTGTGAAGGTGTGCAGGGCCTCAACAGGCGCAGTACCTGAGAGAGTAGACTCGCTCGCACCTAAGGCAGCAGCCTCTATACCTGGGTCAGGCGGCATACACAGGTAACAGACACCATTAGCACTAACTTCCAATGCATACATAGCAGAGATAATAGCATCAAAGTCAAGAGCAAAAACATCTACACCATCCTTCTACAGCTCATGCCAGCGAGGGCGTCCGTACTCATCGCCCATCTCCTCACGCCAGGCGTTGTGAAGGCGGGAGAAGCAGCGGTACTGGGTGTGAAACTTGTTGCACGTCTGACCCTTGCGGTCACCTGTGCGAATGACATAAGGGCAGCGACCACCACCCCCCCCAGACTTCCCACGCTGAGCAAGCCACTCACGAAGCTGCTGGGACGTCAGGGGACGCCGCTGCTGCTGCTGGCTCTGGTTAGCGCCAGTGCCTCCACCCCGACCACCACCGCCGCCGCCACCACTACCCCGGCCGCCACTGCCGCCGCCACCGCCACCGCCCCCTCTGCCACTGCCTCCACCGCTGCTACCGACGCTACCACTCCCGCCACCAACCCCTCCTCCATCTCCTCCTCCTCCACCTCCTCCACCACCACCCCCCCCGGTGCCACTTGCGCTAACCTTGGCTCCCTTGCCCCTGCTGTTGCGGCGCCTCTCACTCGAAGCAGAGGCAGCACCAGTAGACTCAGCTCCAAGGAAGTCAACAACAGCAGCAGTAGCGAAGGAGGGGGCGAGGGGAGAGGGAGAGCACCCCTAGAAGATGGGGGTGCGAGGAGCGCCGCGAGCAGCACCTACAGCTACAATGCTCTTCTCTGCTGCAAAGAGGCGCTCCTCTAGGAGGTCTACAGTGAGGCCGGTGGGACTGCGAGCGAGAAAATAGTCTCTAACCGAGCTCAGAGAGTCAGGGAGGCGGGTAACGATGAAGTGGAAGGTCCAGTACTTCGGAGGACGGTTCGTAGCACAGAACTCTGTGGGGAGGGCGGCGCGAAGGCGAGTGTCGCTAGTACGAAGGTGGGTGATGAGATCGGCGACCGTGGTAAAGGAGGAGAGCTCAGGAAACAGGTAGGGCAGCATGAGGCGGCTAAGCTCAGCTGTGGCAGGAGAGGTGTATCGAGCAACTACAGCGTCGTTCAGGGCCTTAGCGGTTTCATGCTCGCCAAAGTGCGTGAGCTCGGCTAACGCCAGGTGGTTGCGAATGGCTAGGCGAGCAGCTGCGTCACGAGTCTGCCACTGGGAACGGGCACTAAGCTCAGCGGTGGCAGCAGGAGCAACTGAGGCGCCAGTGGCGTGGTCATAGAGAGAGACATTGTCCTTGCTATCGCTCATTAGGAACAGCTGCAGGTCATCGAGCCAGGCGTTAAACTGAATCGGGCAGCCCTCAGCATCGAACGAAAGAACACGGAGGGTGGCCATGGCTGTCGGTGCGAGACTAGCAGGGCAGAGCAATGGCAGGCAAGAAGCAGCAGCAGGGGCGGCACGCTAGAGCGCAACAGGCGGCCGAGGCAGAGGCAGGCAGCGCACGGGCGTAGCAGGCAGCTGCGGTAGCAGGGCGGGAGGCGTAGCAGGCTGCCGCAGCAGAGGCAGGCGGCGCGCAAGGCTACAAGTGGCCGGCAGGGCAGCAGGGCAGACCGCGCACAGGGCGTAGCTGGCGGCTGCAGGAAGAGGGCGGAGAGGCGGCGCGCAAGGCTACAAACACCCGGCAGAGCAGCAGGCAGCCGCGGCAGCAGGGCGGGTGGCTCACAGGGCGTAGTAGGCAGCCGCGGCAGCGCGAAAGCTGCTAGCATGCGGCGTGCGGGCTGGCAGGAGCCGCGCGTAGGCTGCGCATGCAGCTGGCGGGTCGCGCGGGCTGCTGGCGGGCTACGCGCGGGACAGCAGAGGCGACGCGCGGGCTGCGCAGGCTACTAGCGGGCTGCGCGCGGGCCCGCAGAGGCGATGCGCGGGTCGCGCGCGCAGTGAGCGGGCAGCGCGCGGGCCAGCAGAGGCGACGCGCGGGTCTTGCGGGCTGCGCGCGGGCAAAAACAGGGCGTGCGCGGAGGTGCGCGACGTAGGGCAGGGTAGGCAGGCCGCATGGTAACGCTGTAACAGTAGGGTGTGTTGAGAATGCTAGGCAGGAATGAATGAACTAGGTCAGAGTTTGGTACAAGTATGAAACCCTAATGGGGTTGTACCCCATATTGGCTACCCCACTACAGCCTACACAAATATAACATATATAATTTGACACACCCCCATAGGCAAAGTGGGGGAGAACAAGGGGTCACAAGACCAGTCAAGAGAAGCAAAGCAAGCTCAGGGTGGATCACAACGTCACCACACACTCTGAGCACAAGCAAAGGGCCACAAGACCAGTTCACATGCAGAGGTATATATGCAACAACAACAGAACAGTGATCACTACCTAGCAAGAGCAAGCATGCAGGTATATATGTATATATAGATCATAGTACAGACAAGTCTACAGCAAGTGCGGAAACGTAGGCACAAGGCCTAACAAAGTACAAAAGCGCTGATGATCACCAGACGGAAGTGCCTTGGTGAAGATATCAGCAGTGTTGGCCCGAGTGGCCACGTGACGAAGACGAAGCTGACCTCGCTGCTGCAACTCTCGAGCCAGGAAGTAACGCAGAGCGATGTGCTTCGTTCTGTGCTCCAGTCTGTGCTCCTGACACAAGGCAATGGCAGCCTTGTTGTCGACGTACAGAACTGGAGGAGAACGAGGCCTCTCTCCCAAGTCGGTCAGCAGGTAGGTGAGCCAGCGTAACTCCTGTGCAGCCATGGCTGTGGCGTAGATCTCAGCCTCACAACTGGAGCTGAGAACAGAAGACGAACGGGTAGACCGCCAAGAAACAGAGCCAGAGCCAAGGCTGAAGGTATAACCCTGTGACGACCGCTGCGTAGCCTGGTCGTCGACCCAAGACGCGTCAGAGAGTCCACTGAGGACAACGTTGCTACGTCCTCCAAGCACGAGCCCCATGCCCGATGTACTGCACAAGTAGCGCAGTACCCTTAGCGAGCCAAAAGGCCAAGAGGGTACGCAAGGTCAGGACGAGTGCAGGTCATCAGATACATGAGGCAGCCCACTAGCTCAGCGTAAGGACCACTCGGCTCTACGGACTCGTCCGAAGGTGGAGCTGAGAGCGAGTGACCTGTAGCCAGCGGAGTGGACTGTGCGGAGGACCAGGTGAAGCCGAAGCGCTGGAGGAGTTGTTGCACCATGTGTGACTGAGTCAGTGTGATGGTGCGGCGTGCTCTGTCCCAGGTGATCTGCAAGCCAAGGTAGCTGCGCAGCTCACCCAGGTCAGTGCACGTGTGTCTCTTCTGCAGTTCCGACTTCACCTGAGCGAGAGCCTCAGTGTCAGCAGTGGCGAAGACCAAGTCGTCGACGTACACAAGGATGTAGAACGGCGGCAGCGAAGTGTCGGTGCGCAGAAACAACGACGGGTCAGCAGTCGAAGGAGCGAACCCAAGAGCCGCAAGTGTAGTCCTCAGTGTGTCGTGCCACTCACGAGGCGCCTGGCGGAGACCGTAGACTGGCCGCCGGAGGCTCCACTGGGTACCAGGAGAGAACGACCCAGTGAAGCCAGGTGGGCGGCGCAGCCAGATCTCCTCGTGCAGGCTGCCCTGTAAGAAGGCTGTGCTGAAGTCAAGAGAGTGAAGCTCGTAATCACGCTGAGCGGCAACGTGCAGCAGCACCCGAAGAGTGGTCATCTTTGGGGTAGGGGAGAAGGTCTGGAAGAAGTCAACTCCCTCACGCTGACTGAAACACGACGCTCAGCAAGACTACCGGGTTGCTCAGTGTAAGGAGGAGGAGCAGGGAGCGGTGAGCCAGGCAGTAACGGAAGACCAGTAGACGACGGAAGGGTAAGAACCTGACGAAGAACAGAGTCAGGCGGCGGCAGAGACGACGGAGACGGCGGAAGGGTAAGAACCTGACAAGAACAGTCGAGTCGGCGCAGCTGCACCAGCACCAGCAGCTCCAGCAGCTCCAGTGCCTCCAGCACCTCCAGCACCCCCAGCAGCTCCTGAACCTCCAGCGCCAGCACCACCAGCAGCAGCACCCCCAGAACCAGCACCTCCTGCCCTAGGGTCTCCAGCCTCAGTGTCTCCAGCAGCAGCACCCCCAGAACCGACACCTCCAGTCCTAGGGTCTCCAGCCTCAGTGTCTCCAGCAGCAGCACCCCCAGACGCAGCACCTCCAGCCCCAGCAGCTCCAGTACCTCGAGTACGAGCACCTCCGGGACCAGCGACTCCAGCACCTCCTGTAGACACAGCACCACTCCCAGCTCCAGCGACGACAGCAGAAACACCTCCAGCGGTAGAGCCCCGAGCTCCAGCAGCGCGACCCTGACGGCTAGTGTACCACTCGTGCAGCTGCTGCGGGGAGAGAGGCGCACGCGGACGAAGGCGGCTACTCCAAGGAGACCGCGCACCAGCAGTCTCAGTACCCGCAGGCGCCGCACCCCCAGACTCAGCACTCTCAGGCTCAGCACCCCCGGACGCAGCACCCCCAGGCACAGCACCTCCAGTCTCCTCACGCACAGGCTCAGCACCTCCAGGCTCAGCACCTCCAGCAGGCAAAGAACCAGCACCACTCCCAGCTCCAGTGACGTCAGCAGAAGTACCTCCAGCAGTAGAGCCCCGAGCCTCACCAGCGCGACCCTGATGGCCACCGTACCACTCGTGCAGCTGCTGTGAGGTGAGAGGCGTACGCGGACGAAGGCGGCCACTCCAAGGAGACCGCGCACCAGCAGTCGCAGTACCCTCAGGCGCCGCACCCCCAGGCTCCTCACGCTCAGGCTCAGTACCTCCAGGCTCAGCACCCTCAGGCCCCTCACACGCAGGCTCAGCACCCTCAGACTCGGCACCCCCAGGCTCAGCACCTCCAGGCTCCTCACGCTCAGGCACAGCACCCCCAGACTCCGCACCCCCAGGCTCAGCACCCCCAGGCTCCTCTCGCTCAGGCTCCGTACCCCCAGGCTCAGCACCCCCAGAGACAGCACCCCGAGCAGGACCACCCCCAGCAGGACCTGAGTCACCAGAGGCACAGGAGGATCTACCTGAGAAACACCTGAAGGAGCAGGACCTGGCACGGGGAGGGGGTCTACCTGGGAAGGACCTGGAGCGAGAAAGAGCGGCGGGGGGGGGGCGAGGGGCAGTGCGGTAGGGAAAGAGACGGTAAAAGGGGACGGACTCGTCAAAGGTGACGTCCTGAGAGGCAAAGGCACGGTGCGAGGTTGGGTCGTAAAACTGCCAGCCAGGGGCGTCAGGAGGAAAACCAAGGAAGACGCAGGGAATGGCGCGGGCAGAGAGCTTGTCCGCGGTGAGATCTCGGACAAAGGCACGAGCACCCCAGACCCGGAAACGCGACGCATCGCCAACCTCCCCCGTCCACAGCAGTGTGGGCGAGGTCTCCGACAAGGAGACACGGGGCCAGAGGTTGAGCTGATGCGCGGCGTACCGGACCGCAAACGGCCACAGAAAATGGGGAGCCGCCGCATGGATCATGGAGGTACGAGCGACCTCCATGACTAAGCCAATGCGGCGCTCAGCAACCCCATTCTGCTGCGGAGAGGCCGGAAGCGTGAACGACTGGGTGATGCCGTGCTCCTCACAGAAGGCTCGCAAGAGGTCGGAGGTGAACTCACCACCTCTGTCAGAGTGCAGACGCAAGACAGGAAAGTCCCGCTCAAACCGCTCACGGAGGAGTGAGGAGTGAGGAGGAGTGAGGAGCGGCGCGCTGCCGCCCCTCGACGCAAGGAATGCAGGGCGGCGCAGGCGAGGGAGGGAGGGAGGGCAGAGACCTGGGAAGACCAGAGACCAGGGAGCGAGAGTGCATGCCACGAAGGCGAGGCAGGGAGGGGTGACCAAGGTGGTGGTGCCACAGGAGAGTGTCGTGCGACAGGCGACGACACTCACACTGGGTAGCTACCTGAGCAGACGCGTACAGCTGAGGAGACAAAGTGGCGTGACGCGACACAGTGGTGAGGGTGTACAGACTGGACCAAGGCGCCCACATGTGAATGTGGCCAGGTGGCGGCCGGTCCGAGAGCACGTGCAGTGTGTCACCCGCTGTCCTCCAGGAGTAAAGGTGTCAACCCAGTGATCCTGAAGGACGGCGGTGCTCACCAAGTTCGTAGAGAACGAGGGGAGGTGGAGACCAGACAGCTCACCAGACGGGACCGCTGAGGGACAAGGAAGCACAGTGATAGACCGTGCAAGCACAGGGCCCCCAGAGGGGTCAGCCAGTGAGACAGGGACAGGTGCAGGGAGGGGTGTGACTGTGGTACTGTCGCGAAAGAAACAGCGGAAAGCACCTGAGTCAAGCGTGAAGGTGTGCACGACCGCAGCAGGCACAGTACCTGAGAGAGCAGACTCACTAGCACCTAGAGCAGCAGCCGCTATACCAGGGTCAGGGGGCACACACAGGTAACAGTCACCCTCAGAAGTACCAGTCAAAGCATACATGGCAGTAAGGATAGTGTCATAGTCTAAAGCAAATATATCTACTCCGTCCTGAAGCAGCTCTAGCCAGAGGGGTAGCTCAGTCTCGTCGCCAAACCGTGCTCGCCAAGCGTCGCTCAGACGGGAGAAGCAGCGGGACTCTGTATGACTAACTGTCCCGCAAGTCTGACCAGCTCGATCACCTGTGCGAATGACGTACGGGCAGCAAGTAGTCGTCCTACACCCCCAGCTATGAGCGTACCACTCATGCAGCTGCCGGGGCGTAAGGGTCTCGCGCGGGCGCCGCTGCAGCTGCATCTGGCCACCGCCAGAGACTCCGCACTGACCAGCTCCACCACGACTGCTACTACGGCCGCCGCCACCTCTCCGAGACGCACAACGCTGAGTGTACCAAGCATTAAGCTGCTGGGGTGGAAGGGTCTCGCTCGGACGCCGCTGCAGCTGGATCTCGCCACCGCCAGAAACTCCGCACTGAACAGCTCCACTTCGACTGCAACTATGGTCGCCGCCACCACTCCCACTGCCGCCACCGCCGCCGCCACCACTCCCACCGCTACTACGAAGGGAAGTCATAGCGGGTAAGCAAGGAGGCGTGCGAGGAGGAGGGCGGTACGGAGGGAAGACAGCAGCACGAGCAGCAGCAACAGCAGTAAGAGCAGTAGAGCGGCCCGGTGAGGCTAGGCTGCAGCACCTCCAGCCCTTCTAGCAGCACCTCCACCAGCAGCAGTAGTAGCACGAGCAGGAGGGCGGATCGGGTCGGGTAGGGCGGCTCGGCTCGGCCTGGGCGGCGCGAGCAGCAGGGCGCGCTTCGTGCAGGGCAGTAGGGCGTGACGCGCGGGCTGCAGAAAAGCGCAACGCGCGGGGCTGCAGAGCGAGGCGCGCGGGCTGCCGTAGGGCGCGACGCGCGGGGCAGCAGAGGCGCGACGCGCGGGCTGCAAGGCGGACGGGCGACGCGACGGGCTGGGACAGCCCGTACAGGCGACGCGACGGGCAGGCAGCCCGTACGGGCGACGCGACGGGCTGGGACAGCCCGTACGGGCGACGCGACGGGCAGGCAGTGCGGAGAGTCACTACACAACGGGAGTGGACTACGGAGGAGGGCACGGGGTTGTGCGAGTGATCGTAGCGCTCTGCTAGCGTTCTTAGTGCCTGCTATGTTCACTGATAAATTTGGCAAGAATTCCACGAAGGAAAGAACAACTTGCATTAACAAAGTTGATAGGAAAGAATAGAGTACAACAATGAGGCATACAGAACCAAAGGACTAGAAAGGCATGCAACACCTAGCAGAGGCGAACTCTGCCAGCACAGCAGAAGAGCGGCTCGCCAACGCTGCAGAAGAGTAGTCTGCCAGCGTTGCACCGCACGCGGTCTGCCAGCACTGCAGTCGCAGGTGACTATCTGCAATCGCAGGTAACTTTCTACGGTCGCAGGTTGTCTATCTGCGCAGATGTGCGCACCTACCAAGTAGGTGCAGGTTGGCGGTTTCACCGTCAGGCACATTGCGCAGGTGCCAGGTAGAAAACGTGTCGTCGGTTTCGCCAGGTGCGCACCGTCGACCACGTGATGCCGTTCCGCAGGTAGAACTTCGCCAAAATCTCCTGGGCGAATGTTCGCACGCCTTCGCAGAGTTTCGCGCAACTCTGCAACTTCGGTCGATCAGCTCGACTCTGCACGGTCGAACAGCGTTCGCCGGGCAGAGCTTCTCGACCAGAACTCGTCGACCAGAGTTCTTCGACCAGCGCTCTTCGACGGAAGCTCGCCGCGCAGAGATCGTCGACCAGAGCTCATCGCGCAGAGCTCGTCGACCAGAGCCTGTCGCGCAGAGCTCGTCGACCAGAATCCGTCGAGCAGAACCTGCTCGACCGCAACTTCTGCCGAACTGCAGAAGCCCATTTCGTCGACCGATCCGTCGCGAACTTCCCGTCTACAGCGAGATCAGCTACGCTCAAGCGAGGGCGGGGCCATTTCCTTCGACAGGCAGCCCGTACGGGCGACGCGACGGGCTGGGACAGCCCGTACGGGCGACGCGACAGGCAGGCAGGGCGGACGGGCGACGCGACGGGCTGGGACAGCCCGTACAGGCGACGCGACGGGCAGAGGCAGGGCAGACGGGCGACGCGACGGGCTGGGACAGCCCGTACGGGCGACGCGACGGGCAGAGGCAGGGCAGACGGGCGACGCGACGGGCTGCAGGGGCGCACGGCGCGACGGGCAGCGTCGGCGCGCGACGCTAGGCAGAGCAGAGCGTGCGCGAAGCAGCGAGCTGCGCGCAGAATTAGGGTTTGCGCGCGCGAGAAGCGCAGCGCAGGCAAGGCAAGGCGCACGCGGGCAGCGCAGCGCAGGCAAGGCAAGGCAAGGCGCAGGCAAGGCAAGGCGCAGGCAAGGCAAGGCACATGCAAGGCAAGGCGCGCGCGGGCGGCGCAGCGCAGGCAAGGCAAGGCAAGGCGCAGGCAAGGCAAAGCTCAGGCAAGGCAAGGCCCGCGCGGGTGGCGCAGCGCAGGGAACACGTGGGGCAGCTCAGTAACTGCACCGGTAGGTGGGCCCGAAACGAGACGGCCCTACGGACCTATCGTTCTGATACCATGTGGAGAATGCTAGGCAGGAATGAATGAACTAGGTCAGAGTTTGGTTTAAGTATGAAACCCTAATGGGTTGTACCCCATATTGGCCACCCCACTACAGCCTACACAAATATAACCTATATCATTTGACAGGGTTGGCCCGAAAAAAAATCTCCTAAGGTCCTAAGGACATCCTGCTCTATACCATGTCACAATAGTAGGTGATGAGGATGACTAGAATGTCGAGTGATTTTTGTACAAGGAAGAACCCTAAGGGGTTGTACCCCACATAGCCTACCCCACTACAGCCTACCCAAACTTATACCGTAACATACATATCTCACTTACACCTAATTCTTAAGAGTTAGAGCAACGGAATGAGTGAGACTAGTGTCGAGGGAGATACAAAAGCAACCCTAACACATTTGTACTCCCTAGTGTGCTACTCACTGTAGCCTAAGAACATATTATAACATTTGACACACCCCCATAGGCTAAGTGAGGGGCATCAAAGCAAGCAAGTTCGGTGAACAAACGGTCACAAGACCAGTCAATGCAAGAAGCAAGCTCAGGGTGGATCTCAAGGACACCACACAAATTCCGAGCACAAGCAAGTGGCCACAAGGCCAGTTCAAGAGTTCACTAGGATATATAACAGCAAAACACAAAAACAGAGGAAGGAACTAGTCTACAGCAACCTAGGACCACCCTCAACAAGCCCCAACTGGACACAGAACCGGTGGTGATCACCAGGCGCCAAGGCCTTGGTGAAAAGGTCAGCAGTGTTGGCCTCTGAGGGCACAAAGTCCAGCCGCACCTGACCGCGTCGCTGTAGCTCACGCAGGAGGAAGTACCGGACGTCGATGTGCTTCACCCTGGTCTCCAGTCGAGGCTCGCGACACAAGAGAATCATGGCCTTGTTGTCAGCGAACAAGGTCGGAGCAGTGCGAGGCCGCTCACCAAGGTCAGCGAGCAAGAAGGTCAACCAGCGAAGCTCCTGCGCAGCCATCGACGACGACCGCGTGGACCTCCACGACACAGCCCCAGCTCCCAGACTGAAACAGTAACCCTGGGTCGAGCACTGAGTCTCCACGTCGTCAGCGTAGGAAGAGTCACAGAGGCCAGTCAGCTCAACTGGCCGAGTTCCACCAAGTACCAGCCCCATGCCTGATGTAGTTGCCAGGTACTTCGCCACCCTCACGGCAGCCTTCCAGTGAACGGGACGGTGCCTCCCAGGTCCAACAAAGCGAGAGAGGACACTAAGAGGGTAGGCGAGGTCCGGGCGAGTACAGGTCATCAGGTACATGAGGCAGCCAACCAGCTCTGGGTAGGGACCATAATCCGCCGAGCAGAGCCTGCTCGACCGCAACTTCTGCCGAACTGCAGAAGCCCATTTCGTCGACCGATCCGTTGCGAACTTCCCGTCTACAGCGAGATCAGCTACGCTCAAGCGAGGGCGGGGCCATTTCCTTCGACACTCCCCTGCCGCGCTCACGCTTGGGCACCCCACACAGAAGGTCCACCCAGAACCCAGAGGGATAGAATACAAGGAGAAAGTTCTTTCTACGTGCACCCCACACATAGCACGTAGATCACCGCACCAGCCGTGCAGAAGGGCACGGCACCTACTGCTGCACCTCGTCATCCCCGTCGCCCACGTCGGCCAGACGCACTTGGCCGATTGCGACGGAGCACCGGTTGAAAGCCGGAAAATGCAGCGCCTTCGTCAGAAAATTCGCCAGCTGCTCGGAGGTTGGGATGTACTGCAGAGCAAATTTCCCGCGCCTAACCATCTGCTGCAGCCATGCGTAGCGTCGCTCCATGTGCTTGAGGTTGCCCTTGAGCCCCAAGCCCTCTGCGACTTTGATTGCCGACTGGTTGTCCACGTGCAGAACAGTCGGCTTCCTTGGGTCGAGCAGGCGGAATTCTGCAAGGAGGAAGCGCAGACGGCGAGCCTCCTTGCCAGCTTCCGTCGCCGCGACGTACTCCGACTCGGTCGACGAAAGAGTTGCGCACTTGATGCGCTGGCTCGACCACGAAACTGCGGCTCCTCCGAAGATGAAAATGTAGCCGCCCGTGCTCGTCCGATTCTGCGTCGTCTGCATCTGCATAGCCGACCAGAACCAGCGACTCTGGTCCGCCGCCGAACTCCAGAGCGGCGTCACGAGTTTCAGCGAGGTAGTGCAGACAGCGATCGACCTCACGCCAGTGGTTGTCGCTCCGCACTGTCAGGCCGGATCCGAGCTTGCTGCAAGCGAAGGCAATGTCGGGCCTCGTCGTGGTGGCCGCGAACTGCAGCGAGCCGACCTTCTGCCGATACTCTGCTTCCTCGCGCGACTGGAACTCCTCGTCGTCGAACACCAGCTCTGCGTAGGCGTCGACGGAGACCGGCGTTTTCGGCACTCGCCCGGTCTGCTCCTCGTCGATGAAGCGCCGACGCAGCTTGTCGACGTACGACTGCTGGTGCAGCCACAGCTTCCTCGCAGGACGGTCGCGCACGATTTCCAGCCCGAGATACTTCTCGACCGGGCTGATTTCGCGCAGCTCGAAGGCGGCCTCCAGCAGCTCCTTCAGCTCCTTCAGCATCGCAGTGCTGCTGCTTGCAGCGAGCAGGTCGTCGACGTAGACGAGCACCCAGCACGCCACTCCGTCGTCGCCGACCTTGAAGTAGAGTGCCTCGTCGACCTGACTCTTCTGCCAGCCAGCGCCCGTCAGCACCGCGTCGAGCGCCGAGTACCACAGCAGCGGACTCTGCTTCAGCCCGTACAAGCTCTTCAGCAGCTTGCAGACGCGACCGGTTCCGTCGTTGTAGTAGTCGGGCTGGTACATGTAGAGGACGCGATCCAGCTTACTCTGCAGAAACGCGTTTTTCATGTCCAGCTGCATCAGGTGCAGATCGAGAACTGCTACAATGCTGAGGAAGATGCGCAGAGTCACGTAGCTCCCCACCGGCGCGTACGTTTCCTCGTAATCTGCGCCGTAGACCTGCGTGAAACCTTTCACCACCAGACGAGCCTTCTCGCGAGCGACCGTGTCGTCGACGTGGTACTTCGTTGTGAGCACCCAGCGGTTCTTCATGATGTTGACACCGCGCGGACGCTCGACCAGCTCCCACGTCCCGTTGGAGATGAGGCTCTTGATTTCCTCGTCCATGGCGGCTTTCACGGCGTCGCCCTTCCAGCTCGCTAACGCCTCCTTCACCGTCATGTTGGCGATGTCCCAGCGATGGTCTGGATCGGCGTGCATGTCGGGGTCGAGCTCGGGCAGAACAACGTCGTCCTGCGCGTCGTCGAGCAGAGTGCTGTAGGAGGTCGGTGGCAGACAAGCGTGGTAGCTCAGCTTCTCCGGCGGCTTGCCAATGTTGGAGCGGGCAGACCGTCGCAGTTTCGCCTCGTCGACCGCGACCTCTACCACGTCGCTGTCGTCGGACTGCTCCCCTGTCGACAGCTCCTCTTCACCGCCACCGTCCGCACCGACGACTTCCACAACGTCGTCGCTCGACGAGTCGTCGTCGAACTGCTCCCCTGGCGGCAGCTCCTCTACCAGCTGCTCCCCCAGAATCGGCTTCTCTGCCAACGGCTCCCCTGAAGCTAGCGCCTCTACCGCTGGCTGCTCTGTAGTCGGCTTCGTCGCAGACAACTTCTGAGTCATCTGCTCCCGTGTCGTCTGCCGCTGCCCGTCGCGGACCTTCTCTGCGTCACGTCGGCCACCGGCGATGCAACCGGTCGGCGCCGCAGGCGACGCACCAAGTCTCCCCTCATCGCCGGCGGCCGACGAGGATCCCTGCACAAGGGTGTCGACGACGGGTGGGGGAGGGGAGGGCGACGGAGTCGCCGACGGGGAAACAGAGGGGAGAGGGACTTCTTCGACGTCCTCGTCATCATGCCCGTCACCTTCGGCGAGCAAGGGAGGCATCGTCGAGGAGGGATCTGGCGGCGGGGCAGACTGCGTCCTCTGCGACGCCGGCCCGTACTCTGCCTTCCACTTCTCCATCGACAGGTTTTCGTAGAAGATCGCTTCGACCGTCGTGACGACTTTGTTGGCAGTCAGATCGAGCACCTCCCAGCCCTTGCTCTCTGGCGACACTCCGAGATGAAGACCCCAACGAGCCTTCGGCGCCAGCTTCCCACCGCGCTGCTGCTCGGGGACCATGAACTGCACCATGCAGCCCCACACGCGCGCCAGCGTCAGATCCGGCTTAGATCCGAAGAGCAGCTCGTGCGGCGTCGTCCCCTTCGGCAGAGAAGCCCGCTCGAGGCAGTTGCGCACCCACACGGCCTGTCGCAGAGCGAGGTGCCACCAATGATGCTTCACGCCCATGTGCAGAAGCATCGTTCGCACGGCCTCGACCACCGTACGCATCTCCCGCTCCGCCATTCCGTTCTGCTGGGGGGTATAGGGGCAAGTCAGATTGTGAAGGATTCCCTTGTCCTCGACGAGGTCGGTGAAGGCGCGACCGAGGAACTCCCCACCACGGTCAGAACGCAGCTTCTTCACTGTCATCGACGTCTGCCGCTCTACCTCCTTCAGCCATTTTTCGAAGACGACCAGCACGTCGCTCTTCTTCGCAATCGGCCTCACCCACACGTAGCGAGTCTTCCTGTCTTTCAGCAGAAGAAAGTAGAGGCTGCCATCAATGGCGGCCACGCGAAACGGTCCGCAGAGGTCGACGAGCACCACGTCGAGCGCGTTCTTGGCGTCCGATCCTTGGTCGGGGAAGGTATGGCGTGCAAGCTTGCCGCCGACGCAGGAGGCACACGGCAGATCATCTGCGGTCGACGTCTTGATGTCCAGACCGGTGGCGACCTCATGCTTCGCCGAGCTCTTGATCGTGTCGATGCCAACGTGCGCAAGGCGAGCGTGCAGCTGGCCCGGGGTAGACTTCGTCGCCGACGCGATCGTCCGCAGAGCCACAACCTCCGTCGAAGTCGCCGTCGACTTCGTCGAGCAGGGGCGCAGGTCCGTGCATAGTACTCTGCCAGAGTAGCGTGTGTGACCGAGGACATCGCCGGCCGAAGACACCAGCAGCGTCTCCGCGCCATTGTCCTGGAACTTCACGCCGTTCTCCTTGAGCTGCCCAGTAGACAGCAGGTTCGCGTGCACACCCGGAACGTAGAGTACGTCGGGGACGAGAATCTGCTTCCCCGTCTCCCCTTGCAGAGCGACGGTGCCTCGGCCCTCGACGGTCTGCAGCGCCCCGTTGAAGCCACGCACATGCTTGACATCGCCGCGAGGCTTCATCTCGACGAACGCCTCCTTCGTCCCCATCAGATGGTGGGAACAGCCGCTGTCGAGGAGAACGATTGTCGGATTCGCCTCCACAGCAGCAGCGACCGCCTTGAAGTCCTCGCCAGCCTCCAGCGCCAGCGAGATCGTCGGCTCCACCGCGCCGACCATCGAGCACGAAGCCTCCTCGCCACGAGCATTGCCGCCAGAGGAGTCAGCATCCTTCGTCGAAGACGTCTTCGACGGCTGCTTCTCCTTGCGCGGCTGGTTGTCCCGACGACGACGGCCACCTTCGCCCTTCTTGCGGTTGGCGTCCCGGTCGTCGTCAGACTCGTCTCGATCGGGGCAGTCGTACGAGAGGTGGTCGGGAGCATCGCAGATGTAGCAACGGCGGCCTTCTCGACGCGAGCCACTGCTGCCGCGATCTCCTCCTTTCGCCGATTTTCCGCGGTCGACGCCCTCCGTCGATTTCGCGTTCGACGACTTCCCGCCACCGCCTCCGGTAGACTTTCCACGTTGCCCCTGCTGGCGTCCCTGCTTCGCCGGGGCGACGTAGTTGGCCTGCGGAAGCAGTTCTGCGGACCTCTCGGACTCCTGCATAAACTCACCGTTGATGATTTGGCTCGACAGCGTGTCCTCGTTGCGCGTCTCACGAGCGCCAGGCGTCGCTAGCATTCGGCGCAACAAATTGTAGCCCGTCGGCAGACCCTTGAGGACGTGCGTAATGTAGGAAGCTGTAGAGTAGCTGACGCCAGCCATCCGCAGCTCGGCTAACATCCGCCGAGCACGGTTGCGGTACTCGGTTGCAGACTCTTGATCGCCCATCTTGATGTTCGTCAATTTCTGCTCCAGCTGGCAGATGAAGAGGTCGTCGGTCGATTTGTAGGTGCGCATGATGTACTGCCACGCTTGGTAGCCGGCATCCACCCGAAATCTGCATGACTTCAATACGACTTGCACCAACGGCGAGCAGCACCTCGAAATGACCATAAAGGTCAGAAGCTGAGCTGCGCGAAATTCCGACCAGAGCTCGACCTCCTCCTCGTCCGGCGCCAACACGTCTCCGTCGACGAACCTCTTCAATCCGGCGATCTCCAGCTGCGGTTCGATAGACTCCGTCCACGTGATCAAGTCGTGCCGACCTTCGAGCGGCTTCGGCACAACGATCTTGTCCGGCGAGAATTTAAAGTAGCCATACGACAACTTGCATTAACAAAGTTGATAGGAAAGAATAGAGTACAACAATGAGGCATACAGAACCAAAGGACTAGAAAGGCATGCAACACCTAGCAGAGGCGAACTCTGCCAGCGCAGCAGAAGCGCGGCTCGCCAACGCTGCAGAAGAGTAGTCTGCCAGCGTTGCACCGCACGCGGTCTGCCAGCACTGCAGTCGCAGGTGACTATCTGCAATCGCAGGTAACTTTCTACGGTCGCAGGTTGTCTATCTGCGCAGATGTGCGCACCTACCAAGTAGGTGCAGGTTGGCGGTTTCATCGTCAGACACATTGCGCAGGTGCCAGGTAGAAAACGTGTCGTCGGTTTCGCCAGGTGCGCACCGTCGACCACGTGATGCCGTTCCGCAGGTAGAACTTTGCCAAAATCTCCTGGGCGAATGTTCGCACGCCTTCGCAGAGTTTCGCGCAACTCTGCAACTTCGGTCGATCAGCTCGACTCTGCACGGTCGAACAGCGTTCGCCGGGCAGAGCTTCTCGACCAGAACTCGTCGACCAGAGTTCTTCGACCAGCGCTCTTCGACGGAAGCTCGCCGCGCAGAGATCGTCGACCAGAGCTCATCGCGCAGAGCTCGTCGTCCAGAGCCTGTCGCGCAGAGCTCGTCGACCAGAATCCGTCGAGCAGAACCTGCTCGACCGCAACTTCTGCCGAACTGCAGAAGCCCATTTCGTCGACCGATCCGTCGCGAACTTCCCGTCTACAGCGAGATCAGCTACGCTCAAGCGAGGGCGGGGCCATTTCCTTCGACAGGCAGCCCGTACGGGCGACGCGACAGGCAGGCAGGGCGGACGGGCGACGCGACGGGCTGGGACAGCCCGTACAGGCGACGCGACGGGCAGAGGCAGGGCAGACGGGCGACGCGACGGGCAGAGGCAGGGCAGACGGGCGACGCGACGGGCTGCAGGGGCGCACGGCGCGACGGGCAGCGTCGGCGCGCGACGCTAGGCAGAGCAGAGCGTGCGCGAAGCAGCGAGCTGCGCGCAGAATTAGGGTTTGCGTGCGCGAGAAGCGCAGCGCAGGCAAGGCAAGGCGCACGTGGGCAGCGCAGCGCAGGCAAGGCAAGGCAAGGCGCAGGCAAGGCAAGGCGCAGGCAAGGCAAGGCACATGAAAGGCAAGGCGCGCGCGGGCGGCGCAGCGCAGGCAAGGCAAGGCAAGGCGCAGGCAAGGCAAAGCTCAGGCAAGGCAAGGCCCGCGTGGGTGGCGCAGCGCAGGGAATACGTGGGGCAGCTCAGTAACTGCACCGGTAGGTGGGCCCGAAACGAGACGGTCCTACGGACCTATCGTTCTGATACCATGTGGAGAATGCTAGGCAGGAATGAATGAACTAGGTCAGAGTTTGGTTTAAGTATGAAACCCTAATGGGTTGTACCCCATATTGGCCACCCCACTACAGCCTACACAAATATAACCTATATCATTGACAGGGTTGGCCCGAAAAAAAATCTCCTAAGGTCCTAAGGACATCCTGCTCTATACCATGTTACAATAGTAGGTGATGAGGATGACTAGAATGTCGAGTGATTTTTGTACAAGGAAGAACCCTAAGGGGTTGTACCCCACATAGCCTACCCCACTACAGCCTACCCAAACTTATACCGTAACATACATAGAGATGTTTGACACTTACACCTAATTCTTAAGAGTTAGAGCAACGGAATGAGTGAGACTAGTGTCGAGGGAGATACAAAAGCAACCCTAACACATTTGTACTCCCTAGTGTGCTACTCACTGTAGCCTAAGAACATATTATAACATTTGACACACCCCCATAGGCTAAGTGAGGGGCATCAAAGCAAGCAAGTTCGGTGAACAAACGGTCACAAGACCAGTCAATGCAAGAAGCAAGCTCAGGGTGGATCTCAAGGACACCACACAAATTCCGAGCACAAGCAAGTGGCCACAAGGCCAGTTCAAGAGTTCACTAGGATATAGAACAGCAAAACACAAAAACAGAGGAAGGAACTAGTCTACAGCAACCTAGGACCACCCTCAACAAGCCCCAACTGGACACAGAACCGGTGGTGATCACCAGGCGCCAAGGCCTTGGTGAAAAGGTCAGCAGTGTTGGCCTCTGAGGGCACAAAGTCCAGCCGCACCTGGCCGCGTGTCGCTGTAGCTCACGCAGGAGGAAGTACCGGACGTCGATGTGCTTCACCCTGGTCTCCAGTCGAGGCTCGCGACACAAGAGAATCATGGCCTTGTTGTCAGCGAACAAGGTCGGAGCAGTGCGAGGCCGCTCACCAAGGTCAGCGAGCAAGAAGGTCAACCAGCGAAACTCCTGAGCAGCCATAGCACCGGCGTAGATCTCTACCTCCGCACTGGACGAAGCCACCGACGACGACCGCGTGGACCTCCACGACACAGCCCCAGCTCCTAGACTGAAACAGTAACCCTGGGTCGAGCACTGAGTCTCCACGTCGTCAGCGTAGGAAGAGTCACAGAGGCCAGTCAGCTCAACTGGCCGAGTTCCACCAAGTACCAGCCCCATGCCTGATGTAGTTGCCAGGTACTTCGCCACCCTCACGGCAGCCTTCCAGTGAACGGGACGGTGCCTCCCAGGTCCAACAAAGCGAGAGAGGACACTAAGAGGGTAGGCGAGGTCCGGGCGAGTACAGGTCATCAGGTACATGAGGCAGCCAACCAGCTCTGGGTAGGGACCACTGGGCTCAAAGGGCTCGTCGGGGAAGGGGCCGGTGAGTCTGTGGTTTACAGTAAGAGGAGTGGGCTGTGTGGTGGAGAACTGAAACCCGAACCGCCGAAGGACCTGCTGCACCATGTGTGACTGAGTCTGTGTGATGGTGCGAGCGGCTCTGTCCCTGGTGATCTGCAGGCCAAGGTAGCGCTGCAGCTCACCGAGGTCAGTGCACGTGTGTCTCTTCTGCAGTTCGGACTTCACCTCCGCCAGTGCTGCCCTGTCTGCTGTAGCAAACACCAGGTCGTCGACGTAGACCAGGATAAAGAAGGGAGTGGAGCCGGCACGAACAAACAGTGACGGGTCAGCAGAAGAAGGGCGAAACCCTAAGTCACGAAGCGTGGAGCGAAGAGTGTCGTGCCACTCACGGGGCGACTGGCGGAGACCGTAGACTGGTCGCCTCAGGCTCCACTGGGTCCCAGGAGAGAAAGTACCAGTGAAACCAGGAGGACGGCGCAGCCAGATCTCCTCGTGCAGTCGTCCCTGGAGAAAGGCCGTAGAGAAGTTGGGGGAGTGGAGCTCGTAGTCATGCTGTGCTGCTACGTGCAGTAACACCCGAAGAGTAGTCATCTTTGGGGTCGGAGCAAAGGTCTGAAAGAAGTCAACTCCCTCGCGCTGACTGAAGCCTCTCGCCACATAGCGCGCCTTGAACACCGGTGGTGATCCAGGCGGCCGCTTCACCTTGAAGAGCCACATGCCATCGACTACGTTCGCCCAAGGGGGGAGGGGGAACTGCGTCGACGTACGTGCCTGTGGATCTCCAAGACGCCAACTCTGAGTCCATGGCTGCCTTCCACTGAGAGGCCCACGGCCCTGACACTGCCTCACGGTGCGTGCGAGGAGTCGGTATGTCAAGGGCGTCGGGGTCTCCCTCAGAGGAAAGCAGCATGGCACAGAGAGTGGGAGAAGCGGCTGCCAGGTACTCCAGCTCAGAGTGCCTGTTCTCTAGGACGTCAGAGCCAAGGGCAAACTCACCCCCGACGGACAGAGGACGGGTAGGCAGAGCGGGCACCACACGAGTGCAGTAGTCAAGGCGGCTGGCGGCGGCAAAGTCAGCGATAGCGACAGTGAGAGCCGAGACAGACGACGGAGAGAAACGAGGGTCGGTGACAACTGAGGCTAGAACGCGGGAGACGACAGGACGAACAGCACGGTAGTAGTCGGAGATAGGAGTAGGGGAGACAGGAAGAGACGACGAAGGAGTAGACGGGAGAACGGACACCGAAGGAGGAGAACGACGAAGAGAAGTACAAAGGAGGGCAGTGTGGAGGTCAGTAACAGGGGACGCGGGACGAGCACTCGGGGGACACGGACGGGAACGGTAGTGACGGACAACAGGAGGAGGAGACTGCGGCGGAGGCGAAGACCAGACCGCAGGACGGTCGTCAGGAGGAGGAAACGTAGGACCAAACGCAGAGGGAGACTGAGAGCGGACAGGAGGAGAAGAGGGAAGGCCAAGGGTCCGGAGGCCACTCACGGGCGGGAACAACTGCCGCTCCAGAGGAAGCTGCTGCGGTTGCGGGGACGGCGGTGGCTGCTGCTGCTGCTGCTGCTGTGGCTATGGCGGCTGCTGCTGCTCCTGCTGCTGCTCCTGCTGCTGCTGCTGCTGCTCGAGCAGGTCCAACTGCCGCAACTCCTGCCGCTCCCGCTCCAACCGTTCCTGCTCCTCGCGCGCACGTCGACAGGCCGCCTGGTAGCGCGTGTCGTGGTGGTGGGGAGGCGGAGTGCGCTCCGCAGACGCAGTGCCCCCAGCTCCAGTCTCCTCAGAACTAGCACCTCCAGTACCAGTATCCACAGAGGGGGTGCCACCAGGGTCAGAGTCCCCAGCCCCAGCACCCCCTGCCTGAGCACCCCCAGGGCCAGGACCCCCAGCTCCAGCACCCCCAGAACTAGCACCTCTAACGCCAGCACTTCCAGCTCCAGCACCCCCAGAATTAGCACCTCCAGTGCCAGCACCTCCAGCTCCAGCACCCCCGGAACTGACACCTCCAGTGCCAGGACCTCCAGCTCCAGCACCCCTCGACCGAGCACCGCCAGCAGCCGCACCTCCAGCTCCAACACCAACCGAGTCCACAGGAACCTGTATCGGAAGTACCGAAGGCCGCTGAGGGGACTGCGAGGAGGACTGCGGGGAGGGAGACGCTACCTGACGCGCGGCAGAGGGTAGAGGGGTAGCGTGTGACACACCTGACGGGGCAGGACCAAGGGGGGGTGGGGGTACCGGAGGAGCAGGAGCAGGGGGAAGAGAGGGTGCGAGGAAGAGGGGGGGAGGGGGAACCGGGAGACCTCTACAGGGGTAACGAGCGTAGTAGGACACGGACTCGTCGAAACGAACGTCACGGGAGTCTAGGAACTGGTGGAGGGGCGGGTGGTAGAAGGACCAGTCGGCCGAGTCTACCGGGAAACCAAGGAAGACACAGGGGATGGCGCGAGCCGAGAGCTTGTCCGCAGAGGTGTCGCGGACCTGCGCAAGGCAGCCCCAGACTCGAAAGGCCGACCCGACACCAGGGGACCCGGTCCAAAGACTGGTCGGTGAAGCCTCCGGCCGAGAGACGCGCGGCTGGAGGTTCAGCTGGTGCGCGGCGTAGCGAACCGCGTAGGGCCACAGAAAATGGGGCGCACGGGCATGAATCATGGACGTGCGGGCGATGTCCATGACCAAGCCAATGCGGCGCTCAGCAACCCCATTCTGCTGTGGGGACTCCGGCAGCGTCTAGGACTGTACGATGCCCTGTTCGCCGCAGAATCCGGCAAGAATGCCTGAGCGAAACTCACCCCCACGGTCGGAGTGGAGACAGGAGACACGACGACCACGAGTGCCCTCAGTGGCTAGAAGCCACCGGATCAGCGTAGGAGTCCCCTCGAACTTCTTAGCGAGAGGAAACACTGTGGTGTACCTGGAGAAGTCGTCGACGACCACCAGAAAGTAGCGCTCCCTCTCAGGTCAGGGCCCCAGACGTCCAAGTGGAGCATCTGGAAGGGAGCAGTGGCCGGACGGAGGGAGGAGGAGTGCGGAGTGGCACGAAGGCGACCGGCGACACAAGGAGCGCACGGCGGTGCAGGCGAGGGAGGGAGCGACGGGAAGACTCTAGGGAGACCTGTGACAAGACGGTGACTAGCCATAGTGCGGAGGCGGGGAATTGACGGATGGCCGAGGCGGTGGTGCCACAGGACCGTCTGGTGGGTGAAAGACCGACACGAGCAAGACGCAGCGACCTGACCAGACGCGACAACTGGAGGAGACGCAGCGACCTGACTGAATTCGGCAACTGGTGGAGACACAGGAACCTGAGGAGACGCAGCGACCTGAGCGGACGTGGAAACCGGGGAGTGCTCGGTGTGGAGGACGTAGAGACCGGAGCGCGGCTCTCTGGTGAACGTGGCCAAAACTCTGCCAGTGACAGCGTCCGTACAGACTGCAGTCTGCCCACCCCCCACAAAGGTAACGGTGATCCCCCTGTCCTGGAGGTATCCAACACCCACCAAGTTCCGAGTGAACGAGGGGATGTGGAGGCCACGCAGGACACCAGAGGGGACCACAGGGCACGGGAGGGTGGTAGAGCTGCGTGTCATGGCTGGTCCTGAGGAAGGATCAGCCAGGGCTACCGGTACCGGAGCAAGGAGCGGTGTCAGTGTCGTGTGGTCGCAGAAGAAGCATTGCGACGCGCGAGAGTCCAACGTGAACGACAGCGACGCCACTGCCTGTGGTGAACCCGGTGTGGAGGCTACACAAGCACCTAGAGCTGAAACACAAGCACCTAGACTAGAGAGGCACAGGTCTACGCTAGCAGGAGGCAAGCAAGCTAACCTACGGACACGCGTGCACACAGATCCATCAGCACTATAGTTTACATCAGCATACAAAGCATACTGACGAGCATCGTCCATAGACAAATCAAAGACAGAAATCTTACGAGCTAACAGGCGAGCCCAGCGCGGAGTGGGCGCCTCTGGGCCCCAGCGGGCTCGGTAAAGGTCGTCGAGGCGGTGGAAGCACCGCGCGGCAGAGTGGTCGTCGCGGCCGCAGACGCAGGGGCTGCCCGGTCAGGTGAGGCACCAGTAGTCACAGGGGCCGGTGTCACGGCGAGGGGGGCGAGGGGCCCAGCTGGAAACGCTGCTGCTGCGGCCGGTGCTCCCTGGTCCTCCCGGACCCCACTGCGGCGGGGGACCCCAGTGCTGCTGCGGACCCCACTGCAGTGGGGGCTCCAAGGCTGGAACTGCTGCGGTGCCTGCTGCTGCTGCTGTCCCTGCTGCTGCTGCTGTCCCTGCTGCGGGTGGTGCTGCTGTGGCTGTTGCGGCTGAGGTCCGACTCCCCCACCCGGCGGAACACCGCCAGTAGGCGGGCCTGTCTGTCCTGCACCTCCTCCAAGGACCCCTCCTGGTGCACCACCGCCGCCGCCGCCGCCACCACCGCTCCCAGGTCCACCGCCACCACCTCCCTTCCCGCCCTTCTTGCCGCTCTTGCCCCGTTTCTGCCGGTCAGCGGCAGAGACGGCGGCCGTGTCCTCAGAAACCGACACAGAGGCGAAAGTGCGGGTATCAGTGAAAGTGGGAAGCTGAGGGGCGGCACACCCCGCAAAGAGACGGGGGGGCGCTGCGTCAGTGGCGGAGGCAACTGAGAGGAGGTTACTCTCGATCTTCCCGAGAGCGGTCTCAAGGAGAGCGATAGTAAGCTCAGTGGGGTGCTTCTGGAGAAGCGCGTCGCGAGCAGTAGCAAGGCGGTCAGGGAGGCGGGTGACTAACCAGTGCACAGTGAGCCACATGGGGGGGAGAGCCACAAGAAGCTGTGCGTCGGTACAGGCCGCACGGAAACCGGCGTCAAGCGAGCGGAGGTGAGTCACTAGGTCGGAAACAGTGGCAAACGAGCCTAGGTCGGGAAACACAAACGGCATGAGGAGGCGACTGAGGGAGGCAGAGGAAGGGGTGGAATAGCGGGCAACGATTGCATCCCAAACCCCCTGTGCTGTCTCCACCTGGTCAAAGTGGGCGGCCTCAGTCGGGGGGAGAAGTTCCGTCAGCGCGAGAGCGGCGGCAGCGTCACGAGAGAGCCACACGTCCCGGGCCAGGACCTGACGGTTGTACTCCGCCTGGGCAGTAGGAGTCGGCTCCGAGGTGGTCGGCAGGGCGGCGGGGGACGGGGGGGCCTTGAGGGCACCAGACGCGTGGGCCACAGTGTGGCGCCGTCCTGGCGCTGGCTGGTGAGGAAGCGTGTGGTCTGGCGCTGCCAGGTACCGAACTCGATCGGGCGCCCCTCCGCATCGAAACGAAGGCGACGGGACTCCATAACGAAGGCAATGCTAGAGGCAGCTAGAGCACGGTGGAGGCGGAGCTAAGAACGAGGAGGGGAATCCTAGGAGCGCCAGGAGTGGCAAGGTGTGACAATGGCGGAGTGAGAGGCTAGGAGCACTGAGCGACCTAGTCTAGGCGTGAAACGGTTGATTTCCAGCTACAAGCGCTAGGGGCGAGGTACTAGTGGCTAAACTGCGCTAACCTAAGCGGCCGGCGAGAGAAAGCGGCTGCCAGCCGCTGAGTGATAGACCAATGTCAGTAGAGCCGGGGAGCGTCCTCCGCACCCGGCGGTGGTAGCTGGAAATGGTTGGGGAGGAGGTCGCGACGGTGGGAAATGGGCGGGGAGGAGGTCGCGACGGCGGGGAAAGGGCGGGGAGGAGGTCGCGACGGCGGGGAAAGGGCGGGGAGGAGGTCGCGACGGCGGGGAAAGGGCGGGGAGGAGGTCGCGACGGCGGGGAAAGGGCGGGGAGGAGGTCGCGACGGCGGGGAAAGGGCGGGGAGGAGGTCGCGTCGGCGGGGAAAGGGCGGGGAGGAGGTCGCGACGGCGGGGAAAGGGCGGGGATGAGGTCGCGACGGCGGGGAAAGGGCGGGGAGGAGGTTGGACGGCGGGGAAAGGGCGGGGAGGATGTCGCGACGGCGAGGAAAGGGCGGGGAGGAGGTCGCGACGGCGGGGAAAGGGCGGGGAGGAGGTCGCAACGGCGGGGAAAGGGCGGGGAGGAGGTCGTGACGGCGGGGAAAGGGGCGGGGAGGGCGGATGCGACGGTGAAAACGGGCGGGAGGAGGGCGCGACGGTGGCGACGGGCTAGGAGGGCGGGAGCCGTGAGCTAAGCGCGACGAGGGCGCGGAGGGCGCGTAGAGCGCGGAGAGCGTGGAGGGCGCGGAAGGCGCTAAGGCGCGGAGGGCGCTAAGGCGCGGAGGGCGCGAGGGCGCGTATCGGAGGGCGCGTAGCGTAGGCGCTAAGCTAGGGCGGGGAGCTAGGAACGAAACCTACTCGATACCATCTTAAGAGTTAGAGCAACGGAATGAGTGAGACTAGTGTCGAGGAAGATACAAAAGCAACCCTAACACATTTGTACTCCCTAGTGTGCTACTCACTGTAGCCTAAGAACATATTATAACATTTGACACTAATTTCAATGCAAAACCCCCTTCTTAGGGAACGGGCAAGCAGAAATTTCACAGCCATTTCTTGAAAGAGGTGCGCATGGAGAAGGCCAAAAAGAAAGGGATAATGCCCTAGTCTGTCTACAGGGACGTTGATAAACGACAGAACAAGTAGTACCATATCATATAAAGTATCATTTTATTTACTGTCATTACATATTCTAGCCAACCAACTGCACGTACTGGTTTGGAAAAAAAAAGTACCAGAGCAAATGTGGTATATGAAACACTACTGTGCTTCCATCGACTTCTACAGAAGCACAAGCAGCACAAATAAAGAAACACCTGCCATATATCGCAAAACTGCCAGCACCTGCAACATCAGAGGAAAATATTCAAAAGCTGGTTTATGAGCTGACAGGGTTTTGCCTCGATAGCAGCTCAGGGTTGGACAGCCCTATCACAGCGCATTGGTTGGCAGCAACAAGGGGACATGGCTTTGCATGTTAGCCTGTTGCCGATGCGGTACTCACACATCAAGTACGCGTCGTTGCTAAAAAGTGCCACTTATAATTTGTTTTTTTTGGGGGGGGGGGGGGGGGGGGGGGGGGGCTTCGAACCAGGGGAGTTCGAAGTGTGTATTTCCAGCAGAGCTGAACGAAAAAAAGAACAACCAGCAAGGCCGATCATAATTCGATGCCCCACAACGCACCTTTGCCATACGGTTGCACGGGGTCGGAGCTGGTAAGCGAGCCCATGGTCGCGGGGAACACGGCGTCAGACACGACAATCGCGGACATATCAGACGACGACGTAATCTTGCCCAACACGCTGGTCGAGCTACTCAGAGCAAACGCGGAAGCCACGCGCGACACTGCCTTCGGCCCGCCAGCGCCACTCCCCGCGATGAGTCCGTTCTTCATGTAAGTCGTGGGATCGACCGCGCCACGATCAGTCCCGGTGAAGATGTGATCCACGCCGCTGCCCGTTGTGAGGGCGCCAGTGACGTTGCCGTAGAGATAGATTGGCTGGTTGAGCGCCGTGGTTAGGCTGAACCGCCCGTTCTTGTACTGCTTGGCAGGGAGACAGATGCATATTGCAAAATGAGACAATTTGCGGGATTAGATGACGAGAAAGGACGAAAAGTTGGAGTGCGACATTCAACAAGGAATGGTGGAGGAGATGCAAGAAGCAATAATCAGCCAGTGATGGGAGTAAGAATCAGCCACTATCATATTCAACATCGAAAAAAAAAAAAAACTTTCCTCGTATGCCGGATCACTCACGTTGCCGCCTTGCATGTCGTTGGGACCGACGTATTGGGTGATCGACATGAACTTGGCGAGGCGCGACAGGGCGTTCTTGGCGTTGGCGGACATGCCGTTGAGGGCCGACACGGATCCCGACGAGGACACCACCGTGCTGAGCGCCTCGAGCACCGGGTCCGACGAGGTTGTCGCAAATGGGTTGTTGATCTTGTAACCCGCGAGTGCATTCGTCCAGCCATCGTTGAGGGGCAGAAGAAGCGAGCCTCCTGTGATGTCGTCGACCTTGTCGTATCCAGCGGCAAACTCGACCATTCCCGCGGATAGGTCGACGGGCTTGCCAGTGTTGGTCATGTTGCGGATCTGAGACAGCACGTAGGAGAGGGGAACTGCATCCGCGGAGCGCGGGAGAGTCGCCACCCATAGTGACGCGGAGAAAAGCACGGCGAGGGTGAGGGCACGCGTCGACGATGGGTATCGAGCCATCGCTGCTGGTTTGCTGGTTTCAAGAGAACGACTTTGTGATAATGTGGAACTTGCTGTGCAATTGTAACAAGGCGAAGGCGATCTCGCGTCCGCGATTTCGCCAACTCAGCAAACTGTGATTCGAACCTGATTTCGGAACACGCCCTAAGAACATTTGGGAAATTCGAGGTTGGCCCTCAACCTCGAATTGAGCGGCTCGTAATTCTCTGTTTCCAACTTTGGGAACAACTACAGAGAGCACTCTAGTGCTGGACACAACACGGCAGAGAACTCCAACAGCACGGCAAAGCATTTGACAGCACAAGCAAGCACAACTTCCTACTGCCATGGCTTCTACCAACACAGCTTCTACTCATGATTATCAACGACAGCATGGACGACAACAAGACAAATAATCTCTGCCTATGTCTTTAGTGAATTTCTAGACTTTGCTAATTGGTTCTAAGATATGACAACAAGGCTAAGATGTCTTGTACATAATCATAATGACTATGCCTTGCTGTTCTTAGCTCTAGGAATATGAAAGGCGGCCTGAGCGACCTGCTCGAGGCGCCATTGCTAGTATCCTAGTATAATAGGATGTATCTCTGAAATGTAAGCCATCATATGATCCCTTGTAAAGCTATCTTGCTATTATCTTCATGAAATTCTCCTAAGAGTGCTTCCTACTTCTACAACTCTGCCAAAACAGCTTAGTGGCTGTTTCAGCAATGCAGCCATAAGGACTTTGTACTGATGGATGGAGAGTGAGGGAAGTGAGGGAAGTGAGGGAAGGGAACAGATGTGGTTTGGAATGAATTGGTGGTTGCATACACGACGTGTCGTGAGATGATACGCCGACGTTTTGGCAAGGGATGCGGTTTGGGAGGAAATGTGTGCGCGGGCAGCGCATACGCTGTCAGGACCAAATCCCGTTCGTTGCTGTGCCTCCCACTGTGGATCGTCCCCGCCTCAGTTACAGCTTCGAGAAGGTTTCGTTCCGTTGCAGAGCTTTCAAGAAGGTTCAAGAAAGGTTCAGCGAGAATTAACATCCCAGTGCCAGACGTCCGTCGAGTTTGACGACCCAATAATGGTGTTCCGCGTCAACACACTCCCCCAATAATGGCGTTCCGCGTCAACACACTCCCCCAATAATGGCGTTCCGCGTCAACACATCCCCCAAACAATGGCGTTCCGGCCCAAACATATCGCGGGGATATCTCACCACGACGACTCGTGATGCGAAACGGAAACCCACGCGACAATATCTGACACTACAAACACATTCGTGCTCGTCGCTGACTAGGGAAAAGATCATACAGGGGCCGAACAGTGCCAGAGAGGTGATCAAACAAGGGCCGAGAGGCCCGGAACTAACCAAACCACTGCGCAAAAGGTTATTTGCAGAGAGCCATCAAGTTTTGAACGTATATCTGCTAACAGCTCGCATTTTCGCTCGCGCGTCATTTTTCACGGAAATCGTTAATAATTCAAGACCTTTCACCCACTAGCGTCGTCCAGCAAGCCAAAAACTCTAAGGTTAGCCAAAAAAACTAAAACCCCTAGGGAACCTGGATACAATTTCGGGATGGATCAACCCTAAAAACGGGAACCTTCGTCGTGTTTAGGGTTGATGCCTCCCTAGTCGCATCCATTTCCGAATGGGTAATTTTTTTTTGTGCGCGTTTCCGAACAGGTAGCGAATGTATCACCCAAAATGATTTTTTTTGGGTTGCGAAGCAACCTATTACGATCGTTATGTACAATTTTTTTTTCATCCTCTATATTTATAGAAGATGAAGAAAAAATGTTTTCGATAGTAGCCTAAATGACCTTTATGTATTTGCCATGGCCGTACATTTCTTTCAACTTCTTTAGTTCGCTATCGTGAATCTACTGTGGATGAACATAGTCAGCGTATACTACGCCATGTGGAATGGATGAAATATAAACATGGTAACAAAAATAATGTTACTATCAACTTGTGAATGTTACTTGATGATGTATACCGTTATGCATTAATGAAGCATGCATGCATGTACGGTACGTGATGTACCGGTATGATAATGGATAACCCAATACATAATATATAATGCATAAATATAGTATAATACATATGCTATAGCAGTATGCAAAATATTTAGTTATGTATACCAGTACCTAGTATAGTGAAATGAATGCATACGGTACATGATGGAATGCGTATCAGTTAGTTGACCCAGACCCTATGCTACCGCATCCCCTGCCTAGCATGGGGGGGAAGTCAATAGCATAGTTTCTGAATCATCCAACTGTTACATGAAACGATACAATCTGTGTAAACTAAAAAAATGATCAAGATCCATCAAATCCAGTTCAAGTGGACACACTCACTGAGTGCGCAAAGAACCTTCTCGGAAATGATAGTTTGACCATTTTTTTAAAATCCACAGATGTGCATTGTTGATGCAATGATAAGATGATGTGGATGAATGTCTTAGGCAAGAATGAATGAACTAACAGAAGTTTGGGTACAAATATGAAACCCTAGTTGGGGTTGTACCCCATATTGGCTACCCCACTACAGCCTACAAGCATAATACAGTTTAACACACCCCCATAGGCAAAGTGGGGGAGAACAAAGGGTCACAAGACCAGTCCAGCAAAGCAAAACAAAGCCCAGGGTGGATCACAACGTCACCACACTCCGAGCACAAGTAAAGGCCACAAGGCCAGTTCACATGCAGTGCTAGATATAGTACAAGACAAGCAACACAGTGATCAAAACCTAGCAAGCAAGCAACAAGATATATATAAAGTACAGTACAAAGAATGTCAAGCAGTGAGCAAGTGAGGAAACGTGGACACAAGGCCTAAAGAAGTACAGTGCCGCTGATGATCACTAGGCGGGAGCGCCTTGGTGAAGATATCAGCAGTGTTGGCCTTCGAGTCCACGTACACAAGCCGAAGCTGACCGCGCTGCTGAAGCTCTCGAGCAAGAAAGTAGCGAAGAGCAATGTGCTTCGTCCTGTGCTCCAGTCTGTGCTCCTGACACAAGGCAAGAGCCGCCTTGTTGTCACCGTACAGAACTGGAGGAGAACTAGGCCGCTCTCCCAAGTCAGTCAGCAGGTAGGTGAGCCAGCGTAACTCCTGTGCAGCCATGGCTGTGGCGTAGATCTCAGCCTCACAACTAGAGCCGAGAACAGAGGAAGAGCGGGTGGACCGCCACGAGACAGAACCTGAGCCAAGGCTGAAGGTGTAACCCTGTGACGACCGCTGCGTAGCCAGGTCGTCCACCCAAGAGGCGTCCGAGTGACCAGTGAGGACAACTCTGTCGCGTCCTCCAAGCACCAGCCCCATGCCTGATGTACTGCACAGGTAACGCAGCACCCTCTTAGCAGCCTCCCAGTGCTCTCGCCTGTGTCTCCCAGGCGCAACGTAACGAGCAAGGATGCTAAGAGGGTACGCGAGGTCAGGTCGCGTGCAAGTCATCAGGTACATGAGGCAGCCTACAAGCTCTGGGTACGGGCCACTCGGCTCTACGGACTCGTTCGAAGGTGGAGCTGAGAGCGAGTGGCTGGTAGCCAGAGGTGTGGCCTGTGGTGAGGAGAACTGGAAGCCGAAGCGCTGAAGGACCTGCTGCACCATGTGTGACTGAGTCAGGGTGATGGTGCGGCGAGCTCTGTCCCGGGTGATCTGCAAGCCAAGGTAGCTACGCAGTTCACCCAGGTCAGTGCAGGTGTGTCTCTTCTGCAGCTCCGACTTCACACGAGCGAGTGCCTCAGTGTCAGCAGTAGCAAAGACCAAGTCGTCGACGTACACGAGAATGTAGAACGGCGGCAGCGACGTGTCTGTGCGCAGAAACAGCGACGGGTCAGCAGTAGACGGCGCGAACCCAAGAGCCGCAAGAGTAGTCCTCAGTGTGTCGTGCCACTCACGTGGCGCCTGGCGGAGACCGTAGACTGGCCGGCGGAGACTCCACTGGGTACCAGGGGGAAACGACCCAGTAAAGCCAGGTGGGCGGCGCAGCCAGATCTCCTCGTGCAGGCTGCCCTGCAGGAACGCTGTGCTGAAGTCAAGAGAGTGAAGCTCGTAGTCACGCTGAGCAGCAACGTGCAGCAGAACCCGAAGAGTAGTCATCTTCGGGGTGGGGGAGAAGGTCTGGAAGAAGTCGACCCCCTGACGCTGACTGAAGCCTCTAGCAACGTAACGAGCCTTGAAGACAGGCGGAGAACCTGGCGGCCGCTTCACCCTGAAAATCCACATGCCATCGACGATGTTCGCCCCAGGAGGGGGAACCTCGTCGACGTAGGTGCCTGTGGACTTCCAGGATGCCATCTCTGCGTCCATGGCTGTCTGCCACTGAGAGGAGTAGGGACCCGAGATCGCCTCTGCGTAAGTGCGCGGAGTGGGGATGTCTAGTGCATCCGGGTCTCCCTCAGGGGCAAGCAACCAGGCCACGAGATGAGGTACAGCAGCCGCAAGAGAGTCAAAGTCCTCCTGCCTGTCCTCAAGGACGTCCGTGCCAAGAGCACACTCACCCCCGACGGACGGAGGACAGACAGACGCAGACTCTGACTCAGCAACAAGGCTAGCAGCGTAGTCTAGACGACAGGCAGCAGCAAAGTCAACCAACTCAGCGACCAGAGCAGACGCAGCCGAGGACTCAAAGGTAGGGTCAGTGACAACAGTAGCGAGGAGACGCGTGACTGTAGGGTGCTCAGCGCGATACCGGTCAGACTCAGGGTCCGGAACGGCAGGCAAAGAGGACGCAGGAGGAGACGGTAGAGGGACACGCCGAGGAGCAGTAGAGGGACGCAGAGTCATGTAGTGAGTGCCTGGGACAGGAGGAGGACGCTCACGACGGACACGACTACCAGCGCGAGCAGGACGAACAGGTGACGCAGGACGAGACTCAGGCTCACGACGCTCTGTAAGACCTCCTGTGGGACCAGTGTAAGGAGAGGGAGCAGGGAGAGGCGAGGCAGGCGGTAACTGTGACTGTGGCTGGACAGGCGGAGGACACTCTACGGAGGGAGGAGGACAAGGAGGAGGAGCCTGCCCAAGAACCTGCTGAAGGAGCAGTACGAAGTACGGTCGCGGCCGCGCAGCGTCTCCAGAAGCAGAAGGGACTCCAGCGGCCGGGTCCTCAGCACCAGTAGGAGCTCCAGCGTCCGGGTCCACAGCACCAGCAGCAGCTCCACCGGCCGGGTCCCCAGCTCCAGCAGCAGCTCCACCGTCCGACTCCTCAGCACCAGCAGCAGCTCCACCAGGTGGGTCCGCAGCACCAGCAGCAGCGCCACCCCCAGAGTCGGCAGCTCCAACTCCGCTAGCACCGCCAGCGCCAGAGTCCCCAGCTCCAGCAGCTCCAGTCGCAGTGCTCCCAGAACAGCCAGTCCCGGCAGCTCCAGTACCCCCAGTACGAGCACCCCCAGGACGAGCAGCTCCAGCACCCCCAACTCCAGCCGAGCCACTAGGACGGCGAAAGCGTCGGACGTACCAGTCACGAAGCTGCTGCGGTGTGAGAGACTGCTCAGCACCCCGAACCGGAGCACCCCCAGACGCAGTAACCCGAGGCTCCGTAGGCTCAGTAGCAGCACCCCCAGGCTCAGTACCCGCAGGCTCAGTACCCGCAGGCTCAGCACCCCCAGTCGCAGCACCCCCAGGCTCAGCACCCCCAGGCGGCAAACTCTCAGGCACAGTACCCTCAGCTCCAGCACCCGCAGTCCCAGCACTCCCAGGCCCCGCACCCGCAGGCTCAGCACCCCCAGGCGCAGCACCCCCAGGCTCCGTACTCTCAGGCACCGTACCCTCAGCTCCAGCACCCTCAGTCCCAGCACCTGCAGCCCCAGCACCCCCAGGCCCAGCACCCCCAGGCTCAGCACCCCCAGGCTCAGCACCCCCAGCAGCACCACCCGCAGCAGCACCTGAGTCACCTGTGACCTCGACAGGCTCAGCGACGGGAGGAGGGTCTACCTGAGAGACACCTGAAGGAGCAGGACCCTGAGGGGGAAGGGGGTCTACCGGAGGGGGACCAGGAGCAAGGAAAAGCGGCGGGGGAGGGAGGGGGGCAGTGCGGTAGGGGAAGAGACGGTAAAAAGGGACCGACTCGTCAAAGGTGACATCCTGAGAGGCGAAGACCCGGCGCGAGGTGGGGTGGTAAAACTGCTAGCCAGGCGCGTCAGGGACAAAGCCAAGGAAGACACAGGGAAGCGTGCGGGAGGAGAGCTTGTCCGCGGACGTATCGCGGACAAGGGCATGAGCACCCCACACCCGGAAGCGCGACGCATCGCCAACCTCCCCCGTCCAACGCAGTGTGGGCGAGGTCTCCGGTAAGGAGACACGGGGCCAGAGGTTGAGCTGATGCGCGGCGTACCGGACAGCAAACGGCCACAGAAAATGGGGAGCCGCCGCGTGGACCAAGGAGGTACGAGCGACCTCCATGACCAGGCCAATGCGGCGCTCAGCAACCCCATTCTGCTGTGGGGAGTCCGGAAGCGTGAAGGTCTGCTCGATGCCCTCCGCCTGACAGAAGGTCCTCAAGAGATCGGAGGAAAACTCACCACCTCTGTCAGAGTGCAGACGCAGGACAGGAAGATCCGTCCGGAAACGGCGGCGGAGCTGGAGACGAACCGTGCAGATCCAAGGGATCAGAACAGTAGGGACCTCACCCTTGGTGCGCAAGGGGAAGACCGTGGTGTAACGCGAGTAGTCGTCGACAACCAGCAAAAAGTACCGCTCACCGCCCTGACCACGAACGCGGGCTGGGCCCCACACGTCCAGGTGGAGGGTCTGCAGAGGAGCCTCTGTCGGGGGGAACGAGGAGGAGTGAGGAGCGGCGCGCTGCCGCCCCTCGACACAAGGAAGGCAAGGCGGCGCAGGCGAGGCAGGGAGGGGAGGGAGGGACCTGGGAAGACCGGACACAAGGTGGCGACGGTGCATGCCACGGAGGCGTGGCAAGGAGGGGTGACCCAGGCGGTGGTGCCAGAGAAGAGTCTGGTGCGACAGGGAACGACACTCACAGGCGTGGGCTACCAGACCTGACGCAGACACCTGACCGACAGCAGCTACCTGAGGAGACGCAGTGGTCAGTGTGTAGAGACTCGACCCCGGCCGACGGGTAAACGTAGCCAGGTGACGGCCGGTCCTGGAGCACGTGCAGATCGCCACACGCTGTCCGCCAGGGGTAAAGGTGTCAACCCACTGATCCTGGAGGACAGCGTTGCTCACCAGGTTCGTCGAGAACGAGGGGAGGTGGAAACCCGACAACGAGCCAGACGGAACCGCCGGACAAGGGAGGACAGTGGTGGACTGGGCAAGGACTGGGCCCCCAGAGGGGTCAGCCAAGGAGACTGGGACCGGTGCAGGAAGCGGTGTGAGCTCAGTACTGTCACGGAAGAAGCAACGGGAAGCACCTGAGTCAAGGGTGAAGGTGTGACAGGCCTCAGCCGGTGCGGTACCTGAGAGAGCAGTCTCTGTGGGTGCTGTACCTGAGAGAGCAGACTCGAAACCAGCCGGGACAGCACTGGGGGGAGCAAGTACAGGGGGCACCATACCAGAGAGAGCAGACTCACTAGTACCCAGGGCAGCGGGCTCTATACCTGGGTCAGGCGGCACACACAAGTAACAGTCTCCCTCGGCACTAACAGTCAATGCATACATGGCAGCAATAATAGCATCATAGTCAAGAGCAAAGACATCAACACCAGCCCTCATGAGCTCAGCCCAGCGGGGGCGCTCAACATCCGCACCCATCTCCTCACGCCAAGCGTCGTCAAGGCGGGAGAAGCAGCGGTACGGGGTGTGGAACCTCCCACACGTCTGTCCCTTGCGGTCACCTGTGCGAATGACATAAGAACAGCGGCCACTGGCCCCCGACGTCCCACGCTGAGCAAGCCACTCACGAAGCTGCTGGGTCGTCTGGGGACGCTGCTGCTGCTGGGAGCTCTGGCCCGAGCCAGTGCCTCCACTCCGACCTCCGCCGCCACCACTACCACCGCTCCGACCGCCACCGCCACCACCGCCACCACCGCCACCGCCGCCACCGCCGCCGCCGCCACTACTGCCACTGCTTCCTCCGCCGCCCCCGCCTCCACCACCGACCCCACTCCCACCAGCGCTCCCGCCACCGCTCCCTCCAGCACCGCCTCCCCCCCCACCTCCCCCACCTCCTCCCCCCCCAGCGCCACCACCACCACTTTTGCCCCCCTTGCCCTTGCCGGTGCGGCGCCTCCCACCAGGAGCAGAAGCAGCGCCAACAGACTCAGCACCAAGGAAGTCAACAGCAGCAGCAGCAGCGTAGGAGGGAGCGAGGGGAGAGGGAGAACACCCCTCAAAGATGGGGGTGCGAGGAGCGCCACGAGCAGCACCAACAGCTACAATGCTCTTTTCGGCCGCGAGCAGGTGCTCCTCTAGGAGGGCGACTGTGAGCTCAGTGGGACAGCGAGCAAGGAAGTGGTCTCGAACTGAGCGGAGGGTGTCAGGGAGACGGGTGACTATGAAGTGGAGTGTCCAGTACAGTGGAGGGGGGTTCTTAGCGCAGAACTCGGTGGGAAGGGCGGCACGCAGGCGAGCATCACTAGTGCGAAGGTGGGTGATAAGATCGGCGACTGTAGTAAAGGTGGACAGATCGGGGAACAGGTACGGCAGCATGAGGCGGCTAAGCTCGGCTGTGGCAGGCGAGGAGTAGCGAGCAACGACAGCATCGTACAGGGCCTTAGCGGATTTGCAGTCGCCAAAATGCTCGAGCTCAGCTAGCGGGAGGTGACTGCGAATGGCTAGGCGAGCAGCTGCGTCACGAGTCTGCCAGTGGGAACGAACACTAAGCTCGGCTGTGGCAGCAGGAGCAGCGGCAGCACCAGACGCGTAGTCATAGAGGGAGATGTGGTCCGTGCTATTGCTCATAAGATACAACTGCAGGTCGTCGAGCCAGGAAGTGAACTGCACGGGACGGCCCTCAGCATCGAAGGAAAGAACGCGAATAGAGGCCATAGCTCAGGCGTGAGGGCACAGCAGAGCAGCGGCAGCAGCAGAGGGGACGCGCTAGAGCGAAGCTAGTAGCCACAGCAGGAGAAAGCGGCAGTGCACAGGCAGGGAGCAGCAGGTGAGAAGCGCGGCGGGCGAGCTGCGAAGCGGGCAGCGGTGTGGGCGGGCGACGCAGCAAGCGGGCAGTGAGGCAGCGGGCGGGCCGCGAAGCGGGCAGCTAGCGGGCGGGCGGGCTGCGAAGTGGGCGGGCCGCGAAGCGGGCAGCGGGGCGAGCGGGCTGCGAGGCGGGCGGGCCGCGAAGCGGGCAGCGAGCGGGCGGGCGGGCTGCGAAGCGGGCGGGCCGCGAAGCGGGCAGCGAGCGAGCGGGCTGCGAAGCGGGCGGGCCGCGAAGCGGGCAGCGAGCGGGCGGGCGGGCCGCGAAGCGGGCAGCGAGCGGGCGAGCGGGCTGCGAAGCGGGCGGGCCGCGAAGCGGGCAGCGAGCGAGCGGGCTGCGAAGCGGGCGGGCCGCGAAGCGGGCAGCGAGCGGGCGGGCGGGCTGCGTAGCGGGCGGGCCGCGAAGCGGGCAGCGAGCGGGCGGGCGGGCTGCGAGCGGGCGGCTCGGCGAGGGGCGCGCGAGGGCGCTAGTGAGGGGCGCGCGAGGGCGCTAGCAAGGGGCGCGCGAGGGCGCTAACGAAGGGGCGCGCGAGGGCGCTAACGAGGGTGCGCGCGAGGGCGCTAACGAGGGGCGCGCGAGGGCGCTAACGAGGGCGCACGAGGGCGCTACGAGGCTAGGGCACGGGGTAGCGTGGTAACCGCATGCGAGCGGTGGTGGGCCCTTAAAAAAACGGTCGGTAGGTCCTAGGGACCTCCTGCTCTGAATACCATCTCAGAATAACTAGGCAAGAATGAATGAACTAACAGAAGTTTGGGTACAAATATGAAACCCTAGTTGGGGTTGTACCCCATATTGGCTACCCCACTACAGCCTACAAGCATAATACAGTTTAACAGAATGTACACACAAAAAACACATGCACACTGACGCACATAGCGATATGCACATACACGACAAACTAGCGATTAAAGACCACATACAAATGCACAAACAAAAGGGACAATTAGGAAGACATGAAAACAAAAGATGCAAAATATTACGGACAACAATCTAAATCAAATCCCACAATCCAGCATTTGCCGATCGCCTGGCTCAATCAAATATGATGTCAGGCGTATGTTCAACCTGGTGAAAAAAAAAAAAAAATAAAAATAAAACGAAGAAAGGAACGAGTAGAAGGGATGAAGTGCAAATAAGGTGAATGAAACTAAACCGAAAGAAACAGAGAAAACAAAGAGAGTGGATTCGAACAACGCTACGACAAGGTAGACGTCAATAACAAGCAAAAACCATTAATAACAATATAAAGAATAATAGCAGCAAACAAAAGCAGAAAACAAATGGTTAGGCAAATAAGAATGAGAACAATGACGATAAAATGATGGAAGGCTAGATATTTAGAAAGAGAAAAGGAAGACCGAAAGAATAAACAAGCGATGAATGGAGGAGACGGACGGAAGGAAAAAAGGGTGAAAAGAAGAAATCAAACATAGAAGGTGTAGAGGAAATGAAAAAGAAAAGAAGCTAACAAGGAGAAATCGTTGTAAGAAATCGGAACACAACAACAGACATACAAAAAGAATAGAGAAGGCATTGTATAAAGATTGAATTACTCAATCAGAAGTAGAATCTAGAGGTTGAAGTGGAATCTAAACGTGCAATACATACAAATTCAAAGAAGTTGAGAAATGAAGTGCGAGAATGAATTGAAGGAAACGAGTGAATGAGGGTATGCCGCGGTTCTAGGAGATCAGAAAATGCGGAGGAGAACTGCTATGAACGAATGAAATGACAGGGAAGAAAGAAGGAATGACATAAAGAAGGAAGGAATGAGAAGGGTACCAGTACAAACCAAGAACGGAAACAGTGAAAGGTAAGAAAGGAGAAAGAGACGTCTTACATGATAAGCATACATTTGTATTAGATGCAACAAGTTGACACGCGAAACTCACTCAATGACCTGCGAACAAGGAAAAGTACGATTCGAAGAAGTGAACAAGAAACAGAAAGCGCATTAAAATATACATGAAAATCTGCTGAAAACTTAATTGAACAAAACCGCTTTGAGATACCAAAATAAATAAGAGAACAAAAGGGAACGAGGAGGAAGACGACGGGATACAGAAAAAGGAGGAATAACTGGACAGAAACGGAGATGGTTCGTCCGGGGCGGTAAGGAGTAAAACGAAAAAAAACTAAGAACAACTAAAATATGAGCACACTAGAAGGACGCGAGAGAGGAAGAATAGGGAGAGACGAACGGATGAGAATAAGAGCTACTACGAACAACATCGGTTAGTATCTATCTTAGCTCTAGTTAATACCTTGAGGTAGGGTTATCTTCACCTTTGCGGCAGGTAGGAGCTTGACTAACGGCACTAAGGAACCAAGCACGAGAGGAAACGGGGTCAGAAAGAGGGACAGAAACCCTAAGGCAGTAACAATCCCGTCGCAGATAAAATTGTTATACAAAACTAATGCCAGCCAGCATCAGAGTTGTTAGCTCAGATGGTAGAAGCAGGGAAATTGACCGAAAGGTTGTAGGTTCGATTCCTGAAAATTGACAATCGCGGAATAAAGTTTTTGCGCGAGACAGCTGACGTAATACACTTGTCTGCCGATATTGTCACGCAAAAAATCCAAATGCCTTCTGACGTCAAAGTATGAAAACAGTACGTTAATAAAATCAAATAATATGAACATAACAAGAATAAGCAGACAGAAAAGAGTTCTCAACAATCGCATATTCAATATATTGTGAAACAGCCAAATCTGTACTCTACACGACCACAACAATTCAAGTATATATTTCATATATTATATGTCAAGTGCCTCTATAAATGACAGTGCAATTTATCGAAAACAAAAAACATGTTACAACATGTTGTTTCGCAACCCTAAGACGATTTCGTCGCCTCTTGTTTTTTTTTTTTGAACTCACAAATTGACATGACAGTTTTTACTTTCAGAAGAACGCGATGCGCCCTTAAGTAGTAGACGGCGGTCGTAACCTTTTTTAGACTAGTTCGACACGAAATTTGGTGCTGATAGCATTTCTCTTTTAGTCATGGCTCGGCTTGCTCGCCTAGCCTCTTGGGCAGCTCGGGGTTGGAATCCTACGGTCAAGATTTTCTGGCCCTACTTTGGTCATCCCTCTGGCACTCTTCGGCCCCAGTTTGATCATTTCCCTCGCTGACTAACCTTATCGGAACAAACCAACACGCAAAAGTTTTCGCGCGGGAAAAGGCATCTCATTGAACCGTCACGGATTAGCGACACAGCGCCCAGCCAAACTGGAGATCCCAGGGGCGCGGCCAATTTCCGCATCAAAAGCGGTACCCCCCAACAGCTATTTCCACTGGAAAAAAGCACATACATTCTAAAACAATGCTGAACAAAGATTGATCACATGCACTAACTTGTTTATTCCTCACATATAGGGATAACCTTAATAGAAGACCCAATTCTGTCTTATAGACCCGAAGGTCTATTAAAGAGGGTCTAATATCCGGGTGATTATGGTATGCTTCATTCTGTCATGTTGTTTGCTGTTTTGGCATCTTGCTTCCATGTTGCTGTGCTGTCATGCTGCCGTGCTATTGTACTGTCTTGCTGCCATGCTGCCATAATATCTGGCTCTCACAAGGATAAGGCCACCTGTAATGCCGTGTCAGATGCCGAGCCATTGGCCTCCCTGCCACGTGGCACCGTTGCAGCATAGGAATGGATAGTCAGCCACTCGCTTGAAAGAGAAAAAGAAATGCCACTCCACAATGGCAATGCATCTTATACTCGTCAATAATATGCGTACTCGTACCTTTCAATGCCTTCCCCAACCTCTAGCCGTAAAAATCGCTCCAATCGGATCGGTACCCCCACCTTCCTGGAAGCTCCTGCTAGCACTTCCTGTTGGACATGAGATGGAGGGCGCAGAGAAAAATAGGCTTAAAACAGCAAAGATTCCCGAACAAATTTAGCGGATTAGGGCACGGGGCGGAGAAGGGCACAGGGCAGGAATGTAGCAACATTAGATATTAGCACCTGCACCAGCACAGCATGAATGCCTTTTCAAGGGAACCAATGAGAAAGCACGTGTGGGCAGGGTGCTGACCTGCAGGGCGTTAGATTCAGTCAGCCCTCACTACTCAACCCTTAACTGCACGGTGCCCAATATCATCTAGGGCATAGACCTGCCCCAGCAGCACCACCTCCCCGTGTGCACCACATGGCAACCACGTGGACGGTGCGCCTATCATCCAGGGGCATATAGGTGCTCTAGTAGTAGCACCAGCATTTCCTTGAGACCAAATGAAAGGCATGTAGGAGCCACATGGTCCTCACCTGCACACTTCTCTTATCGACCAGGGCATGCGGCTGATCCAGCAGCACCGCCTCCCCGGACGTACAGGCTGCCCATTCTGCACCGACATCCTTCCCACCCACCACTCGGCGCTTTTGAGTCGACTCAAAAGTCATTTCAACGCTCACCTGCATGGTCCAGTTCTCGTTCATGGCATGCGGCTGCTCCAGCAGCACCACCTCCTCGTAGAACTTGCACAGCCGCCCCGCCACCATCTTCTCCACCACGCCTGCTGGCTTGCCCGCTGCCACCGCCTGGGTGGGCGGGGAGAGGGAGTGAAGAAGATGAGTGTTGGGATGTCTCAAAACACCACGCCTGCTGCCTTGCCCACTGCCACAGCCTGCACGGGAGGCGCCACGAGACTATTTTCCCCACTGTGGCCTCAATGGGGAGACGGATGGGAAGGGGGGCAAAGGAGACATTGAGCTGACCGTTTGCAGAGTTGACCCATCAGTTGGCATGTTGACCTACCTTTTTGTCAAAACTGGAGCTTGAATAAATTGATTAAAAAAGAAAGTGCTAGGTCTTATGTACAAAAAGAGTTGGGTTGGGCAAGGCCTGGGAATGGATGGGATGGGAATCAAACCTAATCTTTATGGTGAGTTGCCAGATTGGTTGAGTTGAGGGGATCGCAGCCAGATAAGGTTGGGATGACAAATCTGCACCCAACCTACAAATAACCTACACGATATAAAATATAGTACACAATATGTTGATAGCATATTTTAACACTGTTGACTAGCATTGACCCACCTTTTGACTAGCGTTGACCCACTTGTTACTAGCGTTGACCCACCTGTTGACTAGCGTTGACCCACCTGTTGACTAGCGTTGACCCACCTGTGCTCGCAGCGCGTCACTCTCCCTCTCCACCACGTCCCCAGGCACGTCCTCCCGCCTCAAGTACAGCGGCTTCATCACACACACGTGCATTGCCAGTCCTCCTGCCACCTCATTAGCAGCGTCTACCACTGCTTGTGCTGGCACTCTGCACCCTCCCCAGCTGCTGCTGCCATTGTCAGGCGGCTCATAATGTGAGAGTGAGAACAGACCAGCTACCCGCCCCAAGCCAAATCCGGGGCTGCCGCGATCGTGCGTGGCCACGGTCACCGTGCCAAACGGCTCAGGCGCGGTAAGCAGGAAGGCTCGGCGCAGGCGCACGTTCTCCCCGGTCAGCGATGCCACCTCAGCCACCGCCTCTGCCTGCTGGCGGCTCCCCGACAGCTTTGGGTGGTCAAACCACACTGTGGCTTGCTGGTGGTGGGAGGGAATGAGGAGCAGGGTTGGGGAGGGGAGTCAGGTAAGGCGAGCGGTACAAATGTTGCTGCCGTGTTGCTGCCATGTCGGCCAGTGTCTCTGCCTGACAGCAGCGATAGAGGAGGATGAGAGGACGGGTGAGAGGAGTATCGGAGGAGGGATGACAGGAGGGGTAAGAGGAGGGATGAGAGGTGGAGTGAGAGGGCGGTTGAGAGGTGGGGTGAGACATTGAACGGATGTGATGTGAGACGGTGGAAAGGTGTGGCCCGTGTGGGGGAAGCAAAAGTTGGGGCCCAGCCCATGGGTGAGAGGGTAGACTTGGAGCCCTCTCAGCCCGTCCGTGTGGCAGATACAATCACGCACTCGCCCAGCATTTGAAGAAACCAGCTTCAGCCTATTCGTATAAAATGTTGTATTTCGTCGCGCTCTCGCTCCTCTGCTTCTTCTCCACCTCGCAGGCCAGTTACAGGTCGACTCGTGAACCCCCACGCACTCGCGTGCACTTGAAAGGGTCGTTCCCGCCCGCCCCCAGCAAATCTCGTCCGGCGATTCATCTCAACTGCAAGTGTAGTGTAGGCATCAACGTGAAGGCCCGTGCTTCACGGCTAAAAACATAGCCCCCACAAAGGTCGCTGCGTGCAACGGAGTCCGTCTCGTTGCGTGCAACAGAGTCCGTCTCACTGTTCACCTCCACCGCCGCCCCCACGCCCCACCGCAACGCCACGCCCACCAGCCCCTCCGCTGCCACCCGCGCCCTCACGTCCTTCACCGGCGCGCCAGCGCGCGCGCGGGGAGCTCCTTGATCGCCTCGAGGTTCCCCCCTCCGCCGGATCCTTCCGCCGCGCCTGGCCCCCCACCCCCAGCTTGCGCGCAACGCCCGGCGCTGCTGCTGGCGGCGGAGAACGCGCGGGAGGTGGCGGAACGCCAGGCGGCGGCGGCCCAGGGGAGCAGCTTGGCGCGCAGCAGAGGGCTGCTGACGTCACTGGCGCACTTGGCGATCGCTGACGACGTCATCGAGACTTGGATCTGGAAGAATGAATGCAAGAGGGCGGCAGCGCGTGGAAGGCACTGTCAGAAGAAATTCAGGACGAAATTGGCAAGGTAGCTAGATCAGGGATCGTATGATAGTTTACAACATTTAGACGTCTCCTAGTAATGTACTAGGAGAATAGCAAGGGCGCATCGAGCGGGTCGCTCAGGTCGCCGTTCAGATTTCTAAGACTAAAAACACGGCAGTGTCCAATGATTATATGCGTGACATCCGCCTAATGTCCATTCCCAGAACCAATCAAGACATAGGTACTAGGAGTAGTTGTCGCGCATGCTGTTGACGAGAATGATGAAACAGGACATGGTGGAGAAGTTACATCTTGCAAGGGCCACAAGTCGTTCACATCTAGCGCGCAGTTCTTGCCTTACGAAAGGCGACGCTGGCGACCACGGCGAGGGAGGGTCTCTGTTCACTCGCATGGATCGCGTGCGGCTGGTTTGCCACGGGCTGTTGTTTTCGCCTGCGCTTTTGTGTTCGCGTATGTATTCGCTAGGTGAATTGCCTGAAATTTTGGTTTCAGGTAACGAGGTCGGGTTTCGTATCGCCGATGAGGAACATGCGCGAGAGGTGCGGAGGTCGGATGGGATGGGGAACTTGGCTTGCGTGCTCGGGGTCCCAACACCCCAGCTAGAGGGGTTCAAGTTTCCCGAACCGAGCATTTACTGTAGTGTCTCGCGGCACTCCTCCACATTGCATGATTTTATGCGACCACAGGCGTTTAGGGTAACCGGCCGACGCGAGTGAGCTTCCATCGCTGCTGTTTGAATGCGTGCTCGAGCACCCCAGTTTTGATACGCAACACTCCTATGGCCGCAGCTGAAGAAGCTGACGTGGCAATGGCGAACTCTGTGGCGACGGCCACGGCCGACATTAGCCATCGTACCGAGATAGTAGCACATGTCGCAGGCGACAAGCCAGTCGCAGAATTCGAACAGGCCGTAGGTAACTCCATCGCTGACGTCGTGCATCCAGCCGAGTTCGATAAGGAGCAATTCGTTACTGTCATCCCGCTACAGGCCCTCGCCGTGCCTGCTCGGCTGGCGCAACAGACCTCCCGCATCGTTCGCGGGTGCGTACGATTGTGGGTCTCCAATGGGGCTCATGGGTGTCCAATGGGGCTCATGGGCTACTGGGTCGCATGCACGACCGCGTCGCGTGACCGACTGGGTCACATAGCGAGTGAGGAACGTGCGTGGAGGAAAAGTTTGCACGTGCGGGCTGGGCGCGCCGGCAGGGTATAGACGCACGAGGCTGCGACCATACCACTCGTCGCCACATCCTTTCCCGCCTACCTCCAGACGTTCCATTTCCAACTCACGCTCCCCCTTCCCCACAACCCACCCCCGTCCTCCGCTCACTCCTCCCAACTCACCTCCCCACTTCCCCCCTCTTGCCCTCCGTTACAGTCACACCTTCGACCGCCCTCGCTTGCGTCACATCCTGCCGCACCCCAGCGACGCCTCGCTGCGCCTCGTGCTGCTGGATGACGTCATCAAGGACGCCTCAACTGGTAGGTGTGCAACAGGGGATAGTCAGGGTTCGGGGTTTCGGGTTTAGTTTGGGGATGAGACCAACCGTATGCATGAGCAAGCCGCAGACAGCATATGCGTGAAGAACTGCTGAGGTTTAGGCGAAGGAGAGAGTTTGGGGTTTAGTACGAGATAAGAAGGACGAGTGCGTTGCACATCACCGCTGCATCGCTGCACCGCGCTGAACCGTTGAACCCTTACATTGCTCTCTGCCCTCCTCACACCGGCCTTTGGCAGCACGAGCAGCAGAGCAGCATGTTGAGTCGAACCATCGCACAATCATGTCTCCAGAGCCTCCAGCCATCCACTCCCACCTGAGCTCACGCCACCCATCCCACAGCACACGCAACACTTCAAGAACCGCACCATCGCTTACCGAGTTCCCCCATGCATGCTGTTAATCGGATCTCCCACCGTCCATTCCATTCCAGAGCATGGGAGTCTCCAATCGCTTGCGGAGTTCCTTCGTGTGCTTGCTGCGCTGCCCACCGGATATCCCACCGTCCATCCCACCCCACGCGCAACACGTTCAGAGTCGCTCATTCTCTTACCGAGTTCCCTGTCCGTGCTTGTTGGTCACCAGATCTGCCAGCGTCCGTGCGGCAGCAGCTGCAGCAGGAGGGACTGTTCAACCTCACCAAGTACGAGCAGCGCCTTGACTACTCCTACTGGCCTGCAGGTCAGTAGAAAGAATTTATTTTCTCCTTAATTTTGTTTCTGTGTTTCCCTTGTTTCCATTTGATCACACAAGGTCTCCGTAATGGGATACTCGTACTGGCTAGGAGAGGCTTAGTTGCAGTCAGATGCCTCTCAAACAGCCGCTTTATTTCAGTGGAGTCACACGTGCTGTTGGTGATGGCCATAAATATGCGTCGGTCAGGGTGCAGTATTCTGTTGGTTTTAAGCAGTGTTATTCATCCATTCATTCGATCGTTCGTTCGTTGAATCAAACCTCACACGTGCATGCGTGACCCGGTGGATCATGAGGCATGCCAGTCTCTCCTGACGCGGCTGCCACAATCCCCTGTCAAACCTGCTTCCCTTCCCACGCGCCCCTCACGCCTGCCTGTGCAGACCACGTGCTGAAGAAGCTGCTGCCGCCAGGGGTGGAGGTGCCCACGGCATTCGAGACTGTCGGTGAGCCCAGCTGTACCACTTACACCGAATAAGGTATACTTCGAGGTGTACCATGTACTTCGAGGTGTACCATGTACTTCGAGGTGTACCAGGAAGAGGGTATTATACCTTGCGCCTGCGTATGTATGATATGTATTGACGTAATACCTCTGCCACATGTGCTTTTTGTGGCCCAGCCAGTTACCTACCCACTGGGCAAGACGGCATGTTATTGTGGTGGGGTGGGTGCGCTGCGTGCACCTGTTGCCGGCATGTCAGCACGAGCTGCCATCTGATCTACCTGCGTTGACGCACCTCAATCCCTCCCATTCCCAACATAACACATCTCTCCCCCCCCCCCCACCACCCTGGTGCACGGCACGGCAGGCCACATTGCGCACGTCAACCTGCGGGATGAGCTGCTGCCGTACCGCTTCGTCATTGGGAAGGTGCTGCTGGAGGTGAGCGGTGCTGGAGGTGAGCGGTGCTGGAGGTGAGCTCAGCTCATGACATGTGGTGACGGGAGGTGAGGTTGCTTGGCGGGGTGGGGTTCCACGTGGCAAGCTGTGTGATGCCGCCTGCTCCCCGCCCCGCATCACTTGCTATGGCCCCCATGGAACACATCCCTCTTTTCTTAGACAAGATTCAAAACTTACCACATTCCTCTTCTCCATCCCCCTTCTCTTCCACACCCCTCCCTACCTCTCTCTCCCTTTGCCTTGTCCGTCCCGAACCCACATTCCCGCCACTCCTGGCAGAAGAGCGCCCTGTTGATCCCACCGTCTTTACTTTTGCGCCCTCCCTTGCCTCTCCACTTCGCCGCGTCCATTTCAATCCCACGCGCCCCAGTCTTCTGGCAGAAGAACACCCCGCTGATCCGAGCGGTGGTGAAGAAAAGCGTCCATCATCGAGAACGAGCTCCGCGTGCCCCATCCGACTTCCCTTTTGCGCCCCCCTCCCCCTTCGCCTCTACCATCTCAATCCCACATGCCCCCCTCGCTGCAGAAGAACGCCCCACTGATTCAACAAGAACAGTGGTGAACAAGAGCGGCATCATAGAGAACGAGTTCGACGTGCCAACGCTCAAGCTCATCGCAGGCGAGGGCTCCTCGTCGCACCTGCCCACCTCCGTGCGGCAGCACGGCGCCACCCTCCACCTGGACTACGCGCGCGTCTACTGGAACTTGCGCGCCTCTCTCACCCTCTCCCCCCCTTAAATCGAACCTCTCTTCACTCCCTGTGCTGTGCAGAAGAACGCCCCGCTGATCCGAGCGGTGGTGAACAAGAGCGGAATAATCGAGAACGAGTTCCGAGTACCAACCCTCGAGCTCATCGCAGGGCAGGGCTCGTCCACCCACCTCGAGACCTCCGTGCGGCAGCACGGCGCCACATTCCACCTGGACTACGCGCGCGTGTACTGGAACTCGCGCCTGGAGCACGAGCACAAGCGCCTGGTAGACGCGTTCTTTAAAAGGGGAGATGTGGTGGTTGACATGTTTGCTGGCGTGGGGCCGTTTGCTGTACCGGCTGCCAAGGCGGGGTGTGCTGTGCTGGCGAATGATTTGAATCCGGCCAGTGTGGAGTATTTGGAAAGGAATGTGAGGGTGAATGGGCTGGAGCGGCGGGTGAGGGCGTATAACGAGGATGCAAGGGTGTTTGTGAGGGGGGTTCTGAAGCCGCCGGAAGAGAGGGGAGGGGAGATGGTGGCGAGAGGGGTGGAAGGCGGTTTGGAGGATGGGAAGGAGGGGAAGAAGGAGGCGGGTGGGGAGGAGGGAGGGAAGGAGCAGGAGGGTGGGGAGAATGGGGAGAGGGAGCAGCAGAGAGCAGCCGCGAGGGGGGTAAAGAGAGAAAGAGGCGATGGGAGAGAGGAGGGGGAGCAGCAGGAAGGGGAGGGGATGGAGGTGGAGGATGTAGGGGGCGAGCAGAGAGTGACAGAGGGGAGCACAAGTGCGGGGCAAGGGGAGGCAGAGGCTGCGAGGGGAGGGGATGAAGAGGTTAGAGGAGGCGCACAAGGGCAGGAGGCGAGAGCAGGTGGTGGGGCCCACGGGAGTGGTGAGCCAGCTGGTGGCAGCGATAGACGCGCGGAGGGAGTGGGTGCAGGGGCGGGCGAGGGAATGCAGGGGGGGGATATGAAAGAGGAGAAAGCGGAGGAGGTTGAAAAGGGAGGGACGCAGGAGGGGTTGGGTGAGGGCAAGGAGGAGCAGGGGGGAAGAACAGGGAGGAAAGGCAAAGGGAAGAGGAAGGGAGGGAAGGGAGGGAAGGGGTCGAGCAAGGAAGAGGAGGGCATTGATGTGGCGTCAGTGGCGCCGTGGCGGCATGTGGACCACGTGGTCATGAACCTGCCTGCCTCCGCCATCACATTCCTGGGTGCGCTCCTCATTCCTTCCCTGCCGTGATGTCGTGTTTTGAGTCGACTCAAAACGTTTTTGCTGATAGTACTTGCTGAGGAATGGAATGGAAACTCATCCCTCTGGTATAATATGCATCCCTATGCTACCACACTTTCTTACCCCTCATCCCTCCTCATCCACATTGAGCCATGCTGCTGACACCTCTCTGAACGCCCCTCTTTCCAACCCTACCTACCCCCAACTCCACCCGATCCGCCAGACTAAGGTACTTTTTTTCTTGCCCACTGGGCACTATTGAGATTTTTGTTTAAGTGACTTGCCCATAGGGCATTTCCCTAGGTGAACGTCTCAAACACCCACCATTCGGACTCTCATCCTCCGCCCACTCCCCCATCCCTTCACCCGCACCACCCCGGCCCTCCACCCACTCCCCCGCCGCTACCATTCTTCCGGGCCAGACTCCTTCCGCGGGGCCTTCTCCCGCGCGCACTGGGAGGGCCCCCTGCCGCTCGTGCACACCTACTGCTTCCACCGCTCCGCCCACCCTGCTGCTGCCGTCCTGCAGGTGGGGTGGGGAGGGCGGAGAGGGGGGGCAGGGGATGGGGGGAGGGGGAGGAGGGGGAGGGGGGGGAAGGGGGGGGGTGTAGGGATGCAGCCGTCTGCATGGCAGTGGCAAAGTCCTCCCATGCTCGCTGGGTGGGGTGTTGGGTGGGGGTACCGCCTCCTTGCACCGTCCCTGCGTGGCCCTCACCTCACTCTCCTCCGCGCCATCATTCTTGCCCATGACTTGACTCTCATCGACTTTCCTCTCTCTTGCTCAATGAGCTCTGGTCTGGTCCCTTTGAACGCACTTGAGAGTTGACTGAATGCGGTCGGCCCCTCATGGGTCCCTTCCCTTCATCCATTCAAGAGTCGGCTCAACGGATCTGCCTGTCCCCCATGCCTGCACTGCATGGGCATGGCCGCCCCCATGCTTTCTCTTGCTGCTTCGCTCCGCTGCTTGTGTGCACTACCCGTCTGCATGGGAGAGCAGGAGGTGGAGCGGCACCTGGGCGCTGCAGTGGATGCCGCCACGCTCTCCATCCACCCTGTCAGGAATGTGGCGCCCAATAAGGTGGGGCCACGTGGTGGTGCTTGCAGCACCAGGCTGTGATGGGGGCATGATGGGGGCATGATGGGGGCATGATGGGGGCGTGTGAGGGTGTGTTGTGTTGTCTCGTCAGCTTCTGTGTGAGAGCGTTTCGCTGGGCAGATGAATGTGGTTCTAGGAACCTGCAATCTCATCTGCCTGTTTTGTTAGTGCTCCTATGACAGCCAAGCCGAGTCGTACCTTGGGTCGAAGTGACAAGGAAGACCGTCCTACCGTATTTTGTTTCCTCTTCTCCACTTATCTCCCCTGCCGTGTCTTACAGGACATGCTGTGTGTGTCGTTTCGGCTGCCAGAATCAGTTGCATTTGCCACCTCATAGAAATTGCTTGAAGGAAGATTGCCCTTCATGCCACGCCAAGCAGTCAGATTGATGCAGACAGCACTTGCAACAATTTGTACTCGTTACAAAATCATCAATTTAGAAAACTAACTGATAGAACTTCACACCAGTACTTTACTGAATGCCACATGTACCATACGTACCGTACACACCTATGGCCTATGGCATGTTACGTATATACACAGTAGCAGTATTCGTACCCTCTCTATGAAGCAGCCATGCAATGCAATAAAGGACCTAACTAACACTCTGCAAGCATGTGGCCACAACTATCAGATCCTGCCTGCCACCTCTCCCTCCCCTTCCCTCCACACACATGACCCACAGCACAGGCTGGCGAGACCAGCACCTTCCTTCCAATGCCTCACATACCTATCACTCCTCACAACGCTCTCCTTTGAAAGCAGCGGTATACACTAGGCAGCGACGATCTCTATCGAACCTTCCCGCACATGGCACTGCCGGAGGCTGTAACGGTGGTAGGCCAACCCTGCATGAGCATCTCCTCTGGCACGGCACTTCAACCACGTGACGTGACTTTTGAGTCGGCTCCTGGTCTGCAGGAGGCTGTAACGGTGCTTAACCAGCACACATCTCCCCCACCTCAACCACCACACTGTGGTGTGTCTTCTGTGTCCTGAGGCACATCACCCACACAGGCATGCTGCTGCACGCACAACACATGAGCCGTGACTCCTTCCAGCCATAGCCCTACCCCAAGAAAGCCCAATCAAGCCCGCTTATGCGCTGTCCTTACTGCCCTTTATGTGGGCTGCCCTGTAGGCGGCCCAGTGCCTCCTCCAACGCCTCATACACCACCCGGCCCCGCTCCTTGCTTGCCAACCCCCTCACAGATGCCGCACCATGGCCCCATCAGGCGTTGAGAGCTCGCGATGGGGCACCACCATCATGCTCCCCGCCACTGCCCTCACTGCCCTCACTGCCCTGACTGCCGTGGCTGCAGGCGGCCCAGTGCGTCCTCCAGCGCCGCATACACCACCCGGTCGCGCTCCTCACTTGCCAACCCCCCCCACACGTGCCGCACCATGGCCCCCTGCGGCCCTGTGAGCTCCTGGTGGGGCACGATGAGCACCCTCTCCCGCCACTGCGGCCAGCGCACCACCTTGTTGAGCCGGTCCTGCTCCCACACATGCCCGAACAGGTGGTAGTCGCCGCTGTACTCGCTGTACCACTGCCGCAAGAACTGCAAGAGCAGAGGGGGGGAAGGGGAGAAGAGCAGCGGGATGGCATAGTGGGCTTGACGAGCCACCTGGTAGGAATTGGACTGCCTCTGCTCCCACACGTCGCCAAATGGTGGTAGTCGCCGCTCTGCTCGCCGTACCAGTGGTGGAGGAACTGGGCGGGCAGAGGGAGGGAAGGAGACAAGAGCAGTGAAAAGATTGTGTATGTGAGGGAGGGATGGGAAGGGCAAAGAGCAGGCAATGATTCGATTCACCGACGCAACTGGAGCGAAGGATTACAATAACACCTGATTCTGCAACGGCCTGGGAAAAACGGCCATGCTACTTAGCAAGCTTGAAGCTGTCTGATTACCTCCTCCAAACGTCGCCTAACCGACAAACAGTGATAAAACCTAAAGAATCACCTCAACCGCAGCCATTGCCATCCACAGCCATTGCCATCCGCAGCCATTGCCATCCGCAGCCATTGCCATCCGCAGCCATTGCCATCCTCAGCAGGACCATCTCGGCCATGTGCCTCCTGCGTGGCACATGTGGTGTTGTCACGGTAGGTAGCGTGCTCGCATGACAGCTCAACCCCATGCCACCAACAGGCCACCACACAGCATACTTCCAAAAGCACTCACCTGGCCGCATACCTGCTTTTCCCACCCCAACCCACTCACTCCCCTCCCCTACCCACGTTGAAGGTGGCTGGCGATCTCCGCCACAGCATGACACCCGCATGGACATAGTCCGTGTCCTTGCGGACCAGCATCCCTGCATCGCATCCCCGTCAAACCCCACTAGTCCCACCCCAAGCAACCCCAAGCCACCCCACCCCCCACGTTGAAGGTGGCTGGCGATCTCCGCCACAGCATGACGCCAGCATTGACGTAGTCCGTGTCCTTGCGGAACAGCGCCTCTGCCTCCCCAAAGAACCCCTCCCTCGAGTCGCCGTTGCGTGGTATCAGAGCCACGGGCCCTCCTTCCAGCTGTGGTGCGGAGGGCGGCTGTAGCAGCAGGGCGGGGTCCTGTGGGAGCCACACCTGCCCCTCCAGCGAGTCTGTGAGATTGTCCCTCAGCAGCCAGTTGAAGTAGTTCTGAGGGGGGGGAGGGGCAGACAGAAGAGGCACATTTGGGGTTGGGGGATGGTTGTCCCTCAGCAGCCAGAAGAAGTAGTTCTGAGGGGGGGGAGGGGCACACACAAGAGGAATACACAAGGGGCACACACAAGAGGAATACACAAGGGGCACACACAAGAGGAATACACAAGGAGCACACAGGAATACACAAGGGGCACACACAAGAGAATTACAGAAGAGGCATACCCAGGGTCAATGGGAGCACAAAAATGTTACTTCGATATCATTTTTCGAAACTTGTTACAAGAATAGGAAGTAGAACCAACGCAATTCGGGAGATGGGCTTTTGTTACCATCGGTCCTTCTGAACGTGATGAGGGTGCGGTGAGGGAGACGTGGGGGTATGAAGGGGAGGCATTGAGAAGAGTTGAGAAGGAGATGTCTCGTGTGCTGATGGGTGAGGATTGGTGAGGAGCAGTGAGGCGGGGTGGAGAGGGAAAGAATCAACCACAGTTCAGGTATGGTCAGCGTGACCTACTTCTGACAGTTGAAGAATTTGTCGCCACCTTACCTCTCTGTTCGAGAAAAAAAAAATCAAGTACTCGAGCCCAGAGCAAGGAAGTGGCTGTTACAGGGTTGAAGACAGAGCGAGCGGGCACTGACAGGTTGCTTGATGGCTTGGATCCAGGCGGGGATGGAGAGGGTGTGGTGGTGCATGCGCATGTAGGCATCTGAGTCGAGGAAGAAGGCCCACTCGCAGCAACACACCAGCTGCTCCTGCAGGAACGGCACCTGCAGTAGGCCGTGCAGGAGGGGCAGGGGTTGAGTAGAAGGTGGTTGGCACTCGTGCTTGCATTGATGAGCGTGAGGATTGAGCAACGACACGTGCCGGCCAGGTGTGCAGGCCATGCAGGGTGTGCAGGTGGTGCAGGTGTGGAGGGTGTGCAGGAGTTGCAGGGTGCGCAGGGGAGTAGAGGGAGCAGGGGGAGCAGGGGGTGCAAGGTGGGCAGGGGATGCAGTGGAGCAGGGGATGCAGGGGACAGGGGGAGCAAGGGATGCAGTGAATAAGGAAACGCTCTTGCCAGGCGGTTAGAGGTGGTTAGATGCTCATGCATGCATCGATGAGCATGAGGAGTTGTTGTGCACTGCTTGCTGGTGACTGCTTGCTGGTGACTGCTTGCTGGTGACTGCTCGCCGCTGAGTGTGCGGAACACACTTATACTGGAAGCGCCACACACAGGCAGCAGCAGCACGAGATGCAGAGAGTATGTACGGCTTACAGCGTGCAGAAGAATGCTGATGCATGGGCGGAGGGAAAAGGCAGAGTGAGCAGTGCCTTGTGCTCCACACGTCAAGTGATCAACCCCTTGCCTCGCGTGCGTGCGGAGAGCCCTCACCTTGAACCACGATGGCCTCACCTTGAACCACGATGGCCTCACCTTGAACCACGATGGCCTCACCTTGAACCACGATGGCCTCACCTTGAACCACGATGGCCTCACCTTGAACCACGATGGCCTCACCTTGAACCACGATGGCCTCACCTTGAACCACGATGGCCTCACCTTGAACCAAGATGGCCTCACCTTGAACCACGATGGCCTCACCTTGAACCACGATGGCCTCACCTTGAACCACGATGGCCTCACCTTGAACCACGATGGCCCCACCTTGAACCACGATGGCCTCACCTTGAACCACGATGGCCTCACCTTGAACCACGATGGCCTCACCTTGAACCACGATGGCGTCACCTTGAACCACGATGGCCTCACCTTGAACCACGATGGCCTCACCTTGAACCACGATGGCCTCACCTTGAACCACGATGGCGTCACCTTGAACCACGATGGCCTCACCTTGAACCACGATGGCCTCACCTTGAACCACGATGGCCTCACCTTGAACCACGATGGCCTCACCTTGAACCACGATGGCCTCACCTTGAACCACGATGGCCTCACCTTGAACCACGATGGCCTCACCTTGAACCACGATGGCCTCACCTTGAACCACAATGGCCTCACCTTGAACCACGATGGCCTCACCTTGAACCACGATGACCTCACCTTGAACCACGATGGCCTCACCTTGAACCACGAGGGGTGTCGGTCCTGAATGTACTTTGACCCGTTTTCCGCCACCAACCGGTACCCGTGGCGCCGCGCGTACAACCTGAATAACAGACGCATAGGATTGAAGGGGGGGGGGGGGGGGGGACTTGTGTTGACTTGTGTTGACCACGTTGACCTGATCAGCCACGCCAGCCAAGCAGCCAAGCAGCCAGTGCACGTGCCTGTCTTGTGCAGCATGCACAGAGATCTTCACGCAGAGCCATCATACACACAGGCCATGCGTACCTCACCCAATTTATGTGCTTTGAGAATGACCTAAGCTCTAGTTCCTGCAGCGAAGGGGAGATGGGATGGCAGAAGCATTGACTGCATTGACTGTGTTGACCTTAGTACTTGAGTGTGTGTGCATGCGCATGGTTGCAGAAACACACACGTTCAGGTTCACATGGGTTACTGCCATGGCAAAGGTCCATGCGAATGCACTGTCGCACATACACATACATGCATTGCGACACGATCACACACAGGGTGACACAGCAGCACATATGAACATGCCTACTGCAGCACACACGCACATGCCTACTGCAGCACACACGCACATGCCTACTGCAGCACACACGCACATGCCTACTGCAGCACACACGCACATGCCTACTGCAGCACACACGCGCATGCCTACTGCAGCACACACGCGCATGCCTACTGCAGCACACACGCACATGCCTACTGCAGCACACACGCGCATGCCTACTGCAGCACACACGCGCATGCCTACTGCACCACACACGCACATGCCTACTGCAGCACACACGCGCATGCCTACTGCAGCACACACGCGCATGCCTACTGCAGCACACACGCGCATGCCTACTGCAGCACACACGCGCATGCCTACTGCACCACACACGCACATGCCTACTGCAGCACACACGCGCATGCCTACTGCACCACACACGCACATGCCTACTGCAGCACACACGCGCATGCCTACAGCACCACACACGCACAAGCCTACTGCACCACACACGCGCATGCCTACTGCAGCACACACGCGCATGCCTACTGCACCACACACGCGCATGCCTACTGCAGCACACACGCGCATGCCTACTGCAGCACACACGCACATGCCTACTGCAGCACACACGCACATGCCTACTGCAGCACACACGCACATGCCTACTGCAGCACACACGCGCATGCCTACTGCAGCACACACGCGCATGCCTACTGCACCACACACGCACATGCCTACTGCAGCACACACGCGCATGCCTACTGCAGCACACACGCGCATGCCTACTGCACCACACACGCACATGCCTACTGCAGCACACACGCGCATGCCTACTGCACCACACACGCGCATGCCTACTGCAGCACACACGCGCATCCCTACTGCAGCACACACGCGCATGCCTACTGCAGCACACACGCGCATGCCTACTGCAGCACACACGCGCATGCCTACTGCACCACACACGCACATGCCTACTGCAGCACACACGCGCATGCCTACTGCACCACACACGCACATGCCTACTGCAGCACACACGCGCATGCCTACAGCACCACACACGCACAAGCCTACTGCACCACACACGCGCATGCCTACTGCAGCACACACGCGCATGCCTACTGCACCACACACGCGCATGCCTACTGCACCACACACGCACATGCCTATTACACCACACATGCGCATGCCTACTGCACCACACACGCACATGTTGACGGCGAGGGCAACCCAGATGGGGAATTTCCACATGTTCTCATGGCCCTCCGCATCCACCACCTTGGGCAGTGCCTCATAGAACCGCTGCCACGCCTCTGGCATCGCCTCCCCGCCCCTCCCTCCCCCTTCTTGCTTCTCCTTCGAGCCCTCATCTTTCTCCTTCCCCTCACCTTTCCCCTCTTCCTTACCCTCCGCGTTCCCCTCACCATCGCCCTCCCCTTTTCCCCCCTCTGCCTTCTTGCCCTCCCCGTTCAGCCCCCCCTCCCCCTCTCCTTCCCCCTTGCTCTCCACTTCTCCTCCCTTCAGCCGCCTACCCCTCAGTCCTCCATGCCACCTTCCCTCCCACTCTCCCTCTCCTTCCATCAAACGTCTCCTCTTCCCATCCTTCTCCCTCCTCCCCACCTCCCCCCTTCCACCTCCCCCTCATCACGTTCCCCCATTCCCCCCTTCTGCCCTTCCTGTCCCCCATCGCCCACCCCAGCCCCTACACCCTCTCTTTCCACTTCCTCTCCCCGTATCCCTTCTCCCCCTCTCCCCTCTCCCCCTCCCCCTTCTCCCTCACCCCCAGATCCCCCACTCCCCCCTCCCCCCACCTCCGCCACCTCCCCCCCCAGCTCCCTCAGCAGTCGCGCTACAGCCGCCTCCACGGTGTGCACGCCCTCAGGGCTGTAGCGCGAGTCGAGAGTCACAATGCACCCCGGCCGTGGGGGGGCCTCCTCCCACGCCACTGCCGGCAGGCTCTGCAATGGGAAGAAGTTCCAAACCTCCAGGCTGTCCACCCAAGGCTGAGGCTCGGAAACGAACGGGGGAGGGAACGATTTAGGTGACAACGGATGGCGAGGAGATGTACGTGTGTGAAACGATTGAAGTAACAAGGGAATCTACAGAGCAGATTGGAACAAGATTCAAAGCCGTTGGTGCAGGCAGCAGCGTTGCAGAGTGATGCCGAAGCAGATCACAGGCTAGAATTGGCGCGCTTCATCTCGCTACGTTGGCGCGCTTCATCCCGCTACGTTGGCGCAACATGCACACCTTCGTGGGCGTGAAGGCGCAACGAGGCGGGGAGGCGCAACGAGGAGGGGAGGCGCAACGAGGCGGGGAGGCGCAACGAGGCGGGGAGGCGCAACGAGGCGGGGAGGCGCAACGAAGCGGGGAGGCGCAACGAGACGGGGAGGCGCAACGAGAGCGCAGAGGCTCCAGACGCCCGAAGTGGGCTACGAGTCGACTCACTCGCAATGCCGTCCCGCGCAGTAGCGCGCGGCGAACATGCACTTACAGCGCACGGCGCACATGAGGATCTACGGCCACGATTCCACCAAGGAGCGGCACAGATGCGCGCACCTCATTGACGACGAGGAAGCAGTGCACGACACTCAGAGCCAGAAGCACCGCCGCGCCGCGAACGATCCACGGCTGCCATTCCACAAGACTTGCCGCTTTCCCGCCGCACGACGCCGAAGCGCCCGCCGCGAGTTGTGAGAGATTCTTATGCACAGCACCCAATCTCCTCCGCCAGCTCAGCAGAACTCGCGAAAAAGTCCTGATCATTTTCTTTCCTGTGTGCCGCGATCCGCAGCGGGAGCACGAGATGGAGATCCGATCGGACCCGTGCTGTCGCTTGAGTGAATCCGAGTCGTCCGAGGCTGATGATGGCCCGAGAGCTCGGCACCCCCGATACCAACAGTCTCAGCCGAGCTTCCAGTCCAGATTCAACGTAAAATGACAGTGATTCATGCTATAGCCACTAGCCTCAATCTCAAATAGAAGCCAGGAAAACATAGAAGGAAATGTCAAGGTGTAACTACGGTATTTGCAATAGAAAGAGCAAACGGGGGTAGCACTAACCAGACATTAAGCAGCCATTTAATAGCAAATAAATGGTAACATTACACGCACGTATGCTAACCACTACTAATTCCACACTTGGGGTAATTTCTGACGAAAGGAATCATATCTTTGGTTAGGATGGCGCGGACAAAGCCCAAGAAATGGTGAAGGAAAAATGATAATACAGCCTGGTTAATGAACAACAGGTACATTACGAATACATATGTATATTTCCATACTATATTTCCGGCATTCTATTTTTATTATCAATTCTTAGTACTATTAGCATACGAAATCAAGCCTCCGCTGCAATACTTGTCAGAAACTAACTAGCAGGAATAATTGCATTGATGAGAAAGTGAGTAGAAGTACAAACTCTAAACTGGGTTGTACCCTATATGGGCTACCCCACTACAGCCTACACAGCACACCCATAATAACAGTTTGACAAACCCCCATAGGCAAAGTGGGGGAGAACCAGTGGTCACAAGACCAGTCAAGAAAAGCAAGCTCCGGGTGGATCACAAAGTCACCACACATTCTGAGCACAAGCAAATGGCCACAAGGCCAGTTCACATGCAGAATTATACAAAAAACAGAACAAACAGTGTAGTGATCACTACCTAGCAAGAGTAAGCATGCAGGTATATATATAGATCACAGTACAAGCAAAGTCAAGCAGTGAGCAAGTGAGGCAAAGCAGGGACAAGGCCTAACATCGTACAGAAGCGCTGATGATCACCAGGCGGAAGTGCCTTGGTGAATATATCAGTAGTGTTGGCCCGAGTGGCCACGTGAGCAAGACGAAGCTGACCACGCTGCTGCAACTCTCGAGCAAGGAAGTAACGCGAAACGATGTGCTTCGTTCTGTGCTCAAGTATCTGCTCCTGACACAAGGCAATACCAGCCTTGTTATCTACGTACAGAACTGGAGGAGAACGAGGCCGCTCTCCCAAGTCAGTCAGCAGGTAGGTGAGCCAGCGTAACTCATGTGCAGCCATGGCTCCCGCGTAGATCTCAGCCTCACAACTGGAGCTGAGAACAGAAGACGAACGGGTAGACCGCCAAGAGACAGAGCCAGAGCCAAGGCTGAACGTGTAACCCTGTGATGACCGCTGCGTAGCCTGGTCGTCAACCCAAGACGCGTCTGAGTGTCCAGTGAGGACAACTGAACCCCGCCCTCCAAGCACGAGCCCCATGCTCGATGTACTGCACAAGCAACGCAGTACTCTCTTCGCAGCATCCCAGTGCACCTTTCGGTGTCGACCAGGAGCCACGTTTATAGCATGGCAGAAGGCCAAGAGGGTACGCAAGGTCAAGACGAGTGCAGGTCAATTGGTACATGAGGCAGCCCACCATCTCTGGATACGGGCCACTCGGCTCTACGGACTCGTCCGAAGGTGGAGCTGAGAGCGAGCGACCGGTAGCCAGAGGAGTGGACTGTGGCGAGGACCGAATGAAGCCGAAGCGCTGAAGGACCTGCTGCACCATGTGTGATTCGGACAGGGTGATGGTGCGCCGTGCTCTATCCCGGGTGATCTGCAAGCCAAGATAGCTACGCAGCTCACCCAGGTCTGTGCACGTGTGTCTCTTCTGTCAAACTATATGTAAATATATGCAATAGTGTAGTCTGTAGGCTGTAGTGGGGTAGCCCATATGGGGTACAGCCCAATGTTAGGGTTTCTATTTGTACTCAACTTTCTCATAGTTGATTTATTCATGCCTGTAGTTTTGAACATTGTTTCAGAGCACTAGGTCCGTAGGACCGTCTTTTTTTTTTTTTTTTTTCGAGCCCACCTACCGTTGCGGTTACTGAGCTTCCCCACGCCTTGCCTGCGCTGCGCCACCTGCGCGCGCCCTCCATTGTCTGCGCTGTGCCAACTGCGCGCGCTCTGCCTAGCCTGCTGCCTTGCGCGCTGCCCGCTGCTGCCCCGCGCGCTGCCCTATTCCCGTGCGCGCTGCCCGCTGCTGCCCCGCGCACCGCCCCGGCAGCCTTCGCGCAGCCCGCTGCTGCCCCGCGCATCGCCTCCGCCGCTTGCGCAGCCCGCGGCTATCCCGCGCGCCGCCTTAGCCGCCGTCGCGCGGCCCGCTGCTGCCCCGCGCGCAGCCTCTGCCGCTCGCGCAGCCCGCAGCTGCCCCGCGCGCCGCCTCAGCCGCCCTCGCGCGGCCCTCTGCTGCCCCGCGCGCCACCTCTGCCACTTGCGCAGCTCGCGGCTGCCCCGCGCGCAGCCTCCGCCGCCCGCGCGCCGCCCCAGCAGCGTCCGCGCTGCCCCCTGCTGCCCCGCGCGCCGCCTTACCCGCCCGCGCGCCGCTTCAGCAGCCTCCGCGCGCCTCGCGGCTGCCCTGCGCGCCGCCCTAGCCACTTGCGCGCCGCCCCGGCAGATCGATCGCAGCCACTGCAGACCTGCGTGCAGGTTCTTCCGGCCTGCTCTCTGCTATGCTGCCTGCGCGCTACGCTTACCTGCGCTACAATCATGGCGACTCTCAATGTCCTCGCTTTTGATTCTGACGGTCGCCCGATCGAATTTGCTACTTGGCTAGACGACCTGCAACTGTTTCTTATGACTGATGCCAAAGACGGCGTGTCCCTATACGATCACGCGTCTGGTTTCTCCGTTGCTACTGATGACACTGCTGGCGCTCTCACTCGCTCACAGTGGCAGACCCGTGATGCTGCTGCGCGCCTCGCTATTCGCAACCACCTGCCGATCACTGAGCGCGCGCACTTTAGCCAGCACAAGACAGCCAAGGCACTGTACACTGTTGTAGTCGCCCGCTACTCTTCCCCTGCCACTGCAACCCTAGGTCGTCTTTCCCTACCCTACCTGTTCCCCGACCTGTCCTCGTTTACCACTGCTAAGGACCTTATCTCTTACCTTCGCGTTAGTGACGCTCGCTTTCGTGCCGCCCTTCCAGACGAGTTCCTCGATGAGAATCCCCCCCCGATGGACTTTAGTCTCTACTTCCTCGTCACCCGCCTCCCTGACACTCTTCGCTCAGTCAGGGACCACTTTCTCGCCCTAGACCCTACCACTCTCACTGTCGCCGACTTCGAGAAGCACCTCCTAGCAGCCGAAAAGAACATTCTCGCTGTAGGTGCTGCTCGTGGCACTCCTCGCACTCCCCTCTTTGAGGGGTGCTCCCCCTCCCCTCTTGCCCCCTCCTACGCCTCTGCTGCTGCTGCTGTCGACTTCCTTGGTGCTGAGGAGGTTGGGGCTGCTTCCGCTCCTAGTGGGAAGCGCCGCGGGCAGCAGGGGTGGCAGGGGAGGTGGAGGTGGCGGTGGAGGGGGCGGTGGTGGAGGCGGCGGGGGAGGTGGAGGTGGTGGGGGTGGTCGTGGGGGTGGAGGTGGTGGTGGGGCGGCGGTGGTACCGGGAGCGGTGGAGGTGCCAGCGGCGGTAGTGGGGGAGGAGGGAGCGGTGGTGGCAGCAATGGTGGGGGCTAGAGTGGAACTGGCCAGAAGGGGAGCTCCAGTGGTGGCCAGGGGCAGCAGCAGCAGCAGCAGCAGCAGCATGAGACCCCCACGACTCAGTAGCTTCGTGACTAGTACGCTCAGCGTGGGGCGTCTGGGGGTCCTGTTCGCTGCCCCTATATCATTCGCACAGGTCCCCGCGCTGGTCGCCCATGCAACGGTTTTCACACTGAGTACCGCTGCTTCTCTCGGCTTAGCGACGCCTGGCGCGCCAAGTTTCCTGACTATAATGCGATTCTTGCTGCCATGTATGCATTGACTGTTAGTGCTGAGGGTGACTGCTACTTGTGTGTGCCGCCTGACCCAAGTATAGAGACTACAGCCCTAGGTGCTAGTGAGTCTGCTCTCCCTGGTACTGCGCCTGCTGAGGCCTTGCACACCTTCACGCTTGACTCAGGTGCTTCCCGTCGAATCGTCCGCGACCGCGACCGTAGCTCTTGTCGTCGCTGCCGTAACCGCCACTCCCGCGGCCTTTATTGAAGTTGTTGCTGTCAAATCTGCCTCCCCCTCGTCCTCTGCCTCTTCCACGGCCGTACCCCTGGCCGATGCTTGCTGCCCCGGCGCCATCCGCACTCGCCAACTCACGGCGGAGGAAATCCCCTTGAAGGATTGCTCGCTTCACGTCTTCAAGCGAGAGGCGGGCCAAGTCACGGTTGAGGTTGATGATGTGCGAGGACCACGGCTCTAAGAGTAAGGCCAGCAACTCGGTATTCTTTTGGAGCTCACTTTAGTTCAAATCAGCCGCGTCAACAAGTCGAAGAATTTCTGCACCCCTTCTTCCACGGGTTCATCTTCCTCAATTCGTAGCGTCGCCATTTGCCGTTCCAACACCACAGCTACCGCCGCTGTTGCAGGAGCGTGTACACCCTTGAGAGCAGCCCATGCCTTTGGTCCCTTCTCTAGGTCACGCTGTAATGGCTTGATGTGACGGATCTGGTTGCTCCCCAACGCTTGCCCAAGTAGGAGGTAGCCTTGTGCGCTCTTTCCCACCTTATGGGCTCTTCTCCGGGTCGTTCTCGGGGCGCTTCTCCGTTCCTTCTATCACCTCCAGCAGGTAATAATGATACACCACGTTCTCCGTTATGAAGGTTCATTCAGCAAAGTTATCTCCGTTGAACTTGTCAAGCCCGAACACTCTTGGTTCATCCCTAGAAGGTCCAAGAGTAGGTTGCACGGGCGCCATGGCTGAATCACGGGCTTGGCCTTGTGCTTGGGCTTCTCCATTGCCTCCAGCACCTCTGCCACCCCTCTCTCAGGTCTAGCCATTGTCATAGATGCTCCAAGGCGCTCTGATACCACTTGTTATAGTCACAATAGGCTTCAATATGCCTAAAACAAAAGATAGAGTGCACAGTCGGATTTCTGCACAGCGGCTTCAAACGATCATCCATAGCAATCTGGTCACAGCTCCAAATGACCTGATTCAACTTGGATCTGGAGCGTCTCAATGTCGCCTACAATAGCCAATTAAGATCGCACAGTTTCATCAAGAATTGATGACATAGGGTCGGTTTGAAACTCACGGCACGATGGAAGGAAGATAGTCTTAGAGACACAATTAGAAAGAGCAGGAAGAGTTACTAGTTGGGAAAGACTCCTAGCTCCTACAAACCCTAAGAGCCGAGGTACCGTGATGTGGAACAGTGCCACACTATCCCCAACCACCAAAGGGAATGTTACACTACACAAAGTAATGTAACTATCTTCACTATCTTGAGGTGTACCCTTTTGGCGAGCTTCAAAATCACTTGAAGCTTGAAACCAGGGCTCGGGTTCTTCATCACAAACTCATCCTTGAGTTCTTGATGGGTCTGCTGCACACACCTGCGACACGCCGAACGTTCGACATAGGACAAAATAGAAACCGCGCACTATAAATTAGAAACCGCGCGGGATCGCGTAACACGCGACTAGCGATAACTCGCTATTGACTTGACACACACACACTCGACATCATGACCCATCATACACACACTATTATAAGCATGAAATATATATTTATTTCATGCACTCATACCATTCCATGCACACACGCATGCACGCATACGGACAACAAGCCGAGTGCACCGTTGGGTTGCACCAACACTGGCGGCAGTGGAGGTTGTTGCAGGTGCTACTGGTGGCAGTCTATGTTGCTGCTAGTGCTACTGTTGGCAGTCTAGGTTGCTGCTAGTGCGCTGGCGGCAGTGAAAGCTGCTGGTGGTGCTACTGGTGGCAGCCTAAGATGCTGCTGGTGCGCTGGGGGCATTCTATGCTACTGCTGATGCTACTTGTGGCAGCCTAGGCTGCTGCTAGTGCGCTGGCGGCCGTATAAGCTGCCGCTGGTGCTACTGGTGTCAGTCTAGGCTGCTGTTAGTGCGCTGGCAGCAGTGGAGGTTGTTGCAGATGCTATTGGTGGCAGTCTAGGCTGCTGCTAGTGCTACTGTTGGCAGTCTAGGTTGCTGCTAGTGCGCTGGAGGCAGTGAAAGATGCTGGTGGTGCTAATGGTGGCAGCCGAAGCTGCTGCTGGTGCGCTGGGGGCATTCTATGCTACTGTTGATCCTACTGGTGGCAGCCTAGGCTGCTGCTAGTGCGCTGGTGGCAGTATAAGCTTCCGCTGGTGTTACTGGTGGCAGTCTAGGCTGCTGCTAGTGCGCTGGCGGCAGTGGACATTGCTGCAGGTGCTACTGGCGGTAGTTTAGGCTGCTGCTAGTGCGCTGGAGGCAGTGGAAGCTGCTGCTGGTGCTACTGGTGGTACTATAGGCTGCTACTACTGTGCTGGTGGCAGTGTAAGTTGCTGCTGATGCTACTGGTGGCAGCCTAAGCTGTTGATGGTGCACTGGGGGCAGCTTATGCTACTGCTGGTGCTACATGTGGTAGTCTAGGCTACTGCTAGTGCGTTGGCGGCATTGTAAGCTGTTGCTGGTGCTACTGGTGGCAGTCTAGGCTGCTGCTAGTGCGCTGGCGGCAGTGGAAGCTGCTGCTGGTACTACTGGTGGCAGTTTGGCTGCTGCTAGTGCGCTGGAGGCAGTGGAAGCTGCTGCTAGTGCGGTTGAGGGTGGTTGAAAGGGGTGGAGTGCGATTGGGGCGGCTGTTAGAATCAAGTGGCCGTTAGGGTTAAGGGTTTAGAGCGGACGTTTGGGCGGGCGGGACGAGCGGCATCAGGAGACAACAGGCGGCTAAGGGGTGGGGCGGGCGTTTTTGTGTGGTCATACGTTTTGGCCGCGGGGCCAGCTAAGCGCAGGCCACGGGGCCATCAAGCAAGGGCCTCGCGGCCCGCTACTGATAGGCCACGGGGCCTGCTAACATGTGGGTCGCGGGGCCTGCGTTCTACAGTCGCGCACGAGAATAAATGGACAGAAGGAAGGTGGAGGGGGGGGGGGGTTCGACGGCGGGAAAAAAAATGCGACTGGCTACGGGTGACGCGCGACGTGCGACGGGCGACGAGTGACGCGCTATGAGGCGCGCGTTATGACGGAGCATGCATTAGTACGAGGCGCGCGCTAGTCATTTCGGTGGGCCCTTAACTATCAAGACTGAAAACCGCTAGGGTAAACCCTTGTTAGGGTGAACCTTGCTCTATACCATGTTATAAAAGGAAAGAAAAAACAAGCAAGATATAGAAAACCTAACCCTAACCCTAGAGAAAGTACACCTAGATTAACAACTAGAAGCTGTAACAAATATTGAACAGCATCTTCACACACTTGGTTTGCTCAGGATAGGTGATTCCGGAAGACAACGGGCGGCTACCATTACTCGCTGGAGCTAAGTTCCCTTCTTCTCTGGCCGGCCCCATCGTCTAGTGGATTGAATCGACTAAGTACCACGTGTTCACTGGTATAACGTTATATGGAAGCGTTTTGTTAGAGATTAAGGACCGAGTCTATGAAGATTAGGTGCCGAACTATAACAAAATCGTTGGCTTCAAATTCTGGACAGAAACCGCGATTTCACAAGAAACGTCGTCGCCGAAAAGTTCACCGTTAAAATCTCACGAAAACCGACTATGTTGTAGCTCCAGACCGTGGCTACAATTCCCAATTTGAATCACCTCAAAAGATGGAGTATATCTCGAGTTATGCTTTTTGGCGCACTAGGGGGTATGCTGCCACATGAATTTTAACTCAATCCACAATGATCTCACAAGTTCCACAAAGAAGATTCGAGTAGGACTAAACTAGGTGGGAGGGAAGAGGAGGACGAGAGGGAAGGTCCCAAGGAGTCCCCAACCAAGGAAACCCCATGCCACACAATTTCCCTCTCCAAAGGCAATCCCACTTTCACATTTGTCACTTTCCAACCCATGCCATCCACCTCAACCCAACTTGGCCACACTTGCCAACCTGGTTTGGCTTCACCCAACCACATGGCAGCATTCTACAGTGATGGGTTCGAATTTCCCAACCCCAAAAATCTGTACCCCATATAAAGTCAACCCCACAACTTCCCACAGTCGCCGCAACCAAAGTACAGAAAGCATACGAACTCCAACGTTCGTAACTTTCTCAATCGTGCTCCGACTGCGACGATTCTTGGCTCGTCGGAAAGCTCTTGAGCAGAGGAGTCATTTCATATATCTGCTCAGACCAAATACCATTCACACACACTCAGGAAATCCAAACCGCGTAAATACAAATCCTTGCACACGCTCACATCACGCATGCAACACACGAACACATGATGGGAGGCAGACAGACGTGAATGCATATGATTGCATCACACAACAAACTCCCCCTCTGGCTGCCAACCATCATCCCACATGTCATAGCTCAAGCATGCACCTTCAACGCACACTCATCCCAGCAAGTTTCATGCCCTTCCAATGCTCAGGTTCTGCCAGGCGCTTGGTGAGAATGTCAGCCGCCTGCTGCTGGGTCTTCACAAGCTCCAGTCGCACCTCCTTATCCAGGAGCCTCCTTGTCCAATGCCACTTGGGCCTGATGTGCTTTGTCAGGCCATGAAGACAGGCATTCTTGGCCAGCTTCACTGTTGACTCATTGTCACAGAAAATCACAGTCGGCTCCTTCTGGCACACTCCGATCTCCTCCAACAAACGCCTCAGCCACACCACCTCCTTAGCCCCATGATGCAGGGCCATGTACTCGGTCTCACACGAGGACAGCCCCACCTCGTTCTGCTTCTTGCTGCGCCAGCTCACTGCACCACCTCCAAAGAGGCACACATAGCCTCCAATGCTGGTGCCATCCGACTTCACAGAGTTGAAGCTGGCGTCGGTGTAGCAAGTCAAGAGCATCTCCCCCTTGCTCAGGTCAGCTGCACCCCTCTGCAGCCTCTGTCGCACAGCACTGTACTCCAAGCCCACTGATGCCGTTGCACTCACATAGCGGACCAACCTCTTGGCCGCTTCCAGCTGCTCATGACTGGGACGTGACACCACACTCGCAAGCCTGGATGTAGCAAACGCAATGTCAGGCCGCGTGTGGTTAGCCGCATAGTTGAGTGCCCCAACCATAGAATGAAACAGCTTCCTGTCACTCTCTCCCACCACCTCCTCATCAGCACAGGGCTCCACAGTGAACCCCGAAGGCAGTGGGGTGGCTGGCTTCCCTCCATCTTGCAGCCCATACTTCTCGGCCAGCCCCTCACAATACTTCCTCTGGTGCAACCTCAACACTCCCTTGTCGAGGTCCCTCTCCACATGCATCCCCAGGTAGTACTTCACGTCTCCCATCTTGGAACACTTGAACTGCATCTCCAGCATCTCCTCCACACGTTCAATCATTGCAGACGACTCGGAGAAAAGCAGGATGTCGTCCACATACACCAGGAGCATGAGGAACTCGTTCTTCTCTTGCAGCAGGAACAGGCTGTGATCACACTCGCTCTTCTTGAATCCCCCAGCCAGCAGTGTCTCCTCCAGCTTGTGGTACCATGCGCGAGGAGCCTGCTTCAAGCCATAGATGGCTTTCTTCAGCCTGCACACCCTGCCGCTCCCATCATCCAACCCCTCAGGCTGCAGCATGTACAGCTCCTCCAGGATGATCCCATTGAGGAAGGCAGTGGTAATGTCCATCTGCTTCACCCGCCATCCACGGTATGCAGCCATTGCCAATGACACTCTCAGTGTTGTCCCTTTCCCCACAGGAGCATAGAGCTCGTTGAAGTCCTTCCCCTTTGTCTGCTGGAACCCCTTAGCCACAAGCCTTGACTTGTAGCAGGTCAGCTCCCCATCAGGCCCGTACTTGTGCCTGAAAATCAGCTTCGAAGAAAGAAATTGCCTTCTTCCCAGGAGGCAGCTCACACAGCTCCCACGTGTCGTTCTCCAGCAGAGAGTCATACTCCTCCTTCACACTCTGCTTCCACTTCTCAGCATCGGGCCCACTCAAGGCCTCGGTAAGCGTCTTGGGCTCGAAAACGGCTGCCCAGTAGCAGTGCGCTATCTCCTCCTCATCACACTGCTCAGCCACACTCCCAGCCCGCACCACCTTTGGCTTCCCAAAGCTCGGATAGGTCAGCCGGTTGGGAGGGCGCACATCCCTCCTAGGACGGTCAGCCGTACGTGCGGCACCTTGTGGAGCACTTTGCTGCTGCTGCTGCTGCCGCTGCTGCTGCTGCTCCTCCACCTCAGGTTCTCCCCCATCCTCAGTCACTCCAGAGATCTCCTCCCCTGACACAGAGACTTCCACCTGCCTCGAAGGCCGCTGCACCTCATCGGCCTCAACGATCAGAGGTGTGGTAGGAAGCTTCTGCTGCTGCTGCTTCCACTCCTTGTAGTACAAGGACTCGAGGAACTTCACATCCCTCGACACAGTCAGCTGCTGGCTGGTCAAATCCCATATCAACCAGCCCTTGTGATCCTTTGCAAGTCCCAAATGCACACCCCATCTCCCAGAAGCTTCCAGCTTTCCCCTCTTCTCCTTCGGCACATGAAACACCACCATGCAGCCGTAGGCTCTTAGCATGTTGACTGCAGGTGCACTCCCATACCACTTGGTGTAGGGGATCCACTGCTTGTCCCCCACAGTCGCCAGCACCCTGTTCTTCACAAGGGCGACCTGCCTCAGTGCAGTCACCCAAAACGGATCCGGCAGCCCTGCACGCCCAAGGAGAGTGCGAGCACCTTCCTGCAGGGTCCGGTTGAATCGCTCAGCCACGCCGTTCTGCTGAGGGTTGTAGGGCACTGTGAGCTGATGCTGGATCCCCTTCCGCTTCAGCTCCTTCTCAAAATTAGCCCCAATGAACTCTCCTCCGTTGTCGGTGCGGATCACCTTCACCTTGTGTCCGCTCTCCCTTTGTGCTCTCGGCATCCACTCCTTAAGAACAGCCGCTGCCACATCCCCCTTCGTCTTGAGAGGGTAGACCCACACCGCACGCGTGTGGTCGTCCACAATGGTCAGGAAATAGCGGCTGCCCGAGAGAGAAAGGGCCCTCGTAGGACCCACCACATCCATGTGCACAAGCGCAAGTGGAGCCTTGGCTGACCCCGTGCTGCTGCTGAAGGGAAACTTGGTGAATTTGGTCTCAAGACATGTAGGGCAGCTCCCAATCTCCTTTGCTGCCCCCTTCACCTCCAACCCCTTCAAGCTCCCATCCTTCACCAACTTCTGCAGCATCGGTATGTTGATGTGGCACAATCTCTCGTGCCACGTCTCCCAATCGGCCTCACCACTCCCAGACGAAGCCTTTGCCCATGCAGCTGTCGCATCCACACCAGCAAGCACCTCACCATGAGGCTGCTGTGGCTGCTGCACCTTCTTGACTGCATCCAGGGCCCCAGCAGTTGGTGCAGTCTCCACTCCTCCCGCAGTTGCCTTAGCCGCTGCCGCTGCCTTTGCCGTTGCTGGTGGTTTCCCATTCCAAGGGATAATGGGCAGCTGCCAAAAGTCCTTAATGCAGCTGCTCTTCTCCTCCAAATCCCACAGCAGCAACTTCCCAAGCTTTGCACGGCAGCTGGTTGGGCCGAATGTAACCTTTGCCTTGCTTTTCTGCAGTCGGCGCACAGAGAGGAGGTTAGCGGATAAACCTTCAACAAGTAGGACATTTCCAAGCCCCACAAGTCCCCCATTGGCTCCCATCACCTTGGCATTCCCAACACCAATCACAGGGAGCAAAGCACCTGAAGCGGCAGCCACAAACTTGATCTTCCCAGGGGGTTTCACCTCATCGAGCAAATCTGCCCGCGGAGTCATGTGACTCGTGCAACCTGAATCTATCACCCAGTGAGTGAGGGGGTGCATCACAACCTTCCCAACTGAACCCACATCATCCTCACTCACTTTCACATCCTCAACCATGAGGAACAACCCAGGGTCGGCTTTACCTTGTGCACCATCACCTTGTGCACCTGAACCTTGTACAGCGCCACCTCGTGCGCGTTCACCACTTGGCGGCTTCATGCCTGGAGGTGCCCATCCCTCAGGCCGGCTAAAACACTTGAACCACGGGTGTCCAGCCTTCTTGCAATACCAGCACGCACCCTCCATTCGGGTGCTCCCCCTGCCACCAGAGCTCCCATGCCCCTCGTTGTAGTCACCTCGGCCTCTTCCTCTGCCAAAGCCTCTCCCACGGCCTCGGCCTCTCCCTCCCCCTCTTCCTCTGCTGCCTCCTGCAGCTCCATACCCTTCAGCAGTTTTGTTGGCAGCACCACCTCCCGTGTGGCGCCTGCGGAAGTCCTCCTGCAGGATCTGCTGCCGTAGCCACTCAGGCGTCCACTTGTCCTGCTGAACGTTGAGGTGGGGTTGAGGTTGTCCCACGAGTTGTCGAGCACCGAGATGATCTTGGTGCACTGCTGCATCTCCGACACCTTGCTGCCCGCCGCTGCCATCCTCGCATAAGTGTCCTTGATCTTGTCAAGGACCGGCTTCACATCATCTCCCGGTCGCATGGAGAGGGCAGCCAGCTCCTTCTCCAACACAATCACCATCGGCAGCGTGTTGGGTTGTACCACGTCGCGTAGCAGCTTCCACGCCTTTGGTCCTGAGTCGTCCAGCTCCACCAAATCCTTGATATGCTGGAACATATCGTTGTTGACCGATTGAAGGATGAGGTCGTACAGCACCGCGCTCCGCTCAATCCATCGATCCCGAGCATCTCCTTCCTCGGGCATCTTCTATTCTGCCATCGCAAGTTTCAGCAGCTTGTAGCGCTTGAAGACGCTCCTCATCCGCCCACTCCATTCCTCGTAGTTGGAGCCATCCAAAGCTTCGATCTTGGATGGTGGCGGTTCACTCCTCTTCTCAGCTGCATCTCCACTCATCTACTCAACTCCCAATCACAGGTTTCAGCTCCCCCTTTTGCTGGTCACAATGTAGATCCACACAATCTTCACAAGTGTCGGCGCCAACGAAATTTCGGCAGAGTTTCCCCTTAGCGGAAGTCACTCCCAACCTCCAGAGCTCCACTTAGGCATGCCCACAGGCCATGGTGGGTCTAAGAGGGTCTTCACACTTCAGTAGACTCTTCACAAAGTCCTCAATCAGCTCTGATACCACTTGTTAGAGATTAAGGACCGAGTCTATGAAGATTAGGTGCCGAAATATCACAAAATCGTTGGCTTCAAATTCTGGACAGAAACCGCGATTTCACAAGAAACGTCGTCGCCGAAACGTTCACTGTTAAAATCTCACGAAAACCGATATGTTGTAGATCTAGACCGTGGCTACAATTCTCAATTTGAATCACCTCAAAAGATGGAGTATATCTCGAGTTATGCTTTTCGGCGCACTAGGGGGTATGCTGCCACATGAATTTTAACTCAATCCACAATGATCTCACAAGTTCCACAAAGAAGATTAGAGTAGCACTAAACCAGGTGGGAGGGAAGAGGAGGACGAGAGGGAAGGTCCCAAGGAGTCCCCAACCAAGGAAACCCCATGCCACACAATTCCCCTCTCCATAGGCAACCCCACTTTCACATTTGTCACTTTCCAACCCATGCCATCCACCTCAACCCAACTTGGCCACACTTGCCAACCTGGTTTGGCTTCACCCAACCACATGGCAGCATTCTACAGTGATGGGTTCGAATTTCCCAACCCCAAAAGTCTGTACCCCATATAAAGTCAACCCCACAACTTCCCACAGTCGCCGCAACCAAAGTACAGAAAGCATACGAACTCCAACGTTCGTAACTTTCTCAATCGTGCTCCGACTGCGACGATTCTTGGCTCGTCGGAAAGCTCTTGAGCAGAGGAGTCATTTCATATATCTGCTCAGACCAAATACCATTCACACACACTCAGGAAATCCAAACCGCGTAAACACAAATTCTTGCACACGCTCACATCACGCATGCAACACACGAACACATGATGGGAGGCAGACAGACGTGAATGCATATGATTGCATCACACAACAAACTCCCCCTCTGGCTGCCAACCATCATCTCACATGTCATAGCTCAAGCATGCACCCTCAATGCACACTCATCCCAGCAAGTTTCATGCCCTTCCAATGCTCAGGTTCTGCCAGGCGCTTGGTGAGAATGTCAGCCGCCTGCTGCTGGGTCTTCACAAGCTCCAGTCGCACCTCCTTATCCAGGAGCCTCCTTGTCCAATGCCACTTGGGCCTGATGTGCTTTGTCAGGCCATGAAGACAGGCATTCTTGGCCAGCTTCACTGTTGACTCATTGTCACAGAAAATCACAGTCGGCTCCTTCTGGCACACTCCGATCTCCTCCAACAAACGCCTCAGCCACACCACCTCCTTAGCCCCATGATGCAGGGCCATGTACTCGGTCTCACACGAGGACAGCCCCACCTCGTTCTGCTTCTTGCTGCGCCAGCTCACTGCACCACCTCCAAAGAGGCACACATAGCCTCCAATGCTGGTGCCATCCAACTTCACAGAGTTGAAGCTGGCGTCGGTGTAGCAAGTCAAGAGCATCTCCCCCTTGCTCAGGTCAGCTGCACCCCTCTGCAGCCTCTGTCGCACAGCACTGTACTCCAAGCCCACTGATGCCGTTGCACTCACATAGCGGACCAACCTCTTGGCCGCTTCCAGCTGCTCATGACTGGGACGTGACACCACACTCGCAAGCCTGGATGTAGCAAACGCAATGTCAGGCCGCGTGACTGGAGTTTTGGCAGTACCGCAATCACGTTTCTACAATCATCTAGTAGAATTCTAACTTGTAAGGTGAGAAAACATTGTTATTGAAATAAACAAGTACAAGCACACACCTATAAAATCTTGCGCACGCACAAGGCAGTTGTAAACCAGGTTGTTGATTTTTACCACGCTGTACTTGGAAACGGTTGCTTAGCTTCTTGGGCTGTTGCCGTTTTTCTCCTCTTGTAAATTAATTTCACCTGAGGCAATTTCCCTGCTGACTTCTCGCATAGACATTGGTGGTTTCATGTGACTCCCATGTGGCTCCCATGTTGATAACATGAAGTTAATGTGAGTTTAGAGTTGTAAAACGGATTTAACTGTTTCATGACGTGAGCAACCAAATTGTACATGCGACAAAATTATTATGTTTTGCGGCGTGACCTTCGCACGTATTTTTTTGTTCCGTGATTCAGAAAGAGATTCCGTTTTCCAATGAAAATCTCGAGCACTCCCACATGGCGCACGCCACGACCGAGATTTTTCTTTTTCGTGCTGTATAGAACGATCGCGACAGCAATCATGCGCTGTACAACGCGTGAGAGGGCCATAACATGCCTTGTCCTATTGTGATCGTGCTGTATAGTGCACGCACAACAGTTATGAGACACTCGCACATCCTGTGCGGCTACACACGCATGTCAGGACCCCACGCTCGGGTCCAGTTTTCGCGCCCTTTGACTCGCCCAAAAAAAAGTCAAGGCACGCCTTGACCAGCCGAGCACCCCTCGGTACACCATCAGCTCAAATGAGCCTCTTATGAAATACTCAAGGCTCATGGGAATTTCATGGGAGTCCCATGTGAGTCTCATGGGAATTTCATGGGAGTCCCATATAAAGTGTCCCAATTTATAGAACTTGTCGATTACCATGAGGTTAGCATCATGCCCTTCTTGGATCGAAGGTAGCCCAGTTTCGAAATCTAGACTAACGATTTGCCATGGCTGCTCTGGTACGGGTAGAGGCTGAAGTAACCCTGTTTTTTTTCCTTGCTACTCTTCATCCGCTGGCACGTGTCGCAGGAGGTGACGAACTTCTGCGTACCTACTACCATCCGGAGCCAGTAGAAATATTTTGCTTTTCTTGCTAACGTCTTGTGACTTCATAAATGTCCTGCGTATGCCACATTGTGTAACTCATTTAGTATGATTTCTCAGAGCGAGGTATAGTTCAGTACTTAAATCTTTCATGAACCTTTCCTTACTGCTAAGTCCGTCTCCCACTGTAACAGTTTTTTCTTCTTTGTTGTAGCAATCTTTGCGTCCACGGGTAGCCATTTTGAAATAGACCCTTGAGCAGAGGGTTCATTCCGTTGCGCTGGATGCATGCTACATGCCCAGGTCGGCTCACTGCATCGGCCTTGTTATGTAACCCTAGCTTGTAGACGATGTCGTAGTGGAAGTGTGTTTGGAGGAGATCCATCCACCGCACATATCGTCGTGAGAGCATAGGCTACGACGTAAGGTATTTGAGACTCTAGTGGTCAGTATATTTTATGGTCTTAGATATTTCCATGTAACACCTCCACGCCTTGAAGGCTGTGACTATCGCTAAGAATTCCTTATTACGGATTTGTTAACTCAGTTCAGCTCCGTGTAGTTTTTTACTAAGGTAAGCAATGGGTTGGAAACTGCGTCCGTAATCCTGAAACAGTACTGCTTCGACTACGTGGTCACTAGCGTCCGTTTCCACCATAGAATCAGTATTGGGGAAGTGGTCAGTGTTGTCTGTAGCTGCTCCATGGCGAAGTTGCTACACATTCTTCAAGGTGAAGCTGCTTTTTGACAACTTTAAGTAAAACTAGTACTTCTGCAGGGTCTCAAAAACTTTTTGCAGATGCTTCACGCGCTCTTTCATGTTTTTAGAGGACCGAGTACTTGTAGGAGCCGTATCTTGGACGGAACGTAATTTTCAATTGTCTGCCATTTTTATCTGCCAGTATCACGACCGTAGGTCCAGCTTCGAGGACACCGTTGCACCACGCAGTTCATCTAGAAGGTCGTCGGTGCGCGGTGTGTGATATTTGTTTGTTATTGTCTCTTTGTTCAGTGCCCGTTAGTCAATGCACATCCGTAAACTACCATCCGACTTTGGAGTCAAAACAACTGGTTGCCGTAGGGTGATGTGGATATGTGTCAACAGTAGTTGTGGCTAGCCCCGTCCTCGCTCGGGCGGAGCCGACCTCGTGGTTGGTTGTAAGGGGGGATACAGCCGACCTGCAGCAGTGGGCATGGGGGCCACTGCAAGGGCGCCGACTTCTAGCACCGATTTTGGGTGGTCGACCTGGCGAGGTCGACCTGGAGGGCGCTGATTAGGAGGACGCCGTCCCGGGCGTCTGAACAGCGTCATGGGCGTCTGGACGCCGACCTGGGCGTCTGGACAGCGTCCTGGGCGTTTGCACGGTGTCCTGGGCGTCTAAACGCTGATCAGAGTGCCTGGACGCCGACCTTGAGACGCCGGCCTTGTGTTGCCGGCGACTGACTGGGCTGGACGAGCTGGCGTGATTGCCCGGTCGACTGAGTTACCCGGGCCACGTGTGTGATGGTCGCCGGGGTGGTTGCTGTGAGGCCGACCTCGAAAGTGGTATATCGAGGTCGATGTGGCTGGTGAGCGCAGTCACTGGCATGGAATCGACGTGGGTGTCTGCGCTGTGCTCTTGACAAGGCTGTTATGTGATGCTATCATTTGCATTCACGTCTGTCTGCCTCCCATCATATGTTCGTGCGTTGCATGCGTGGTGTGAGCGTGTGCAAGAATTTGTGTTCGGTGTGGTTTGGATTTTCTGAGTATGTGTGAATGTTGTTCTGCTTGAACAAATATCTATAATGACTTCTCTGCACGAGAGCTTTCCGACGAACCAAGAATCGTCGCGATCGGAGCACTTCCCCTCCTACCCAGGAGCTCCCCCCCATTCAGCAGATCCGCGAGTGGTACACACGGCGCTGCAGTCTTCGGAGTGGTGCTCCTGGTGCTGCGGACCCTGGGGGTGGCGCTGCTGCTGGTGCTGAGGACCCGGACGTGGGAGCTGCTGCTGGTGCTGCGGACCCGCCTGGTGGAGCTGCTGCTGGTGCTGAGGACTCGGACGTTGGAGCTGCTACTGGAGCTGAGGACCCGGGCGGTGGCGCTGCTGCTGGTGCTGAGGACCCGGACGGTGGAGCTGCTGCTGGTGCTGAGGACTCGGACGTTGGAGCTGCTACTGGAGCTGAGGACCCGGGCGGTGGAGCTGCTGCTGGTGCTGAGGACTCGGACGGTGGAGCTGCTGCTGGAGCTGAGGACCCGAGCGGTGGCACTGCTGCTGTTGCTGAGGACCCGGGCGTTGGAGCTACTACTGGTGCTGAGGACCCGGCCGGTGGAGCTACTGCTGGTGCTGTGGACCCGGACGCTGGAGCTCCTACTGGTACTGAGGACCCGGCCGCTGGAGTCTCCTCTGCTTCCGGAGACGCTGCGCGGCCGCGACCGTACTTCGTACCGCTCCTTCAGCAGGTTCTTGGGCAGGCTCCTCCTCCTTGTCCTCCTCCCTCCGTAGAGTGTCCTCCACCTGTCCAGCCGCAGTCACAGTTACCGTCTACCTCGCCTCTCCCTGCTCCCCCTCCTTACACTGGTCCCACAGGAGGTCTTACAGAGCGTCGTGAGCCTGAGTCTCGTCCTGCGTCGCCTGTTCGTCCTGCTCGCACTGGTAGTCGTGTCCGTCGTGAGCGTCCTCCTCCTGTCCCAGGCACTCACTACATGACTCTGCGTCCCTCTACTGCTCCTCAGCGTGTCCCTCTACCATCTCCTCCTGCGTCCTCTTTGCCTGCCGTTCCGGACCCTGAGTCTGACCGGTATCGTGCTGAGCACCCTACTGTCACGCGTCTCCTTGCTACTGTTGTCACTGACCCTTCCTTTGAGTCCTCGGCTGCGTCTGCTCTGGTCGCTGAGTTGGTTGACTTTGCTGCTGCCTGTCGTCTAGACTACGCTGCTAGCCTTGTTGCTGAGTCTGAGTCTGAGTCTGTCTGTCCTCCGTCCGTCGGGGGTGAGTGTGCTCTTGGCACGGACGTCCTTGAGGACAGACAGGAGGAGTTCCAGTGTCTTGCTGCTGCTTTGCCCCGTCTCGTGTCCTTGCTAGTTGCCCCTGAGGGAGACCCGGATGCACCAGACATCCCGACCCCGCGCACTTACGCTGAGGCGATGGCGGGTCCCTACTCCTCTCAGTGGCAGACAGCCATGGACGCCGAGATGGCTTCCTGGAAGTCCACACGCACCTACGTCGACGAGGTTCCCCCTCCTGGGGCGAACATCGTCAGTGGCATGTGAATTTTCAGGGTGAAGCGGCCGCCGGGTTCTCCGCCTGTCTTCAAGGCGCGTTACGTGGCTCGAGGCTTCAGTCAGCGAGAGGGAGTTGACTTCTTCCAGACCTTCTCCCCCACCCCGAAGATGACTACTCTTCGGGTGCTGCTGCACATAGCCGCTCACCGCAACTACGAGCTTCACTCACTTGACTTCAGCACTGCTTTCTTGCAGGGCAGCCTGCACGAGGAGATCTGGCTGCGCCGCCCACCTGGCTTCACTGGGTCGTTTCCTCCTGGTACCCAGTGGAGGCTTCAGCGGCCGGTCTACGGTCTCCGCCAGGCTCCGCGTGAGTGGCACGACACACTGAGGACTACACTTGCGGCTCTTGGGTTCGCGCCTTCTACAGCTGACCCGTCGCTGTTCCTGCGCACAGACACGTCGCTGCCGCCGTTCTACATCCTCGTGTACGTCGACGACTTGGTCTTTGCCACTGCTGACACTGCAGGACTCGCCTACGTGAAGTCGGAGCTGCAGAGGAGACACACGTGCACAGACCTGGGTGAGCTGACAAGCTATCTTGGCTTGCGGATCACCCGGGACAGAGCACGGCGCACCATCACCCTGACTCAGTCACACATGGTGCAGCAGGTTCTCCAGCGCTTCCGCTTCACGTACTCCTCGCCTCAGTCCACTCCTCTACCTACCGGTCACTCGCTCTCAGCTCTGCCTTCGGATGAGTCCGTAGAGCCGAGTGGCCCGTATCCAGAGCTTGTGGGCTGCCTCATGTACCTGATGACCTGCACTCGACCTGACCTTGCATACCCTCTTAGCATCCTTGCACGCTATGTCGCTCCTGGCCGTCACAGGAAGGAGCACATGGATGCCGCTAAGAGGGTGTTGCGCTACTTGTGCAGTACATCGGGCATGGGGCTTGTGCTTGGAGGGCGAGACCGAGTTGTTCTCACAGGGCACTCAGACGCTTCTTGGGCAGACGACCAGGCCACTCAGCGGTCGTCTCAGGGTTACACCTTCAGCCTTGGCTCTGGCTCAGTTTCTTGGCGCTCTACACGCTCTTCTTCTGTTCTCGGCTCCAGTTGCGAGGCTGAGATCTACGCTACAGCCATGGCTGCCCAGGAGCTACGCTGGCTGACCTACCTGCTGACCGACCTCGGAGAGCGGCCTCGTTCTCCTCCAGTACTGTACGTCGACAACAAGGCTGCCATTGCCTTGTGTGAGGAGCACAGACTGGAGCACAGAACGAAGCACATCGCCCTGCGGTACTTCCTTGCTCGTGAGCTGCAGCAGCGCGGTCAGCTTTGTATTCGCTACGTGGCCACTGAGGCCAACACTGCTGATGTGTTCACCAAGGCGCTTCAGCCTCGTGACCATCAGCGCTTCTGCACTCTACTAGGCCTTGTGCCTACTGGACCTCACTTGCTTACCTCTTGACTTTGCTTGTACTGTGATCACTATATATATCTATACCTGCATGTTTACTCTTGCTAGGTTGTGATCACTATATCTCTTGCTCTGTTATAAACCTACATGTGAACTGGTCTTGTGACCACTAGCTTGTGCTCGGAATTTGTGTGGAATCCTCGAGATCCACCCTGAGCTTGTTTTGCCTTGCTTTGCCTTGACTGGTCTTGTGACCCCTAGGTCTCCCCCACTTTGCCTATGGGGGTGTGTCAAACATTATATGTTTATATGATTGTAGGCAGTAGTGGGTGATACCTTAGGGGGTACACTGGATTAGGGTTTCCTATTTGTATCCATCCTTCTGTTAGTACAGTCATTCTAGTCCGTTATTACTGACACGATCGAGTGCGATCACCCCCGATTGCTTTGCAAACTTCCACACATGCGCACGAATTTTGAGCGTGCAGGGGCAAAATTGGCTCAGGACGTCGAGGATGGCCCGGCTGAAGCGATGTTGGTCGCGCATCTGTGCACGCTTGCAGCTGACACAGTTTTGACAGGTAGGAGGGGGTATAGGGAGCACGATCATACATAAGAAACCCCGACAGCTTCGCAATCTTCCACACATACGCGCTGATTTTCCGCGTGTTGTGGAAACACCCAGCACCCGGTTCTTCACAAGTGCTACCTGCCTCATGTTGGTGCAACCCTACGGTTTGCACTCGGCTTGTTGTCCGTGTGCGTGCATGCGTGTGTGCATGGAGTGGTATGAGTGCATGAAATAAATATATATTTCATGCTTATAATGGTGTGTGAATGATGGGTCATGATGTCGAGTGTGTGTGTCAAGTCAATAGCGAATTATCGCTAGTCGCGTGCAACGCGGTCATTTTGTGTGTCCCGCGCGGTTTCTATTTTGTCGTGCGCGGTTTCTATTTTGTCGCTTGTCGAACGTTCGGCGTGTCGCAGGTGTGTGCAGCAGACCCATCAAGAACTCAAGGATGAGTTTTGTGATGAAGAACCCGAGCCTTGGTTCAAGCTTCAAGTGATTTCGAAGCTCGCCAAAGGGTACACCTCAAGATATTGAAGATAGTTACATTACAAAGTGTAGTGTAACATTTCCATGGGTGTAGGCCCTTGTGAAGGGTAGTTTCGAGACCCTTCTTGGTTGGGGACAGTGTGGCACTGTTCCCCATCACTGTACCTCGGCTCTTGGGGTTTGTAGGAGCTGGGAGTCCTTCCCAACTCGTAACTCTTCCTAGCTCTTCCTAATTGTGTGTCCAGAGACAATGTTGCTTCTATAGTGCCGTTCGTTCAATCTGATGCTGTGTCGTCAATTCTTGATGAAATCGTGCGATCTAAATTGCCTATTGTAGGCGACGTTAAGACGCTCCAGATCCAAGTTGAATGAGTTCATTTGGAGCTGTGACCAGATCGCTATGATCCAAGTCCGCTGTGCAGAAATCTGACTGCACACTCTCTCTTTGATTCTACCTCAGTGCAGTCACCCAAAACGGATCCGGCAGCCCTGCATGCCCAAGTAGAGTGCGAGCACCTTCCTGCAGGGTCCGGTTGAACCGCTCAGCCACGCCATTCTGTTGCGGGTTGTAGGGCACTGTGAGCTGATGCTGGATCCCTTTCCGCTTCAGCTCCTTCTCAAAATCAGCTTCGATGAACTCTTCCCCATTGTCGGTGCGGATCACCTTCACCTTGTGTCCGCTCTCCCTTTGAGCCCTCGGCATCCACTCCTTGAGAACAGCCGCTGCCACCTCCCCCTTCGTGGGTCTTAAGAGGGTAGACCCACACCGCACGCGTGTGGTCGTCCACAATGGTCAGGAAATAGCGGCTGCCCGAGAGAGAAGGGGCCCTCGTAGGACCCACCACATCCATGTGCACAAGCGCGAGCGGTGCCTTGGCTGGTCCCGTGCTGCTGCTGAAGGGAAACTTCGTGAACTTGGTCTCAAGGCATGTAGGGCAGCTCCCAATCTCCTTTGCTGCCCCCTTCACCTCCAGCCCCTCCAATCTCCCATCCTTCACCAACTTCTGCAGCATCGGAATGTTGATGTGGCACAACCTCTCGTGCCACGTCTCCCAATCGGCCTCACCACTCCCAGATGAAGCCTTTGCCAACGCAGCTGTTGCATCCACACCTGCAAGCACCTCACCATGAGGCTGCTGTGGCTGCTGCACCTTCTTGATAGCATCCAGGGCCCCAGCAGTTGGTGCAGTCTCCTCTCCTCCCGCAGTTGCCTTAGCCGCTGCCGCTGCCTTTGCCGTTGCTGGTGGTTTCCCATTCCAAGGGATGATGGGCAGCTGCCACAAGTCCTTGATGCAGCTGCTCTTCTCGTCCAAGTCCCACAGCAGCAACTTCCCAAGCTTCGCACGGCAGCTCGTTGGGCCGAATGTAACTTTGGCCTTACTTTTTTGCAGCCGGCGCACAGAGAGGAGGTTAGCGGACAAGCCTTCAACAAGCAGGACATTCCCAAGCCCCACAAGTCCCCCATTGGCTCCCATCACCTTGGCATTCCCAACACCAATCACAGGGAGCAAAGCACCTGAAGCGGCAGCCACAAACTTGATCTTCCCGGGGGGTTTCACCTCATCAAGCAAATCTGTCGGCGGAGTCATGTGACCCGTCAACCAGAATCGATCACCCAGTGAGTGAGGAAGTGCATCACAACCTTCCCAACTGTACCCACATCATCCTCACTCTCTTTCACATCCTCAACCATGAGGAACAAGCCAGGGTTAGCTTTACCTTGCGCACCATCACCTTGTGCACCTGAACCTTGCACAGCACCACCTCGTGCGCGTTCACCACTTGGCAGCTTCATGCCTGAGGGTGCCCATCCCTCAGGCCGGCTGAAACACTTGAACCACGGGTGTCCAGCCTTCTTGCAGTACCAGCAAGCTCCCTCCATTCGGGTGCTCCCCCTGCCGCCAGAGCTCCCATGCCCCTCGTTGTAGTCACCTCGGCCTCTCCCTCTGCCAAAGCCTCTCCCACGGCCTCGGCCTCTCCCTCCCCCTCTTCCTCTGCTGCCACCTGCAGCTCCATACCCCTCAGCAGTTTTGTTGGCAGCACCACCTCCCGTGTGGCACCTGCGGAAGTCCTCCTGCAGGATCTGCTGCCGTAGCCACTCAGGCGTCCACTTGTCCTGCTGAACGTTGAGGGTGGGGATGAGGTTGTCCCATGAGTTGTCGAGCACCGAGATGATCTTGGTGCACTGCTGCATCTCCGACACCTTGCTGCCCGCCGCTGCCATCCTCGCATAGGTGTCCTTGATCTTGTCAAGGACCGGCTTCACATCATCTCCCGGTCGCATGGAGAGGGCCGCCAGCTCCTTCTCCAACACAATCACCATCGGCAGCGTGTTGGGTTGTACCACGTCGCGTAGCAGCTTCCACGCCTTTGGTCCTGAGTTGTCCAGCTCCACCAAATCCTTGATATGCTGGAACATATCGTTGTTGACCGACTGTAGAATCAAGTCGTACAGCACCGCGCTCCGCTCAATCCATCGGTCGCGGGCATCACCTTCCTCCGGCATCTTCTCTTCTCCCATCGCAAGTTTCAGCAGCTTGTAGCGCTTGAAGGCGCTCCGCATCCGCCCGCTCCATTCCTCATAGTTGGAGCCATCCAAAGCTTCGATCTTGGATGGTGGCGGTTCACTCTTCTTCTCAGCTGCATCTCCACTCCCTTGACTCATCTTCTCTGCTCCCAATCGGAGGTTTCAGCTCCCCCCCTTTGATGTCCACAGTGTAGATCCAGAAAATCTTCACAAGTGTCGGCGCCAACGAAATTTCGGCAGAGTTTCCCCTTAGCGGAAGTCACGTGCAACCTCCTAGAACTCCACTTAGGCACGCCCACAGGCCATGGTGGGTCTAGAAGGGTCTTCACACCTCAGTAGACTCTTCACAACGTCCTCAATCAGCTCTGATACCACTTGTTAGAGATTAAGGACGGAGTCTATGAAGAATAGGTGCCGAAATATCACAAAATCGTTGGCTTGAATTTCTGGACAGAAACCGCGATTTCACAAGAAACGTCGTCGCCGAAAACCAAATATGTTGTAGCTCTAAACCTTGGCTACAATTCCCAAGTTGAATCACGTCAAATGGTGAACTAAATCGTGAGTTATCCGTTTCGGCGCACAGGGGGGTATGCTGCCATAGAAAACTTAACTCAATCACAATTAACTCACAAGTTCCACAAGTTCTCACAAAGATCATTAGAGTACCAAGAAACCAGGTAGGGAGGAAGAGGAGGACGAGGGGAAGGTCCCAAAGGAGTCCCCAACCAAGAAAACCCCATGCCACACAAATCCCCTCTCTATAGGCACCCCACCTTTGACATTTGTCACTTTCCCAACTCATGCCATCCACCTCAACCCACTTGGCCACACTTGCCAACCTGGTTTGGCTTCTCCCAACCACATGGCAGCAATCTACAGTGATGGGTTCGAATTTCCCAACCCCAAAAGTCTATACCCCTTATGGAGCAAACCCCACAACTTCCCATAGTCGCCGCAACCAAAGTACAGAAAGCATACGAACTCCAACGTTCGTAACTTTCTTGATCTTGCTCCGATCGCGACGATTCTTGGCTCGTCGAAAAGCTCTCGAGCAGAGGAATCACTTCAGATATCTGCTCAAGCCAAATGACATTCACACACACTCAGAAAATCCAAACCGCACAAGCATATGATGGGAGGCAGACAGACGTGAATGCGAATGATAGCATCACAACAGATTGTCTCTTCGTTCAATGCCCGTTGGTTAATGCACATCCGTAAACTACCATTCGACTTTTGAGTTAGACCAACTGGTAGCTGTAGGGTGATGTGGATGGTGTCAACGAGGGTTGTGGTTAGCCCTGTCCTCGCTTGGGCTGAGCTGACCTCGTGGTTGGTTATAAAGGGGGTTGTAGCCGACCTGCAGTAGTGGGCACGGGGGCGACTGCAAGGGCGCCTACTTATGGGCGCCGAGTTTGGGTGGTCGACCTGGCAAAGTCGACCTGGAGGGCGCTGAGCAAGAGGACGCCGTCCTGGGTGACTAGACAGCGTCCTGGGCGTCTGGACGCCGACTTGGGCATCTAGACGGCGTCCCGGGCGTCTGCACGGCGTCCTAAGCCTCTGGACGCTAATTAGGGCGCCTGAAAGCCGACCTGGAGACGCCGGCCTTGTGTCGCCGGCGACTGACTGGGCTGGACGACCCGGTGTGGTTGCCCGGTCGACCGAGTTACCCAGGCGACGTGTGCGATGGTCGCCGGGGTGGTTGCTGTAAGGCCGACCTCGAAAGTGGTACACCAAGGTCGATATGGCTGGTGGCGCAGTCACTGGCATGGACTCGACGTGGGTGTCTGCGCTGTGCTCTTGACAAGGCTGTTATGTGATGCTATCATTTGCATTCACGTCTGTCTGCCTCCCATCATATGTTCGTGCGTTGCATGCGTGGTGTGAGCATGTGCAAGAATTTGTGTTTGGTGTGGTTTGGATTTTCTGAGTGTGTCTCAATGTTATTCTGCTTAAACAGATATCTGAAATGTCTTCTCTGCTCAAGAGCTTTCCCAAGAACCAAGAATCGTCGCGATCGGAGCAAGAACGAGAAAGATACGATCGTTGAAGTTTTTATTGTGATGCGACGACTATGGGGATTTGTGGAGTGACTCAATATAGGGTACATTTTTTTGGGGGTTGGGAAATTCGTCACTTCTACTGTAGATGATGCCAAGTGGTTTAGAGAAACCAAACCAAGTTGGCAAGTGTGGCCGAGTTGGGGTGCGGTCGATTTGGGAGGTTGGGAAAATGACAAGGGTGAAAGTTGGGTTCCTACAGAGAGGGAATCTTTGTGCTTATAGGTTTCATTGGTTGAGGACTCTCTTGGGACCTTCCTCTTGTTCTCCTCTTCCCTATCACCTGGTTTATAGCTACTCTGATTCTCCTTTGTGGATATTGTGAGGCAATTGTGATTGAGTTAAGTTTCTATGGCAGCATACCCCCTAGTGCGCCGAAATTAATAACTCGAGTTTTACTCCATCATTTGAAAATATTGAAATTGGGAAAGATATCCACGGTCAAGGGCTACGACATACTCGAGTTTGGCGTATTTCCAACGGTGAACGATTTGTCGACGACGTTTCTTGTGAAGTCGACAATTCCGTTTAGAATTATAGTCCAACAATATTGTATTATTTCGGCCCCTAATCTTCTAGACTCCGTCCGTAATCTCTAACAAAGGCGAGGAGCACCAACCAGCTGCGCACACCTGCGAAGCAGGTGCACCGTTGTCATGTGGATGTAACGATGTTCAGCCGACTTGTTGCAGCGCTGGCACACCGTGGACTTGCAACGTTGGCAAGCCGCATCTCCGCAGCATTGGAGCGGTGCAATCTTTGCAGCGGTTGACTGCGGTCGATCGTGGAGTGGTGGACACCCTGGAGGCACGGTTGGAAGATGCAAGGAGACGCTATGCAGCCAACAAGTACGGGACCCTTCCCTTGGCGGTCATCGAGGCGGGCATCCGCACCGTGTGGGCGGAGGAGCAACCTCCTCAACTTGTCTCTCTTCGTCCGGCGATCAGCGAAGGCGGCGTCGACACGGGCATCCATGCCGGTGACCAAGTCGGCAGCAGTGCGGGAGGCACGTCGAGGCAGAGAGGGGTGATTGACGTCGATGAAGTCGGTGGCGTTCAGGCGAGAGGGTTGCAGTCATTGGCGAGAGGTGATTGACGTCGGAGCAGCGTGACGCCGGCATCGGCGACCCACGTGACTGCGGGCGGGATAGTGCCGAGCTACAGGTACTTCAAATTCACGCCGGATATGTCGGGACCTCACCGCCTCCCTGCTGGTCTCTCTGTCTGACTCATGACCTTGCTGGTCACTCCTCTCCTTATCTCTCAGGATTGCACTTGCTACCTCTCTTTTGATCTGCTGCTGCTTACATTGGTCCTTATCTTGCATTGCTTCTCGTGATACTCTCACTCTTGCCGATGAGCTCTAGCTCCTTCATATAACACTCCTATCTAACTACTTGTCACATCGCTGCTTGTAATATCTCCTTCTTCTCACCACTTGCTCGGCTGAATGCAAGAAATCGTATTACAAAGGAAACATACAAGCATTAAGGCTAGCTCTGTTAGGTTCCGCCTATTCTACCAGCTCTGCCTCCACCGTGCCTGCTCCATCTCTACCCATCTCCTCTCTAGCTGCTAAGGCTGCCTTCGAGAAGACATACATCCCTGCTGCCTGCCACCTGTGTTACCCGCCTCTAGCTACTTTGCCTCCAGCTGACACTTCCAGATCCAGCTGGTTCCTGAGAGCTTGCCTGCACACACGGGGAAACAAACAAGCATGCATGCTTACACCCATCCAAGTGCCGGTGGTAAACCCCTGCCTCCGCTGCCTCTGCCATGTGCTGTAATTCCGCCCCGTACTCTCCCTCCTCTTACGTAAGTGCCGCCCCACACCACGACCCTTCGCTTCGGCAGACATCACTTCCCTCGCACCCACTTGTCTCCCTGCACACCTCAAACCTCACCTTGACCCTTCGCATTCCATCCTCGGCACTGCTCAGCTCGCTATGTACAGTATATACAATTTGTACACCTCCCACTCTCTCCTCACTATTCCGCTCACATTCACACAAATGTGACAGATAGAATCGCAGTGAGCCCCCTGCTGGCCGGCCGTCCCGATATTCTCACGTGAAAGGAGGCGATCGAGCCTTGGCTGGAGATGGTAGGGCTCATGTGTTTCGCCAACGGCAGCGTGGTGATGCCGCCGGAGAGTAACCCCTAGCTGTGTGCAGAGTTTCATGCCGTGCAGCTGCTGACCTTCACGGTCATCTCGCGGTGCTGCTCGCCGGGCGTGCAGATTGCTTTGAACTCGTGCGGGGACTACCTGGACGCCGGCCACCAGGCGTGGCACTTCATCGAGTCGATCACGGATGACCCATACATCGGCCAGCTCGAGGAGAAGATGACGCACCTACGGGTGGGCGAGCAAGAGATGGCGACCGACTACTGCAACTTGGCTCGGCGACTTCTCGCCAACATGAGGATAACCGGCATGCAGTATTAGACGGCGTCGTACATCACGCACGTCCTGAAGGGGCTCCCGAGCAGCTACAACCTGATGAAGCGGCTGATGGTCGTGCCAGGCACGAGGGAGTCGCTCAACAAGGACTCGTTGACCTCGTTCATTCTCCGGGATGAGGCGATGCAGGAGGCCGACAGGTCCCACGGAGCTCCTGCCGCGGGTGAACTACGTTGCCCCGACGAAGCAAAGTGGCTGGCCGGGGCAGCATGGCCAGCTTGTCGGCGGTGGAAGTGGAGGTTGTAAGCCGACGAAGGACGCCGACAAGAAGAAGTCGGCCAATGATGGGGGTTGCAGAGGAGGAGGTTGGCGTCAGGAATGCTGGCTCTGCGGCGACCTCGACCACCTTTCCTTTGAGTGCCCCGACAAGAGTGACTCCGACAACGACGACACCAAGGAAGGCCGAGGGAGGTCGGCCAGGCATCGCCATATTCTGGAGATTGAGCCGCGCAAGGAGAAGGTGTCGACCAAGTCGTTGATCTCGCGGAAGGATGCAGACGACTCCTAAGGCGGCAAAGGGCGAGACAACGAGGCGTCGTGCTCGCTAGTCGACGTCGTGGAGCCGATCGTCTCGCTGGTGCCGGAGGCCGACAAGGACCTACAGGCGGTGGCAGCAGCTGTGCAGGCGAACCCAATGGTTGTAAGAGTACGATGGCTTATGCCAGCTATGCTTACTTGACTTTACTTGATTTTGCTACTTCTAGCTTATGTTTATTTTATGCATGCATGAATTGCTTGATTTCCTAGGCTAGGTGCTTTCCTATATTTTATTATACTTAAAGCACCGAGCTAGGTTGCGCATACGGAATTGCTTTCTACCGAATTCGGGAAGGGTCTGTTTGGGACGCTTCGCGACCCTCGGAACCTTCGCGTAACACCTGGTTACTGGGCCTTGTGTCGAGCCTATATATAGCCTCGTGTTGTACCCAGGTGATCATTCAATTCAAAGGCTTAGAGGACAAATCCAGGCTCAGGAGAAATTATACAAGCCTCAGAAAAATCCTCCTACCCCCCAGGTGAAGTTGGAAGTGAAAAGTGCTGAGTCAGGTATAGGAAATAGGGAAGGTATTCATTTTGATGTACCCTATGATCCTATTAATGAGACCCTCTTTGGCTACTCAGCGCAGCAGAAACCACTACTCCTCGAGGTGTTATGCAATGGGCGACGCCTCCAGGCACTGGTGGACAGCGGTGCATCTCACTCGGTGTGTGACCGCGGAACATTGGAGAAAATTGGAGAGAAGGCGGAGGAGACCCAATTCTCTGCAACGATAGTGGACGGTACGAAGCTTCCCATCCACGGCAAAACTTCCCTGCAGCTGCATATAGGTGAAGGATTTGCAGCAATTCCTAGGCTTCGCCAACTACTACAACAGGTTTGTGCCACAGTACGCTAAGATAGCAGCGCCACTGACCAACCTACTGAAAAAGGATACGCCCTTCAAATGGGGTACTCCTCATCAGCAAGCCATGGAGCAGCTACTAAAAGCACTGACCACAACACCCGTACTCATCCTACCGGATCCAAACAAGAACTACGTAGTTGAAGCAGACCCTAGTGACCATGCAGACGGAGCAGTACTGATGCAGGATCACGGGAACGGTTTACAGCCTCTCGCTTACCTTAGTAAGAAGTTACACGGAGCAGAACTGAACTACCCCATTCACGACAAGTGCGTGGAGGTGTTACCTAGAGGGAGCCAAGACCACAATTTACACTAACCACTGCAGCCTCAAATACCTGAAGTCGCAGCCAACGCTCTCACGACGACAGGTGCGGTGGGTGGATTTCTTGGAGACCCACTTCCACTACGACATCGTCTACAAACCCGGGCTACACAACAAAGCTGACGCGTTGAGCCGCCCCGGTCATGTAGCAGGCATCCAACTCGACGGGATGAACCCTCTGCTTAAGGGTCTATTCCAACATGGGTACTCTGTGGACGCAGAGATCGCAACGGCAGAGAAACAAAAGCTGTTACAGTTTGAGAAAGACCTAGCGGTAAGGAAGGGTTCAGAAAAGATTTGGGTACCGAATTACGCCCCGCTACGACAGATCCTATTGGAAGAGTTTCACGACGTACCATACGCGGGACATTTTGGGAGCAACAAGACGTTAGCGGGAATAGCAAAGTATTACTACTGGCCCCGGATGGCAGCAGACGTGCAGCAGTTCGTCACCTCATGCGACACGTGCTAGCGGATGAAGAGTAGCAAGCAGAAAAAAGCAGGGTTACTTCAGCCTCTACCCGTACCGGAGCAGCCATGGCAGGTCGTTAGCTTAGACTTCATCACGGAACATCCTTCGACCTTACGTGGGCATGACGCCATCCTCGTGGTGATTGATAAGTTCTTTAAAATGGGTCACTTCATTCCGACCAACGCCACAGCCACTGCTGAAGCAACTGCTCGCCTCTTCTTCGACCGCATCATCACCATCCACGGCATCCCCGCTACGCTCATCTCAGACAGAGATCCCAAATTCACTAGTAAGTTCTGGAAGGAGCTCATGGGACTGTTGGGAACTAAACTTGCAATGTCTTCAGCATACCATCCCCAGACTGACGGACAGACAGAGCGACTCAATCAGGTGGTTGAACAGTTATTGCGCACAGCTTGCAAAGACGACATGAGCCTCTAGGATACACAGTTTGCCGACCCTAGAGTCCGCTTACAACAACGCCTTGCATGCGGCCACAGGAAAAACTCCTTTCTTCCTGTGTTACGGCCGAAAACCACTCACACCACAGCAACAAACCACACCCGCACACGTCCAAGCCGCACACGACTTCGTCACCACCATGCAGCAGCTATGGGAGAAGACTCAACGACGTTTCACCTCGATGCAGAACTCCCAGAAGCAGCTAGACGATCGCCAACGACGAGATCACTCAGTAGCAGTCGGAGATCAGGTGCTTCTTGACACGCGCAACTTGAACCTGTCTCACCTCCCATCCAAACTCCGGCCTTGCTTCTGTGGTCCTTTTCTCGTGGAGGCACAGGTGACACCAGTTACATTCCGCTTGCGCTTCACAACGCTTTCCATGTGCAGCTACTGAAACCCTACAAGGACCCCAACCAACAGTTCCAGGGACGGCAGCTACCGCCACCACCACCTGTACTCGTACAGGATGAACCCGAGTACAAGATCGAGCGTGTTCTCACTCATCGGCGCCGCGGCGGCAAGACCCTCGAGTTCCTAATACGCTGGAAGGGATACGACCCCACTGAGGACAGTTGGGTTGCAAAAGCTGATATGGGCAACGCACGCCGTGCTCTCAAGGACTATCTTGTCAAGCAGGGTGTATCTCACGCCACCCAGCAAAGAGGGGGGACGTGTGAGAGTACGAAGGCTTATGCCAGCTATGCTTGCTTGCCTTTACTTTATTATGCTACTTCTAGCTTAGGTTTATTTTATGCATGCATGAATTGCTTGATTTCCTAGGTTAGGTGCTTTCCTATATTTTATTATAGTTATAGCACCGAGCTAGGTTGCGTACACCGAATTCTGAGCTATTCGGTTGCCACCGAATTGCTTTCTACCGAATTCGGGAAGGGTCTGTTCGGGACGCTTCGCGACCCTCAGAACCTTCGCGTAACACCTGGTTACTGGGCCTTGTGTCGAGCCTATATATAGCCTCGTGTTGTACCCAAGTGATCATTCAATTCACATTCTCTTTTCTGAGCTCGATCCTAGATCCTCACAATGGTGGTCCTGCTCGACAGCAGCTGCTCGCACTACTTGATGGGACGCAGGACACCTTCGTCAACTTGGAGCCGAGCGGCGACGTGTAGCACGTGCGCAACTTCAATAAGGCACTACAGGACGTCCAGGGTCGAGGCATGGTCGCTCTACAAGGAGATGCCATGAAGCATGTGCTCATCCTCGGTGTCCAGGCAAACCTACTATTAGCCGTCAGCTCAAGGAGAGTGGCGTGAAACTGCAGGACGACGATGACGGGATGCCGCTCATCTCGGCGTCGGGGGACGTGCTTGGTCGGGCGTCGTACACCGGCCGAGTCTTCTGCACCAACTTGCGTCCTTGCTCGTCGTCATCAGCGACGCCAGCGACGGAGGTGGTGGCTCTACGGGCAATCGTCTCAGCGAGGAAGTCGACGCCGATGCGGTGGCACGCCAGGCTTGCACATGTCAGCGTCGACACCATCACGAGCTCGGCAAAGCACAGGGTTGCCACCGGCCTGGACATCAAGCCGTCGGCCGGCACCGACTCTCCGTGTGTTTTGTGCATCGGCGAGAAGCTGGCGCGGCACACCTTCCCCGACAAGGGCCGAGGATACCTGGCCATCGTGCACATCGACCTGTGCAGGCCGTTCTGGATGGCTGCCAAGTTTGGCAGCCTGTACTTTCAGCTGTTGAAGGACCGCAAGACCTGCTACGTGTGGGTGAGGCTGATCGTTAAGAAGTCCAACGTGCTGCGGGAGTTCGAGAAGTGGCTGGTGGTGGCTGATCGACAGACAAAGAAGTCGGTGCTGATGCTGCGCTCTGGCCGGGAAAGGGAGTTCCTCGCGAAGAAGTTCACCGACTTCGTGGACGGCAAGGGGATCGTCCACGACTTGACCTGCCCGTACACCCCGCAGCAGAATGGCATGTCAGAGCAAGAGATTAGGGCGGTGGTGGAGTCGGTGCGGACGATGCTGCGTGCAACACCACTGGTGGCATCTCGCCATGCGCCAGGCCGTCTAGGTCCGCAAATGCTTGGAGAGGTCGGCGCTGCCGCCGGGGACGATGCCGTACAAGCTTCTGACCAGGAAAAAGCCCGACCTGTCACTGGCCCGTGCGTAGGGCTGCATGGCGCAGTTTTTGGACCCTGAGAAGCAACGGTAAGTTGAAGCCTAAGGCCAGGTGGGGCCTTCATCTCGGCGGGTCGGAGGAGAGCAAGGGCTGGGAGCTCCTCAATATCGCCGACAACAAGGTGGTCACCACGTTGGACGCGGTGTTCTATGAGACGCTATCGCTAGAGGTGTGGAAGTCGCAGCCCGGGCCGGCGTCGGGCCGGACGCAGGCCAACTCGCCGACCGACACCTCCACGGCGACCCTCCCCCTGCTCGCCGAGGTCAGTGAGCTTGCTGATGGGGACGCCGAGGACGTCCGTCCCCCTACCCCCTCCCCTGCCCCTGCCTCTGCCAGATCCCTTGCAGCCGAGCAGCGCGAGCAGGCTTCTTCGTCGGCCAGCGGCGTCACCGCTGTGGCGTGGGGAGAAGGGGAGAAGTGGGGCGTCGCAGGGGAGAAGTGGGGCGTCGCCTATGGCGCCGGCCAAGGGCGTCACCGGTGGCCGACGAGACGCCACGCAAGTCTGCATGGGAGCAAAGTCGACGCCGACTAGGGAGCAGCACGCAGAGGAGGTGCAGTTGTCTTTAGTAAGTGCTGTCTGTAGCTATTCCATGGCTTGCTGATCAAGGGCGTATCCTTTTTTAGTAGGTCGGTCAGTGGAGCTACAGCACAAACCTGTTTTAGTAGTTGGCAAAGCTTAGGAATTGCTGCAATTCATTTATGTTCTCAGGTACTTCCCACTTTTTAATGGCTTCAATCTTCCGCGAATCCACGTGTACACCCTCCGCTCTCACCATGTGCTCGAGAAACTGCACCTTCTTTCGTGCAAAGTCGCTCTTTGATAGCTTCACGTAGAACTTATTTTTCCGCAGGATCTCGAACACCTTCCGCAGATGCTCCATTTGCTCCTTCATGTTCTTGGAGTAGATGAGTATGTCGTCCAGGTACACCACTACGCACTCGTCCAGCAGGGGTCAACGGATATGGTTCATTTCCGCCTGGAACATTGCTGGTGCGTTGCAGAGTCTGAACGGTATCACAAAGCATTGGTAGGAGCCGTATCTGGTACGTAACATCGTCTTGTGGATCGAGTTGTCCGCCATCTTAATCTGCAAGAAACCCGTCCGTAGGTCAAGCTTCGAAAAGACTGTTGCACTACGCAGTTGGTCCAATCTGAAGGTCGTCTATGCGCGGTATGGGATATCAGTTTTTGACTGTCCGTTTGTTCAGTGCGCGGTAGTCGATGCACATCCGTAAACTGCCGTCTGGTTTTGGAGTGAAGAGAACTGGTGCATCGTAGGAAGAGGTGGATGGGCGGATCAGATGTCGCTCAAGTAGATCTTCGATATGTTTTTTCACATCTGTCAGTTCGGTCGGACTCAGTCGGTATGGTGCACGTGAGACGGGTTTTGTCAGTAATAACGGACTGGAATGACTGTACTAACAGAAGGATGGATACAAATAGGAAACCCTAATCCAGTGTACCCCCTAAGGTATCACCCACTACTGCCTACAATCATATAAACATATAATGTTTGACACACCCCCATAGGCAAAGTGGGGGAGACCTAGGGGTCACAAGACCAGTCAAGGCAAAGCAAGGCAAAACAAGCTCAGGGTGGATCTCGAGGATTCCACACAAATTCCGAGCACAAGCTAGTGGTCACAAGACCAGTTCACATGCAGGTTTATAACAGAGCAAGAGATATAGTGATCACAACCTAGCAAGAGTAAACATGCAGGTATAGATATATATAGTGATCACAGTACAAGCAAAGTCAAGAGGTAAGCAAGTGAGGTCCAGTAGGCACAAGGCCTAGTAGAGTGCAGAAGCGCTGATGGTCACGAGGCTGAAGCGCCTTGGTGAACACATCAGCAGTGTTGGCCTCAGTGGCCACGTAGCGAATACAAAGCTGACCGCGCTGCTGCAGCTCACGAGCAAGGAAGTACCGCAGGGCGATGTGCTTCGTTCTGTGCTCCAGTCTGTGCTCCTCACACAAGGCAATGGCAGCCTTGTTGTCGACGTATAGGTTGAGGAGAACGAGGCCGCTCTCCGAGGTCGGTCAGCAGGTAGGTCAGCCAGCGTAGCTCCTGGGCAGCCATGGCTGTAGCGTAGATCTCAGCCTCGCAACTGGAGCCGAGAACAGAAGAAGAGCGTGTAGAGCGCCAAGAAACTGAGCCAGAGCCAAGGCTGAAGGTGTAACCCTGAGACGACCGCTGAGTGGCCTGGTCGTCTGCCCAAGAAGCGTCTGAGTGCCCTGTGAGAACAACTCGGTCTCGCCCTCCAAGCACAAGCCCCATGCCCGATGTACTGCACAAGTAGCGCAACACCCTCTTAGCGGCATCCATGTGCTCCTTCCTGTGACGGCCAGGAGCGACATAGCGTGCAAGGATGCTAAGAGGGTATGCAAGGTCAGGTCGAGTGCAGGTCATCAGGTACATGAGGCAGCCCACAAGCTCTGGATACGGGCCACTCGGCTCTACGGACTCATCCGAAGGCAGAGCTGAGAGCGAGTGACCGGTAGGTAGAGGAGTGGACTGAGGCGAGGAGTACGTGAAGCGGAAGCGCTGGAGAACCTGCTGCACCATGTGTGACTGAGTTAGGGTGATGGTGCGCCGTGCTCTGTCCCGGGTGATCCGCAAGCCAAGATAGCTTGTCAGCTCACCCAGGTCTGTGCACGTGTGTCTCCTCTGCAGCTCCGACTTCACGTAGGCGAGTCCTGCAGTGTCAGCAGTGGCAAAGACCAAGTCGTCGACGTACACGAGGATGTAGAACGGCGGCAGCGACGTGTCTGTGCGCAGGAACAGCGACGGGTCAGCTGTAGAAGGCGCGAACCCAAGAGCCGCAAGTGTAGTCCTCAGTGTGTCGTGCCACTCACGCGGAGCCTGGCGGAGACCGTAGACCGGCCGCTGAAGCCTCCACTGGGTACCAGGAGGAAACGACCCAGTGAAGCCAGGTGGGCGGCGCAGCCAGATCTCCTCGTGCAGGCTGCCCTGCAAGAAAGCAGTGCTGAAGTCAAGTGAGTGAAGCTCGTAGTCGCGGTGAGCGGCAACGTGCAGCAGCACCCGAAGAGTAGTCATCTTCGGGGTGGGGGAGAAGGTCTGGAAGAAGTCAACTCCCTCTCGCTGACTGAAGCCTCGAGCCACGTAACGCGCCTTGAAGACAGGCGGAGAACCCGGCGGCCGCTTCACCCTGAAAATCCACATGCCACTGACGATGTTCGCCCCAGGAGGGGGAACCTCGTCGACGTAGGTGCGTGTGGACTTCCAGGAAGCCATCTCGGCGTCCATGGCTGTCTGCCACTGAGAGGAGTAGGGACCCGCCATCGCCTCAGCGTAAGTGCGCGGGGTCGGGATGTCTGGTGCATCCGAGTCTCCCTCAGGGGCAACTAGCAAGGACACGAGACGGGGCAAAGCAGCAGCAAGACACTGGAACTCCTCCTGTCTGTCCTCAAGGACGTCCGTGCCAAAAGCACACTCACCCCCGACGGACGGAGGACAGACAGACTCAGACTCAGACTCAGCAACAAGGCTAGCAGCGTAGTCTAGACGACAGGCAACAGCAAAGTCAACCAACTCAGCGACCAGAGCAGACGCAGCCGAGGACTCAAAGGAAGGGTCAGTGACAACAGTAGCAAGGAGACGCGTGACAGTAGGGTGCTCAGCACGATACCGGTCAGACTCAGGGTCCGGAACGGCAGGCAAAGAGGACGCAGGAGGAGACGGTAGAGGGACACGCTGAGGAGCAGTAGAGGGACGCAGAGTCATGTAGTGAGTGCCTGGGACAGGAGGAGGACGCTCACGACGGACACGACTACCAGTGCGAGCAGGACGAACAGGCGACGCAGGACGAGACTCAGGCTCACGACGCTCTGTAAGACCTCCTGTGGGACCAGTGTAAGGAGGGGGAGCAGGGAGAGGCGAGGTAGACGGTAACTGTGACTGCGGCTGGACAGGTGGAGGACACTCTACGGAGGGAGGAGGACAAGGAGGAGGAGCCTGCCCAAGAACCTGCTGAAGGAGCGGTACGAAGTACGGTCGCGGCCGCGCAGCGTCTCCGGAAGCAGAGGAGACTCCAGCGGCCGGGTCCTCAGTACCAGTAGGAGCTCCAGCGTCCGGGTCCACAGCACCAGCAGTAGCTCCACCGGCCGGGTCCTCAGCACCAGTAGTAGCTCCAACGCCCGGGTCCTCAGCAACAGCAGCAGTGCCACCGCTCGGGTCCTCAGCTCCAGCAGCAGCTCCACCGTCCGAGTCCTCAGCACCAGCAGCAGCTCCACCGGCCGGGTCCTCAGCACCAGCAGCAGCGCCACCGCCCGGGTCCTCAGCTCCAGTAGCAGCTCCAACGTCCGAGTCCTCAGCACCAGCAGCAGCTCCACCAGGCGGGTCCGCAGCACCAGCAGCAGCTCCCACGTCCGGGTCCTCAGCACCAGCAGCAGCGCCACCCCCAGGGTCCGCAGCACCAGGAGCACCACTCCGAAGACTGCAGCGCCGTGTGTACCACTCGCGGATCTGCTGAATGGGGGGGAGCTCCTGGGTAGGAGGGGAAGTACCGGGACGAGCTCCAGCAGCACCTCTCTGGAGGCGGCAGTACTCGAGGTACCTCTCCTGCAGCTGCTGGGAGGAGAGGGCTCCTCCAGGTGTAGCACGCTCAGGCTCAGCACCCCCAGACTCAGCACCCCCAGGCTCAGCACCTCCAGGCTCCGCACCTCCAGGCTCCGCACCTCCTGGCTCAGCACCCCCAGGCTCCGCACCCCCAGACTCAGCACTCCCAGGCTCAGCACCCCCAGACGCAGCACCCCCAGGCTCAGCACCCCCAGACGCAGCACCCCCAGGCTCAGCACCCCTAGCAGGACGAGAGTCAACAGCTACCTCGACAGGCTCACCCGGGTCTACCTGGGACACACCTGAGGGAGCGGCACCCTGAGGGGGGAGGGGGTCTGGTACCTCAGCACCTGGAGCGAGGAAGAGAGGCGGGGGGGGGAGCGGGGCAGTGCGGTAGGGGAAGAGGCGGTAGTAGGGGACGGACTCGTCAAAAGTGACGTCCTGAGAGGCCAGGACACGACGCGAGGTGGGGTGGTAGAACTGCCAGCCAGGGGCGTCCGGGACAAAGCCAAGGAAGACGCAGGGGACAGCGCGACGCGAGAGCTTGTCCGCGGACGTGTCGCGGACAAAAGCTCGGGATCCCCAGACCCGAAAACGCGACGCATCGCCAGCCTCTCCCGTCCAACGCAGTGTCGGAGAAGTCTCGGGCAAGGAGACACGGGGCCAGAGGTTGAGCTGATGCGCAGCGTATTGGACTGCAAACGGCCACAGAAAATGGGGGGCAGCCGCATGGCTCAAGGAGGTACGAGCGACCTCCATGACCAGACCAATGCGGCGCTCAGCAACCCCATTCTGCTGTGGAGAGGCCGGAAGCGTGTACGACTGCTCAATGCCCTCCTGCTGACAGAAGGCCTCCAATAGGCCAGAGGAAAACTCCCCACCTCTGTCAGAGTGCAGACGCAGGACAGGGAAGTCGGAGCGGAAACGCTCACGGAGCTGGAGACGAGATCTGCGGATCCAGGGGATCAAGACATCAGGGACGTCACCCTTGGCGCGCAAGGGGAAGACCGTGGTGTAGCGCGAGAAGTCGTCAACAACAATCAGGAAGTACCTCTCCTGACCCTGACCACGGACGCGGGCTGGGCCCCACACGTCCATGTGGAGCGTCTGCAAGGGAGCAGTCGTCGGGGGAAAGGAGGAGGAGTGAGGAGCGGCGCGCTGCCGTCCCTCGACACAGGGAATACAGGGAGGAGCAGGCGAGTCGGGAAGGGGAGGGAGCACCCTGGGAAGACCAGCAACAAGGTCCCGTTTGTGCATGGCCCGAAGGCGCTGCACAGACGGGTGACCAAGGCGGTGGTGCCAAAGGACAGTCTCATGTGCCAGAGAGCGACACGAGCAGGGGGCGGACAGCTGACCTGACGCAAACGCAGACGCGGACGCAGCTACCTGAGGGGACTCAGTGGTCAGTGTGTAGAGGTCCGACCCCGGCTCCCGAGTGAAGGTAGCCAGGTGGCGACCCGTCCGAGCACACGTGCAGTGTGTCACGCGCTCGTAGGCAGGGGTGAACTGGTGAACACCCCCGTCCTGGAGCGCACTACCTGCCACCAAGTTCGTAGAGAACGAGGGGAGGTAGAGACCTGACAGCGTGCCGGACGGGACCGCCGGACAAGGAAGGACAGTGGAGGAGGTCGCAATGACCGGACCCCCAGAGGGGTCAGCAAGGGAGACAGCAACTGGCCGAGCGAGTGGCTCAAGGACAGTGCGGTCACGAAAGAAGGAGCGAGAAGCACCTGAGTCCAGTGTGAAGGTGTGCAGTGCTGCAGTCGACTCAGTACCAGGGGGCACGGACGCACGAGCACCTAGGGCAGCGGCCTCACCAGGACCTGTGGGAGCAGACGCACTAGCACCTAGAGCGGCAGCCGGACTGGCCTGAATGCCCGGGTCGGGCGGAACACGCAAGTACTGAGCACCCTCTCCACTAATAGACATCGCATACATGGCAGTGAGAATAGCATCAAAGTCTAAAGCCCAAATATCAACGCCCCTCTTTTCCAGATCAGCCCAGCGCGGCAGCTCAGTGGCAGCAGGAAACTGAGTGCGCCACGCGTCGTTAAGGCGCGCGAAGCAGCGCTGCGTGGGGTGCGGCCTCCCACACTGCTGGCCGCTGCGGTCACCTGTGCGAATGACGTACGTGCAGGTAACGCTACGCTGCGCATACCACTCACGGGCGGCCTGAAGTGTCGGGGCGGGCTGCTGACTCTGCCCTCCGCCAGTGCCTCCACGACCACCACCCCCACCGCCGCCGCCCCGGCCACCTCCAGTCCTGCCGCCGCCACGACCACCTCCGCCTCCGCTGCCGCCTCCACCACCACTCCCGCCGCTGCTGTCTCCTCCCCCACTGCCGCCACTAGTCTCCCCAGCCGCGCCTCCACTCGCACCGCCTCCACCCCCACCTCCTCCGCCACCACCCCCACCCCTGCCCCCCTTGTTCCTGCGGCGCCCGCTCGAAGCAGACGCGGTCCCGACCTTCTCAGCACCAAGAAGGTCGACAGCAGCAGCAGAGGCGACAGAGGGGAGGAGGGGGGAAGGGGAACACCCCTCAAAGAACGGGGTGCGGGGGTCGCCACGAGAGGTGCCTACAGCGACGATGCTCGCCTCAGCTGCAAGCAGTTCCTTCTCGAGGAGGGCAACAGTGAGCTCAGTGGGGGAGCGAGAGAGGAAGTGGTCCCTGACTGCGCGCAGAGAGTCAGGGAGGCGGGTGACGATGTGGTAGAGAGTGATCCAGAGCGGGGGGGGGTTGCTAGTGAGAAACTCGGCAGGCATAGCAGCGCGAAAGCGGGCCTCACTAGTCTTAAGGTGGGTGATGAGGTCTGCGACAGTGTGAAAGGAGGCTAGGTCGGGGAACAGGTAGGGGAGAGTGAGGCGGCCTAGCGTGGCAGAAGCGGGTGAGGAGTAGCGGGCAACTACAGCGGTGTAGAGGTCCTTAGCAGTCTTGCACTGGCCGAAGTGCTCGCGCTCGTCTAGCGGCAGGGAGTTGCGAATAGCAAAGCGAGCGTGCGCATCACGGGTCTGCCACTGGGAACGCAGAGTGCTGTCAGCAGACGAGTCAGGGGCAGTGGCATGGCCTAGGGCATGGTCGTACAGTGAGATATCTTCCTTGGCAGTGAGCTGTAGGAACAGGTGCAGGTCATCGAGCCAGGTTTCGAACTTCACTGGACGGCCCTCGGCATCGAAAGCTAGAACTGGCGGACTAGCCATAGTGACAGTAGCAGTAGTAGTAGTGGCAGTAGTAACAGTAGTAGTAGGAAGCGTGGCAGCAGGAACTGCAACGGCGCACTGGTGGCAGCTGCAGTGGTAGCAGTGTGCGCGGTAGGTAGAAAAGAAACAGCAGTGAGATCGAGTGCCTCGCGGGCAGCAGCGGTGCACAAGCAGCAGCGGAAGCAGCGGCGTACTAACGGCTGCGAGCAGGCGACGAGCGGCTGCGGGCGGGCAGCCGCTGCGACGGCGGGCTGCGGGCCTGCGGGGCGTGCGCGAGCGGCAGCGGCTGCTGGCCTGCGGCGCACTAGCGGTAGCGGGCGACTCGCGGGCGGCGGCTGCAAAGGCGCACGGGCGGCAGCGGCTTATGCGCACGGGCAGCAGCGCCGACAGCGCACGGGCGGCTGCAGCAGCGAGCGGTGCGCAAGCAGCAGCGGCAGCAGCGCACAGGTGGCAGCGGCGTCGGTGCACGGGCGGCAGCGGCGTCGGCGGACGGGCGGCTGCGGGCAACGGGCGTGCGGCAGCTGCGGCGGCGAGCTGCGGGCCTGCGGGGCCACGGCGGGGTGCGCGCGAGCGGGCGACGGGCGGCTGCAGCAGCGGGCGCGTCAGCGAGGCGCACGAGCAGCGCGCGGGCAGCGTGCGGGGCCGCGCGTAAAGAAAAACAGCCGCGCGCGTGCGGCTAGCGGGGCGCGCGCAGCGAAATCGACCGCGCGCGGGCGGGTAGCGGGATACGCGCGCTAAAAAAAGAAATCGAGTCGCGCGCGGGCGGCTGGCGGGCTGCGCGCGCGCGGTAGGTAGGAGGCGCACGAGGGCGCGTAGGCGCACGAGGCGCACAGTAGGTAGGTAGGTAACGGTGGGCCCTAAGAACGGTCCTAGCGAAGGACCTGCTCTGAAACCATGTCAGTAATAACGGACTGGAATGACTGTACTAACAGAAGGATGGATACAAATAGGAAACCCTAATCCAGTGTACCCCCTAAGGTATCACCCACTACTGCCTACAATCATATAAACATATAATGTTTGACAGGTTTTGCACCTGGTTCCTCCACGATCTCGTGCTCGTGGGTGCGCGCTGGAGGTACGCCTGCATGTAGGTCATCGGGCATGATATTTTTGTACTGCTCCAAGACCTCCTTCACTGGTGCATGTAGCTCCGAACTCTGCTTCTCCTCCTCTGCTGCCACCATGACCAGTGCTAAGTAACCTGTGTTACTCTTGTTCACCATCCGTTCAAATCGTGCCAGTGTCATTTCAGGAACCATCCCCTGAATCCGTCCAGCTTCGCAGCTCCACACGTTTCCCGTTGTTGTAGATGCACGCCTTCCGATTGACCCAGTCGATCTCGGGGTTGAACTGCTTCAGGAAATCTCGCCCCAAGATGAAATCTAAACCCTTGATGTTCGTGATCGGCAACGTCACCTTCCATCTCAATGCATCTACGTGCAGCTGTAGTGATGCTTCGCGTTGGATGGGAAGTTTCGTACCGTCCACCATCGTTGCTGAAAACCGGGTCTCCTCCGCCTTCTCTCCAATTTTCTCCAACGTCCCACTGTTGCACACCGAGTGAAATGCCCCGCTGTCCACCAGAGCCTGGAGGCGTCGTCCTTTGCATAACACCTCGAGGAGTAGTGGTTTCTGTTGCACTGAGTAGCCGAAGATAGTCTCTTTCATAGGATCACAGGGTACATCAAAATAATCACTATCAAATTAATAGTGCTTCTCTATTTCCTATACCCGACTCAACAATTTTTTTCTTCCAAATTCACTTGGTGGGTAGGAGGATTTTTTCTGAGGCTTGTACAACTTCTTTTGAGCCTGGAGTTTTCCTCTAAGCCTTTGCAGCTGTGTAGGCTTCACCTGTGGGCAATGGGGAGCCTTAACACGGTGCTGCGGGGAGAGGATATTAACTCCACGGAACGCACAACCCTTTTCTACGCTCCGTAGTACTTTGCCCAACTTCTCAAATACCTGAATAGTTTCTAAAAGCTTTTTCTTGGCCTCTGATTCTCCCCTGAAATGTTCAAAGGCTTGAAAACCACGAGAAGGCTTTTTTAAAGTATCTATATAGGATAACTTGTATGAATTCTTAATTTTGTGGGTGTTGGGCTAGAGTTTCCCGGTCGATGCAAGGTCTTTTTTCGCGCAGTCTCCATTCGCCTCAGCAATTTCCCCTGATGGCGGCCGGTCGTGACGTTTATTATTCGCGCCATCATTTTCTCCTTTTTTCGCCCGCTCCGAAGTCGCCACGATATCGCCATGTTTCTCTTTTCGGATCTTTATGCGATCGCCAGGTCGATCCACCGGCTACTGGCGATTCCCATTTGTTTACTTTGGGGGTGCTCCACTGGTGCCGCCCAGCAATGCCGCACGTGCCTTCTTCATTTTGTAGCACGATAGTATTTGACGTCCGGCAGCGCCGCAGAATTCGCACTTTATTGGCTGCTGCTTCGCGTCAAATCTGATGATATCCATCGTTCGGCGCACATGGGGGGTGCCGATTGCTCCGTGCCAAATATTCGGTTTAACCAGTAGCGTCGTGTTTTGGGTTGACCACGCGTCAACGCGTCGTATCGTCCGGCTGCACGTACGAGGTCGCGGTAGCTTCTGTAGTTCGCTGCGATAACCTGCTGGCAAATCTCCATTTTGAAACCTTTGGTGTACGCTTGGATTTTTTTCACATTTGGTCAGGTCAGTGATGCGATTGAAAAGTTGTTCCACCTGCTGCGTGTACAGTGCTACACTCCCGGGTTGCTTGTGTCGGTCAATCTGCTGCTGCTCCATGTACATCGAATTTATGGGTTCAAATCTTTCAACGAGGACTGCCCAAAACTGCGCCCACGTTTTCTCCCCGCGGGCCACGTCAGTGTAGTAAATCCACTCGAGTGCAGGTCCTCGCAACAGTGTCACTGCGAGCGGAATCCTTGCTGCATCGTGTGTCGGGGTCGAACAGCCAATGGCCTCGAAATAAATTTCGAGGGTTGCGACGAATCGTTAAACGTCTGATCCCTTCGTTCTCGGATCGAACGCTTCGGGGAGCCTCGGGCGAGCTGCTTCGAGGTTCGGCGAAGGTGGTGCCATCGGTCTTTGAAATGTCGGTGTCTCTGCTGCTGCTGCTGTCGCTGCTGCATTCGCTGCTGCATTTACTGCTGCGGTGGCGGCTACCGATTGGTTCGTCAGGAGGGCCTCGATTTGCCGGATCGCCGCCTGCATCTGTTCCACGTCGGTGCGAAGGCTGGCTGTGAGGATCTGGTCCAGGAAATATAATTCTACTGAATGCTTCACCTGGCTACAAGGCGAGGCTATGTATGGGCTCAACACAAAGGCAGTAACCTTGGTGTTACTAGAAGGTTCCGTGGGTCGCGAAGCGTCCCGAACGGGCCCTTTTTGAATTCGGTAGAAGACAATTAGATGGCGACCGAAAAGCCTAGAATTCGGTGCACTCAACAACGTTGTTCGGTGCCTATAACTATAATCATATAGTAAAAGCAACGAACCTAGGAAATCTAGCAAAAGCAAGCAAAACAAAATAAAGCTAAGCTAGATAATGCATAATAAAGTATAATCAACCTAGTAGAGTCCAGCAAAGCCGTCGTACTCTCACACTGGCGGTGTCGTTGGTGGTCGCGTAATAGTCGCCTTGTCCCTCCATTTTCTGACATTGCACGTCCGAAAACCGAAAACAAGGGGGAGTGAAAAATACGGAACCGGTTTTACGTACCCGAAATCGGTGTTTACCACTTGTCGCCCCCGCGGTTTTTTGAAGACTCAGTTTTAATGGTCAAAAAACTTCGCGTGCAAATATGCTCTGATTACCAAGTGTGAGGATCGAGGATCGAGCCCTAAAACGAGAGTTTGGATTGATTGATTTAAGTGACACGAGGCTATATATAGTCTCGACACAGACAGGGCAGGTAACCCAGGCGTTACACGATGTTATGAGGGTCGCAAAGCGTCCCGAACAGAACCTTCCCAAACTCGGTAGAAAGCAATTCGGTGGAAACCGAAAAGGCTTGAGTTCGGCACGTGTAACCTGGTCCAGTGCTATAACTATAATTATGTATAGGAATGCACCAAACCTAGGAACTCAAGCAAATCTATGCATGATAAATAAAACCTAAGCTAGTAACAGCATAATAAAGTCCAGGCAAGCTAGCAAAGCCAGCATAAGCCGTCGTACTCGCACAATTTTCGTGGAGCCGGTGTCTCCTCGCGTACAGTAACCCTAAGCAAACCAAACCCTTCAATCCACATAACCTAATTGTGTTCGACCAGGTACTTCATTGTTTTTGGCCCATTGTAGAGGCTTGCCAGAGACAGCGAAGGGCCACGAGAGAGCCCCACGAGGAGCTGGCCCACCTTTTTAGAGTGGATGTCCACAATAGAATTCTTATATGCGCGGTGGTACAAGAGTTGTTTTCAGTGACATCGCATTCCACTACTAGGTGTTGACAGTCTTGCGGGCATTAGAATTCCGCTCCCTGTGGCGAGATGGAGCGACACAGGATGACGCTTAGCAAAAGTCGTTTCAGGATGCCGTCAGCTATGAGGTTCGTTGTAGGGATTCTCCTTATGCTCCCCCATCCCGCTCATCCTCCTCCACCCCCCCTGCTTCGCCCCTCTGCCACCCACCCCCGGCCACTCATTGCAGTGCAATTCCTGCAGGAGTGCCAGGCGACATGGGGGCAGAGCATCCCCGGGTGGAGTGGCGCGATTCTAGACTGCAGCAATGCCACGGGCCTCACGTATGACCCCTTCGGCATGATTGTGGCCTTGTGAGGCAATGGGATGGGAGGGAGGCGATGCAAGGGAGGCGGTGGGAGGAAGGCAATGGGAGTGAGAGGATGGGTGGTGATGGGAGCGAGAGGATGGGAGTGGCAGGTTGCGAGTGAGAGGCATGTGAGAGGATGTGAGTGAATGGGTGAGTGCAAGAGGGTCCTCTCCCCCATGCTGCACTTATTGCCTTCTTTGAAAGTTGATGCTCAGTCACCATCACTCACATGCATCATTCTCACGCCATGAATAAAACAGGCAACTCCGGAACTACAAACTGGGAGGGTCGATTCCAAACTCTCTCGGCAACCTCAGAAAGGTCACATATCTGTACGTCCTCATCGCCGTGTCACCTGGAGTATTTGCTGCTAGATTTTCTGCAACTTGGCACTCCAACTTTCAATAACGCAGCATAGCTGCGCTTCCCGTTCACTTAGACATGAGCCAGGTTTTTCTTACTTGGGCTACGCTCGTACCTCAGGCATATAGTCGAGGGAGAAAACCCTCGTGATTAGTGTTGTTTAGTTTCCCGTAACATGAAACTAGACTCGGCGGTTCACCATACCCGCCCCAACCCCAGTCACAAATCCTTCTCTGCAAAATGGCAGATCCCTGCAAATCTGGCAGCAATATCTCAATTTTCCTGCTCGCGACTCGACCGGACCAATTTTTATCTGTAAACCTCGCTAGAAACTCGCAGCAATTGAGTGAGAAAATCGAGTTGAGTTTTAACTTTTTACTCAACTAGAATGCTCATGTCTAGTTTCGTTCCACCATCTCTTCTCCACCCTACCTCTCCTCCTCCTGCTTTCTTTCCACCCTTCTTCCCACCACCATCCTTCTCCTAGCCTCCCTCTCTACAGACTGCACCTGCCTGGTAATTTTCATTTCCCCCCTCCCCCACTCACCACCTCTCACTTCTCCCCTTTCTCTCTATTCCCCTCAAACCACTCACCTTCTCCATTACCCCCTTGTGAAGAGTTCTTCTTTCTCAAAGCGTCGTTCAGGCCTAACTAAAGTCTGTGACCAGTTGTCACCAAGTGGCTGGCTTGGCTAGGTACGTGACTGACCAACCGAGCGGGGGCTGGGCTCGGGAAACCATCTAGCCCAGCCTCTGATGTGCATTGCTGCTTGCGGAGAGGCCACCCCGAGCCACTATCAAGGCTCTTGGCTTAGCAATTCGGCAAGTCTTGTAGCGGCTTGCCGGCAAAGAGTGGGAGCCTGAGTTTTGCTGGTAAACCTGGGGTAATAAAAACAGATTTAGGTTCTCTTTTCCAATAGAAGTTTTTTCTCATAATCACTCTCCCTCCACACGCTATGCATCACCATGTTCTACTGAACCGTGATTAGTTCAATTCCTTCAACATCCATCCGTTTTGATAGCTTCAAGTACAACTCGTAAAGTATGCTCTAGCTGAAGGAATCACCTCACCACTAGACTAGAGGCTCGGGTTGGGCGGCTTGTGGCCGGCCCTAAGTTGCAGTCTTGCAAAAGGTGCTCACGGCGTCTTGCGTCCTCCATCTGGACGCTGCGTCCAGACGCATGACGCACGCGAAGTCGCAGGACGCATAGCGGATTTTTTTCCGGGCTGCCCGAGAAAAAAAAATCAGCCCGCACCCATTCGCGATTTCGACGCCAATGTTAGATCCGCGAATTCGTCACTCCATGGGAGCGATTTTGCCAAGCAAAATCGCAAACGATCGGGAGCCATTTTGCTAATTTTGCAAAGCAAAATTGCTAGCAAACCATTATTCCCCTAACCACCACACATTACTGCACTGCATCTCCTTCCCCCCAACCTTGTCGACCTGAACCCAATGTAAGAAGAGAATCAGGTCAACATTCAGAGCTTTCTCTCCTAGTCGACCTGATTCTCGTTCGAAAACTCTAAAGCTCGGTTTAACTATGTGTGTAAAAATCTGGTGTGTAGGGCAGGTTTTTAGGATCTACCATGTTCAATGTGGTTGCAATGTCTCAAAACCCCCTCTCCCCCCCCTCTTAGACGTTATTTTTACCTGCACGAACGTTTTTTACCCTGCCCGGCCCTGCGTCTTTGTAGCGTCTCGGGGACCCCTTAGGGAGTATTCCTATCCTCCTATCAATCTGACCTCCTATCAAGCTCACACTGGAAAATTCCCCTAAACCCAAAACCTCTCGCTACTTTCGCCTGACAAAAAGTACAATCTTGATAGAAGGTGGTCTGACAGGAGGCCGTAGGAATACGCCCTTAGACTGCGTCCTGCATTTAAGACGCTGCATTTGGACGCAGGACGCGCCTTCTGCAACATAGGGCCGGCCAGCTCTCATCTCAACCGTAATGGCCTTTTTACAAGCCAGGCTGGATCGGCTCGTGTTGAACCGACCTGGCACAATTCGGGATAAGCAAAAAGCACATCCCCGTTCGAGCCAAGCAGGATAGGAATACGAATACGAATAGTTTTCCTAGATATTCTCCGAATACTGGGTGGTTTCTTATTTGACCGAATACTGACCCAACACGGAATACGAATAAGCTTCGAATATTGACCCGAAACCGAATACGAATACGAATCGAATATTATCGAATCGGAATCGAATACGAATAAGTGTCGAGCAATAAGATGTTTTGTATAGCCATGTCGAACGGCTAATGCATGTTCGACACAGGGTGATACAATGCATCTCTTAATATCAACACCACGGCTCAATCCCGCACCATGAGCCTTCGCTAACCAAGCTCAGCAATTATCTTGCTCGACTTTTGGGCACGGCTTTCATGAGGCCTCTTGTATGTAAACAGATTGCCAAAAATGATAGCCACATGTGTGGGGGGGGGAGGGGGGAGGAGGGGGGGGGGGGGGGGGGGGGGGGGGGGGGGGAAGACGTAATGGTAGAATACCGAATAGTAACGAATACCCCGAATATCCGTTACCCGATTATTCTACATCCACGAATACTCGTGATGCGAATATTTTCGAATACACGACCATTTCTTATACTCTCAAATGCAGGTATTTGAAGGAATATCAAAAAATTCTTGAAAATATAAATATTATTGTACAGGCTTACTCAGACCCATGCTGAAGCCTATGGCTAAGGGGTTGCACGATGGTGGTCAATGAGCCGTTGGCTGGACTGGATTGGAAGGGTGGATGGCGTCGATTGAGTTCAAGCAACACCTTTCTCCCTTGTGGTTTGCTCAACTTGTCTTCTCCGACAGCCTCCCTCTGCCCTCCTTGCTGCCGTTGTGCCCCCTCACAGGGATCTTGCAAGCAACCAGCTGCCTGGCAGCATCCCTGCCACCGTGACTGCTCTCAGTCTGCTGAAATTTCTGTGAATCTCACGTACACCACTTAAGTCCCTACTGTTAATGTTAGCCCTCAATCTCACATTTGTACTTGTACTTTTTGTATCTTGGTTTAGTCTTGGTGTTTGATTGGGTGTACACCCACATCCCAACCAAACCCAAATGTAATCTCCAAGCAATCTCCAACCCACCAATTGGAGATTGCCTTGGGATTACCCTCGATTCCCTAGGATTGCCCCTGATTCCCTTCTCATCCATCCCTTGCTCATTTCTGATGTACTTAAAGAGCTTTGAGCTCACTACTAATTTATCCATCTAAGCCTAAGTTCTGACATGGTATCAGAGCCCTTCAACCGCACCGCGGATCGCATCTCTACGCGTCCACAAACCTCGGCGTTGCGCCGGTGACACGACATCGTTCGCGCCGGCATCTGCACTTCTACCCCTATCCCCCTTCTTGCAACTGAACAGGTTGCAGCAGCGCAGCCGAACAGCTAGCCGCGAAGCTGAGCAGCCGTGTAACCGCGATAGCCGAGCAGAAGTGTAGCCGTGAAGCCGAGGGTGGTGTGTGAGGGGCTATGTGGGAACAGGTTAGCTTTACCGAAATCGACGATTTAACCTAATCTCGATGCCTGAAAAGTCCTTCTACGGGATTCCGCAACCGACATTGACGATTTTTGCTTTGCGGGTCCGTCGGATTTCGAACAATCGCTTGATGAGCGCCGCTCGTTTAGGTCACCGAAGTTCTTATCGACGCTTCGCGCGAAAACCCCATCACCCCAATCCGCCTGAAGCCGATGGCTCTAGCTCCAACTTCAAGGCATGGAGCTACGGAGTTGACAAGCACCTCCTAAGTCGAGACGTGCAGGAATTGGACCTCAAGGACGTCCTCCTCAACCGTGGCAAGGGAAAATAGCCCTTCTCCCCGTGAGCCGACTGAACCCGTAGTGATACTGACATAAGGGCGTACGAGGAATGTTGAAAGTACCGAAAATGGGAGAAGGCTGATGCTGCTATTATCATCACCTCCACCCCTCCCGAACTTGTCAACACGTTCCACAACTACCCTACCTCCAACGCCATCTGGAAGTATCTCCAGGATCGGTTCATGAACAAGAAGTAGTAGTTGGAGTTGCCATCCTCATCCCCAGCATGTTCCAGGTCCGCCTTGAGGATTGCTCGGGGAATGGCCGACTACCTGCCAAGGTTCAGACCATTCATGGCGGAACTCAAGGAGCTGGTATAGTCTTTCCCGAACAAGCCCCTTCAGCTGCCCTTCTGTTGGTCTCACCTCGGCATATGAAGTCACGAGGAAGATGCTCCTCACGCTCTCAGCGGAAGACCTCACTTTGGCTAAGGTCTCCTCCGCACTCCTCTCTGCCGAGAGAGACTCCACGGCTCAAGCCGGCTTACGCCATCCGTGCTCCCGTGCCTCAAGCAAGTGTTGCCTTGGCAACTTCAGCGAAACCACTTCCCTCCGTGCACCACGTCGTCAAGTATGGCAACCGCAAGGGACAAGTGTGTGGTGGCACTAACCACCCCCTCCAGGATCGGTTCAGGAACAAGACGGTAGTTGGAGTTGCCATCCTCATCCCCAGCATGTTCCAGGTCCGCCTTGAGGATTGCTCGGGAATGGCCGACTACATTGCCAAGGTGCAGACCATTCATGGCGAACTCAAGGAGCTGGGTATAGTCTTTCCCGAACAAGCCCCTTCAGCTGCCCTTCTTGTTGGTCTCACCTCGGCATATGAAGTCACGAGGAAGATGCTCCTCACGCTCTCAGCGGAAGACCTCACTTTGGCTAAGGTCTCCTCCGCACTCCTCTCTGCCGAGAGAGACTCCACGGCTCAAGCCAAGGCTTACGCCATCCGTGCTCCCGTGCCTCAAGCAAGTGTTGCCTTGGCACCCTTCCAGCGAAACCACTTCCCTCCGTGCACCACGTCGTCAAGTATGGCAACCGCAAGGGACAAGTGTGTGGTGGCACTAACCACCCCCTTGCTACGTGCTTCAAGAAGAAATATGACAAATGGTATGCCATCCACGGAGTAGATATGAAGCCGCCAAACTGGATGCGCCCTCGTAAGGCCAACCTAGTTGAGGTCCAGGACCCCGCTTCGGCTAGTGCTAGTGATAGTGCTCCTGCTGATGTGCGTATCAACCTGTTGTTCCCCTTGCACTGCCATGATTAATGAAGCAACCTCCCAGTACATCGGCTCATCACAAGCACCACAATACATAGAATTGACACTCGACGACAGCAGGGCCACTCACACTGTGCTCAAGGAGACACTCTCCTTCAAACCCTACGCAACACCCATTCCTCTCTTGGAAGCTTATTCAAGCTTCACCACTCTTGCCAAGGGTACATCCACAGTCCCGTGCCCCGCCTTCCCATCTGGCACTGTCACTGGCATGTGCGTGCCTTCACTACGCCACAATCTAGTGGCTCAAACGGAAATTCAAGAGGCGGGGCTACGCACCATCTTCTCGGAGAACGAGGACTATTGCGACATCATCGATCCACTCACACAAAAAAGGTCCTGGCTCGCTTACCCTCAATAGCAGCGGCCTTTACACGCTGCGCATACCTATCCCACAGGTGTCAACCACCCAAGCACAGGCCACTACTACACCATGCTCATGTCGCGTCTTCTCCACCGACCATCCTCTATCACCATCAGCTCGGGCACCCAAACTTCCGCACGCTTGCTGACATGGCCTCCAAGAAGGTTCTTCTCGGCCTGCCAGCCTCACTTCCTCCACCACCTGACTGACCCGCTCCCACGTGCCTTGACTGCACCAAGAGCAAACTGCGCCAACAGCCCGACCCTGCCTCACCCTCAGTCGCAGCAGCACCACTGGACCTAGTGCACATGAACGTTTGGGGCCTTGCCCCTGTTCACGCACGAGTGGGCCATCGCTACTTCCTTGTTTAGTTGATGCCCACTCTCGCTACGTCTCTGTTCACCCTCCTCCACACTAAGGCTGATGTTCCAGACATCATCATGGCGTGGGTCAATCAGGCATAGACCACCTTTGACCGCAAGGTCAAGCGCCTTCACTCGGATGGGGGGGGTGAATTTTGCATCGACAAGCTCAAAGCTTTTGCTCCTCATAAGGCATCCAGCAAAACTTCACCCTTCCTGACAGCCCGCAGCAGAACGGCATAGTAGAGAGCCGCAACCACACCCTGGTGCAGATCACTCGGTGCCTCCTTAGCCTCCAACGCTCCACTCTCTCTCTGGGGTACGCCCTCTACCATGCCGCCCTCCTCTACAACCTTTACCCCCACCCGCATCTTCCAGACACCCACTGCATCTTTCGAGAAAACACCCACTGCTCGCTCTCTTCGCGTCTGGGGGTGCACCGCCTATGTCCTCCTCAACCCTCAGGCTAGGCGGCTGCACGGCGGCAAACTCGGTCTTAAGACTCAAACGTGCATCTACCTTGGGCACAACGCCGACTACCCTGACTATCCCTTCCTCAACCCCTCCACTCAACAGTTGTCTGGAGTCGCGACGTTGTCTTTGAAGACCCGCCCATTCTACTCCACCTCGGGACGGGATCCTCCCTCCGACCCGGCCTCTCTCGTGTGGGCGGACTTTGATGCGCCTCCTGAACTCCCGCCTGCTCCGACCCCCTCACCCCAACTTCTCCTGCCATCGCACCATCCCCCTCTGAGGTCTCTGACCCGACCTCCCCGTTGTCCTCGGCAGCTGCTCCTCCATCCCTCTCACCTCCCACTCCACCACCTGCGCTGCCACCTTCGAGCGCACCAATCATATACCATCGGCAGTCGAACCCTCCGACCCCACCTCCTCCCCCCGTCCCCTTTCCACCCAGGAGCCCACTCTCCACCGCCGCCCGAACTGAACACGTACCAGCGGCGGCCCATTCCCTGCCCAAGCCTCCTAAATCAACCCCTCCGACACCACCTGCTCCACCCTATTTTCCGGTGGCTCATGGCACTCGTTCGCATGGCCCTGCTCCTCCACTGGCACTGGCCATTTGATGCTCAGCGATCACTCGGATCCTCCTGCCGGCTGGGATGTGCCCTCTACCCTTCTGGAAGACAGGCATGAGGAGCTGTGGTATCTTCACGCAGTCATTCCCCAGCTCTCGCACATCCTCCCCGACATCACTGAACACCCTCACTCAACTTCATGGAGAACCCGACCATCCCCATCCCTCTCATTGTCCAAGAGGCTCTCTTGGGTCCCCATGCTGCCGAATGGCATGCTGCCATGGAAGCTGGGATTGATGCCTTCACTCGCAACCACTCCTTCGACGACGAAAACCCACCTCCACGAGTTAACATCGTTGGGTGGCAAATGGCTGTTTCGAGTGAAACAAGCTTCCGGACTAGGCCCCAGTGTTCAAAGCGCGTTACGTGGCCAAGGGATTCACCCAGCAGCAGTACATGGATTTCTTCAAGACAAGGACGCCTCAAGGAGACTGTATTCATGGATCGACTTGAAGGCTTGCCAGGAGAGTTCCCTCCCAACATTGTCTGGAAGCTGAATCGCCCTGTCTACGGCCTCAAGCAAGCCCCTCGTGAATGGCACAACAAAGTGAAAGAAGTCCTTCGTCTCACTGGACTTTCACCCATCCTTTGCCGACCCTCTTCATTCGTCGCCATTCTGAGCCATTCTACATCCTTGTCTACGTCGATGACTTCATCCTCGTTGCCGAGAACTCGGCCCAGATGGCGTTTGTTTAGGAGGCCCTAAGCAAGGCCCTCTTGATGAAAGACCTCGGTGACCTCAAACACTACGTGGAAATGGAGATTACTCGTGATCGCCAGGCTCGCACCATCTCTCTTTCCCAGGAGTTCTACATCAACAATGTGCTCAAGCGGTTTGAGTTTGGAGTTGGAGCTGTGCACACCTATAGCCATCCTATTGCCGCTGCAACACCTCCTCACTGCCCCAGCTATACCCACACCAGAGGCATGCACCGAGACGTACCCAGAGCTTGTTGGGTCCCTCATGTCTGCCATGATGTGCACCCGGCCTGACTTGGCATACCCTGTCAGTGTCCTCTCTCGCTATGTGGCTCCTGGGCACTTCACAGACCTTCATTGGAGAGCGGAAAAGCGGGTGGCGGGTACTGCGCTATCTGTACGGCACCAAGTCCCATGTCCTCACCCTAGGTGGTCTTCTTTCTCCTCCTCGACTGGAAGGTTACACAGACTCCTCCTGGGCGGATGACCAGACCGACCGACGCTCCTCCCAAGGCTACTGCTTCACCCTTGGGAGCGGGATTGTCAGCTGGCGCTCCACCCAGTCGTTTGCAGTCTCACTCTCTCCTGTGAGGCCGAGCTCTATGCTGGCACCATGGCGGCTCAGAAGGCTCGCTGGCTCACCTTCCTACTCCATGAGCTTGGCTTTCCTCAGCCCACTTCCACCCTCTGTGTGTGACAACTAGAGCACTATCCTCCTCTCCCAGGATCCCGTGTACCACACATGCACCAAGCACATCGAACTCCGACATTTCGTCATCCGTGACCTTGTCCAGCGAGAGCAGCTCTGACTGCAACTTGGCTGATCTATTCACAAGCCCCTTGGCAAGGTTCCTCACCATCGCCTTCTAGGTGCTATGGGGCTCTGCGCTCCACCTTCTCTCCCATGAGCTCGATTGACGCCTCTGGGGGGTTGTTAATGTTAGCCCTCGAGCTCATATTTGTACTTGTACTTTTTATAATCCTAGTTTAGTGTAGTTTGCATTTTGTGTTTGGTTGGGTGTACACCCACATCCCAACCAAACCCAAATGTAATCTCCAAGCAATCTCCAACCCACCAATTGGAGATTGCCTTGGGATTACCCTCGATTCCCTAGGATTGCCCCTGATTCCCTCCTCATCCATCCCTTGCTCATTCCCCACCAATTGGAGATTGCCTTGGGATTACCCTCGATTCCCTAGGATTGCCCCTGATTCCCTCCTCATCCATCCCTTGCTCATTCCTGATGTACTTAAAGAGCTTTGAGCTCACTACTAATGTATCAGTTCTAAGCCTAAGTTCTGACACCTACCACGTCTGTTGCTAGTTTTGGACCTCCCTCTCCCAGACCGTGTTCACTCTAGTCTTCTTCCTCTCCTTTGTTTCTGTAAAATCCAGACCTATGTGCACAATGTGCACAGGGAGAGGGAGGTTCAGAAATGTTGAAAAGGTTCTACAAACTGAAAGTTAACTGAAGTAATGAACTGAGTTGCAGAAGACGCTCAGGCCATCTCGCATCCTGCGTCTGGACGTTGCGTCCCGACGCAGGTCACCTGCCAAGACGCAGGACGCAAGGGGGATTTTTTTTCCAGGCAGACCGGGAAAAATTGTGAAATTCCCCCCCCCCCCCCCCCCCCCTCCCCCCACCTCCCCCAGCCCCCCCATTTCGCAATGTGATGTGATGTGACTTGTGACATTTATGTATGAAGGAAAAGTTGATTGCCTCAAATATAAACCATAAATTAGCTAGTGAACTAAACCTCCAGCAAAATTTAAGGAAAATAAGTACCCAACAGCAGTTTCGCCTTGCCTCTTTCTGTTGAACGCTCGATGACATGGCATGAGTGGAGGTGCAGTGAAATCATCAGGTGCAGCATATCATCGTTGGGTAACATCAAATAATCACAGCAAATTATGAAGCACAACAATGTTACCAGGTGCAGCTTTATTATAAGGCGCAGCGATATAATCAGGTGCAGCTATATTATGAGGCTCTGCATATTACCAGGTACATTAATACCATCAGCACCAGGTACGTAGAGCAAAGCAACGGTGCTGTACGACAATGGCTACGCAAATACTCGTAAGCGAAGAGATACTGTTGGGGCGGCTGGCTGGCAGGTTTGGATGAATAAGCGAGTGAGAGGGAGCTACGGCATGGGTGCGGCCATGTTCAGGGTCGGAGGCTCGATGCCAAGAGTTGGCTGTCTGATTGTGAGGTAAGTGGCAAGCGGTGTTGCAGCTTTGTCTCGGTGTGATCCATTCAAATTCTACAGTTTAGGGTTAGGGAATGGCTCACATTCCCGCATTGGCTGATGCAGCGGTGGGTTGGCAGTGAAGTGGCCGCCTTCGCCGCGTGCCTCTCACCCCGCAGCAGCTGCACGACTGGTACGGTCGCCGTCAGGGTCGTGCTGCTAGAGCCCGGGGCTGGACTACTGGAGGTGCTGGAGTCGCTGGTCCCGGAGGTGCTCGTACTGGAGGTACTGGAGGTGCTGGGGCTGGGGGTGATGCGTCTGGGGGGTGCCGCTCCTGGAGACGCTGAGGCCGGAGACCCTGGGACTGGAGGTGCTGGTTCTGGGGGTGCTGCTGCGGGAGACCCTGCGGTTGGAGACCCTAGGGCTGGGGGTGCCGGTTCTCGGGGTGCTGTTCCTGGTGACGCTGAGTCTGGAGGTGCTGGCGCTGGAGGTACCTTTTCTGCGGCGAACTTCTGGAGCTGCTGGAGGTGCTGGAGCGGCTGGAGGCGCTGGAGCTGCTGGAGGCGCTGGAGCTGCTGGAGGTGCTGGAGCGGCTGGAGGCGCTGGAGCTGCTGGAGGTGCTGGAGCTACTGGAGATCCTGGTACTGGTGCAGCTGCGCCGACACGACTGTTCTTCGCTCCGCCGTCTCCGTCTCTCGCCGCCGCCTGACTCTGCTCTTCGTCAGGTTGTTACTCTCCCGTCGTCTACTGGTCTTCTGTTACAGCCTGGCTCACCGCTACCTGCTCCCTCTCCTTACACTGAGCAGACAGGTAGTCCTGCTGAGCGTCGTGAGCCTGCGTCGCGTCCTGTCTTGCCTGTTCGTTCTGGTCGTACCGGTAGTCGTACCGTTGTCCGTCGTCCTTCCTCTACTCAACAGCCTTTCCTCTGCCTCTCCCCCTGCGTCCTCTCTGCCTGCCGTTCCGGACCTTGAGTCTGACCGGTTTCGTGCTGAGCACCTTACTGTCACGCGTCTGTTAGCCACTATTGTCACTGACCCGTCGTTTGAGTCTACTGCTGTGTCTGCCTTGATAGCTGAGCTTGTTGACTTTGCTGCTGCCTGTCGTCTAGACTACGCCGCTAGTCTTGTTGCTGAGTCTGAGTCTGTCTGTCCTCCGTCCGTCGGAGGTGAGTGTGCTCTTAGCACGGACGTCCTTGAGGACAGGCAGGAGGAGTTCCAGTGTCTTGCTGCTGCTTTACCTCATCTCGTGGCCATGCTGCTTGCCCCTGAGGGAGACCCGGATGCACTTGACATCCCGACTCCGCGCTCTTACGCGGAGGCGATAGAGGGTCCCTACTCCTCTCAGTGGCAGGCAGCCATGGACGCAGAGATGGCTTCCTGGAAGTCCACAGGCACCTACGTTGACGAGGTTCCCCCACCTGGGGCGAACATCGTCAGTGGCATGTGGATTTTCGGGGTGAAGCGGCCGCCGGGTTCTCCGCCTGTCTTCAAGGCGCGTTACGTGGCTCGAGGCTTCAGTCAGCGGCAGGGAGTTGACTACTTTCAGACCTTCTCTCCCACCCCGAAGATGACCACTCTTTGGGTGCTACTGCACATAGCCGCTCACCGTGACTACGAGCTTCACTCGCTTGACTTCAGCACAGCTTTCCTACAGGGCAGCCTGCACGAGGAGATCTGGCTGCGCCGTCCACCTGGCTTCACTGGGTCGTTTCCTCCTGGTACCCAGTGGAGCCTCCGGCGGCCAGTCTACGGTCTCCGCCAGGCGCCCCGTGAGTGGCACGACACACTGAGGACTACGCTTGCGGCTCTTGGGTTTGCTCCTTCTACAGCCGACCCGTCGCTGTTTCTACGCACCGACACCACTTTGCCGCCTTTCTATATCCGCGTGTACGTCGACGACTTGGTCTTCGCTACAGCTGACACTGCTGGACTCGCCCACGTGAAGTCCGAGCTGCAGAAGAGACACACGTGCACAGACCTGGGTGAACTGCGCAGCTATCTTGGCTTGCAGATCACTCGGGACAGAGCACGGCGCACCATCACTCTGACCCAGTCACACATGGTGCAGCAGGTCCTTCAGCGCTTCGACTTCACGTACTCCTCGCCTCAGGCCACTCCTCTGTCTACTCGCCACTCGCTCTCAGCTCTGCCTTCGGATGAGTCCGTAGAGCCGAGTGGCCCGTACCCAGAGCTTGTTGGCTGCCTCATGTACCTGATGACTTGCACTCGACCTGACCTGGCCTACCCTCTTAGCATTTTGGCACGCTATGTTGCTCCTGGGAGACACCGACCAGAGCACATGGCTGCAGCGAAGAGGGTGTTGCGCTACTTGTGCAGTACGTCAGGCATGGGGCTAGTGCTTGGAGGGCAGAGTCCAGTGGTCCTCACTGGTCACGCAGACGCGTCTTGGGTTGACGACTGGCTGCACAGCGGTTGTCACAGGGTTACACTTTCAGCCTTGGCTCCGGCTCTGTTTCGTGGCGGTCTACCCGCTCGTCCTCTGTTCTCAGCTCCAGCTGTGAGGCTGAGATCTACGCAGGAGCCATGGCTGCACAGGAGTTACGCTGGCTGACTAACCTTCTGACTGACCTGGGAGAGCCGCCTCGTTCTCCTCCAGTTCTGTACGTAGACAACAAGGCCATGCTCGCCTTGTGTCAGGAGCACAGACTAGAGCACAGAACGAAGCACATTGCTCTTCGCTACTTCCTTGCTCGTGAGCTGTAGCAGCGTGGTCAGCTGCGCCTTGCTTACGTGGCCACTCAGGCCAACACTGCTGATATCTTCACCAAGGCTCTTCCGCCTTGCGATCATCAGCGCTTTTGTACTATGCTAGGTCTTGTGCCTACTTGGCCTCACTTGCTCACTTCTTGACCTTGTTAAACTGTATTATGCTTGTAGGCTGTAGTGGGGTAGCCAATATGGGGTACAACCCCAACTAGGGTTTCCTATTTGTACCCTTGCTTCTTTCAATCCAACCATTCTTGCCTAGTTATTCTGAGATGGTATTCAGAGCAGGAGGTCCCTAGGACCTACCGACCGTTTTTTTTTTAAGGGCCCACCACCGCTCGCATGCGGTTACCACGCTACCCCGTGCCCTAGCCTCGTAGCGCCCTCGTGCGCCCTCGTTAGCGCCCTCGCGCGCCCCTCGTTAGCGCCCTCGCGCGCACCCTCGTTAGCGCCCTCGCGCGCCCCTTCGTTAGCGCCCTCGCGCGCCCCTTGCTAGCGCCCTCGCGCGCCCCTCACTAGCGCCCTCGCGCGCCCCTCGCCGAGCCGCCCGCTCGCAGCCCGCCCGCCCGCTCGCTGCCCACTTCGCGGCCCGCCCGCGACGCAGCCCGCCCGCCCGCTCGCTGCCCGCTTCGCGGCCCGCCCGCTTCGCAGCCCGCTCGCTCGCTGCCCGCTTCGCGGCCCGCCCGCTTCGCAGCCCGCTCGCCCGCTCGCTGCCCGCTTCGCGGCCCGCCCGCCCGCTCGCTGCCCGCTTCGCGGCCCGCCCGCTTCGCAGCCCGCTCGCTCGCTGCCCGCTTCGCGGCCCGCCCGCTTCGCAGCCCGCCCGCCCGCTCGCTGCCCGCTTCGCGGCCCGCCCGCCTCGCAGCCCGCTCGCCCCGCTGCCCGCTTCGCGGCCCGCCCACTTCGCAGCCCGCCCGCCCGCTAGCTGCCCGCTTCGCGGCCCGCCCGCTTCGCAGCCCGCTCGCCCCGCTGCCCGCTTCGCAGCCCGCCCGCCCGCCCGCTGCCCACTTCGCGGCCCGCCCGCCTCGCAGCCCGCTCGCCCCGCTGCCCGCTTCGCAGCCCGCCCACTTCGCAGCCCGCCCGCCCGCTAGCTGCCCGCTTCGCGGCCCGCCCGCTTCGCTGCCCGCTCGCAGCGCCGCCCGCTCACTGCCGCTTGCTGCGTCGCCCGCCCCACCGCTGCCCGCTTCGCAGCTCGCCCGCCGCGCTTCTCACCTGCTGCTCCCTGCCTGTGCACTGCCGCTTTCTCCTGCTGTGGCTACTAGCTTCGCTCTAGCGCGTCCCCTCTGCTGCTGCCGCTGCTCTGCTGTGCCCTCACGCCTGAGCTATGGCCTCTATTCGCGTTCTTTCCTTCGATGCTGAGGGCCGTCCCGTGCAGTTCACTTCCTGGCTCGACGACCTGCAGTTGTATCTTATGAGCAATAGCACGGACCACATCTCCCTCTATGACTACGCGTCTGGTGCTGCCGCTGCTCCTGCTGCCACAGCCGAGCTTAGTGTTCGTTCCCACTGGCAGACTCGTGACGCAGCTGCTCGCCTAGCCATTCGCAGTCACCTGCCGCTAGCTGAGCTCGAGCATTTTGGCGACTGCAAATCCGCTAAGGCCCTGTACGATGCTGTCGTTGCTCGCTACTCCTCGCCTGCCACAGCCGAGCTTAGCCGCCTCATGCTGCCGTACCTGTTCCCCGATCTGTCCACCTTTACTACAGTCGCCGATCTTATCACCCACCTTCGCACTAGTGATGCTCGCCTGCGTGCCGCCCTTCCCACCGAGTTCTGCGCTAAGAACCCCCCCCCACTGTACTGGACACTCCACTTCATAGTCACCCGTCTCCCTGACACCCTCCGCTCAGTTCGAGACCACTTCCTTGCTCGCTGTCCCACTGAGCTCACAGTCGCCCTCCTAGAGGAGCAGCTGCTCGCGGCCGAAAAGAGCATTGTAGCTGTTGGTGCTGCTCGTGGCGCTCCTCGCACCCCCATCTTTGAGGGGTGTTCTCCTCTCCTCGCTCCCTCCTACGCTGCTGCTGCTGCTGTTGACTTCCTTGGTGCTGAGTCTGTTGGCGCTGCTTCTGCTCCTGGTGGGAGGCGCCGCACCGGCAAGGGCAAGGGGGGCAAGGGTGGTGGTGGTGGCGCTGGGGGGGGAGGAGGTGGGGGAGGTGGGGGGGGAGGCGGTGCTGGAGGGAGCGGTGGCGGGAGCGCTGGTGGGAGTGGGGTCGGTGGTGGAGGCGGGGGCGGCGGAGGCGGCGGCGGTGGCGGCGGTGGCGGTGGCGGCGGTGGCGCGGTGGCGCGGCGGCGGTGGCGGTGTGGTGTGGCGGCGGTGGCGGCGGCGGCGGTGGCGGCGGCGGCGGCGGCGGCGGTGGCGGCGGTGGCGGTGGTGGCGGTGGCGGTCGGAGCGTGTAGTGGTGGCGGCGGAGGTCGGAGTGGAGGCACTGGCTCGGGCCAGAGCTCCCAGCAGCAGCAGCGTCCCCAGACGACCCAGCAGCTTCGTGAGTGGCTTGCTCAGCGTGGGACGTCGGGGGCCAGTGGCCGCTGTTCTTATGTCATTCGCACAGGTGACCGCAAGGGACAGACGTGTGGGAGGTTCCACACCCCGTACCGCTGCTTCTCCCGCCTTGACGACGCTTGGCGTGAGGAGATGGGTGCGGATGTTGAGCGCCCCCGCTGGGCTGAGCTCATGAGGGCTGGTGTTGATGTCTTTGCTCTTGACTATGATGCTATTATTGCTGCCATGTATGCATTGACTGTTAGTGCCGAGGGAGACTGTTACTTGTGTGTGCCGCCTGACCCAGGTATAGAGCCCGCTGCCCTGGGTACTAGTGAGTCTGCTCTCTCTGGTATGGTGCCCCCTGTACTTGCTCCCCCCAGTGCTGTCCCGGCTGGTTTCGAGTCTGCTCTCTCAGGTACAGCACCCACAGAGACTGCTCTCTCAGGTACCGCACCGGCTGAGGCCTGTCACACCTTCACCCTTGACTCAGGTGCTTCCCGTTGCTTCTTCCGTGACAGTACTGAGCTCACACCGCTTCCTGCACCGGTCCCAGTCTCCTTGGCTGACCCCTCTGGGGGCCCAGTCCTTGCCCAGTCCACCACTGTCCTCCCTTGTCCGGCGGTTCCGTCTGGCTCGTTGTCGGGTTTCCACCTCCCCTCGTTCTCGACGAACCTGGTGAGCAACGCTGTCCTCCAGGATCAGTGGGTTGACACCTTCACCCCTGGAGGACAGCGTGTGGCGATCTGCACGTGCTCCAGGACCGGCCGTCACCTGGCTACGTTTACCCGTCGGCCGGGGTCGAGTCTCTACACACTGACCACTGCGTCTCCTCAGGTAGCTGCTGTCGGTCAGGTGTCTGCGTCAGGTCTGGTAGCCCACGCCTGTGAGTGTCGTTCCCTGTCGCACCAGACTCTTCTCTGGCACCACCGCCTGGGTCACCCCTCCTTGCCACGCCTTCGTGGCATGCACCGTCGCCACCTTGTGTCCGGTCTTCCCAGGTCCCTCCCTCCCCTCCCTGCCTCGCCTGCGCCGCCTTGCCTTCCTTGCGTCGAGGGGCGGCAGCGCGCCGCTCCTCACTCCTCCTCGTTCCCCCTGACAGAGGCTCCTCTGCAGACCCTCCACCTGGACGTGTGGGGCCCAGCCCGCGTTCGTGGTCAGGGCGGTGAGCGGTACTTTTTGCTGGTTGTCGACGACTACTCGCGTTACACCACGGTCTTCCCCTTGCGCACCAAGGGTGAGGTCCCTACTGTTCTGATCCCTTGGATCCGCACGGTTCGTCTCCAGCTCCGCCGCCGTTTCCGGACGGATCTTCCTGTCCTGCGTCTGCACTCTGACAGAGGTGGTGAGTTTTCCTCCGATCTCTTGAGGACCTTCTGTCAGGCGGAGGGCATCGAGCAGACCTTCACGCTTCCGGACTCCCCACAGCAGAATGGGGTTGCTGAGCGCCGCATTGGCCTGGTCATGGAGGTCGCTCGTACCTCCTTGGTCCACGCGGCGGCTCCCCATTTTCTGTGGCCGTTTGCTGTCCGGTACGCCGCGCATCAGCTCAACCTCTGGCCCCGTGTCTCCTTACCGGAGACCTCGCCCACACTGCGTTGGACGGGGGAGGTTGGCGATGCGTCGCGCTTCCGGGTGTGGGGTGCTCGTGCCCTTGTCCGCGATACGTCTGCGGACAAGCTCTCCTCCCGCACGCTTCCCTGTGTCTTCCTTGGCTTTGTCCCTGACGCGCCTGGCTGGCAGTTTTACCACCCCACCTCGCGCCGGGTCTTCGCCTCTCAGGATGTCACCTTTGACGAGTCGGTCCCTTTTTACCGTCTCTTCCCCTACCGCACTGCCCCCCTCCCTCCCCCGCCGCTTTTCCTTGCTCCTGGTCCCCCTCCGGTAGACCCCCTTCCCCCTCAGGGTCCTGCTCCTTCAGGTGTCTCTCAGGTAGACCCTCCTCCCGTCGCTGAGCCTGTCGAGGTCACAGGTGACTCAGGTGCTGCTGCGGGTGGTGCTCCTGGGGTGCTGAGCCTGGGGGTGCTGGGCCTGGGGGTGCTGGGGCTGCAGGTGCTGGGACTGAGGGTGCTGGAGCTGAGGGTACGGTGCCTGAGAGTACGGAGCCTGGGGGTGCTGCGTCTGGGGGTGCTGAGCCTGGGGGTGCTGCGACTGGGGGTGCTGAGCCTGCGGGTACTGAGCCTGCGGGTACTGAGCCTGGGGGTGCTGCTACTGAGCCTACGGAGCCTCGGGTTACTGCGTCTGGGGGTGCTCCGGTTCGGGGTGCTGAGCAGTCTCTCACACCGCAGCAGCTTCGTGACTGGTACGTCCGACGCTTTCGCCGTCCTAGTGGCTCGGCTGGAGTTGGGGGTGCTGGAGCTGCTCGTCCTGGGGGTGCTCGTACTGGGGGTACTGGAGCTGCCGGGACTGGCTGTTCTGGGAGCACTGCGACTGGAGCTGCTGGAGCTGGGGACTCTGGCGCTGGCGGTGCTAGCGGAGTTGGAGCTGCCGACTCTGGGGGTGGCGCTGCTGCTAGTGCTGCGGACCCGCCTGGTGGAGCTGCTGCTGGTGCTGAGGAGTCGGACGGTGGAGCTGCTGCTGGAGCTGGGGACCCGGCCGGTGGAGCTGCTGCTGGTGCTGTGGACCCGGACGCTGGAGCTCCTACTGGTGCTGAGGACCCGGCCGCTGGAGTCCCTTCTGCTTCTGGAGACGCTGCGCGGCCGCGACCGTACTTCGTACCGCTCCTTCAGCAGGTTCTTGGGCAGGCTCCTCCTCCTTGTCCTCCTCCCTCCGTAGAGTGTCCTCCGCCTGTCCAGCCGCAGTCACAGTTACCGCCTGCCTCGCCTCTCCTGCTCCTCTCCTTATACTGGTCCCACAGGAGGTCTTACAGAGCGTCGTGAGCCTGAGTCTCGTCCTGCGTCGCCTGTTCGTCCTGCTCGCACTGGTAGTCGTGTCCGTCGTGAGCGTCCTCCTCCTGTCCCAGGCACTCACTACATGACTCTGCGTCCCTCTACTGCTCCTCGGCGTGTCCCTCTACCGTCTCCTCCTGAGTCCTCTTTGCCTGCCGTTCCGGACCCTGAGTCTGACCGGTATCGCGCTGAGCACCCTACAGTCACGCGTCTCCTCGCTACTGTTGTCACTGACCCTACCTTTGAGTCCTCGGCTGCGTCTGCTCTGGTCGCTGATTGGTGACTTTGCTGCTGCCTGTCGTCTAGACTACGCTGCTAGCCTTGTTGCTGAGTCTGAGTCTGCGTCTGTCTGTCCTCCGTCCGTCGGGGTGAGTGTGCTCTTGGCACGGACGTCCTTGAGGACAGGCAAGAGGACTTTGACTCTCTTGCGGCTGCTGTACCTCATCTCGTGGCCTGGTTGCTTGCCCCTGAGGGAGACCCGGATGCACTAGACATCCCTACTCCGCGCACTTACGCAGAGGCGATCTCGGGTCCTACTCTCCAGTGGCAGACAGCCATGGACGCAGAGATGGCATCCTGGAAGTCCACAGGCACCTACGTCGACGAGGTTCCCCCTCCTGGGGCGAACATCGTCGATGGCATGTGGATTTTCAGGGTGAAGCGGCCGCCAGGTTCTCCGCCTGTCTTCAAGGCTCGTTACGTTGCTAGAGGCTTCTCGGGTTCTGCTGCACGTTGCTGCTCAGCGTGACTACGAGCTTCACTCTCTTGACTTCAGCACAGCGTTCCTGCAGGGCAGCCTGCACGAGGAGATCTGGCTGCGCAGCTGTCCACCTGGCTTTACTGGGTCGTTTCCTCCTGGTACCCAGTGGAGCCTCCGCCGACCAGTCTACGGTCTCCGCCAGGCGCCACGTGAGTGGCACGACACACTGAGAACTACACTTGCGGCTCTTGGGTTCACGCCGTCTACTGCTGACCCGTCGCTGTTTCTGCGCACAGACACGTCGCTGCCGCCGTTCTACATTCTCGTGTACGTCGACGACTTGGTCTTTGCTACTGCTGACACTGAGGCACTCGCTCGTGTGAAGTCGGAGCTGCAGAAGAGACACACCTGCACTGACCTGGGTGAACTGCGTAGCTACCTTGGCTTGCAGATCACCCGGGACAGAGCTCGCCGCACCATCACCCTGACTCAGTCACACATGGTGCAGCAGGTCCTTCAGCGCTTCGGCTTCCAGTTCTCCTCACCACAGGCCACACCTCTGGCTACCAGCCACTCGCTCTCAGCTCCACCTTCGAACGAGTCCGTAGAGCCGAGTGGCCCGTACCTAGAGCTTGTAGGCTGCCTCATGTACCTGATGACTTGCACGCGACCTGACCTCGCGTACCCTCTTAGCATCCTTGCTCGTTACGTTGCGCCTGGGAGACACAGGCGAGAGCACTGGAAGGCTGCTAAGAGGGTGCTGCGTTACCTGTGCAGTACATCAGGCATGGGGCTGGTGCTTGGAGGACGCGACAGAGTTGTCCTCACTGGTCACTCGGACGCCTCTTGGGTGGACGACCTGGCTACGCAGCGGTCGTCACAGGGTTACACCTTCAGCCTTGGCTCAGGTTCTGTCTCGTGGCGGTCCACCCGCTCTTCCTCTGTTCTCGGCTCTAGTTGTGAGGCTGAGATCTACGCCACAGCCATGGCTGCACAGGAGTTACGCTGGCTCACCTACCTGCTGACTGACTTGGGAGAGCGGCCTAGTTCTCCTCCAGTTCTGTACGGTGACAACAAGGCGGCTCTTGCCTTGTGTCAGGAGCACAGACTGGAGCACAGGACGAAGCACATTGCTCTTCGCTACTTTCTTGCTCGAGAGCTTCAGCAGCGCGGTCAGCTTCGGCTTGTGTACGTGGACTCGAAGGCCAACACTGCTGATATCTTCACCAAGGCGCTCCCGCCTAGTGATCATCAGCGACACTGTACTTCTTTAGGCCTTGTGTCCACGTTCCCTCACTTGCTCACTGCTTGACATTCTTTGTACTGTACTTTATATATATCTTGTTGCTTGCTTGCTAGGTTTTGATCACTGTGTTGCTTGTCTTGTACTATATCTAGCACTGCATGTGAACTGGCCTTGTGGCCTTTACTTGTGCTCGGAGTGTGGTGACGTTGTGATCCACCCTGGGCTTTGTTTTGCTTTGCTGGACTGGTCTTGTGACCCTTTGTTCTCCCCACTTTGCCTATGGGGTGTGTAAACTGTATTATGCTTGTAGGCTGTAGTGGGGTAGCCAATATGGGGTACAACCCCAACTAGGGTTTCCTATTTGTACCCTTGCTTCTTTCAATCCAACCATTCTTGCCTAGTTATTCTGAGAGACCTTGCTTGTACTGTGTCTTATATATACCTGCTCTTGTTTGTTTACCTCTATATATCATCCTGCATGTGAACCGGCCTTGAGGCCTTGAACCTTTGCTCAGAATGTGTGGTGACGTTGTGATCCACCTTGAGCTTTGCTTTGGTTTGCTTTGCTTGACTGGTCTTGTGACCCCTTGTTCTCCCCCACTTTGCCTATGGGGGTATGTCAAACATTATATATATGTGTGTAGCTGTTGTGTAGGCTAAAGTGGGTTTAGCCTTAGGGGCTTTGTACTCCCCTCCTTGCCCTAATCTCGACCACTTCTTTGTATCCCCCTCCTTGCCCTAATCTCGACCATACCTTCATACTATTTTCACAATTATATAGCGGGTCAACCTAGCTAGGCACGAACCTCGAAAACACGAGGTTGGGTGCAGGTTGGGTAAATGAAAACCGAAGGCGACGCGAGGTTGCTTCGGCAGCAAGCAAAGTGGCCAAACTAGGTTGGCAAGTGTGGCCAAGTTGGGTTGAGGTGGATTGTGGAGGTTGGGATAGTGACAAAAGTGAAAGTGGGGTTGCCTATGGAGAGGGGAATTGTGTGGCATGGGGTTTCCTTGGTTGGGGACTCCCTTGGGACCTTCTTTCTCGTCCTCCTCTTCCCTTCCTACCTAGCTTATTGGTACTCTAACTCTCTCAAGTGAAACTTGTAGAACTTGTGAGAATATTGTGATTGAGTTAAATTTCTGTGGCAGCGTACCCCCTGGTGCGCCGAAATTCATAACTCGAGTGATAGTCCATCTTTGGATGTGATTCAAATTAGGAAATGTAGCCACGGTCTAGGGCTACAACATATTCGAAATTCGTGAGATTCTAATAGTGCACCTTTCGTTGACAAGGTTTCTTGTAAAGTCGACGTTTCTGTCCAGAATTCTAAGCCAACGATTTTGTGATATTTCGGCCCTTAAGCCTCCTAGACTCTGTCCTTAGTCTATAACAATACCCTGTTCATGTTGCGTTGAAATATTGACGGCGCATTTGTAAGGGCGAAAGGCATCACGGTGAACTCCTAACTGCCGTAGCGGGTTCGGAAAGAGGTCTTGTGACAGTCGTCAGCGAAGACTCTTATCTGGTGGTAACCGCCGCGTAGGTCAATCTTCGAGAAGTAGCGAGCGCCGCGAAGTTGGTCGAGGAGGTCGTCGGTGCGTGGGATGGGATAGCGAGACTTGATGGTAACCCGGTTGAGCGCGCGATAGTCGATGCACATGCGAATGCATCCGTCCTTCTTCAGGGTGAACAGGATCGGTGCTGTAAGAGTACGTCGACGTTCAACATATTTCTCATTTCCATATTTTTACTCTATCTTATTCTCCTTATTTTCCTCTTTCATTTGCACTTTATTTCACCTCAATCGGACTACTATTCTATTTTCTAGAGCTTTTCGATTATTTCACTTATTTTGTATTTTCGGCACCGACAATTACATTATACGGCACCGACAGCACCGACGGTGGTGTACAAGGCGTAATCTCGCCATAATCCAATGTGCCAATGGGCTTGCGTGCTTATGCGCACTACAGATTATCTATCCTATGAGAGCGCGTTCCCGAAGGTTCGGATGATCTCTTGTTTCTATGTATTCTAAGTATAAATACGCCTTGCACTCACCTTTAGTGGAGGATTCTCGAGTGGAAATTCGATCCTGTGACACTTGGTATTCAGAGCCGTTTTCACTCGCGGAGTTTCAGCTAAGCGCGCGACAGCAAATTCCCTGCATCGAAAAACCGCCGGGGGCGAAGAATTCGGCGCCGACGCTGGTAAGCACCAGAATCCGCGTTTTTGAATGACCCCCCTCGCGCGTTTTTTTGAACAGGTCCGAAAGTTCAGTTTTTTGGCGACGAGTTGGCGATATAGCGACGACAATCGCGAATTGTCGGGACCTATATCGAGCGGTGGAGAAGCAGCAAGACTGACGCGCGACGGATCTAACGACTTCGAGTGGAAGCGCGCGTCATGGCGCGTCAATTGCGACAGAATCAGAATCGATCGTGACTTCGCAGCAGTCGCGAAATTTTCCCAAGGCCCAAAAAAATCGAGCCTCCAACACCTTCAAAGGGGAAATCGACGTGCGGAGGTGGTTGGCGGAAATCGAAATATATTTCGTAGCCGTCGGTTGGACATCCCCGGCATACAACGGTTCGCGAATTAAATTTGCAGCAACACTTCTGCGCGGACCAGTAATTGATTGGATAAAAATACGTCGTCAACCAGGAGCGTCGCGAACTACACGCCGAGGAATTGTTTAACCGTTACGGAAGAGAAAAAATTAGAGCATCATCGCGGGGCTGAAAAATGAAATACGACAATACGTTGCGGCCGCAAATTGGAGCAGCTACAACGACGTTGTCTCGGCAGCGGAACGCTTCGACGAAATCACGATCGGAACACGACGACTTCATGGACGAGCTAGACGACATGGAGGACGCTTGGCTACCCCCACGTACGCCGACCCGATGGAACTCGATCGAATCGACGCGAAGGCAAGACCAAAGAAGAACAAAGCTAAGTGTTCTTTCTGCGGCAAGCAGAGACATCGATTCATCGATTGCAACAAAATGAAAACCGCCCGTGCCGCGCTTTGGGACCGCAGCAGTGGAGCAGATTTAGTGGAAAATTTGGAGGATCGTGGAGTGAATTCTTCAACCCACGAACGGACTCTACCAGGGAAAAACGCCGAGAAAAATAAAATCTCCGCGAAACAAGACCCTGCTGGACCCGGACAACTCCAAAAAGGCCCTGTAAAAAGTAAGCACTCCTTAAAATTATCATACAAGGATGCTTTACTTGGGAAAAACTCCCCTGGGTCTATGGCCTCGGTGAAATTTGGAGAGAGGCTCCAGAAGAAAAATAATGTACCGGTACGACAACTGCAGCAGCTGCGCATGGGGAACCAACAACGGAGCGTGGAAGATCGACCTTCCAACGACGACATCGTCCTCTCTCAGAACAACCAGCCCACGTCGACCAACCGGTCCCCACGGAAGAAGTCGGTGGCGCTGAAGCAGCTCAAGAGGGAGCTGGAGGTCAACATGAAGCTGCGACGACCTCAAACCTCCTCTACAGATGCATCTGAAACATTTGCAACGTCTAGCATACGAAGGAATTCTACTACGAGCTCGAAAACAACGTCGTCGACGAAAACAAAAAATCATGGCAACAGGGAAAGGCAAGACCGACCATCTGCCACCCAAGAAGATACCACGGAACTATGGGATGTGCCCTACGATCCAATCAACGAGACGATCAACGGGTACAGCGAGCAACGCCAACCACTTCTGCTCGAGGTGATCTGCAATGGACGACGCCTCCAAGCACTCGTGGACAGCGGAGCATCCCATTCAGTATGCAACAAAGCAACCCTCGAACGCATTAATGAGGAGTGCACGCCTTCAAGCTTTACAGCTACGATGGTTGACGGAAGCAAATTACAAGTCTACGGCGAAGTAGCGTTACACCTGCAGATGGGTCCTCTTCGCTGGAAACCGACCCCACCGGTCACCAACATTAAAGGGCTAGACTTGATTCTTGGGAGAGACTTTCTCAAGAAGTTCAACCCCGAGATCAACTGGGTCACCCGCACGGCGAGCATCTACAATCAAGACAGAAGAGTTCCACTTCCGAGCTGCAGCTCTCGAGCAAGGAAGTACCGCAGGGCGATGTGCTTCGTTCTGTGCTCCAGTCTGTGCTCCTCACACAAGGCAATGGCAGCCTGGTTGTCGACGTACAGCACTGGAGGAGAACGAGGCCGCTCTCCCAAGTCGGTCAGCAGGTAGGTCAGCCAGCGTAGCTCCTGGGCAGCCATGGCTGTGGCGTAGATCTCAGCCTCACAACTGGAGCTGAGAACAGAAGAAGAGCGTGTAGAACGCCAAGAAACTGAGCCGGAGCCAAGGCTGAAGGTGTAACCCTGAGACGACCGCTGAGTAGCCTGGTCGTCCGCCCAAGAAGCGTCTGAGTGTCCAGTAAGTACAACTCGGTCTCGCCCTCCAAGCACTAGCCCCATGCCCGACGTACTGCACAAGTAGCGCAACACCCTCTTAGCGGCATCCATGTGCTCCTTCCTGTGACGGCCAGGAGCGACATAGCGTGCAAGGATGCTAAGAGGGTATGCAAGGTCAGGTCGAGTGCAGGTCATCAGGTACATGAGGCAGCCCACAAGCTCTGGATACGGGCCACTCGGCTCTACAGACTCATCCGAAGGCAGAGCTGAGAGCGAGTGACCGGTAGGCAGAGGAGTGGACTGAGGCGAGGAGTACGTGAAGCGGAAGCGCTGAAGGATCTGCTGCACCATGTGTGACTGAGTCAAGGTGATGGTGCGCCGTGCTCTGTCCCGGGTGATCCGCAAGCCAAGATAGCTTGTCAGTTCACCTAGGTCTGTGCACGTGTGTCTCCTCTGTCGAGAGAATTAGGCAAAAGAGAGAGGAGTATGAACTAGCAAGAATGGGGATACAAATAGCAAACCCTAGAAGGGTTGTACTTGCTACAGAGCACCCCACTACAGGCTAGAGCATAATATTCTGACACACCCCCATAGCCAAAGTGGGGTGTAATCAGCACAGCAAGCAAAGCAGTACAAGCTCAGGGTGGATCACGATGTCACCACACATTCTGAGCACATGAACAAGAAGCAAAAGTTTAAAGTTCACAATTATGGGTAAAGCTAAAGCTGTCACAGAGGGCAAGCGAGGAGGAGGAGGGCTGGTGAGATGAGAGAAGAGTGGAGGCGACGACTGAAGCTGCAGACACTCGGGCAACAGACGGCTCTGGTGCAACGCTGGTGGCTACCGGGAGGAGAAAGGCCCCGGAATACAGGAGTAACAGGCTCTGCAACTGATCAGCCAGCGACAGTAGCAACGGACCCACGGGCGACAGGTGCAACCGGCTCTCTGAGCTACCGGGAGGAGAAAGGCCCCGGAATACAGGTGCTGCGGACGACACGACGGCAACCTCCGCTCAACCTCCTCCAACTGCCCCACACACCCCTCGACACACACCCCCTGCTGAACCCTAGCTCCACTCCCACGGCACCCCCCTTAAACCCCAAACCCTAGGCTCCCACACACCACCCCCCTCAGCGGCAGCTGTAGCAGAGGGAGACTAGGGAGGAGGAGGAGGAGCAGGGAACGGCACGCAGTGTCTTCACCCCCATACCCCTCACCCCCAAACCCTAATTCAGGAGAACGGGCTGTAGGAGGGGTGGGGCGCCAGTAGAAGCACGGGGGACAGTGGGGAGGGCAGGGGCAGCGAGGAACGGGCCGCCCACCTGCCTGGCACAGCCGCCCGAACCGCGCGCAGGCGGCCCGAGCCGCGCGCGGGCCTGGCGCTTCCCGTACGGGCCGCGCGCGGGCCTGGCGCAGCCCGTACGGGCCGCGCGCAGGCCACGACGGGCGACGGGAGGCGAGTCGACGGTGGGGGGGTGCGCGCGGGTCCCCGGAGGCGACGCGAGGGTCGACGGGGGCGACGCGACGTGCAGGGTGGGGGCCGCGAGTGCTCCCCAGGGCGCCGCGACGGACGGGCGGGGTGCGCGCGGGCTCCCCCACGGCTGGAAACCGCCGCGCGCCTCGGCGCGCACGGCGGGCAGGGAACCGCCGCGCGCCCCGAGCGCGCGGCGGGATGAAAAATTGAAGGCCGCGCGCCACGGGGCGCGCGGCACAGAGTAGGGCAGCGGAAGCAGTAGTGGGGCCCACAGGCCAAGAGCGTAACCGCTCTAATACCATGTCGAGAGAATTAGGCAAAAGAGAGAGGAGTATGAACTAGCAAGAATGGGGATACAAATAGCAAACCCTAGAAGGGTTGTACTCGCTACAGAGCACCCCACTACAGGCTAGAGCATAATATTCTGACATCCTCTGCAGCTCCGACTTCACGTGGGCGAGTGCCGCGGTGTCAGCAGTGGCAAAGACCAAGTCGTCGACGTATACGAGGATGTAGAACGGCGGCAGTGAGGTGTCTGTGCGTAGAAACAGTGACGGGTCAGCAGTAGAGGGAGCGAACCCAAGAGCCGCAAGTGTCGTCCTCAGTGTGTCGTGCCACTCACGCGGTGCCTGGCGGAGACCGTAGACCGGCCGCTGAAGCCTCCACTGGGTACCAGGAGGAACCGACCCAGTGAAGCCAGGAGGGCGGCGCAGCCAGATCTCCTCGTGCAGGCTGCCCTGCAAGAAAGCAGTGCTGAAGTCAAGTGAGTGAAGCTCGTAGTCGCGCTGAGCGGCTATGTGCAGCAGCACCCAAAGAGTGGTCATCTTCGGGGTGGGGGAGAAGGTCTGAAAGAAGTCAACTCCCTCTCGCTGACTGAAGCCTCGAGCCACGTAGCGCGCCTTGAAGACAGGAGGAGAACCCGGTGGCCGCTTCACCCTGAAAATCCACATGCCACTGACGATGTTCACCCCAGGTGGGGGAACCTCGTCGACGTAGGTGCCTGTGGACTTCCAGGAAGCCATCTCTGCGTCCATGGCTGTCTGCCACTGAGAGGAGTAGGGACCCGCCATCGCCTCAGCGTAAGTGCGCGGGGTCGGGATGTCTGGTGCATCCGGGTCTCCCTCAGGGGCAACTAGCATGGACACGAGGTGGGGTAAAGCAGCAGCAAAGCACTGGAACTCCTCCTGTCTGTCCTCAAAGACGTCCGTGCCAAGAGCACACTCACCCCCGACGGACGGAGGACAGACAGACTCAGACTCAGACTCAGCAACAAGGCTAGTGGCGTAGTCTAGACGACACCGGGCAGCAAAGTCTATCAACTCAGCGACCAGAGCAGACGCAGCAGAGGACTCAAAGGTAGGGTCAGTGACAACAGTAGCGAGGAGACGGGTGACAGTGGGACTGGCAGCACGACGGGAGTCAGACTCCGGATCAGGAAGAGTAGGCAGAGAGGACGCAGGAGGAGACGGCAGCGGAACACGCTGAGGAGCAGTGGAGGGACGCAGAGTCATGTAGTGAGTGCCTGGGACAGGAGGAGGACGCTCACGTGGGACACGACGACCAGTGCGAGCAGTACGAACAGGCGACGCAGGACGAGACTCAGGCTCACGACGCTCTGTAAGACCTCCTCTGGGACCAGTGTAAGGAGAGGGACCAGGGAGAGGCGAGGCAGGCGGGAACTGTGACTGCGACTGGACAGGCGGAGGACACTCTACGGAGGGAGGAGGACAAGGAGGAGGAGCCTGACCAAGAACCTGCTGAAGAAGTGGTATGAAGTACGGTCGCGGCCGCGCAGCGTCTCCAGAACCAGCAAAGACACCAGCGGCAGGGTCCTCAGCACCAGCAGCAGCTCCAACGTCCGGGTCCTCAGCACCAGCAGCAGCTCCACCGCTCGGGTCCTCAGCACCAGCAGCAGCTCCACCGTCCGGGTCCTCAGCTCCAGCAGCAGCTCCAACGCCCGGGTCCTCAGCACCAGCAGCAGCGCCACCGCTCGGGTCCGCAGCACCAGCAGCAGCTCCAACGCCCGGGTCCTCAGCACCAGTAGCAGCGCCACCCCCAGGGTCCGCAGCACCAGGAGCACCACTCCGAAGACTGCAGCGCCGCGTGTACCACTCTCGGATCTGCTGAATGGGGGGGAGCTCCTGGGCAGGAGGGGAAGTACTGGTACGAGCTCCAGTAGCACCTCTCCGGAGGCGGCAGTACTGTAGGTACCTCTCCTGCAGCTGCCGGGAGGAGAGGGCTCCTCCAGGTGTAGCACGCTCAGGCTCAGCACCCCCAGACTCAGCACCCCAAGGCTCAGCACCCCCAGGCTCAGCACCCCCAGGCTCAGCACCTCCAGGCTCAGCACCCCCAGACTCAGCACCCCCAGGCTCAGCACCCCCAGGCTCCGCACCTCCAGGCTCCGCACCCCCAGGCTCCGCACCCCCAGGCTCAGCACCCTCAGACTCCTCACGGTCAGGCTCAGCACCCCCAGCAGGACGAGAGTCAACAGCTACCTCGACAGGCTCAACCGGGTCTACCTGGGACACACCTGAGGGAGCGGCACCCTGAGGGGGGAGGGGGTCTGGTACCTCAGCACCTGGAGCGAGGAAGAGAGGCGGGGGGGGGAGCGGGGCAGTGCGGTAGGGGAAGAGGCGGTAGTAGGGGACGGACTCGTCAAAAGTGACGTCCTGAGAGGCCAGGACACGACGCGAGGTGGCGTGGTAGAACTGCCAACCAGGCGCGTCCGGGACAAAGCCAAGGAAGACACAGGGGACAGCTCGACGGGAGAGCTTGTCCGCGGACGTATCGCGAACAAAAGCTCGAGATCCCCAGACCCGAAAACGCGACGCATCGCCAGCCTCTCCCGTCCAACGCAGTGTCGGAGAAGTCTCCGGTAAGGAGACACGGGGCCAGAGGTTGAGCTGATGCGCAGCGTATCGGACTGCAAACGGCCACAGAAAGTGGGGGGCAGCCGCATGAACCAAGGAGGTACGAGCGACCTCCATGACCAAGCCAATGCGGCGCTCAGCAACCCCATTCTGCTGTGGAGAGGCCGGAAGCGTGAACGACTGCTCAATGCCCTCCTGCTGACAGAAGGCCTCCAAGAGGCCAGAGGAAAACTCCCCACCTCTGTCAGAGTGCAGACGCAGGACAGGGAAGTCGGAGCGGAAACGCTCACTGAGCTGGAGACGAGATCTGCGGATCCAAGGGATCAAGACATCAGGGACGTCACCCTTGGTGCGCAAGGGGAAGACCGTGGTGTAGCGCGAGAAGTCGTCAACAACAATCAGGAAGTACCTCTCCTGACCCTGACCACGGACTCGGGCTGGGCCCCACACGTCCATGTGGAGCGTCTGCAAAGGAGCAGTCGTCGGGGGGAAGGAGGAGGAGTGAGGAGCGGCGCGCTGCCGCCCCTCGACACAGGGAAGACAGGGAGGAGCAGGCGAGGGTGGGAGGGGAGGGAGAACCCTGGGAAGACCAGCAACAAGGTCCCGTTTGTGCATGGCCCGAAGGCGGTGGTGCCAGAGGACAGTCTCATGCGCCAGAGAGCGACACGAGCAGGGGGCGGACAGCTGACCTGACGCAGACGCAGACGCGGACGCAGCTACCTGAGGGGACTCAGTGGTCAGTGTGTATAGGTCCGACCCCGGCTGCCGAGTGAAGGTAGCCAGGTGACGGCCCGTCCGAGCACACGTGCAGTGTGTCACGCGCTCGTAAGCAGGGGTGAACTGGTGAACACCCCCGTCCTGGAGCGCACTACCTGCCACCAAGTTCGTAGAGAACGAGGGGAGGTAGAGACCTGACAGTGTGCCTGACGGGACCGCAGGACAAGGAAGGACAGTGGAGGAGGTCGCAACGACCGGACCCCCAGAGGGGTCAGCGAGGGAGACAGCAACTGGCCGAGCAAGCGGCTCAAGGACAGTGCGGTCACGAAAGAAACAGCGAGAAGCACCTGAGTCCAGTGTGAAGGTGTGCAGTGCTGCAAGTCGACTCAGTACCAGAGGGCACGGACTCACTAGCACCTAGAGCAGCAGCCTCACCAGGACCTGGGGCAGCAGACTCACTAGCACCTAGAGCGGCAGCCGGACTGGTCTGAATGCCCGGGTCGGGCAGAACACGCAAGTACTGAGCACCCTCTCCACTAGTAAACATCGCATACATGGCAGTGAGAATAGCATCAAAGTCTAAAGCCCAGATATCAACTCCCTTCTTCTCCAGATCAGCCCAGCGGGGCAGCTCAGTGGCATCAGGAAACTGGGCACGCCACGCGTCAGTAAGGCGCGCGAAACAGCGCTGTGTGGGATGCGGCCTCCCACACTGCTGGCCAGTGCGGTCACCAGTGCGAATGACGTACGTGCAGGTAAAGCCACGCTGCGCATACCACTCACGGGCGGCCTGAAGCGACGGGGCGGGCTGCTGACTCTGGCCACCGCCAGCGCCTCCACGACCACCACTGCCGCCGCCACCGCCTCGGCCACCTCCACCCCTGCCGCTGCCACGACCACCTCCGCCTCCGCTGCCGCCTCCACCCCTGCCGCCACTCCCGCCGCTGCTGTCACCACCCCCACTGCCGCCACCGGCCTCCTCAGCCGCGCCTCCACTCCCACCGCCTCCACCCCCACCTCCTCCGCCGCCACCTCCACCCTTGCCCCCTTTGCTCTTGCGGCGCCCGCTCGAAGCAGACGCGGCCCCGACCTTCTCAGCACCAAGGAGGTCGACAGCAGCAGCAGAGGCGACAGAGGGGAGGAGAGGGGAAGGGGAACACCCCTCAAAGAACGGGGTGCGGGGGTCGCCACGAGAGGTGCCTACAGCGACGATGCTCGCCTCAGCTGCAAGCAGTTCCTTCTCGAGGAGGGCAATGGTGAGTTCAGTGGGGGAGCGAGAGAGGAAGTGGTCCCTGACTGTGCGCAGGGAGTCGGGGAGGCGGGTGACTATGTGGTAGAGAGTGATCCAGAGCGGGGGGGGGTTGCTGGTGAGGAACTCGTCAGGCATAGCAGCGCGAAAGCGGGCCTCACTAGTCTTAAGGTGGGTGATGAGGTCAGCAACTGTCTGAAAGGAGGCCAGGTCGGGGAACAGGTAGGGGAGAGTGAGGCGGCCTAGTGTGGCAGAAGCGGGGGAGGAGTAGCGAGCGACTACAGCAGTGTACAGGTCCTTAGCAGTTTTGTGCTGGCCAAAGTGCTCGCGCTCGTCGATCGGTAGGGAGTTACGAATAGCGAAGCGAGCGTGGGCATCACGAGTCTGCCACTGTGAGCGCTGAGTGCTGTCAGCAGTGGTAGGAGGGGCAGTAGCGTTGCCTAGGGCGTGATCGTACAGTGAAACGTCCTCCTTAGCAGTGAGCTGTAGAAAGAGGTGGAGGTCATCGAGCCAGGTTTCGAACTTCACTGGACGGCCCTCAGCATCGAAAGTAAGTACAGTAGGAGTAGCCATAGCGGCAGTAGCAGTAGCGGTAGAAACAGTAAGAATGAGGCCGCAGGGAAGCTGTGGGCAGTGTCAGCACACGGGCGGCAGCAGCTGATGCGCACGGGCGGGAGCGGCAGTGGGCGCAGAAGCGGCGGCCGCAGTGGGAGCGAGTGCAGCAGCGGCAGCGGTAGCAGGCGCAACAGGAGCGCACGGGCGGTAGCGGCCGCGGCGCACGAGCGGGAGCGGCTGCGGGCGACGCGCAGGCGGTAGCTGCAGCGGCGGGCCCGTGGTAGCGGCAGCTGCAGCGGGCGACAAGCAGGCGGCAGCTGCAGCGGGCGACGAGCGGGCGGCAGCAGCAGCGGGCGACGAGCGGGCGGCAGCTGCAGCGGGCGACGAGCGGGCGGCAGCAGCAGCGGGCGACGAGCGGGCGGCAGCTGCAGCGGGCGACGAGCGGGCGGCAGCAGCAGCGGGCGACGAGCGGGCGGCAGCTGCAGCGGGCGACGAGCGGGCAGGCGCTGCAGCGGGCGACGAGCGGGCGGCAGCAGCAGCGAGCGACGAGCGGGCGGCAGCTGCAGCGGGCGACGAGCGGGCGGCAGCAGCAGCGGGCGACGAGCGAGCGGCAGCTGCAGCGGGCGACGAGCGGGCGGCAGCAGCAGCGGGCGACGAGCGGGCAGGCGCTTCAGCGAGCGACGAGCTGGCGGCAGCAGCAGCGAGCGACGAGCGGGCGGCAGCTGCAGCGGGCGACGAGCGGGCGGCAGCTGCAGCGGGCGACGAGCGGGCGGGCGCTGCAGCGGGCGGGCGGCAATGTGCAGGCCTGCGGGGCCGCTGCGGGCTGCGCTATAGCGGTGCGAGCGGCGCACGGGCGGCTAGCCGGTCGCGCTCAAAAGAAATCGGCCGCGCGCGGGCAGCTAGCGGGTCGCGCGCGGTTAAAAAAAAAAAAAAAAAAAAAAAAACGAGCCGCGCGCGATTGGCTGGCGGGCTGCGCGCGCGCGGTAGGTAGGAGGCGCACTGGGGCGCGTAGGCGCACGAGGGCGCACGGTAGGTAGGTAGGTAGCGGTGGGCCCTAAGAACGGTCCTAGCGAAGGACCTGCTCTGAAACCATGTCAGAATCAACAGACAGGAATGATGGAACTAACAGGGAAATCAGTACAAATAGCAAACCCTAGAATTGTGTACCCCCTATAGGCTAACCCACTGTAGCCTAAACAAACACAACATATATAATGTTTGACAGAGATTGTCGAAGAACCTGGTTCAAAACCGACCTTCCGAGCACCATATCGACTCAGCCCTACCGAGTTAGTCGACATGAAGAAGCAGATCGAGTACCTCCTGGACAAGGGACTCATTCGACCCTCAACATCGCCATACGGTGCACCAGTGCTCTTCACGCCAAAACCTGATGGGAAACTACGCATGTGCATTGACTACCGAGCCCTCAACAAGCAGACGATCAAGAACAAGTAATTAATTCCACGGATTGACGATCTGCTTGACCAGCTTCGGGGAGCCACTATATTATCAACCTGCATGTGAACTGGTCTTGTGACCACTTGCTTGTGCTCGGAATTTGTGTGGTATCCTTGAGATCCACCCTGAGCTTGTTTTGCTTTGCTTTGACTGGTCTTGTGACCCCTTGCTCTCCCCCACTTTGCCTATGGGGGTGTGTCAAACATTATATATGTTGTGTTTGTTTAGGCTACAGTGGGTTAGCCTATAGGGGGTACACAATTCTAGGGTTAGGTACTTGTACTGTTTTCACTGCTAGTTCAATCATTCCTGTCTGTTGATTCCGACAAAGTTCTACGTCAAGCTATCCAAGAGCGAGTTTGCCTTAAAAAATGTTCAATTTCTTGGACATATGGTGAGCGCTCAAGGAGTGCATGTCGACCCGAAGAAGATCGAAGCCGTACGTACGTGGAAGTCGCCGGAGAATGTGAAAGAACTTCAACAATTCCTTGGCTTCGCGAACTGTTCGTGCCACAGTATGCGAAGATTGCAACACCTCTCACCAACTTGCTGAAGAAAAATACACCATTTAGGTGGGAGGATGTACACCAGCAGGCCATGGAGCAGTTGAAAACCGCACTCACGTCCGCACCCGTCCTGATCCTGCCAGATCCAGAAAAAGACTACGTCATCGAAGCTGATGCTAGCGACCAAGCAGTTGGAGCAGTCCTAATGCAAGACCAAGGAAAAGGGCTACAACCAATTGCTTATCTGAGCAAAAAATTGCATGGGGCAAAACTCAACTACCCGATTCACGACAAAGAGGCCTTAGCGATCATCACCGCGTTCAAGACATGGCGATGCTACCTCGAAGGAAGAAAGACCACGGTCTACACTGATCACTGTAGTTTGAAGTACCTAAAGACACAGCCTACTCTCTCCAGACGACAGGTCAGGTGGATCGACTTCCTCGAGACACACTTCGACTACGACATCGTGTACAAGCCGGGACACAAGAATAAGGCAGACGCACTGAGCCGGCCTGGACACGTTGCCGCCATACAGGTTGAGGGGATGAATCCGCTACTTAAGGGACTCTTTACGCACGGGTACACTATCGACCCTGAGATCCCCTTGGCAGAGAAGAAAAAATTGCTGCAATGGGACCACGACATCTCACTACGCAAAGGATCAACAAAGATATGGGTACCCAACTACCCACCTCTTCGGCAGTTGCTTCTCGAGGAGTTCCACGATGTGCTCTACGCTGGACACTTCGGGAGTAACAAGACCCTTGCTGGGATTGCGAAAATCTACTATTGGCCTCACATGGCAGACGACGTGCAGAAGTTCGTCACTTCGTGCGACACATGCCAGCGGATGAAGAGCAGTAAGCAGAAGAAAGCAGGACTTCTTCAGCCTCTGCCCGTCCCGGAACAGCCTTGGCAAGTGGTCAGCTTGGACTTCATCACTGGGTTACCACCTACCAAAGCGGGGCATGACGCCATCCTGGTCGTCATCGACAAATTCTCAAAGATGGGGCACTTCATTCCGACGGATACAAACGCATGCACGGAGGAAACGTCACAGCTGTTCGTCAAGCACATCATCTCACAGCACGGGATCCCGACAACCCTTATATCCGACAGGGACCCCAAGTTCACTAGCAAGTTTTGGAAAGAGCTCATGTCGCTCATGGGGACACGCCTGGCGATGTCATCTGCATATCATCCCCAGACCGATGGGCAGACAGAGCGCTTGAACCAGATTGTGGAACAACTCTTGCGCGCAGCGTGCAAGGACGACGTTAGCAAGTGGGACTTGCACTTGCCGGTGTTGGAGTTCGCCTACAACAATGCAAGACATGCCGCAACAGGAGAGACTCCATTCTTCCTCTGTTACGGTCGACATCCGCTAACTCCACAGCAGCCAACAGTACCTGCAAGCGTCCAGCCCGCGCACGACTTCGTTACTACAATGCGACAGCTTTGGGATCAAACACACAAGCGCCTGCAAGACATCCAGTCTTCACATAAACGCTCAGCCGATCGCCATCGCCGTGATCATACCATTACGGTTGGTGACCATGTGCTTCTTGACACATGCAACCTCAACCTCGGTCACCTTCCATCCAAGATGAGACCTCGCTTCTGCGGACCTTTCCTCGTAGAAGAGCAGGTCACTCCAGTCACATTCCGCTTGCGCCTACCAGCTACTTGGAAGATTCATAATGCCTTCCACGTGCAGCTTCTTAAACCCTATCGGGATCCAAATAAGCTGTACACGGGACGCCAACCTCCGCCGCCGCCTCCAGTTCTCGTCAATGATGAACCTGAGTGCGAGGTCGAATCTGTGCTTGCACATCGTCGTCGTCGGCATGGCGCCCTGGAGTTTCTCATACGCTGGAAGGGCTATGATCCTTCCGAGGACAGCTGGGTCTCTGAAGAAGACATGAGTAACGCCCGACGTTCTCTTCGCGACTATCTTGTCAAGCAGGGTGTTACGTCTACCACCCAGCTTTGAGGGGGGGAAGTGTAAGAGTACGTCGACGTTCAACAAATTTCTCATTTCCATATTTTTACTCTATCTTATTCTCCTTATTTTCCTCTTTCATTTGCACTTTATTTCACCTCAATCGGACTACTATTCTATTTTCTAGAGCTTTCCGATTATTTCACTTATTTTGTATTTTCGGCACCGACAATTACATTATACGGCACCGACAGCACCGACGGTGGTGTACAAGGCGTAATCTCGCCATAATCCAATGTGCCAATGGGCTTGCGTGCTTATGCGCACTAGTGATTATCTATCCTATGAGAGCGCGTTCCCGAAGGTTCGGATTATCGCTTGTTTCTATGTATTTCTAAGTATAAATACGCCTTGTACTCACCTTTAGTGGAGGATTCTCGAGTGGAAATTCGATCCTGTGACAGGTGCGGCGAAGGGTGAAGTACTGGGTCGGATGAAGTCCTTCTCCGACAGTGACTCAAGTTGACTTCGAAGCTCCGCAAGTTCGGGCTGAGTCAACCGCCACTGTGTACGAACAGTCGGTTGCGCGCCGGGCTCGAGGACAATTCTGTGGTCTTCAGGTCATTCGGGTGGTAGTCTAGGTGGAAGGTCGTCCGGGAAAATGTCGGGATATTGTCGAATCAGCTGCGCCAGTTCGGGTGGTACAGCTGCACACGACTTGTCGATGTCGTTTCCGTCGGTGTCGGCTGCCAACTCGCGCAGGTGAACGGAATACAGCTGCGCACCCATGTTGACGTGGCGTGTAATGGTGATGGCTTTGACGCATGTAGACTCGATGCAGTCCGGAGTCCACGCGGGCAGAGTAATCAGCCCCTTGTGCCTGCTGATGCTGCACGATCCCGTCGTCTAATCAATTATCGGGTTGTGCGGTTGCAGCCAATCGCATCCTAAGAGCACGTCGCATCCATCCAACGTCGTCGTGAGAAACTTCATGCTGAAGCCGAAATCGTCGCCGCACTCAATCCGAGTGCGATCGATTGCATGAATCGGAACCACGACTCGGTGGGGATGGTGGGGTTCGGGCGACAGAGCGCAGTCAGTAAGGGGCCCGTCTGTTACTGACTCTTCACGTTTCCTTGCTCTTTCCCGTCGCTCCTCTTTCCCTGCGTCCTGTCGGGGCAGTCTTTATACATGTGGCCCGGCTTCCCGCACTTAAAACACAACCCTGTAAAAGGGCGGTCTAGTGCATGGACTCCGTTAATCGTGGCCCGCTGGGTCTGTCCGCGAAAACGGTTTCCCTCCCGAGAACTCGATCTCGCCCACTGCATCAGCGCGTCTGTGCTCTCGGCCACAGCTTCATGCGAGCGTGTTCCGCGGCGGATACATGCTCGAAACGCTCTCGTAAGGCTGCGCCCCACTGTTTCCACGTGCGAATTGTGGCCACACCGAATATTGATGATGCCCTCCCATTAGTAGAGTCCGAAGTCCCGTCTGCCGCATGTGTCACACCTGTCGGGGTCCCCGTGTCCAAGGTACGTCGCCACCACTCCAGTGCCGGGCCTCAGAGAAGCGATACCGCGTAATTATTGTGCACGGCGTCATCGTCGACGTTTGCAGCAGTGAAGAAGACCTCCACGCCGAACAGCCACCCCTTACCTTTAGTACCCTTGTCCGTAGGGCTAAACGGGGGCGGGCTTGATCATGATCGTCGCGACTGCAATTGCTGTTGCCGGCGCTGTCCACCTATCGCCTTTTTCGACGCCTCGTGGGAGCTCGCCAGTTGCATTAGGTTCGCTCGCCACTTGACTGGTGGTTTCGCCATCTTCGACGGGCGACTCCTGACGCGCTTCACCTCGCGTCTGGCGTAGCTCGTTGTTTTCTGTGAGCAAATGAGACGAAACTGGCACCAGGCCTAACAAAGTACACAAACGCTAATGATCACCAGACGGAAGTGCCTTGGTGAATATATCAGCAGTGTTGGCCCGAGTGTCCACGTGAACAAGATGAAGCTCACCACGCTGCTGCAACTCCCGAGCCAGAAAGTAACGCAGAGCGATGTGCTTCGTTCTGTGCTCCAGTCTGTGCTCCTAACACAAGGCAATGGCAGCCTTGTTGTCTACGTACAGAACTGGAGGGGAACGAGGCCGCTCTCCCAAGTCGGTCAGCAGGTAGGTGAGCCAGCGTAGCTCCTGTGCAGCCATGGCTGTGGCGTAGATCTCAGCCTCACAACTAAAACTGAGAACAGAAGATGAGCGGGTAGACCGCCAAGAAACAAAGCCGCAGCCAAGACTGAAAGTGTAACCCTGTGACGACCGCTGCGTAGCCAGGTCGTCAACCCAAGAAGCGTCTGAGTGTCCAGTGAGGACAACGTCTCTCCGTCCTCCAAGCATGAGTCTTGTGCCCGACATACTACACAAGTAGCGCAACACCCTCTTAGCAGCCTCCCAGTGCTCTCGCCGGTGTCTCCCAGGCGCAACGTAGCGAGCCAGGATGCTAAGAGGGTAAGCAAGGTCAGGTCGAGTGCAGGTCATCAGGTACATGAGGCAGCCCACAAGCTCTGGATATGGGCCACTCGGCTCTACGGACTCGTCCGAAAGTGGAGCTGAGAGCGAGTGACCGGTAGCCATAGGAGTGGACTGTGGCGAGGACCAAGTGAAGCCGAAGCGCTGAAGGATCTGCTGCACCATGTGTGACTGAGTCAGGGTGATGGTGCGGCGTGCTCTGTCCCGGGTGATCTGCAAGCCAAGGTAGCTGCGCAGCTCACCCAGGTCTGTGCACGTGTGTCTCTTCTGCAGCTCCGACTTCACGTGGGTAGGTGCCTCAGTGTCCGCAGTGGCGAAGACCAAGTCGTCAACGTACACGAGGATGTAGAACGGCAGCTGCCGAAGGCGCAAACCCAAGAGCCGCAAGTGTCGTCCTCAGTGTGTCGTGCCACTCACGAGGCGCCTGGCGGAGACCGTAGATTGGCCGCCGGAGGCTCCACTGGGTACCAGGAGGGAACGACCCAGTGAAGCCAGGTGGGCGGCGCAGCCAGATCTCCTCGTGCAGACTGCCCTGTAAGAACGCTGTGCTGAAGTCCAGAGAGTGAAGCTCGTAGTCACGGTGAGCAGCAACGTGCAGCAGCACCCGAAGAGTGGTCATCTTCTGGGTGGGGGAGAAGATCTGGAAGAAGTCAACTTCCACCCGCTCACTAAAGTCTCGTGCAACGTAACGAGCCTTGAAGACAGGCGGAGAACCCGGCGGCCGCTTCACCCTGGAAATCCACATGCCATCAACGATGTTCGCCCCAGGAGGGGGAACCTCGTCGACGTAAGTGCCTGTGGACTTCCAGGATGCCATCTCTGCGTCCATGGCTGTCTGCCACTGAGAGGAGTAGGGACCCGCGATCGCCTCTGCGTAAGAGCGCGGGGTCGGGATGTCTGGTGCATCTGGGTCTCCCTCAGGGGCAAGCAGCATGGCCACGAGATGAGGTGCAGCGGCTGCAAGACACTCAAAGTCCTCCCGCCCGTCCTCAAGGACGTCCGTGCCAAGAGCATGTTAAACTGTATTATGCTTGTAGGCTGTAGTGGGGTAGCCAATATGGGGTACAACCCCAACTAGGGTTTCATATTTGTACCCAAACTCCTGCTAGTTCATTCATTCTTGCCTAGTTATTCTGAGATGGTATCAGAGCAGGAGGTCCCTAGGACCTACCGACCGTTTTTTTTTTTAGGGCCCACCACCGCTCGCATGCGGTTACCACGCTACCCCGTGCCCTAGCCTCGTAGCGCCCTCGTGCGCCCTCGTTAGCGCCCTCGCGCGCCCCTCGTTAGCGCCCTCGCGCGCACCCTCGTTAGCGCCCTCGCGCGCCCCTTCGTTAGCGCCCTCGCGCGCCCCTTGCTAGCGCCCTCGCGCGCCCCTCACTAGCGCCCTCGCGCGCCCCTCGCCGAGCCGCCCGCTCGCAGCCCGCCCGCCCGCTCGCTGCCCGCTTCGCGGCCCGCTCGCTACGCAGCCCGCCCGCCCGCTCGCTGCCCGCTTCGCGGCCCGCCCGCTTCGCAGCCCGCTCGCTCGCTGCCCGCTTCGCGGCCCGCCCGCTTCGCAGCCCGCTCGCTCGCTGCCCGCTTCGCGGCCCGCCCACTTCGCAGCCCGCCCGCCCGCTCGCTGCCCGCTTCGCGGCCCGCCCGCCTCGCAGCCCGCTCGCCCCGCTGCCCGCTTCGCGGCCCGCCCACTTCGCAGCCCGCCCGCCCGCTAGCTGCCCGCTTCGCGGCCCGCCCGCTTCGCTGCCCGCTCGCAGCGCCGCCCGCTCGCCCGCTACCTGCTTCGCAGCGCCGCCCGCTGCCTCACTGCCCGCTTGCTGCGTCGCCCGCCCACACCGCTGCCCGCTTCGCAGCTCGCCCGCCGCGCTTCTCACCTGCTGCTCCCTGCCTGTGCACTGCCGCTTTCTCCTGCTGTGGCTACTAGCTTCGCTCTAGCGCGTCCCCTCTGCTGCTGCCGCTGCTCTGCTGTGCCCTCACGCCTGAGCTATGGCCTCTATTCGCGTTCTTTCCTTCGATGCTGAGGGCCGTCCCGTGCAGTTCACTTCCTGGCTCGACGACCTGCAGTTGTATCTTATGAGCAATAGCACGGACCACATCTCCCTCTATGACTACGCGTCTGGTGCTGCCGCTGCTCCTGCTGCCACAGCCGAGCTTAGTGTTCGTTCCCACTGGCAGACTCGTGACGCAGCTGCTCGCCTAGCCATTCGCAGTCACCTCCCGCTAGCTGAGCTCGAGCATTTTGGCGACTGCAAATCCGCTAAGGCCCTGTACGATGCTGTCGTCGCTCGCTACTCCTCGCCTGCCACAGCCGAGCTTAGCCGCCTCATGCTGCCGTACCTGTTCCCCGATCTGTCCACCTTTACTACAGTCGCCGATCTTATCACCCACCTTCGCACTAGTGATGCTCGCCTGCGTGCCGCCCTTCCCACCGAGTTCTGCGCTAAGAACCCCCCTCCACTGTACTGGACACTCCACTTCATAGTCACCCGTCTCCCTGACACCCTCCGCTCAGTTCGAGACCACTTCCTTGCTCGCTGTCCCACTGAGCTCACAGTCGCCCTCCTAGAGGAGCAGCTGCTCGCGGCCGAAAAGAGCATTGTAGCTGTCGGTGCTGCTCGTGGCGCTCCTCGCACCCCCATCTTTGAGGGGTGTTCTCCCTCTCCCCTCGCTCCCTCCTACGCTGCTGCTGCTGCTGTTGACTTCCTTGGTGCTGAGTCTGTTGGCGCTGCTTCTGCTCCTGGTGGGAGGCGCCGCACCGGCAAGGGCAAGGGGGGCATAAGCGGTGGTGGTGGCGCTGGGGGGGGAGGAGGTGGGGGAGGTGGGGGGGGAGGCGGTGCTGGAGGGAGCGGTGGCGGGAGCGCTGGTGGGAGTGGGGTCGGTGGTGGAGGCGGGGGCGGCGGAGGAAGCAGTGGCAGTAGTGGCGGCGGCGGCGGTGGCGGCGGTGGCGGTGGTGGCGGTGGTGGCGGTGGCGGTCGGAGCGGTGGTAGTGGTGGCGGCGGAGGTCGGAGTGGAGGCACTGGCTCGGGCCAGAGCTCCCAGCAGCAGCAGCGTCCCCAGACGACCCAGCAGCTTCGTGAGTGGCTTGCTCAGCGTGGGACGTCGGGGGCCAGTGGCCGCTGTTCTTATGTCATTCGCACAGGTGACCGCAAGGGACAGACGTGTGGGAGGTTCCACACCCCGTACCGCTGCTTCTCCCGCCTTGACGACGCTTGGCGTGAGGAGATGGGTGCGGATGTTGAGCGCCCCCGCTGGGCTGAGCTCATGAGGGCTGGTGTTGATGTCTTTGCTCTTGACTATGATGCTATTATTGCTGCCATGTATGCATTGACTGTTAGTGCCGAGGGAGACTGTTACTTGTGTGTGCCGCCTGACCCAGGTATAGAGCCCGCTGCCCTGGGTACTAGTGAGTCTGCTCTCTCTGGTATGGTGCCCCCTGTACTTGCTCCCCCCAGTGCTGTCCCGGCTGGTTTCGAGTCTGCTCTCTCAGGTACAGCACCCACAGAGACTGCTCTCTCAGGTACCGCACCGGCTGAGGCCTGTCACACCTTCACCCTTGACTCAGGTGCTTCCCGTTGCTTCTTCCGTGACAGTACTGAGCTCACACCGCTTCCTGCACCGGTCCCAGTCTCCTTGGCTGACCCCTCTGGGGGCCCAGTCCTTGCCCAGTCCACCACTGTCCTCCCTTGTCCGGCGGTTCCGTCTGGCTCGTTGTCGGGTTTCCACCTCCCCTCGTTCTCGACGAACCTGGTGAGCAACGCTGTCCTCCAGGATCAGTGGGTTGACACCTTTACCCCTGGCGGACAGCGTGTGGCGATCTGCACGTGCTCCAGGACCGGCCGTCACCTGGCTACGTTTACCCGTCGGCCGGGGTCGAGTCTCTACACACTGACCACTGCGTCTCCTCAGGTAGCTGCTGTCGGTCAGGTGTCTGCGTCAGGTCTGGTAGCCCACGCCTGTGAGTGTCGTTCCCTGTCGCACCAGACTCTTCTCTGGCACCACCGCCTGGGTCACCCCTCCTTGCCACGCCTTCGTGGCATGCACCGTCGCCACCTTGTGTCCGGTCTTCCCAGGTCCCTCCCTCCCCTCCCTGCCTCGCCTGCGCCGCCTTGCCTTCCTTGCGTCGAGGGGCGGCAGCGCGCCGCTCCTCACTCCTCCTCGTTCCCCCCGACAGAGGCTCCTCTGCAGACCCTCCACCTGGACGTGTGGGGCCCAGCCCGCGTTCGTGGTCAGGGCGGTGAGCGGTACTTTTTGCTGGTTGTCGACGACTACTCGCGTTACACCACGGTCTTCCCCTTGCGCACCAAGGGTGAGGTCCCTGCTGTTCTGATCCCTTGGATCCGCACGGTTCGTCTCCAGCTCCGCCGCCGTTTCCGGACGGATCTTCCTGTCCTGCGTCTGCACTCTAACAGAGGTGGTGAGTTTTCCTCCGATCTCCTGAGGACCTTCTGTCAGGCGGAGGGCATCGAGCAGACCTTCACGCTTCCGGACTCCCCACAGCAGAATGGGGTTGCTGAGCGCCGCATTGGCCTGGTCATGGAGGTCGCTCGTACCTCCTTGGTCCACGCGGCGGCTCCCCATTTTCTGTGGCCGTTTGCTGTCCGGTACGCCGCGCATCAGCTCAACCTCTGGCCCCGTGTCTCCTTACCGGAGACCTCGCCCACACTGCGTTGGACGGGGGAGGTTGGCGATGCGTCGCGCTTCCGGGTGTGGGGTGCTCGTGCCCTTGTCCGCGATACGTCCGCGGACAAGCTCTCCTCCCGCACGCTTCCCTGTGTCTTCCTTGGCTTTGTCCCTGACGCGCCTGGCTGGCAGTTTTACCACCCCACCTCGCGCCGGGTCTTCGCCTCTCAGGATGTCACCTTTGACGAGTCGGTCCCTTTTTACCGTCTCTTCCCCTACCGCACTGCCCCCCTCCCTCCCCCGCCGCTTTTCCTTGCTCCTGGTCCCCCTCCGGTAGACCCCCTTCCCCCTCAGGGTCCTGCTCCTTCAGGTGTCTCTCAGGTAGACCCTCCTCCCGTCGCTGAGCCTGTCGAGGTCACAGGTGACTCAGGTGCTGCTGCGGGTGGTGCTGCTGGGAGTGCTGAGCCTGGGGGTGCTGAGCCTGGGGGTGCTGGGCCTGGGGGTGCTGGGGCTGCAGGTGCTGGGACTGAGGGTGCTGGAGCTGAGGGTACGGTGCCTGAGAGTACGGAGCCTGGGGGTGCTGCGCCTGGGGGTGCTGAGCCTGCGGGTGCGGGGCCTGGGAGTGCTGGGACTGCGGGTGCTGGAGCTGAGGGTACTGTGCCTGAGAGTTTGCCGCCTGGGGGTGCTGAGCCTGGGGGTGCTGCGACTGGGGGTGCTGAGCCTGCGGGTACTGAGCCTGCGGGTACTGAGCCTGGGGGTGCTGCTACTGAGCCTACGGAGCCTCGGGTTACTGCGTCTGGGGGTGCTCCGGTTCGGGGTGCTGAGCAGTCTCTCACACCGCAGCAGCTTCGTGACTGGTACGTCCGACGCTTTCGCCGTCCTAGTGGCTCGGCTGGAGTTGGGGGTGCTGGAGCTGCTCGTCCTGGGGGTGCTCGTACTGGGGGTACTGGAGCTGCCGGGACTGGCTGTTCTGGGAGCACTGCGACTGGAGCTGCTGGAGCTGGGGACTCTGGCGCTGGCGGTGCTAGCGGAGTTGGAGCTGCCGACTCTGGGGGTGGCGCTGCTGCTGGTGCTGCGGACCCACCTGGTGGAGCTGCTGCTGGTGCTGAGGAGTCGGACGGTGGAGCTGCTGCTGGAGCTGGGGACCCGGCCGGTGGAGCTGCTGCTGGTGCTGTGGACCCGGACGCTGGAGCTCCTACTGGTGCTGAGGACCCGGCCGCTGGAGTCCCTTCTGCTTCTGGAGACGCTGCGCGGCCGCGACCGTACTTCGTACCGCTCCTTCAGTAGGTTCTTGGGCAGGCTCCTCCTCCTTGTCCTCCTCCCTCCGTAGAGTGTCCTCCGCCTGTCCAGCCGCAGTCACAGTTACCGCCTGCCTCGCCTCTCCCTGCTCCCTCTCCTTATACTGGTCCCACAGGAGGTCTTACAGAGCGTCGTGAGCCTGAGTCTCGTCCTGCGTCGCCTGTTCGTCCTGCTCGCACTGGTAGTCGTGTCCGTCGTGAGCGTCCTCCTCCTGTCCCAGGCACTCACTACATGACTCTGCGTCCCTCTACTGCTCCTCGGCGTGTCCCTCTACCGTCTCCTCCTGCGTCCTCTTTGCCTGCCGTTCCGGACCCTGAGTCTGACCGGTATCGCGCTGAGCACCCTACAGTCACGCGTCTCCTCGCTACTGTTGTCACTGACCCTACCTTTGAGTCCTCGGCTGCGTCTGCTCTGGTCGCTGAGTTGGTTGACTTTGCTGCTGCCTGTCGTCTAGACTACGCTGCTAGCCTTGTTGCTGAGTCTGAGTCTGCGTCTGTCTGTCCTCCGTCCGTCGGGGGTGAGTGTGCTCTTGGCACGGACGTCCTTGAGGACAGGCAGGAGGAATTTGACTCTCTTGCGGCTGCTGTACCTCATCTTGTGGCCTGGTTGCTTGCCCCTGAGGGAGACCCGGATGCACTAGACATCCCCACTCCGCGCACTTACGCAGAGGCGATCTCGGGTCCCTACTCCTCTCAGTGGCAGACAGCCATGGACGCAGAGATGGCATCCTGGAAGTCCACAGGCACCTACGTCGACGAGGTTCCCCCTCCTGGGGCGAACATCGTCGATGGCATGTGGATTTTCAGGGTGAAGCGGCCGCCAGGTTCTCCGCCTGTCTTCAAGGCTCGTTACGTTGCTAGAGGCTTCAGTCAGCGTCAGGGGGTCGACTTCTTCCAGACCTTCTCCCCCACCCCGAAGATGACCACTCTTCGGGTTCTGCTGCACGTTGCTGCTCAGCGTGACTACGAGCTTCACTCTCTTGACTTCAGCACAGCGTTCCTGCAGGGCAGCCTGCACGAGGAGATCTGGCTGCGCCGCCCACCTGGCTTTACTGGGTCGTTTCCTCCTGGTACCCAGTGGAGTCTCCGCCGGCCAGTCTACGGTCTCCGCCAGGCGCCACGTGAGTGGCACGACACACTGAGGACTACTCTTGCGGCTCTTGGGTTCGCGCCGTCTACTGCTGACCCGTCGCTGTTTCTGCGCACAGACACGTCGCTGCCGCCGTTCTACATTCTCGTGTACGTCGACGACTTGGTCTTTGCTACTGCTGACACTGAGGCACTCGCTCGTGTGAAGTCGGAGCTGCAGAAGAGACACACCTGCACTGACCTGGGTGAACTGCGTAGCTACCTTGGCTTGCAGATCACCCGGGACAGAGCTCGCCGCACCATCACCCTGACTCAGTCACACATGGTGCAGCAGGTCCTTCAGCGCTTCGGCTTCCAGTTCTCCTCACCACAGGCCACACCTCTGGCTACCAGCCACTCGCTCTCAGCTCCACCTTCGGACGAGTCCGTAGAGCCGAGTGGCCCGTACCCAGAGCTTGTAGGCTGCCTCATGTACCTGATGACTTGCACGCGACCTGACCTCGCGTACCCTCTTAGCATCCTTGCTCGTTACGTTGCGCCTGGGAGACACAGGCGAGAGCACTGGGAGGCTGCTAAGAGGGTGCTGCGTTACCTGTGCAGTACATCAGGCATGGGGCTGGTGCTTGGAGGACGCGACAGAGTTGTCCTCACTGGTCACTCGGACGCCTCTTGGGTGGACGACCTGGCTACGCAGCGGTCGTCACAGGGTTACACCTTCAGCCTTGGCTCAGGTTCTGTCTCGTGGCGGTCCACCCGCTCTTCCTCTGTTCTCGGCTCTAGTTGTGAGGCTGAGATCTACGCCACAGCCATGGCTGCACAGGAGTTACGCTGGCTCACCTACCTGCTGACTGACTTGGGAGAGCGGCCTAGTTCTCCTCCAGTTCTGTACGGTGACAACAAGGCGGCTCTTGCCTTGTGTCAGGAGCACAGACTGGAGCACAGGACGAAGCACATTGCTCTTCGCTACTTTCTTGCTCGAGAGCTTCAGCAGCGCGGTCAGCTTCGGCTTGTGTACGTGGACTCGAAGGCCAACACTGCTGATATCTTCACCAAGGCGCTCCTGCCTAGTGATCATCAGCGGCACTGTACTTCTTTAGGCCTTGTGTCCACGTTTCCTCACTTGCTCACTGCTTGACATTCTTTGTACTGTACTTTATATATATCTTGTTGCTTGCTTGCTAGGTTTTGATCACTGTGTTGCTTGTCTTGTACTATATCTAGCACTGCATGTGAACTGGCCTTGTGGCCTTTACTTGTGCTCGGAGTGTGGTGACGTTGTGATCCACCCTGGGCTTTGCTTTGCTTTGCTGGACTGGTCTTGTGACCCTTTGTTCTCCCCCACTTTGCCTATGGGGGTGTGTTAAACTGTATTATGCTTGTAGGCTGTAGTGGGGTAGCCAATATGGGGTACAACCCCAACTAGGGTTTCATATTTGTACCCAAACTCCTGCTAGTTCATTCATTCTTGCCTAGTTATTCTGAGAGAGCACACTCACCCTCGACGGACGGAGGACAGACAGACTCAGACTCAGCAACAAGACAAGCAGCGTAGTCGAGACGACAAGCAGCAGCAAAGTCTACAAGCTCAGCGACTAAGGCAGACGCACAAGCAGACTCAAACGACGGGCCAGTGACAACAGTGGCTAACAGACGCGTGATAGTAGGGTGAGCAGCACGAACCAGGTCAGACTATGGGTCCGAAACGTCAGGCAGAGAAGACGCAGGAGGAGACGGTAGGCGAACACACTGTGGAACAGAGGAAGGACGAAGTGCCATAGCGTGCGTGCCAGGGACAGGAGGCGGACGCTCACGAGGAATACGCTTACCAGTACGACGCCCGCGAATAGGCGAGACAGGACGAGACGCAGGCTCACGACGCTCTGTAAGCGAGTCTGTTTGTGTAGTGTAAGGAGAAGGAGCAGGCAGTGATGCGCCGGGCTGTAACGGGAGGCCAGTAGAAGACGGGAGGCTAAGAACCTGGCGAAGCATGGAGTCAGGCGGCGGGAGAGACGACGGTGACGGCGGAGCGAAAAACAGTCGCGGCTGTGCAGTGCCACCAGCACCAGTAGCTCCAGCGCCTCCAGCAGCTCCAGAACCTCCAGCTCCAACGCCTCCAGCAGTTCCAGAACCTCCAACTCCATCGCCTCCAGCAGATCCAGAACCCCAAGCTCCAGCGCCTCCAGCAGCTTTAGAACCCCCTGCTCCAGCGCCTCCAGCAGCTCCAGAGCTCCCAGCTATTGCGCCTCCAGCAGCAGCACCTCCAGCTCCAGCGCCTCCTGTATTAGCACCTCCAGCTCCAGCGCCTCTAGTAGCAGCACCCCTAGAACCGGCACCTCCAGCCCCAGGGTCTCCAACTCCAGGGTCGACAGCACCAGCTCCAGGGCCTCCAGCTCCAGTGCCTCCAGCAGCAGCACCTCCAGCTCCAGCGCCTCCAGCAGCAGCACCCCCAGAACCAGCACCTCCAGCTCCAGGGTCTCCAACTCCAGGGTCGACAGCACCAGCTCCAGGGCCTCCAGCCCCAGTACCTCCAGCAGCAGCACCCCTAGAGCCGACACCTGCAGCTACAGGAGCAGCACCAGCCCTGGCAGCTCCAGTACCTCCAGTACGAGCACCTTCAGGGCCAGACACACTAGCACTCCCAGCGCCTCCATGACAAGCAGCTCCAGTAGCACGACTCCTCAGGCGGGTACGCGACGCAAGCCGCTCTCGTGCCTGCCGCGTCGGGAAACGAGACCCAGAGGAACACCTCCAGCACCAGTGCCTCCAGCACCTTCAGAACCTCCAGCAGCAGCACCTCCAGCTCCAGTGCCTCCAGCAGCAGCACCTCCAGCTCCAACAGCTCTAGAACCTCCAGATTTAGTGCCTCCAGCAGCAGCACCTCCAGCTCCAGCGCCTCCAGTAGCAGCACCTCCAGCTCCAGCGCCTCTAGTAGCAGCACCCCTAGAACCGGCACCTCCAGCCCCAGGGTCTCCAACTCCAGGGTCGACAGCACCAGCTCCAGGGCCTCCAGCTCCAGTGCCTCCAGCAGCAGCACCTCCAGATCCAGCGCCTCCAGCAGCAGCACCCCTAGAACCAGCACCTCCAGTCCCAGGGTCTCCAACGCCAGGGTCGACAGCACCAGCTCTAGGGCCTCCAGCCCCAGTACCTCCAGCAGCAGCACCCATAGAGCCGACACCTGCAGCTACAGGAGCAGCACCAGCCCTGGCAGCTCCAGTACCTCCAGTACGAGCACCTTCAGGGCCAGACACACTAGCACTCCCAGCGCCTCCATGACAAGCAGCTCCAGTAGCACGACTCCTCAGGCGGGTACGCGACGCAAGCCGCTCTCGTGCCTGCCGCGTCGGGAAACGAGACCCAGAGGAACGCCTCCAGCACCAGTGCCTCCAGCACCTTCAGAACCTCCAGCAGCAGCACCTCCAGCTCCAACAGCTCTAGAACCTCCAGCTTTAGTGCCTCCAGCAGCAGCACCTCCAGCTCCAGCGCCTCCAGTAGCAGCACCTCCAGCTCCAGCGCCTCTAGTAGCAGCACCCCTAGAACCGGCACCTCCAGCCCCAGGGTCTCCAACTCCAGGGTCGACAGCACCAGCTCCAGGCCTCAGCTCCAGTGCCTCCAACAGCAGCACCTCCAGCTCCAGCGCCTCCAGCAGCAGCACCCCCAGAACCAGCACCTCCAGCTCCAGGGTCTCCAACTCCAGGGTCGACAGCACCAGCTCCAGGGCCTCCAGCCCCAGTACCTCCAGCAGCAGCACCCCGAGAGCCGACACCTGCAGCTACAGGAGCAACACCAGTCCCGGCAGCTCCAGTACCTCCAGTACGAGCACCTCCAGGGCCAGACACACTAGCACTCCCAGCGCCTCCACGACAAGCAGCTCCAGTAGCACGACTCCTCAGGCGGGTACGCGACGCAAGCCGCTCTCGTGCCTGCCGCGTCGGGAAACGAGACCCAGAGGAACGCCTCCAGCACCAGTGCCTCCAGCACCTCCAAAACCTCCAGCAGCAGCACCTCCAGCTCCAGTGCCTCCAGCAGCAGCACCTCCAGCTCCAGCGCCTCCAGCAGCTCCAGAACCTCCAGCTATAGTGCCTCCAGCAGCAACACCCCTAGAACCGGCACCTCCAGCTCCAGGGTCTCCAACTCCAGGGTCGACAGCACCAGCTCCAGGGCCTCCAGCCCCAGTACCTCCAGCAGCAGCACCCCCAGAACCGACACCTCCAGCTCCAGGAGCAGCACCAGTCCCGGCAGGTCCAGTACCTCCAGTACGAGCACCTCCTGGACCAGAGACGCCAGCACTCCCAGCGCCTCCACAACAAGCAGCTCCAGCAACACGACTCCTCAGGCGGGTATGCGAGAGCAGGCCAGGGTGCTGGCGCAGGCCAGGGCGCTGGCGCAGGCCAGGGAGCTGGCGCAGGGCAGGGCGTTGGCGGAGGGCAGGGCAGGGCGTGCGCGAGGCAGCGCGACGGGAGGCAAGGCAGGGCGTGCGCAGGGCAGCGTGACGCGGGGCAGGGCAGGGCATGCGTGGGGCAGCGAGACGCAGGGTAGTGAGGTAACGTGGTAACCGCAGTCGCGAAGTATGGTGGGCCCAGAAAGCAAGAAAGAAAGAAAGAAAAGAAAAGAAAAAAAAAAAAAAAAAAAAAAAAAAAAAAAAAAAAAAAAAAACACGGCCCTACGGACCTACTTCTCTGAAACCATGTCAAGATAGCAAGCAGGAATTATTGCATTGAATGAAATGTAGGTACAAGTACTAACTCTAACTTTGGGTTGTACCCCGTATGGGCTACCCCACAATAGCCTACACAGAACAAACACATATATAGTTTGACAGGCCAGATCCAAAACTAAGCCTTGCTTCCTGCTCACGTCAGAGACGAGATCCTTGCCGACCTAGCAGTTTCAGAAGCTGCGTCCTGATTGATAGGGGCGTGGTTCAATTTGCAGCAACATCTGTTTTTTCTTTTTTTACATCACAAGCTGCTGAACTTACTGTAGCCTGAATCCGGAGAACACAGCTGAGGCAGTTATAATAGAAATACGTTCTAGTATGTTGCCGGCTCGACTTTCCTTGGATAAAGCTTCTATACTGTGCTAGATTTTGTGTTGGTAACCCATGCCTGGATAACATGGTATGTATTGAATTATGTGAACCTAGAACGGTAGCTCTCCATATTTATCCTATTGCCTTCATTTATTTCTGTGATACTTATAGGCATTCTGTAACAACGTACTAGATAGACACGTAATATCTGCCACAATATGTACAGGATCACGATTTACCACAAAACGCCATAGAATATATCCGAGCCTAGACCGAGCCTAGACATCGGGGACTGCAGCAGGGCCTCAGATTCGTTTGAGGGTACCCTGTGGACTCAGGGCAGTTTTTCAAGATTCCTATTTTGCCCCTGATATGTCAGGGTTGAACAAGGGTGGGTATGCTGCAGGGTCAGTGCTACAAGTGACATTATCCTGCCCCGTCAGTGCTAAATTTCATTATCCTGTGCACTTTGTTAAAGGCTGGTTTTGTTTCCTATACATTGTCTGTAGTCACATCACAGAACAGACCAATCAGGCAGAGCAAAGCACAGTAGTAGTAGTGACTGTTGGAACACCATTTCGCCCAGACGAAAAAAAACTGGGGGAGCGAGAGTGTTGGCGAAAACCAGATACACTTGTGTCGTGAGGGAACCAGAGTGGGGCTGGTGTGAGTCACAAAATGGATGAAATGCCCTCACCACTGAACTCACCACTCACTCTCACACACCAAGGAAAATAAGCGCCTATTACCTACTCCAGAAAGAAACAAGCACGGCGCGCGCTAGAAGGTGCTACGCCAGCAGCGCGACCAGACCACACACAAAGTGGCGCGTGAGTTAGGCATGAACGCAATCAGCCAAAAGGGCGAAACGACTAGAAAAATCGCGCGCAAGCAGCAGCCTTTGCAGCAACCGTATCGCACTCACCGAGAGCCTCGGTAGCGCTCTAACATTCCGCCCGATCCAGCATAGCGCGCTCAGGATAGCAGCGCACGCAAGCAAAACGCGCGCAGCAAGGGCGCTCGTAATATTCATAGTGTGTGTGGGTACCAGTGACGAATCGTGTTCTCCAAGGGGGACACACCGTCGTTGCGCATATAAGAAAAGGTGGGAGCTGCGTCACGTGCCCCCAAACGCGTTCGCGCCGTCTCATACGCATTCCCCATTCCGCATTCCCCATTCCGCATTCCCCATTCCGCATTCCCCATTCCGCATTCCCCATTCCGCATTCCCCATTCCGCATTCACCATTCCGCATTCCCCATTCCGCATTCCCCATTCCGCATTCCCCATTCCGCATTCCCCATTCCGCATTCCCCATTCCGCATTCCCCATTCCGCATTCCCCATTCCGCATTCACCATTCCGCATTCCCCATTCCGCATTCCCCATTCCGCATTCCCCATTCCGCATTCCCCATTCCGCATTCCCCATTCCGCATTCCCCATTCCGCATTCCCCATTCCGCATTCCCCATTCCGCATTCCCCATTCCGCATTCACCATTCCGCATTCCCCATTCCGCATTCCCCATTCCGCATTCCCCATTCCGCATTCCCCATTCCGCATTCCCCATTCCGCATTCCCCATTCCGCATTCCCCATTCCGCTCTCCCCCTTCCGCATCCCCCCTTCCGCGCCACCCCTTCCGCGTTCCCCCTTCCGCGTTCCCATTTCCACATTCCCCCTTCCGCAATCCCCCTTTAGCGTTCCCCCTTCCGCCAACCCCCTTCCGCGTTCCCCCTTCCGCGGTAATCCTTTCGCATTCCCCCTTCCGCGTTCTCCTTCCTCGTTCCCGCTTCCGCAGTCCCCCTTCCCCATCCCCCTTGCGCATCCTCCCTTCCGCATTCCCCAATCAGGCCCCATGTTTCCCCCCATCAGGCCCCATGTTTCCCCCCATCAGGCCTCATGCTTCCCCCCATCAGGCCCCATGTTTCCCCCCATCAGGCCCCATGTTTCCCCCCATTAGGCCCCATGTTGCCCCCCATCAGGCCCCATGTTTCCCCCCATCAGGCCCCATGTTGCCCCCCATCAGGCCCCATGTTTCCCCACATCAGGCCCCATGTTTCCCCCCATCAGGCCCAATGTTCCCCCCCATCAGGCCCCATGTCTCCCCCCAGCAGGCCACATGTTTCCCCATGCAGGCCCATGCTTCCTCCCCCTGCAGGCCCCCTGTTTCCCCTGCAGGCCCCATGTTCCCCCCTGCAGGCCCCATGTTTCCCCCTGTAGGCCCCAAGTTTCCCCATGCAGGCCCATGCTTCCTCCCCCTGCTGGCCCCATGTTTCCCCCTGCAGGCCCCAAATTTCCCCATGCAGGCCCATGCTTCCTCCCCCTGCAGGCCCCATGTTTCCCCCTGCAGGCCCATGATTCCTCCCCCTGCAGGCCCCCTGTTTCCCCCTGCAGGCCCCATGTTTCCCCCTGCAGGCCCCATGTTTCCCCCCTGCAGGCCCCATGTTTCCCCATGCAGGCCCATGCTTCCTCCCCCTGCAGGCCCCCTGTTTCCCCCTGCATACCCCAAGTTTCCCCCTGCAGGCCCCATGTTTCCCCCTGTAGGCCCCATGTTTCCCCATGCAGGCCCATGCCTCCTCCCCTTGCAGGCCCCCTGTTTCCCCCTGCAGGCCCCATGTTTCCCCCTGCAGGCCCCATGTTTCCCCCTGTAGGCCCCATGTTTCCCCATGCAGGCCCATGCTTCCTCCCCCTGCAGGCCCCCTGTTTCCCCCTGCATGCCCCATGTTTCCCCCTGCAGGCCCCATGTTTCCCCCTGCAGGCCCCATGTTTCCCACGGCAAGCCCCATGTTGTACCCTTGTAGGCCCAATGTTTCCCCTTGCAGGCCCCATGTTTCCCTGTGCAGGCCCCATGTTTCCCCCTGCAGGCCCCATGTTTCCCCCTGTAGGCCCCATGTTTCCCCCTGCAGGCCCCCTGTTTCCCCCTGCAGGCCCCCTGTTTCCCCCTGCAGGCCCCCTGTTCCCCCTGCAGGCCCCCTGTTTCCCCCTGCAGGCCCCCTGTTTCCCCCTGCAGGCCCCCTGTCTCCCCCGAGCGCACACGTCCATAATCCCCCCATGCTAGCCCAATCATTTCCCAATGTTAGCCCCATGTTTCCCACGGCAAGCCCCATGTTGTACCCTTGTAGGCCCAATGTTTCCCCTTACAGGCCCCATGTTTCCCTGTGCATGCCCCATGTTTCCCCCATGCTAGCCTCATGTTTCCAAGGCTGGGTTATGAGTGCATCGCTGCCCACAGCAGCATGGAAAGTGCTCACCAGCAAAGGAACCACTCAGCCCGCATACTCTTACTCACCTTCGCTTGTCACATCCACTTTTCCCACCCTACCCTTCCCTTCCAAGGTGTCAAGGTGAGTGCATAGCTAAGAACAGCAACGTATGGAGTGCTCACCAGCAAGGAAACCTGGTGCCTGACAACACTCTTACTCACCTTTGCCACTCACATCCTCTTTTCCCTCCCTCCCCTTCCCTTCGAATGTTGGGTGGTGAGTGCATCGCTGCTCACAGCAACGTGAGGAGTGCTCACCCAGCAGAGGGACCTCCCTTCCAGAACACTCTTACTCACCTTTGCCATTCACCTCCTCTTTTCCCTCCCTCCCCTTCCCTTCCAATGTTGGGTGGTGAGTGCATCGCTGCTCACAGCAACGTGAGGAGTGGTCACCAGTAAAGAGACCTCCCTTCCAGAACACTCTTACTCACCTTCGCCACTCACATCCTCTTTTCCCTCCCTCCCCTTCCCTTCCAAGGCGCCGTGGTGAGTGCATCGCTGCGAACAGCAATGTGTGGAGTGCACGCCAGCGAAGGAATCACCCTGTCACCACACCCTTACGCACATTCGCATGTCACATCCTCTTCTCCCCCTTGCTGCGGGCCCCATGTTTGCCCCAAGCTAGCCCATGTTATCCCCCTGCAGGCCCCACGTCTTCCCCATGCTAGACTCATTTCTTCCCCCTGATAGCCCCATATTCTCCCCGTGATAGTCGGATGTATCTTCGCGGTCAACCCCTTGTGTCCCCCCATGCTTACTCGCCTTCTCCTTGTCACATCCTCGCTTCCCTCCCTCCCCTCAGCCTTCCCAGGCTGGGTGGTCATTGCATGAAAGCACTGAGCACCGTGTGGAGCGCTCAGCAACGAAGGAACCTCACAGCCCTCACACGAGAGCTGTTTCCTCCCATGGTAGCCCCCCATTTCCTCCCATGGTAACCCCCTTTTTATCCCTATGCTAGCCCCATGTTACACCCATGCTAGCCCCACGTTTCCACCCCGCTAGCCCGGTTGTTACCCCCATGCTAGCCCCATGTTTCCCCCCTACTGCTGGCCCCATGTATCCCCCATGCTACGTTTCCCCCCTACTGCTGGCCCCATGTATCCCCCGTGCTATGTTACCCCCCTACTGCTAACCCAATTTTTCCCCCGTGCTAGCCCCATGTTTCCCCCGTGCTAGCCCCATGTTTACCCACTGCTATCCCCGCGTTTTGCCCCTATTTGCCCCGTGTTTAGGTGCAGGCTAGCTTGCACACATACCCCTAAGGCAGAACTCCCTCACACAAGGCGCCACGTCCACAAAGGCAAAGTGGACAAAACCAACGTTTTTGCACGAGGTGAGACAGCGGTATTCCTCCCTACCCTGCCCCGCCGTTTCACCCCTGCCCTAAACCCCTTCTGCCCTGCCATTACCCCACCACCATTCACTACCTGCTGCGCACCTCCTTCAGTCCAACTCCAAACCTGCCCTGCCTTCCCCCCATTGCCCTTGCCTCCTTCCCTACCCTGCCCTGAAGTACCCCTGCTAGCCCTCCCATCCCTCTCATTGCCTGCCATGAGTTTCCACCCTACTAGCCCTCCCTTCCCCGTCATCATGTCATTAGTATACCCCTTGCTAGGCCTCACTCCCCCCTCATCATGCACACAGTATCCCCCTACAAGCCCACCCTCTCCCGTCATCATGCCATCGCTAGCCAACCCTCTCCCATGCGGTATGTTGGCCTCATCCTATGGGCGGGCCTACCGCAATCAAAGGGGCTGGCCAGCCCTCTCCTATGCGGTTGGCTCGCCCAATCCGCTACTTGAAATGCATATGTTGCTAATAATCAATTTGGGTGCATGGTGTGCAGAATGGGTCGTCCGAGAAAGATCTCCTCCGCAACATGGAGATCAAGGGTAAAAGAGATTGTAAAGGGCAAGGACCAGGCAAGCCTCGCGATATCAAAGACGATGCAAATTCCAATTTGCTACTTGCGGTGTGGTCTGAGCTCGCTGATGGGTGAGGGTCGAACCGCGACAGTGTCCGACTTGGTGTACTTCCTCTTGCACGTTGGGTCAGGGGCAAAAGATGCGCTCATGATGGCAGCTAAAAAAGCTGGTGAGTGGAGTATTCAATGTCCCTGGTTTAGTGGAGTTTGTTTGAATGATACCCCACCTTCGTCTGTACTAAGGGAACGCATGTTGCTGACACTCTGACGTTGCCCCATGATTGGTCAGGTGCGGACGGTGAAGAGGCACAAGGGAGAGTGGAAGAGTATTTGACGAGGTTTGCTGAAAAATTTCAAGGAGGACGGGATCGTGCGGCTGGTCGGCCCGAAGCATTGATGGAAGGGCAACCAATCGCAATAGGAGGCCTAGTTTACGCGTTCCCTGCATTTCAGGGGAAACGTCCAGCGCACACAGGGGGCGGGGCGACGGTTGATGGAGGGACGAGTGTGGACCATGATTCGCCAGATGCAAATCAGCCACAGAATGGTATGTGTGTGCGTCATCTAGTACAGTACGCTTTGAGGTGCACATGTGGGAGTGCATTCAATAACACATTTTGATCGATAATGTTAATTTTGGAACCAACAGATGACCCGAATGACATCTCAGCATCATTGAATGAGAGCGACGTCGTTGGTGAGGGGTGCATGGAGCAGCGGGAGGTGGTGATCGACATAGACCCGTGTGTCCCTCCCCAAGAAGGCGATGTTTCAGTCACGGTGGATCTTGAATGTGGAGACCCGAGTGGATTGCCGGCAGGAGTCACCCACGTGGATACTTCAGACAATGCCGATCCACACATCCATGCGGGGTAAGATTCTGTATGGCCTTGTAGACTCGCCTAAATTGCACTCCATGTCCCCAACTATCGAGCTTCCTTTATCAATGCTGCGCGAGCAACCAACAGTAACGGTTAATTATTGATGTCCACAATTACACACTCATGTATTTGGCCATCAACCCGGTTGTTCATGTGTGTATTCCTTGGTTTTTTTTCATGTCAACAATTCATCGATGCAGGAGCGCACACGCTCAGGACAGTTACTCCGAGCCCAGAGTCGGACGCTGGCCTGCTCAACCAACCCTCACCGGGCTTCGCGATGTCGTATGCCTGCTGAACCTGATCCACCTCATCCGGTTTTTCATGGTTATGACTCTTCATTGCACTGCGAGTGGTGCATATGGTGTGCGTTTACGAGTGCGTGTGCGTGCATGTGCGTGGCAGGGTGATGTGGCCTGCATCGCAACGGGCACATGGGATGGGAGCCCTCAAAGCAGGTGCGTGCCCGGGCAAAACTGCAAGCCCACCTGCTGCCACCACAACTCTGCTTTGCTACCGCAACATGTCATACCCACATACTCACCCGCGCAGCCGTCATCGCCACTGCTCTCTCGCCCAGGACCGGTAAAGAACACACGCGCCCTCATCTCTCGTGCCACTTATTCCGTCCTGTCCCGTCTCCGCGCCTCATTCCCCCCTCCCCTCGGGCGCGCGCGCGGGCAGTGGATCCATGAAGCTACGCTCTTGGAAGCTGGTGTGGGCTGTCCTCGGACTGGTGTGGACCTGCGTCAGGTGTGGAAAGTCCGTTTCGGTCTGGTCTGTCGATCGCAAGCCACCACCGACCGCTGCAGACAAGCCTGGCCGGAAAAGTTTGCCGATGTTGCAACGGTTCCTCGCGTCTTTCGCACTTGCAGGTTTCGGTTACCTGTCGGAGGTAGGCAGGAATTTGGGCGTGCCAATCCCGTGTAAGAGAACGTTTTACAAGTACATGAGCGGGGCGGGTGGTTTGTGGGAAAAGATCATTGCTCATGCTACGAGGTGTATGGAAAAGGCGCGTAAGTGCATGCTAGCTCGTAAGGAGAGTGGTTATTGGATTTGCGTGGATGGTAGGTGGGGTCAGGTACGAGAGGCCGAGTGGTGCAGCGTCACATTTATGGATCCTTTCACGCGTAGGATTATACACTGTGTGACACTACCCAAGACCGAAGAAGGTGTGTCGTCAACGCAACTAGAGGGAAGGGCTTTTGAGAGGGGGTTGGAAGACTTCAAGAAGTGGGGGTTTCCTGTGAAAGGTATCATTACTGACGAGGGGACAAGTTTCAAGGTTGGTATTCTTGGTACAGACATTCAGCATCAAATGGACGTATGGCACAAAGGTCGTTCGTTGTCACGAAAGTTCGTCAAGTTTTTCGTGGACGCCCGAAAGGACACGATCAGTGCCATTGAGGCAAAGACCATTGAAGATTGGTGGAATGTCAAGCCGGATGATATGCGTGCCTGGTTGAAAGTTCATGGAGGTTCAGGTCTCAAAGGTATAAACAAAAAAACCCACAGAATAAAACTCATAAAGGAGGTGTGTCGTATGAGTGGTATCGTACGTGGATTTGTCTAAGGATGATTCGCCGTGGAAGTACCCTGAGATGCGACGAGTTACACGTATACGCCGCAGACACGGCAAAAGCATGGCGGCCACATCATCAGCCTCCCGCACGACTTGTCCCGAGGGGTCGTGCACAGGGGGCGGGGAGAGGGTGGAGAGAGTTGACGTTCCAATCACTCAGTCAAATGAGGAGAGCAGAGACAAGTATGATGCGGCGACAGAGAGCTTTCTCACGCGTGAAAGTTGTTCCGACTTTGTTGCTATTGACATTCTGGAGGAGGGGGCCACAGAGACTGCAGTCGATCCTGGTCGGATAGATTTGCATTATTCGGATGTTAGAGAGCCGTGGGGATACGATCCACATCCCGAGCATGGAGTGCGGCCTTGCTCGGTGGCATCTTTCTTCATCATGCAGGCCTCTGCGGCGCGCCACGCCGATGCGACTCGTGGCATGGTGGCCGCCGCACCGAGACACAGATCCAGTGCTGATGAGACTGGTGAGATGTTTCACATTGCAATGATGTCCCTTATGCTATTCTATCCATGTTGTGATACATATGCTCCATTAGCACATTTGCACATGAGTCCTCAGAGAGCGTTTTTGAAACCCCAAATCCCATGTATTGTCATGCCCCTCCCACCAGGTACAAATGGAGCAAGTACAGCTGGAGTAGATGGGGATCGAGGGACCACGGAGCACGCTCGACGCTGGGTGGATAGGGGCTCACGTGGCGGGAAGAGGAGTGGGGCGGGCACTGCAGTGCAAGAGGAGGTTATGGAAGATCCGGATGAGCTGATCGAGGAGGTGACAGTGGCGCAAAGGTTTAGTGTACACTTCCATCATGTGATGGCACGATGCGCGCTACGCTGGAAACAGGGAGTCCCAATGACTGCTAAGGATGTGGCCAAGGAGATTGGGAGTGCAGCTGATCATTGGGCTGGAGACCATTCGCGCTGTGGTGGGGGCACAGAGACTCCTAGATGCGTGGCTGATAACTGGGGAGCAGAGAGTGTACTGTACCAACATGGTTCTCGTACACATATCGCATTCAAGGAGTGGCTAGAGGAAAATTGTGGGGAGGCGGAGATGAGACCATATGTTCACGGGTCTTGCAATTGGATGAATGAATCATTTCATTCACTGATATGCAAGTATGCTCCGAAACGCACATTGTTTCGTGGAAGCATGAGGGCGCGGGTTGGTCTTACCGTGTTGCATTGGAACCATTCATTGGATAAGGAGGTTCGTGCAACCAAGATCAGGATGAGTCGAGTTACCAGGGTGCGGCGTGGTAAGAGCTCGTGAATCTTATGGCCTATGAACTGGAGTTGGGTCGACGACATAATGCGAGAGTGGAATTGCATGACGCCTGCTGTTTCAGCGGAACCCGGGCCTGACACCGCTACCCCCACTGCACCGGCAACACCCGAGCCCCCTACGAAGCGGAGGCGTACCAATGAGGGACAACCTTTTGCAGCCTCGCGATCCTTGCTTGGTAAGTCAATGGGGGTACATTTTGTCTTTATTTGATGTCCGTAACACTTGCTAATATTACACATGCACATGTATACTCATTGATTGCAGGACCCCTGACCAACATGCGATGACGTCAAGGCGAGCGAATTATTTTAGGGCTGCCATCCGTGTGTGAGTTTGTTATCTCAAAGTGTGTGTGATGCTTACAAACTTCGGTACACAATGTCACTGGAACCTCCTGCATGGTCAACCCCGTTTCCCTCTGCTGGTATGTTCTTCCCACTTGCAAAGGAAGCAGCTACTCTGCCGGTGCACGCACCCTCCTCCCTCTGTCATGCTCATCTAGCCGTCAGTCAGTGGAGCTGGTGGCATGGGGGGACTGCGCGAGTGGCGATGGTGTGGATGCGAATGCAGCCAATCAGAAGGGGGCCAGTGGCAGTTCTTCTACTGGCCGTGAGTTTGGGAGTGAGCATGAAGGGGTGCATGGTGGCATGCGTGGTGGTGAGCATGATAGGCTGCGTGGTGGCATGCGTGGTGGTGTGCGTGGTGGAATGTATGGTGATGTGCAGGGGGGTGTGGGTGATGGCATGCATGGTGGACTGCATAGTGAGGTTAGTGGCAAATTGTAGCATTGACCAGCGTGTGATTGTTCTACTGTATGGGAGCATACAAGAGCTGCATTTGCATGTCAAGGTCCCCCTTTTCATTCGCCCGTCCTCCTCGGACCCTTTCTCGACCCTCCTTACAATCAGCCCAATGGAATGTGAGTTCAATCCTTCAGGCCCGCTCTCACCCCCATGCAACATGCAAACCATCCTCCTCTTCTCATCTCCTCGCTCCCCCAGCCCCGCCACATTCTTCCTCATACCATACTCACCCCGCCGAGTCTCCCTAGACCCTCCTCCCTTTTCTTTTCTCACTGTTTCTGCCTACTTTCCCCCTTTCCATTCTCCCAACCCAACCACCCCCGTGTCTTCCTCCCAGCTGCTAGCGGCCAAGCTTGCGTGCACGACCCGTCACACGGCAGGCATGACTGGCTCGGTTTCGCCTGCCGACTTTTGTGCGGCACACATGGCAGCACGGGAAGGGATGCTAGTCCACTCCGCATCCGTTTCTGCTGCTGCTGGCGTGGGGGCAGGTGGAGGTGGAAATGGGGCTGCTTCGGATGGTGGTGGTGGTCTAGGTGATAAGCGCCTCTGACCAAGCAATGGCACTCCCCTCACTGGCAGGTCCACCAAGCATCCCACACTGCATTGCTCTCCTCTACTGCACACCACGCCAGGCATGCAATTGCAGCAAGCTGCACGTGCGGCAGCTCCCAGCATAGTTGACAGGTTCCGTGTGTGGTATATTATACCTCCAAACACTCCCACATGTGTGTTTGCGCCAACTGTGTCTGGGTTCAATACATTGAAGGCCTTCAAGCTATAAACACTTTGCAACGTTTCACAAATGGAGCACGTACAACAGTATTGACTAAATACAAGGACCCTAACCACCCAACCCTGGATTCCACCATACCCCCCATGTTGCTAGTCATATGCCCGTGCTCGATTTTTATCCGCCTTCACCCTGTCGCTGCTCTTTTTGCTCATCTTCAGAACCAATCCTGAAACCTAGGGTCAACCGTTGTCGACACCCACGTCATTGCGAGAACATCATTGATTTCTGGTGGGGAACATAAGAAAGGAGTGGGGAACTTGGTGTAGGGAGTAGGCACAACAAAGCAGCGGTGTGTGCAGGGATTGGAAGCCATCTCTGCAGGGGTGGATGAGAGGACAGGTAGGGAAGTGGGGGGACCTAATGTGTTGATCCATCGATGGATTGCGAGCGCAAAACGAAGGGTAGGGTATGGCAGGGAATGGAGCGGGATGGATGGGTATGGCAGGCAATGGGTGGGTATGGTATGGGATGGATGGGTATGGGAGGCGATGGATGGGTATGGTATGGGATGGATGGGTATGGCAGGCGATGGATGGGTATGGTGTGGGATGGATGGGTATGGCTGGAGTATGGAATGGTATGGTACACTTCTGCTAAAGAGGGAATTGTAGGGCATGGTATGGCAAGGAGCGGCAAGGTATGGCAGGGGAGGGGTGAGTTTGGCTGGCCTATGTATGGGTATGGGAGGAGATAGAAGGGTACCGCAGGGTACGTTGGAGGGTAGGGTGGGTGCAGATAGCAGACCGACTCACACTGCAGTCGATAGGTTCGGGTGTCTAATCCTTGGAACTGGTTGAACTTCCTGTGCACTCCCTCTGCAGCACAAGCAACGGTGGAGTCGCGATTACTTCACAGACAAGAAACAGCACGGTGGGGGAAGGACAAGGTGAGACAAGTTGCGAGGAAGGTCAGAGGAGGGGGTATGAGTGCAAGGAACATTCTAGAGGAAGGAGTGGTGATGGGAGGCATGAAGGGGAGACAACAAGGCAGGGATGACCAGAAGGTTAGAGGGCTTGAGGAGATGGGGAGGAGAAGTGGAGGGGTGAGGATGAAGAGGTGGGACTGAAAGGCAGAAAGTGCCTGAGAGGAACGGGAGGTGGGGAGGCGGGGAAGGGAGATGGAGGAGGCGGGATATTATGAACCAAAGGGAGGAGATGGGCAAGGGGCGGCCCTAAACTTTTGGCGCTGATGGGGGCCATGCTGAGAGAAGAGAGGGAAGGGAGGGAAGAGAGGGAAACGAGGGAAGGGAGGGAAGGGGAGGAAGAGAGGGAATCGAGGGAAGGGAGGTTAGTGAGGGAAACGAGGGAAGGGAGGGAAGAGAGGGAACCGGGGGGAGGGAGGGAAGAGGAGGAAACAAGGAAGGGAGGGAAGAGAGGGAAACGAGGGAAGGGAGGGAAGAGAGGGAAACGAGGGAAGGGAGGGAAGAGAGGGAAACGAGGGAAGGGAGGGAAGAGAGGGAACCGCGGGAAGGGAGAGAAGAGAGGGAAACTCAGGAAGGGAGGGAAGAGAGGGAAACGAGGGAAGGGAGGGAAGAGAGGGAAACGAGGGAAGGGGAGGAAGAGAGGGAATCGAAAGAAGGGAGGTTAGTGAGGGAACCGAGGGGAGGGAGGGAAGAGAGGGAACCGAGGGAAGGGAGGGAAGAGGAGGAAACAAGGGAAGGGAGGGCAGAGAGGGAACGAGGGAAGGGAGGGAAGAGAGGGAAACGAGGGAAGGGAGGGAAGAGAGGGAAACGAGGGAAGGGAGGGAAGAGAGGGAAACGAGGGAAGGGAGGGAAGAGAGGGAAACGAGGGAAGGGAGGGAAGAGAGGGAAACGAGGGAAGGGAGGGAAGAGAGGGAAACGAGGGAAGGGAGGGAAGAGAGGGAAACGAGGGAAGGGAGGGAAGAGAGGGAAACGAGGGAGGGAAGCGAGGGAAACGAGGGAAGGGAGGGAAGAGAGGGAAACGAGGGAAGGGAGGGAAGAGAGGGAAACGAGGGAAGGGAGGGAAGAGAGGGAAACGAGGGAAGGGAGGGAAGAGAGGGAAACGAGGGAAGGGAGGGAAGAGAGGGAAACGAGGGAAGGGAGGGAAGAGAGGCAAACGACGGAAGGGAGAGAAGAGAGGAGAAAAACGAGGGAAGGGAGGGAAGGGAGAGAAGCGAGGGAAACGAGGGAAGGGAGGGAAGAGAGGGAAACGAGGGAAGGGAGGGAAGAGAGGGAAACGAGGGAAGGGAGGGAAGAGAGGGAAACGAGGGAAGGGAGGGAAGAGAGGGAAACGAGGGAAGGGAGGGAAGAGAGGGAAACGAGGGAAGGGAGGGAAGAGAGGGAAACGAGGGAGGGAAGAGAGGGAACGAGGGAAGGGAGGGAAGAGAGGGAAACGAGGGAAGGGAGGGAAGAGAGGGAAACGAGGGAAGGGAGGGAAGAGAGGGAAACGAGGGAAGGGAGGGAAGAGAGGGAAACGAGGGAAGGGAGGGAAGGGAGAGAACCGAGGGAAACGAGGGAAGGGAGGGAAGAGAGGGAACCTAGCGAAACGAGGGAAGGGAGGGAAGAGAGGGAAACGAGGGAAGGGAGGGAAGAGAGGGAAGAGAGGGAACCGAGGGAAGGGAGGGAAGGGAGGGAAACGAGGGAAGGGAGGGAAGAGAGGGAAACGAGGGAAGGGAGGGAAGAGAGGGAAACGAGGGAAGGGAGGGAAGAGAGGGAAACGAGGGAAAACGAGGGAAGAGAGGGAAACGACGGAAGAGAGGGAAACGACGGAAGGGAGAGAAGAGAGGAAAACGAGGGAAGGGAGGGAAGGGAGGGAAGCGAGGGAAACGAGGGAAGGGGGGGAAGAGAGGGGAACGAGGGAAGGGAGGGAAGAGAGGGAAACGAGGGAAGGGAGGGAAGAGAGGGAAACGAGGGAAGGGAGGGAAGAGAGGGAAACGAGGGAAGGGAGATCGGGAGGTGGGAATGGGAGAAGGGGAGGCAGGAATGGGAGAAAGGGAGGCACGACGGGGAGAACGGGATGCGGAAAGGGGGAGAACGGGATGGGGAAAGGGGAGAGACGGGGATGGGGAAAGGGGAGAACGGGATGGGGAAAGGGGAGAACGGGATGGGGAAAGGGGAGAACGGGATGGGGAAAGGGGAGAACGGGATGGGGAAAGGGGAGAACGGGATGGGGAAAGGGGAGAACGGGATGGGGAAGGGGAGAACGGGATGGGGAAAGGGGAGAAACGGGATGCGGAAAGGGGAGAACGGAATGCGTAAAGGGGAGAACGGGATGGGGAAAGGGGAGAACGGGATGCGGAAAGGGGAGAACGGGATGGGGAAAGGGGAGAACGGGATGCGGAAAGGGGAGAACGGGATGGGAAAGGGGAGAACGGGATGGGGAAAGGGAGAACGGGATGGGGAAAGGGGAGAACGGGATGCGGAAAGGGGAGAACGGGATGCGTAAAGGGGAGAACGGGATGGGGAAAGGGGAGAACGGGATGGGGAAAGGGGAGAACGGGATGGGGAAAGGGGAGAACGGGAGGGGAGAACGGAACGGGATGCGGAAAGGGGAGAACGGGATGGGGAAAGGGGAGAACGGGATGCGGAAAGGGGAGAACGGGATGGGGAAAGGGGAGAGAACGGGATGCGGAAAGGGGAGAACGGGATGCGGAAAGGGGAGATTGGGAGGCGAATAAGGGCCCGCATGTTGTGGCGCGGTGAGCGTGATCAAGGTGGCGTGATGAGGTAACGTGAGGAGGCGAGGTAATGCTGCCGTGTGCAGATTTGCGGCGAGGCGACGCCGTGACGGGCGTTGAGGCGAAGATACGACGCGATGTCCGGCGAGGCAGCGGGTTGGGACTCGAGGGAGGTGATTTGCGGCGAGCGGATCATGCAAAAGAGGGATCTACTAGGCTGCGTGGGGAGGCAAGGAGACCACTACGGAAAGCGCGGCGAAGCGGCGAGGAGAGGCGAAGTGAGGGGCAGCGGAGGAAGGCGTGACAAGGTTCCACATTATGCGGGCTCGTCGGTTCGCGCGCGTGATCGCAACCCTACGCGTGGCCAGGCCGGCTGCCACACTAAACGTACGATTGACGCGACGGCGACGCCCGCGACGACTAGATGTGTATTCGTCGACTCTGGCGCCGGCGAGCCTAAGAGATCTGCTACGGTCGCGTCGCACTTCAATGGTATTGGTATGTTTTTTTCTAGTAGTGCAAGCTGAGAACGCTACAAGAGTGCGCTGGTGCGGGGGGGATTGAATTAGTATACTTTGGCATCTATAAAGTTTTGACACTCGGCTGGGCTCACTTGGTTGGGAGGGTTGCGTAGCAACCCTTTATATTTGGTTTCACATTTTGGGGATATCATTTGAAGAGTGTATTTAGGGCGTATCTTTGGTTCCAGTCATGAGCACTGTACAGGGCATCCGTATTGTGCGCATGACCCAAACCTCTGCCCCGCGGCGCACGCGGCTCGAACTTCGGGTCATCCCCGAATGCGCATGCGACCGTCTGTCAAAATTGAGGCCAAGCTAATCAACACAGTGTGCGACCCCATGTACAATGTCCCTCCTTTGACGGTCGTCCCCTTTTGATTCACGCCCGTCAAAGTCCCTGGTACACCACAAACTTGCAAACACCATTACACCAGACTACAGAAACTCAACACAGCCGCATCTGGGACATATTCACCCCCTCCGATACTGCGAACAAAGCGCGCACTTTACAATCACGGCTCACGGCTCCCTAGCAGAGCGCATCGCCTAGGCCGCGCTCCCAGTGAAAGCCGCGATGCCGCCATGGCATCCTCCTCCCTGCCCTGCTTGTTTGCACATATAAACAAAGCACGCACAATCTCGCCATAAACCATGCTCACACAGCAGGTGCTCATACTATGTGTCGCTCTGCACCTGTGGCACGTGTACTTCCTTAAGACCTGGCAGCGAGTAGTCTCCCTAGCTGCGTTGGAGTGGATTACGACCCTCCACCCAATGGCTCAGGCCGAGGATGAGGAGCGGGCGCGCCGCGAAGCTGCCCGCCGCGAAAGCCGCAAACGCCGTCGAGAGTCACGCGTGGCTGAATGGGTGGAGGAGATCCGCGCCATGTTCGACGAGGAGTTTGAAGACACTTTCCGCATCACGCGGGAGGTCCTTGACCTCATCGCAAACCAAATGGCCTTTCCCATGTCCCGATTTGTCGAGATCAATGAAGTCCCGCTGTCGCTTTGCTGTTTGATCCCAATCAAGTACTTCGCCAGCGCCATGACATACCACGATATGAGCCTTATGTTCGGCCTGCCAAGAGGTCTTATCCACCGCCTAGTGGATGCGTTCTTGTTTTGGTTCCCTCGCAAGTTCAAACGGGACTGGGTCCAGTTCCCCCTGCAGAGGTGCGTGAGGAGATGGCGCTGGACTTCCGCGCCATCAAAGGGGTGCCCAACGTCATAGGCGCCATTGACGGCACCCATATCGAGATCCGTGGCATTGAGAGAGCGCGTGAGAGTGCGCATGAGAGAGCGGGTGAGAGAGCGTGTGTGAGAGCGCGTGAGAGAGCGCGTGAGAGAGCGTGCGAGGGAGCGTGTGAGGGTGCGCGTGAGAGAGCGTTTGAGAGAGAGAATGTGCGTGAGAGTGCGCGAGAGAAAGGACGTAAGAGAGAGAGAATGTGTGTGAGCGTGCGGGAAAAAGAGCGCGAGAGAGAGCGCCTGAGAGTGCCCCTTAGAGTGCGCCTTGATAGAGCGCATGAGAGAGTGCGTGAGAGTGCACGTGAGAGTGCGTGTGAGAGAGCGCATGAGAGAGCGCGAGAGAGCGAGTGAGGGTGCGCGTGAGAGAGCGCATGAGAGAGCGCGAGAGAGCGAGTGAGGGTGCGCGTGAGAGAATGTGCGTGAGAGAGCGCGCGAGAGAGCGTGCCAAAGATCGCGCAAGAGAGCGCATGAGAGTGCGAGTGAGAGTGCGAGTGAGAGAGCGCGTGAGGGAGTGCGTGAGAGAGCGTATGAGAGAGCGCGTGAGAGAGCGCATGAGCACGCTAGGACGTAAGCCCTAGCTCATCGACGCCTCGCAGTGCACTCGTGCACTGCAGTGCACTGGCGCCTTTCTGCTATGCGTTGACGCCTTCTGCAATGCATGTGAGGGAGGCTGATTTGTACTTCTTGCTTAGCCACCTGTAAGAGCACGTGTGTTGCGGTATCCTATTTTTGCTTTCTTGTACACAGTGTATGAACATGCACTGATTTTTTAGCAAGGTGTGTTTTGCTTTCTTTGTTCTTGCTTTCTTGTGCAGGGCGTGTGTGTGTTGACTTCCATGTTTTTGCCTGGGCGTATGTGTGTTGACTTCACTGATTTTGCTTTGTGCAGGGAGCGTGCGTGAGCTGAGAAGGGAGATGAGGGAGTGGGATGGAGATGAGGGAAGGAGGGAGGGAGGGTTTTAGGGAGGGTAAGGTGGGATAGGTTAGCAATTATTTATTCTGAAATTTATTTAGGACGGTTGTGTGTTTATTACGGTATCAGTACCTCTTTGTGCTTGTTTGCGTGTGTGTGCATGTCTGTTCGTTGTGCTTGTTTCACTGTGGGGTTGCTCTTAGATCCGTTCACAACCGTTACGTGGTGTTGCACATTTTTCACGTGCGTTTGCATTCGTGTTTGTGGGATGTGTGTTTCAAAGTGTGGTGTTATTGTGTGTCATGTGTGTAATTAGAGGTTGTTAATCGTCTTTGGGGCAGTGGGTTTCCGCTGTTTCAACGACCCCATCAACCTCTGTTGCTGCATGATGCATTTTAACATTCATTTTGAAGCATCCATTCCACCTCATACCTTGTTGTTCATTCGTTCATGTTGATGCCAGAATATTATGCTCGGCCGTACAATCCGCCGTATTTATCGACGAGGTTGGGACGGTCGAGCAAGTTCATGGTTTCAACATGATACGTACGTGCGTTCCGGTGTTTGGTTTTACATATGGGGATCTCATAAAGGGTGTTTTTATCCATTATTTGAGGCATCCATTTGAACACAGTTTCAAAACATTCAAACGGGTGCTCCAAAAAGTGCGTAAGGGCGTATCTTTGGTTCCAGTCATGAGCACTGTACAGGGCATGCGCACATTACGGATGCCCAGAACAGCACGCAACACCACCTCGGGGCCATCGGCATCATGCGACCCAAAATGTGGCGCGCGACATTTGGCGCCAAAAGCCTACCACAAACCAACAGTCGCAACCAATGACGCGCTGTCGTCACGTCCTAACCACAATCAGTCCCCTCGCGAACCACAACCTGCACCGGTCCCACGACCGGTAAAATTCACGACCGCAGAAGTGACATTCTGAACTGCGCGGTCCCAGCACCACACCCAACCGCGCACATTCCCATCCAACACAACCACACTAGGGTTTCTGCACAGAGCACTTCACAATGAAGTGCACAAAGATCTAGATCTGGGAAACGCACAACCATAGCACGCTCTCCCAGTCAGGAACTTCTAGTCTGCCACACTAGGTCTGCAAGCGATGCCGCCACGACGAAGCACACGTCGTAAGGGGAAAGAAAAAGCCACGGAGGACGAGCCCATGGAGGACCCTCCCTACGTTGCTTGGATGAAGGAACAGAAAAAGCAGGGGAAGCAGCTGCCCTCAATCAAACGTTTGGCCAAGGCTAAGCGTGACTCCGCTGGAGCCTCCACAAGCAGAGGCTCGCGACTCGCGTACGAAGAAGGCGCGGACACCGACGTGAGTGACGATGACCTCGAAGAAATCGTCTCTGAGTCCGACAGTGAAGCCGACTCCGAAAACTACAAGGAGGGCTCGGACGACGACGACAACGAATCTGACGCAGGAGAGGAGGGGAGCGGCGACGATCGCAGCACCCGCGCGTCGAAGAAGGAGAAGCGCCCAAAGCCCTCGAGCAACAAGAAGCAGTGGTCGGACGCCGAGCTCACTTCCCTGGCCGCCGCCAAGTGGGTTACGAAGGACGACCTTAAGGCCATGCAAGGCAAGCAGGGGAGTCAGTATTGGAAGAAGCTCCGTGCGCACATCGTCGAGGCGGAGCCGGATTGGAACCGTGACGAGGGACAGATGTCGAACGCATGGAAACGCCTCGAGAAGAAATACTTCAAAACGAAGCGTGGAGAATCTGAAAGCGGCGCCAAGGCCGTCAAGAAGAAGCCGTGGTGGGAGTACGTCTATAATCTGAAGAAGCACTCCGCCAAGGCCAAGGCGCATGCACTTGATGGTGGTGGTGCCGCGACGGTGGACGTCGACGCATACGCACCAGTACCAGGCACGAATGACCGTGAGCCGTCGGGCACGCCCGACCTCGGTCATCCCCGGGCATCCCGCCGTCCTTTTGCACCTGCTGGTAAGTTCTCTGTCGTTCTTTACGTTTTGGGTTTTCGTTCTCCCCCTTACGCACTTGAGTTTACGGGTTTTATAAAATTGCTTGCACAGTTTGAGGATTAACCGCATCGATAAGAAACAGAGATGAATGCCGCCTTATTACCATCACATCCTACACCCACCCCTACATATGCTACAAACACCCCCCCACCCAAGCGTAGGCGGGTGGAGGAAACCGCAACCATGGGAGCAGCGAGGCTGGTGAGCGAGGCCATCAACAACACCAACTTGAGCGTGGTGCGCCAGCTTCAAGACTCCACACAGATCGTCGTCGCCGCCATGAACATGGCGGCGCTTCAAGCTGGCATGCGCCTGCTTGCGGCCACCCCGCAAGCACATGCCGCCGCTCCAGAGAGCACTCCTCCGCCTGCACAGCGTCCGGACGGGGTCGACGATGCCATGGCGGGGTCCGAGGAGGCGGCCGATCAGCCGGAGCCTTAGCGGGCGGACGTCGGCATGCGGCGACGCCTGAGGTAGGCCCTGTGGATGTGCTTGCCGAAGTGGTGACGACGCTTGCGCAGATCGGCCAGAGAGGGGTTGTCCAGCGGCGGCCACTGGTATCGGTCCATCCCGCTACGAGTCCACCAGCCATTCGGGATGCCTGCCCAAATGATGCGGCGGGGGTTGTACGTTTTCATTCTTGGTGTACTCACAACCTGCAACATGTTGTGCAGGATGATGATGCAGGCCGTTCCTGCACACACGCGCCAGAGCTTGCTCTCGTGACGGCGGGAGAAGAGCCTCCATCGACCCTTGAGTGCGCCGATCGTCCGCTCGACCACCATCCGCGTCGCCGACTGCACGTAGTTGTACGTGTGCTCCCATTTCTTCATCAGGCGGCGGCGGGGTGCGTGGAGGGGGGTCAGCATGTAGGGCTTCAGGGGATAGGCGGCATCCCCTGTCGAAATAGTAGGTATAGTGAGAGGCCATAGCTAGGAGAACCCTAGCTAGGCAAGAGAGAATTGAACGAAAGAGAGGCTTTGCACTAGCAACAACGGTGGTACAAATAGCTAACCCTAGAAGGGCTGTACTCGCTATAGAGCACCCCACTGCAGGCTAGAGCATAATATTCTGACACACCCCCATAGCCAAAGTGGGGTGTAATCAGCACAGCAAGCAAAGCAGTACAAGCTCAGGGTGGATCACGATGTCACCACACATTCTGAGCACATGAACAAGAAGCAAAAGTTTAAAGTTCACAATTATGGGTAAAGCTAAAGCTGTCACAGAGGGCAAGCGAGGAGGAGGAGGGCTGGTGAGATGAGAGAAGAGTGGAGGCGACGACTGAAGCTGCAGACACTCAAGCAACAGACGGCTCTGGTGCAACGCTGGTGGCTACCGGGAGGAGAAAGGCCCCGGAATACAGGAGTAACAGGCTCTGCAACTGATCAGCCAGCGACAGTAGCAACGGACCCACGGGCGACAGGTGCAACCGGCTCTCTGAGCTACCGGGAGGAGAAAGGCCCCGGAATACAGGTGCTGCGGACGACACGACGGCAACCTCCGCTCAACCTCCTCCAACTGCCCCACACACCCCTCGACACACACCCCCTGCTGAACCCTAGCTCCACTCCCACGGTACCCCCCTTAAACCCCAAACCCTAGGCTCCCACACACCACCCCCCTCAGTGGCAGCTGTAGCAGAGGGAGACTAGGGAGGAGGAGGAGGAGCAGGGAACGGCACTCAGTGGCTTCACCCCCATACCCCTCACCCCCAAACCCTAATTCAGGAGAACGGGCTGTAGGAGGGGTAGGGCGCCAGTAGAAGCACGGGGGACAGTGGGGAGGGCAGGTGCAGCGAGGAACGGGCCGCCCACGGGCCTGGCACAGCCGCCCGAACCGCGCGCAGGCGGCCCGAGCCGCGCGCGGGCCTGGCGCTTCCCGTACGGGCCGCGCGCGGGCCTGGCGCAGCCCGTACGGGCCGCGCGCCGGCTGTACGGGCCGCGCGCAGGCCACGACGGGCGACGGGGGGGCGATTCGACGGTGGGGGGGTGCGCGCGGGTCCCCGGAGGCGACGCGAGGGTCGACGGGGGCGACGCGACGTGCAGGGTGGGGGCCGCGAGTGCTCCCCAGGGCGCCGCGACGGACGGGCGGGGTGCGCGCGGGCTCCCCCACGGCTGGAAACCGCCGCGCGCCTCGGCGCGCACGGCGGGCAGGGAACCGCCGCGCGCCCCGAGCGCGCGGCGGGATGAAAATGTGAAGGTCGCGCGCCACGGGGCGCGCAGCACAGAGTAGGGCAGCGGAAGCAGTAGTGGGGCCCACAGGCCAAGAGCGTAACCGCTCTGATAGCATGTCGAAATAGTAGGTATAGTGAGAGGCCATAGCTAGGAGAACCCTAGCTAGGCAAGAGAGAATTGAACGAAAGAGAGGCTTTGCACTAGCAACAACGGTGGTACAAATAGCTAACCCTAGAAGGGCTGTACTCGCTATAGAGCACCCCACTGCAGGCTAGAGCATAATATTCTGACATCCCCCACTAGCTGATAGGGTGCAATCTCTCCGCTCTCTAGCCTGCCTTGTAACTCTGAAGTTGAGAATACTCCTTGATCACAGCAAGCAGTGTTAGCACTTGGAAACGACTAAGGAACGAACGAACGCTACGATCACTCTTGCCCCGTGCCTAGCCTGTATTCTAGCTCCCGTTGCATGAGTTATCGCCGCATGTACATTCGTACGTGTGCATGCGTACATGCAAGCGTTCATGCGTGTGTTCATGTGTGTCTTCTCTCACTTCTCTTTTGTTGTATTTGAAGTAAGTGGTGCAGCGGATTGCTTATTTGAGCAGCAGAAAGAGTGATGCTCTCTATGTGAGGTTCTTTCAATTTTTGTCGTTTTGTTTTTATTTTGAATTTTTTTGTGTAAATAAACTCGTTTGTTTTCCTTTCCCCATGTCTCTTTTTATTATCCCACAATTTCTCTCAGCCATGACTGCCATTGGCAGCACTAGCAGCACAAGGAGGAGCACCACTACCAGCAGCACCACCACCACCAGCAGCAGCAAAAGACGTGTTCCAAGCCTATGCCCACCCCGATGTGGTGGGTCAATGCTATGCATTAGTACAAAACAATTTCTCGTACTGTAGTCGTTGTTATGGTTGCTTCTGTTGTTGCCACAGGTGGCTTATGCCATCACTCAAGGCCCCCTGCCTTTTGGCATAACGCACTTCTATGTTCCCAGAGTTCGGCTGGGTGATGATATATTAACACTTCAATGAGAAGTTGGTCGAGATATGTGTTGATCACAAGTTACTGGAGTGTTGTAACAAGGCGGAACAAGTTCAACTAGGAGTGTTTAAGGAGAGGGGAGGGTGGTGGGGAAGGGTGGCGGGTGCGTTAAAGGCTTTTTGGTATTCACATGCAACCACACATCTTCAACGCTGAGAGTGGGAGCCCATGTAGGAACAACACCACCATCGCGAAATGCCCTGGATTGAGGCGTAGGGAAGGGTTGACTGGGATGGTGAGAAGCTTATCTCCTGCTCTGTATCCCAAGAAGCGAGATGAGTCATTGCATGTGCCCTGAATTTGGATTCAGTGCCAATCCCTTGTGACTCAACTTGCTCCGCATACCGCTGCTCTGGACATGGACGTGTGAGTGCATGCTGCAGGCGTAAAGTTTGTGTGGATTCGGTTTCCAGCAGGTCACATGCTTCGAACGGGAGAGATGATTTGCACGAGTGCATCCAACCTACCAACTATGTGTGCTCCTACCTTTCCTACTGTGCTTCATTTGAGACTTCCATCGAGTGCGTCCCTGCAATGCTGCTAATGGCGTGGAGCAGCGATTGCGCTTGAATGTAGCTTGCTAGGAATTCGTACGGCCCTTCTATCATCTGGTCCGTCAAGCCGAGGTCTCCGAGTCAAGTTGATAGCGAGGCCTGCGCCTTGATACTCATGTATGTTGCTCATACCCCTTAAGGTCGCGCAACCCGTAGGCATCCAGTAGTACGCAGAGCTGGGCTTTTCTCCATCGTTACTTTTCCTCCAAATGTAAGAAGATCGGTGGGGTCATGCGGAGGAAAGAAAAACGTCGAGAGAGGCAACAAATGAGCAGCAGTGACACCCCCTGTGCATCCATGGTAGCTATCAATGGTAGAGTTTTGCCATTGACTCCAGCTATTTACAAAGAAAAGTTGTTGCTCTTGCTGAGAGTCCCACATGGTTGCCAAGGAGGAGCACTCCATTCTCACAGAATGGCACGCCTTGAGGCAGATGCTCTTGCTCTAGTCGCATCTTGCTCCATTCCTTGCATTTCTTTGGGTTGTGCACTAGCCCGTGCGCTACTAAGGCTGATGTAAAGGAGTCCAACGCTGCTACACAGGTTACCCCATAAATTTTACGTCATCGGCGAAGGCCGAGGTAAGTACCGTCGAATGCGCTTCAGCTGTCGCCTTGAGTGCCGTGTGCATGCTTGCTCCGAGGAGAAGGGGCCTACAGTAAGTGACATGCTGATGAAGCCAACGTCGAGCTAGAGTAGTGAGGGGCTGCCCTGGAGAAGTTACATCAGAAGTATCAGTGTTTGCAATGGCGTGTCTCTTAGGGTGTTGACAATGGAAATTGCGGTTGATGCTGTTGCATTCAGTATGTTGACCTGTAAGATAAAAGGGTGTTCATGTAGTTGGTGGTGTACGCGCGGGCGATGTGGTGCTCTCTCCCTCTCTGTCTCAAATGATCTGTTTATTGAAGTAGCAAAGCACAAAGGAGTGGGCAATTTAGGAAAGTCACACAACAATCGTAATGAATCTTTCCTGCTAATGGGCATGCAAGACAACGTCACTGCCGCTTCTTCTCTACTAAATAGTGCTTTGGAGAGCTCCATGAGGAGCTCCAGCATTGCAAAACAGTTTGTGCTGTCACATAAGGGCGAATTTTGTCAAACATTGTATGTTTATATTGTGTAGGCTATAGTGGGTTTAGCCTTAGAGGGTACACAAACTTGTACCCACATTCCTGCTAGTTCATCCATTCTCGTTCTATTCTAGATTCTGACATGGTATCACGAGCCTAGGTTGCTACCTAGGACCGCTTTCTACAATGGGCCCACTATTCCGCTAGACGCGCCCTCGTGCGCCCTACCTTACGTGCGCCCTCGTGCGCCCTACTTTACGTGCGCCCTCGTGCGCTCTACCTTACGTGCGCCCTCGTGCGCCCTCGTGCGCCTTTCTCTGCTAGTGCGCCTTCGTGCGCCCTCGTGCGCCCTCGTGCGCCCTCGTGCGCCCTCGTGCGCTCTCGAGCTGCCCCTGCAGGTCCGTCAGGCCCCCGAGCCGCCGCTGCAGGCCCGTCAGGCCCGAGATTCGCCCCTGCACACCCGTCAGGCCCGCGCGCAGCCTCTGCACGACCGCGCGCCGCCCCTGCAGGCTCTCGCCGCCCGCCGCGTCGCCCTGCCCGTGGCGTCGCCGCCTCCCCGCGGCGTCGTCGCCTGCCCGCGACGTAGCCCCTGTCCGCGGCGTCGTCGCCTGCCCGCGGCGTCGTCGCCTGCCCGCGGCGTCGTCGCCTGCCCGCGGCGTCGCCGCCTGCCCGCGGCGTCGTCGCCTGCTCGCGGCGTCGTCGCCTGCCCGCGGCGTCGTCGCCTGCCCGCGGCGTCGTCGCCTGCCCGCGGCGTCGTCGCCTGCCCGCGGCGTCGTCGCCTGCCCGCGGCGTCGTCCCCTGCCCGCGGCGTCGGCGCCTGCCCGCGGCGTCGTCGCCTGCCCGCGGCGTCGTCGCCTACCCGCGGCGTCGCCACCTGCTAGCGGCGTCGCCCTACTCGCGGCGTCGCCACCTGCCCGCCGCGTCGCCCTGCCCGCGGCGTCGCCACCTGCCCGCCGCGTCGCCCTGCCCGCGGCGTCGCCACCTGCCCGCCGCGTCGCCCTGACCTAATCCGCCTCTCGCCCCTGGAGCAGCCGCCACTGCAGCAGCAGCCCCTGGAGCAGCCGCCACTGCAGCAGCAGCCCCTGGAGCCGCCCGCCACTGCAGCAGCAGCCCCTGGAGCCGCCCGCCACTGCAGCAGCAGCCCCTGGAGCCGCCCGCCACTGCAGCAGCAGCCCCTGGAGCCGCTCGCCACTGCAGCAGCCGCCCCTGGAGCCGCCCGCCACTGCAGCAGCCCCCTCTGGAGCAGCACGCACCTGCAGCAGCCGCCCCTGGAGCAGCCCGCACCTGCAGCAGCCGCCCCTGGAGCAGCCCGCACCTGCAGCAGCCGCCCCTGGCACCTGGAGCAGCTGCCGTCGCGGCCCAGCCTCGCCCTGCAGCAGCTGCCGCGGAGCTCCCTGCTGCGGCCCGGCCCAGCCCTGCAGTTGTAGCGGCCCCACTGTCGCCACCGTCTTGCGCCTGCCGCGCCGACCACTGGTGAGCATTGCCCAGCACTGCTACCGCTGCTACTGCTGCAACTGCTTTTTTTTTTTTTTTTTCTACTCCCACTGCCACTGCTCCTGCTGTTACTACTGTTACTGCCGCTACTGCTACTACTGCTGCTCCTGACGTGGCCAGATGCAGCTCCAGGGCTGTGCGCGTGAGTCCCCCACGCCCCAGCAGCTTCGTGCGCGTGAGTGGTACGCTAGTTGGGGCTGTCGGGGTGGCCGTAGTGGTAGTCGCTCTGGAGTGGGTCGGTCGGGAGCTTCTGGTAGTGGACAGGTGCAGCTGCCGTGTCCTCCTTCGCCCCAGCTGCTTCGTGCGCGTGAGTGGTACGCTAGTTTGGGCTGTCGGGGTGGCCGTAGTGGTAGTCGCTCTGGAGTGCATCGGTCGGGAGCTTCTGGTAGTGGACAGGTGCAGCTGCCGTGTCCTCCTTCGCCCCAGCTGCTTCGTGCGCGTGAGTGGTACGCTAGTTTGGGCTGTCGGAGTGGCCGTAGTGGTAGTCGCTCTGGAGTGCATAGTTTCGGAGCTTCTGGTAGTGGACAGGTGCAGCTGCCGTGCCCTCCTTCGCCCCAGCTGCTTCGTGCGCGTGAGTGGTACGCTAGTTTGGGCTGTCGGAGTGGCCGTAGTGGTAGTCGCTCTGGAGTGGGTCGGTCGGGAGCTTCTGGTAGTGGACAGGTGCAGCTGCCGTGTCCTCCTTCGCCCCAGCTGCTTCGTGCGCGTGAGTGGTACGCTAGTTTGGGCTGTCGGGGTGGCCGTAGTGGTAGTCGCTCTGGAGTGGGTCGGTCGGGAGCTTCTGGTAGTGGACAGGTGCAGCTGCCGTGTCCTCCTTCGCCCCAGCTGCTTCGTGCGCGTGAGTGGTACGCTAGTTTGGGCTGTCGGAGTGGCCGTAGTGGTAGTCGCTCTGGAGTGCATCGTTCGGGAGCTTCTGGTAGTGGACAGGTGCAGCTGCCGTGCCCTCCTTCGCCCCAGCTGCTTCGTGCGCGTGAGTGGTACGCTAGTTTGGGCTGTCGGAGTGGCCGTAGTGGTAGTCGCTCTGGAGTGCATCGTTCGGGAGCTTCTGGTAGTGGACAGGTGCAGCTGCCGTGTCCTGTCAGTGAGGCTGCCGCTCTAGGTGCTAGTACGTCTGTTGCCCTAGGTGCTGGTGAGGCTGCTACTCTAGGTGCTAGTGAGTCTGCGCCCCCTGGTACTGAGTCGACTGAGGCACTGCACACCTTCACCCTGGACTCAGGTGCTTCTCGCTGTTTCTTTCGTGACTGCACTGCCCTTGAGCCGCTTGCTCGGCCAGTTGCTGTCTCCCTCGCTGACCCCTCTGGGGGTCCGGTCATTGCGACCTCCTCCACTGTTCTTCCCTATCCTGCGGTCCCGTCGGGCACACTGTCAGGTCTCCACCTCCCCTCGTTCTCTACGAACTTGGTGGCGGGTTGTGCGCTCCAGGATGCGGGTGTTCACCAGTTCACCCCTGCCTACGAGCGCGTGACACACTGCACGTGTGCTCGGACGGGCCGTCACCTGGCTACCTTCACTCGGCAGCCGGGGTCGGACCTGTACACACTGACCACTGAGTCCCCTCAGGTAGCTGCGTCTGCGTCTGCGTCAGGTCAGCTGTCGGCCCCCTGCTCGTGTCGCTCTCTGGCGCACGAGACAGTCCTCTGGCACCACCGACTCGGTCACCCGTCTGTGCAGCGCCTTCGTGCCATGCACAAACGGTACCTTGTCTCTGGTCTTCCCAGGGTTCTCCCTCCCCTCCCACCCTCGCCTGCTCCTCCCTGTCTTCCCTGTGTCGAGGGGCGGCAGCGCGCCGCTCCTCACTCCTCCTCCTTTCCCCCGACGACTGCTCCCTTGCAGACGCTCCACCTGGACGTGTGGGGCCCAGCCCGCGTATGTGGACAGGGTCAGGAGAGGTACTTCCTGATTGTTGTTGACGACTACTCGCGCTACACCACGGTCTTCCCCTTGCGCACCAAGGGTGAGGTCCCTGATGTCTTGATCCCTTGGATCCGCAGAGCTCGTCTTCAGCTCAGCGAGCGTTTCCGCTCGGACTTTCCTGTCCTGCGTTTGCACTCTGACAGAGGTGGTGAGTTCTCCTCCGACTTCATGGCAGCCTACTGTGCGGAGCACGGCATTGAGCAGTCGTTCACGCTTCCGGCCTCTCCACAGCAGAATGGGGTTGCTGAGCGCCGCATTGGCTTGGTCATGGAGGTCGCTCGTACCTCCTTAATCCATGCGGCTGCCCCCCACTTCCTGTGGCCGTTTGCTGTCCGATACGCTGCGCATCAGCTCAACCTCTGGCCCCGTGTCTCCTTACCGGAGACTTCCCCGACACTGCGTTGGACGGGAGAGGTTGGCGATGCGTCACGTTTTCGGGTCTGGGGATCCCGAGCTTTTGTTCGCGATACGTCCGCGGACAAGCTCTCCTCTCGCGCTGTTCCTTGTGTCTTCCTTGGCTTTGTCCCGGACGCGCCTGGTTGGCAGTTTTACCACGTCACCTCGCGCCGGGTTCTGGCTTCTCAGGACGTCACCTTTGACGAGTCCGTCCCCTACTACCGCCTCTTCCCCTACCGCACTGCCCTGCACTGCCCCTCCTCTCTTCCTCGCTCCAAGTGCTGCTGTGGTAGACCCCGTCCCCCCTCAGGGTGCCGCTCCCTCATGTGTGTCCCAGGTAGACCCGGTTGAGCCTGTCGAGGTAGCTGTAGACTCTCGTCCTGCTCGGGGTGCTGAGCCTGCGCGTGAGGAGCCTGGCGGTGCTGAGCCTGGGGGTGCGGAGCCTGGGGGTGCTGAGCCTGGAGGTGCGGAGCCTGGGGGTGCTGAGTCTGGTGGTGCTGAGCCTGGGGGTGCTGAGTCTGGGGGTGCTGAGCCTGGTGGTGCGGAGCCTGGGGGTGCTGAGCCTGGAGGTGCTGAGTCTGGGGGTGCTGAGTCTAGCGGTACTGAGCCTGGGAGTGCTACACCTGGAGGAGCCCTCTCCTCCCAGCAGCTGCAGGAGAGGTACTTACAGTACTGCAGCCTCAGGAGAGGTGCTGCTGGAGCTGGTACCAGTGCTTCCCCTCCTACCCGGGAGCTCCCCTCCCTTCAGCGGATCCGAGAGTGGTACACGCGACGCTGCAGTCTTCGGAGTGGTGCTCCTGGTGCTGCGGACCCTGGTACTGCAGGTGCTACTGGTACTGAGGAGCCGGGCGTTGGAGCTGCTGCTGGTGCTGGGGACCCGGACGGTGGAGCTGCTGCTGGTGCTGAGGACCCGGGCGGTGGAGCTGCTGCTGGTGCTGCGGACCCTGACGTTGGAGCTGCTGCTGGTGCTGAGGACCCGGGCGGTGGAGCTGCTGCTGGTGCTGCGGACCCTGACGTTGGAGCTGCTGCTGGTGCTGAGGACCCGGACGTTGGAGCTACTGCTGGTACTGAGGACCCTGACGCTGGTGTCTCTACTGGTTCTGGAGACGCTGCGCGGCCGCGACCTTACTTCGTGCCGCTCCTTCAGCAGGTTCTTGGTCAGACACCTCCTCCTTGTCCTCCTTCCTCCTTAGAGTGTCCTCCGCCTGTCCAGTCGCAGTCACAGTTACCGCCTGCCTCGCCTCTCCCTGGTCCCTCCCCTTACACTGGTCCCACAGGAGGTCTTACGGAGCGTCGTGAGCCTGAGTCTCGTCCTGCGTCGCCTGTTCGTCCTGCTCGCACTGGTCGTCGTGTCCCACGTGAGCGTCCTCCTCCTGTCCCTGGCACTCACTACATGACTCTGCGTCCCTCCACTGCTCCTCAGCGTGTCCCTCTGCCGTCTCCTCCTGCGTCCTCTCTACCTACTCTTCCTGACCCGGAGTCTGACTCTCGTCGTGCTGCCAGTCCCACTATCACGCGTCTCCTCGCCACTGTTGTCACTGACCCTTCCTTTGAGTCCTCTGCTACGTCTGCTCTGGTCGCTGAGTTGGTTGACTTTGCTGCCCGGTGTCGTCTCGACTACGCCGCTAGCCTTGTTGCTGAGTCTGAGTCTGTCTGTCCTCCATCCGTCGGGGGTGAGTGTGCTCTTGGCACGGACGTCCTTGAGGACAGACAGGAGGAGTTCCAGTGCTTTGCTGCTGCTTTGCCCCATCTCGTGTCCATGCTAGTCGCCCCTGAGGGAGACCCGGATGCACCAGACATCCCGACCCCGCGCTCTTACGCAGAGGCGATGGAGGGTCCCTACTCCTCTCAGTGGCAGACAGCCATGGACGCAAAGATGGCTTCCTGGAAGTCCACAGGCACCTATGTCGACGAGGTTCCCCCACCTGGGGCGAACATTGTCAGTGGCATGTGGATTTTCAGGGTGAAGAGGCCGCCGGGTTCTCCTCCTGTCTTCAAGGCGCGCTACGTTGCTCGAGGCTTCAGTCAGCGAGAGGGAGTAGACTTCTTCCAGACCTTCTCCCCCACCCCGAAGATGACCACTCTTCAGGTACTGCTGCACATAGCCGCTCAGCGCGACTACGAGCTTCACTCTCTTGACTTCATCACAGCTTTCTTACAAGGCAGCCTGCACGAGGAGATCTGGCTGCGTCGCCCTCCTGGCTTCACTGGGTCGGTTCCTCCTGGTACCCAGTGGAGGCTCCAGCGGCCGGTCTACGGTCTCCGCCAGGCGCCACGTGAGTGGCACGACACACTGAGGACTACGCTTGCGGCTCTTGGGTTCACTCCTTCTACTGCTGACCCGTCGCTGTTTCTACGCACCGACACCTCGCTGCCGCCGTTCTACATCCTCGTGTACGTCGACGACTTGGTCTTTGCCACTGCTGACACTGCGGTTTCAGAATAGCTAGGCAAGAATGATTGAACTAGCAGAAGTTTGGGTACAAATATGAAACCCTAGTTGGGGTTGTACCCCATATTGGCTACCCCACTACAGCCTACAAGCATAATACAGTTTAACACACCCCCATAGGCAAAGTGGGGGAGAACAAAGGGTCACAAGACCAGTCCAGCAAAGCAAAGCAAAGCCCAGGGTGGATCACAACGTCACCACACTCCGAGCACAAGTAAAGGCCACAAGGCCAGTTCACATGCAGTGCTAGATATAGTACAAGACAAGCAACACAGTGATCAAAACCTAGCAAGCAAGCAACAAGATATATATAAAGTACAGTACAAAGAATGTCAAGCAGTGAGCAAGTGAGGAAACGTGGACACAAGGCCTAAAGAAGTACAGTGCCGCTGATGATCACTAGGCGGGAGCGCCTTGGTGAAGATATCAGCAGTGTTGGCCTTCGAGTCCACGTACACAAGCCGAAGCTGACCGCGCTGCTGAAGCTCTCGAGCAAGAAAGTAGCGAAGAGCAATGTGCTTCGTCCTGTGCTCCAGTCTGTGCTCCTGACACAAGGCAAGAGCCGCCTTGTTGTCACCGTACAGAACTGGAGGAGAACTAGGCCGCTCTCCCAAGTCAGTCAGCAGGTAGGTGAGCCAGCGTAACTCCTGTGCAGCCATGGCTGTGGCGTAGATCTCAGCCTCACAACTAGAGCCAAGAACAGAGGAAGAGCGGGTGGACCGCCACGAGACAGAACCAGAGCCAAGGCTGAAGGTGTAACCCTGTGACGACCGCTGCGTAGCCAGGTCGTCCACCCAAGAAGCGTCCGAGTGACCAGTGAGGACAACTCTGTCACGTCCTCCAAGCACCAGCCCCATGCCTGATGTACTGCACAGGTAACGCAGCACCCTCTTAGCAGCCTCCCAGTGCTCTCGCCTGTGTCTCCCAGGCGCAACGTAACGAGCAAGGATGCTAAGAGGGTACGCGAGGTCAGGTCGCGTGCAAGTCATCAGGTACATGAGGCAGCCTACAAGCTCTGGGTACGGGCCACTCGGCTCTACGGACTCGTCCGAAGGTGGAGCTGAGAGCGAGTGGCTGGTAGCCAGAGGTGTGGCCTGTGGTGAGGAGAACTGGAAGCCGAAGCGCTGAAGGACCTGCTGCACCATGTGTGACTGAGTCAGGGTGATGGTGCGGCGAGCTCTGTCCCGGGTGATCTGCAAGCCAAGGTAGCTACGCAGTTCACCCAGGTCAGTGCAGGTCCGCAGCACCAGCAGCAGCGCCACCCCCAGAGTCGGCAGCTCCAACTCCGCTAGCACCGCCAGCGCCAGAGTCCCCAGCTCCAGCAGCTCCAGTCGCAGTGCTCCCAGAACAACCAGTCCCGGCAGCTCCAGTACCCCCAGTACGAGCACCCCCAGGACGAGCAGCCCCAGCACCCCCAACTCCAGCCGAGCCACTAGGACGGCGAAAGCGCCGGACGTACCAGTCACGAAGCTGCTGCGGTGTGAGAGACTGCTCAGCACCCCGAACCGGAGCACCCCCAGACGCAGTAACCCGAGGCTCCGTAGGCTCAGTAGCAGCACCCCCAGGCTCAGTACCCGCAGGCTCAGTACCCGCAGGCTCAGCACCCCCAGTCGCAGCACCCCCAGGCTCAGCACCCCCAGGCGGCAAACTCTCAGGCACAGTACCCTCAGCTCCAGCACCCGTAGTCCCAGCACTCCCAGGCCCCGCACCCGCAGGCTCAGCACCCCCAGGCTCAGCACCCTCAGGCTCCGCACTCTCAGGCACCGTACCCTCAGCTCCAGCACCCTCAGTCCCAGCACCTGCAGCCCCAGCACCCCCAGGCCCAGCACCCTCAGGCTCAGCACCCCCAGGCTCAGCACTCCCAGCAGCACCACCCGCAGCAGCACCTGAGTCACCTGTGAACTCGACAGGCTCAGCAACGGGAGGAGGGTCTACCTGAGAGACACCTGAAGGAGCAGGACCCTGAGGGGGAAGGGGGTCTACCGGAGGGGGACCAGGAGCAAGGAAAAGCGGCGGGGGAGGGAGGGGGGCAGTGCGGTAGGGGAAGAGACGGTAAAAAGGGACCGACTCGTCAAAGGTGACATCCTGAGAGGCGAAGACCCGGCGCGAGGTGGGGTGGTAAAACTGCCAGCCAGGCGCGTCAGGGACAAAGCCAAGGAAGACACAGGGAAGCGTGCGGGAGGAGAGCTTGTCCGCGGACGTATCGCGGACAAGGGCACGAGCACCCCACACCCGGAAGCGCGACGCATCGCCAACCTCCCCCGTCCAACGCAGTGTGGGCGAGGTCTCCGGCAAGGAGACACGGGGCCAGAGGTTGAGCTGATGCGCGGCGTACCGGACAGCAAACGGCCACAGAAAATGGGGAGCCGCCGCGTGGACCAAGGAGGTACGAGCGACCTCCATGACCAGGCCAATGCGGCGCTCAGCAACCCCATTCTGCTGTGGGGAGTCCGGAAGCGTGAAGGTCTGCTCGATGCCCTCCGCCTGACAGAAGGTCCTCAAGAGGTCGGAGGAAAACTCACCACCTCTGTCAGAGTGCAGACGCAGGACAGGAAGATCCGTCCGGAAACGGCGGCGGAGCTGGAGACGAACCGTGCGGATCCAAGGGATCAGAACAGCAGGGACCTCACCCTTGGTGCGCAAGGGGAAGACCGTGGTGTAACGCGAGTAGTCGTCGACAACCAGCAAAAAGTACCGCTCACCGCCCTGACCACGAACGCGGGCTGGGCCCCACACGTCCAGGTGGAGGGTCTGCAGAGGAGCCTCTGTCGGGGGGAACGAGGAGGAGTGAGGAGCGGCGCACTGCCGCCCCTCGACGCAAGGAAGGCAAGGCGGCGCAGGCGAGGCAGGGAGGGGAGGGAGGGACCTGGGAAGACCAGACACAAGGTGGCGACGGTGCATGCCACGAAGGCGTGGCAAGGAGGGGTGACCCAGGCGGTGGTGCCAGAGAAGAGTCTGGTGCGACAAGGAACGACACTCACAGGCGTGGGCTACCAGACCTGACGCAGACACCTGACCGACAGCAGCGACCTGAGGAGACGCAGTGGTCAGTGTGTAGAGACTCGACCCCGGCCGACGGGTAAACGTAGCCAGGTGACGGCCGGTCCTGGAGCACGTGCAGATCGCCACACGCTGTCCGCCAGGGGTAAAGGTGTCAACCCACTGATCCTGGAGGACAGCGTTGCTCACCAGGTTCGTCGAGAACGAGGGGAGGTGGAAACCCGACAACGAGCCAGACGGAACCGCCGGACAAGGGAGGACAGTGGTGGACTGGGCAAGGACTGGGCCCCCAGAGGGGTCAGCCAAGGAGACTGGGACCGGTGCAGGAAGCGGTGTGAGCTCAGTACTGTCACGAAAGAAGCAACGGGAAGCACCTGAGTCAAGGGTGAAGGTGTGACAGGCCTCAGCCGGTGCGGTACCTGAGAGAGCAGTCTCTGTGGGTGCTGTACCTGAGAGAGCAGACTCGAAACCAGCCAGGACAGCACTGGGGGGAGCAAGTACAGGGGGCACCATACCAGAGAGAGCAGACTCACTAGTACCCAGGGCAGCGGGCTCTATACCTGGGTCAGGCGGCACACACAAGTAACAGTCTCCCTCGGCACTAACAGTCAATGCATACATGGCAGCAATAATAGCATCATAGTCAAGAGCAAAGACATCAACACCAGCCCTCATGAGCTCAGCCCAGCGGGGGCGCTCAACATCCGCGCCCATCTCCTCACGCCAAGCGTCGTCAAGGCGGGAGAAGCAGCGGTACGGGGTGTGGAACCTCCCACACGTCTGTCCCTTGCGGTCACCTGTGCGAATGACATAAGAACAGCGGCCACTGCCCCCCGACGTCCCACGCTGAGCAAGCCACTCACGAAGCTGCTGGGTCGTCTGGGGACGCTGCTGCTGCTGGGAGCTCTGGCCCGAGCCAGTGCCTCCACTCCGACCGCCGCCGCCACCACTACCACCGCTCCGACCGCCACCGCCACCACCGCCACCGCCGCCGCCGCCACTACTGCCACTGCTTCCGCCGCCGCCCCCGCCTCCACCACCGACCCCACTCCCACCAGCGCTCCCGCCACCGCTCCCTCCAGCACCGCCTCCCCCCCCACCTCCCCCACCTCCTCCCCCCCCAGCGCCACCACCACCACCCTTGCCCCCCTTGCCCTTGCCGGTGCGGCGCCTCCCACCAGGAGCAGAAGCAGCGCCAACAGACTCAGCACCAAGGAAGTCAACAGCAGCAGCAGCAGCGTAGGAGGGAGCGAGGGGAGAGGGAGAACACCCCTCAAAGATGGGGGTGCGAGGAGCGCCACGAGCAGCACCAACAGCTACAATGCTCTTTTCGGCCGCGAGCAGCTGCTCCTCTAGGAGGGCGACTGTGAGCTCAGTGGGACAGCGAGCAAGGAAGTGGTCTCGAACTGAGCGGAGGGTGTCAGGGAGACGGGTGACTATGAAGTGGAGTGTCCAGTACAGTGGAGGGGGGTTCTTAGCGCAGAACTCGGTGGGAAGGGCGGCACGCAGGCGAGCATCACTAGTGCGAAGGTGGGTGATAAGATCGGCGACTGTAGTAAAGGTGGACAGATCGGGGAACAGGTACGGCAGCATGAGGCGGCTAAGCTCGGCTGTGGCAGGCGAGGAGTAGCGAGCAACGACAGCATCGTACAGGGCCTTAGCGGATTTGCAGTCGCCAAAATGCTCGAGCTCAGCTAGCGGCAGGTGACTACGAATGGCTAGGCGAGCAGCTGCGTCACGAGTCTGCCAGTGGGAACGAACACTAAGCTCGGCTGTGGCAGCAGGAGCAGCGGCAGCACCAGACGCGTAGTCATAGAGGGAGATGTGGTCCGTGCTATTGCTCATAAGATACAACTGCAGGTCGTCGAGCCAGGAAGTGAACTGCACGGGACGGCCCTCAGCATCGAAGGAAAGAACGCGAATAGAGGCCATAGCTCAGGCGTGAGGGCACAGCAGAGCAGCGGCAGCAGCAGAGGGGACGCAGCAAGCGGGCAGTGAGGCAGCGGGCGGCGCTGCGAAGCAGGTAGCGGGCGGGCGGGCGGCGCTGCGAGCGGGCAGCGAAGCGGGCGGGCCGCGAAGCGGGCAGCGAGCGGGCGGGCGGGCTGCGAAGCGGGCAGCGGGGCGAGCGGGCTGCGAAGCGGGCGGGCCGCGAAGCGGGCAGCGAGCGGGCGGGCGGGCTGCGAAGTGGGCGGGCCGCGAAGCGGGCAGCGGGGCGAGCGGGCTGCGAGGCGGGCGGGCCGCGAAGCGGGCAGCGAGCGGGCGGGCGGGCTGCGAAGCGGGCGGGCCGCGAAGCGGGCAGCGAGCGAGCGGGCTGCGAAGCGGGCGGGCCGCGAAGCGGGCAGCGAGCGGGCGGGCGGGCCGCGAAGCGGGCAGCGAGCGGGCGAGCGGGCTGCGAAGCGGGCGGGCCGCGGAGCGGGCAGCGAGCGAGCGGGCTGCGAAGCGGGCGGGCCGCGAAGCGGGCAGCGAGCGGGCGGGCGGGCTGCGTGGCGGGCGGGCCGCGAAGCGGGCAGCGAGCGGGCGGGCGGGCTGCGAAGCGGGCAGCAGGACGAGCGGGCTGCGAGCGGGCGGCTCGGCGGGCGGGCGACACTGCGAGGGGCGCGCGAGGGCGCTAGTGAGGGGCGCGCGAGGGCGCTAGCAAGGGGCGCGCGAGGGCGCTAACGAGGGGCGCGCGAGGGCGCTAACGAGGGTGCGCGCGAGGGCGCTAACGAGGGGCGCGCGAGGGCGCTAACGAGGGCGCACGAGGGCGCTACGAGGCTAGGGCACGGGGTAGCGTAGTAACCGCATGCGAGCGGTGGTGGGCCCTTAAAAAAAAAAAAAACGGTCGGTAGGTCCTAGGGACCTCCTGCTCTGAATACCATTTCAAAATAGCTAGGCAAGAATGATTGAACTAGCAGAAGTTTGGGTACAAATATGAAACCCTAGTTGGGGTTGTACCCCATATTGGCTACCCCACTACAGCCTACAAGCATAATACAGTTTAACATGCGGCACTCGCCCACGTGAAGTCGGAGCTGCAGAAGAGACACACGTGCACAGACCTGGGTGAACTGACAAGCTATCTTGGCTTGCGGATCACTCGGGACAGAGCACGGCGCACCATCACCTTGACTCAGTCACACATGGTGCAGCAGATCCTTCAGCGCTTCCGCTTCACGTACTCCTCGCCTCAGTCCACTCCTCTGCCTATCGGTCACTCGCTCTCAGCTCTGCCTTCGGATGAGTCCGTAGAGCCGAGTGGCCCGTATCCAGAGCTTGTGGGCTGCCTCATGTACCTGATGACCTGCACTCGACCTGACCTTGCATACCCTCTTAGCATCCTTGCACGCTATGTCGCTCCTGGCCGTCACAGGAAGGAGCACATGGATGCCGCTAAGAGGGTGTTGCGCTACTTGTGCAGTACGTCGGGCATGGGGCTTGTGCTTGGAGGGCGAGACCGAGTTGTACTTACTGGACACTCAGACGCTTCTTGGGCGGACGACCAGGCTACTCAGCGGTCGTCTCAGGGTTACACCTTCAGCCTTGGCTCTGGCTCAGTTTCTTGGCGTTCTACACGCTCTTCGTCTGTTCTCAGCTCGAGTTGTGAGGCTGAGATCTACGCCACAGCCATGGCGGCCCAGGAGCTACGCTGGCTGACCTACCTGCTGACCGACTTGGGAGAGCGGCCTCGTTCTCCTCCAGTGCTGTACGTCGACAACAAGGCTGCCATTGCCTTGTGTGAGGAGCACAGACTGGAGCACAGAACGAAGCACATCGCCCTGCGGTACTTCCTTGCTCGAGAGCTGCAGCAGTGCGGTCAGCTTCGTCTGCGTTACGTGGCCACTGAGGCCAACACTGCTGATGTGTTCACCAAGGTGCTTCAGCCTTGTGACCATCAGCGCTTTTGTACTCTTCTAGGCCTTGTGCCTGCTGGACCTCACTTGCTTACTTCTTGACTCTGTTTGTACTGTGATCTCTATATATATACCTGCATGTTTACACTTGCTAGGTTGCGATCACTGTATCTCTTGCTATATTATCAAACTGCATGTGAACTGGTCTTGTGACCGCTTGCTTGTGCTCGGAATTTGTGTGGTATCCTTGAGATCCACCCTGAGCCTGTTTTGCTTTGCTTTGCTTTGACTGGTCTTGTGACCCTCTGGTTGTCTCCCACTTCGCCTATGGGGGTGTGTCAAACATTGTATGTTTATATTGTGTAGGCTATAGTGGGTTTAGCCTTAGAGGGTACACAAACTTAGGGTTTCATACTTGTACCCACCTTCCTGCTAGTTCATCCATTCTCGTTCTATTCTAGATTCTGACAAATTTCCCACCTCTGCTTCTAGGCGCGACATAAGGAACGCTGTTGTGGTTGGTGCATTTGCCTCATAGGTCTCGACGGCCAGGGAGCAGAACACCATGTGTTCCTTTTGCTTCAGTGCTTCTCTTGATGCCCACCTAGGGGCTTGGGTCCTGTGGGGTCTCGGTTCTGTAGTACGGGGTCGGTGATGGTGGTGTCGGTGATCCATCTCTCCCCACTGTCAGGGTCACACACAATGACATCCGCCTTCTTTAGATCGTCCGACGACAAGTATATTGACCAACTTCGTGGCGCTCGCTACTTCTCGAAAATTGACTTACATGGCGGTTACCACCAGATGGCGGTTACCACCAGATTCGAGTCTTCGCCGGCGACTGTCACAAGATTGCGTTTCGCACACGCTACGGGAGTTACGAATTTACAGTGATGCCTTTCGGCCTCACGAACGCGCCTTCGACATTCCAACTGACCATGAACAGGGTTTTTCGGGATCTTCTAGACCGATGTGTCATCGTCTACTTGGACGATATCCTCATTTTTAGCAAGACACGGGAGCAGCATCTCCGCGACCTGGACGCAGTGTTTAAGCGGTTGCAGGAGAACCGCCTCATCACCAAGGGCTCTTAGCGCGAGTTTTTTAAGCAGGAGTTGGAGTTTTTAGGGCGGAGTTGGGAGTTTTTAGGGCACGTCATTTCCCGCGACGGCATTAAAATCGACCCGGCGAAAATCAAGACCATACAGGAGTGGAAGTCCCCGACTAATGTCACGGAACTTCAGAGTTTTCTGGGGTTCGTGAATTATGTCCGGCGGTTTATCCCGAATATGGCGGGGATAACCGGCCCGCTGACCGACCTGCTGCACAAGGACAAGAATTTCGTGTGGGGGGAGGAGGCAGAGGCGGCTTTCCAGGAGCTCAAGAATTTTCTCGTTTCCCCTCCTGTGCTGCGCATCGCCGACCCATCGAAGCCGTTCGAAGTCGTAACCGACGCCTCTGATTTCGCCATCGGAGCTGTGCTACTCCAAGATTTCGGGAACGGACTGAAGCCGATGGCCTACGAATCACGCAAGCTGCAGGCAGCCGAGCGCAACTACCCGATTCACGACAAGGAGATGCTCGCCATAATCCACGCGTTTAAACTGTGGCACTGCTACTTGGTGGGCGCCGACATCACTGTTCGCACGGACCACAAGTCCCTACAGTACCTGCGAGCCCAGCCCAACCTCAAGCCGTGACAAATTCGGTGGCTGGACTACATGGAGAGCCACTTCACCTACCGCATCACGTACAAGAAAGGGGCGAATAACATCGCCGACGCCCTGACCCGACCGACAGTCCAATCCGCTGCAGTACTCATCACCCATTCGAACCCGTTACTTACCGGACTATTCACCCACGGCTACACTACGGACCCGTTCTTCACGACTGGGAGTCATCAGCAGGCTACGACGCAAAAAGGGGAAAATTACCTAAAATCCGGAACCGACCGGATTTGGGTTCCCGCTTACCGGCTGCTGCGTGAACTCCTTATCCATGAGGTCCACGATTCAAACTTCTCCGGACATTTTGGGGTTGGCAAAACCCAGAAATTACTACACCGTCAATATTACTGGCCTGACTCCTCTAACGACGTGCAGCGATATGTGTCCTCATGCAGGGTGTGCCAAGCCATGAAATCGACACGTCAACGGCCGGCTGGGCTGCTGCAACCCCTCGAGCCACCCGAACGACCGTGGCAGCAAGTGACGATGGATTTCGTCACGGGGATGCCAGCTGGGCCGTCCGGCAACGACGCTGTCCTCGTCGTCGTCGATCGCTTCACGAAGATGGCACACTTTGCCCCATGCCGAACCATAATCACAGCCGAAGAAACTGCGCGCCTCTTCATCTCAACGGTCGTGCGACTACACGGCATCCCTTCGGCGATCATCAGCGACCGGGACCCGAAGTTTACATCAAAGTTCTGGAAGGAGACATGGGCGCAGTACGGCACGAAGCTACAGTTCTCGTCGGCATACCACCCACAGACGGACGGACAAACCGAGCGAACCAATCAGACCATGGAGCAGCTGATCAGGACAAACTGCCCCAACCCTGCGCGCTGGGAAGATTCTCTCGCCATGTTGGAGTTCGCCTTCAACAACGCACCGTCAAGCACGACTAATCACTCCCCGTTCTTCCTGAATTACGGGATGGATCCGACGGTTCCCACGGCAACTTCTCTCGGCAACCCAGTCCCAAGCTCACAAACCTTTGTCACGGAACTTCAGAGCATCCGCGAAAAAGCCGCAGACGCAATTCGCAAGGCGAATATTACTTCCCGCAAATACACCGACCTTCTACGTCGGTAACTCGTCTTGACGACTGGGCAACTAGTGCTATTCGACACGAAGAACCTGAACCTGCCCGGCCCGTCGAAACTACGGCCACGATTTTGCAGACCCTTCAAGATTATCAAGATGGTGACGCTTGTCACCGCGAAGCTATTGCTACCCGACGACTGGCGAATTCACGACGCCTTCCACGTCAGCTTACTTCGCAAGTTCGTGCCAGCCACAACCGACATTGCACGTCAGCAAGCTGCCCCGACGGCACGACCTGTCCCAGAGCTGACTCTCGAACCCTTGAAAATTCTGGCCCATCGGGTCCGCATTGACGCAGCTGGCCGACACGTGGATTTCTTAATCCGCTGGACTGATCGCACCAGTGAGGACGACACGTGGGTGCCATCCGCCTCACCACTTGTTGGTGACTACCTGGCGCGCAAGCGTGTTTCGGATATTGACCGCCTTTCTTAAGGGGGGGGGGAGGGGGGGGGAAGGGGGGGGGGGGGGGGGTGGGGGGGGGGGTAGTGTAAGAAATTTTCCCGAATTCCTTATCGGGGTTGACTGCTTCGCGTACAACCCGATTTTCGGACTTTGCACGTTCGGCCGATTTCAACGCTGCCGAGGCTCCTCGCGTCGCCTTCGGCATTTCCCATCGCCAAACCTGCACCCAACCTCGCTCGTCCGAGGTTCCCTCCTAGCTAGGCTAGCCCTACATTAGTCTGTGCATTCATTGTATTCTGAGTTCATCAATCACAGCCTCGATATTCGTTTACCTGCGCACTCTCTTTTACAACTCATAACAGTTACCACAGTATATAATTCTTGCTCATGCCTTCGCTCAATGTACTGTTTTGCTTCGATAGTGCAATTCTCGCTCGCTCAATCAACTGCACTCATAACATTTAGCTACGAAATCTGTTTGTACATTTTATAAGTAATGCATAGTTTGCAGATTGCTTGAGGAATGTTACCGGATTGTATTCCGCCAAACCATGGGAAACACGATAGCATTTGCGCGACATTGGCCGATTAATGCCCACTTATCACCCGCTGAGGCCACGCTCTTGTTGCGCACAAACGTCGCCCTCTCCTGCGACGCTCTTTCGTCGCCCACTCTCCTGGCGTGACTCACTCTAGCGTCATAGTTCATCACCCCTCACAAGTTCGCCCGTCACCTCCTCCACGCCTTCGTGTGCCCTCCCCGTCGCCCTCTCTTCCCCTCCCCGTCGCCCTCTCTTCCCCTCCCCGTCGCCCTCTCTTCCCCTCCCCGTCGCCCTCTCTTCCCCTCCCCGTCGCCCACGCTCCCCCTCCCCGTCGCCCACGCTTCCCTCCCCGTCGCCCACGCTTCCCTCCCCGTCGCCCACGCTTCCCTCCCCGTCGCCCACGCTTCCCTCCCCGTCGCCCTCGCTTCCCTCCCCGTCGCCCTCGCTTCCCCCTCCCCATCGCCGTCGCTCCCCCTCCCCGTCGCCCTCCCTTCCCCTGTCATCGCCCTATCCCCCGCCGTCCCTCCCCCTGCTCGTAACTCTCATCCCCCCCCGCCAGCTAAGAATGGTTGAATCTGCCGGCTTATTCGCGGATTACCTCGCGTCGCTGCCGGCCGCGCAGCTAGACCGCCTATACTCGTCCCTTTACACGTGCCAAGCCGTGCTCAGGTAAACGTTTCGTTTTACTAAGCGTGAGTTCTACTGCCGTCCAACTGCCCAGCGAGTCCACAACACTCATCAGCAACCTTTGGCATTGAACGGTCGTCAACCCACCCGCGCCTCCCTTGGTTCCCCCACCCGCGCCTCCCTTGGTTCCCCCACCCGCGCCTCCCTTCACCCCATTCTCACCGCACTGCACACCCTTTTCCCCCTCGCATGCTGCTCGTTCCCCAACCCCTCTGTCCGCGCTCCCCCTTCCGCAGCTCCCCCCCCTCCTGCCGCACTTCCGCCTCACTTTCCCCCACCTCATTCATCCCATTCCCTTCCTTCCGCCCCACCTCATTCATCCCATTCCCTTCCTTCCGCCCCACCTCGCAATGCACTTCCCAGCACCCCCACACACACCTCCCTCCCTTTCTCCCCTCCTCCCCCTTCCTTCGCCTCCTTTTTTCCGCCCGCACCTCCCATCACAGGTCCCGCCGTCCCATCACAGGTCCCGCCGTCCCATCACAGGTCCCGCCCTCCCATCACAGGTCCCGCCCTCCCATCACAGGTCCCACCGTCCCATCACAGGTCCCGCCGTCCCATCACAGGTCCCGCCGTCCCATCACAGGTCCCGCCCTCCCATCACAGGTCCCGCCCTCCCATCACAGGTCCCGCCCTTCCTTAGCCAAGCAGCAAATGCTGCCACGGCTCTTCCTCACCAACCCTGTGCCCACTCCACTCCCCCACCGTTCCCCCTCTCCTTCCCCTCCCCCCCACCCCCACCCCTTTTCCCCTTTTTCAGCCTTTCCCTCCTCCATTGTTTCCTTCCCTTCATCCTCCCTTGCACCCTCCTTCTCCCCACCCTCTCATCCGCAGGTCCCTACCCCTTCCAGCCAAAGCAGTAAGTGCTGCGAGTGCTCTTCCTCACTCACCCAGTGCCCGCTGCACTCTCCCTCCGCCCACATTAACCCTACCTGGGCCCCACACTCAACCCCCATGCTCCCACAAGCAGTATCTGCTGCGACTGTTCGCCCTCACTCACTCCCTCCGCTTCCCCACCTCCCATCTCGCCTTCCCATTTCGTCCAGCGCCACAACACCCCCCGCCCCCCAGGTCCCTGCCCCCTCTCTAGACAAGCAGCACATGCTGCGCCTGCTCTTCCTCACCAACGCCGTGCCTACTGACAACCCTCCTGCTTCCACACTAACCCCACCTTGGCCTCACTGCCAAGGAGAACATCACATGCTGCGACTACTCTTTCTCACAGACCCCGTGCCCGCCACACTCATCCCTCACCGCTTCTCCCTCCCGTCTCACTCATCCTTCCGGCCTCCCCCTCACCCCAGGTCCCTGCCCCCTTTAGCCAAGCAGTACGTGTTGCGGTGCGGCTGCTCTTCCTCACAGACCCCGTGCCAGCCACACTCATCTCCTGCGCTCCCCCTCTCCTCCCTTCTCGCCTGCCAATCCATTCCGCTCCCCACCCACCGCCCCAGATCGCTCCCCCCACTGGCCAAGCAGTACGTGCTGCGGTTGCTCTTCCTCACCGACCCTGTGCCTGCCGCGCTCGTGGCTGATTGGCCCAAGCCCGAGGCTCACAGCAAGCACAAGGCAGCGCTTGATAGGCTGCAGCAGCTGCGCCTGCTGTTGGCGTGCAGGTAGGGCTCACACAGGTGTGCACTCGGCGGGTGTGGTCTCAGGTGTACGGACAGCATGGCAGGATTGGCTCGCAGCAAGCACAAGGCGGCTCTTGACCGGCTGCAGCAGCTGCGCCTGCTGCTGCCATGCAGGTAGAGCTGCAACTCACACAGGTAGGGCTGCAACTCACTGGTGTGCTGGCAACAAGCACGATAGGCTCACTCACAGCAAGCACAAGGCGGCGCTTGACAGGCTGCAGCAGCTGCGCCTGCTGCTGCCATGCAGGTACGGCTGCAAGTCGCAGGTGTGCTCAGGTGCACTCACAGGTGTGCTCTCAGGTGCACTCACAGGTGTGCTCTCAAATGCACTCACAGGTGTGCTCTCGGGTGCACTCACAGGTGTGCTCTCGGGTGCACTCACAGGTGTGCTCTCAGGTGCACTCACAGGTGTGCTCTCAAATGCACTCACAGGTGTGCTCTCAGGTGCACTCACAGGTGTGCTCTCAGGTGCACTCACAGGTGTGCTCTCAAATGCACTCGCAGGTGTGCTCCGCCCACCCTTCATCCACCCCACATGCAGCGGAACAGGGACTTTAACAGCATCAGGATCGTTAACATCATCATTCTCCACCCGACTCAAAAGTCACCTGGCCCCCCGCTCCCGTCATCCATCCCATGTGCAGCGCAACAGGGTCTTTGACAGCATCAGCATCAGCATCATCAGCATCATCAGTATCAACATTTTTTAACATCCCCCCAAACGCCCCCCCCCCCCCCCCCCCCCCCCCCCCCCCCCCCATCCCACCAGCGAAACAGGGTCGCTGACAGCATCAGGAACATCAGCATCATCAGCCCCCCCCCCCCCCCCCCCCCCCCTCTCATCCCACGTGCAGCGAAACAGGGTCGCTGACAGCATCAGGAACATCAGCATCATCAGCCCCCCCCCCCCCTCCCCCCCTCCTCCTCTCATCCCACGTGCAGCGAAACAGGGTCGCTGACAGCATCAGCAGGATCGTCGGCGCCAGGAGCGTTCCGCCTGAACCCCACCTTCCAGCAGCAGCTGCAGCAGGCGCTCACGTCAGGGTGAGTCACTCGTTGATGCTTGCTGTGCCAGCAGACGCTCATTGATAAGCGCATGCGTCGGTTTGCACGGGGCGCGTGCCACATTGCATGCCTTGCATTGCACGTGAGATACGTGCTCGCATGTGAGGGTGAGGGAGTGCTCGTTGTTGGTGCACGTGAGCGTGAGAGAGGCGTGTGCAGTGCACTCATGTTACGGTGAGGTGAGGCGCTGGGTGTATGGCTGGTGCACACACGGTGTGTGGGGATTTTATACTTCTCCCTTCTCCACTATGGATGGGCTATTGACCAAGCTGTCTGTTGCCTTCCCCCAAACACCCCTCCCTCCCGATCTCTCACCCTCCCTCCTCATCTCACTTACTGCTTCAGAGCGCCCGTGTCTTGTCCCATCCTGATGGACTTCTCCCACTCTCCCCCCTCTCCCCATCTGCTCCACTTTCGCCCAACACCAAAAAACTCCCCCTCTTCTCCCCAATATACCCACCTCCCTCCTGCCTTCTCTCTGTCTCAGTGCGCCCGTGTCTCGACCCAGTGTGCCGGCCTCAGTGGCCACCCGCCTGCCGTCTGAGGCCTTCCTTCAGACCCCCCTCCTCCCCATGGTCTCTCCCTCCCCCCTCATCATCTCACTGCTGCAGTGCGCCCGTGTCTCGACCCAGTGTGCCGGCCTCAGTGGCCACCCGCCTGCCATCGGCTGCTGAGCTGGCAGCCCATGCCACGAGCCACTGGGAGGTGAGGGATGCACCATCAGCCAAGAAGAAGAAGAAGAATGAAGGGATCCAGTTTTGTCACTTGTTCTGCATGCCCGCTTGGAAGAGCAACAAATTCTCCTCTCCCCTTACTTCCATTCCCCCTGCCCCCTTCGTCCTCCTTACCTTTGCCTCGTTCTTCCACCCGCCCTCGTCCTTTCCACCCTATATCCCATCTCTCATCATCCTCCCATCTCTCATCATCCTCCCATCTCTCATCATCCTCCCATCTCTCATCCCCGAGGCAGTCTTCATGCATCTCAAATTCGCCTGCATCCACAGCTGGGGGCCACGTTGCTTTTTCCTTTCCCTCCCTCCTTACGTTACCTCGCTCTTCCCATCCCGTATTCTTTCGATCCATATCCCTACTTCTCATCCTCCCATCTCCTATTCTCCCACCACTCATTCCCCCGTCTCTCCCTACCCCCACCAGGCGGTCCTCATGCATCTCATATCGCCGCCACCCATATCTGGGGGCCACGGCGCTGCTTTCCTTTCCTCCCTCCCTCTTCGTCCTCCTTACTTTACCTCATTCCCTCACCACTCATCTCCCTCCCTCTCACATACCCCCAGCCCAGGCAGTGCTCATGCATCTCATATCCCCCCCATCCATAGCTGGGGGTTACGGAGCTGCTGTCCTTCCCTCTCCCCCTCCCCTTTCTCCTCACCTGACCTCATTCTCCTACCTCTAATCCCCCTGCCTCCCCCATACCCCCAGGCAGTGCTCATGCATCTCATATCGCCGCCACTTATATCTGGGGGCCATAGCGCTGCTTTTTCTTCCCTCCCTCCCTCCCTCCTCTTCCTCCTTACTTTACCTTATTCCCCCACTGCCTGCCTCTCCCATACCCCCACCCCAGGCAGTGCTCATGCATCTCATATCGCCGCCGTCCATAGCTGGGGGGCACGGTGCTGCTGTCATCACACGCGTGCTCATACGAGCTGGCCTGCTCACCCACTCGTGAGTGTCTCTGCTGCTGCCGCGGCCTCCGCCTCCGCCGTCGATGCTGCTGCTAGCAGTAGCAGCTCTTGGGCCTCCACTCCACTCCACTCCACTCCACTCCACTCCACTCCACTCCACTCCACTCCTGTTCACTCCTCATATCCTTCAGATGGTGCCCTGATGATGCCCCAAGGGCTTTGTCACATTGCCTCGCCTCTGTGTAACCTGTTTTTGGCTGTAGAATTAAATGCTTCTTGCTCAACCAAAGGGTGGCGAAACAATATTTTAACCACCAATTCTTTGTGGTTACGGATTTCATTTGTGCAGTTTTTCCAACCCGACCGCACCTAACCCCCCATATCCTGCTCACACCGATGCCTGTCGTCCCACTCTTGTAGCCCATGGCCCCGCTTGGCAGTTTTTCTTTTCGTGCCGGGGTATATGTTACGCTTATTAAGCGTTCGTACACGTATGTTTATGTTAATGCGCAACGCTACAACTACATGGGGTCCAAAAGCGAGGATGGACCCATGACCACTCCCTACCCCCTCATCCTCCCTGTTGCACCCTCCTTTTTCTGTCGTTTGTCCCCTTTTCCTCCTCCACCACGTCCTCCTCTGACTCATTGTTTCTCAGGGGTTCCTCTCTCTCAGTCGTGTCAACCTCCGCCTTCCCCTTCCTTGTACGCTTCCTCCCCATGACTTCCTCCCCATGACTTCCTTATGGAGCATTTATTTTGCCTTGTCACTCTCGCCTAGCGATTCGCTGTTTTCTTCGACCGCAAAGACTTCTCTCACCACGCCTCGTGCTTCCCCCGGTTTCTTTCCGCAAGCGTGCTGTTGCTGCCTTTTGTATTCAGTTTGTTTCTTGTGTATCCTACGACTCCATGTGCAACTTGTTTGTTGCATGCGTGTTTTGCGTTGCATGGCACGGGGCACGGGGTGCGGGCACGGGCACGGGCATGGGCATGGGCATGGGCATGGGTATGGGCATGGGCATGGGCATGGGCATGTGCATGGGCATGGGCATGGGCATGTGCATGGGCATGGGCATGGGCATGGGCATGTGCATGGGCATGGGCATGGGCATGTGCATGGGCATGGGCATGGGCATGTGCATGGGCATGGGCATGGGCATGGGCATGGGCATGGGCATGTGCATGGGCATGGGCATGGGCATGGGCATGTGCATGTGCATGGGCATGGGCATGGGCATGGGCATGTGCATGGGCATGGGCATGGGCATGGGCATGTGCATGGGCATGTGCATGTGCATGGGCATGGGCATGGGCATGGGCATGTGCATGGGCATGGGCATGGGCATGGGCATGGGCATGTGCATGGGCATGGGCATGTGCATGTGCATGGGCATGGGCATGGGCATGGGCATGGGCATGAGCTCAAAGACCGGAACGAGCAGCTGTGGGCGATAGTGTCGAGCTACATTGAGTTGGCCCAGGTCAGTTGACTGTGTCAACGCGAGTCAACGCGAGTCAACTGAGTCGACGTGAGTCAACTGAGTCAACGAGAGTCAAATGAGTCAACGTGAGTCAACTAGCTGGACAAAGAAAGCTAGTTGACTCAGCCAAGGCCTAATGGACCACAGCAAGTCTCTCTATCCCGTCGGTCGGCTGGCTGTAGGTCGTCCAAGCATCCCCCCGTCTGTACCGATTCATTTCCTTCACGGTTCACCAAGTAGAATGTGGGGATGCTTGGACGAGCTTGCATTGCCCGCATGACTGCTATGGGTGACATTCAACACTCAGTATTAAAAAAATTACATGGCTTCTTTGCTAATGATTCTCCCATCCTTCTCCTGTGATCCCTCCCTTCTTCTGATTTGTTCCCCCCTCGTTCCCCTTCTTACTTCTTCTGCCTCCTTTCGTTTCGTCTCCCCCCACCTTTCTTCTCTCCACCCCTTCTCCCCCACCATGCCAGGACAGGGGGCATGACAGTGGGGATGTGATCGCGTTTCTCCTGGAGCTCGGATTCCACAACATTGGAAGGGTACAGTTACAACATTGGAAGGGTACGGTTACAACATTGGAAGGGTACGGTTACAACATTGGAAGGGTACGGTTACAACATTGGAAGGGTACGGTTACGACATTGGAAGGGTACGGTTACAACATTGGAAGGGTACGGTTATCTGCCCGCGGCCAGAAAACAACATACACCCCAATCGGATGGCATCCGACAAGGGAAGCCTCAACCCAAACACGAGTAACCGCGTGGTTACCCGACGGGTCAACATTTTTTCTGCAATAATGTCCTGGTATGCATTCGCAAATACTACCTGGCAAAATCTGCATGCAGTTGAAATTGACCGCTTAACCCAACTGCAACATCCTCATTCGTTCCCTCGCCACCTCATCACGAACCCCAATGCCTTCGCACGTGCCGAGTGCACTTTTCGCTGTCCCCACTTCGAAGTTGGGACAGCCCAGGAAGGCGATCTTACACGATTTGCACGGCACGGTTTCAAAATTGGAATGGTATGTTTACACAATTGGGTACGATTACAAGTTTGGAATGGTAGGGTTACAACATGGGAACGGTGCGGTTACTATGGTTACAACGTAGGCGCGGTACAATCACTACATAGGCATGGTACGGTTACAACATAGGCGTGGTGCGGTTGCAACATTGGCATGTTATGGTTACAACATTACCACAGTACGGTTGCAACATTGGCATGTTACGGTTACAATATTGGCTCAGTATGGTTACAACATAGGCAGGCACCATGTTGTATGTTTTGTAACAACTGCTACAGCTGATCAGAGGACCATCTGTATGTCACCACAACGCTAGCAATATACATTGAGACAGGTGCATTAGTGGCACAATAATGCCTTGCCAAACATCACTGCTTTGCCCCCTCCCTTGTTCCCCGCTCCCCCCATCTCCCCTCCTCCCTTCCCTTACCCTCTCTTGTGATGCACGTGCATGTGTGTCCATCATGCCCCCATCATGCACCCATCATGCACCCATCATGCACCCATCATGCACCCATCATGCACCCATCGTGCACCCATCGTGCACCCATCATGCACCCATCATGCACCCATCATGCACTCATGCATACCGCCACGGCCAGAGCAGCCATACAGCATGGCAACGCTGACGAGCATGCAGCAGGAGGTGGTGGAGGCGAATGAGCGTCCACCCATGCTTCATGCCCCCATGCATCCCTGCGTGCACCCATATCCCCATGCCCCCATGTACCCCCAGAGCAGCCATACAGCATGTCAACGCTGACCAGCATGCAGCAGGAGATGGTGGAGGAGATCGCACAGCTGGGCTTCGTGCTCACTCACAAGGTGTGCTCTTCACCTGCCCTGCCCTGCCCTGCCCTGCCCTGCCTTGCCCTGCCCTGCCCTACCCTGCCTCATATCCCGCTGCATGCTGTGACCTGTCAGCATGTCGTTAACCTCCTCACTGCTTTCATATACCCCTCACACCACACCACACCACACCGCACCGCACCGCACCGCACCACACCACACCACACCACACCGCACCACACCACACCACACCACACCACACTGTCACCCGCATCGCAGGGGAGGCACGATCAGTGGTTCATCCCGACTCACCTTGCAGCTGCGCTCTCCTCCAGCCTATCCGAATCCGCCACGTCAGATTCAGAGGTGAGGGAGCACGATCTTGCATTGCATTGCAGCACAGTGCTCGCTTGAGTTGACACCAAGAGCTGACATCTCTGGTTTGTACATTGCAACTGGTTTTCTTTTTGAGTTGACTCAAAAATCACCTCTGATTTGTACATTGCAACTGGTTTTCTTTTTGAGTTGACTCAAAAATCACCTCTGGCTTGTACATTGCAACTGTTTTTCTTGCTTTTCCTCCTTTCTCCCTGTCTTTCCCCACTCGATGGCTCACATTCACTGGCCGCTTTCTTTGCTCTTAGCACAGCACTTCAATGCGGTAAAAACACCATCTTTAGATCACCGCATGCTCTCTTTCTCTCACTCGCCCAGTCACCGCACACACACTCACTCACTCACCCACCCACCCATCTGCACCGCACCCTGCTCTGCGCCCCTTCTAGAGTGGCAGGGCTTCATAGTGGTGGAGACCAACTTCAGAGCGCATGCATACACGCACTCCAAGCTGCAGGCGGAGATCCTCTCTCTCGCGCAATCCATCAATCCCGTGCAGCCCATCTGTCACGCACTCACTCACTGACTCTCGCACTCACTCCTAGCGTGGCAGGGCTTCATAGTGGTGGAGACCAACTTCAGAGTGTATGCATACACGCACTCCAAGCTGCAGGCGGAGATCCTCTCCCTCTTCATGAGGTGCGTCACAACAAACAAGGAACATACGTTCGTGCTAGTTGAGAGGCAAAATGCATGCAGGTCTGAGATTTCTCAGTGGGGACCATGGCATGCGTGCCTGCATGCTTGCAGTCGGAGCTGCTGGGGAAACCACTTATCCCTCTTCATGAGGTGCGTCTCTCTCCACGAGGCTCACACACACACATTTCAGGTGTTTTTCCACCCGTCATGTGAGTGTGAGGAGACGATTTTCCACCCTTCATGCGGTAAGGGCCATGATTGAAATGAAAGTTGATGATGGCTAGATGAAGGATGGACCAAAATGGCCTCCCAGGCTTCTATGGAACGGAATTATCACGTGTGTTTCCTCTCAATGCCAGCTTGCAATATCTACCTGTCTTTCCCTCTCCACCTCTCCTCCCTGCCTCTCCATCTACCTCTCCTTCCGTGATTCACTCCTCGCAGGCTAGAGTATCGGCTGCCCAACCTGGTGGTGGGAGTGATGAATCGAGAGAGTGACTGTCAGACCTATATGCTCGTTTGCATTGCCTCTCTCAATCGCTGCCTCTTCTTCTCTCTGCCTCCACTTCTGCCTCTCATCCCTCGCAGGCTAGAGTATCGACTGCCCAACCTGGTGGTGGGAGTGATGAATCGAGAGACTGTCAACAACGCCCTTGCCCTCGGCATCGTTGCAGAGCAGGTGGGGTCCTCAGGTGAGCAGGTGAGGCCTCGGGTGGTTTCAGCAGGGCGGGTGGGATGCTCAGGTGGTTTCAACAGACGTGAAGGGGCGCTCACAAGCAGTGAAAGATCATGAGCACAAGTATCAATTCACCAGGAGAGTAAGCTACTTCGGTCGAGAATACCAAGAAGCATCAAAGGGATAAAGGTGAATCAATGAGAGGGCTCATGAGGATTCATCCAAGCCATACAGATCTGGATGGATAAGGTTGGATAGGGTGGTTTGGGGATGGAAGCTTCACATCTAACCCATTACAAACATCGCCCAAAAAGTACATTTATGATTTCAAACATGCTTTGCAGTAGGCAGCCATTCAATCCAGCATGCCTTTCTCTCCTTTCATCCTCTCCTTTCATCCTCTCCTGCCCATCCTCTCCTGCCCATCCTCTGGCAACCCCCCGTCCTACCGTCAAACTTCTGTCACAACAAATTGCAGCAGTGCGCCTTTGTCATGCTCATATCGTTCTGTGGGCACAAGAACGCCCTTGCAGTGCTCTCGTCTCCCCCCCTCTCCCCCACCCAAAGCCCCTGATATTGCAGTACGTGCAAATGGACGTGCATCGAGGCTCCCACCCCTCCTCTCCCCTTCCCCCTCCCCCTACCTCCCCCAGCCCCCAGACACTGCAGGTGCAGTGCGTCTGCAACACTGCCGTTTCAATGCCTGCAATGCTCTTCCACCCTTTTCGCTTCTTGTTTCCCCCTTCCTCTTTCACTTACCCCTCACCCCAACCCCCCCCTCACACCACCAGATAGTGCAGTACGTGCGGAAGAACGCTCATCTAAGCTCCCCTCCTCTCTTCTTTGTCTCCTCCCCCTCCACCTCCCTCTTTCAAACCATCAGATAGTGCATTATGTGCGCAGGAACGCTCATCTAAGCTCCCCTCCTCTCTTCTTTGTCTCCCCCCCCTCCCACCTCCTCCCTCTTACAAACCATCAGATAGTGCAGTACGTGCGCAGGAACGCTCATGGAATGCTCTTATCCCTCCTCCCCCCTTTGTCTCTCCCCCCCACCTCCCCCCCCAAAAACCATCAGATAGTGCAGTACGTGCGCAAGAATGCTCATCCCCTGGTGGCCACCAAGGCGCCGGTGGTGCCCGAGACAGTGGTGGACCAGGTGCTGTGGGGCTTTGTACGGTTCTGTGCGGTGCTGTGTGGTGCCGAGTGGTGTTGTGCGGTGCTGTGCGGTGCTGTGTGGTGGTGTGCTGTGTGCTGTTTACTGCCGTGTGTGTTTGTGTGCTGGTTGATATGTGGTGTGTGTGTGTGCTGCGTGTAGTGTGGGGTGAGTGGTGTATCATACCGTCTCACCATGCCCTTTGTCAAAACATTGCACACCATCTGGCGTCAACAAGAGCTATTTCATTCGATCATACATCATCTTACACTATCATTTGCCACCGTCTTATACTATCAAGTCCCATCTGATACTCCATTTGCCATCACATAACATCCCATTCTAAGCACTTTTCTCAACTTGTTCTTCTCACTCTCAAATGTGTCTGCAAAGCTTGTTGAAGTGCCCATCTGCAATTTGCCCATTTGCGCATTCTCTCAATTCGCAGTAGCCCAATCTTCCTGGTATCACCTCCGTGCTGCCCCACTGCCCTGTGTGGGTCAGATCCGCCTGTGGGAGTTTGACCGCAATCGAGTGGCCACCACTGCTGCTGTGCTCTACAATGACTTCCCCACCCAGGTGATTCCCCAGGTGATAACAAGAAGGTGAGCCCACCCACGTGATTCCAGCAAGGTGAGGTATGGCCGCTCCCCACCCAGGTGATTCCCCAGGTGATACCAACAAGGTGTGCCTGTCCATTCCAACAACCATGGCAACTCCCCACCCAGGTGAGCTATTGCCAGTGTTGAGTCAGGCTCTTGCATTCCCAACCAAGTGAGTTATTATAGAGTGACACATAGCGGAGTTAGTAGAGAGTATGGATGAAGAGTAGCCCACACATGTTTCCGAATGTGTACACATATCGGTTTATAGTCTCTCTCAACATCAGCCAATTCCATCTCATGCGATTCACCTCGTCCCTCTCCTGAACCAATCGAATATGCGCCTACACGTTTCTCTGACCTCTGCCCTTGAGATTTTGTGCAGGAAGTGTTTGAAGCCATTGTTAAGCATGCGCAGCAGATTGGAGCGTTGCTGTGGAAAGACAGCAAGAAGAGAAAGTTTGTTGTTCGTGCAGATGCACACGATAGCGTGCGGACATTTATTCGCCACCTCGGCAGCAAGAAGAAACGGCGTAGTGACGCGTAGATTTTGCTGCACCCTTGAAATCCAAAAATGTGGCAAAATCATAGGCGATCCAAGTAAAAGTTTCTCACTGGTACTGTGGATGTTTCAAGTAAAAGCATCGGTTGAGCCTGCATGTATCCACCAACCCTAAGGTCCCTGGATATTGTTTGGAATTTATGAGAACACAAAGCCTCAACACCAGAGAGACAAACTGGGGTGAGGTGTATGCAAGTGACTTCGACATTCGAACTCTATAGCGAACAGAATGGATTTCGGCTCGGGTTTCGCTGACGTCACCGATACCTGTGCCGCAACCTCCCCGAAATGCGAAATGCGACGAAGCTCTTCGGAAACAAAAAACCATCTCAGGCCATTCCTCGAAGCTTTTTTTCGAGAATGGAAGCATCTCGAATCCCTCAGTCAGCCATCAGCGCCTTGGTCGACTGTACAGTTCAGTACCAAACCAAACCCCGCCACACCACCCAACACCGACAAAGACGCTTCCGCCCCACAGTCAAACAAGCACGCGTCGCGGTTGCAGTGATCGGCTCGGCACGTCCAGGTCGCCTGAACGAGATGTCGACCTGAGGCGCACTCTTGTGCACGTACTTACTCCTGCTGACGCCATCTCAGTCAGCAATTATTATGCTTCGCATTGCAACCCTCTTTGCGCCTGCTAAGCTCCTCCGAGCGGCAACAGTCTCTTCACCTGTGCTCTGTCCCTCGCGGTCGTCCCAGTTTGCGCGAGTCATCATGGCCTCGTCCACGCCCAACCCGCTCCTTACGCCGTTCACTCTCCCGGACGGCACGGAGCTCTCAATGCGCATCGTTTACGCGCCGCTGACGCGCGATCGCGCCCTCGGGACCATCCCGCAGCCGAACGCCGCGATCTACTACTCGCAGCGCGCGCACAAGGGCGGGCTCATGCTCACCGAAGGCACGTGCATCTCGCCCGAGGCGCACGGGTACCCCGACACCCCGGGGATCTACACGGAGGCGCAGATCGCGGCGTGGAAGCCGGTGATCAAGGCGGTGCACGACAAGGGCGCGCGCTTCTTCTGCCAGCTGTGGCACGTCGGCCGCGCGTCGCACCAAGGTGAATCCCGCTTGTGCTTCTTTCTTCGACGACGTCGACCGATCGCATTGGCAATGATGACGATACGTTGAGGCGCCTCCGGCATTGTTGCTTCCGACGATGGAAGGGGGCTTGCTTCACTGATGTGGGCAGTCATCGCGGAGTCTCGGTGTTGTCGTTAATGGTACGCCTGACGACGATTCGCTTCGAGCTGGCGATTTTTTCGTCAAATTGCTCGCGTTTCATTCGTAAAATCCCTCACATTTGGCGAAAGATCCTCATCTTTCGTTCTCCTCGCTTCGTCCCCTCGCCGATTCAAATATCATACGATAGCCAGCGATGCGTACCGACCTCGTAATTCCCTTTCTTTTCACGTCAATCTTTCCTCATCACTAACTGTCGTTCCTCGTCCCCCCTCCTCTGCTCCTCGTCCGTCTCCTACCCCTTCAAACCCCTCCTCTCTCCCCCCCTCCTCCACTGCGCGCCGAGCAGAATACCAGCCTGATGGCGCCGCGCCGATGGCCCCGTCTGCCATTCCTATCGTTAGCGACGAGATCAAGGTGTACATCAGCACTGGCCCCGCCGACTACCCCACGCCGCGGGCCATGACCGTCGAAGAGATCAACAAGGTACGGAGCCGGACAGGCAATCAGAGGTACGGGGATGGATACAACGTTCGAATCCCTAAACGTAGTTGAATCCTTTCGAGCGGGACTCAAGCGGCAAGCGAGGCACTTGCACTGGTGCTCGCTAGATGACGTGCGCGCACCACACGGCCCTATCATTTTCCGCTATATCGCCGCTCCGAGCGACTCGCGCCGCTTTAGTCTGGTGAATCCAGGCGACCGCCGAGTGGTACCGCGCGTTTGAGAAGTGCCGCGCGACCGAGCAAGCTAGAAGCACCGCGCGGGCTGGGCAACACCGCGAGGGTGCGGTGCACGCAGGATTGCGCGGCTGCGCGCCAGAGTTTCTCCGCACGCATTCCTTTTGACCCATCTCCAGTTTCCCATTTCATGCTCTTCCATGCTCCATGCTATTCCACACTCTATCACAGGCATCTCAGTTCCCTTATTCCATTTCCGTTCACCTTTTTTTCTTCTTTTCTTTTGTTTCCCATCATCCCGTTTCCATTGTTCACTTTTTCATCGTTGCGATTTCCGGCACGGGTGGGTTGATCCTCCAGGTGACGGAGCAGTTCCGCGTAGCGGCGCGCAACGCGATTGACGCGGGGTTCGACGGCGTGGAGGTGCACGGCGCCAACGGGTACCTGCTGGAGCAGTTCATCAAGGTGAGACGACCGCTCGTTGTCGTGGCTCATTCTAGTGTAGGGGAGTATTGAACGTGGAGATTGGGCGATGGTGGCGATTTGTGCGAATCTATAACATTTCGGATCACCGCAGCGAAAGGGTACCTGCCTGGAGCAGTTCATCATGGTGAGAGGGCCGCGGTGATGGGATGATCTACAGTTCAATGAATAGTTGGTGAGATAGTTTTGGTTGATTCCAGTCATTAGCCTAAACGACATGTATTTGTCTCTAACATCTGCAAGATGTGTTTTGGTTGAATTGTTGCATTGCGGAACAAAAAGGCGGGACGAGTGGGGGTAATACATGTGAGTTGGTCTTGGTAATTTCAGTTGGCATGAGCGTGGTACAATAAGGACAGTTCAATGCACTTGATGGTATGAGCTGCTTGGGGATTCGCTCATTTCTCATGATTTGCAACACACCAGTTTGCATGCACCACACCATGCAACAAACAACGAGCACAAGGTCAAGTCGGATGCAGCGCGCCTTACCTCGTTATTCCTACTCCCTCAACAACCCTCCGTCACACTTTTCCCCCCGTCCCCCCGGTTCCGCCTCCCCTCTCCTCTCCCCACAGCCAGGACGGCATAAGTGCGAGGACGAATTCGATGGGTCTCCCCAATATCGCCGCTTCTTTCAAGAACCCAACCTCACTCTTCCACCATACTCCCACACCAACTTCCCCCCCACCCCCCCCTGGTTCCGCCTCTCCTCTCCCCATCATCAGGACGGCATCAACAAGCGTGAGGACGAGTTTGGCGGCTCCCTTGAGAACAGGCTTCGCTTCCCCCTGCAGGTGGGTCAGGCTGCTGTGACTCTAAGGGGGGCGATTGTGGTGTTAGTTTACAGTCACTAGCGCTGGGGATGGTTGAGTTCTTTGGGACTGCTCTACTCTGCTAATCCTTCTACTTCTGCTGTTAATGAATAGGGTGGAGCCTAAATGAGATGTTGAAATCAGGCTCCCTTCCCACCCCTTCTCCTCCTATCCCCTCCTTCCTGCCCGCCTCCTCCTTCCCCTTTTGCTCCGTTGCCCCGTTCCTACTCCCTCCTTCCTCCCTAATCCCTGCTTCCAGAAGCGGTTTCTGAATCTCCAATCTCCACTCTTCTCCCACACTCACCCACCCGTGACCCCTTCCTTCTTCCCCCTCCCTCCTTCCCCATATGCAACCCATATCTTTCTCCAGCCTTCCTCCACCCATCTCCCCCCATCGCATCCCCTTGTTCCTCCCCTCCCCCATCCCTTCCCCTCCCCCAGGTGATCAAGGCAGTGGCGGACGAGGTGGCATTTCAAACAACTCAAAACGTCATCCCCCTTCCATCCCCCATCTTCCCCCTCACCCCCCATCAAGACAGACGAGGTCACACAAATGTCATCCCCATCCTCCATTTCCCTGCCCCCCCTTCATCCCCCAACACTCCCCGAGGTGACTCAAGAATCAGCCCTATCCTCCGTTTCCCTGCTCCCCACCCCCCTTCACCCTCCCCCTCTGGTGATCAAGGCAGTGGCGGATGAGGTGAGCAAGGTGGCAAATGAGCATCCTCCCCACCCCACCACGCCTCCCTCCTCTATCCCCCCCCCTTCCCCCTCTTGTGTTTCAGGTGATCAAGGCAGTGGCGGACGAGGTGGGCGCCAGCTGGGTGGCTTCTGAGTCGACTCAAGTCACCTTTGTCCCCTTTCCCCCCCCCCCCCCCCCCCCAATTCTCCTCCCCCCACCCCCTCATGCTCCCCCCCCCCGGTCTTTTCAGGTGATCAAGGCAGTGGCGGACGAGGTGGGCGCCAGCAAGGTGGGCGTGCGCCTGTCGCCGTACAGCTCCTTCCTGGATGCTTCCGACTCGGACCCCGTGGGCACGTACCTGGGGTTGATAGAGGCCATCAACGGCCTGGGCCTGGCGTACGTGCATTTCATTGAGGCACGCGCACAGGGGAACGCAGACCTGGAAGATGTGAAGGAGGTGAGCAGCGTGTAGGTGGTGTTGGGTTTTGAAGGAGCTGAGTGCTTTGCAGGCAGTGCCAGTGAGTACTGTCTGCTTGTGAAAGAGGGGTGCGTGGAGGGAAAGAGGGTTCAAGGGCTGCCTGGTCGGAAACCGCCAGGAAAGAGCTCAAAGAGGGCTCGAGGGCTTGCGTGTTTCATCGCTTTAATTTCTTCTTCCTTCCTTCTTTTTTCGGTTCCCCTGCTGTTGTTGCGACTTAGAGTTTGTTTTTTATTGCCCCTGCTGCGCTCCTCTTCATCTATCTGCAGACTCTGGAGCCATTCCGCAAGGCAGTTAAGAAAAATAGTTTCTTGTTGCCCCTGCTTCCACTCCCCTCCCTCTACCTCTGCAGACGCTTGAGCCATTCCGCAAGGCGTTCAAGGGGCCCTTCATTGCTGCAGGCGGCTACAAGGTAAGCTCCTGTGACCGGTGTGACCCGTGTGAGTCGTGTGACCCATCTGACCCATGTGACCCATGTGACCTATATGGCCCTTCAACATAGCCGTCATTGGTGCTGCTTCTGCTGACTGTGAGGTAGTCTGGTGCCTGGTATCGTGTAGTGTGCAGCAACTAGTGTGTGGTAATGCAAGTTGCATGGCCTCAAGCACTCTAAGTGTTGTTAATTACTACTGTCGAAATATTATCGTACACCTTTTTTATCTGCCTCGTCTATGCTGTGCCAGTACCGAAGCTCCCTTGATTACGCTTGCACCCAATGCTTCCACTCCCCTCCGCGCCATCGTCTCACTGCTCTCTTTCCCTTCCTCTCCAACCCTCCGCTATTGTTCAAACACTCAGCGGGAGAACGGTATGGCAGCGATAGAGAGCGGGGCGGCGGATCTGATCACGTACGGCCGGCTCTTCCTGGCCAACCCCGACCTGCCGAGGCGCTTTGAGCTCAACGCGCCGCTCAACCCGTACGACCGAAGCACCTTCTTTATTGGGGATCAAGTCAAGGGGTACATCGACTACCCTTTCCTGGACGACGAGCCTAAGAAAGCTGAATAGACGGGGGGAGGCTTGAGTTGAGTCAGATGTGAGGTGCGTTGGTATTTATGTGTACTGGTGCTGGAATTTCGAAAGGTTATTACAGTATTCTTGGATGTAACTGTAGACGCATTAGCCTCGTATTGAGGATGCGTTCTCCCACTTCGTCGCACCACGCTCATGGAGAGGACGTGATAAAGGAGAGGTGAAATGTGACTGTTTCAAATGCCGCAGTACGGTTTTGATGTAAGGGAATGTACCTCAGGAAAAAAAAATATATTCATCGAATGTCTTAAATGTTATTATCTTATGATTTACATTCATGTTAGAATAAATCAACGACCAATTACACGGGATAAGGTGCTACAGAGTAATGCAGCCGAAGCCTTTAGCGCGAAGCCTTACTACATGGATAAACTGGGCTGGGACTTTCGAGGTTGAGTGCGGGTTGGCCTGCACATGCCGGGTCTGTGGGTGATCCGCGGGAGCCAGAATCCAGTCTGCTGGCCTGGCAGACGCAGAGCAAAGAATTCGAGGCCACCCCACCAATATTCCATGCCAGTTTCTGCACTGACTAGTTCTTGCATCGTTTCAGGTCGCACCGCCCGTCGAAGGCACCAACAGCCACTCTGACCGTTATTAGCTTCGCAACAGACCTGTCGAAGGATTCGCAGACCGTATCAGTCGACGCGTATTATCGAATGCTACACGCGCCGCGATGCTAGGAAACATAGCTCAACGAATGCAAGACGCCTTTTTTCAGAGCCTGGAGCAGGCCGGGTGCGTGAGTCTGGACACGTACGGTCCTGCTTCGTCCGACGAGGAATACGACGACGAGGATGAAGACGAGGACGACGAGCATCGCAGCGCGGACTCGGCGCGCAGCGCTGCTGCTTTGACACCCACTGGGCTCGTCGGATTTGGAAGCTTTTTACGAAACAACCCGCGGACGGATAAATTTAAGGTGGACCGGTTTCACCATATCGAGTTCTGGTGCGGAGATGCTACTAACACGTACGGACGGTTCTCGTGGGGGCTGGGGCTGCCGCTCGTGGCGAAATCGGACCAGACGACGGGTAACCACACGTTCTGCAGTTACGTGCTGAAAGCGGAGGACCTGGCGTTGGTGTTCACGGCGCCTTATTCCGAAGCAGCAGCTATATCGCGTACAGAACCCCTGGGTGGAGTAACTGGGGAGGCTGGACACCCTAGAAATTCCCGAGTTCCGTTTCCAGGATTTTCTCGACGGGCTGCCCGTGAATTTTCCGCTCTGCATGGATTGGGAGTCCGGGCAATCGGAGTTCGAGTGGAGGACGTGGAAGCGGCTTACCAAACGAGTGTAGATAACGGAGCTATTTCCATCTGCCCTCCCGTTACTGTCACGGACATCAAACCAAACGGCCAAGGTGGGAGTGTGACTATAGCGGAGGTGACTCTATACGGCGACACGGTGCTGCGATTTGTGAACCCGAAATCCTTTTCAGGCCCGTTCCTCCCAGCCTTTGAGGCGGCGTCGAACCAAGTGATGAGCTACGGCCTTTTCAGGATCGACCATGTGGTTGGGAATGTGCCGAGCCTGGCGGATGTGGTTCGGTACATCAAGGGATTCGCAGGCTTTCACGAATTCACAGATTCGTGTGCTTCAGGGGATGCAGGAGGGGAAGCAGGAAGGGGAATGGGAACAGGGAGAGGAGTGGGAGGAGGAGCAATAGGCATCGGTGCTGCTGCTGGTGCACCCACTGGGGGTGTTGCTGCTGTCGGTTCTGCCACTCCTAAGAAGAAATCCGGCTGTGCTGACGTGGACCCCACTGGCCTCGGCGTGAACAGTACTGTACTCGCTAATGACTGGGAGACAGTCATCCTCCCTATAATGGAACCCTCGCCCGGCCTCCCTTACAAAACCCAGGTCGAAACCTTCCTGGAGCACTATAACGGGGCAGGAGTGCAGCACATAGCCCTAATGTGCACGGACATAGTGAAAGCCGTGAAGGAGATGAAGGCAAGGAGCGAAATGGGCGGGTTTGCGTTCCTGCCGAGGCCATCGGCTAAGTACTATCGTGAGCTGGCGGGACGGGTGGGGAGTCTGATGAGTGAGGAGGAGATGGGCGAGTATGAGGAGTTGGGCATTCTCGTTGATGTGGACGCTGGGGGCGTGCTGCTACAGATCTTCACTGCGCCTATTGGCGACAGGTGAGCACGGGCGTGTGCTGTGTGTGTGCGTGCGTGCGTGCGTCCGTCTGTGTGTGTGGTCATTTTTGAGACTCCTCAGGAGGAGATGTAGGATGAGGTGAGAGTATGAGGAAATGGGGGGGTTTGCATTCCTGCCGAGGCCGTCGGCTAAGTACTATCGGGAGCTGGCAGGGCGGGTGGGGAGTCTGATGAGTGAGGAGGAGATGGAAGAGTATGAGGAGTTGGGCATTCTCGTGGATGTGGACGCTGGGGGCGTGCTGCTGCAGATTTTCACTGCGCCTATTGGTGACAGGTGAGCACAGGCGTGTGCGGTGAGTGTGTTCGTGGTCATATTTTGAGGCGCCTCAGGAGGAGATGGGCGAGTATGAGGAGTTGGGGATTCTCGTTGATGTGGACGCGGGGGGCGTGCTGCTGCAGATCTTCACTGCGCCCATTGGGGACAGGTGAGAGGGGGTGGCTGTGTGTGTATGGATTTGCGTTCCTGCCGAGGCCGTCGGCTAAGTACTATAGGGAGCAGGCGGGGCGGGTTGGGAGTTTGATGAGTGAGGAGGAGATGGGCGCGTATGAGGAGTTGGGCATTCTTGTGGATGTAGATGTGGGCGCTGGGGGCGTGCTGTTGCAGATCTTCACTGCGCCTATCGGTGACAGGTGAGCACAGGCGTGTGCGTATGGTTGAGTGCGCTCGTGGTCATTTTTGAGGTGCCTCGGGAGGAGATGGGCGAGTATGAGGAGTTGGGCATTCTTGTGGATGTAGATGTGGGCGCTGGGGGCGTGCTGCTGCAGATCTTCACTGCGCCCATTGGGGACAGGTGAGAGGGGGTGAGAGTGTGTGCGTGCGTGGTCATTTGAGCGGGAGAGAGGTGAAAGTGGATGAGCTGTGAGTGGTAATGCGCGTGGGAGAGGTGAAAGTGGATGAGCTGTGAGTGGTAATGCGCGTGGGAGAGGTGAAAGTGGATGAGCTGTGAGTGGTAATGCGCGTGGGAGAGAGGTGAAACTGGATGAGCTGTGAGTGGTAATGCGCATGGGAGAGAGGTGAAAGTGGATGAGCTGTGAGTGGTAATGCGCGTGGGAGAGGTGAAAGTGGATGAGCTGTGAGTGGTAATGCGCGTGGGAGAGAGGTGAAAGTGGATGAGCTGTGAGTGGTAATGCGCATGGGAGAGAGGTGAAAGTGGATGAGCTGTGAGTGGTAATGCGCGTGGGAGAGAGGTGAAACTGGATGAGCTGTGAGTGGTAATGCGCGTGGGAGAGGTGAAAGTGGATGAGCTGTGAGTGGTAATGCGCGTGGGAGAGAGGTGAAACTGGATGAGCTGTGAGTGGTAATGCGCGTGGGAGAGAGGTGAAACTGGATGAGCTGTGAGTGGTAATGCGCATGGGAGAGAGGTGAAAGTGGATGAGCTGTGAGTGGTAATGCGCGTGGGAGAGAGGTGAAACTGGATGGGCTGTGAGTGGTAATGCGCGTGGGAGAGAGGTGAAAGTGGATGAGCTGTGAGTGGTAATGCGCGTGGGAGAGAGGTGAAAGTGGATGAGCTGTGAGTGGTAATGCGCGTGGGAGAGAGGTGAAACTGGATGAGCTGTGAGTGGTAATGCGCGTGGGAGAGAGGTGAAAGTGGATGAGCTGTGAGTGGTAATGCGCGTGGGAGAGAGGTGAAACTGGATGAGCTGTGAGTGGTAATGCGCATGGGAGAGAGGTGAAAGTGGATGAGCTGTGAGTGGTAATGCGCGTGGGAGAGGTGAAAGTGGATGAGCTGTGAGTGGTAATGCGCGTGGGAGAGGGTGAAAGTGGATGAGCTGTGAGTGGTAATGCGCATGGGAGAGAGGTGAAAGTGGATGAGCTGTGAGTGGTAATGCGCATGGGAGAGAGGTGAAAGTGGATGAGCTGTGAGTGGTAATGCGCGTGGGAGAGGTGAAAGTGGATGAGCTGTGAGTGGTAATGCGCGTGGGAGAGAGGTGAAACTGGATGAGCTGTGAGTGGTAATGCGCGTGGGAGAGAGGTGAAACTGGATGAGCTGTGAGTGGTAATGCGCATGGGAGAGAGGTGAAAGTGGATGAGCTGTGAGTGGTAATGCGCGTGGGAGAGAGGTGAAACTGGATGGGCTGTGAGTGGTAATGCGCGTGGGAGAGAGGTGAAAGTGGATGAGCTGTGAGTGGTAATGCGCGTGGGAGAGAGGTGAAACTGGATGAGCTGTGAGTGGTAATGCGCGTGGGAGAGAGGTGAAAGTGGATTAGCTGTGAGTGGTAATGCGCGTGGGAGAGAGGTGAAACTGGATGAGCTGTGAGTGGTAATGCGCGTGGAGAGAGGTGAAAGTGGATGAGCTGTGAGTGGTAATGCGCGTGGGAGAGAGGTGAAACTGGATGAGCTGTGAGTGGTAATGCGCGTGGGAGAGAGGTGAAACTGGATGAGCTGTGAGTGGTAATGCGCATGGGAGAGAGGTGAAAGTGGATGAGCTGTGAGTGGTAATGCGCGTGGGAGAGGTGAAAGTGGATGAGCTGTGAGTGGTAATGCGCGTGGGAGAGAGGTGAAAGTGGATGAGCTGTGAGTGGTAATGCGCATGGGAGAGAGTGAAAGTGGATGAGCTGTGAGTGGTAATGCGCGTGGGAGAGGTGAAAGTGGATGAGCTGTGAGTGGTAATGCGCGTGGGAGAGAGGTGAAAGTGGATGAGCTGTGAGTGGTAATGCGCGTGGGAGAGAGGTGAAAGTGGATGAGCTGTGAGTGGTAATGCGCGTGGGAGAGAGGTGAAACTGGATGAGCTGTGAGTGGTAATGCGCGTGGGAGAGAGGTGAAAGTGGATGAGCTGTGAGTGGTAATGCGCGTGGGAGAGAGGTGAAAGTGGATGAGCTGTGAGTGGTAATGCGCGTGGGAGAGGTGAAACTGGATGAGCTGTGAGTGGTAATGCGCATGGGAGAGAGGTGAAAGTGGATGAGCTGTGAGTGGTAATGCGCGTGGGAGAGAGGTGAAAGTGGATGAGCTGTGAGTGGTAATGCGCGTGGGAGAGGTGAAAGTGGATGAGCTGTGAGTGGTAATGCGCGTGGGAGAGAGGTGAAAGTGGATGAGCTGTGAGTGGTAATGCGCATGGGAGAGAGGTGAAAGTGGATGAGCTGTGAGTGGTAATGCGCGTGGGAGAGGTGAAAGTGGATGAGCTGTGAGTGGTAATGCGCGTGGGAGAGAGGTGAAAGTGGATGAGCTGTGAGTGGTAATGCGCGTGGGAGAGAGGTGAAAGTGGATGAGCTGTGAGTGGTAATGCGCGTGGGAGAGAGGTGAAAGTGGATGAGCTGTGAGTGGTAATGCGCGTGGGAGAGAGGTGAAACTGGATGAGCTGTGAGTGGTAATGCGCGTGGGAGAGAGGTGAAAGTGGATGAGCTGTGAGTGGTAATGCGCGTGGGAGAGAGGTGAAACTGGATGAGCTGTGAGTGGTAATGCGCGTGGGAGAGAGGTGAAAGTGGATGCTGTGAGTGGTAATGCGCGTGGGAGAGAGGTGAAAGTGGATGAGCTGTGAGTGGTAATGCGCGTGGGAGAGAGGTGAAACTGGATGAGCTGTGAGTGGTAATGCGCGTGGGAGAGAGGTGAAAGTGGATGAGCTGTGAGTGGTATGCGCGTGGGAGAGAGGTGAAACTGGATGAGCTGTGAGTGGTAATGCGCGGGAGAGAGGTGAAAGTGGATGAGCTGTGAGTGGTAATGCGCGTGGGAGAGGTGAAACTGGATGAGCTGTGAGTGGTAATGCGCGTGGGAGAGAGGTGAAAGTGGATGAGCTGTGAGTGGTAATGCGCATGGGAGAGAGGTGAAAGTGGATGAGCTGTGAGTGGTAATGCGCGTGGGAGAGGTGAAAGTGGATGAGCTGTGAGTGGTAATGCGCGTGGGAGAGAGGTGAAAGTGGATGAGCTGTGAGTGGTAATGCGCGTGGGAGAGAGGTGAAAGTGGATGAGCTGTGAGTGGTAATGCGCGTGGGAGAGAGGTGAAAGTGGATGAGCTGTGAGTGGTAATGCGCGTGGGAGAGAGGTGAAAGTGGATGAGCTGTGAGTGGTAATGCGCGTGGGAGAGAGGTGAAAGTGGATGAGCTGTGAGTGGTAATGCGCGTGGGAGAGAGGTGAAAGTGGATGAGCTGTGAGTGGTAATGCGCGTGGGAGAGAGGTGAAACTGGATGAGCTGTGAGTGGTAATGCGCGTGGGAGAGAGGTGAAAGTGGATGAGCTGTGAGTGGTAATGCGCGTGGGAGAGGGTGAAAGTGGATGAGCTGTGAGTGGTAATGCGCATGGGAGAGGTGAAAGTGGATGAGCTGTGAGTGGTAATGCGCGTGGGAGAGAGGTGAAAGTGATGAGCTGTGAGTGGTAATGCGCGTGGGAGAGGTGAAAGTGGATGAGCTGTGAGTGGTAATGCGCGTGGGAGAGAGGTGAAAGTGGATGAGCTGTGAGTGGTAATGCGCATGGGAGAGAGGTGAAAGTGGATGAGCTGTGAGTGGTAATGCGCGTGGGAGAGGTGAAAGTGGATGAGCTGTGAGTGGTAATGCGCGTGGGAGAGAGGTGAAAGTGGATGAGCGTGAGTGGTAATGCGCGTGGGAGAAGGTGAAAGTGGATGAGCTGTGAGTGGTAATGCGCGTGGGAGAGAGGTGAAAGTGGATGAGCTGTGAGTGGTAATGCGCGTGGGAGAGAGGTGAAACTGGATGGCTGTGAGTGGTAATGCGCGTGGGAGAGAGGTGAAAGTGGATGAGCTGTGAGTGTGGGAGAGAGGTGAAACTGGATGAGCTGTGAGTGGTAATGCGCGTGGGAGAGAGGTGAAACTGGATGAGCTGTGAGTGGTAATGCGCATGGGAGAGAGGTGAAAGTGGATGAGCTGTGAGTGGTAATGCGCGTGGGAGAGAGGTGAAACTGGATGGGCTGTGAGTGGTAATGCGCGTGGGAGAGAGGTGAAAGTGGATGAGCTGTGAGTGGTAATGCGCGTGGGAGAGAGGTGAAACTGGATGAGCTGTGAGTGGTAATGCGCGTGGGGAGAGGTGAAAGTGGATTAGCTGTGAGTGGTAATGCGCGTGGGAGAGAGGTGAAACTGGATGAGCTGTGAGTGGTAATGCGCGTGGGAGAGAGGTGAAAGTGGATGAGCTGTGAGTGGTAATGCGCGTGGGAGAGAGGTGAAAGTGGATGAGCTGTGAGTGGTAATGCGCGTGGGAGAGAGGTGAAACTGGATGAGCTGTGAGTGGTAATGCGCGTGGGAGAGAGGTGAACTGGATGAGCTGTGAGTGGTAATGCGCATGGGAGAGAGGTGAAAGTGGATGAGCTGTGAGTGGTAATGCGCGTGGGAGAGAGGTGAAACTGGATGAGCTGTGAGTGGTAATGCGCATGGGAGAGAGGTGAAAGTGGATGAGCTGTGAGTGGTAATGCGCGTGGGAGAGGTGAAAGTGGATGAGCTGTGAGTGGTAATGCGCGTGGGAGAGAGGTGAAAGTGGATGAGCTGTGAGTGGTAATGCGCATGGGAGAGAGGTGAAAGTGGATGAGCTGTGAGTGGTAATGCGCGTGGGAGAGGTGAAAGTGGATGAGCTGTGAGTGGTAATGCGCGTGGGAGAGAGGTGAAACTGGATGAGCTGTGAGTGGTAATGCGCGTGGGAGAGAGGTGAAACTGGATGAGCTGTGAGTGGTAATGCGCATGGGAGAGAGGTGAAAGTGGATGAGCTGTGAGTGGTAATGCGCGTGGGAGAGAGGTGAAACTGGATGGGCTGTGAGTGGTAATGCGCGTGGGGAGAGGTGAAAGTGGATGAGCTGTGAGTGGTAATGCGCGTGGGAGAGAGGTGAAACTGGATGAGCTGTGAGTGGTAATGCGCGTGGGAGAGAGGTGAAAGTGGATTAGCTGTGAGTGGTAATGCGCGTGGGAGAGAGGTGAACTGGATGAGCTGTGAGTGGTAATGCGCGTGGGAGAGAGGTGAAAGTGGATGAGCTGTGAGTGGTAATGCGCGTGGGAGAGAGGTGAAACTGGATGAGCTGTGAGTGGTAATGCGCGTGGGAGAGAGGTGAAACTGGATGAGCTGTGAGTGGTAATGCGCATGGGAGAGAGGTGAAAGTGGATGAGCTGTGAGTGGTAATGCGCGTGGGAGAGGTGAAAGTGGATGAGCTGTGAGTGGTAATGCGCGTGGGAGAGAGGTGAAAGTGGATGAGCTGTGAGTGGTAATGCGCATGGGAGAGAGGTGAAAGTGGATGAGCTGTGAGTGGTAATGCGCGTGGGAGAGGTGAAAGTGGATGAGCTGTGAGTGGTAATGCGCGTGGGAGAGAGGTGAAAGTGGATGAGCTGTGAGTGGTAATGCGCGTGGGAGAGAGGTGAAAGTGGATGAGCTGTGAGTGGTAATGCGCGTGGGAGAGAGGTGAAACTGGATGAGCTGTGAGTGGTAATGCGCGTGGGAGAGAGGTGAAACTGGATGAGCTGTGAGTGGTAATGCGCATGGGAGAGAGGTGAAAGTGGATGAGCTGTGAGTGGTAATGCGCGTGGGAGAGAGGTGAAACTGGATGAGCTGTGAGTGGTAATGCGCGTGGGAGAGAGGTGATACTGGATGAGCTGTGAGTGGTAATGCGCGTGGGAGAGAGGTGAAAGTGGATGAGCTGTGAGTGGTAATGCGCGTGGGAGAGAGGTGAAACTGGATGAGCTGTGAGTGGTAATGCGCGTGGGAGAGAGGTGAAAGTGGATGAGCTGTGAGTGGTAATGCGCGTGGGAGAGGTGAAAGTGGATGAGCTGTGAGTGGTAATGCGCGTGGGAGAGAGGTGAAACTGGATGAGCTGTGAGTGGTAATGCGCATGGGAGAGAGGTGAAAGTGGATGAGCTGTGAGTGGTAATGCGCGTGGAGAGGTGAAAGTGGATGAGCTGTGAGTGGTAATGCGCGTGGGAGAGAGGAAAGTGGATGAGCTGTGAGTGGTAATGCGCATGGGAGAGAGGTGAAAGTGGATGAGCTGTGAGTGGTAATGCGCGTGGGAGAGGTGAAAGTGGATGAGCTGTGAGTGGTAATGCGCGTGGGAGAGAGGTGAAACTGGATGAGCTGTGAGTGGTAATGCGCGTGGGAGAGAGGTGAAACTGGATGAGCTGTGAGTGGTAATGCGCATGGAGAGAGGTGAAAGTGGATGAGCTGTGAGTGGTAATGCGCGTGGGAGAGAGGTGAAACTGGATGGGCTGTGAGTGGTAATGCGCGTGGGGAGAGGTGAAAGTGGATGAGCTGTGAGTGGTAATGCGCGTGGGAGAGAGGTGAAACTGGATGAGCTGTGAGTGGTAATGCGCGTGGGAGAGAGGTGAAAGTGGATTAGCTGTGAGTGGTAATGCGCGTGGGAGAGAGGTGAAACTGGATGAGCTGTGAGTGGTAATGCGCGGGGAGAGGTGAAAGTGGATGAGCTGTGAGTGGTAATGCGCGTGGGAGAGAGGTGAAACTGGATGAGCTGTGAGTGGTAATGCGCGTGGGAGAGAGGTGAAACTGGATGAGCTGTGAGTGGTAATGCGCATGGGAGAGAGGTGAAAGTGGATGAGCTGTGAGTGGTAATGCGCGTGGGAGAGGTGAAAGTGGATGAGCTGTGAGTGGTAATGCGCGTGGGAGAGAGGTGAAAGTGGATGAGCTGTGAGTGGTAATGCGCATGGGAGAGAGGTGAAAGTGGATGAGCTGTGAGTGGTAATGCGCGTGGGAGAGGTGAAAGTGGATGAGCTGTGAGTGGTAATGCGCGTGGGAGAGAGGTGAAAGTGGATGAGCTGTGAGTGGTAATGCGCGTGGGAGAGAGGTGAAAGTGGATGAGCTGTGAGTGGTAATGCGCGTGGGAGAGAGGTGAAACTGGATGAGCTGTGAGTGGTAATGCGCGTGGGAGAGAGGTGAAACTGGATGAGCTGTGAGTGGTAATGCGCATGGGAGAGAGGTGAAAGTGGATGAGCTGTGAGTGGTAATGCGCGTGGGAGAGAGGTGAAACTGGATGAGCTGTGAGTGGTAATGCGCATGGGAGAGAGGTGAAAGTGGATGAGCTGTGAGTGGTAATGCGCGTGGGAGAGGTGAAAGTGGATGAGCTGTGAGTGGTAATGCGCGTGGGAGAGAGGTGAAAGTGGATGAGCTGTGAGTGGTAATGCGCATGGGAGAGAGGTGAAAGTGGATGAGCTGTGAGTGGTAATGCGCGTGGGAGAGGTGAAAGTGGATGAGCTGTGAGTGGTAATGCGCGTGGGAGAGAGGTGAAACTGGATGAGCTGTGAGTGGTAATGCGCGTGGGAGAGAGGTGAAACTGGATGAGCTGTGAGTGGTAATGCGCATGGGAGAGAGGTGAAAGTGGATGAGCTGTGAGTGGTAATGCGCGTGGGAGAGAGGTGAAACTGGATGGCTGTGAGTGGTAATGCGCGTGGGAGAGAGGTGAAAGTGGATGAGCTGTGAGTGGTAATGCGCGTGGGAGAGAGGTGAAACTGGATGAGCTGTGAGTGGTAATGCGCGTGGGAGAGAGGTGAAAGTGGATTAGCTGTGAGTGGTAATGCGCGTGGGAGAGAGGTGAAACTGGATGAGCTGTGAGTGGTAATGCGCGTGGGAGAGAGGTGAAAGTGGATGAGCTGTGAGTGGTAATGCGCGTGGGAGAGAGGTGAAACTGGATGAGCTGTGAGTGGTAATGCGCGTGGGAGAGAGGTGAAACTGGATGAGCTGTGAGTGGTAATGCGCATGGGAGAGAGGTGAAAGTGGATGAGCTGTGAGTGGTAATGCGCGTGGGAGAGGTGAAAGTGGATGAGCTGTGAGTGGTAATGCGCGTGGGAGAGAGGTGAAAGTGGATGAGCTGTGAGTGGTAATGCGCATGGGAGAGAGTGAAAGTGGATGAGCTGTGAGTGGTAATGCGCGTGGGAGAGGTGAAAGTGGATGAGCTGTGAGTGGTAATGCGCGTGGGAGAGAGGTGAAAGTGGATGAGCTGTGAGTGGTAATGCGCGTGGGAGAGAGGTGAAAGTGGATGAGCTGTGAGTGGTAATGCGCGTGGGAGAGAGGTGAAACTGGATGAGCTGTGAGTGGTAATGCGCGTGGGAGAGAGGTGAAACTGGATGAGCTGTGAGTGGTAATGCGCATGGGAGAGAGGTGAAAGTGGATGAGCTGTGAGTGGTAATGCGCGTGGGAGAGAGGTGAAACTGGATGAGCTGTGAGTGGTAATGCGCGTGGGAGAGAGGTGAAACTGGATGAGCTGTGAGTGGTAATGCGCGTGGGAGAGAGGTGAAAGTGGATGAGCTGTGAGTGGTAATGCGCGTGGGAGAGAGGTGAAACTGGATGAGCTGTGAGTGGTAATGCGCGTGGGAGAGAGGTGAAAGTGGATGAGCTGTGAGTGGTAATGCGCGTGGGAGAGGTGAAAGTGGATGAGGTGAGTGGTAATGCGCGTGGGAGAGAGGTGAAACTGGATGAGCTGTGAGTGGTAATGCGCATGGGAGAGAGGTGAAAGTGGATGAGCTGTGAGTGGTAATGCGCGTGGGAGAGGTGAAAGTGGATGAGCTGTGAGTGGTAATGCGCGTGGGAGAGAGGTGAAAGTGGATGAGCTGTGAGTGGTAATGCGCATGGGAGAGAGGTGAAAGTGGATGAGCTGTGAGTGGTAATGCGCGTGGGAGAGGTGAAAGTGGATGAGCTGTGAGTGGTAATGCGCGTGGGAGAGAGGTGAAACTGGATGAGCTGTGAGTGGTAATGCGCGTGGGAGAGAGGTGAAACTGGATGAGCTGTGAGTGGTAATGCGCATGGGAGAGAGGTGAAAGTGGATGAGCTGTGAGTGGTAATGCGCGTGGGAGAGAGGTGAAACTGGATGGCTGTGAGTGGTAATGCGCGTGGGAGAGAGGTGAAAGTGGATGAGCTGTGAGTGGTAATGCGCGTGGGAGAGAGGTGAAACTGGATGAGCTGTGAGTGGTAATGCGCGTGGGAGAGAGGTGAAAGTGGATGAGCTGTGAGTGGTAATGCGCGTGGGAGAGAGGTGAAACTGGATGAGCTGTGAGTGGTAATGCGCGTGGGAGAGAGGTGAAAGTGGATGAGCTGTGAGTGGTAATGCGCGTGGGAGAGAGGTGAAACTGGATGAGCTGTGAGTGGTAATGCGCGTGGGAGAGAGGTGAAACTGGATGAGCTGTGAGTGGTAATGCGCATGGGAGAGAGGTGAAAGTGGATGAGCTGTGAGTGGTAATGCGCGTGGGAGAGGTGAAAGTGGATGAGCTGTGAGTGGTAATGCGCGTGGGAGAGAGGTGAAAGTGGATGAGCTGTGAGTGGTAATGCGCATGGGAGAGAGGTGAAAGTGGATGAGCTGTGAGTGGTAATGCGCGTGGGAGAGGGTGAAACTGGATGAGCTGTGAGTGGTAATGCGCGTGGGAGAGAGGTGAAAGTGGATGAGCTGTGAGTGGTAATGCGCGTGGGAGAGAGGTGAAAGTGGATGAGCTGTGAGTGGTAATGCGCGTGGGAGAGAGGTGAAACTGGATGAGCTGTGAGTGGTAATGCGCGTGGGAGAGAGGTGAAACTGGATGAGCTGTGAGTGGTAATGCGCATGGGAGAGAGGTGAAAGTGGATGAGCTGTGAGTGGTAATGCGCGTGGGAGAGAGGTGAAACTGGATGAGCTGTGAGTGGTAATGCGCATGGGAGAGAGGTGAAAGTGGATGAGCTGTGAGTGGTAATGCGCGTGGGAGAGGTGAAAGTGGATGAGCTGTGAGTGGTAATGCGCGTGGGAGAGAGGTGAAACTGGATGAGCTGTGAGTGGTAATGCGCATGGGAGAGAGGTGAAAGTGGATGAGCTGTGAGTGGTAATGCGCGTGGGAGAGGTGAAAGTGGATGAGCTGTGAGTGGTAATGCGCGTGGGAGAGAGGTGAAACTGGATGAGCTGTGAGTGGTAATGCGCGTGGGAGAGAGGTGAAACTGGATGAGCTGTGAGTGGTAATGCGCATGGGAGAGAGGTGAAAGTGGATGAGCTGTGAGTGGTAATGCGCGTGGGAGAGAGGTGAAACTGGATGCTGTGAGTGGTAATGCGCGTGGGAGAGAGGTGAAAGTGGATGAGCTGTGAGTGGTAATGCGCGTGGGAGAGAGGTGAAACTGGATGAGCTGTGAGTGGTAATGCGCGTGGGAGAGAGGTGAAAGTGGATTAGCTGTGAGTGGTAATGCGCGTGGGAGAGAGGTGAAACTGGATGAGCTGTGAGTGGTAATGCGCGTGGGAGAGAGGTGAAAGTGGATGAGCTGTGAGTGGTAATGCGCGTGGGAGAGAGGTGAAACTGGATGAGCTGTGAGTGGTAATGCGCGTGGGAGAGAGGTGAAACTGGATGAGCTGTGAGTGGTAATGCGCATGGGAGAGAGGTGAAAGTGGATGAGCTGTGAGTGGTAATGCGCGTGGGAGAGGTGAAAGTGGATGAGCTGTGAGTGGTAATGCGCGTGGGAGAGAGGTGAAAGTGGATGAGCTGTGAGTGGTAATGCGCATGGGAGAGAGGTGAAAGTGGATGAGCTGTGAGTGGTAATGCGCGTGGGAGAGGTGAAAGTGGATGAGCTGTGAGTGGTAATGCGCGTGGGAGAGAGGTGAAAGTGGATGAGCTGTGAGTGGTAATGCGCGTGGGAGAGAGGTGAAAGTGGATGAGCTGTGAGTGGTAATGCGCGTGGGAGAGAGGTGAAACTGGATGAGCTGTGAGTGGTAATGCGCGTGGGAGAGAGGTGAAACTGGATGAGCTGTGAGTGGTAATGCGCATGGGAGAGAGGTGAAAGTGGATGAGCTGTGAGTGGTAATGCGCGGGGGAGAGAGGTGAAACTGGATGAGCTGTGAGTGGTAATGCGCGTGGGAGAGAGGTGAAACTGGATGAGCTGTGAGTGGTAATGCGCGTGGGAGAGAGGTGAAAGTGGATGAGCTGTGAGTGGTAATGCGCGTGGGAGAGAGGTGAAACTGGATGAGCTGTGAGTGGTAATGCGCGTGGGAGAGAGGTGAAAGTGGATGAGCTGTGAGTGGTAATGCGCGTGGGAGAGGTGAAAGTGGATGAGCTGTGAGTGGTAATGCGCGTGGGAGAGAGGTGAAACTGGATGAGCTGTGAGTGGTAATGCGCGTGGGAGAGAGGTGAAACTGGATGAGCTGTGAGTGGTAATGCGCGTGGGAGAGAGGTGAAACTGGATGAGCTGTGAGTGGTAATGCGCATGGGAGAGAGGTGAAAGTGGATTAGCTGTGAGTGGTAATGCGCGTGGGAGAGAGGTGAAACTGGATGAGCTGTGAGTGGTAATGCGCGTGGGAGAGAGGTGAAAGTGGATGAGCTGTGAGTGGTAATGCGCGTGGGAGAGAGGTGAAAGTGGATGAGCTGTGAGTGGTAATGCGCGTGGGAGAGGTGAAAGTGGATGAGCTGTGAGTGGTAATGCGCGTGGGAGAGAGGTGAAACTGGATGAGCTGTGAGTGGTAATGCGCGTGGGAGAGAGGTGAAAGTGGATGAGCTGTGAGTGGTAATGCGCGTGGGAGAGGTGAAAGTGGATGAGCTGTGAGTGGTAATGCGCGTGGGAGAGAGGTGAAACTGGATGAGCTGTGAGTGGTAATGCGCGTGGGAGAGAGGTGAAAGTGGATGAGCTGTGAGTGGTAATGCGCGTGGGAGAGAGGTGAAAGTGGATGAGCTGTGAGTGGTAATGCGCGTGGGAGAGAGGTGAAACTGGATGAGCTGTGAGTGGTAATGCGCGTGGGAGAGAGGTGAAAGTGGATGAGCTGTGAGTGGTAATGCGCGTGGGAGAGAGGTGAAAGTGGATGAGCTGTGAGTGGTAATGCGCGTGGGAGAGAGGTGAAAGTGGATGAGCTGTGAGTGGTAATGCGCGTGGGAGAGAGGTGAAACTGGATGAGCTGTGAGTGGTAATGCGCGTGGGAGAGAGGTGAAAGTGGATGAGCTGTGAGTGGTAATGCGCGTGGGAGAGAGGTGAAAGTGGATGAGCTGTGAGTGGTAATGCGCGTGGGAGAGAGGTGAAAGTGGATGAGCTGTGAGTGGTAATGCGCGTGGGAGAGAGGTGAAACTGGATGAGCTGTGAGTGGTAATGCGCGTGGGAGAGAGGTGAAAGTGGATTAGCTGTGAGTGGTAATGCGCGTGGGAGAGAGGTGAAACTGGATGAGCTGTGAGTGGTAATGCGCGTGGGAGAGAGGTGAAAGTGGATGAGCTGTGAGTGGTAATGCGCGTGGGAGAGAGGTGAAAGTGGATGAGCTGTGAGTGGTAATGCGCGTGGGAGAGAGGTGAAAGTGGATGAGCTGTGAGTGGTAATGCGCGTGGGAGAGAGGTGAAAGTGGATGAGCTGTGAGTGGTAATGCGCGTGGGAGAGAGGTGAAACTGGATGAGCTGTGAGTGGTAATGCGCGTGGGAGAGAGGTGAAAGTGGATGAGCTGTGAGTGGTAATGCGCGTGGGAGAGAGGTGAAAGTGGATGAGCTGTGAGTGGTAATGCGCGTGGGAGAGAGGTGAAACTGGATGAGCTGTGAGTGGTAATGCGCGTGGGAGAGAGGTGAAAGTGGATGAGCTGTGAGTGGTAATGCGCGTGGGAGAGAGGTGAAAGTGGATGAGCTGTGAGTGGTAATGCGCGTGGGAGAGAGGTGAAACTGGATGAGCTGTGAGTGGTAATGCGCGTGGGAGAGAGGTGAAACTGGATGAGCTGTGAGTGGTAATGCGCGTGGGAGAGAGGTGAAAGTGGATGAGCTGTGAGTGGTAATGCGCGTGGGAGAGAGGTGAAACTGGATGAGCTGTGAGTGGTAATGCGCGTGGGAGAGAGGTGAAACTGGATGAGCTGTGAGTGGTAATGCGCGTGGGAGAGAGGTGAAAGTGGATGAGCTGTGAGTGGTAATGCGCGTGGGAGAGAGGTGAAACTGGATGAGCTGTGAGTGGTAATGCGCGTGGGAGAGAGGTGAAAGTGGATGAGCTGTGAGTGGTAATGCGCGTGGGAGAGAGGTGAAAGTGGATGAGCTGTGAGTGGTAATGCGCGTGGGAGAGAGGTGAAACTGGATGAGCTGTGAGTGGTAATGCGCGTGGGAGAGAGGTGAAAGTGGATGAGCTGTGAGTGGTAATGCGCGTGGGAGAGAGGTGAAAGTGGATGAGCTGTGAGTGTAATGCGCGTGGGAGAGAGGTGAAACTGGATGAGCTGTGAGTGGTAATGCGCGTGGGAGAGAGGTGAAAGTGGATGAGCTGTGAGTGGTAATGCGCGTGGGAGAGAGGTGAAAGTGGATGAGCTGTGAGTGGTAATGCGCGTGGGAGAGAGGTGAAACTGGATGAGCTGTGAGTGGTAATGCGCGTGGGAGAGAGGTGAAACTGGATGAGCTGTGAGTGGTAATGCGCGTGGGAGAGAGGTGAAAGTGGATGAGCTGTGAGTGGTAATGCGCGTGGGAGAGAGGTGAAACTGGATGAGCTGTGAGTGGTAATGCGCGTGGGAGAGAGGTGAAACTGGATGAGCTGTGAGTGGTAATGCGCGTGGGAGAGAGGTGAAAGTGGATGAGCTGTGAGTGGTAATGCGCGTGGGAGAGAGGTGAAAGTGGATGAGCTGTGAGTGGTAATGCGCGTGGGAGAGAGGTGAAACTGGATGAGCTGTGAGTGGTAATGCGCGTGGGAGAGAGGTGAAGTGGATGAGCTGTGAGTGGTAATGCGCGTGGGAGAGAGGTGAAAGTGGATGAGCTGTGAGTGGTAATGCGCGTGGGAGAGAGGTGAAAGTGGATGAGCTGTGAGTGGTAATGCGCGTGGGAGAGAGGTGAAACTGGATGAGCTGTGAGTGGTAATGCGCGTGGGAGAGAGGTGAAACTGGATGAGCTGTGAGTGGTAATGCGCGTGGGAGAGAGGTGAAAGTGGATGAGCTGTGAGTGGTAATGCGCGTGGGAGAGAGGTGAAACTGGATGAGCTGTGAGTGGTAATGCGCGTGGGAGAGAGGTGAAAGTGGATGAGCTGTGAGTGGTAATGCGCGTGGGAGAGAGGTGAAAGTGGATGAGCTGTGAGTGGTAATGCGCGTGGGAGAGAGGTGAAACTGGATGAGCTGTGAGTGGTAATGCGCGTGGGAGAGAGGTGAAAGTGGATGAGCTGTGAGTGGTAATGCGCGTGGGAGAGAGGTGAAAGTGGATGAGCTGTGAGTGGTAATGCGCGTGGGAGAGAGGTGAAACTGGATGAGCTGTGAGTGGTAATGCGCGTGGGAGAGAGGTGAAACTGGATGAGCTGTGAGTGGTAATGCGCGTGGGAGAGAGGTGAAACTGGATGAGCTGTGAGTGGTAATGCGCGTGGGAGAGAGGTGAAACTGGATGAGCTGTGAGTGGTAATGCGCGTGGGAGAGAGGTGAAAGTGGATGAGCTGTGAGTGGTAATGCGCGTGGGAGAGAGGTGAAAGTGGATGAGCTGTGAGTGGTAATGCGCGTGGGAGAGAGGTGAAACTGGATGAGCTGTGAGTGGTAATGCGCGTGGGAGAGAGGTGAAAGTGGATGAGCTGTGAGTGGTAATGCGCGTGGGAGAGAGGTGAAAGTGGATGAGCTGTGAGTGGTAATGCGCGTGGGAGAGAGGTGAAACTGGATGAGCTGTGAGTGGTAATGCGCGTGGGAGAGAGGTGAAACTGGATGAGCTGTGAGTGGTAATGCGCGTGGGAGAGAGGTGAAACTGGATGAGCTGTGAGTGGTAATGCGCATGGGAGAGAGGTGAAAGTGGATGAGCTGTGAGTGGTAATGCGCGTGGGAGAGAGGTGAAACTGGATGAGCTGTGAGTGGTAATGCGCGTGGGAGAGAGGTGAAAGTGGATGAGCTGTGAGTGGTAATGCGCGTGGGAGAGAGGTGAAAGTGGATGAGCTGTGAGTGGTAATGCGCGTGGGAGAGAGGTGAAAGTGGATGAGCTGTGAGTGGTAATGCGCGTGGGAGAGAGGTGAAACTGGATGAGCTGTGAGTGGTAATGCGCGTGGGAGAGAGGTGAAAGTGGATTAGCTGTGAGTGGTAATGCGCGTGGGAGAGAGGTGAAAGTGGATGAGCTGTGAGTGGTAATGCGCGTGGGAGAGAGGTGAAAGTGGATGAGCTGTGAGTGGTAATGCGCGTGGGAGAGAGGTGAAACTGGATGAGCTGTGAGTGGTAATGCGCGTGGGAGAGAGGTGAAACTGGATGAGCTGTGAGTGGTAATGCGCGTGGGAGAGAGGTGAAAGTGGATGAGCTGTGAGTGGTAATGCGCGTGGGAGAGAGGTGAAACTGGATGAGCTGTGAGTGGTAATGCGCGTGGGAGAGAGGTGAAAGTGGATGAGCTGTGAGTGGTAATGCGCGTGGGAGAGAGGTGAAAGTGGATGAGCTGTGAGTGGTAATGCGCGTGGGAGAGAGGTGAAACTGGATGAGCTGTGAGTGGTAATGCGCGTGGGAGAGAGGTGAAAGTGGATGAGCTGTGAGTGGTAATGCGCGTGGGAGAGAGGTGAAAGTGGATGAGCTGTGAGTGGTAATGCGCGTGGGAGAGAGGTGAAACTGGATGAGCTGTGAGTGGTAATGCGCGTGGGAGAGAGGTGAAACTGGATGAGCTGTGAGTGGTAATGCGCATGGGAGAGAGGTGAAAGTGGATGAGCTGTGAGTGGTAATGCGCGTGGGAGAGAGGTGAAACTGGATGAGCTGTGAGTGGTAATGCGCGTGGGAGAGAGGTGAAACTGGATGAGCTGTGAGTGGTAATGCGCGTGGGAGAGAGGTGAAAGTGGATGAGCTGTGAGTGGTAATGCGCGTGGGAGAGAGGTGAAACTGGATGAGCTGTGAGTGGTAATGCGCGTGGGAGAGAGGTGAAACTGGATGAGCTGTGAGTGGTAATGCGCATGGGAGAGAGGTGAAAGTGGATGAGCTGTGAGTGGTAATGCGCGTGGGAGAGAGGTGAAACTGGATGAGCTGTGAGTGGTAATGCGCGTGGGAGAGAGGTGAAAGTGGATGAGCTGTGAGTGGTAATGCGCGTGGGAGAGAGGTGAAAGTGGATGAGCTGTGAGTGGTAATGCGCGTGGGAGAGAGGTGAAACTGGATGAGCTGTGAGTGGTAATGCGCGTGGGAGAGAGGTGAAACTGGATGAGCTGTGAGTGGTAATGCGCATGGGAGAGAGGTGAAAGTGGATGAGCTGTGAGTGGTAATGCGCGTGGGAGAGAGGTGAAACTGGATGAGCTGTGAGTGGTAATGCGCGTGGGAGAGAGGTGAAAGTGGATGAGCTGTGAGTGGTAATGCGCGTGGGAGAGAGGTGAAAGTGGATGAGCTGTGAGTGGTAATGCGCGTGGGAGAGAGGTGAAACTGGATGAGCTGTGAGTGGTAATGCGCGTGGGAGAGAGGTGAAACTGGATGAGCTGTGAGTGGTAATGCGCGTGGGAGAGAGGTGAAACTGGATGAGCTGGATGAGCTGTGAGTGGTAATGCGCGTGGGAGAGAGGTGAAAGTGGATGAGCTGTGAGTGGTAATGCGCGTGGGAGAGAGGTGAAAGTGGATGAGCTGTGAGTGGTAATGCGCGTGGGAGAGAGGTGAAACTGGATGAGCTGTGAGTGGTAATGCGCGTGGGAGAGAGGTGAAACTGGATGAGCTGTGAGTGGTAATGCGCATGGGAGAGAGGTGAAAGTGGATGAGCTGTGAGTGGTAATGCGCGTGGGAGAGAGGTGAAACTGGATGAGCTGTGAGTGGTAATGCGCGTGGGAGAGAGGTGAAAGTGGATGAGCTGTGAGTGGTAATGCGCGTGGGAGAGAGGTGAAAGTGGATGAGCTGTGAGTGGTAATGCGCGTGGGAGAGAGGTGAAACTGGATGAGCTGTGAGTGGTAATGCGCGTGGGAGAGAGGTGAAACTGGATGAGCTGTGAGTGGTAATGCGCATGGGAGAGAGGTGAAAGTGGATTAGCTGTGAGTGGTAATGCGCGTGGGAGAGAGGTGAAAGTGGATGAGCTGTGAGTGGTAATGCGCGTGGGAGAGAGGTGAAACTGGATGAGCTGTGAGTGGTAATGCGCGTGGGAGAGAGGTGAAAGTGGATGAGCTGTGAGTGGTAATGCGCGTGGGAGAGAGGTGAAAGTGGATGAGCTGTGAGTGGTAATGCGCGTGGGAGAGAGGTGAAACTGGATGAGCTGTGAGTGGTAATGCGCGTGGGAGAGAGGTGAAACTGGATGAGCTGTGAGTGGTAATGCGCGTGGGAGAGAGGTGAAAGTGGATGAGCTGTGAGTGGTAATGCGCGTGGGAGAGAGGTGAAACTGGATGAGCTGTGAGTGGTAATGCGCGTGGGAGAGAGGTGAAAGTGGATGAGCTGTGAGTGGTAATGCGCGTGGGAGAGAGGTGAAAGTGGATGAGCTGTGAGTGGTAATGCGCGTGGGAGAGAGGTGAAACTGGATGAGCTGTGAGTGGTAATGCGCGTGGGAGAGAGGTGAAACTGGATGAGCTGTGAGTGGTAATGCGCATGGGAGAGAGGTGAAAGTGGATGAGCTGTGAGTGGTAATGCGCGTGGGAGAGAGGTGAAACTGGATGAGCTGTGAGTGGTAATGCGCGTGGGAGAGAGGTGAAAGTGGATGAGCTGTGAGTGGTAATGCGCGTGGGAGAGAGGTGAAAGTGGATGAGCTGTGAGTGGTAATGCGCGTGGGAGAGAGGTGAAACTGGATGAGCTGTGAGTGGTAATGCGCGTGGGAGAGAGGTGAAACTGGATGAGCTGTGAGTGGTAATGCGCATGGGAGAGAGGTGAAAGTGGATTAGCTGTGAGTGGTAATGCGCGTGGGAGAGAGGTGAAAGTGGATGAGCTGTGAGTGGTAATGCGCGTGGGAGAGAGGTGAAAGTGGATGAGCTGTGAGTGGTAATGCGCGTGGGAGAGAGGTGAAACTGGATGAGCTGTGAGTGGTAATGCGCGTGGGAGAGAGGTGAAACTGGATGAGCTGTGAGTGGTAATGCGCATGGGAGAGAGGTGAAAGTGGATTAGCTGTGAGTGGTAATGCGCGTGGGAGAGAGGTGAAAGTAGATGAGCTGTGAGTGGTAATGCGCGTGGGAGAGTGGTGAAACTGGATGAGCTGTGAGTGGTAATGCGCGTGGGAGAGAGGTGAAACTGGATGAGCTGTGAGTGGTAATGCGCGTGGGAGAGAGGTGAAACTGGATGAGCTGTGAGTGGTAATGCGCATGGGAGAGAGGTGAAACTGGATGAGCTGTGAGTGGTAATGCGCGTGGGAGAGAGGATGAGCTGTGAGTGGTAATGCGCGTGGGAGAGAGGTGAAAGTGGATGAGCTGTGAGTGGTAATGCGCATGGGAGAGAGGTGAAACTGGATGAGCTGTGAGTGGTAATGCGCGTGGGAGAGGTGAAAGTGGATGAGCTGTGAGTGGTAATGCGCGTGGTAGAGAGGTGAAACTGGATGAGCTGTGAGTGGTAATGCGCGTGGGAGAGAGGTGAAACTGGATGAGCTGTGAGTGGTAATGCGCATGGGAGAGAGGTGAAAGTGGATGAGCTGTGAGTGGTAATGCGCGTGGGAGAGAGGTGAAACTGGATGAGCTGTGAGTGGTAATGCGCGTGGGAGAGAGGTGAAACTGGATGAGCTGTGAGTGGTAATGCGCGTGGGAGAGAGGTGAAAGTGGATGAGCTGTGAGTGGTAATGCGCATGGGAGAGAGGTGAAACTGGATGAGCTGTGAGTGGTAATGCGCGTGGGAGAGAGGATGAGCTGTGAGTGGTAATGCGCGTGGGAGAGAGGTGAAAGTGGATGAGCTGTGAGTGGTAATGCGCGTGGGAGAGAGGTGAAACTGGATGAGCTGTGAGTGGTAATGCGCGTGGGAGAGGTGAAAGTGGATGAGCTGTGAGTGGTAATGCGCGTGGTAGAGAGGTGAAACTGGATGAGCTGTGAGTGGTAATGCGCGTGGGAGGGTGAAAGTGGATGAGCTGTGAGTGGTAATGCGCGTGGGAGAGAGGTGAAAGTGGATGAGCTGTGAGTGGTAATGCGCGTGGGAGAGAGGTGAAACTGGATGAGCTGTGAGTGGTAATGCGCGTGGGAGAGGTGAAAGTGGATGAGCTGTGAGTGGTAATGCGCGTGGTAGAGAGGTGAAACTGGATGAGCTGTGAGTGGTAATGCGCGTGGGAGAGAGGTGAAACTGGATGAGCTGTGAGTGGTAATGCGCATGGGAGAGAGGTGAAAGTGGATGAGCTGTGAGTGGTAATGCGCGTGGGAGAGAGGTGAAAGTGGATGAGCTGTGAGTGGTAATGCGCGTGGGAGAGAGGTGAAACTGGATGAGCTGTGAGTGGTATTGCGCGTGGGAGAGAGGTGAAAGTGGATGAGCTGTGAGTGGTAATGCGCGTGGTAGAGAGGTGAAACTGGATGAGCTGTGAGTGGTAATGCGCGTGGGAGAGAGGTGAAACTGGATGAGCTGTGAGTGGTAATGCGCGTGGGAGAGAGGTGAAACTGGATGAGCTGTGAGTGGTAATGCGCGTGGGAGAGAGGTGAAAGTGGATGAGCTGTGAGTGGTAATGCGCGTGGGAGAGAGGTGAAAGTGGATGAGCTGTGAGTGGTAATGCGCGTGGGAGAGAGGTGAAACTGGATGAGCTGTGAGTGGTAATGCACGTGGGAGAGAGGTGAGCCTGTGTGGTTATGTGCGAGACAGGTGTGCTGCTTTCTGCTGCAGATGTTGTTACGGCGCCTATTGGGGACATGAGAGAATGGTTCTGTGCACAATTCACGGGCTCATAATTCTCCCTTGCTTGCAAGGCCATATTGTATCCATGCACCAAGTTGCATAATCTGAAGAACAAACCAAACAGCAAAATTCGAGCAGCGTTTGCAATGGCGCAGATTGTAACTTGCTTCTTTCTTTCTTCCCTCCCCCCACCTGTCCCTCCGCACAGCCCACCTCTTCATCGAGATTTTCGAGGGGGGGTTTTGTGATAATTTTCCATCACGCCCCACCTTTGCCTGCCCACAGGCTCACCCTTTCCTGATGAGCATCCTCATGTGCGGCATAGTGAATCCGGGCGCCACCTAATACCGCACCCCATGCCATGCTTTGTTCCTTTTCTTACCCCTACCCCTCTTCTACCCACAGGCCCACACGTATCCCTCTCCTTCCCACAGGAGGACCACCCTCACTTCACTGATATTCTCGAGCGTGCCGGAGCAAAGGGGGCTCCAAGGGGGCTCCAAGGGGGCCGCACAACCCTGGTCCACGACGTGCGTCTTCCGTCCCTCCCTTCCCTCTTCCAAGCTATCCCACAGGCCCGCCCGTTCCATTCCTTCATCAAGATTCGTCGGAGGGTGGAAAGGGCCTCAAGAGGGTCAGATCTTCTGCGGCATCAGTGCCACCCATCAGCCCTACCCATGACATGCTTTTTCCCTTCCCCCTCCCTTCCCACTCCCCTCCCCATTCCTTCCTGCTTCCTTCCCTCTCCCTTCCCGCTCCCTTCACCCTCCCTTCCTCCTCCCTTCCCCCTCCCTTCCCGCTCTCTTCCCCCTCCCATCGCATTCAACCTCCCACTCACAGGCCCACTGTATTCATAAATATTATCCGGAGGGTGGGAGTGACCAAGGGCATCAAGGCCGTCCCTCTGCAACAGTTCCCTTTTGAGTCGACCAAAAAAGGATCCCCCCCCCCCCCCCTCCCCCTTCCCACGCCACAGGCCAACGGTCGTCATAGAGATCCTTCAGAGGGTGGGAGTGAGCAAGGGCCCCAAGTCTATCCCCATGCAGCAGTTTCCTCGGGGGGGCTGTGGAGGCTTCGGAACCGGCAACCTGCTGGAGCTCTTTCGATCACTCGATGTCGCTCACACGCCAGCCAAGGCATATCCATGACTTGTGTGGAGCTACTACAGTGGGTGCAAGGGGGTGCGGTTGGCATGTTCGATTGCTCGCAGCAACTATGGTGGACTAGATTATGTCTCAGTTGCTTCTGTATCTTTGCATGGTGCTGTGCTGATACGGTACCTGTTGCCATAGGAATGAGCATGTGACATGTCACTCGCCATATTCAAGATCTTCCCTTCGTTTCTAATCTAACCTACCGGTACCGGAAAGTACCGGTATTGCCAAATTCAGGTGTGATGATTTTACTAGCGTTCAGTTCAAGCCGAAGAACATGGGCCTCTTAAAATGAGCACGGGTGCCATCAACAGAAGAGATCACTGTTGAGAAGCACGAGAGGGTTAGGTCGTATCCCAGGCTGGTGTCAAGAAGTTGAGGTCGTGACACCAACTCATTCTAGGCATGCGATTGGTCCAAAAACTACTTGCGACCAATCGCATTGACCTAGCATTTTTTTTAACCAATCGCGTGCCTCAACTTCTTGACCTCAACTTCTTGACCGGAGGCTGGGATACGACCTTAGTGCAGACAGTTTATCAGGCTACGATACCCACTACACAACACAACACATTACACACAGGCCATGAGGCCTTGGATTGGAATTCACTTGTGTGAGCTAAGCATCTCTAGAGTTTCAAGCACCATCTGATCTCTATTTTTCCAGTGCATATCGCCCCACACATGCCGCACCATCATTCCCTGAGGCCCCGTAAGCTCACGGTACGGAACCACAATCATCTTGTTCCTCCATTTCGAATCACGAGCAACCCAATTGAGGTATGGCTGCTCCCAGGGAGGATAGTATCGATGGTACATGTCTGCTCCCAGGTCATACCAGTGCCTGAGGAACTGCAAGGGCAAGGCGCTAGGATAAGACATTGGTTTATACGAAACTAACAAAACCATCAAGTGGAGTTTTACCATGTGACTTAGAGTCCTTTGTTGCCTTCCAAAGCAGCACAGCACCCACAACTTCCCCCTAAATTCTTCACTGTACTACATAACACACCCCTTGTTCTCACCTTAAAGGTCAAAGGAGACAGCCGCCACAGCATGACACCGGAATTAATGAAATCACACCCCGTTCCAAATAGTGTTTCAGGCCGCCCGTAATACCCTCCTCCGGAATCACCGTTCCTAGGAATGAGCGCTATTGGTCTGTTCGGCTGTAGCACAGTTGCCGGCTGTAGCAGCAGAGCTGGGTCCTGTGGGACCCACACCTGCCCCTTGAGTGTGGCTGTCACATTGGCGTCTGTCAACCAGCTGAAATAGTTCTGAGGAAAGGGAGAAGAGGTGGGGGGAAGAGGGAGGGGTGAGTGAGAGAGTGTGGGGAAGAGAGAGGTGAGATGAAGAACACCAGGGAAGCAACAAACTGCCCCTTGAGCAACAAACTGCCCCTTTAGCGATCCTGTCTGTTTGGCACCTAATGACCTGTTAATTGAAGAAGCTGAGGTATCAACGGCTGAGTTGAAGGGGAAGAAGGGAGGGAGGCTTTTCAGTCAAGAGCCGTTGACCGGATTTGTGGGGGTGGAGAAGACCAGTTGGTAAGTCAGAGTCGGGAAGTCGACTTTGGTCGGTAAGAAAGTCAAGGTGGGAGAAATGGACAGGAAAGAAACAAATAGCAGTGGAGTAAAAGCTTCATAATAACCGATGGGTGTATAACAATAACAGTGGAAACCGATGGGTGTGTAACAATAACAGTGGAAACCGATGGGTGTATAACAATAACAGTGGAAACCGATGGGTGTATAACAAGAACAGTGGAAACCGATGGGTGTGTAACAACAACAGTGGAAACCGATGGGTGTATAACAATAACAGTGGAAACGGATGGGTGTAGAGCAACAACAGTGGAAACCGATGGGTGTAGAACAATGGAAACCGGTTGCTTTATGGCTCACCGGTTGCTTTATGGCTCACCGGTTGCTTTATGGCTCACCGGTTGCTTTATGGCTCACCGGTTGCTTTATGGCTCACCGGTTGCTATATGGCTCACCGGTTGCTTTATGGCTCACCGGTTGCTTTATGGCTCACCGGTTGCTTTATGGCTCACCGGTTGCTTTATGGCTCACCGGTTGCTTTATGGCTCACCGGTTGCTTTATGGCTCACCGGTTGCTTTATGGCTCACCGGTTGCTTTATGGCTCACCGGTTGCTTTATGGCTCACCGGTTGCTTTATGGCGTCTATCCAAGCTTCAATGGAGAGCTGGTGGTGGTTCATGCGCATGTAGGCATCCGAGTCAAGGAATAATGCCCACTTGCAGCAACAGGAGAGCTGCTCCGCTATGAAGGGCACCTGCACAGGTGTCAATGCGCGCTCGTTATGCTCGTTTGATGCCACTGCATATGCAAGTGCATGTGTGCAAGCGCCAGCTGTGGCTAAGAGTGATAGGTGGATTTCACATAAAGGGGAATGAGGGAGAGGAAAGGTGATGTTCTTTTGTTCCTTGCGTGCGTGTGTGCGTGCATGCATGCACGTGTGGGTGTGACCATGACTCTGTGTGTGCATGCGAGAGTGGGCACAAAGGCACGCGTGCAAGGTGCAGCTAACGAGTGCATACGCAAGATACACATGCGAGCATGCACAAGATGAATATTGTTGAACCACAGCCATTTGCCTCCTTCCAATAGTCACAAATCCCTTCAAAAAAAGAAAGAGATGAATAACACAAAGAAGAAACTTGATCCATGCTGGGTGCACCACATTGGCAGTTTTCACGTGCGATCATAGATGTATATCCCTCACACTTTTGAGACGTCTCAAAAACACCCCTCACACTTTCTGTGTGCGGACTACTGGTATGCATGCTCACCTTGAACCATGCTGGGTATCTATCATGAATGAAACTGCAGGGCTTTTTTGAATTTTCTCAAAAACACCCTGCGAAGACATGAACTGCTGGCATGCTCACCTTGAACCATGCTGGGTGTCTATCATGGATGAAATTCGACCCGTTCTCCACCACCAGCCGGTACCCATGCCGCCGCGCATACAGCCTGACACAGAGAAACGCATGATAGAAGGGGGGACTTCGGTTTGACTTGCATTGACCGCGTTGACCGCGTTGACCGCGTTGACCCGTTCTCCACCACCAGCCGGTACCCATGCCTCCGCGCATACAGCCTGACACAGAGAGACGCATGGGATACAAGGGGAAACTTTGGTTTGACTTGCGTTGACCGCGTTGACCTGTTTCCCACCACCAGCCGATACCCATGCCGCCGCGCATACAGCCTGCGGTTGCGGGCAGATGAAAAAGAAAACCTGCTTTGACTTGAAAGACCAGATTGACTCCTCTTCAATCAGCAACATGCCACCATGCATAAAGCCAGAATGGGAGGGGAATAATGGAATGCACAAGACGGCATGGCGCCACTCACGCACATGTTGACAGCCAGAGCGAGCCAGATGGGGAACTTATTGAGCTGCTCCTTGCCATGGCCATCCAGCATCTTGGGCAGACTCTCATAGAACCGCCTCCACACCTCGGGCACCTCGTCCCCTCGTGCAAACAGCGCACGTCTTCTTTCCAGCGTGTCACTTCCCCCCTCTGACTTGCCTCCTTGCCCTTTCTTAAGGCCAACAGCGTCGTCATCCCATCTCTCTCTTTTTCCTCCCTTGGTCCACCCTTCCCCCGGCCCTTCCCCATCCCGTTCCACTTCCCCTACCCATTCCCCCCTCACTTCCCGTCCGCCTTTGCCTCCTCCCTCCCCCCACGCCCCCAACCGCCTCACCAGCCGCACCACACCCTCCTCCACTGCACGCAATTTCCTTCCCCTTTGCACTAACCACCCCCCACCGGGCCCACCCCCTTCCCCTATTTCTTCTATCCCAAGGGTCCTCAAGAGCTGTGCTACAGCCGCCTCTACTGCCAGCACGCCGTCACGGCTGTAGCGCGAGTCGAGGGTGAGAATGCAGCCAGGCCGCTCCCCCGCAAAGGGAGACCATGTGAGAGGGGAGGGGTCCTGGAGTTGACTGTTGCCCGCCTGGACGGTGGGGTGAAAGGTTTGAGGATGGATGTAGAAGGAGGGAACAAGGTAGCATCAGACTTCCATTTGTTAAAAAGTGCCTGAAAAGGAGACCATGTGAGAGGGGAGGGGTCCTGGAGTTGACTGTTTTCCGCCTGGACGGTGAGGTTTGAGGATGGGTGTAGAAGGAGGGAACAAAATAGCATCAGACTTCCATTTGTTGCAGAGTGTCTGAAAGGGAGACCATGGGAGAGGGGAGGGGTCCTGCAGCTGACTGTTGGCCGCCGCCTGGACGGTGGGGTTGGATGTTCAATGAGGGAAAAGGGTAGCATCAGCGCGACTGTGTGAGAGGAGCGAGATTTGATCATCATGAGATTGAAATGGGTAAGCAGATGAGATGAAGAAAATGAGAGTTTGATCCGGTTCGCTACCTCTCTGTCTCTGTCTCTCTCACCGGGCCACTGGTGACGAGCAGCCAGCACACAACAACGGCCACGCAAGCTGCCATCCACAGCCAGGACGGCGCCGCCATGAGAGCGGCCGGCACGGTGCGGCCTCCACCGCCACCATGATGCGCCGCCGCCCCGCGGCGCGCTGCAGCAGACTCCGTGACATGATCATTGGGGCTGGGAGCGGCGTAGGCCCCCCCCAACTCCACACTCATCGCAGTGCGCCAGCAATACCTGCCATGCGTAAACACGTACTACGTGTTCAAACCTACGTGTTGGAAAGCCGGGCTGAGGAAACATGTACTACGTGTTAAAATACTACTAGCACGCGTGGAAACGCGCAGCAAAACGGATGTACTCGTAAAAAGAATCCCAACGCGGCGGCTTCTACTATTCATGGAACAGTGCCCTGGCAGAGCTCCCCCTCCGTTCAACAGTTTCGTCTCTCAACGCCACGTCTCTCAACGCCACGTCTCTCAACGCCACGTCTCTCCGAGAGAGTGAGTCATAACTGTACAGTGACTCGCTCCTACAGTTTCACTTACTCCAATCAAGAGAGTTCCCCACTCCGGGTCCTTCAAGGAAGCCCCAATCGAGTCGCTCTTGCTCCTCGGATCCGAGAGCGCGTCGCTCCCCGTCGCTCTCTCCACCGGCCGCTCCCGGAGCGAAAAATGTTGGGAATGCAATTTTCCTGGCTCACTCGCACTCTCGCGCTCCTCGTTTCCTCCCGCCGGGTAAGACGGGCGGTGCCCGTCGCTGCTACTGCTAGAATTAGCTGTCCCAGCGATCTGGTGCTTCCAAAGATAAGCCTGGAAAACAATTCCACAATTCTCTCGGAAGGAAGCTTTGACTCTGAGAGTCGCACATGGGGTTCTCACGGACTTTGTATGATAATACCCCCATACGGTGGTAAAAAGGCGCAATCCCCGAGATGGGACAATTTTTAGTCTGCCCCCTCGCTCTACTTCTCGCGCGGTTCCCATCGCTCCCGGTTTCTCGCTCCCTATCGCTGCCAGGCCACCCTCGCTCCGCTTGCTCATTTCAAACTTTCGAACCCTCGGATCCGCTCGTCCGTCGTGATGTCCGTCGTCGGGTATACTCAGGACGCGTCACAATTGCGACACCGATCCCCTTGAAGATCGATGTTTCGGGTGTACAATACTTCGTAGACCTGTGTATCCTTATTTCGCGAACTTTCGTTAAGACTGGAGTCACGTCACCAAGGGAAATGTCTCTTCCAGATCGATCTGTCACCGTACTCAAATCAAGCGTAATAATTTAAAACTTTCCGAAACGTATCTAACCCCGCAAAATCAGGTTCGTGAGGACGATCGCGACACATGTGGCTCGGAGGAGATTGATGTTAACAGCTTCGGTGTGCGATCTTGATCCTCGCCGGTGTTGCAATTGTGACGCGTCCTCAAGCTTTGGCTTGAGAGTTTTGGGGGCACCAGCGGCGGGGGCTCAAGATCGCCAGCTTTGGCCGCTGCCGCGCCATCAACGGAACCCATCTGCGAGCGTCGGCTCCAACCGGCGTGGCAGCGCAACAATCGCCGCGTGCGACAGCAAGCGCGACGCAGTGGTATGAGGTGATGCTTCGGCGGATGGCTCGCCGCCTGAATTACAGAATAAATTCCAAACCTATTTCCACTAAAGACAATTTGAACCTTTGAAAATGGTGCTGTAAATGAAGCAACAGGCTGCGGAAACAGACACCTGCAAGCCAGGATTGTCGGCGGAGCCGAGAGGTCAACTCACGACAGTTTGCCTTGCCTCTCCCAGCTATTGGTTCCCGATATTTCGCCGAGCCTCCTGCTGGGGTTTTCCAAACCTAAAATCCTCGCGTTGACTTTTACCGTTCAAGCTGTACAGTTCATTTGGAAAAGCGTACTATAACTTATCACAGCCTAGTGTTTACCAAATAGACCACTTTTTCGCAATCTTATCCTAACCCTTTCCTATTCCAAGTCCCACAAACCAATTTCGCATTCTGTACCATCCGTGGTTGTATTCGCAAATATCATTCACTTACCATTCAGTTCTCATTCAATTCATATTAAATTCTTTCAATTCTCTTACCTAATTCACAAATCATTCTTTCGTCGGATTCTTCCGCCGCATTTAATCCTTGACACAGTCGTTCGCTATGCTGTGGACATATCCCAGCGGTAACAAAACGTTCCAATGAGCAATCGTCGACGACGAGACTACAACATTATCATCCCTCTTTCGACTTGGAGCCGTCGAGCCGACATGGATGAAACCATGCTGCCTTGCTGTGTTGCTGTCTTGCTGCCATTCTGTCTTGCTGTAATGCTATGCTGTCTTGCTTTGGTGTCATGATGTCTCGCTGCCATGCTGTCACGAGGACGAGGCCACCTGTGATGCCACCTCGGACGCAAAGTCCTTGGCCTCCCTGCCACGTGGCAACCATTGCAGCAAAGGAAGAATACCGTCTTTTCCCGGATATAAGACCCGGGGGCTTTATAGAAATTCAGTATAAAATGGTAGGGTGAACATCATGCTGGCTGGAAATTGATAAGACCCCTGGACATCTATTTTACTCAAAAGGGACCGATTTTCGCTATACAGTGGTTTTTTTTTCTACCAGAATCGAACCTAACTACAAAGCAATCGCGAAAGTACAAAGTCAAACCTCTGATCTGACACGGTCAATGCGTCAGATTTCGAGTCTGACGCATTGATCGCGTCAGAATTTCCTTGTATCAGCCTAAAAACTGATTCGTGAATGTTGAAAAACGCTGGGAACTGCACAGGCTACACCAACGAGGGGGGTCTTTAAATGTTTAATAGCAAAAGGGGGGTCCTCACAGATTAGACCATTTTAAGTGTACACCCCCCCGCATATAAGTCCCATGGGAATTTTATTTCGGAGGGTCTTATATCCGGGAAAATACAGTAATCAGCCACTTGCATGGAAGTGAATTAACGGCGAAGGACAGTTATTGGCAATTATACTAGGCAATGAGGGTAAGAATTGATCGTGTCAATCGATAGGAAGCAATTAAACTTGTCGAAATATAATGCTAAGAGCCCACTCCTACCTTTCAATGCCTTCTCCAACCTCCAGCCGTAAGAACTGCTCCACTTGAATCGTTGCCCCCGCCTTCTTGGAAGCTTCTGCCAGCACTTTCTGTGGGACAAGGGATGGAGCGCGCACAGCAGAATGTGGTTAGCAGAGCACGCGGCGCAGAATGAGCTGACACAAGCATGCAGAGTAAGAAATCACAGAGTATTTTTTAGAATTCTCAAAAACACTCTACATTGACAAGCATGCAGAGGAAGGAATCACAGAAGAATTTAGCGGTCAAGGGCACGGGGCAGGGGTGAATGAACAGCAACTATGGGCTGAATGCATGTTCCCATGGGCTGAATGCATGTTTCCATGGGCTGAATGCATGTTCCCATGGGCTGCATGCATGTTCCCATGGGCTGAATGCATGTTCCCATGGGCTGAATGCATGTTCCCATGGGCTGAATGCATGTTCCCATGGGCTGCATGCATGTCCCCATGGGCTGCACGGTGCACTGGTCATCCAGCACCCATGTGAGTCATCAAGCATGCACGAGCCTCAGACATAATTTTTAGGGAGAAAATCCATATCGAACCTTCAGCAGTGCCACAAGAGAAAATCCCTGTATGGTGCACTGGTCATACAGCACCCATGTGAGGCATCAAGCATGCACGCGCCACAGGAAACCCACCTGCACCGCTCTCTTGTCGTCCAGGGCATAAGCCTGCTCCATCAGCAGCACCTTTCGTATGTACAACCTGCTCATTCCACACACCAACCACTCGGCACCCACCTGTACCGTTCTCTTGTCATCCATGGCATACGCCTGCTCCATCAGCACCACCTCCCCGTAGAACTTCCCCAGCCGCCCCGCCACCATCTTCTCCACCACTCCCGCTGGCTTGCCCGCTGCCACAGCCTGTATGGGGCGGGGAGAGGGAGGAAAAAGAAAACAGGAGCATTAGAAGCATGCCAGTAGCTACCCCTCTGCTGCCCCGCTACCATCTTTTCCACCACGCCTGCTGGCTTGCCCGCTGCCACTGCCTGAAAGAGAGGATGGGAGAGGGAGAGAGAGTGAAAAAAAAAGGACCGCCAAAGCCCTGCCGGTGGCAAGCCCTCAGTCACCCCACCACCATCTCTCCGCTGCCACAGCATGTGTGGGCAGAGAGGAGACATAAAGAGGAGCCTCAAAAGCTTGCATAAAGCTGGCTCCTCTTTATCTCTCAAGAGGCTGCCTCTACCAAGCATACAGACGCCATGATACTATTTCCCCCACCATGCTGCTCCGCTTGCTTGCTGCTGTGGCTTGAATGGCGAGACAGGTGAGGACGGCCCGACGGGGGGAGAAGAGGTTTCAAGCTGACCGTTTGCACTAACATTAACGGCATGACGGGCGGCCTCATCGCCACCACATGCATCGACTTGACTTTGAGTCGACTCAAAAGTCAAGACACACTCACCTGTGCTCGCAGCACGTCACTCTCCCTCGCCACCACCTCCCCAGGCACATCCTCTCGCCTCAGGTACAGCGGTCTCATCGCTACCACATGCATCGCCACTCCTTCCCCCACCGCCGCTGCTGCTGCCTCTGCCGCTCCTTCCACCCCTCCTCCTGCCCCCTCCACCACTGCTACCTCTGATCCGGTGTCTTCTCTGCTCCCTCCCCCACTGCTACTGCTATTGCTGCTGCTGCTATTGCTACCAGAAGGCTGAGAGAGAGAGACGGACACAAGACCAGCTATCCGCCCCAAGCCAGCCCCGGGGCTGCTGTGCAGGTACGTGGCCACCGAGCCACACGGCCGAGGCTCGGGAAGCAGGAAGGCTCGGCGCAGGCGCACGTTCTCCCCGGTCAGCGCTGCCACCTCAGCCACCGCCTCTGCCAGCTGGCGGCTTCCCGACAGCTTTGGGTGGTCGAACGACACCGTGGCTTGCTGGTGGTAGGCGGGAGCGGGGGACAGGGTTGCGGAGGGGAGTTAAGTTAGTTGGGTGGGGGTGGTGGGGGGGGCGACTGCCGGCACCTCAGCCACCGCCTCTGCCAGCTGGCGGCTTCCCGACAGCTTCGGGTGGTCGAATGACACAGTGGCTTGCTGGTGGTGGGCGGGAGTGAGGGAGTGCAGGACAGCGGTTGGGAGGGGAGTTAGTTAGGGGATGTGAGTGCTGCCAACACGGCTACCACGTATGCCTGGTAGCTGCCAGCTTCCCGACAGCTTCGGATGGTCGAATGACACCGTGGCTTGCTGGTGGTGGGAGGGAGTGGGGGGTAGGGATGCGGAGGGGAGTTAGTTGAGGAGGATGTGAATGCCCCCAACACAACCACCACCTCTGCCTGTCAGCTGCCGGTTTTCCAACAGCTTCGGGTGGTCAAAGGACACCGTGGCTTGCTGGTGGTGGGGGGGAACGAGCGACAGGGATGGCGAGGGGAGTGAGTTGGAGGCTACGAGTGCCGCCAACAGGGTCACCTCACCAACTCTACCTTTCACCTGCCGGCTTTGTGATTGCTTCTCTTCTGGTGGTCAAAACACGCTCTGGCTTGCTGGTGATGGGAGGGAGTGGGGGACAAAGTTGGCGAGGGGAGTTATTTGAAGGGTATGAGTGCCCCCAACACAGGCACTACCTCTGCTTTTCAGCTGCCGGCTTTGTGATTGCTTCTCTTCTGGTGGTCAAAACACGCTCTGGCTTGCTGGTGATGGGAGGGAGGGAGAGCGGGGTTGGGCTGGTGTTGAGGGCAGCGCGGATGACACGAGTGTGAGTAAGTGCACGTGTGTGGGACAATGGGAGTGAAGGCAATTGAAATTGAACGTCCACTTGAACGGCAGGTGGAGGAAACGCGGACTCACAAACACCACGCCAACTACTGGCATGCGAACTACTGTCTTGCTACTTAATGTCACGCTCACCTCAAGTTTCGCCAGAGGAAGTGGGAGCGGAAGAGAGGAGTGGGCGGAGGAAGAGGAGGAAAGGCTCAACGCTGCGGCTGCTGCCTTGGAAACCTGCAGGAACGGAACGAGGGGACGGAGAGAGGAAAGAGAGAGGAGGGATGAGAGGTGGGGTGGGAGGTCGGAGGGATGTGATGTGAGATGGTGGAGAGGTGTGGGGCAGCGGAAGAAGAGCCCATGAGCGACAGGGTACACTTGAAGTCTTGCGAGTCATGCAAGTCCTCTCAGCCCTCTCAGTCCTCTCAGTCCTCTCAGCCCTCTCAGTCCTCTCAGCCCTCTCAGTCCTCTCAGTCCTCTCAGTCCTCTCAGCCCTCTCAGTCCTCTCAGTCCTCTCAGCCCTCTCAGTCCTCTCAGCCCTCTCAGTCCTCTCAGTCCTCTCAGCCCTCTCAGTCCTCTCAGTCCTCTCAGTCCTCTCAGTCCTCTCAGTCCTCTCAGTCCTCTCAGCCCTCTCAGCCCTCTCAGTCCTCTCAGTCCTCTCAGCCCTCTCAGTCCTCTCAGTCCTCTCAGCCCTCTCAGTCCTCTCAGTCCTCTCAGTCCTCTCAGTCCTCTCAGCCCTCTCAGCCCTCTCAGTCCTCTCAGTCCTCTCAGCCCTCTCAGTCCTCTCAGTCCTCTCAGCCCTCTCAGTCCTCTCAGCCCTCTCAGTCCTCTCAGCCCTCTCAGCCCTCTCAGTCCTCTCAGCCCTCTCAGTCCTCTCAGCCCTCTCAGCCCTCTCAACCGTCTCAGCCCTTTCAACCGTCTCAGTCCTCGCAGCCCTCTGAGCATAACACTCATCAGCATGACACACAATGGACCCATGCCATGCCATCCGTGCAGCAGTGATACGACGTCATACTCAGCAGCATATGAAGAAAACGATTTCACTCCTTTGGTTTCTTGATTTTGGTCGGCTCACTGCTCAGATCCTCTCTCACTGGTCAAATTACAGTCGTCAACTTCAAGCCCACCTCGCAGGTCAACCTAAAGCCCACCTCGCAGGTCAACTTTAAGCCTACCTCGCGGGTCAACTTACATGGCAACTCTTGAACCCCCACTCTCTCGCCTGCACATTCATCTCCACTTCCAGTGCAGCCACGAACCTAAAGGCTCGTGCTTTAAGGCTCAGGGTTCAGGGTTCAAGGCTAAAGGTTCAAACATAGCCCCCACAAGACGCACGCACAAGCATTTGACAGAGATGGTTGCGTGCGATGCGACAAAGTCCAGTCCGTCTCACTCATCATCTCCACCGCCACTGCTCCCACACCCTTTGAGAAGACTCAAAAGTACCTCCTATAAACACACTCACAAGCATCTGAAAGAGGTCGTTCTTGGCAACGAAGTCAGTCTCGCTGTTCACCTCCACCGCCACCGCTCCCACGCCCCGCCGCACCGCCACGCCCACCAGCCCCTCCGCTGCCACGCGCGCGCGCTTCTTCTGTGCTGCTGCCAGCCCCCGCCTCCTCAACTCCGTGAATGCCAAATCTGGTGGGAGCAGGGGGGGGGGGGGGGGGGGGGGGGGGGGGAGGAGAGGGGAAAGGTGGTCTTGGAGTCACTCCCGTCCACCAGCCCCTCCGCTGCCACGCGCGCCCGCTTCTTCTGCGCCGCTGCCAGGCCCCGCCTCCTGAGCTCTGTAAAAGCCGCGTCGGGGGGGGGGGGGGGGGAAGGGGGGGGGGGGGGGAGTGGATGAGTGGGGAGGAGGTGGGAGGAAAAGGGAGGAGGGGGGAGTGGGCGGAGAAAGGTGGTGGTTGAGTGGTGCAGTCCCTCCCGCTCCCCCAGAAGCCCCTCTGCTGCCACCTAACAGCACCTCCCGCACATCCCACCCCCACCAGCACCGCCTCTTGTACCGGTGGAGTATGTAGCTAGCCGCTCGCTACAGTACAACCTCGCTACAGTACCGCATCGCTACAGTACCGCATCGCTACAGTACCCGTCTTGCAACAGTACAGCCTCGCAACAGTATCGCATGGCTACAGCAACGCCTCACCCAGATCCCACCCGGCCGCCACCAGCGCCGCCTTCACGTCCTTCACCGGCGCGCCCGTGCGCGCGCGGAGCTCCTTGATCGCCGCGAGGTTCCCCCCTCCCCCGGATCCCTCCGCCGCGCCGCCTGCCCCCTCGCCCGCGCCCCCAGCTTGCGCGCAACGCCCGGCGCTGCTGCTGGCGGACGAGAACGCGCGGGAGGTGGCGGAAAACAAGGCGGCGGCAGCCCAGGGGAGCAGCTTGGCGCGCAGCAGAGGGCCGCTGACGTCACTGGCGCACTTGCCGATCGCTGATGACGTCATACTGGATCGGATCTGGAATTATGAGCGCAAGGCGGCGGCAGCGCCTGGCGATGGAAAATGGGCGGACGACGCGCGAGTGGCGGGGCGAGAGGTAGTAGCGGTACTAGAGGCAGTGGAGGCGGCGGGCAGCGGGCAGGCGCGAATCGGAGCAGGGCGCGGGGCAGTTGGCAACGCGATCCGGGGCAGCGGGCGGGGCAATGGGCAGTGCGAAATCTATGACTTATGAAGCAGACGAAGTTCCGGTAAAACTTGAATGCGGGGGAGGGGGAGGGGGGGACCTCGTATTTTGATATCTTAACCTCGCTATACTAGGGTTCACTAAACAAGCACATCAATTCGAGTTCCGACCAAATAGTTTCACGATACCGAGATTAGTGCAGCCAGGATAAAAAAAAAGAAATATATGCGAAAGATAACAAAAATATGGCTAAAAATGTAGAAGATAACCGTTATAGGATGTTTTCACGTATCTTGTCGGGTTCGCTAAATGCTGGCAAAAAGTCATGCGAATGGTTTCAATGTAGTAAGTTTTAACACTGAAAATATTACATAATCGGGATACATCGTGAATCACGCACTGCGCTAACAAGGATATGGATACGTAGGGATTGCGCATGGGGTTATGTGACGAATAGCACAACTCAATGAGCCACGTGTCCAAGATCTGGGGCTAAATTGTGGCCACTTCGATTACCATCAACCATCTAATACATACGTACAGTAATTTTCCCCGCGGATCCGCGCACGTGAAACAGGCGAGCAAATGGATTCGGGCGGGAAAGGCGGACACGTGTCCGCCAGTGAGTGAGGGAGGCTGCATGTCGCGAGGGATTCCCTAGGGACCCTCGCTGAGGAAAACTTTTTCCTCGCCCCGACGGCCCTAGGGAATTCCTACGGGTTACTGAACGGATTACTGGCCGTCGAAATCCCGCGGAAACCCCAGGGGAAACCGAGTTCCCCCGTCGCAAGCCACGTGTCTACATAATAAGTGTCGTAAATAACACGAGGCAAGGAACCAGTGGCTGACGAACGAGAAACGAAAGATGATGTGTCCTCGCGAGCTTAACATCCACGTCGTCAGTCGCACACGAACAAGAAGCCACCAACTCAAAACACCCATTCCGTGTGTGGGTATGGGAATTCCCGCATAGCGCGAAAACACATGCTGCATAGAAAAATGCATGAAGTCGGGCTGGTCGTAACGAAAAGAAACCCTGAACTTTCGGGGCCCACGAACTGACAGCCATTTCCACCCAAAGTTTGCGGCTAAACACAGTTTTCACGAACGCCCACGAACTGACATCCCCGCGAACTGAAAGCCTTCTCGAAAACTGTAAGCACTGACAGGCCCGCGAACTGAACGCCTTCCCGAAAACTGTTAAGCGATGTTCCTTTCCGAAACGACGAGCACGATAGCAATGTCCAGCACGAACTGTTCAAACCTACGAAAGCAAGGGAAATTTTCACACCCGCGAAAAAACGAATGGCCGACGGATGGGCGAAATCATACCCGCGGAAATACGAGATCACAACTTGAAAAGAAACACACGGGCGATGTTCCACCCGCGTGGATTTGTCCTGACACATGGCTCAACTAGCACACGAAACTCGTGGGCAATATCAGTTTCGGGTGTCCTCAGATGATGGGACGAAAGAGCGGAAAACGAAAACCCGTTTACTTCCCCAGCGACCACCTACACGAACTACGTCCGCGTCTAATGACCTGTCAATAGTGCAAGATTCGGGTGGAACACAGCAGTGTTAAAAACCGGACACTAGGCATTTTTGTTAGGTATTTTCGCGCCTACGTCCCTTGTGAAACAGGCGCGAAACAATCAAGATTCACAGGGAAATCGGTCAAAAGCTGCATTCCGAAACTTTCTAGTTTTGAAGTGCGGGTCTATATGTGCGTCTCTCAAACGGACAATCCCCGTACTTTTCGTTTAGCTATTATTTTCGCGGGTAGTTCACGGTTTATTGTTTAAAGCCCTTGTCAAAAATATATCCAGGTTATGAAACTTGCGCAAAGCCGAGTGCTATAAGGGGGGGATTAGTAGTCTTGCGACATGATTTGAACAGCTTTGATTGAGTGCTTTAAGCACGAGATTAGGCATTCGTGCAGGTGTGGAAATCGTGCGGGTGTGATTTGCGCCCCGCATGAATTCCACGAACAGCGTTCGCGGCTAAAGACCCATGAGAATATTCAGACGTCGGGTGGTTAAAAGGTGTAAAATAACGAGCGCTTCGGCATTCCTGAAGGTATTCTTTTCGCGCCTGCGACCCTTGTGAAACATTGTCGCAATGGCGCGAAAACTCAAGCTGCTTGAGGAACTCAGCAATTCGTGCTGGTCGTAACTAAAGGAAACACGACTTTTATGGAGTGGTAGTGTTGCCCCGCGTTTTCAGTGCTTTTAGCTAAATTCCAAAGGGTGTGCTTTTGTAGTTGCGGCATTCCGTAGTAGAAAATCGCCCGTTGATACGTGGATAACGCGGTGAATAGGTGGTAACGCGGGTGTGAAAATCGGCCCTGCATTCGCGAATAGTTCGAAAACGAGGGTGCGAATTAGCCCCTGCGATCACAGAGTGTCTCAAATTACGAAGCGATGAAAATTGTTTTCTAATCGTGCTTTTCAATTCCCACAATCGTGGGCATAAATCGCCTGGTGCGTAAACGCCTGTGGGCAATACATACGCGTTTAGGGACGGTTAAAAATCGTGAGTTTAATCGCACCTGATTCAACCCGTTTTTTCTGAGCGAAAGTGTTGGCATCGCATGAATATCACATTTCTTGATTTTTCCGTGCCCAAGCACCTGACGTTGATACTGTAGCACGCGCGAAAAACCGGAAAAGAAAAATCAGCATTCACATGTCCGGACGACCGCGAAATACATACGCGCTCATGAACACAGGTGCGAGTCCTACTTTCGCGCCTAAAAACCCTTAAAACACAAACGTTTGGTGTTCCGGCCGCGAAATACCTCTCCGTCAATTAGTCGCCACTGCAATTCACTTAAGACCTGGCGTGAAATACCCTGCCCTGCATTCCGCCACATGCCCGGACAGGCACCGCACTGAATTACAGTTGCAGTTTACGATTTTTTTCCCCTTTCTTTCGTAACGATTTTCCTGTTTGCCTGAACACGAGTTTCTCATACACGAACGCAGGGAAATTACGAAATTCAGTTTCACGGGTAACCAGGCCCACGGCGAGCTGGTCCATTCTCGGAGAGCTGAGTCAGCTAGCTTCCACCAAGCTGCGTCACCCGGTTCGGTTGTGAGTCAGAGGGTGGTCCCCACGGGCAGCTCCGGCTAGGCGTCCCGGTCAGGAGCCGAAGGGCCGGGCCTCGGTTCCCTCGCCAGGAGGGTCGGGAGAGGTGGGCGGTGCCAGGTCAGTGCCACCCTCGCTTTCCTTCGCGTGCCCGGGGTGACGACGGCGAGGGCATCGGCCCACCTCGCGGCCCCTCGAAGCTGGAAAAAAAAATGACCAACTCCAACTGCTCTCCGCCTGCCCAGCTTCGTGAGTTTGGAACTTCAAACAACCGTCCGCCACCCAGAGCCGATGGGACCATCGAACTCATCTCCCTCTAGTCCTCGTCACACACGGTAAGTTGCTGCCTGCTGTTCACTCTCACGTGTCTTTGCTGTGGTTTCGACAGGTCGGATGCTCCATCGCCGCGGGAATTTTTGCACAATGCGTTTTGTACTGTGTCAACATCCCCACCGTCGGCAGCTTTCAACTGTTCACCCAAGGTAAGCAGTCAACAGCATGAATCAAGACAATCCTTGTGGCAGGTTATTTTCAAGCAATCTCCAGCGTAACCTCATCGCAACGGTGCGTTTCACGGACAATGGAGCTGCACAGCGCCAGATCTACACAACCAGGCCATCGACCCTATCTTCACTCAGGCGGGTCCTCAACTTCCGGCCTCCCACCACCATGCATGGGCTCGACGTCGTCACCGCAGTCAGGAACACAGTCTCGAGGACGTTTCCAGGTTGTGCAACCGTCACCAACAAGGCTCTTGCCGTTGGCATGACGCAAAGAGGAAACATGACTCTCGCCCCGCCATGGCTGCTTTACCTGCACAACACTGTGACGCCACGTGCTGGCGCCAGAGGCCTCCTTCTACGTCAGCCTTACCTCTCAGTCCGCGCGCCTCGCCCTCTGCCGAATGGGCCATGCTCAAGCCTGACGTAAGACCTACGCGGCTCGTCTGCATGCTCTATTACGCAAGCCGCAGTGGCTTTCTGTGTTTCATGGCCAAAGTCTCTGTTTCCGCACGACTGTTCTCCCTCGAGAGACAGCGTGACCCCTTCGGGGTTCTTGATTGCTTGGACCTCAAGTCCAGCAAAATCACGCATCGCGCACTATGTGACTTTCCAACCTCGGATCCGTCTGATCGCGCCTCGTCGCGTCTGCGTGAGTACGATCTCACCTATTTCTACCCCCTCCCGGTTCCCCTTTCCCTCGTCGCTCCCGTCATGGCCAATACTCAGGGCTTCGATGCAGTAATGGCCGACAACGGAGCTCACGTCCCCTCCGTGAGCGACCTCCTTCCGGACGAGGGCCAGTCGCCGCAGGCCAAAAAGATCTGCACGGGGGAAACCTCGTCATCTGCTCGACCTGCTCCAATGCCCGTCATGGACCCGGCTGCCGACCCTTAAGCGGCTCCGGACCTCACCCTCAATGGATTGGAGTCCAGTGCGGCGCCCGCTCCGGTGCTGCACGGTCCTTGCCGTCGGCTGCGTCGCAACCGCGATGTCGTCGGTGAGGTTGTACATAACCTGGTACGCGACACGCACACGCTGGTCACCATACTCTTCCCTGATAACCTGGCCGAACAGCATCGCAGCAAAATCATCGCTCGTGTTCGCGTTGGCTTGCGTCCCGCCTTCTTTACACACTCTAACCGTGTGCCAACGTTTGAATCCGCGCCGGGTGAAGTGCTCCGCCTGTCCCGCCGCGCGTACGCGCGCCACGTGTTCCAACTCCCCACCAGGGATGACGCCAGGGGCTTCCGCAAGGCGTTCCCTATGACCTACCACTACAACGGGGGTGCCGTGGAGCTGAAACTCTACGTGGATCCGGAACCAGATTTCACCGCGGCGAAGGCCCGTGGAGACACCCACCTCGTGATCCGGAACGTTCCCTTCGGCTACTCAGTGAGCGGGGTCCGCCAGCTCCTCACAACGAGCCGCACGACGGAGGAGCGGAAATGGCTCTTCGACATCCGGGCTTTTCACAAGGCCTATGATCCGTATGAAGAAAGTTCGCAGCCGCAGATGATGGGGCTGCCCATTGCAGAGACCGACGATCCGTTCTTCGATAACATCCCCGCCGTGCTGTGGCTCGAGGACGCCACGCTTCCCATGATCATCAATCTGTCATGCCACGCGTGTGATATCTGCACGAGTAATCACAGGACGCGTGATCATCAGTGGTTCGCTGCTACCCGCAGCAGACGCCTCGCCAACCGATTCACGATCACGGTTGCTCAGCTCCAAAGTGTCAATGGTACGACATGGGGTTTTCGTGCCTTATGCTGTGTTCGTCACATGCCACTTTCCCTCCCTTACCTTGCCCCTGCCACCTGTATCTCGTGTTATGCCACCCCTCACTCGCTGTTATTCCTGGGCCGCAACTCTTGTCACTGCCTTTATGGTGTCTCATCGGTCTCAACGCCGTCTGGAGAGACCCCCCTCGCCTTCACCCATCTCTCTGCCCACCCTCTCCTCTGCTGCCCTTGTCACGCTCTCAGCCAAGCTGCTTGGGCAGACCCCCGTCCCGCTGGCAGTCAAAGCAGACCCGGGTGTCCTGTACATCGGATCAGAGGACGACGTGGAACTCTGGACTTGCGCCATATGCGACTTCGAATGTGGGCCTGCGATCGACAGCGCCTTCGAGCACATCCGCTCGCCCGGGCATGGGCTGCGCCTCATGCAGACGGAAACCGAGCAGACTGCACTGGAAACCTTGGGGCCCATGAAGGTGCACGACCTCCGCCAGCGCCAGGAGATTGCATCTTTCTTGGCATCACTACTGTGAAAAGCCGCACCTGGACCAGACTAAGAATCTGTCTTGTTTGCTTCCTTGCTGTATGCCGTCTAGGCCCGGCGCAGGCCTTGGTAGTTTACTGTGACACTGCCGTGTGCTGGTCGTGTACCACGCTGGAATCATTGCACTTTTCTGAGAGAATCAGTTTGCTTGCTCTTAACCAACTCTGTGTTTACTACCGCGGCTATGAACCATCTCTGGAAAGCATCAGGATAATCGGCCCTTGGCAAATTCTGGATTACCCCACCCTTGACCTTAACAGGCCATGGTGCACTAAACGGGGCTACACAGCCCTAGTCAGTAAAAGCAGTAACATAACACCCCCGTGGATGTGTGCATCTCTATGCACAGGGGGTCCCCGCGGGCACCAATGTTAGTCCCCATCAACATATCCTGTCTTAACGTTAACGGTCTTAACTCCCTGCAGAAAATGGATGAACTTAAAGCCTCCTTTGTCCAAATGCCAGATATACTTGTCCTGATAGATACACGGCTAACCAGAAACTTCTCCAAGCTCATTCACAAATTCCGACCTAAAGCTTACGCTCAAACCCCGCCCACCGTCAGCAATGGCACAGCAGACGCTGGTGGTATCGCAGTACTTATTTTCAACCAAGCAATCTCTATATTTGACCGCTCCTCCTCCGATGACGGCTATCTTTTGATGGTACATATCCGGGTGTTGCAGGAGCAATTCAGATGTTTCTGCATGTACGGACCTCCCTATCAACCACAGAGACGTCGCTGGTGGGAAGCAAAGCTTGACGCCGCACTTGATATTGCATCTGCCACGCAGGCAACAATGGTCATGGGAGATTTTAACGTTGTCACCACTTCAAGGGATCGTAACAGAGACCTACGTACCACCGAAGTAAGAGAAGGCGCACTCCTCTCCTCAGTCATGGAAAAACACGGGCTTGCTGACGCATTCCGTAGTCGTCACCCTGATGCTATCGAGTTTACGTATGAGTCTCCTTTTCTCAATGGCAACCCCACAGACCCACCCAAGTCTCGGCTGGACAGAATCTACCTTTCTAACCCGTGGCTCTCACGGATGCTGGCCTTTGCACACCGACCTATTGCGCATACTGTTTCAGATCATTCACGCTATCCAGAGCTGCTACTAGGTCTCAACAATATCCTTTGTGCCCCCCGTACCTGGAGGCTACCTCACTCCCTAATCCACCACCCTTTCGTGCATAAACTTACGACCGAAGCATGTCAACAACTGCCCACTCCACTCGGACCTGAGATGTGGGACCCGTGGAAAAAGCGGCTCTGCCACTTCCTTCGTCAGCACTCTCGAGAGGAACGACTGCGAGTTAAACACACGCTCACTCACCTTCAGAACGAAATCTGCCGTTTGCAACTTATCCTGGCACGCTCGCCGCGCGACACGGAATCCCGTGCTAGGTTGGATAAAACCTCCAAACAGTTTGACCAATACATTGCAGGAAAAGCTGCCACCATCGCTTTAAAAGCTAAGCTAAAAGTGGAGGGTGCCAAAGAAATGGGACTACCCTCTCTGCTCGTCGGCCTCACCTCTCGCCTCAAGGCGGCTACCATCCCTCACCTCATCCTTCCCTCAGGAGACAAAATACAGGATCTGCCCACTATGTCCGCCCACTGCACAAGCTTCTACACAGCCTTATACAGCGGCCAACATCAACCCTCCCCCTCTCCAGACTTCTGGGCACACATATACCCATCCGCCCTACCGCAACCCCTGAAAGTGCGACTGGCGACCCCCATCTCCCTCCTTGAAGTTCAACGCGCCATCAAAACTCTGGCAAGGGGAAAAACACCTGGGCAAGATGGCCTGGCAGGAGACTACTTCCGAACTTACTCGAACCAGTTCGCTCCCGCGCTCCAATGACTTTTCACTGCCATCGAAAGCTCCCAGCAGATGCCTGCATCAATGCTCCATGGGCAAACCATTCTCATCCGCAAGCGTACTGACGCCGCCTTCGTTGAGAATCTAAGACCAATTACGCTAATGAATTCGGACTACAAAGTGCTGGCGCTCTGCCTGGCACAACGTTTGCAACTCATTCTCCGCCGGATCATACATCCTGCACAGTCCGCTTTCATAAAAGGCCGCCGCATTGGGGACACCATCAATGACTCTTTAGATCTCCTGGAATGGGCAGAAAGTAAAAACCTTCCCCTCATACTAGTCACGGTTGATATCAAGAAAGCATACGATATGGTCGACCACGATTTCCTCTACACGTGTCTCTCACACCTCGGGCTCCCACCAGAATTTGTCACATGGGTTCGTCTGCTTCACTCAGGAACCAGCACACAAGTGCTCGTGAATAACCTGCCCGGACCCTCCTTCCCTGTACGTACCGGTGTTCGGCAAGGCTGCCCACTGGCACCCCTGCTCTTTAACTGTGTCATCGAGGTCCTCCACCGCCACCTCTCCGTCTCCCTCCCTGGCTTTGCCTTATCCCCTACGCAACGTCGGCTAGCTGCTTGTTATGCCGACGACATGTCTCTCTTCCTCAATTCAGGCGCTGAACTACAGTTAGCTATTAGCCTGCTCCAATCCTTTGCAGATATCTCGGGCGAACACCCCAATTGGGCTAAATGCTCACTATCCCTTTTCCACGTGCCGGCCAGCGACATTGCCCTCACATGTCCCATACCTGTACGACACCCGAACGAAGCCGAGCGCATTTTGGGTATATACATCCAATCGGACGCACCTGGAACAACCACATGGGAGAAAATTACCTGCAGATCTGCATTACGGCGGCTTTCTTCGCTAACCTACACGCCACCGTCACCTGCCGATCCGCCTTAAACACCGAGCGCCTGGTTCCCCTTTTCGGCTTTGGAGGTCGCTTTCAGCCCCCCCCTGAAGGTGTCACCAAACAACTAGACCTCATAGTTGGAAACCTTCTGTCCACCTCCAAGTACCGTGCCCAGGGCAGAGGAACCAGGCTTGTTCCGAAGAAATACTTATACAACAAGCGATGCCACGGCGGCGCCGGAGCCATTGAACCCTCCAAGCATATACAAGCGCTGAACGTGCAACGTGCTGGCCGTCGTTTTCTTCCCACCCCAACAGAAGAAATCGCCAGAACATGCTGCACCCTACCATATGGGCTGCACTGCTTCCTCGCCCACAAGGATATCCTCAAATACATGCCTGATTCAACGCCGGCACGTGCAGTCGCGGAACTCACCGCCACTTTGGCGCTCCCCACGGCTGTCCACCCGCCAAGACTTGAACCGTTAATGGCTTCCCCCGGTCTCGGAGCGGCGCCGCAGTATTAAAGGTGCAGGCGGTCTTCCCCAACCAGACGGCGAGGTTCAGCTGCTTCCACGTTACAGACCTACGAATAGCGGAACAAGAGACAGAGTCGCGGGTCCTCCCACTCACCGCGGTCATCCCAGTCTTCGTGCGCAACGGCTGGCTGGCAGGAACTTTCTGCTCGGGCGCAGGCCTTGGCAGTAGGCTTGAGTTTCTGCAACACTGCTCGTCCCTGGCCGCCATCCGGAAATTGATCTACACCAGGCAACCGCTACCTCACGTAGAACAATGGAACGAGCTGCTCCCGGAACCTTTGGATACCCTCCCCATCCTGACACAGCCCTTCCTCTCCGAGCAACCCAGCAGGCAACGTGACGTGCTGTACCGACTATACATCCGCTCCTTACCGTGCGGCACACGTGTCCCTTTCACTCCTCTCGGACGAAACTGCGTACGTTGCAATAACCGGACGCCGGAGTCGCTCACGCACATCTTTTCGGACTGTGGCAACGCGCCAGCGATCACCTGGCGCTCCAACGCACTGCGCGAGACCACTTAGGCATCAACGTCCCGACTGAAATGACCCTATTTCCGCTCTCTACACCGGCTGGCCGTGTAGCGCCATGGAGCCTCCTCGTGGGAGCAGCAGCAAAAGTGCTGTGGAATGAGCGCTGCGATGCCGTCCACAATCAAGTCCAGACCTCTACGGTGCAGTCCCTGCACACGGTTCTCGCAGTCTTCCTACGCGCGTGCAAAATCTTCTTCATACGTCGAGCTAAAGCATCCATCAAGAAACAGAAACGGAGCGCCTCTAGAGTCAGGTTCGGCATTAGGAGGAGACTGCTCCACTTCGACGCAGCTGGTATCCCCTCTCTCCATCCCGAGCTGAAAACAACGTGGCTGCGAAGGGAAAACTTCCATCCCCCATAAAAGCTCTCGTGGCATTTACACAAGTGTGGGACAAGTGTAGCTCGGGCAACATTTGCTTGCTAGGCAAGGCAAGACAGCGCCGTCAGGCGCAGACCTTTTAGGTTTTGAGGTTTCTCATTCTTGCTCTCGACAGTGTATATGTGGGTTACGACCTATTAATAAAACTTAAAACTTAAAACACCTCGAGGCCCCTCCCTCGCGGTGAATCGGACACCCTCGGCCCGAATAGAGCACTCTCAACCTCTAAACTGCAGCTACGTAAGCGACACGCCATCGTGAGAACGGAATGCACCAAGCTTCTCTCAGATCTTTGCTGCCCCGGTCTAGTTGGGTGCTTTCTAGAAGATATCCTTTTTGTGCGGGGGATTCTGCGTCATGACCGCTGATTCGCTAGCCTGGTACTGGCGGGACCAACTGAACAGAATTACGTGTCTGTATGTACTCGTCTTGAAGGCTCAAATACTGTACTTCAACGTTCCTACAAATGTTGTACACCCTCATTCTCAGTCTGTGCACAATCGCCACATGAACATGCCAGCTGTAATGACATCAATGCGTCCAACATGGTCCAAGAACATACGCTGTAAGCACATTTGCCGTACTTAACCGTACGAACAACTAACTGTAAGTTTACATACCGTTCCCCGGGAGTGCGTTTGCCCGCCACCTACCTAGAGTTCGGCTCCAAGCACCAGATCGCTAGGGTCCAAGCAATCAGACGCACTGTAGCCAGTGCTCCCAATTGTGCGTAGACTGAGAATGAGGGTGTACAAGAGCCATCGGATCGCCGACTTTGGCTTTTTTGGGGAAATTCATTTAACGGGTAACTAAGTACGATGAGGAAGTGCGCGGCGCTGCGGCACCAAATGTGAGAGCTCGTTCGCGGCGCGGTTTTCAACCAAACTGTCCCAGCCTCTCCCACCACCCACCCTATCCCACTCCGGCCCAGCTTCTCACCTCCACCATCTACCCCACCTCGCTTTCCTCCCCGTTTTGAAATCGAGACTGAAGCAACAAATGCATTGCAGCATTTGAGATTTGAGATTCATGCACGGTTGCACATTTCCAACGGAACGCAAGTTGACAGTAGCAGTCATAGCCCCTCCTTTCTTTCACATTGCCAGGCAGGCGTGACTGTGGGGGACGTGTCTTGTTTGGGAGACTGAGACTCTCTTGACCCTTCATCTTTCATAAGTCGGGACCTTTTCGATTCCGTTCAATTGGTCCCCGTCACGCACCGCACAAAATCGGATAAAAAGCTGTCAAGGCCACAGACCTGCATTTCGCTTTCCGCACCGCACGCTTTCACCCCTCCCATCTGACACGTCACCCGAGTTTGAAAGCAGTCCCTCGCAACGCAACGTGTGGTGTGGAACCAGTGCGAACAGAGGGTTGCTCTCGTCGTCTCGTCGCTTTGACCCTGCGCTCTCTAGTTGGGTTGGGACTGGCGAGACGATACGGTGCTCTACTCTTATCTACAGGCATCAAATCGAAACTTGGTCATTTCGTTTCTCCCACGCACCTACAAGCTTTGAAGTTCGTTCAACCGCCGCTCTACTGCTCTTGACCGCCGCTCACTGACAGCCCGGCATAACGCCTCCTCCTCAGCCTTCGCGACTCCGCCATTCTAACAGAATTAGGAGGTCGGACACAGCACCATGCCGAGCCTGATTAGCATTCTCTCCTCCCAGAGCTCCTCGCGCTTCGCACACGCTCTCAGCAAAGAGATTCGCGTGTCGACCGGCGCCGAAAATGCGTCCGTCAAGGGTCCCGCGAATCTAGGCATTTCATCTGGCCCAGCGGCTCCTAGCGCTTTCCATATCCCCGCTCCGCCGCCCTCTCAGCAGCACGTGTCTTCGTTCCAGCAGCAATTACAGCACCAGCTGTATCAGCTGCCGCTAGTGCCCGTCGCGCAGCAGTCGATCCCGCGCGGAATATATTCTTCCGGCATTTCCGCAATTCCCGCCGACCGTTGCGGGCTGCATCTAATTCGCGGCGACGCGCTCCACCTCCAGCTGCAAGACCCGTCGACCACGGCCGTATCACGCGCTGACGTGGCTGGTGACGTGTCGATCTCATCATCGATTCGGCTAGCGGATCTGATTTCCGATTATTTTGAAGGTTGCGACGAGGATAGCGACGCGCTCGATGGCTTGTCGACGCTGAGAGCGGGACGCAGCGCGCAGGCGCAATACAACTTGGGATCGCTAGGCGAGGAGGCGAATCAACGGCTGTCCGCAGATTATCTGGACAGGCAGATGCAAGTGACAGATCACGATCAACTTCGCACGGTCCAGGTACGAAACCCTCACCCCCACGAATCGTCACTCCTGTGTAAAAACCCCTGCAAAAACCCCTCCAAAAAACCCTGTCTCGCCGTTGTTCATCTGTGTCTTTATCCCCGCTATAAGCATGTGCGCGACTCGACTATCAAAACCTAAACCCCCGTTTTCCCGAATCTTTCTTTTCCTCTTCCCCCGCGTCGCGTGTCTCCTCCAGTCGCTTGCAGCCATGGATGGCCCCGTCGAAAGCGGCCTCTACGATGACGTCATCGCCGTGATGACCGACGCGCGCGCGTGCCACGCGAACGACCTGCGCGGTACGAGCAGTCTGAACGCGGCGGTCGCAGAGCGACTGCGTGCGATGGGGTACGACGCGGCGGTGTGCACGACGCAGTGGGACACGTCGCCCACCATGCCCGAGGGTGAGTGTCATACGCGGTATCCCCTGCTTCAAGGTTTTTGCAGGGGTTTTTACAGGGTTTTATTGCTCGTAGAGTCCTTTTTTTCCGTATCCCCTGCTCCGAGATTTTGCAGGGGTATTTGAGAATTCTCAAATCAGGATTCCTGCGCCTCCTCCTTCCTCACCCCGCTTCCTCACAAATCGCCTTGTAATAATGCCTAGTTTTTCTGCACCAGCTTACCTGAAACATCTACCGCCTGTCTCCTGTCTGTCTCGCCAGGGTCATACGAGTACATTGACGTCCTCGTCTCCGCGGATCCGCGCGCACGCCTCCCCGCATCCGCCTCCCCCTGTTCCTCCTGCGTCAGTTCCACCTCCCCCGCTCCAGCCTCCCCCTCGCCCACCTTCACCAGAACCACCCCCCCGAACACCGCCCCTCGCTTTTCCCTCCCCCCTTGCGCCGCCTCCTCTGTTTCCGCCGACGGCGCTTCCCCCTCCCCCGCTTCCGCCATCCCCGCTTCCCCCTCCCCCGCTCCCCCCTCCCCCGCTTCCGCCACCCCCCAGCGCTTCATCGTCGACCTGGACTTCCGCGCTCAGTTCCAGATCGCACGGCCCACGCGCGAGTACGCGTGCGCGCTCGAATCCGCGCCGTTGATCTTCGTGGGCCGGCAGGAGCGGCTGGCGCGGCTGGTGGAGGTGGTATCTGGCGCGATGCGGGGGGCTTTAAGGGCGCAGGGCATGCACATTCCGCCGTGGCGCAAGGGCGAGTATCTGCTCGCCAAGTGGATGGCTGCCGTTAGCCAGAGGATTGTGTGTCAAGCGAAGGAGAGGGAGGAGGGGATGGTGAATGAGATGAGGAAGGGGATGGAGGGTGAGGGAGAAGAGAGCAAGGGAGCTGGGCGCAAGGGGGAGTATCTGCACGCCAAGTGGATGGCTGCGGTCAGCCAGAGAGTCGTGTGTGAGGCGAAGGGGACGGAGAAGTGGATGGAGGGTGAGGGGGAAGAGAGCGAGGGAGTTGTGGGCAAGGGGAATGTGGGCGAAGGGATGGCGAGCAAGGGGATGGAAGGCAAGGGTATGGAGAATGGGGGAGTCGTGCAGGGGGATAAGGATACAGCTACAGCTGGTGGTGGTTTACATGGTGGCGAGGATTTTCATGCTCCAACAATCTCGGCTGTCACATTTGCCACTAGCACAGCTGATCCTGCCGTTGCTGGGAAGCCAGCCCCTGCTGTTAGCCCCGTTGCTGCTGGTGCTCTTCCCGCGGCAGCCATTACTGCTCTAACAGAAAGCTTTTACGCGTCTCCCGCTTCAGGCATCACAGATGCTGTCACCCACGCTCCGCACCGCTGCCATCACCACCACCACCACCACCAGCACCACCAGCAGCACCAGCAGCAGCAGCAACAATCACAGTTTCCCCATGCCACTGACGCCATGGGGGATGCAGTTCACTTCCAAGGGCGCCTAGTTCCCTCAAGGCGTTTTGCTGCCCTGCACCAGTGCGCCCAAGCAGGGGGGCGGTGAGCTTTGCTGCCGCCACCAGTGGGTGCCAGCAGGGGGGCAGTGATGCCGCGTGAAGGGCTGCAGGCCAGCAGGCTCACCTGCATTCCCAGCACGCACACACCTCCAGGCAGCAGCAGCAGGGAATGCAGGTGGTTGTCTCCATTCGATGCCTTCAGTACTGGGGAGTGGGCTGACATGCTCGCCCTGAGCATGGGGGAGGGTAGGAAAGGGGGTGATGCAGCAGGAGAGCAGCAGGAGAGCAGCAGGAGAGCAGCAGGAGAGCAGCAGGAGAGCAGCAGGAGAGCAGCAGGAGAGCAGCAGGAGAGCAGCAGGAGCGCAGCAGGAGAGCAGCAGGAGAGCAGGCGTACCCGAAGGGGGGCAGCAGCATGCAAGTGGATGGCTGCGGTCAGCCAGAGAGTCGTGTGTGAGGCAGAGGGGATGGTGATGAATGAAATGGCGGGTGAGAGGGCAGAGTGCAAGGGAGTGGTGGGCAAGGGGAATGTGGGCCAAGGAATGGAGAGCAAGGGGATGGAAGGCAAGGGGATGGAAGGCAAGGGGATGGGGAAAGGGGGAGTCGTGCAGGGGGATAAGGCTATAGCTACAGCTGGTGGCGAGGATTTTCATGCTCCAGCCCTCTCTACTGTCACATCTACCACTAGCACAGCTGATTCTGTCATCGCTGTGAAGCCAGCCCCTGCTGTCAGCCCCTTTGCTGCTGGCGCTCTTCCCCCTGCAGCCACCACTGCTGCAGCTGGATGTTTGGAGACATCTTCCGCTCCAGGCGTCACAGGTGCTTCCACCCATGCTTCGCACCACCACCACCCCTACCACCATCACCACCATCACCCCTACCAGCAGCAGCACCACCAGAAGCAGCAATCACAGGCTGCCCATGCCGCGGGCGACATGGGGCATGCTGTTCTCTTCCAAGGCCGCCTCGTTCCCACGAGGCGTTATGCTGCCCTGCACCAGTGCGCGCAAGCAGGGGGGCGGTGCGGCGAGGCCCAAGGCAAGCAGGCATGCATGCCCCATCCGCCAGCAGCAGGCAGGGGGCTGGCTGGCTGGCCTTCCTCCTGGGGATGCAGGGTGTGCATGTTTAGCAGCACGCTTGTAGCAGTGAAAGGAGTGACTTTCGAGTCGACTCAAAAGTCGCCTCCAGGAGCTGCAGGGTGTGCGCGTTTAGCTACACGCTTGTAGCTGTGAATGGGTGCTGTTGAGGTTTCCCATCGCCAGCAACGACTCATTCCTGCCAGATGCTCTTGCTGACCTCTAGCTGTTCAGTTTGGGCTTCCAGTGGACGGGAGGCAGTGGGGTGCAGTCACGTGGGTGCGTGACTTTTGAGGCGCCTCAAATGGCAGTGGGTTGCAGTCAATGTGGTGAACCAACCAGTCATGGGGTGCACACACACACACACACACATGACGCAATTGTGACGATGAACCAAAAAGCCTGACGCATTTCCAGGCTGCTGCGATTTTGTCTCCAGCTTCTGGTGAGCCCACCAGAGCTGCCAATTTTGACTCTTAGATTGTTACGAATAGTAACATTTGATATTACTGTGCACTCCTCACCGCAGCAAAGAGAAGCACGCAGTAACGAGAATGAACGCGAAGCGTCAGACGGTTGGAATTGACTCGAAGCGTCAGACAGTTGGGACGCATCTGGACCGTCGGAGCAGACGGCATCGGGCAGCGGCAGGCAAGGTGGTTTTGGCGGGAACAGTTACGAAACTGTACGCGCCGCACGGTTGGGAATGCATTTGAATAAGGGAATGTACCCCTTAGAGTACATGACTAGTTAGGTCTTTTCGTATTCCATTGTACTCTTATTTATATCACCTTGTTTGCATGTTTTATTCATCTCAAAGCATTTTACATTCACTCTGCTATTGAGGTCAAGGGCCCACCAAACCATCTCACTGCGTGCGAACCTTCCCGGGTAGATCCTGGGCTACGATCAACTTCTGATCGCAGCATGGTATCAGAGCGGCTCGGGAATCCTTCGCACTGCCACTCCCGAAAATTGCGACATTCGGAAAGTGGCGTCCGGCACACGCTCACGAGTGAAGATGGCCGGAGGATCTGGTGGTCAGACTAATCTGACGGCTGAAGCGCAACCCAACCCGGCTGCGACAAGCGAGAACACGACGACAATCAACTCCGAAGTTCTCGCACAACTTCTTCAGCGACTCACCAGCTTGGAGCAAGGGCTCCAAACATTGCAGAATGGCGATGCGGGAACATCCTCGCAACCCTCTCAACCGGCCCCGACTGGCCAGAACGCCACCCCGCAAACTTTCTCCCTCGACACCAATGGCTCAACCCCCAAGGCTCCCCGTCCCAGTGAAGAGGCAATTCTCTCCGCTCAATCAAGGTTTCTCAGCATATCAAAAATAAAGACAAGTACCTGTTTTGACGGCAGAGACTTTTACACCTGGAGCTTCGAGCTGGAGCTCCTGCTTCAGAACGCCCAGATCTTCCACTATTTCGACGGGAGCTACGCGGAGCCTGCTGAGGACACCGACGACGCCAAGGCGCGGTATTACAACGAGTCGCTGATGGCGTACGGGGTGCTCCTGCGGAATATGTCGGCGGCGGAGCAGCTCAACATTCGTTCATACAAAACCACAGCTGCTCCAGCCCTTAACGCCTGGCGGCACCTGACAGGAGTCTACCAGCCCAAGGACTCTGTCTCTTCGAGCCGACTACTCCAGGAACTCCTGGAAACTAAGATGACCGCAGGGGAGAAGGTCAACAACTACCTTAACCGCTATCAGAGCCTTCGCGATCAAATCGTGAAGTTGGGAAGCACGATTTCAGAAGAAATCTTCGTCAACATCGTGCTTCAAGGGCTCGGCCCAGAGTGGCGGCCCTGCAAGGCGCTTCTCCGACAGCAGGGGGTCATCTCGGAGGCCGCCCTTTGCGCCGCCCTTCTCGTCGAACAAAGGGATATGGACCAGCAGCGACCAGCGCCGCGACGAGAACGCGAACGGCTCGCCTTCTACGCCGACAACACCGAAGAGCGAAAGCCACGGCGCCTCTACTGCAAGATCTGCAGAAATTTCGGGCATCTGGCGGATCGATGCAAGAACCGATCTCGCCCTCGCCAGACCAATCCGAGCACCTGGTCCGGCCGTCAAGACGCACGAGGCGACGTGCGTCCAGCCCAAGGGTATCAGCCCCCTCTCGCGCGCAACCTGAACCCAGCGGTTCAGCATCAGCAGCAGCAGCCGTCCTCGACTGCCCCAGTTCGCAACGTCATGAGCAGCATGGCCATGACAGGCGAGTCGCGTCGTCGCCGCGTTCGCTCACCGTCACCTGAGCCGGCACCGCACCCAATTGGCGCGTTCACCAACAACAACCCGTTTAGTCCGCGCCGCGACTTCACCGACGACGACGACCAGGACTGGAATCTTCCAGTCCCGCTGCTTGAAAGTCCCCCGCACGTACCTGATATGCGGGTGGCGCCACTCGATTGGCTCACGCGCGAACAATTTTTGAAGTTCGACACTCCGCACATCGTCACGCCGCGATTGGCGCTGCTCGCACGTGACGACAACAAGCGCTACAACACCTGGTACCTGGACAGCTGCTGCGGCCAGCATATGGTGGGCTCCGAGCGTTACATATCCAACGCCGTCGCCACCCCTGCCGTCACTTACGTCACTGTGGCGAACAACACGCGCCTGCGCGCAAGCGCGCAAGGCATCGTCGTGCTCAAGGCACGCGGGAGCCGCACGCACATCACGCTCAACGATGTGCTGATCGTCCAGAACCTGCGCTTCAACCTTCTGTCCGCCGCACAGCTCATGGATTGCGGCGTCGACCTCAGCACGGACCGCGAAACGCGAGATATCCTGCTGCACTACGAAGCGCGCAACTTCCTCCGCAGGCAGATCGGACGAGCACACTCCGAAAATGGAGTGTACGTCCTGGATTTCGACATCCCCGACTGCAGCGGCGACTCGCACGAGCTGATTGACCTCGTGCCACTACGCTTCGAGCACATCCACCGCAGGGACTGGAAGCACCCTGACGGCAGGCCGTGGGTGCCGCATCATCCTCACCCACGCGAAACGGCGTTACACAACCCCGACCCCGACGGCATATGCAGGGATTGCCACACGCCGACGACCTCAACAAGCGCGATTGCGGGCCGCGGACTCGCCGCCATCGCTGAAGCAGAGCGCCACGCGCCACCAGAAGAAGGGATGTCGCAGCTCGAGGTCGAGGAGACTACTCGCCGCGTGTTCGGCACCGACCAAAGCCCCCACGCTGGACCTCCCTCCCAGCGGCTCGACAACATCCTGCGCGGACAACGCCGCGGAAGCTTGGACTCACGAGGAGTTCCGTGCCCCTACACTCTCGAGGAATTCCAAAAGATGTACCCTCATCGGCTCGACCCCTCGGCGAAACTCACCGTGGAGCAAGAGGAAGAACTGGCGCGCCGCGAAGCCGAGGAGCTTCGCCAGCAAAGCCTCGCGGAAGCACGCGGGACCTTCGCTTGCGCCGCCTGGGGAGCCGAGGAGGAAGAAAGTGCCTCCAATGAAGGGGGGTGGGGAAGCGCTGGAGGATGGGGAACCAGTGATACTGGCGGATGGGGCGACACCGGCGGAACCTGGGCCAACGCGAGCGGCGGATGGGGCGCCGTACCTACCGCCGCAGACAGCGGCTGGGGCACTTCCCGCGAAGAACGAAGGGGGGAAGAGGACGAAGCTGAGGAAACCGAAGCAGCACCTGCAGTCGTTCCTCTCGGTCGTCCCCCGCGCCACATCCCGCTCGCACCACCTCCTGCAGACATTCCCCCGCATCGCGACCCGTGGGACACCATCATCTGGGGCAACGAGCCGTCAACCCCGCGTCGCACCGTCTACGGACCTGCCCCTGAGCCACGCGAGCCTACTCTCGTCCCTGGAACCATCCCTGGGACTAACATCCCGCTCTCTGAAATTCGCGACAGAGAGTTCTTGGCACTGATGCTGACTACCGCGGCAGAAGAAGAAGAAGCAGAGGAAGTAGCAGCGGAACCTGCTCCCGCACCTGACGAAGACCCTGAGGAAGCGCGCGCGCGCTATATGCGCACCTCCGGCTTTCGCGCTGACGATGCACTCTGGCACCAGCGCCTCGGACATCCTTCCCGCGCGACGCTGAAAAACTGCATCGACGCTGGCGTCTTCGCTCCTGGCGCACTCCTGCGCCCTGATGGCTCCGAAGTGAGCGGCGCGACACATCCGCGCAACTGCACCGTCTGCCCCAAGCTGCGTTGAGCCACCAACCGTTCCCGCTACTCGAACCTGGGACCAACCGCTACCCCAAGCTGCACAAGGTGTACAGCGATTTCCTGAACGTGGGGCATTGCGGAGTCGAGGACGAGCTATACACTCTTACCTTCATCGACGCTGGAACACGCTACGTGTGGGTCGTGAATGTGGAGTCGCGCGACAGAGCCTACGAGGTATTTCGCCTCTGGCTGCCGCACGCGGAGCGGCAATCTGGGAAGAAGCTCAAGATTTGGCAGTCCGACGGCGCAGCAGAATTCAGGAGCAACCAGATGCAGACATTCCTGGCGCAAAAGGGGGTCGAGCACCACATCTCCCTTCCCTACGCGCACCAGCAGCAGGGCGTAGCTGAGCGGACGAACCGCACGCTGATGACGAAGGTGCGCGCGCTGATGAAGCAGTCAAAGCTGCCGCCGATCTACTGGACCTACGCGATGCACCACGCCGTACGGGTGCACAACCTCCTTTCAACCACCGCGATTACCGGCAATCTGTCCCCGCACGTCAAGTGGACAGGAACCAAGGGAGATACCTCCATGCTCCGCGTATGGGGATGCATGGTCCAATACCGCCCGCCGACATCAACCATCGGCAAATTTGCCAGCCGCGCGCGCTGGGGAATTCACCTCGGCATCAGTCACGAATACAAGGCGTGGATCATTCTGGATCTCCTCAGCCAGAAGACCGCCCATGCTCGCGACGTAATCTTCTACGAGCGTCTCTTCCTCGACCAGTTCCGCCGCGACGAGGAAACGAACGCGAATCGCGTCTACGCCAACAATGGCCACAGCTACGCAACGCCTGAAGACGAAGCCGCTGCAGCAATCTTGGAGCAGGACACAAGGGGGGAATTCGCGTGGGAGGATCGGCGCAGCAGCGACGACGACGACGACGACGATTCCTCGGGAGGAGGAATTGGCGGAGCAGGCGGAAGCGGAACGAGAGGAAGCGGCGGAGGCGCAGCACCACCTGAACCTGAAAGCGACGACGATGACGTGCAGGAAGTCATCCCGCAACGTCGCCACGACAGCACCGTCTCGGGGCTGCAGCTGCTCGGACTCCACGCTGCAACCTCGAAAGCGCCGCGCATCATCGAGCCCCGAAACCCGCGGGAAGCTCTTTCTGGACCACACAGCAAGGAGTGGCGCGAGGCGATGGACGCGGAAATCAAGGCACTAGAGTCACGCGACACCTGGGTGCTCGTCGACCGCGCAGCAATCAAGGGCGCAAGGATCCTCTCGGGGAAGTGGGTCTTCCGCGTGAAGACCGCGGCGGATGGAACGATCGAGCGCTTCAAGGCGCGCTGGGTGGTTCGCGGCTATGACCAGAGGCATGGGATCGACTTCGACCAGACATTTGCCCCAGTCAGCCGCCACACCTCCGTCCGCATCCTGCTCGCCATCGCAGCTGCAAGGCACCTGCCACTCCGTCAAATCGACGTGAAGAACGCGTTCCTGTACGCGTTAGTAGATGCCGTGATCTACGTGGAGCAGCCACACACCTACGGCGAAGGAGACACGCGCGTGTGTCAGCTGCGGAAGTCACTCTACGGCATCAAGCAGGCAACGAGGCTGTGGCAGCAGTACCTGCACAACATCCTGCTTGAAATCGGGTTCAAGCAGATGCCGCACGACCCAGGGATGTACCGCCGCGACTTCCGCGGCGAATACATTCTCCTCACGGTATAAGTCGACGACTTGCTATACACAGGCTCAAACAACGAGCTTCTCGAGCAGTTCGAGAAGGCCTTGGCGGGGCGCGTCGACATCACGTGCAACTACGAGGTGAAGCAGTTCCTAGGCCTCAACATCTCCTACGCACCTGAGGCCATTCACCTCTCAGCGGCTAAGTACGCAGAGGAGTTAGGGAAGCGGTTCAACATTTCACCGGCACCCCTTTCAACTCCCTACCGAACCCCTGGACCGAACCACAAACCTGACAACAAAGCCCTATCCCCTGCTGGGATCCAGACTTACCAGCAGCAGTTGGGATGCCTCCTCTTCGCCTCTGTCACCTGCAGGCCAGATCTCTCGTACATCGCAAGTCAGCTTGCGCAGTACTCACGCAAACCAACGGCTGAGAATCATCTGGACCTGCAGCGCGCTCTTCAATTCTTCGTCTCAACGCCCAAGATTGGGCTGTGCTACTCAACTGCACCAACTCCATCCTTCAACCTCGTAGGCTACGTGGACGCCGATCACGCAGCAGACCCTGATAATCGACGGTCCAGGACCGGCTTCCTGTTCCGACTCGAGCCATCGGGACCAATCTCCTGGAATTCGCAGAAGCAGGAGTTGGTTGCCCTGTCATCAGCCGAAGCGGAATTCATCGCAGCAACCGCAGCAGTTCGCGAAGGCCTCTACCTACAGGAACTCCTGCAAGAAGCGAAAATTCCGACTTCGCCGACCTTCCGCCTTCACTGCGACAACCAGAGCGCGATCCGTATCGCGAACAAACCTGGTTTCGTCAACCGCACCAAGCACATTGCGCTGCGGTATTTCTTTGTGAAGGATGAGGTGGACAAGGGCAAGGTCAACTTGACCTACTGCCCGACCGGTGACATGGCAGCAGACTTCCTCACGAAGCGACTGCCACGCCAGCAGTATCAACACTGCTCCGAACTCAGCGGCGTGGTCAAGCAGGTCAAGTCAAGCTACGGCCAGGAGTGAAGGGGGGTGTTACGAATAGTAACATTTGATATTACTGTGCACTCCTCACCGCAGCAAAGAGAAGCACGCAGTAACGAGAATGAACGCGAAGCGTCAGACGGTTGGAATTGACTCGAAGCGTCAGACAGTTGGGACGCATCTGGACCGTCGGACGGCATCGGGCAGCGGCAGGCAAGGTGGTTTTGGCGGGAACAGTTACGAAACTGTACGCGCCGCACGGTTGGGAATGCATTTGAATAAGGGAATGTACCCCTTAGAGTACATGACTAGTTAGGTCTTTTCGTATTCCATTGTACTCTTATTTATATCACCTTGTTTGCATGTTTTATTCATCTCAAAGCATTTTACATTCACTCTGCTATTGAGGTCAAGGGCCTACCAAACCATCTCACTGCGTGCGAACCTTCCCGGGTAGATCCTGGGCTACGATCAACTTCTGATCGTAGCATAGATTTCCTCTAGGATTTGGCAAGGTTTTTCAGTTGAGAGCTTGTATGGTATCTATGTTTTGATAAAAGATTTAGCACTCTTGGTCTAGGAAGGTCTGGTACACAAAGCCAGGTAATTGACAAACTAGTAAACAAAAGAAGTTTAAGCCCCTGCTTGCTTACACCAGGTACCATATCATCATTGAACAAGTGGGACTTGCGCTGCACATATTTTCAAGAACACGTAGTGCTTCCAAGAACGCGTTTTTGGAAAGTCCAGCCATAGAAAACATCATACTGTACTAAATGACACCAGGAGTGAGATACCTGGCTGGTTATCACTGGGAGGATCAAGGGCTCTTTGCTTTGCAAAATAGTGTGCAACATGGTAACCATGTACCGTACAGGTGTAGAAACGTACCACACAATAAAAATAGCCTGTCATTCGTCGACCTACCGTAGCACTACTCTCAACTTCCTACCACGACAATGCATCCAACGGCCAGCTGCTGCTGAAGTCACACACTGCCTTCCAAGCTGGTCATAACCAGCTCTAGCAACCACAGCTGCTGCTGCCACTGCTTCCCTTTTGGCGCAGCTCACATCAACCCAACCCACCGTGCCAACTGCTGCTAAAGTCACGCCCTGCCTGCCTTCCAAGCTGGTCATAACCAGCTCTAGCAACCACAGCAGGGCCTATTTTTCAAGGGTAAAACACACTGATTACACTTACCAGCGGCCAGTTTTTTAGGATTACCCTGATTTTGGCAGCCTGTTTTGTCTGTTACCCTTTCCGCAAAAGTGTAGACTTAGAGATTATGCTGATTTTGCAAGGGTGCCTTGACTTTTAGCCTTGCCAGACAGGGTGCAAAACAAAACGAACTGAATCAAGAAATGACAAGCCGCAAAAATCTCTCAATTTAGTCGCGCCTCCCATCCCTACTTCCCACACTTCCCTCGCCTCTCCCTCATCCAACCCCCTTCCCCCGACGCTCGAAGTCCGGGTCCCCTTCGCTTCCAGCCTCACTCCCCCCGCGTCCTTCACATCTCCCACCCCCTATTCCCCCATTTCACTCCCTCCCTGCCAGCTACACTCCGACACTTCTATCACCCACGTTGTCTAAAGCAAGTTCTCGCTGCAAGCCAACTAGTCGAATACCGTATAAGGTTTGTGAAAAAACAGAAAGGAAGATTTACCCTTACACAAGAAGGGTGTTATTTCACTGTGCTCATATTACCCTGATTTTGACAGGCTAATTTTTTTTCCATCCTGACAGACAGGGTGACGTCAGCAAGGCACCCTGATTAGTAAGAGAGCACTAAAACCAAATTTGGGCCCTGAACCACAGCTGCTGCCACTGCTCCTGTTCTGGCACCGCTCCGCTCACATCAACCCACCCACCCAGCCTAGCAACCAACCAACCTCCCTTCCCGAACCACTACTCCGCCGCGCCACTCTTCTTGGTCCGGAAGTTTTGCCGGAGCTCGCTGAACTTCTTGAAGCACTGCGCCTTGCTCTTGCCGGGCACGGCTGCTGCTATGCGGTCCCACCTGCCAGGATTAGAGCAAATGTGGGGCATTAGGGGCATGAGGGGCATGAGGGGCAGATAAGGTGAAGCGAAAAGATGTCCATCAGAGCTGCAGCCTGGCTCACTTGTGCCACATGTGGAGCTCACATGTAGGCATCCAGCCTTTACAATACAATGGGTATGCCAACATGAGAGTGAGCTCATTCGTTGATGCTGTTGGGATGCAATTCCGCGCATGGAAAAGGCGTGGATGATGGTGGGAGGGCGATGGCAGGGATACCGTAAGCCGGAACGGATGGAGTGACAGGATGTGCATTGCAAGGCAACTCTCTCAGGAGGCAAGCCAGCTCTCACCTCTTATCAGTGTCCTTGGGGAAGGCTTTAAGTGCCTTCACCAGCGCCACCTCTTGTGCCTCGCCCCACACATCCACTGCCCCTTCTGCCCCAGCAGATGCACCTGCACCAGCAGAACCTGCCCCGGCTGAACCTGCCCCGGCAGCCACGCCATTTGCAGCACGTGCAGACTCCCCTTCCTGTGCGCCCTTTGCCCCGGAACTCGCTCCTTTGCCTGCCGCCCCCACTCCATTCGCCACTGGCGCCGCTGCTGCTGCTACCGGTGCTGCTGCTGCTGTTGCCCCTGCTTGTTTCGCTCCTGTCTTTGCTGATCCTGCTGCTGCTGGTGTTGCTCCTGCTGCTCCTGCTGCTTTGGCAGGTGAATTTGACGAGGCGGGAACTGCAGGAGCAGCAGCACCAGCGGCAGCAGCGGGAGCGCCAGCAGTAGAAGCGGCAGCAGCAGCATCAAGGTCTTCACGTGTGGAGAGAGGCGAGGCGATATCCTTGGGGTACTTGCGACGCTGCTTGGGGAGGCGGGGGTTGGGGGTGGGTGGAGTGGAGTGGGGTGATTATGGAGACGTATCAAGAAGGTGGAATGCAGTGGAGTGGAGTGGAGTGGGGTGGAGTGGAGTGACTGTTGGTTGGTCCCAACCCAACCCAGTCCCTGAACCTCAATCCGTGAACCCTTAGCTTCCCCCACCAACCAACCTGTCGAACGCCTTCCTGTAATCTTTCTTCTGCAGCAGCACCGTCTTCGCCACCCGCACCACCTCCTCTCTGCCCCCACCCATACAGCGGCCACCCAAACTGAAACCAATGAATCCCGAATCATCACAATCTCAAAGTCACAGCCCTTTAAACCCCACCCACCTGCAGGAAGCTGTCAAACGCCTTGCTGTCATCCGGCTTCTGCAGCAGAACCGTCTTCGTCGCCCGCACCACCTCCTCCCTGCCCTATCCATTAAACCCAAAACCTGAACCCAAAACCTGAACCCAAAACCTGAACCAAAAACCTGAGCCTTAAACCCGAACGCCCCACCCACCTGCAGGAAGCTGTCAAACGCCTTGCTGTCGTCTGGCTTCTGCAGCAGCACCGACTTGGTGGCCCGCACCGCCTCCTCTCTGCCCCACTTGTAGTTCAACCCACAAAACCGCAAACCCCAACCCAGACCCGCAACCTTCAACCCTTAAAACCCACCCACCTGCAGGAAGCTGTCAAACGCCTTGCTGTCGTCTGGTTTCTGCAGCAGCACTGTCTTAGTCGCCCGCACCACCTCCTCTGCCGACCGCCCCGTACCCAGATATGCCCCTATCACCTCCCACCGCTGCCCGGTCCCTTTAGGAAACTTTGTCACGGCCTTTCGCAGCAGCTCTATCTCCTCTCGAGTCCACGGCTTCCCACTCCCCCCTGCCGCCCGCCGCGCCTCTCTCTCCCTCTCCGCCTCTGCCTCTCGCTCCGCTGCTGCCGCCGCCGCCGCCGCTGCAGCAGCTTCCGAGAGAACCACGGGGATCTGCTGGTACTCGAACGCTGGGCTGTGCCCGTCCCACCGGTTGACTTTCAGAGCGGTGGAGAACAGTCGGAGGGTTTGCCGCTTCACTGCTGCAGCGTCAGCAGCAGCAGAACCAGCAGTAGCTGATAGGGACTCTAGCTTGTCACAGAGAGCTCGCAGCTTCTCTAATTCCAACCCCTGCCCTAGACTCTCCAGTTCCTCTTCTGTAATCGGCGTCTCCCACTCCTCTCCCTTCTGCTCTTGCTGCTGCTGTTTTTTTTGCTTGCTGGTTACCGCAGGCGCGGATTCAAGGCAATCCGTTGTCGCTGCTCGCAGCCTGGCCCGCTCTTTCCTCGCAGCCTTCTTGTCCTTCTCCCTCTGCTTCTTCACCACTGCCGCCTCTTCCGCCGCCCGTTTCTCCTCCTCCTCCTTTCTCCTCCTCTCCTCCTCCACCTTCCTCTTCCCCTCATCTTCCTTCGCTTGCCTCTCCCGCTGCTTCTCCTCCTTCTTCCGCTGCTTAGCCATTCTCTCCTCCTCCTTCCTCCTCAGAATCCTCGGATCCTGCTTATAAGCATTCTCCGCTAACTGTCTAATCCTCGCGCTTTCTTCCTTCTTCGCCTTCTCCCTAAGCTTCGCATTCTGCCTTTCCATCCACCTCCTATGCTCCCGATTCTCAGCACTCTCCACGTCATAATCATCCTCGTTAGGAAACTCTCTCCAGCTCTTAAACGCCCACCAGAAATCATAAAACCTATCCACCTCCGCAATCGGCGTGTTCTCGTCCCCTAAACCCGGAACCTCCGTCGGACTGATCACCGACCACTTGGCATTCCTCTGGAAAGCGGGCCCGAAAACCTTAAAGAAATTCTCCGGAGAGCAATCACCCGGAATGTCATCGTCAAATTCGTCTGTGGAGTCATACACTCGGCGCTTGGCAGGGTCTGAGAGGACCTCGTAGGCCAGCTGAATGGCCTTGAACTTAGTCTCGATCTCTTCCTTTTTGGCTGCTCTCGCCTCGTCGGTTTGCTCCTCCAGCAGCATTGCGGCTTGTTTGTCCGGGTGGAAGCGCAGAGCGGCGTCCCTGGTTTGGTGCGGTTGGGTGCGGTGGGGTGGGATGTGGGGGGGGTGGGATGGGGTGAGAAGCGGTGAGAAGGAATGACAAGGGATTGAAACGAGGCGACCTCATAGGCCAGTTAGATGGCCTTGAACTTGGTCTCGATCCCTTCTTTTTAAACTGCTCTCGCCTCGTCCGTTTGCTCCTCCAACAGCATTGCGGCTTGTTTGTCCGGGTGGAAGCGCAGAGCCGCATCTCTGTATGGCCGATGGGTGGGGCGGGGTGGGGTGCGGTGCGGTGAGAAGTGGTGAGAAGGAATGACGGGGGATCGGTCAGAAGCTCAACCGTGCAGCACTGAAGGTTAAGGGATTACGAGATTTGGGGTTAAGGGCTTGCGCGGTTTAGGGTTACGGGGTTGCGGGGTTTCAGGGTTCGGGGTAAAAGAGGAAAGAAGGAGGAACAGAGAATGTTAGGGAGTGCGGCGATTGATCTAAAACGAGGCGAACCGGAGCACAGAGTCTTCGGGGGGAAAGGAGGAAAAAAGGGGGGGGGGAGGGGGGAGGGAGAGCCAGGTAGAACAATTAAGGATTCGACAAAGATGAGGACAGGGAAAAGAAGGGGGAAAAAAACTGGGATTCTTGCGATCTTTATCAGTAACCCTACATCTGCATTTCATCGACCCTTATCCACATTCATAAACGCAATCTCAAACTCGTGTGTTTCACGGCTCTCACCTCTACGCTCCCCCAAACGGACACTCCTCCTCGAGGCTCGCTCCCCCTACCCCCTCGCTGTCCCATCGACGGGCAACGAGCCGCCCCTTCAGAGCTCACACTTCCCACCTCTCGTAGTCTTAGCTTCTGCGCTTTCTGTGGAGCCTTTATACTGCAGTTGCTGCAGGAGAAAGATGCAGATGCTGCGGCATCTCGCCCTGCTGAGATCTCACAAGCAACCCTGTGATTCCCCCGCCTGATCCTTTCTCGCTAGAGGCCCTCAGAACCCCAAACTCAAGCGACGCGGACTAAGTTGTTTCGCGTATTTCTGCGCGCGCCCTCGATCTTACATGTATTTTCTCTCACACACGCTCTCTTGCTCTCACCTGTTCACCTCTCCGCGCTCTCATCCACACGTTTCCGTGCGCGCATTCACCAGTACGCCTTATTGAATTGCTACTCAATCGCGAGATCCCGCAGGCGCGCCGAGCCCAGCAGCGCGTACTGAGACGTTCCGCATCCTACTGCTCGTTCCTTAGACCGTATAGTATTTCGCAAAGCAACCTTTTTTAGCTCGCACTCACCGGTACGCCTTCTTGAGCTGGTCCTCCGTCGCGAGGTGTCGCAGGTGCGCCATGCCCAGAAGCGCGTAGTGATCCTGCTCCTGCTTCTCCGCGTCCTTCCCATCCTTCCCCTTCTTCTTCTTCCGCGAACTTTCCCACGCAGACGAATCGACTGAATCCTTCACCTTCTCGCCCTTCCCCTCGTCCTCTTCCTCCGCATCTTCCTCCCCTGGCGCGTGGAAACCTGCCAGACGTTTCGCAGCTTCGTGGAAGGAGAGCCCCGCTGGCTCGTATCGAGTGTACTTATAAAGAGGCGCTGGGCTACTCACTACGAGCGGATCGCCGCCGGGCGGCAGGTCGTGCGGGTGGTAGGTGATTAAAAGGCGTGTCGTTGTAACGGAGACCGCGGCGGCTGTTGCGCCGCTGGCGCGTGTAGGTGGGGGCATGGTGACGATCGGATCAGGATCGAACCTCGAGGACCAATCTGCGAAGATCGATTCCTAGGCCGAAATCGGAAAAAAAATACAACAAAAAACGACGAAATCGATATCGGCCCGCAAGAAAGATAAGACTCGTGCGACGCGCCCGCTGACGCGTGCCGGTTAGTGTGGGTGGCGGATCAAAGGCCACGATTCGAATAGCGGGCTGATCGGCAGCAAGAAGAAAGGAGAAACAGAGATGGGAGGGACGAACTGCAAGTGTTAGAGTTGATAAAGAGTTGGGGCACGTTTAGAACCACAATAGTGGGGGCAAGTGTCTAGCTGCGAAGCGCTAATCCCCAGCTGAGGTTTTGGTGGGAGGCTGAGGAAGAGGGTTGAGGTTGAGGGGTTGTGTTTGTGGGAGTGAGCGGCTGAGAGTTTCCTGGCCCTTGGTTTTGCCGAGCCGACGCCTGATGATAGGCTGTTCGGATTGTCACCTGAATGAGCTGGACAAAGAAATGGATCAGTGGCTTGTAGCCTCGACAATCAAACAATCAAACTAGTGTACTTCGCTTGGAGTTGAACCACGATCCAGCCTTCAGCTGTTTTCTACAATCGAGTACAGGTCCCGGTACCATCCGCTTGGTTGCGTCGCGAGGGTTACACTTTCGCCAAAAAATCCAAAAAGTTCAAATTTCCAGGTTCAAAGAGGAAGAGCGGGAATGGGGAGGGTCCAGTCACCAGTAAAGAGGAAGATGATTCCCTTCCCTCCCCTACCATAAACGGATCTTGGAAACTAGTCCCTGCCCTGTGGTCCAGGTGCTTCAGTCGGGCCTGACCAGTAAAGGTCTTGCTAGTCGTAGTTCGGGCCGGCGACTTAGTCCGACGCGTTGGTGCCGACTCGATTCTAGTTTTAAGGAGTTGCGAAAAGGTAGACTCGAAGGAAGACATTTGAGCTCGATGTTTTGGTGTATTGGTGGTTTCCAGCTACTAGTTGTGAGATTCGGATTGCCTGGATTTCCTGGCCGAGCGAACCGATGATCAATTTGCCTAAAATTCGCACCGCGTGGTCCAAAGTTCGCGTCCGTTCGCAATCGGCAGCCTAGAATTAATGTCGCGTAGCGATCGCGTTGCGATCAGTCAACAGCAATTTCGGGATCTCGGCGCCAAGTAACCGTCAACAAGTGGGTAAATTCAGAAATTAAACCCTGTCCCGGTCAGACCTAAACACAACCAGCAAGTAACGGTCACCTGCAGCCATGGAGACTCGGATCTTCGGCATTCAGGACGCATGGCGGGAATTTACTGTTCCTTCCGCGACGCGAACTACTCCGACTTCAAACTCAGCCCAAAGCCCTCGCTTAGCATTGCACCCCGACGCGCTGACGTGTCTTGGCGGGGGGTCGGTGCTTCAGACTAGGGGAGCAGACTCCGTTCAACCCAATCAGCGCTTGCTGACCTGGCAGATCCGAACCGAAATCCGCCAATCTCACTCCGTCCTTGTTTTGAAAGAGCTCTTTCCAAATTCGTCCTTCCCCGCATCCAAGCCCGCTCCGCTCGTTACAGGAACATCCGCGGCTGCTGTCGCTCGGCAGTACTCTCAACGGCAGGGATCGCACGAGGTGCACCTACGGTTCCCCGCGCCCCTTCTCCCTCTCGCAGCCTTTGTCGTCGAGCGTAACCCCGAGATCGCCGACGACGGGGATTTTAGCGAGGATGCTTATAACGAGGATGAAGACGATGAGGAGGATGGCGAGGGGTTCGAATCGGGATTTTCTCGCGCGTCGCTGTACCTGCTGTCCTCGGATGGCGTGATCTACTCCGTAGACCTAGGGTTTGGGGGGCTTGACAGCAACAGTAGCGCATGGAACGACGCAAGCGGCTTAGGGTTTCGCCTGAACGGTGCGTCCAGGTTCGACACCAGGCCTGGCGGTGGTACGGGAACAAAACCCTCCGAACCTTCCCTCCTCGGTAACTTCTCCCTCAGCTGTTTGCGGTCGTTTCAGCTCCCGCCGAACCTCGTATCCAGGCTCGGTAGCGGTGTGACATCACTAGCAGCCGGTCTGGACACGGTTTGTCTCGGCGGAGGTTCAGGTACTGTTCTCGCAATTCCGTTCCGCAAACTCGCCAACCCTGTTGTGCCTGTAACGGGTGGCGCTATAAGGAGGGAAGCGTCTGGCGGAGCAGGGGTGGCGGAGTTGCGGGAAGGCGAGGGGGCAATGGCGCGCCTGTGGGGGATGGTAGGCGCAAGCAGAGGCGCGTCTATCGCGCTTGTACGGTCCATTCAGCTGCTGGCACGTGGCGGGCAGGGGTTGGCTGCGGTTGCGCACGCAGATGGCGTGGTAAGGGTGTGGGATGTTTCGAGGAAGGTCCGCGTGGCGACGGTGACGGTGGCTGCGGAGTGGGGACCGGGCGGAGCAGCGGCTGCTGCGGGCGCGGGACAGGCAGGGGGGATTTGTGGCGGTGAGTTACGTGCGAGTTTATAGCTTTGAACCGCCCTTGCTTGTGCCAAGTGCTTGCTTGTATCTGACTGTCTCTCCCTCCCACTCTCGTTCTCATCTTTTCACCCTCCATTCCCCCACTCTGAACCCGTTTATCCCTTCACGATTCCCTCTTTCGCTCTCCCCCTCCCCCTTATCTCCCCCGCCCCCACCCTTTTCCCCATCTCCCCCTTCCCCCCTTCCCCCTTCTTCTCCCCTCCCCCCTCCAGGCGCATGGGCCGTGCAGCAGATCCTTCTGCGCTCTGCGCCTGGCGCCACTCGCTCTGCCACCTCCGCCACCACCACCAGCGCAGCTGCCGCCACCCACTCTCTGCTAGTCATCACCACCTGGTGCCCCCAACAGCAGCAGCAGCAGCACGCGGAACTGGCTTCCCTCCCTGCGGGTCTCATCACCATTCACTCCCTCCGCCTCCGCGTCCCCACTGATCCCGCCCGCGCCTCCTCTTCCGCGTCCGCCTCCGCCTCGCTCCGCCTGGCCGCCTGGAGCGCGCTGCCCTGCGCGCCCACGGCGCGCAGCTGTGACTATGGCGCGTGGGACGGTGACAGTAGAGGGGAAAGGGGCGAGAGGGGGATGGGGGCGGGCGGGGCGAGGCCAGCAGCTGGGGAGCAGGGGGAGGATGAGCGCGAGCAGCAGGTGGGGAAACGGGCGGTGGATGAGGGGGAAGGCGGGGGTGAGGGGCTGTGGATTAGAGACGTTCGCGTGCTGTCCGCTGCCGGTGGTGGTGGTGCGGGGCGGAGGGGAAGACGGGGCGGAGAAGGGCCGGGGGGTGGGAAAGAGGTGGACGTGTGGCTGCTGCTGCAGGAGGGGCGTGCTCGTGAAGGTACAGGCACAGGCACAAGCGCAGGAACAGTCCCATCAGCTGCATCAGCGAAGCACCACACGGTCTGCCTGCCTGTGCGCTCTGTGCCGCTCGCCAGCAATGCCACTGCCACTGCTGCACGAGATGCAACAGCAGCAGCGGCAGCAGCGGCATCTGCACAACAACGTCCTCCCCTTCCTCCGTCCCAGCTGTACGCACCAATCAGCGCCTGCCAGCTGGCGGAGCAGCAGCTATCAGCATCACTAGGCCTCTCAGACTCGTCTCTCCACCAGTTCTTCTCCCCCCCGCCTGTACCTGCCTCGTCAGCCAGTGGACCAGCAGGAGCAGCCGCTTCTGCACCTGCCACAGCCGCTACAGCCGTGGCAGCCAGTGCGTTGGCTGATATGGGCGACAGCAGCAGAGCGAGCTTGGTGGCAGCCTTGGGCCTCGTTCCCTTCCTCGAGCTCTCACCCATCCTCTGCGCCCCTCCCAGCGCATCCCCAGCAGGGGAAGGAGAGGGCAGCTCACTGACAGCAAGAGCAGGAACAGCAGTAGGAGCAGGAGGAGGAGGGGCAGGTGGTGCAGTGAATTGGAGCGCTGTGACTGAGTTTTGTGCCGATGCTCTCGTTGCTCGTCTGCTCTGCCCGTCCGCTCTGCTTGAGCCCGCGCTAGCCCATCTGCTTGCTTGGTTACAGCACCACCGCCGCCACTACCACCACCACCACCAGCACCAGCACCAGCAACAGGAACAGCAGTTTTTCCCATACGAGGGACAAAGAAGTGGAACGTTCGGATCATCCAACCCTGCAGAAGTGGCTGGGATGAGCCACGATGCGGTTCGGCAGACTCTCCTCTCCTACCTCTTGGACCGACGGCCGGATCTGCAGGTGCTGCCGAGCCTCCTGGGCAGCTCCGGGGGCGAGCCTGCCGATCTGGTTCGGCTGGTGGATCGGTGGGAGCACTTGGCTAAGCAGTACCTCCGAGCATGGACGGCTGTGAACGCCCCTGTAGGGCTGATTGCAACAGCCGGTTCAGGCCAAGGCTCGGGGGCAGGTTCGGGTGCCGGGGCTATTGGCGTGGTTCGGGGATGCACAGTGTCTCTGGTGCAAGCGCCTGACGTATCAATGCAGATGAACGAGTGGTGCAGTGCGGTACCTGCAGCAGCGCGCACAGCAGTGAGTGCAGCAGCAGGGCTGGCAGCACCAGTGTCTACAGCAGGAACGCCCACAGGAATGCCAACAGGAACCGCTACAGCAGGGTCTGCAGGTGCAGGTGCAGCATGTGGGGAGCGGGGCAGCTTGGAAGGCAGCCCGCCGTTCCTTTCGCCCACCGTTGTTCGTTCCATGGCCTCCTCAAGACTAGGTTCGGCTGGATCCGGTTCAGGCAGGTTGAATGTGGGCGGTCAAGGAATCCGGCAGCCAATGGAGGAGCGACAGCTGGCGGCGGTGTTGGGAGAGCTGGCCAGCTGTCTGGAGCTGATTCGCGGGCGAGTGGGCAGGCTTGTCATGCTGGCCCTTCCCGCGTGCCTCCTCTCGCCCTCCCTGCAGCCTGCTGATGCGTTTGCACACGTGGCAAAGTTTCTGGAGTTCGGGCAGCTGGCGCCGGGCAGCTCGGGCAGCGTGAACAGTTTGCGGTCGGCTGCCCGGGAGTTTGTTTCGCAGCAGAACACGGAGCAGAGGGTGTTTGCAGTGAAGCTTCAAGCTGCCCTGGGGAATTTGAGAGATGCAGCAGGAGGGAAGTGGGGGGGTGTACTCGAGGTAGTGGAGCTGCTTGTAACGAGTATGGATCTGGGTAGACTCCCAGAAGGTGCATCTGGCTGTGGGTCCCAAGGTGCAGCAGCAGCAGCAGTAGCAGCAGCGGAAGGGCAGAATGGGAGTGGGGAGATTGATGATCTACCAAGCAGCACCCTCCTCCCGCCCTCCCTCTTCTCCCCCTTAGAGCTCTCTCACGGCCTCACCCTCTTGCTAGGATCACACCTTCACCTCCTCCTCTCCCTCCTCCCTCTCCTCCACTTCCTCCACCTCTCCCGCTCCCCATTCCTCCTCTCCCCCTCCGACCGTTCCTTTCTCTCGCGCCGCCTGCTGCCCCGCACTCACTCCCTCCTCTCCTCCACTCTCCTCCTCCACTCTCTCTCTGACTCCTTTGCTGCTAGGAGCCCGGAAGATGATTTCTCAGTGGATCTCCTCTCCCTGCATATTGGCGGGAAAGGCGTAGCTGACGTGGACGGCGATGCTGACGTGGCTGTGGGGACCACGCGGGGGTCCACTGGGAGGTGGGTGCGGCAGGCAGGGGGAGCGGGAGGGAGTTTAGGGTTTGGCAGTGGGAGGAGGGAATGGGGGACAGGGGCAGGGGCAATGGCAGAAGGGGACTTGCTTGGAAGGTTCTGCAGGCGAGAGGAGCAGTTTCGATGGGCTAGGCGGACAGTTGTCGCTGTTTTATTGGACGGGGAGGGAGAGGAGGAGAAGGAAGGGGGAGAAGAAGGAGGCGCAGGAGGGGGTAGGGGCGGAGGCAGTGTTTGGGGGGGCAGGTGGAGGGGGTGGTGGTTGTACGGGAGTGAATCAGGACAAGGTAGCCCCTTGTCAGCTGATAGGGATTCTGACGGGGCTGAAAGCGAGGGAGAAGAAGGAGAAGGGGAGGAGTGTAGTGATGAGGAGATGGAAGGCGCGGAGGAGGGGGGCGGACTGGAAGGGAGGGGAGGAGGCAAAGGAGCGGGAGGAGTGGTGGGGTGGCGGTGTGCGAGTGTGAGTGGGGAGGGGTTGCTGTGCGAGGTGATGAGTGAAGCCGTGCGCCTGCGGTGGGGGCGCGACCCCTGGCATTCTCAAGGGCGCGCAGCAGGAGGCGTGGGGATGGGAGTGGGAGCAGGAGCGCCGAGTTTCTTTCATCGAGCCGTGCAGATGGGGCTGAAGTTGCTGGAGCAGAGTCAATACCACGTGGTGAAGGTGAGTGCAAAGGGTGTGGTGTTGCTGGTGCAGAAGGTGGGGTGCGAGTGTAAGTGGGGAGGGGCTGCTGTGCGAGGTGATTAGCGAAGCCTTGCGCCTGCGGGTGAGTGGCCAAGGGGGTTCAGTTTATGGCACGTATGCCGTGCTACTCCTTGTGTAGACCGACCGACCCACATGGGGCTGAGGCTGCTGCAGCACAGGCATTACCACATCGTGTGAGCATGCTGGAGGGTCATTCGCTGGGTTTAGGGTACCTGGGGTTTCAAGCTACAGTTTTGAGAATTTTCAAAAGTGATCCGGGGTGTCAAGCTACAGGGTTATGAGGTGCATGATGCGATTGAGGGTTGAGGATTGATGTTCCGGATTTACACAATGGTGGTGTGTGTCTACTGCATGCGCCCGTCTACTTCCATTCTTAGGCCCTCTGTTTCTGCTTGTTTTCCATCCTTTCCCCATTCCATCCCGCCTTCCCTCTCCTCCTCTTCCCGTCGGCTGAGCTCCTCTTGGACTGTGTTGATCGCGACACGTTGTATGAGACGCGTTTTGTGCTCCCCCTCCCCCCTTCCCCCTTCCCTCCTCCCCCTCTCCCATTCCCCCTTCCCCCTTTCCTCCTCCCCCTTCCGCCTGTCCGCTCAGCTCCTCTTGGACTGTGTCGATCGCGACGCGCACTTCTCTCAGAACCCCTTGGCTCTTTCCCGAACCAACGCTTCTGGTTCGGCCGAACCTGAAGCCTCGGCTGCGCGTTCCTTCCTTCTGGGCTTCGCCCTGGTTGCCTGCGCGCATGTCCCTGCTGACCTCCCCGCCTGGTTTCAACTAAGCGCCGGCAGCAACTTTAGCAGCATTAGCCTGCTAAGTGCCGGCAGCAGTAGCAAGGGACAGAGTGTGCTTTTAGCGGGAGAAGGGGGAGGGCGTGAGTCAGCAGCGAGGGAAGCCATGCGGGCAGCACTGGTAGATCGGGCAGTGAAATGTTTCTTCCGGGCAGCGGAAGGAGTGGGAGCGTGGGCAGCAGGAGCAGGGAGCGGTGAGGGAGGGGAGGGGGAGGCGCGATGGCATGGGAGAGGGTGGGAACCCACTGCAAGGCCTTCTGGAGATGTTTAGTGGCAGCGCGAACAACAGCGGGAGCAGCAGCAGCAACAACAGTGGACGCGACATTGCCAGCGTGTCACAGTCGACAGCAGCAGCAGCAGCAGCAGCAGCAGAGGCAGCGGAGGCTCAGCAGCGGGTGAGGTACTACGAGGCGGTGATGCGGCTGCTGCAGCGCTACAGCGAGGGGCCCTCCGCCGCCCGCTTCGCCCTCGCCGCCATCCACCAGACCGACGCCGCCTTTCCGGAAGCTTCCCTCGACGAACGAGACGAGGAGCGGCACTCGCAAGCAGCGGCAGTGGCAGCAGAGGAAGCGGGAGCAGGGGGGGCGGGAGTGGGAGTAGGAGTGGGAGCAGGAGTGGGAGTTGGGGGAGTGGGAGCGGGGGCAGCAGGGGAGGTGGTGAGGGGGGTGAAGGGGCGGCTATGGGCGAATGTGTTTGAGTATGCGGTGCAGGGCGGGCAGTATGACGAGGCGTTCTGTGCGCTCGCCTCCAACCCCGACCCGCTCACCCGCAGCATCTGCCTGCGCCAGTTCGTCGCTGTGCTCTGTGACACCGCCAGCTCTGCTGCAGCCGCCTCTGCTACAGCCGCTGCTACAGCCGCTACAGCCGCTGGTGGAACCATTGCAGCGCAGTCAGCACCATCAGGACCATCAGCAGTATCGGCTGCAGCGGAAGCAGCGGCGGCGGCTGAGGCAGAGAGGGCAGGGAGGGCGCTGTCTACCCTGTGTGGCCGCGACCTGCCGTACGCTGCTGCTGACCTGCATGTACAGGTGGAGCAGGAGCTGATGTGGCTCGCTGAGAACTCTGACGTGGCGCTGACTCTGCCGCTGTCCACGTCAGCATCAGCGCCGGCTGCCACGTCAGCAGCGCTGGGTAGGGTGATCCCGTACAAGCTGCTGTACTCGTTCCACGTGGAGCGATCTGATTGGAGGAAGGCAGCGCTGGCCATGTACCGATACGCATGGCGACTAGGCAGGGAAGTGCTTGGCTTGAGCAGTACCGGCAGCAACCGCACTGCACCCACTCCCACTCCTGCTGCTGTTTCTGGGAGTGCGGATAGAAGGAGGAAGCAGGGGCTGAGTCCTGGTTACCACCAGCCTAGTCCTGGAAGGGTGTTCAGTCCGGTGGTGAAGGGAAGTCCAGGGATGACGCTGGGTGCGGAGAGAATCCCCGAGGTGAAGCTGAGTGCAGTGCGGTTGAGAGAGATGAGCCTGGCTGTGGCTATCCAGGCTTTGGAGCTGATGGTGGTGGGGGGGGAGGGGCGGGGAGGGGGAGGAGAGGGGTTGAGGGGAGGAGGAAAGGGGAAGGGTGTGGCAAGGGTGGGTGAGAGTGTGGGTGTGGAGAGAAGGGGCGGGGTGGGTGGTGAGGGGGGATGGGAAGAGGAGGGAGAGAGGGAGAGGCAGGAGGCATGGCTCCCACCAATGGTCTCAGTTTTCCCTCACAGGGGCATGGCTCGTGATGCTGATGGTGATGTTGATGGTTATGGTGGTGGTGTTGGTGGTGGTGGTGGCGGGAGGGACGGGTTGAGGGAGGATGGGAGGATGGGGGAGAATGGGCGGAAGCGAGGGGAGGGGGGGTTCTGGAGAGAGGCGAGTCCGGCCAAAAGGGGGAGGTGGGGAGGAGCGACAGGTGGCGGCGCGTCATTGGGCCGTGGCACGGAGCCGGTGGGGCTGGAGGATCTGCGCAGGGAGCATGCGCTGGTGGCCGCCCAATCACTGCTCGCCACGTGTCCTGGGACCACTGCCGCGCTGCTGGGTGAGAGAGGATCGCGAATGCATTGTGAAAACGGGAGGCCACGCTTGCACTTGTTGTGGTTGTGGTTTTTGAGTCGACTCAAAGTCAACTTGAGTGCTGCCAGCAGCCCAGCAGTGTCATCCAGCAGCGCTGGGCGAGAGTGGTTAAACAGAGTAAAAGGTACACATGCACTGTGGGCACAGTGCATTGTGCTTCATATGCTCTCAGTCTATCATGGTTTGTGAGTACAGGTATGGAAAGGAAATATGTGAGGAGCTTTAGAGAGGATGCGAAAATGATTTTTTAGTCAACTCAAACGTTGACTAATATGGTATGTGAGTACACATAGGGAAAGTGTAATGACGTGGTTTTGACAGCATGCGCATTTGGAGTATTTTGTTACACCTCTTTTGCCCATGCCATGCCTGCCGAGGTGACTTTTGAGTCGACTCAAAAGTCACCTCTTTTGCCCATGCCATGCCTGCCGGTATCTCACCCGGTCTTGGCCGCAACTCGTGGGAGCAGTGTGCCGCGTCATGTTGCTTTTGACAATTTTCAAACTGCCGCGTACGACTCTGCTGGTTCCGACTGCTGGACAAGCTGTGCTGCAACTCGTGAGATCCCCCTTTGGCATTCATACGCTTGATGGATTTCGTTCTCTTTTCTACCTGTGCTGAGATGCAGTATGGGCTGCCCTGGAAATATAAGAAAGATCGCCAAACGTTTGACGTTTGGCGTCCATCCTCCTTCCTTCCTGCCTTCCCTCCCTCCCTACCTGTTCACCAGCAGTGGGTCGCAGCACTGGATGACGTCATCTCAGCCCTTTCCACTTTCCCGCAACCTTTTTACAGCGCGCAGCTCACGACACACTCGTCACGCACGCATGCCCTTCATATCCAATGCCCCCTCCGTCTTTCCCTCCCTCCCTCTCCTCCCCTTCTCCCACCTCCCCTTCCCCTCCAGCCTCGGACTCTCTCACACACACTCGTGTCTGCAATTCCCCAACCACCCCCAGTTACCCACCACAGCATATAATATCGGCCGCTCTCACCACGCACTCTTCCCACCCGTGCTGCATGCCCTCCCTGCATGCCCTACCTGCATGTTTATCCAATGCTTCCTACACACTCTTCCCCTCCACGCCTTCCCCTCCATGTCCTGCTAATCCGATACACGCGTGTCTGCATCCCCCCTACCAGCGCCAAGAGTACCCCCACAGCACATCATATCAGCCTGCGTTCACATCACCCTCTTCCCACATGCCCTTGGGATCATATGCCCACTCCTTCCCTCTTCCCTCTCCTCCCCACGCCCCCTTCCCCCACCCCCCGCTACACCACACCCACGTGTCTGCTTTCCCCCTACCAGCATCAGACGCCCCACCGCAGCACGTCATATCAGCCTGCGCTCACAACGCCCTCTTCCCCCACATGCTTTTGCATCATATGCCCCTCTTCCCTTTGTCCCTGCCTACCCTCCCCCCTACCAGCATCAGACGCCCCACCCCACGACATCATATCAGCCTGCGCTCACAACGCCCTCTTCCCCCAGGCTCTCCACCTTGCCACACTCTTCTTTTCGGGCAGCCAGCGGGCAGCTGAACTTTCAGAAATTCTTTCAGCAGCTGCCCGCCGCTGCTGCATGGGCCAGCTCGGACTTTCTCCTGCAGCTGCCCGGGATCCAAACAGCATTTCTTCTCCTGCTGCATCTGCTGCCACGTCAGCCGCTGCCAGTGCTGCTGCTGCTGCTGACGTGGCAAACTCCCCGGTGCTGATGTGGCAGCAGATGCAGGTTTGGACTGATGCGTACGTTCGGCACCATCCGAACCTCCGTGAGGTTGTAGCCCGAGCCATACTCGGAACCGACCCTGCTCTCCCCTTACCTCCATGGCTCATCCGTCTCTTCCTGGAAGGTTCCTCCTCCATCTCCGCACTTCCCCTCTCCTCAACCCCCCTTCCCTTCGCCTCCGCCCCCTCCTCTCTCTCATCACCCTCCTTCCTCGCACCGCTCTCCACTCCTTTCAACCCATCTCTCGCGCCTCCCATCGCCCCAGACCCGTCATCACTCCTTCGGGTCTACCTGGACTTCAATCATCTCATCCAAGCGTCCCGATTGGCCCTCGCGATGCTCCGCGCGTGGAGAGCCGTCCGATCGGCCGATCCGCGCACGGCGAAGCAACGGATGGGCGCCACGTGGCAGCCACACGCCCTGCTGGACCGGCTGAGGCTACAGCTGGCGGCCGCTGCTGCTGTGGGCGAGACGAGAGGGGAGCAAGAGAGGGGGAGGGGAGCGAGTGGCAGAGGAGGTGGGGGTGGTAGAGAAGGTGTGAGTGCGAGTGCGGGTGTGAGTGAGTATGAGGTGGTGTGTGCGATGAGGGAGGAGGTGGAGGCGGCAGTGAGGGCGTATCTGGGGCAGGTAGACCTGGACGCGGAGGATTTCAGGCAGGTGGCAACTGGAGGGGCGGGGAGGGCTGGTAAGGGGTCAAAGGCATTTGGGTCAGGGGCAGGGGGAGGAAAAGGGACAGGGGCAGCAGAGACAGCAGGAGCAGCAGGGGCAGCAGGGGCAGCAGGGGCAGCAGGGGCAGGAGGCGGAGTGCAAACAGCAGCATTCGGAGCAACTCCTGCCTTCGGGGCAACACCTACATTCGGGTCAGCACCTTTCGGGTCTGCACCTGTTGGGTCATCACCTTTTGGGTCAGCACCAGCTTTTGGAGCTAAGTTGACAGGAGGGGGCATAGGAGGAGCAGCAGCAGCAGCATCAGCATCAGCGGCTGCAGAGACTGTGGGCACGGGAGCAGCAGGGGGGAGTGTGTTTGGGAGGCTGGGAGCGGGGTTTGGATCGCCCCATGCTGCTCCACCTGCTGCTGCTCCACCTGCTGCTCCTCCACCTGCTGCTGCTCCACCTGCTGCTGCCCCCTCTGCTTCCCCCTCTGCTGCCCCTCTGTTGTTTGGTGGGGCAGGCAGCAGTTTTGGTGGGGCAGGCAATACTTTTGGTGGGGCAGGCAATGCCTTTGGTGGGGCAGGCAATACTTTTGGTGGGTCAGGCAATGCCTTTGGCGTACGAGGTGGTGATGGGACAAGCACAGGAGCATTTGATGGTGTGGGGAAGGCTGGTGGTGCTGCTGGCGCTGTGGGGCTTGGGTCAAGTGCAGGAGGGCTTGGGTCAAGAAGTGGGGGTGGTGCAAGTGCGGGATTTGGAGGAGGGGCAGGAAAAACTGACGCGGGAAGTGTGGGAGGGGGACAAGGAACAGGGTTTGGTGGGTTTGGAACGACCACTACAGGAGGAGGTTTTACAGCAGGAGGATTTGGGGCAGGTAGCGGTGGTTTTGGGGCAGGTAGCGGTGGTCTTGGGGCAGGTAGCGGTGGTTTTGGGGCAGGTAGTGGTGGTTTTGGGGCAGGCAGTGGTGGTTTTGGGGGAGGTCCTGTGGGATTTGGCACAGCTGCTGGCGGCGGTTCAAGTGGGTTTGCCGGTGCATTTGGAAGCACAGTGCAGAAGTAAGCATGTCCTCTAGGTTAGCCCATTTGGTTCTTATGTTTTCAAATGTAGGATTCCAACTAGCCTTGGTACGGGGTGAGAAATCATTCAACGTGGCACAAAGCAGTGTCCTTGATATTGTCTGATAACTGACTTCAGCTTGGCACTTGGGTGTGGCACCACTCCTGGGAAGAGAATACTGGTATTGTTGAAGAAATGGTAGGATTTTTCTTGGAGGGAAACAAAAATGGTACGGTATATTTTTCTGTCTTCCTGCTCCATACCAATAGTATTGCAGCAGAGGCGCAAGCATCATACCGTATTACCCCGGATATAGGCGCATCTGCGCTTATAATAAAATCGGTTTTTTTTAGGGGTGGCGCTTGTAATTGAATCACGGCCATAAGCGCCGGCGCTTATATCGTGGCAAATACAGAAATACAACTTAAACGCACCAAACTGTACATTTCAATCTCGAAATTTCAATCGAATCAGAATTTTAGAGAGTCCTGAAACATAATCGCGCGTGGGCGCTTGTCTGAACTGCACAGAGCTTTGGCACGTCAATTTGCTTGCGTGCCAGCTCATCCTGACTGGACGCGCAACCAGTCAGGACCTCGAAAGTCAAACAAAGCGAAAATGGGTGCTGACTCGCTTGAAAATCGAAATTCGCTACTGATCAGGTATGAAAAAAAAAAATATACATGCGCTTATAATACGGTAAAACAGGGTTTTACAGGGGGCAGGGCTCAAAATATCAGGGTAAAATACCCTTTTCGCCCTTTCTGTAGGCCGTTTTTTTTCAGCTACCCTGATCAAGGCAGGCTAACCGTATAGTTGCCCTTTCTTCAAATTAGTGGTTTTCTTTTTACCCTTTCAAAAACAGCGTAGTAGTTTTGTTTCCCTGACTAAAAGCTGTAACACATGGGTAACAGCGCTACCGATTCGGAGAAACACACATACACAATGGACCATCAACGGAACATTCGCCGACATCAAGGTTCGAACCTGCAATCATTCCGTTCGGACATTTCTAAAACTGGCTAAGTCACTTACTGACGTATCGAGTGGAATAAAAAGCAATATATATATTATTATCATTTGATTCAGTCAGACCACTTGTTTTTTTAGCCTGTATTTGTCAGCGTACCATAAATTTTACCCTAGGCCATCAGGGTGGGACAGTCTGAGACCGTGATTAGGCAGGGTGACCTAAAACCAATTTTGGGCCCTGCAGGGGGGGGCGCTTATAATCGAGTTCCGGCCATAAGCGCCATGCTCCAGATAGAAGCGCCGGCGCCTTTAATCGGACGGCGCCTATATCCGGGGCCATACGGTAATTCAGTAGACTCGCCCATGTCTGCTTTGAGCCTAATACTTACTTCTGACTGAGGTAGCTCAATAAACAAGCATGAGCCTCTGTATGATGTTGTACTGGAACTCAGGACGTGTTCCTACAGCCTCTTATCAGACAAGCTCTTGTCAGACTTGTGCGGTTTAATGCATTTCAACGCAATCAAATGTTATTACGCGTGTTTCAGTGCGGTGCGACGCGAACCTGACAAGAAGTTCGCCTGATAAGGGGCTGTAGGAACACGCCCTCAGACCAACATAAAGAACGTGTAAAATAGTCTTTTTTTAATGAGTCGACTCAAAATCAGGAGCTCACGGAAGTGAAGAGGGACAATAAAGGCATTCACAAATGCTGGAACTGTATATGATCGAAGCCTTTGTTGCTCCGATTTCAAAGCAGAAACTGTCATACCGTAGGCATGCAATGCAACACTCATCCGCTGAGCAAGTAAAGGTCCCGAAGGGCCTCAGCCTAATTATATTCTCCAGTGTCCGAGAAACTGAGGAAGAGACCCCCTTCAGAATTTGCCAGCTACCATGAGAGCACTCATCTGGTATCCATCTCTGTGTTCTAACAACTCTATCTCAGCACCAGGACCAGCTGCATGGTGCTGTGAGTTGAATTCTGAGGCGCCTCAATATTCATCTGGTATTCATCACTGCATTCTAACAACTCTACCTCAGCACCAAGACCGGCTGCATGGTGCCGTGAGTTGAATTTGGAGGCGCCTCAAAACTCAACTCATCTGGTATCCATCACTGCATTCCAACAACTCTACCTCATCACCAAAACTGGCTGCATGGTGCGCTGACTTTTGAGTCGACACAAAAGTCATCCGGTATTCATCGCTGAGTTCCAACAACTCTACCTCAGCACCAAGACCGGCTGCATGGTGCCCGCATCCCCGTTCTCTTTATAAGCTGCTTCGAGACTAGACACCCCGAACACGTTCAGCAGCTCCCATCCTTTGAGCAGCAGCGGCATGCGGATGGGACCGTACACGCGATGCGCATTGAACACTAGTGTGTCGTTGCCCACTGGGACGCCCAGGAGAAAGAGCCCGCCTGGCTTCAGGAGCCCCCTGATCTGCACAGTTGAAAGGGGAGGGGATGCCAGAGAACGGGAATGCATGAAAAGACATGCGATTGTAGGACATGCGATGCGCATTGAACACCAGAGTGTCGTTGCCCACTGGGATGCCCAGCAGGAAGAGCCCTCCTGGTTTTAATAAGCCCCTGATCTGCGCAGCAGCAAAGGGGACAGATGCAATCGGAATGATGCATTGAACACCAGCATGGCGTTGCCCACTGGGAGCCCCAGGAGAAAGAGCCCTCGTGGCTTCAGGACGCCCCTGATCTGCACAGTTGAAAGGGGAGGAGGGAATACGATGCACGTTGCATTGAATGATGCACATTGCATTGAACACCAGTGAGTCGTGCCCACTGAGAGCCCAGCAGAAAGAGACCGCCTGGCTTGAGCAGGCCTGATCTGCACAGCGGCAAGGCAGAGGAGGGGATGTGAGGGTATGAGAATGCATGAGATGTGTTCGGAGGCCGTACACGCGATGCGCACTGAACACCAACGAGTCGTTGCCCACTGGCACCCCCAGGACACCCGCTGGCACCCCCAGGAGAAAGAGCCCTCGTGGCTTAAGCAGGCCCCTGACCTGCACAACCGCAAGGCAGAGGAGGGTATGTGAGGGTATGGGGATGCATGCGATATGTTTGGAGACCGCCTGGCGTAGGCAGGCCCCTGACCTGCACAGCAGCGAAGGGGGAAAGCTGCAGGAGGACATGGCAGAAAGGGGGGGAGCGAATGCCAGGCCATGGGCATCCATGAGATGTGAAGATGGTTCAAAAGCTGAGTATTGACCAGAAATGGGAGGAGCGGATGCCAGGCAGTGAGCATCCTTGAGTTGTGAAGATGGTTCAACAGCTGAGTAATTGAGCACTAGCATGGTATGAGGCGCCTCAAAACTGGATGTCAGCCAATGTACATCGATGAGATGTGATGATGGTACAAAAGGTGAGTATTGACCAGACCACAAGCATGGTATGAGGCGCCTCAAAATTGGATGTCAGGCAATGGACATCCATGAGATGTGAGATGACATCCATGAGATGTGAGATGACATCCATGAGATGTGAGATGACATCCATGAGATGTGAGATGACATCCATGAGATGTGAGATGACATCCATGGCACAGGACATGGCAAATGACAAAGCGAATGACATGGCATACGAGTATTGGTAGCATAGGGCTTGGGAGGGATGGCAGGATGTAATGGGGATATATAAAACCGGGAGGGGATGCTGAGAGGGGATGGTTCAATGCGGGTAACAGGGCATGGTAAGGACGCGCACGCATCAGTTGATTCAGGGATTTTAGCAGAGAGAACCTGTTGACGCAAGAGGAAACACGTAGGAAGCATGGTTAGACAACCTGTATCACGGAAACCGCATTTCATAAATCCGAGCACCTCAGCGAAATTACCTTCATCATTCTCTGCAGATCCCCATTTGGGTTCAGCGGATCGCCGTATCTCCCCAGCCCATCGTGCTCCAGCGACGAATACGAAACCACCACGTCAAAGGTCTCATCTGAAGCGTCCAGCTCAGCAATATTCCACAGCCTCAATCCGGGATAATCTGCAATCGGCTTGTTAAAATCAACGGTCGTGATTGACCCAGCTTTATACGCCAGGAGAATCCCCTCAACCCAAGGGTTTTGACTTCCTACAACCAGCACTGATTTCCCTTCCACAGGGTACTTATCAAACGCCTCATAAAAAGTTAAGGTTGTATTTTCGCCGTAACTAGAAACCACAGGGAATCGCCTCTCCGCCCGTCGACGTTTTTGGGCGACAAATTCGTTAGACCAGACGAACGCCTTCGCTCCAGAGTCCGCCTTATCCATCCCGTAGAATTTATCAACGGCCCGGATCGAGCCGTTGACAGTGAACTCATCGCGGACGGACGGTCGGATGTACGTCCAGGGAATGGGTCCCTGAAGGCCGTAGTCCTGAATGTGGAATCTCGAGGGTTTCTGAGAGGATTGCTGGTCACTGGCAGTGACGGTGTAGTCATCAGATGGTCGGCTCGAACTTTTATCCCAAGAAGCCGAATCTGCACGAATCACACCCGATTTGAGTTGTACGAAGGGATAAGGAAGGGAAGGTTAGAGATATATGCGATGTGAGTAAATGCGGTATGGGAGTGCTTCTGTTCCGTCAAAAGTAGGGGTTGCAACCCCGCTTGACAAAGGGATGTAAGCGAAAAAAATACGTGATGGCAATACTATGGGTGTGGAGGTGTGGACATTGAAAACATACATTGAACAGAAAAGAACAACAGGAAATAAAAGAAATTTGGTGTGAAAGAAGAGCGACGCGGGCGTCGGGCTTACAGCATTGGCTTGTGATTATAACGGTGACGATGAGGGCTGTTGACACGATTGCCACCTGCTGCCAGTTCACCACTTTCGCCATACGCTCTGCTGCAGTTACCATGGTGATATCTGAGATTTTTTCTGCGTTTATATCGCTCAGATCTATCACTGGTAGTTACTATATTATCGCCTCTTACCTAAGTGACCTTCCGTCGATTTAAGAGCAAGGGTCGCACTCACTCCATGTTTTTCGAATGCAGCAGTGCTACAAAGCTGTGAACGCAGCAATAGAAACACTTGCTAGAGTAACCTTAGCGACTGACCCTAGCGACTGACCTTAGTAACCTTAGCTGACTATCACATGATGTGTGTGTTCTGACTTCTCTCAAACTCAACTCCGACTCATCTAAATATCCGTGCTTGTACAAGTCTGAAAAGCTATTCCTGCTAGTTTCCTCTCAGTTCCCGAATCTCGCGATTACGGATCGAGCAGCTCGATGGCAGATCTCTTGCTATCACCCGCAAGAGAGCCACGAGCTCACCAATCACCATCGGCGGCGATACGGCGATGTAGCAGTCAGCGCTGTTGATTGGTCGGTGTGGTCAGAATGCTGGTGGTGCTTGTCAGAGGCGGCGTTGGGCATCCCGCCAAAGCCGCTCATTGGACCTCTGGGGCGCGATCCGCGCTGGAGTCAGATTAGCTAGGAAGACGAGATGCTGGAATCGTGTGGTGCGGAATGGTGCGGAGTGGTGCGGAATCGTATGCGAAGGGTGATGCGGTGCGGTGCTGTGGTTGGGCAGTGTAGCTCCATATTTTCAAAGCGATTCCGCAGGTTCGGGAAGGGTGGTTGTGAACAGTATCTCGGTTTAGAGCATGATCCAACAAAAGCGTACAGCACAACAGATTGTCCGCCGAGTACATATGCACAAATCCAGCTCCTTCGTTTCAAATTTCTCACAAATTTAGTCCCTAGTTTATTCAAAGGGTATGGCTCATATAAATTTTGCTCACGCGTGGCCCAAATTATGCTAAAAACTGGTTCTGCGGGGCAGACTTTTCGACACGTGTCCATTTTCGCATTGGAATTTTTTTTTACGCGGACAAAAAAACATAAAACCCTAGGGAACCACGAACCACGACACATTCGCGGGAGTGGAGATAGCAACCCTAAACTCCTAGCGGGTCCTCGTGCTTAGGGTTGATCCCTCCCGAAAATGTGTCCTGGTTCCCCTAGAGGATTTCTGTTTTTTGCCCCATAAAAAAAATCCGGTGAAAAAATGGCCACGTGTCGAAAGTTTGCCCCACAAGACCAGTTTTGAACATAATGTGGGCCTCTCGTGTCCATAAAGCTGTACTTTTTTAGTAAACTTCGAACTAAATTTGAGAGATTTTTTAACATAAGGAGCTGGGATGTACTGTCTGTCAGAATGTGATGTTTGTCTAGCCTGCAGTGGGGTACTCTATAGTGAGTACAACCCAAATTAGGGTTTGCTATATGTACTCAACTGCCTGCTAGTGAAAACCCTCTTTCCTGTTTCTCATTCCTGCCTAGCCTCTTGACATGCTATCGTAGCAGGTCGACCCTCCTGGATCGATCCTGTGGGTGGTCCCATCCGATGCGTCCACTGCTGTACCGCCTATCGCACGCCATGCGTGCGCGATGTTTTTCTGCCTAACCGCGCTCAGGGCGCGCGGCGGTTTCCTGCCCTGTCGACCTGCGCGTCGCCCCCCGTCGCCCGTCGCGGAGCCCCCGGGGACCCGCGCATCGCCCCCCGTCGCCCGACGCGGCCCGCGCGACCTGCGCCAGGCCCGCGCGCGGCCCGTACGGGCTGCGCCAGGCCCGCGCGCGGCCCGTACAGCCCGCGCGCGGCCCGTACGGCCTGCGCCAGGCCCGCGCGCGGCCCGTACGGGCTGCGCCAGGCCCGCGCGCGGCCCGGGCAGCCCGCGCGGTTCGTCCCGCCTGCGCCAGGCCCGTGCGCAGCCCGTACAGTCTGCCCCAGTGCCGCACGCCGTCCCCCGAGCTTCTGACCGCGCCCCACCCCCGCTGCTGCCCGCGCTCCTGTGTTAGGGTTTGGGGGTGGAGAGTATGGGGGTGCCGGGTGTGTGAGCCGTCCCCTGCTCCTCCTCCTCCTCCTCCGTCTCCCACTGCTGCAGCTGCCGCTGAGGGGGGTTGATATGTTGGAGCCGTCGGAGTGGTACGAGGGGGGTGGCGTGTGAGCGGTGCTAGAGGTTCAACAGGGAGTGTGTGAAAGGGGTGTGGGACAGCTGGGGGAAGTTGAGTGTGTTGAGATAAGCGGTAGTCTTAGGAGCCATAGCTAGGAGAGTCCTAGCTAGGCAAGAGAGTTTAGGCGAAAGAGGGGGGTTGCACTAGCAAGAATGGGGATACACCCCCATAGCCAAAGTGGGGTGTAATCAGCAGAGCAAGCAAAGCAGTACAAGCTCAGGGTGGATCACAATGTCACCACACATTCTGAGCACAAGTTTAAGAAGCAATAGTTTAAAGTTCACAATTATGAGCAAAGCTAGTGGTAGTCACAACGGGGAAGTGAGGAGGAGGAGGGCTGGCGAGAGGAGAGTAGATGGGAGGCGACGACTGAAGCTGCAGTCACACGGGCAACAGACGGCTCTGGTGCGACACAGTGGCTACCGGGAGTGAGTGCCCCGGAGTACAGGAGTAACAGGCTCCGCGGCTAAGACGAGCAGCAGGAGCAACGGACCCACAGGCGACGGCGCAACCGGCTCTCTGAGCTACCGGGAGTGAGTGCCCCGGAGTACAGGCGCTGCGTACGACACGACGGCAACCTCCCCTCAACCTCCCCCAACAGTCCCACATCCCTCGACACACACCCGCTGCTACACCGCTAGCTCCACTCCCCCTTCACCCCCCCTTAGTACCACTCCGACGGCTCCAACAGGTCCACCCCCCTCAGCGGCAGCTGCAGCACAGGGAGACGGAGGAGGAGGAGGAGCAGGGAACGGCACACAGAAGCTGCACCCCCATACCCCCCAACCCCAAACCCTAATCCAGGAGAACGGGCAGAAGGAGGGGTGGGGCGCCTTCAGAAGCACGGGGGACAGCGGGGAGGACAGGGGCAGCGAAGAACGGGGCGCCCACGGGCCTGGCACAGCCTCCCGAACCGCGCGCAGGCGGTCCGAGCCGCGCGCGGGACTGGCGCAGCCCGTACGGGCCGCGCGCAGGCCTGGCGCAGCCCGTACGGGCCGCGCGCCGGGTGTACGGGCCGCGCGCAGGCCACGACGGGCGACGGGGGGCGACGCGCGGGTCCCCGTCGCCCGTCGCAGCGCCTCCCGGGGGCGACGTGCCGAGTGACGGGGCAGGAACCCGTCGCGCGCCTCGGGGCACACGGCGGGCAGAGAACCGCCGCGCGCCTCGGGGCGCACGGCGGGCAGAAAACCGCCGCGCGCCTCGGGGCGCACGGCGGGCTGAAAACCCTAGTTTCGACGCCGCGCACCACGGGGCGCGCGGCGGACAGGGAGTAGCAGTAGCAGCGGAAGCAGTGAAGTGGGCCCACAGGCCAGGAACGTTAAGCTCTGATACCATGTTGAGATAAGCGGTAGTCTTAGGAGCCATAGCTAGGAGAGTCCTAGCTAGGCAAGAGAGTTTAGGCGAAAGAGGGGGGTTGCACTAGCAAGAATGGGGATACAAATAGCAAACCCTAGAAGGGTTGTACTCGCTACAGAGCACCCCACTACAGGCTAGAGCATAATATTCTGACAGAGTGGAGGCAGTCGTCTTGACGTCCGCAGCACCTGAAGTCCAGAGAGCCACGACCCCCTGTGGCCGTGTAGTCCGGGGCTCTGCGCCTGGTAGCCACAGTGTGAGCACTCCTGGTAGTCCAGAGAGCCAGCTGCGCCTGTCGCCGTGTAGTCCGGGTTTAGCCTGGTAGCGACAGTGCTGCGCACTCCTGGGAGCAAAGTAAGCCAGCTGCGCCTGTCGCCGTGTAGTCCGGGTTTAGCCTGGTAGCGACAGTGCTGCGCACTCCTGTTGCCCGTGTGTCTGCAGCTTCAGCCGTCGCCTCTCATCTTCTCGCCCCCACAGTTTCTCCTCCTCCTCACTTGCTCTCTGTGATAGCCTCTAGCTTTGCTTATAATTGTGAACTACTGCTCTGCCTGCTTGTTGTGTTGATTGTACCCCACTTTGACTATGGGGGTGTGTCAGAATATGATATTTGTCTAGCCTGCAGTGGGGTACTCTATAGCGAGTACAGCCCAAATTAGGGTTTGCTATATGTACTCAACTGCCTGCTAGTGAAAACCCTCTTTCCTGTTTCTCATTCCTGCCTAGACTTCCTCTTGACACTGTCCCCAAATGTTACAGGTGCAATGAAACGAGATAGCGATGATTGCACTAGGTGGCTAACGAGTACAAAGTATGCACGAAGACATCAACGAATACTTACACGTGAAACATGAGAACGGTAACGCGGTGCGTGCGAGCTAGCTAGTGCTAGGCTGGCATCGAGGTTCGGGCTAGTCCCGAAGCGTAGGCCGACACGGCCGGGCCAGCAGACGGTGCATGGTTTGGTGAAATAGTGTGCGCGAAGTTGGTGAAGCCCCGTTAGCAGTAACGGGTAAACAACGGCTGCTGCTGTACGCGATATTGGCGTACGCAGTAAAAAATGCCAAAAACAAAATCCTTGACACTATCCCCCCCCCCCCCCACCCCCTCTCCTCCTCCTCCTCCCCTCCAGCCCAAAGAAGCCCCCTCCGCTATGCGAGTGCATGTATATCGCGGAAACCCCAGCTCCTCAGGTACACTTGCAGGGCAGGGTGGTTTTCAATGTTGGCCAGGGGCACCCAGCTATCTTCAGTTGGCGTGCAGTTCTTCCAGCAAACGAAGGACTCGATCCTCGTGATGCCTCTGGTGTGACGAATCTGATGGCTCAGAATATTCTCGGGCTCGACAACTGGATCCGATGTAGGGCGAGTCATGGATGGTGGGCGGTGTCCTTGCAGTTGACTTGTCCTTAGTACGTATGGGCGAAGCAGGCTGACATGGAATGACGGGCTGATGTACTAGTCTATCGATAACAGTAAATGGGAGGTAATTGGGGTGATCATGTGGCTAATTTGGAACGGTCCACAGTAGCGCGGTCGGAGATTCGGTACGACGGGCGGTCGTAAGTTCTGCGTATTGAACAGTACGTAGTCTCCTGACTGGTATGTTACCAGGCGGCAAGTGGCGGTTGACATTTCTTTTGGTGATGACGTTGACTTTTTTAATTGTGTCTGCAGCTCGTGTTAGGGTAGCCTGCAGTATTTTGGCGAACAGTTGGACGCGTGAGGTTGGCTTGTACGGACTCGGCGTTATGGGCACTGTTGGGTAGTTCGGGTAAAAATGTGACTGCTGCTGTTGTTGTAGGCGGACTCGATCAGTGGCAGCTGCTGCTCCCATGCTGTCGGGTCGTCGCACGTGGCATGAACCAGCTGCTCCATGGTCTGGTTCGTCCGCTCCCTTTGGCCGCGGTCTCGGGGTGGTACGACAAGCTGAACTATAGCCTGGTCCCGAACTGCTCCCAAAGGTTCTTCCAGAAGTTGCTAGTAAACTTCGCGTTGCTGTCGCTGATTATCGCGGCAGGTATCACGTGCAGTCAAACAACGATTGCGATGAACAGCCGAGCGGTTTCTTCGGCTAAGCTAGCGCGCAGCGAAGTAAGCAATTTTCGTCAATCTGTTAATGAAGACCATAATCGCATCGTTACCCCCAGGGCTCGAAAGTAACTCTGTGACAAAATCCATGATAACCTGCTGCAGCTGTCAGGCGCGCTCGGGCGGTGAAATCAGCTGCAACTGACCCGCCTTTCTTTTTTGCCAGCTCTTCATCACCTGACACGTATGACACGATCCTACTAGTGCTATACGTCGGTCAACAGCCCTAGCAGGCAGAAGTAGTGCTGCTATTGCTGTCGTGCTTTTTCTAGCCCGAAATGACCCAAAGTAACCCGTTTTGTGCCTCCCGCAGTAGCAACTTTCTCAGTAGTGAATATGCTGGTACCCAGATTCGGTTGCTACCTGATTTTACATAATATACTCTCTTTGCTTTTGTTAGTTACTGTGAATTCATAGTCGTAAAAAATGGGTCGGTGCGGTATCCGTGGGTGAATAGGCCTATTGAAAGCGGGTTGGTTTGGGTGAGTAGGATGGCGTGGAGTTACGCGGCGGGGCGGGTGAGTGCGTCAGCAATATTCGACGCTCCTTTTTTGTACGTGACGCTGTAGTGGAAGTTGGACTCCTAGTAGTCTAACCAGCGGATTTGTTACGGATTGAGATTCAGTTGGGCGCGGGGGTACTTTAGTGATTGATGGTCGGTTCGTACTGCCATGTCGGCTCCTGTGAGGATCGAAGATCGAGCTCAGAAAAATGGGTTTGAAATGATTGATCCACCTGGTTACAACACGAGGCCACACATAGTCTCGACACAAGGCATGTAACTTAAGTGTTACGCGAATGTTCTGAGGGTCGCGCGCGTAGCGTCCCGAACAGAACCTTTCCGAACTCGGTTGAAAGCAATTCGGTGGCAATTGAAAAGGCTTCAGTTGGTACATGTAACCTGGTTCGGTGCTATAACTATAATAAGATATAAGAATGCACCTAACCTAGAAAATCAAGCATATCTATGCATGATAAATAAAACCCAAGCTAGAAATAGCATAATAAAGTCCAGGCAAGCTAGCAAAGCCAGCATAAGCCGTCATACTCGGACAGCTCCATTGAGGTAGCATCGCCATACTTTGAATGCGTGCACGATCGCCAGCATATTACGGTCATGTATCGGGTAGTTGCATTCGGGCAGGTAGAGTTTGCGGGACTCGTATGCGATTGGCTGAAGGCCGTACCCAAAATCCTGCAACACTGTTGCTCCCACGGCGATGTCGCTTGTTTGGGCGACGAGTTAAATGGGCCGTGTGGGTCGGCGGTGTGCAGTACGGGCGGCGAGCATTAAATATTCTCGAATGCCGAAAAGGCAGCTTGCTTTTTCTCCCCCCACGTGTACTCAACCCCCTTCCTCAGCAGGTCGGACAACGGGATAGTCAACTGCGCCATTTCGGGGACGAACCGTCGCACGTAGTTGACGAACCCCAAGGAGGCAGCTCTGTCAAAATTGTCGGCGCTTGCCATGCTTGAATCGTCGCGATTTTTTTTTTTTGGTCTGTTTCCATTCTGTCGGCTGAAATAGTGTGCCCTAAAAACTCCAGTCCGTCCTGTAGAAACTCGCACTTGGCGGCTTTGGTCAGTAGGCGGTTCTCACTCAGTGTTTTCAAAACAACTTCGAAGTCCCTCCGGTGCTGTGCTCCGTCTGGGCTGTAGATAAGTATATCGTCTAAATAGACAGTTACACACTTATCTAAAAGCAGGCGAAAGGCTCCGTTCATGGACATTTGGAAAGTGGTGGGGGCGTTGGTCAGGCCGAAGGGCATTTCCTTGTATTTAAACGATCCGTAGCGGGTTCGAAGGGCTATTTTTGGGCAATGGAGCGGACTGACTTGGATCTGGTGGTTCGAAAGCCGATTAAAAAAAAAAAAAGAAGATTCGGGCTGTGCGAAGTTGGTCGATCAGTTCGTCGGCTCGCGGGATGGGGTCATGGAATTTGATGGCAACTCAGTTCAGCGTGTGGTGATTTATGCATATGCAAAATACCCAGTGTGAACAGTATCGGTGCTGCAAAGGGTGACAAACTCGGACAAATGAACTGTTTCTTGAGCAGGTAATCCAGCTGCTTCCGCCGTTTGTCCAGTTCGGGTTGGGTTAGTCTGAACTGTCGCTCTACTGTTGGCTGTGCCCCCGGTTCTAGTTCTATCCTATGGTTGTGCGGTCGTTGAGGTGGCAGTCCCTCCGACAGATTGTCGGGAAAAATCCCGTTGTACTATTTCAGTAGCGCTGCCAAGTCACCCGGTACGTCGGCGAGCCGTTTATGTAAATCGCTTCCCTTCTCTGTTGCCTCGGCTTTCCAGATATTGACCACGTACACGCCAACTCCTGCCGATACAGCGCGTTTCATCGTGATTGCGTTGACGCGCACCGACAAAGGCTCAGGCGAGCTCCAGCAAGGTAGGGCGAAGTTGTTACAGTTGACCCGCACGAAGCAGTCACCCGTAGTCCAGTCAATTCGCGGAGTATGTCCCCGTAGCCAGTTAAGGCCGGGTAGAATGTCGATCCCGTCGAGGGTCGTTGCGGGCATTTCTTGCGTGAACGTGAAGCTACCCTCGCATCGGATCCCAACTCGATCCACACGTTCCCGTATCGCCAGTGGCATGTCGTCGACCAGTCGTGCATCGATCTCAAGTAAACACATGTCCAATGGCGGTTTCATTCTTCGTGCTGTGGCTGTGTTGATCAGACTGTGGCTGGCTCTCCCATCTACGAAGATTTTAACTGAGTCCGTCTTTATTTTCCTACAAAGCAGTATGGGGTTGTCTACCTTTGTACCCTCCTTCTTTGGCCAGGTGTGGTTGATTGCGTGAACCGGCACAATCATTCAGTGAGGGTCGGTTAGGTCGGGTGAGCGGAGTGACCTGTTAGTAGAGGGCCGGTCGGCTACTGACTCCCAGCATTTTCCTGCTGCTTGGTCTATTTCTGCTGCTCAGCTCCCCCCTTTCACTTAGCGTTTTCCGGGCATTCGCTCTTAAGGTGATTCGGCCTGTTGCATGCGAAGCAGCGTCCTTTGAATTGTGCGGCAACGGCATTTGCAGCGACCGCGCGTATCGTGGCGAGCTCGTTCATCCCGCGAGGCCGAAATCCCGAGCTGTTGCTACTGCCGTAGGGCCCCGGTCTCGGTCGGCGTAAGAAGGCAAGCTTCTCCATTATGGCGAGAATGTCATTGAATTTGGTGACGTTGTGAAGTTCAATATCTTAAGCGATTTTGTGTTTCAGGCCGTCGATATAGTGCATAAGATATTGAACGTCGATATTGACGCACTACCAGTCCATAGCGGCCCTCGCAGCAGCGACACGTCGTATCAAATCATGTTCAAGGTGAATAACCACGCTTGAACCGTTGGATCACCCCGTTGACTCGGATCGAAGCAAGGCGGACGATGCGGCTTGAGCGGCATCGGTGACGGCAGTGCCGACTCGTCGTTCGGCACCAAAAACGTATGGGGCAACCCTCAAGGCTAGCTCCTTGCCGCATTCGTTGCTCCGGAGCGTGTCATGCCGTGATCGTCGTCTCCGTTGTTGAGGGCGACGCCATCACTAGCCGTGCTTGAGGGTTGCCCCACACTTCCATGTTGCGATGCTTGTCGTGCTGCTTGTCCTTGCGTGCCTTGTGTTTGTGACTGTGCTTGTTGCGCCCATGCGACGTCATTTTGCAGTGACGCACGTTCTGCCGTCAGTGCCGCAATTTCTTCGGTGCGTTCTTGCAGCAGCTGCAGCAGTTAGTCCAGGCGCTCTTGCATGAGGGTCGTGACAACAATGCGTCACCCATGCCCAAAGGCGGCGGGTCAGCTTAGCTCTAGGCACAGTCGTAGCTGCACGCGTTTACGTGAGATCAGCGGCTCATAGGTGCTAAGGGGCGTGAGTCCCTTCGAGTGCAAAAATCAAAAGTTGGTTTCCTGGTGGTTGCAGAAATGCGCGGTCCAGAAGAAAGTGGCTCTGATAGCCAAGTGTTATGGATGCAATGGTGTCAGAAACTAACGAGCAGGAACGAGTGGGACTAAAGCGGTTATACCCCGTATTGGCTACCCCACTACAGCCTACACATCATAATACTTTGACACACTCCCATAGGCAAGGTGGGGGAGTACAAACAATTACAGAGAAGCAAGGCAAGCTCAGGGTGGATCTCAAGGGCCAAAGGCACCACACCTTATGAGCACAAGCAAATGGCCACAAGGCCAGTTCACATGCAGAGTTATATAAAAACAGAGCAAACAGTGCAATGATCACTACCTAGCAAGAGTAAGCATGCAGGTATATATATATAGATCACAGTACAAGCAAAGTCATGCAGTGAGCAAGTGAGACAAAGCAGGCACAAGGCCTAACACAGTACAGAAACGCTGATGATCACCAGGCAGAAGTGCCTTGGTGAATATATCAGCAATGTTGGCCCGAGTGGCCACGTAAGCAAGACGAAGCTAACCACCCTGCTGTAACTCTCGAGCGAGGAAGTAACACAGAGCGATGTGCTTTGTTCTGTGCTCCAGTCTGTGCTCGTGACACAAGGCAATAGCAGCCTTGTTGTCTACGTACAGAACTGGAAGAGAACGAGGCCGCTCTCCCAAGTCGGTCAGCAGGTAAGTAAGCCAGCGTAACTCCTGTGCAGCCATGGCTCCTGCGTAGATCTCAGCCTCACAACTGGAGCTGAGAACAGAAGACGAGCGGGTAGACCGCCAAGAAACAGAACCAGAGCCAAGGCTGAAAGTGTAACCCTGTGACGACCGCTGCGCAGCCAAGTCGTCAAACGAAGAAGCGTCTGAGTGTCCAGTAAGGACAACTGGACCCCGCCCTCCAAGCACGAGCCCCATGCCCGATGTACTGCACAAGTAACGCAATACCATCTTCGCAGCATCCCAATGGCCAGAAGGCCAGAAGGGTTCGCAAGGTCAGGACGAGTGCAGGTCATCAGGTACATGAGGCAGCCTTCTTGCTCTGGATACGGGCCACTCGGCTCTACGGACTCGTCCGAAGGTGGAGCTGAGAGTGAGTGACCGGTAGGCAGAGGAGTGAACTGTGGCGAGGACCAAGTGAAGTCGAAGCGCTGAAGGACCTGCTGCACCATGTGTGACTGTGTAAGGGTGATGGTGCAGCGTGCTCTGTCCCGGGTGATCCGCAAGCCAAGGTAGCTGCACAGCTCACCCAGGTCTGTGCACGTATGTCTCTTCTGCAGCTCCGACTTCACAAGGGCGAGTGCCTCAGTGTTAGCAGTGGCAAAGACCAAGTCGTCGACGTACACGAGGATGTAGAACGGCGGCAGCGAGGTGTCGGTGCGTAGAAACAGCGACGGGTCAGCAGTGGAAGGGGCAAACCCAAGAGCCGCAAGTGTCGTCCTCAGTGTGTCGTGCCACTCACGAGGCGCCTGACGAACTGTAGACAGGCCAGCAGAGGCTCCACTGGGTACCAGGAGGGAACGACCCAGTGAAGCCAAGTGGGCAGCGCAACCAGTTCTTCTCGTGCAGACTGCCAGATCTACACGTAAGAACGCTGTGCTGAAGTCAAGAGAGTGAAGCTCGTAGTCACGCTGAACGGCAACGTGCAGCAGCACCCGAAGAGTGGTCATCTTCGGGGTGGGAGAGAAGGTCTGGAAGAAGTCAACTCCCAGTCGCTGACTGAAGCCTTGTGCAACGTAACGAGGCTTGAAGACAGGCGGAGAACCCGACGGCCGCTTCACCCTGAAAATCCACATGCCATCGACGATGTTCGCCTCAGGAGGGGGAACCTCGTCGACGTAAGTGTCTGTGGACTTCCAGGATGCCATCTCTACGTCCATGGCTGTCTGCCACTGAGAGGAGTAGGGACTCGAAATCTTCTCTGCGTAAGAGCGCGGGGTCGGGATGTCTGGTGCATCCGGGTCTCCCTCAGAGCAAAGCAGCATGGCCACAAGATGAGGTGCAGCGGCTGCAAGACACTCAAAGTCCTCCTGCCTGTCCTCAAGGACGTCCGTGCCAAGAGCACACTCACCCCTGACGGACGGAGGACAGACAGACTCAGACTCAGCAACAAGACTAGCAGCGTAGTTGAGACGACAAGCAGCAGCGAATTCAACCAACTCAGCAACTAAGGCAGACGCAGAAGTGGCCTCAAACGAAGGGTCAGTGTCAACAGTGGCTAACAGACGTGTGACAGTAGGGTGAGCAGCACGAACTAGGTCAGACTCAGGGTCCGGAACGTGCGGAAGAGAGGACTCAGGAGGAGACGGCAGAGGAACGAGCTGTGGAACAGAGGAAGGACGAAGTGTCATAGTGTGAGTGCCGTCCTGAGAGGGGAAGACACGGCGCGAGGTGGGGTGTTATATCCGCCAGCCAGGCGCATCAGGGGGAAGCCAAGGAAGACGCAGGGAATGGCGCGAGAGGAGAGCTTGTGCAATGGTATCGCGGACAAAGGCACGAGAGCCCCAGACCCGGAACCGCGACGCATCGCCAACCTCCCCCGTCCAAAGCAGTGTCGGCGAGGTATCCGGCAAGGAGACACGAGGTCAGAGGATGAGCTGATGCACAGCGTACCAGACCGCAAATGGCCACAGAAAATGGGGAGCAGCTGCATGGATCATGGAGGTACGAGCGATCTCCATGACTAAGCCAATGCGGCGCTCAGCAACCCCATTCTGCTGCGGGGAGGCCAGAAGCGTGAACGACTGGAGGATGCCCTCTCCCGGTCAGAAGGCCCTCAGGAGGTCGGAGGAAAACTCACCACCTCTGTCAGAGTGCAGACGCAGGCAGGAGACGGACTACGCGGATCCAAGGTATCAGGACATCAGGGACCTCACCCTTGTAACGCATGGTGCGCAAGGGGAAGACCGTGGTGTAACGCATGTAGTCGTCGACAACCAGCAGAAAGTACCGCTCACCGCCCTGTCCACGGACGCGGGCTGGGCCCCACACGTCCATGTGGAGAGTCTGCAGGGGAGCCTCTGTCGGGGGAAACGAGGAGGAGTGAGGAGCAGCGCGTTGCCGCCCCTCGACGCAAGGAATGCAAGGCGGGGCAGGGGAGCGCGAGAGGGAGGACAGAGACCTGGGAAGACCAGATACAAGGAGGCGGGTGTGCATGCCACGGAGGCGTGGGCAGGGAGGGGTGACCAAGGTGGTTGAGAGTCTGGTGCGAGAGGTGGTGACACGAGCAAGGGGCTGCTGCCTGACCTGACTTAGCTACCTGACCAGACGCACCTACCTGGGGAGGCTCAGTAGTCAGTGTGTACAGGCTCGACCCCGGCCGACGGGTGAACGTGGCCAGGTGACGGCCAGTCCGAGAGCACGTACAGATCGCCACACGCTGCCGTCCAGGGGTGAAGGTATCAACCCCTGCGTCATTAAGGGCAGCGGTGCTCACCAAGTTCGTCGAGAACGAGGGGAGGTGGAGACCTGACAGTGAGCCGGACGGAACCGCCGGACACGGGAGCACAGTGGTGGAACTTGCAAGCACTGAGCCCCCCGAGGGGTCAGCCAGGGAAACTGCAACGGGTCTAGTGAGTGGCATGAGTGTGGTACTGTCGCGAAAGAAGCAGCGAGAAGCACCTGAGTCAAGTGTGAAAGTGTGCAAGGCCTCAGCAGGCAGAGTGCCAGAGAGAGGTGACTCACTAGCACCTAGAGCAGCAGCCTCTATACCCGGGGCGGCACACACAGGTAACAGTCACCCTCAGTACCAGCAGTCAAAGCATACATGGCAGTAAGGATAGCATCATAGTCAAGAGCAAAGATATCCACTCCGTCTCGAAGCAGCTCTAGCCAGAGGGGTAGCTCAGCCTCGTCGCCAAACTGTACTCGCCAAGCGTCGCTCAGACTGGAGAAGCAGCGGGACTGTGTGTGGCTAAGTGTACCGCAGGTCTGACCGGCCTGAACACCTATGCGAATGACGTAATAGCAGCGAACAGTACTCAAAGACCCCCCACTCTGAGCGTACCACTCACGAAGCTGCTGGGGTGTAGGAGTCTCGCGCGGACGCCGCTGCAGCTGCATCTGGCCACCGCCAGAAACTCTGCACTGAACAGCTCCACCGCGACTGCCACTACGGCCGCCGCCACGACACCTACGGGTGTACCACTCACGAAGCTACTGGGGCGTAAGGGTCGCGCGCGGACGCCGCTGCAGCTGCGTCTAGCCACTACCAGAAACTCCCCACCGAACAGCTCCACAGCGACTGCTACTACGGCCGCCACCACTCCCACTGCTGCCACCAAGTGAAGTCATAGCGGGTAAGGAAGGAGGCGCGCAACCAGTAGGGCAATACGGAGGGAAGGCAATAGCACGAGCAGCAGCAACAGCAGCAGTAAGAGCAGCTAAGCGGCTCGGTGAGGCTAGGCTACAACACCTCCAGCACTCCTAGCAGCACCTCCACCAGCAGCAGCAGTAGCACGAGCAGCAGGGCGGATCGGATTGGGCAGGGCGGCTCGGGCTGGTGGGCGCGGCTCGGGCTGGCGGGCGCAGCTCGGCCTGGGCAGCGCGGGCAGCAGGGCGCGCGCCGTGCAGGGCAGCATGGCGCGACGCGCGGGCTGCAGTAGGGCGCGACGTGCGGGGCAGCAGGGCGCAACGCGCGGGCTGCCGTAAGGCGCGACGCGTGGGGCAGCAGGGCGCGACGCGCGGGCTGCAGCAGAGCGCGACGCGCGGGGCAGCAGAGCGCGACGCGCGGGCTGCCGTAGGGTGCGACGCACAGGGCAGCAGAGCGCGACGAGCGGGCTGCTGCAGGGCGCGGTGCGCAGGGCAGCAGGGCGCGAGCTGCAGCAGGACGCAGGGTAGGGCAGGGCGTGCGCGGGGCAGCGCGACGCGGGGCAGGGCAGGGCGTGCGCGGGGCAGCGTGACGCGTAGCAGGGCAGGGCGGGCGCGAGGCAGCGCGACGCGGGGCAGGGCGTACACGGGCAGTGTGACGCAAGGCAGGGCAGGGCAGGGCGCGCACTGACGGCGCAGCGCAGGGCAAGGCGTGGGATAACGCGGTAACCGTAGTCGGTCACTCGGTAGTGGTGGGCCCGGAAAAAAAAAAAAACAGTCCAACGGACCTACTGCTCTGAAACCATGTCAGAAACTAACGAGCAGGAATGAGTGGGACTAAGAAAGTGTTGGGTACAAATACAAACCCTAAAGGGGTTATACCCCAAATTGGCTACCCCACTACAGCCTACACATCATAATACTTTGACAAATGGAACGAGATTGTAGGGATTGCACTAGGTTGTCAAACGAGTACGAAGTATGAGCGAAGGCAATGGAACGAGATTATAAGGATTGCGTGTGAGCTAGCTAGTGCCAGGTTGGCATCGAGGTTGTCAGAATCTAGCAGCAGGAATGGTTGAACTAGCAGCATGCAGGAGTACAAGTAGTAAACCCTAATTGGGTTGTACCCCATATGGGCTACCCCACTACAGCCTAGACAATATGCAGCACATATAGTTTGACACACCCCCATAGGCAAAGTGGGGGAGAACAAGGGGTCACACGACCAGTCAAGAGAAACAAAACAAGCTCAGGGTGGATCACAACGTCACCACACATTCTGAGCACAAGCAAAGGGCCACAAGGCCAGTTCACATGCAACAATAACAGTGCAGTGATGACTACCTAGCAAGAGCCAGCATGCAAGTGTATATATAGATCACAGTACAAGCAGAGACTACAACAAGTGTGGAAACGTAGGCACAAGGCCCAACAGAGTACAAAAGCGCTGATGATCACCAGACGGAAGTGCCTTGGTGAATATATCAGCAGTGTTGGCCCGAGTGGCCACGTGGCGAAGACGAAGCTGGCCTCGCTGCTGCAACTCTCGAGCCAGGAAGTAATGCAGAGCAATGTGCTTCGTTCTGTGCTCCAGTCTGTGCTCCTCACACAAGGCAATGGCCGCCTTGTTGTCAACGTACAGCACTGGAGGAGAACGAGGCCGCTCACCCAAGTCAGTCAGTAGGTAGGTGAGCCAGCGTAGCTCCTGTGCAGCCATGGCGGTGGCGTAGATCTCAGCCTCACAACTGGAGCTGAGAATAGAAGACGAGCGTGTAGACCGCCAAGAAACAGAGCCAGAGCCAAGGCTGAAGGTGTAACCCTGTGACGACCGCTGAGTAGTCTGGTCGTCAACCCAAGACGCGTCTGAGTGCCCAGTGAGGACCACCTCACTCCGTCCTCCAAGCACGAGCCCCATGCCCGATGTACTGCACAAGTAGCGCAGTACCCTCTTAGCAGCAGCCATGTGCTCTGGTCGGTGCCTACCAGGAGCCACGTAGCGAGCGAGAAGGCCAAGAGGGTACGCAAGGTCAGGACGAGTGCAGGTCATCAGGTACATGAGGCAGCCCACTAGCTCTGCGTAAGGACCACTCGGCTCTACGGACTCGTCCGAAGGTGGAGCTGAGAGCGAGTGACCTGTAGCCAGAGGAGTGTGCTGTGGCGAGGACCAGGTGAAGCCGAAGCGCTGAACGACCTGCTGCACCATGTGTGACTGAGTCAGTGTGATGGTGCGGCGTGCTCTGTCCCGAGTGATCTGCAAGCCAAGGTAACTGCGCAGCTCACCCAGGTCTGTGCACGTGTGTCTCTTCTGCAGCTCCGACTTCACCAAGGCGAGAGCCTCAGTGTCAGCAGTGGCAAAGACCAAGTCGTCGACGTACACGAGGATGTAGAATGGCGGCAGCGAAGTGTCGGTGCGCAGGAACAGCGACGGGTCAGCTGTCGAAGGAGCGAACCCAAGAGCCGCCAGTGTCGTCCTCAGTGTGTCATGCCACTCACGTGGCGCCTGGCGGAGACCGTAGACTGGCCGCCGGAGGCTCCACTGGGTACCAGGAGGGAACGACCCAGTGAAGCCAGGTGGGCGGCGCAGCCAGATCTCCTCGTGCAGGCTGCCCTGTAAGAAAGCAGTGCTGAAGTCAAGAGAGTGAAGCTCGTAGTCACGCTGAGCGGCAACGTGCAGCAGCATCCGAAGAGTAGTCATCTTCGGGGTGGGGGAGAAGGTCTGGAAGAAGTCAACTCCCTCTCGCTGACTGAAGCCTCTAGCAACGTAACGAGCCTTGAAGACAGGCGGAGAACCCGGCGGCCGCTTCACCCTGAAAATCCACATGCCATCGACGATGTTCGCCCCAGGAGGGGGAACCTCATCGACGTAAGTGCCTGTGGACTTCCAGGATGCCATCTCTGCGTCCATGGCTGTCTGCCACTGAGAGGAGTACTCACCCGCGATCGCCTCAGCGTAAGAGCGCGGGGTCGGGATGTCTGGTGCATCCGGGTCTCCCTCAGGGGCAAGCAGCATGGCCACGAGATGAGGCGCAGCAGCCGCAAGACACTCAAGGTCCTCGTGTCTGTCCTCAAGGACGTCCGTGCTAAGAGCACACTCACCCCCGACGGACGGAGGACAGACGGACTCAGACTCAGCAACAAGACTGGCAGCGAAGTCTAGACGACAGGCAGCAGCAAAGTCAACAAGCTCAGCGACAAGAGCAGACGCAGCAGCAGACTCAAACGACGAGTCAGTGACAACAGTGGCGAGCAGACGCGTGACAGTAGGGTGCTCAGCACGAAACTGGTCAGACGCAGGGTCCGGAACGTCAGGCAAAGAGGACGCAGGAGGAGACGGCAGAGGAACAGGCTGCGGAGCAGAGGAAGGACGACGGACTACGAGGTGTGCGCTGGGGACAGCCGGCTGACGCGACCGAGGAACACGACGACCGGTACGACCAGGACGAACAGGCGAGACAGGACGCGACGCAGGCTCACGACGCTCAGCAGGACTACCAGTCTGCTCAGTGTAAGGAGAAGGAGCAGGAAGCGGTGAGTCAGGCAGTAACGGAAGACCAGTAGACGACGGGAGAGTAAGAACCTGACAAAGAACAGAGTTAGACGGCGGCAGAGATGACGGAGACGGCGGAGCGAAGAACAGTCGTGTCGGCGCAGCTGCACCAGTACCGGCAGCTCCAGCAGCTCCAGTACCTCCAGCAGCTCCAGCACCCCCAGCAGCTCCAGAACCTCCAGCCCCAGAACCGACACCTCCAGTCCCAGGGTCTCCAACCTCAGTGTCTCCAGCAGTAGCACCCCCAGAACCAGCACCTCCAGTCCGAGGGTCTCCAGCCTCAGTGTCTCCAGCAGCAGCACCTCCAGACGCAGCACCCCCAGCCCCAGCAGCTCCAGTACCTCCAGTACGAGCACCTTCGGAGCCAGCGACTCCAGCACCTCCAGTAGACAAAGGACCAGCACCACTCCTAGCTCCAGGGACGTCAGCAGAAGTACCTCCAGCAGCAGAGCCCCGGGCTCCAGCAGCGCGACCCTGACGGCGACCGTACCAGTCCTGCAGCTGCTGTGGGGTGAGAGGCACACGTGGACGAAGGCGGCTACTCCAAGGAGACCGCGCAACAGCAGACTCAGAACCCCCAGCGCTCGCACCCCCAACTGCCCCAGAACCTCCGGTGTGAGCACCCACAGCGCCAGTACCTCCAGCGGCTCCAGAACCTCCAGCGCGAGCACCCTCAGCAGCTCCAGAACCTCCAGCTCCAGCGCCACCAGTACCAGGCCCTCCAGCAGCTCCCGAACCTCCAGCGCCAGCACCCTCAGTAGCTCCAGAACCTCCCGCGTCAGTACCGCCAAGCTCAGCACCCCCAGACCCCTCACACTCAGGCTCAGCACCACCAGGCTCCACACCCTCAAGCTCCGCACCCTCAGGCTCAGTACCCCCAGGCTCAGCACCCCCAGGCTCCGCACCCCCAGGCTCAGCACCCCCAGAAGTAGCACCCCGAGCAGGACCACCCTCAGTAGGACCTGAGTCACCAGTGACCTCAACCGGCGCAGTCAAGGGAGGAGGGTCTACCTGAGAAACACCTGAAGGAGCAGGACCTGGAGCGGGGAGGGGGTCTACCTGGGGAGCACCTGGAGCGAGAAAGAGCGGCGGGGGGGGGAGCGGGGCAGTGCGGTAGGGGAAGAGACGGTAAAAGGGAACCGACTCGTCGAACGTGACGTCCTGAGACGCAAAGACACGGCGCGAGGTGGGGTGGTAAAACTGCCAACCAGGCGCGTCAGGGACAAAGCCAAGGAAGACACAGGGAACAGCGCGGGCGGAGAGCTTGTCCGCGGTGGTATCGCGGACAAAGGCACGAGCACCCCAGACCCGGAAACGCGACGCATCGCCAACCTTCCCCGTCCACAGCAGTGTGGGCGAGGTCTCCGGCAAGGAGACACGGGGCCAGAGGTTGAGCTGATGCGCGGCGTACCGGACCGCAAACGGCCAAAGAAAATGGGGGGCAGCGGCATGGATCATGGAGGTACGAGCGACCTCCATGACTAAGCCAATGCGGCGCTCAGCAACCCCATTCTGCTGCGGAGAGGCCGGAAGCGTGAACGACTGGGTAATGCCGTGCTCCGCACAGTAGGCTGCCAAGAGGTCTGAGGTGAACTCACCACCTCTGTCAGAGTGCAGACGCAGGACAGAAAAGTCCCGCCGGAACCGCTCGCGGAGCTGGAGACGAACAGCGCGGATCCAGGGGATCAAAACATCAGGGACGTCCCCCTTGCTGCGCAAGGGGAAGACCGTGGTGTAACGCGTGTAGTCGTCGACGACCAGCAGGAAGTACCGCTCGTGGCCCTGTCCACGGACGCGGGCTGGGCCCCACACGTCCAGGTGGAGAGTCTGCAGGGGAGCCTCTGTGGGAGGGAACGAGGAGGAGTGAGGAGCGGCGCGCTGCCGCCCCTCGACACAGGGAATGCAGGGCGGCGCAGGCGAGGGAGGGAGGGCAGGCAGAGACCTGGGAAGACCAGAGACCAGGGAGCGAGAGTGCATGCTACGAAGGCGAGGCAGGGAGGGGTGACCAAGGCGGTGGTGCCACAGGAGAGTGTCGTGCGACAAAGCGCGACACTCGCAGGGGGCCGCCAGCTGACCAGACGTAGACGCAGACGCAGCTACCTGAGGGGACTCAGCGGTCAGTGTGTACAGACTCGAGCCAGGTGCACGGGTGAACGTGGCCAAGTGCCGGCCCGTCCGAGCACACGTATAGTGAGTCACTCGCTGACTCGCAGGAGTGAACTGGTCAACCCCCCGATCCTGGAGGTCAGCTCCACTCACCAAGTTCGTAGAGAACGAGGGGAGGTAAAGACCTGACAGCGAGCCGGACGGGGCGGCCGGACACGGCAGAACCGTGGAGTAGTGGGCAAGGACGGGACCCCCAGAGGGGTCCGCCAGGGAGACTGGAACTGGCCGACTAAGCGGCGTGAGTGTGGTGCAGTCGCGAAAGAAGGAGCGGGAAGCTCCTGAGTCAAGGGTGAAGGTGTGCGAGACCGCTGCGGGCGCAGTACCAGAGAGAGCAGACTCACCAGCACCTGGAGCAGGAGACGTACTAGCACCGAGAGCAGCAGCCTCACCAGCACCTAGAGCAGGAGACGCACTAGCACCTAGAGCAGCAACCTCACCAGCACCGAGAGCAGCAGGCTCTATACCAGGGTCAGGCGGTACGCACAGGTAACAGGCACGGTCAGCACTAGTAGGCAATGCATACATGGCAGTGAGAATAGCATCATAGTCAAGCGCAAAGATATCTACCCTCTGTCCATGCAGCTCCAGCCAGGTGGGGAGCTCAGCCTCAGGCGGGCGAAGCAGCGGGACTGTGTGTGACCAAGCGTCCCACAAGGCTGACCAGTCCTAGCACCTGTGCGAATGACGTACGGGCAGCGAACTGTACGCGTAGACCTGCTACACTGAGCGTACCACTCATGGAGCTGCTGGAGCGTAAGTGTCTCGCGTGGACGCCCCTGCAGCTGCAGCTGGCCACTGCCAGACGCCCCCAACTGACCGGCTCCAGAGCGACAGCTACGAGCTACCGCGACAACCCCAAGTAGCGTACCACTCACTAAGCTGTTGGGGCGTGAGAGACTCGCGTGAACGTCGCTGGAGCTGCATCTGGTCACCTCCTAGTTGCAGTAGTAGCCGCAGCAGCTCGGGCAGGGCAGGCGCGGCAGGCAGGCAGGCAGACAGGCCGGCAGGCAGGCAGGCAGGCAGACAGGCAGGCAGACAGGCAGGCAGGCAGGCAGGCAGGCAGGCAGACAGGCAGGCAGGCAGGCAGGCAGGCAGGCCGGCAGGCAGGCAGGCAGCCAGGCCGGCAGGCAGGCAGGCAGGCAGACAGGCAGGCCGGCAGGCAGGCAGGCAGGCGCTCACCAAAGGCTGGGAGAGCAGGCGCTCACCGGGCGAGCAGGGCCGGCGCTCGACGGGCGGCGGCCGAGTAGGCGCACGACAGCGGCGACGTCGGGGCCGCAACACCGGCTGCAGAGCAGGGCCGAAGCAGCTGCAGGGCGGGGCCGCTTCAGCGGCAGTTGCAGGGTGGGGCCGCGTCAGCGGCAGGTCGGGGCCGTGGCAGCTGCAGGGCGGGGCCGCATCAGCGGCAGGTCGGGGCCGTGGCAGCTGCAGGGCGGGGCCGCATCAGCGGCAGGTCGGGGCCGAGGCAGAGGGCCGCGCGCGGCTCGGCGCGGGCTGCGCTGACAGCACGCTGAGCTGCTGCAGGCCGCGCGCGGCCGCGCTAGGCAGTAGCGGGCCGCGCGCGGCTCGGCGCGGGCTGCTGCGGGCCGCGCGAGGCAGTAGGAGGCCGCGCGGCTCGGCGCGGGCTGCTGCGGGCCGCGCGCGGGCCTCGCGAGGCCGTAGCAGGCCGCGCGCGGCTCGACGCGGGCTGCGTGGGCTCGGCGCGGGCTGCGCGCGGCTCGGTGCGGGCTGCGCGCGGTTGCAGCGGGCTGCGCGCGGCTCGGTGCGGGCTGCGCGCGGCTGCAGCGGGCTGCGCGCGGCTCAGCACGGGCTGCGTGGGCTCGGTGCGGGCTGCGCGCGGCTGCAGCGGGCTGCGCGCGGCTCGGTGCGGGCTGTACGGGCTTGGTGCGGGCAGCGCGCGGCAGCAGCGGGCTGCACACGGCTCGTTGCGGCAGCGCGCGGCAGCAGGGGGCCTGACGGGCCTGTAGGGGCTGTTCGCGGGCCTGACGGGTCTCCAGGGGCGGCGCGCGGGCCTTACGGGCCTGCAGGGGCAGCGCGCTGGCCTAGGGCAGCAGGAGGCAGCACTAGGGCTGCTGGACGGCGCACGTAGTGCAGCACGTCACAAGGCAAGGCAAGGCAAGGCAGGCAGGCAGACAGGTACGTGGGGTAGCGTGGTAACCGCAGCGGTAGGTGGGCCCGAAAAAAAAACGGTCCTACGGACCTTAGTGCTCTGAAACCATGTCAGAATCTAGCAGCAGGAATGGTTGAACTAGCAGGATGCAGGAGTACAAGTAGTAAACCCTAATTGGGTTGTACCCCATATGGGCTACCCCACTACAGCCTAGACAATATGCAGCACATATAGTTTGACAGAGGTTTGGGCTAGTCTCGAAGCGTAGGCGGACACGGCCGGGCCAGCGGTGCATGATTTGGTGAAACAGTGCGCGCGAATGTTGGCGAAGCCCCGTTAGCAGTAACGGGCGAACAACGGCTGCTGCTGTACGCGCTGTTGATGAACGCAGTGAGGAATACAAAAAAATCCTTACACTCAGAAAGAAAGGAATAGTGTTGTGGTACTTCGACGATTTTTATTGTTATTTTCAAATGTATATCTAAGATGCTCGTTGGAAAATGTCGGCAGCATTATTTAATGCTTGTTTCTTCAGTCGGAGTATAAAAAGGGAAAAGAGGCTTCCACCCATGAGTGAACAGTGATGTGGAGCCTTCATATACCGTAGAAGGAACAGAGGTAGACCTGTGGGAATACTTGTTGATGCTTTCAATAGTAAAAATCAAGATTTAAAACATCTGTTTGTGGGATTGCATATATCGATACTAGCGTATCTGTTTGTGGAAGTGAATAATCGCGAACTCGAAATTCTTCTTGTCATTCACGAAGGATATGCAACCCCACCCGAGCCAAGTCTCGGCCATGCCCATCTCTGGTTGTTGCCCTCATCGTCCCCAATCTTACAAAATCTCTCCCACGGTAGTTGGAGGGTCTACTTTTGTTGAAACCCTAGACTAGTTTTGTCAGAAAATCGAGATTTGGTGAGCGCATCGTCCTTAGGCGCCATGGATCGGCGTGGCTATCCTCCTGGTCCGGCCGGTTGGGATCCCAATGTAAGTGTTCCCTGCTCTGCTTTCTCTCCACTCATTTCAAACTGTTTAGAAGGTGCTTCATGTTTAAAAAATGCCTTGCGCGTTTTATATTAGGCGCTGGCGGTCATGTTTATTAGTGGCTAGTCGTTCTCTCGTGTTTCCTCCATAATACTCCCTCGGATCTGATTCCCGCTTATCTGTGCTTCCTGGTGGAGACGCTAATAGATGTTCACTAATACTTCTTTTCCGCTTTCATATTCTCTAGATTCTAGTTGCGCGAAGCCTCTTTCCGCCCGTTTGAAGTTAGGTTGCGTGAGGCCTCTTTTTGCCGGCTAATTCGTCAGGCGCTATAGTTCCTCACAATTTACCTTTTTTCTCGTTGTGTTCCTCCGTTTCTCCCGTTCCAGTCACCCAACCCACCACCCATGGATCAGCGATACAATCAGCCGCCGCCTTCACAGCACTACCCACCTCCGCAGCAGCAACAACCTCCTCCGCAGCAGCAGCAACCGCCGCCGCAGCAGCAGCAGCAGCAGCAACAGCCATCTTATCCTCCTTATAGCCAGGGCCCGCCGCAGGCTCCGCCGTACAGCCAGGGTCCGCCTCCCCCCTACGGCGGAGGTCCCCCACCGGCTTCTTATAACGAGCCGCCGCCACAGCCTTATAACGCGCCGCCGCCGCAGTACCAGCCTTACGCCGGCGGTGCACCGTACGCCGGCGTGCCTCCTCCCCAGACGAGCTACAGCCCGCACCCACCCGCGTATGGCGGGCCGGCACCCGGGTACCCCCCGCCGCAGCAGCATCAGCAGCCGCCGCCGCATCTCCCGCCGCAACAGCCGCCGTCGGGGTACGCCCCGCCGCCGTGGCAGGCGCAGGGACAGCCGCCACCTCAGGGGCAGTATCCGCCAGCTCAGCAGATGCCAGGTGGCATGCGGCCTCCTGAGGGGCGACCCGATCCGTCCGCGGCAGCCCCGTGGAAGCAACGTCAGCAGCAGCAGCCGGAGGAGGAGAGAGGGAGAGACAGGGACGAACGCGGTCGCGACCGTGACCGGGACCGCGACCGGGACCGGGATCGCGACCGTGATCGCGACCGTGATCGGGATCGCGATGGTTCGTCGAAGCCGTCGCTGAATCGCTACCCGCCGCCGCAGAGCTTATACAGCGACCCGCTGAAGCCAGCACCTAGCTCGATCTATGAAGACGAGTCGCCGCGCAAATCGAAGCCGAAGGTGGAGGTGGTCATGGGTAAGGCCGCCGGTGCGGATGCTACGACCGGAGCTGCCACGTCAGCCATGTCTCAGATCCTTGCTGCCAGATCCGCCGTTTCTGCGCTTCTCGCGGCGACTAACCCGCAACTGGCGGCGGCGCAGCAGCGCGCCGCGGCAGTCTCCGCCGCGATCACCGGATCGACGGGATCCGGCGGCACGAGCTCTGCCGCGGCGGCGATTGCAGCGGCCGCCGCTGCAGCGAAGAACCCGCTGCTGGCGAGTAACCCGATTCTCGCGGCGCAGGTTGCGGCGATCGGCGGGTCGAACGCCGCGTCTGCCGCTGTAACGAAGGCCGCGTTACTGGCCGCCGCCGCGAACAGCGCGAAGCTGGGCGCCGTCAACCCGGGACTCGCGATGGCCCTGGCTATGGCTGCCGCGAAGCAGGCGGAAGCGGCGCGGGCGGAAGGGGTACCCGCGGAGGGGGACAAGGACAAGAAGGCGGAGGACCGCGCGGGAGAGAAGCGCCGGCGCTCCCGCTCGCGCTCGCGCTCCCCGTACTTCCGCCGGGGGAGGGGGAGGTCTTTGTCCCGCTCCCCTCCGATCCGCCGCCGATCCAGGTCCCCAGTCCGGGAGAGGAAGCCTGGGTCCGCGTCGCCCACGCGCAGGAGCCCGTCGCCCAGAATTCGCAGGCGACGGTCGCGATCGCGGTCGCGGTCGCCTGTGCGACGCAGGCGGGGGAGATCTGGGTCGCGGTCGCGGTCGCCGTACGGGCGGGGGAGGTTCGGCGGGTGGCGCGGGCGCGGGAGGGAGGTCAGTCCGGAGCAGCCGACGAGCACAGTGCTCATCCGCGGCATCGCGCCGTGGGCTGTGGAGGCAGATATCTTCGCGCTGCTGGTAAGACCTGCTTAGACGATTGTTTAGTCGACTAGTGAATGGGCATTGCGCCGTGGGCTGTGGAGGCAGATATCTTCGCGCTGCTGGTAAGTACTTCTGCCGTGCATGCATGTGCCGTCTTAGGAAGCAGCCGACGAGCACGGTGCTCATCCGCGGGATTGCACTGTGGGCTGTGGAGGCGGACTTTTTCGCGCTGCCGGCAAGAGCGATCTCATGTGCAAATTATAGTCAGTATGTAGTTCCCGCTTGCAATATGCGGCATTGCCAGATAATTTAGATGTGTGTTCCCGATCTGTCGGCATTCCCTGATGTGATGGCAGGGCGAGTGGGGCCCGTTGAAGGAGGTGCGCGTGATCAAGGAGTGGGCCACGGGGCTCAACAAGGGTTTTTGTTTATGTCTGTTGACCAAGACGTGTGCTCTTGTATTCCCGTGCCCTTTGCATTCCCTGTGTGCTTGAATCCGGATGCAAGGGCAGGGCGAGTGGGGCCCGTTAAAGAAGGTGCACGTGATCAAGGAGCGAGCCACGGTTCTCAACAAGGGCGTTTGCTAATTAACACGTGTTCTCGTGTATTCCCGTTCCCTCTGCATTGCCTGTGCCTGTGTTTTGTTGCAATGGCAGGGCGAGTGGGGTCCATTGAAGGAGGTGCGCGTGATCAAGGAGCGCGCCACGGGGTTCAACAAGGGCTTCTGTTTCGTTGACCTTGAGACCGTGGTGCGTTATCGCTGCCTCCTTGCCTCTCACGCTTATCTCTGTAGTGTAGACGCATTGTTTGTCTTTCCACTATTGTTCTCCCGCTGCTCGTTCCCACTCGTTCCTGCTCGTTCCAGTTCGTTCCCGCCTTTGCAAGCTCAAATTCTCCGTTTGTTATTCTGAACTAGGGAGCGGTTCTGCGATATCTCACTTCCTCCCCTTCCAACCCCAGACTCAAAGCAGGACTTGCCAGTCATCACAGAGCGGTTCAGTGCGGTTCCTGCTTTCTCTGGCTGTATTCGCCTCCGTGGCCCTTATTTCCCTCATTCGTCTCGCCCATCCACTCTACCGCAGTTGACCCCCTCAATGTGCCTCTGTTGGAGTTGGCCATCTTGATACTAATCCCCCCCTGCCTCCCTTTGTCGTGGTCCTCTGGACACCTGCTCTGGCTCCGCGCTTCACCATTTGTGCACCTCTCACTCCCCTCTCCTCCCTCCTCCCACCCTCTCTCCCCCTCCCTCTCCTTCCGTCCCTGCGTTCCCGCACGCCCCTGTCCTCTCCCCGCTATTCCTCTGCCCCATGGCACTTCCACGGTCTCGTTTGCGCTCCCTCCTTTCCTCCACCCGTGTTTCGCGGCACCCCAACCTCGCCTCCCCTTTCTCATCACTCTCCACCTCACCCTTGCTCCCTCTCTCGTTGCTCAAGTGCGACCGTTCTTTGTCACCCCCCGTCCCGGTTATCCTTTCTTATCCACTCCGTCCTTTTTTTCCTCCCCTTCCCTCCCGCCCACTCCCCCTCTCGCCCCCTCCCCCTCTCGCCCCCGTCCCCGTTCATACCTTAACGGCCCTCCTCTTCCCAGGAAGCGGCGAAGGCGCTGGTGGAGGGTGCAAGGGGCAAGGAGCTAAAGATGGATGACCGCTTGCTCTTGTTCCACTACAGGTGGAGATTAGAGCACTCTTAATAACAACATACTGGTCTGGCTGGGCTGGGTTGCTGTGAGCATATCAGACTGCTCTCACTTGTTCTTCAGTAGTTTTCTTCACATCTGTTCGTTTGGCACCGCCGCGTGCCAAGATTGCGGCGCGGGCGTTGGCACACAACAGGAAGAAGTCTGAACGCCGTTTCGTGCCGTTGGCGAGTTTGGAGCGAGTTTGGAGCGCGTTTGGAGCGAGTTTGGAGATCCGCCGGTGTTTTTTCAAAAAACCGTACCATCTTGTTAGGGGTGCGATCCAGTGCGAGACGCACAACTCGGGAGGCAAGAGGCTTTTGAAGACTTTTGGAGGGTTTGGAGGCTTTATGGAGGGGCGTCAAGGCACTTTCTGTGCAAGGGAGGGCTTGTGGAGACCGGATTGTGGGGTTCGGAGCTTTACTCGGTTGTTGGAGCAAAAAAAACGTTGTCCAATTCCCTCCCACATTCACCCGCGCTACATCCTCTCAGATTGTCACATCCGCTCAATGCTCGCCCAGCCATTGCTGCCATTCGTCTCCTCTCCTGCTCTGCTGCTCTCAGGACTTGGCATGCACCTCCACGCGCCCATGTCTCACTCGTTATTTTTCTTCTGCTCCTTCCTTCCTTCCCTCCCCTCCCGCCCTCCCTCCCGCCCCCCTTCCCACATCTCTCGCCTGCTCCTTGTCTTGCTGCCTGTTCTACTGTGCCTCCTCCGTCCTCTTCTCCCTCGCCTCTTCCTCTTCGCCTCCCTCTCTCCGCCCTCGTCGCCTGTCTCTTCCCTTCTCTCTCTCAACGCCTAACAGCAAGCCACTGCAAGGGGCGGAGGACGGGGGCGCGCTTGCGGACAGCAGCTCGGGGAAGCCCCTCGACTGGGTCTGCCCCTCCTGCGGTGTCAATAACTTTGCGCGCCGCTCCGAGTGCTTCAAGGTGGGTGCTTTGCTTTCTGTGTGCCTTTAGAATCCCGTTAATGAACCCCAAAGGGAAGCCGCTCGACTGGGTGTGCCGCCCATGCGGTAAAATAACTTCTTCCCTTCGTTTTCCTCTCCCCTCCCCTCTTCAAGCCTCCGCTAACTTGCATGGTTTTTGTTAACCTTCTTTTTCTCTCCTCTCTTGTCTTGTCGCCTGCTTTCCCTTGCCTCAAGCACTGTGTGACCCGCAGGCCTGCCAATCCCGTCACTGTTGCCGACATAGGGGATGCAGGGGGAGGCGACTATGGGGAGCGAGGCGGAGGAGGAGGCGAGTACAGGGGGTGAGGAGGCGGGAGGGGAGCGGTTGTTGTGGTCACGGGTCTCAATGCGTCAAACGTGCTTATGTGCCACTCAACCTGTTTCTCTTTTTCCTCCTATTGCTGCGTGCTCTACTTTCCCTTGAACAGTGTGTGACCCGCAGGCCTGCCAATCCCGTCACTGTGGCTGACAGAGGCGAGGAGAGAGGAGCCAACCATCTCACATGGTGTTTCACTCAACCTTTTTTCTTTCCTCCTGCTGATGCGTGCTCTCTCCTTTCCCTTGACCAGTGTGTCACCCGCAGGCCTGCCAATCCCGTCACTGTGGCTGACAGGGGCGAGGAGAGAGGAGCCAACCATCTCACATGGTGTTTCACTCAACCTTTTTTTCTTTCCTCCTGCTGCTGCGTGCTCTCTCCTTTCCCTTGACCAGTGTGTCACCCGCAGGCCTGCCAATCCCGTCACTGTGGCTGACAGAGGCGAGGAGAGAGGAGCCAACCATCTCACATGGTGTTTCACTCAACCTTTTTTTCTTTCCTCCTGCTGCTGCGTGCTCTCTCCTTTCCCTTGACCAGTGTGTGACCCGCAGGCCTGCCAACCCCGTGACTGTGGCTGACAGGGGCGAGGAGAGGGGAGGCAGGGGCGGAGGAGACGAGTGGGGCGGGCGAGGAGACAGGAGGGCGGCGGCGGTTGCTGTGACCATGGGTCCAGATGCGTCGAACGTGCTTATAGTGAGGGGGCTGGACGACAGCGTGCACGAGGAGAGCCTGCGGCAGGAGTTCTCTCAGCACGGCTCCGTGACTGTAAGTGACAATAGCGACTGTGAGGTGCTTTAGAGTGGAGTTATTGTGGAGTGTAAGTGGCTATAATGTCTCTCGAGTTGACTCAAAGATCACGTTGAGGGGACTGGACGACAGTTGCATGAGGAGAGCCTGAGGCAGGACTTTTTCCAGCACGGCTCTGTGACTGTAAGTGGCTTCAGTAGCTGTAGTGGAATAAATGTGACTGTGTATTGAGAAGTTCGATGAAGTTAGAGAAAGCTGGGTGGGTCACATCGCACGGACGTGGGGTTGTGTGAGGTGTCAAGGGTGGTTGGAGTTGGGAAATGTTTGTGCTGTGTGCTAATAAGATCTAACCTGTCTGCATTGAGTTGTTCCTTCCGCTCTCTATTTTGGACCTCCTGTTCTTTCTCAAATGGTCTGCGCCTCTTTATCTCTACCCCCTTTCTCCCTTCCCTCCCTCACCCCTCCTCCCCCCCTCCCGCCCCCTCTCTCCTCCCCTCTCTGCCCCCCCCTCTCCTCCCTCTCTGCCCACCTCTCTCTACTCCTACATCTGTCTATCTGGCCCCTGTCTACCTCTCGCCCCGCACCAGGACGTGCGTATGATGCGCGACAAGATCACACTCAAGTCACGTGGATTCGCCTTTGTGACCCTTGGCTCCGTGAGTTGCTTTTCCCCACCCTTGCCTCGCCTCGGTGTGTTGTCATTGTCACCTTTCTCTTAGGCGAATTCCCTTCCCTCCCTTGCCCGTGTGAGTTGCCGTGCTGCTTTTTGAGCTGAGCGTGCAAACGTCCTCTACATGTCTTTTCTCCCCTTGGCCTCCCAGCAGGCCCCCCTATCCCCCCCGCCCCCGCCTCTTGCCTCTCGTTTTCCCGTTTTCCATTCCATTATTCCATCTCTACATTCGCTGTTACATGCTGTGCCTATCTGTTTCTCCTCATCCTACATTCCCTCCTCCCAGGTGGATCAAGGCACATGCGCCATCCTCATGTGTCACAGCACATGCCCCTCCTCCCACGTCCTCCCAACCATGATACCAGGTGGATCAAGCAACACGTGCCATGCTCACGTGTCACAACAAGCGACTGGCGAGTGGCGTATGCCCTTCCTTGCCTCATTCTCGTTCCATCCCTTTGTCCTCCCCATTACCCTGGATGCCTTGCCTGTTCCTCCCTCGTCTTCCCTTCCTTTCCACTTCCTCCTTCCTCTGCCACCAGGTGGATTAAGCAACGCGCGCCATGCTCACATGTCACAACAAGCGGCTCTTTAAGGGAGGGCCGGTCATGCGAGTGGTGTATGCGCGCGGCCTCATCCTTCTCCCATTCCCTCTCCGCCCCATCCACCCCCCCTCTTTCCCTCGTCCTCTTCCCTTCCCTCCTCCCCCACCCCCCGGCTAATAACAGGTGGATCAAGCAACACGCGCCATGCTCACGTGTCACAACAAGCGACTCTTCAAGGGAGGCCCGGTCATGCGAGTGGCGTATGCGCGCGGCCCCATCCACGGAGTGCCCTCCACGCCTCTTGCTGACGCTGCCACCGCTGCCTATGCCGCTGTCGCTGGCGGTGGCGCTGCTGAGGATACTGACGTCATGGCTCAGGTTTGTGTTGGGATTTGGTGGTTTAGGTTCTGTGTTCAGGTGTTCTGCTGTGATGGCCCAGGTCTGTAGTTTTGGGCGTGGTTTGGGTGAAGTATGTTTTAAAGGGAGGCCCGGTCATGCGAGTGGCGTATGCGCGCGGCCCCAGCCACTGTGTGCCCTCCACGCCCCTTGCTGATGCTGCCACCGCTGCCTACGCCGCTGCCGCTGGCGGCGGCGCTGCTGCTGACGATGCTGACGTCCAGGTGACGCGGGTGGCGTATGCGGGTGGCGTATGCGGGTGGCGTATGCAGGTGGCGTATGCAAATTTTTGAGACGTTTCAAAAATTCACCTTATACACGTGACGTCCAGGTGGTGCGGGTGGCGTATGCGCGCCTTGTGTGTGCAAGCAAGGGCTGGTCAACCCTTGCCCTCGTTTGCCTTGTTCACACTTCTTTCCACGTGGAGGCATCACGGCGGATTCCCAAGGGGTACGACGGCGGCAGCAGCAGCCATGCTTGCAACCTTCACGCCCTCTGTTGTCTGTGCAATGCACACTGACCTACTACCCCCTTTTTCAGATGGAGGCGTCTGGGTGGATGCCCAAGGAGTATGATGAGGCGGCGGCTGTTGTGCACTTACTGTGTTCCTGTCACAACCTCTGTCTTCTGGGTTTCCTCTTTACCATCTCCCCACTCACGTTACAGATGGAGGCGTCAGGGTGGATGCCCAAGGAGTATGACGAGGGGGCAGCAGGGGGCGAGCAGCAGGCGCAGACGGGCAGTGGTTTCGTGTGGGACGAGGCGTCGGGGTATTACTATGACAGCTCCACCAGCTTCTATTATGACAGCGCCTCAGGTGTGGTGTGTGAAGTGGTTGCTGGTGGACCGTGTGTGTGATGCCGTGAGGGATGTGCTGCTTCGTGTGGGACGAGGCGTCGGGGTATTACTACGATAGCTCCACCAGCTTCTATTATGACAGCGCCTCAGGTGCAGATTAGGCCGCCTATATTAGTTGGATGGCAGTTCGTCAGTTGTGATTTGACAGACGGAAGGCCTTTTGCCGGGGTATTATCACTAGTTTTTTATTAGGCCGCTTCTCTCTAGCACTCGGACTCTCGCCGGTGTTTCCAATACGGCGTCACCACGGGGGTGTTTCCAATACGGCGTCACCACGGGGTGGGTTCCAATACGGCGTCACCACGGGGGAGTACAAGCAACGCTCTGTAGAGGAGCTAATCTCTCAGATCCTCTCTCCCGCTGTGCCATTCTCCCCCCTTCCTTCTCCCCGCTCCCGTTATGATATCACCACCGGGGAGTACAAGCAGTGTATTGCAGAGGTGCTGTCTCTGTCTCTGAACTCTCTCTCTCTCTCTCTCTCTCTCTCTCTCTCTCTCTCTCTCTCTCTCTCTCTCTCTCTCTCTCTCTCTCTCTCTCTCTCTCTCTCTCTCTCTCTCTCTCTCTGCCTCTTTCTCCCCTTTTCCCCTCCTCCCCGCTCAGACCTCTACTACCACTCGGACTCCCGCCAGTGGTTCCGTTACGATGTTACCACGGGGGAGTACAAGCAGTGCTCTGCTGAAGAGCTGGAGGCCGCTGGTAGCGCCCCTGCTGCTATGGCTGTCGCTGCTGCCACCGCCGCGACTAAACGCGAAGCTGCTGCCGCAGCCGCTGCTGCTGCTGGTACTGCCGCTGCTGCTGGTGCTGGTGATGCATCTGCGAGTGAGACAAAAAACGAAGGGACGGCTGAGGGAGTGGGCAAGGAGGGGCAGGGGAAGGGAGTGAAGGAGGAGACGCAGGAGGAGAAGCAGCAGGGGGAGAAGAGGAAGAAGTCGTTTGCTGAATCCGTGGCGGCGGCGGCGGCCTCAGCGTTTCAGGCGGAAAAAGAGCGGGAGGCGGCTAGGAAGAAGCAGCAGGAGAAGGAGAAAGAAGCTGCTGCTGCTGCTGCTGCCGCTGCCGCTGCTGCTGCCGCTGCCGCTGCTGCTGGTGGTGCTGGTGGGGATGGTGCTTCGGCTGCTTCTGCTGCTTCTGGTGGTGGTGGTGGTGCTTTGGAGGGCAAGATTCGGACGTATGTGCCGTCTGCCGCTCTGACGTCCCAGGTGGCAAAAGAAGGTGAGGCGGGGCAGGTAGCGGGCGGGCAGCAGGACGGGCAGAATGACGGGCAGACGAAGGCTGAGGGGGGTGTGAAGGAGGAGGGGAAGGATGGTGAGGGGGATGGGAAGGGAGGAGGGAGTGGTAAGTCGTCTACTGCTGCTGCGCTAGCTGCTGCTGCTGCGAAGGCTGCTCAGGCGAGGCTCGCTGCTGCTGCTATGAGTAAGGAGAGTAAGGAGAGGGAGAAGGAGCGGGAGGAGAGGCAGAAGGAGAGGGAGAAGGAGCGGGAGAAGGAGCGGGAGAGGGAGAAGGAGAGGGAGAAGGAACGGAGCAAGGATAGGGAGAGGGAGAGGGAGCGGGATAGGCACAGGGACCGAGAGCGGGAGAGGGAGCGGGAGAGGGACAGGGACAGGCGTGACCGGGACAGGAGGGATGACCGGGATTACCGGGACAGGCGCGATGACAGGGACAGAGACAGAGACAGGGATCGGGATAGGGATAGGGATAGGGATAGGGATAGAGACAGGGAGAGGGAGCGTGATCGGGACAGGGAGCACAGGAGGAGGGACGAGAAGGATGGGCGTGGGGCGGAAGGAGGTGCAGCAGGAGGGCCAGGAGGGGGAGAAGGGGGTGTGGCTCCGCCGCAGGGGTACTCTGGTGCGCCACCGGAGGGCTATGGGGGATACAGTCAGCCGTATGGGCAGCAGCCGCCCCCCTATGGCCAGCCTCCCCCTTACGGCCAGTACCCTCCTCCTCCGCAGCCGGGGCCTTATGGGGCACCATATGGGCAAGAGCAGCCACAGCAGCAGCAGCCGCAGCAGCAGCAGCCGCAGCAGCCGGCGTATGGGCAGCAGCAGCCGTACAACCCGCCGCCCCAGCAGCAGCCGCCACAGCAGCAGCAAGCGCAGGGACAGTATGCTCCTCCCACTGCTGCTCCTGCTGCCGCGCCCACCTACTCACCTGCTCCGAGTTACCCCCCATCTACTGGTTACATGGGTTACCAGCCTCCCCCATATGACCCGTATTCAGCTGGTGGCGCCACTGCCCCTGCTGGCTCTGCTGCTAATGCCCCTCCTGCTGGTGGCGCTGCTGCTGGTGGTGGTGGTGGTGGTGGTGGTGGTGGTGGTGGTAGTGGTGCTGGTGCTGCCCCTGCTGGTCCTGGCCCTTCTCCTCCTGCTCCTATGCCGCCCACAACTGCTCCTTCCTCCTCCCCTGCTGCTCCTCCTCCTTACAACCCATACTCGCTTGCTCCCTCCTCTGCTCCCCCCGTCTCCTCTTCCTCTGCTGCACCGCTCACCGCCTCTTCTGCACCCCCCTCCTCGTACGACCCCTTCGCAGCTGCTGCGACCTTGGGGGGAGGAGCAGCGGGAGGAGCGGGAGGAGCGGGAGGAGCGGGAGGAGCGGCGGGGGACGGTGCATATGACCCGATTGCTGCAGCGCTGGAGGCAGGGGGAGGGATGCCGGACTGGGTCACTGCGCCCATACCTGCTGCTCCTGCTCCCGCTGGAGGTGAGACAGTTGCTCCTGATGAAGGTGAGATAGGTGCAGTGCTGGAGGTGAGATTGCTCCTCCTGCTTCTGGCGGAGGTAAGATTGGTGCGCATGATCCCATTGCTGCGGCGCTGGAGGCGGGGGAAGGGATGCCAGACTGGGTGACTGCTTTCGTGCCCGTGCCTGCTGCCCCTGCTCCTGCCAGAGGTAACATTGCTGCTGCTGTTGCTGCTCTGATGCTGCTCTTCTTACTGCCCTTGTCGCTGTTGCTCGTGCCACTGCTGCTGCCACTGTTGCACTGTTGCTGCCGCTGTTGCACTGTTGCTGCCACTGCTGCTGCTGCTGCTGCTGCCACTGCTGGTGGCGCTGCTGTTGGTGCGGCTGCTGGTCCTTCCATCCACATCTGCCCTTTTCACTCTCCGCCGATCACCCCCACCCTGTCACACACCCTTCTTTGTCTTGCCCTGCTTGCCTGTGCAGCCCCGGCTCCTCCCCCGTACTAGCCTGGCCTCCTGCCACATCCTGCTCCTGTGGCTGCGTAACCCTCACACATCAGTTCCTATACCATTCCTCATTGCTGCCCCTCTGTTTCCTTTCTCCCCCCTGTCCTGCCCTGCTTGCCTGTGCAGCCCCGGCCCCTCTGCCGTACTCGCCTGGCCTCTTGCCTCGCCCTGCTCCTGCCTGGCAGCCACCCCCGCCTCCCAACTACTAGCTGTGCCATTTTCAGGAGGCTAGTAAAGCAAGTGCCTGAGAGCGTGGCAACTGATGTGCTGCTGCTGGTAACTGTCACTGCCATCACCGCCGCTGCCAACTGCTGCTGTCACTTGGCGCAGCTGCTTGGAGCTGGCAATGGGCGCTGTTGTTACAGCTGTGTAGGGTGGCTTGCTGCAGTGATTGCCAGGAGCAGGAGTTTCCAGTGGTGATGGCTGACTGAAAGTGGTGTCCTTGAGGCTGGTGGAAGTCATTGGGGCTGTGATTGTTGTGTGTCTGGTCGTTGGGAAGGGTGATCGTGTTGGTGTGATTTGTGTTCCAGTTTCTGGTTTAGATTCAGATTACATCTTGACCGTCTGCTTCTCTGCTCGGAGTTATTCATTCTTTAGAATTACCTTCTGGGTTCTCTCTTCAATATAGCGTGACTTTCTGTAACGCATATCTGAAAGTTCCCTCGCTTCCCTTCGCCAAAACCCCCAACCTCCCACCCATTCGGCAAACCCTCGGCCCAGAACCATCAGAATTCATTTGCTACATCAGCTAAACCCGCGAAACTAGATAGTGCCGTCGAACACGTGGCATGCCGTAAGGTACTAATAATTTCTTCAGGGGCAGCCGAACAAAAGCGGCAGTGTCAACAGCAGCTACAGGGGCTAGCGTTTGTTCCTTGAAGAAGAACCACCTCCGCGATTACAACACTTGCATTTGCGGGACTTCGAAGGACGTCGAAGACTCGTGACTTCCAAACTGAACGCGAAACGTTTCTTTTAGAACGGTCACCCCCGATGACATTTAAGGTATATTTCTAGGCGCCAGAAAGATTTCGGAGGCGGTTACTACAGTTTCCATTTGATGGAATTATTATCCTCTGTCGTGGGGACGTGATTTTTAGCAAGGATGTGAATGCCTCCCGCACGCACTTACGATTCTTGCGAATTCCATAAGATACATCCTCGCTTTTCTTCGACGGAGCAGCTGCGTCAGGTCGTTAGTTTTGAAGCTCATAGTGGAGTAGCAGCAAACCAGAAGAAACTTTAGCCTTAGCAACCCGCCGTCGGCGCAGGCATGAAGAAGCCCCTCCCCCCGCCTTCAGCCGTGCGGGGCGGAGGCGGAGGGGGAAGAGGCGGAAGCGCGAGGGGGCGAGGGGGTAGCGGAAGGGGGGGAGGCGGAAGAGGAAGGGGAGGCGGCGGAGTGTTGCGACTAGGCGTGTTGGAGAAATATGTTCCGCGCGCGGACGGGGGAGTGCGGAAGGGGTTCCGCGGGCGGAAGAGATACATGGCGCCGCAGCGGACGCATCTTTCCGCCAATGAGCTCCGTGCGTTTCATTCCCCCGCCGCCCTTCCCTCTTCCCGGTCCTCGCCTCCGCTTCTTCCCCCTTCCCCCCGCATCCCTTGTCCTCTTCCCCCACTTCCCTGTCCCCTTCCCCCGCCCCCTTCCCCCGCTTCCCCTGCCCTCTTCCCCCGGTTTCCCCGCCCCTTCCCCCGCACCCCCTTCTCAATTCTGGTTAAGGCACACGACTTGGTCGGCCTGAAATTGCCATTTCAAGTACTTACATGACTTCCTCGAAGCATTCAACTTCCCCGCATCCCCTGTCCCCTTCCCCTGTCCCCTTCCCCTACTTCCGTGCCCCCTTGCCCTGCACCCCACGCACAAGACTTGGTCGACCTGAATTTGCAGTGTCAAGTACTTACATGGCTTTCACGGAGCATTCAACAAACCAACAAAGTGTTGTGCTTCCTGTCCTTTGTCTCAACCATTCTTATTCCTTGGCGTGCTCGGACTTTTAACCCGTAAACCTTGAACCCTGTACCCTGTCCCCCCTTGTTGGCCATTGAGGCGTTTCATAAAGCGCGCACGGAATTTTTCAACTCAAAAGCCCTGAACTTTGTACCCTATCCGCTCTTGTCGGCAGGGAAATGGCGAAAGGTGTTCAACGATGCGAGAACTGTGCAGAAGTACTGAAAGATAGTTGTGCACAACTGTAGAATGGTGCTTGATAGTTCAATGCTGTGAAAAACCTGAACCCTGTACGCTATCCCCACTCTTGTTGGCAGGGAAGCGGCGAAAGGTGCTAAGCGACGCGAGAACTGTGCAGAAATACCGAAAGATGATTGGGCGGGAGAGGAAAGCGTCAGGGACCGACCGTATTAGCAGTTCGGTGGAGGGTGATGGGAGGACGGAAGGTGAGGGAGAAGAGGGGGAAGGGGAAGAGGAGGAAGAGGAGGAGGAAGAGGAAGTAGAGGGAGAGGATGGAGAAGAGGAGAAAGAGGAGGAGGAAGAGGAAGCAGGTCAAGAGGATGATTCAAGTGACCATGGGGAGAAAGAGGAGGAGGGAGCAGGGGAAGAGGACCATAGGGCTGATGGCCTGGGATTGGGATCAAAACGGGAGGAGGGCGCGCAGGAGTGGGAGAGAGGCGGTGTGAGCAAAGGGAGGGGCCGAGGCTGGGAACGGGGAGGCGGGAGGGGAGGAGAGAGAGGGGTGGCGGGTGGAAATGCGAGGGGTGCTGAGGTTGGGAGAGGAGGAGAGGGTGTGAGGCAAAGGCCGTTGAATCGGTTGGAGAGGATATGGAAGAAGCGAGAGGAGGAGGCTGCAAGGCAGGCAGCGGTGAGGGAGGCGAAGAGGAGGGAGATTGAGGAGGGGATGAGGAAGAGGGAGGAGGTGGAGAGGAGGAGGAGGGAGTTGAGAGGGCAGATGAGGAAGAGGACGAAGAGCGGGCAGGTGGTTATGAAAGTGAGGATGGAGCATCTGCTGGAGTCTATTCAACGCAGCCAGGGGAAATAGTGGGTACCACAGAAACATGGCAAACAAGAGGAAGAGGAGAAGAGCGGGCGGGCAGGTGGTGATGCAAGTGAGGATGGAGCATCTGCTGGAGTCAATCTAACGCAGCCAGGGGAAATAAACGGGAGTGTTTTTCGGGCATCTCACGTAAAGAAAAAGAAATCAGGAGCATCCGTTTAAATGGCTTGATGCAGTTGGGTTTTGCGCGACAATCCATATTGCAGCAGAATGAGAGGTGGTAACAAAGACAGCATACTGAGCTTTTGTTGGGGAACATCATAAGAAAATCGAGTAAGGTGGCAGCCAAGTGTTGGGGCGAACTTTTGAGTTTTAGTCGGCATTGAGATCAAGTTTGTATTGTATCAATTAAGTCGCCCTATAACGAGTCCCGATGGGGAAAAGTGGTCCGCTATGTGGTGAAGATTGTCGCGTCGCATCGCGAAAATTCGCCGATCGAGGTGTCAGTCGCTCTAAGTGCCGACAACGACGACCACTTTCCAGAAAAGCCATAGGCCGTGCTTTCGCCAGGGAGTTCCCCGTGATCCGCACCTCACAAATTCGTTCCGTTCTGCTAAAAAACTAGTGAAACACCCCATTTCGAACAGAGCCGTGGTCCTCAGCGCTTCTTGAAATGACTGAAACCCACTCGAGGAATGGTGCCTTGAAACATGTTGAAAACCTCTCTGCCGCGTGAATGGCCCCTACCAGATCGGTGGGACTGGATCCTCCCAGATCTTGACTTCGACCTCAACCAGGACCTGCGGTTCGGTACAACTGTATGAGATTCGGGTGGGTTCCACTCGGTTTCGAGGATGGAATAAACAAACTTCCTCCTCTTGTTCGTTCTTGTCGCCAAATCAAGCAAGCCCCGCCAAGCCTCCACTGATGTTTCTTACCGCCCGCCATTGCCGAATCACAGCCACTAGGTGAGTGCTGCAGAGCAGATTATTAGTCAAGCAGTTCAGATGGGGTTATGGAGTCAAGGAGTCAAACGAGGTGTGTTCCATAAAACATGAGGAGAGACGTCCAGACTCTTAGGAGCAAACCGAAGAACATGGGAAGTTGTACTGTATGCAAAACATTAGTGTCGCATAGTGAGGTGGGCATTCGATAAGTGCAGGGAGCGAGGAATCTTTACCGGCGGCGCCAGCGTACGTCTCGAGGCGGTCGTGCTGAAACGATCGCCCTTGCAGCCAGAAACTGCCTGGAACGTTGAGACTTCGACGAGCTTGCTGTTTCGCCGCGACTCGCGTCTGACGCACGAGACGTCACCATGATAAGAATTTCTTGTTCTTCTACAGCACACTGTGCTTATCCTGGCAGCACACTGTGCTTCTCCTTCTCCTTCTAGGAGTTGTCGGTGAAGAATCTCTCCCACCATCGAATAAGAATCTCTCGTTCTTTTTTTAGAAGCATCCTTCTCCTCTCAGAAGAATCTCTGCTTCCGCGACGAAAGACACTGCGGCGTTCCTGCCGGCGGTCACATTCAAGACGAAAGTTTCTTTCGCTTCCTCGCCACGTCTGAAGACACGACACGCGGTATAGTTTTCTCCTGCGTGGACCGATGCTGTCAAAATGATAAGGTATAGCTGTTACCCTGAACAAGGTTGACTCACTTCCAAGATAAGTTCGTCAGCGTGGTTACCCGGTTCGCACTCATCCGGCGAGAAACGCTGTCATCGCAAAACCACTTTGACCTGGGTTTGGCTCGGCGCGACATGATATCGACATTGATCTACCGTAGCGGGCGTCACGGACGCGACTCCGCACCCGCTCCTGCAGCCACAGCCGTACGATGCATCATCGCGCTCCTGCTGTTCATCATCCCGCACGTCTATTCCATTCGCTTCGAAAAAACTCAAGATGTCATCATGGCCCCGCGTATCCGCGTGCATAATGTGGTTCCCTGCGCGGATCGATCAGAGAACATGATCACGAGCAACATCGCCAGTAGCGCCGAAACCGCCGCCGGCTCCGCCGCTGACGCCGTCGGTGGCAGCGAGACAGGCGGAAAATCCGGCGCGGATGATGGGAGTGACTGTGTGATCAAGGCGCACCACGCGGGAATGCTTCGCCCGCATCCCGCGTTTGTCCGCCTGCACCGAGCGGCCGTGCGGAAGGCGCTGGACGCGGCCAAGAGGAAACCGAAAGAAGATCCGCGCGCGCTTCCCCCGCATCGGCGGAGAGTAAGGGGCGCGGAGGACCTGAACTTGCGCTCGGCGGAGGACTTGAACTCGCTGGTGTTCGTGCCGGTGATGGCGGACGACTCGTCCGTCGAAAATCGGCGCGGTTCGGGGGGAAGCCTAACATTCACCGAGTCGGAGATTGGCGCGGAGTTGAATTCCCCGCCAGCGCCAGCAGCAGCAGCGCTGTCAGACGATCGAACATCAGGTGGCGCTTCGGCTGCATCTAAGGCCTGAGCATCCAATGGAGAGGGGCTTTGTCGGAAAGTGCTACTAATACAGACATAATCGACGAGTGCCATGATGGGAGAGAGGACGTCTGGCCTTACAAGTAGCAGGAAACGGAAAGGGAAAACTCGACTGCGGAAACGGGAAGCAAGGGTGGGGGGCGGACGAGGAAAGAAGCAATGAAGAGTACAGCGTTTCTCAATTCCAGGTTTCACAACGCTGCCTTTTTCTTAACAACGATTGTGTATGTATAGCTGGTATTTGTAAGACTCAGGAAGCAGCGAGAATATTAGGATTTCGAAAGTGGCTGCGGCGGAGCGCGGCGGCGCAGGGACGAAGGGACTGGATGTCATAACCATCGCCCACTAATGAAGCGAAGCGAGAATGAGACGGACGGGGCCCTCACGGTGAAGTGACACCAGAAGTGACCCTACTGCATTTTAAGCGTTATACGTAATGCTCTGAGGCGGTAAACAGAAATCGCTTCACGTACTGCTGCAGGTTTTTACGCATTGTTTCTGACTAGGTGGGCTGTGATTGCCTAATAAAATGGGTGTTTTGTGTAGTATACGTTTTGCACTTGTTTTTGCCTGTTTGCGTTCTTCTGAAAAAGAACGATCTCGTCCATGAAGCGTGAGTGAGTATTCTTGCAGAAAGTTTTCTGATATCGTTGTTGACTATATCTCACAAGGTTCAGTGTGTCTCAAAGAGCGTGGGCCCGCACATTGGAGGCTGCTAAACCAGCGCTGCCCAAGTTTCTTCCTCGTTGGATCCGCTTGGGACCCTGATAGCAACTCATGGCCAGGAATGCAAAGCGTCGCTTCCTGGCTCAAGAAAACGAAGCACTTCGATGCTTGGACAGACGAACCGCTGGAGGGCTTTGCCAGGAGAATTAACTACGGTGGACGTATCCTCTCATGCTTGACGATACAGCACCATGGCAGTACGTGTACCTCGTCTCGGGTCCCACGGCAGGCGCAGGCAACTGCTCAATCTCCAATGGGCGAGTCGCGACGCAATTGCTGGAACGCACTTGTTCACATTTGCGACACGGCTAGTCAACTCCTTGAACATTGAACATACAGTAACAGATTTCCGTTGGGGTGCGGTAGCCGCGCCATATTTTTCGCCCACTTGCCTCTGATCTGAAGCGACACCGTTCGGTTCGCAAACGGTGCGGCAGACTGCTGTGTCGCAAAAGAATGTTCTCGCAATAAGAGCTTCATCTTCTACCTTGCAAGAAAGTGCTTCCTACACCGACTTTTATCCTAGGAAAATTGTGCATACATGAATTTTATCATAACCTCGTTTGAGAATCCACAGCATTGTGCACAACAGAGATTTGCACTCAGCTATGGCCGGAAACACCTTCAATGGAGAGTACGCACCTCAAAACAGTCCATAAGAGAGCAGGAACATTGGCAAAATTAAGTGGTTAAATTTACAGCCCAACCCAGTACGAGCGGCCGCTAGGGTTGTGAACGGGCGACATGGAAGGTGCGGTGACTGCCCATTCGTACCACACCTGTTCCGTATTACAAGGGAAGGCGATAAAACCCCAGAAACACAGAGGCAGGGCAAAACAGGGGACAGAGGGAGAGCAGGGGAGGTGCAGGGGAAGGGGGAGATGGAGGGGACAAGAGAGAGAGAAAGTGAGGGGAATGGAACGTCAGAGAGGACTGTTGAGTGAGCCTTACTGGTGTCAGGCTACACACGCGTTGAGATCACATGATTCACGGGCCAGCACATGATGAAAAACCATTAGAGAAACAGAACAATCAGAATCATCTCAGCAGAACCAACCCAAGATCCAAGATGTGAACAACACCTGATAGAGGAACCAACACTGCGGTGTGGTGCGGTGCGGTGTCACCATGTTACAAGAAAGACAGGCATATTATACCACCCCACCACCATGATACCATGGTGTGGTAGCATTATTGAGGCGGCTCAACAGGCATTTTTCACGCGCCTCCACAGGCATATTATACCACCACCATGAGACCACCACCATGATACCACCACCATGATACCAGGGTGTGGAAGCAAGTTTTAGGAGGCGCCTCAACAGGCATGCTATACCACCGTGGAAGCACCACCTTGGTATCACCACCTCTTATGTCGTAAGGTTCATATCAACAGGCCACTTGTGCTGCAAGCACCAAACCAACACACCTTTGTGGGCCCCACGCATCGCCAGAAGTGCACTTCTAGCTTCTCCCCTGCCGGCACGTACACAGGGAAGCGCAGCGGGAAGAATATGGGGAACCTGGTGCAGGGGGGGGGGTGGGGAGGGAGGGTAAAGAACGGATGGGAAGTGGGAATGGGAGAGCTGTGAGCAGCAGAAGTGCACTTCTAGCTTCTCCCCCGCTGGCACGTACACGGGGAAGCGCAGCGGGAAGAATATGGGGAACCTGAAGGGGGGAGGGAGGGGTGAATGGGGATGGAGTGCGTGTTAGAATACATCCTATGATGTTATAGTTGTGCTAGTGTTACACCCAATTCTGGGTGTACACTTTGTTCGAGGCGCCCCAACCACTTTGGTTTGGGGCACCCCAACCCCCCTTATGCCACAATTATTGGGGGCCACTTTGGTGGCCCTTGCCAACCAATTATTGGTCCGCCAATAATTGGTGGCTCATCCCAACCATTATTGGGCAGCCAACAATGTTGGCCAGCCAATAATTCTGTGAGCTTATCTCCTAGTTTCCTCACTATTCCTTCTCCTATGTAAGCCCAATGTTTCCTTAATACAATCAACTCTTGAGTTCACCCCTTCATCCCAACTATGGGATTCTCACATGGTATAGAGCTATTTTGGCTAACGCCACCTTCGTCCTCCCTAGGAGATCCTCGGCCTCTTGCCGGCTTCATGGTCTTTGCCCCACCAGCCTGCTCTCCTCCCTCAGGCTTTTCCCCGTGGCATTTGAGGCGCTTGTACGCGCCGACCCGCGCGACGAACGCGCCTACCACTTCGCCCGTCGATTCCGCTTCCGAAGGCGTTTTGCCCGTCAATCCCGCTCCCGAGGGCATTTCGCCCGTCAATCCCGCTCCCGACGGCATTTCGCCCGTCAATCCCGCTCCCGACGGCATTTCGCCCGTCAATCCCGCTCCCGACGGCATTTCGCCCGTCAATCCCGCTCCCGACGGCATTTCGCCCGTCAATCCCGCTCCCGACGGCATTTCGCCCGTCAATCCCGCTCCCGACGGCATTTCGCCCGTCAATCCCGCTCCCGACGGCATTTCGCCCGTCAATCCCGCTCCCGACGGCATTTCGCCCGTCAATCCCGCTCCCGACGGCATTTCGCCCGTCAATCCCGCTCCCGACGGCATTTCGCCCGTCAATCCCGCTCCCGACAGCATTCATTCGCATCGTCACCACGCTTCCGCCCCCCCTTCCAAGGGCCATCCAGCCCACTTCCCCCCCTTCCCCCTCGCTTCCTCCTCCTTCGGGCCATCCAGCCCACCTCCCCCTTCCCCCTCGCTTCCTCCCCCTAAGGGCCATTCCGCCCTTCTCCCCCTTCCCCCTTGCTTCCTCCCCCTAAGGGCCATTCCGCCCACCTCCCCATTCCCCCCTCGCTTCCTCCTTCGGGCCATCCAGCCCCCCTCCCCCTTCCCCCTCGCTTCCTCCCCCTAAGGGCCATCCAGCCCACCTCCCCCTTCCCCCTCGCTTCCTCCTCCTTCGGGCCATCCAGCCCACCTCCCCCTTCCCCCTCGCTTCCTCCTCCTTCGGGCCATCCAGCCCACCTCCCCCTTCCCCCTCGCTTCCTCCTCCTTCGGGCCATCCAGCCCACCTCCCCCTTCCCCCTCGCTTCCTCCTCCTTCGGCCCATCCAGCCCACCTCCCCCTTCCCCCTCGCTTCCTCCTCCTTCGGGCCATCCAGCCCACCTCCCCCTTCCCCCTCGCTTCCTCCTCCTTCGGGCCATCCAGCCCACTTCCCCCCCTTCCCCCTCGCTTCCTCCTCCTTCGGGCCATCCAGCCCACCTCCCCCTTCCCCCTCGCTTCCTCCCCCTAAGGGCCATTCCGCCCTTCTCCCCCTTCCCCCTTGCTTCCTCCCCCTAAGGGCCATTCCGCCCACCTCCCCATTCCCCCCTCGCTTCCTCCTTCGGGCCATCCAGCCCCCCTCCCCCTTCCCCCTCGCTTCCTCCCCCTAAGGGCCATCCAGCCCACCTCCCCCTTCCCCCTCGCTTCCTCCTCCTTCGGGCCATCCAGCCCACCTCCCCCTTCCCCCTCGCTTCCTCCTCCTTCGGGCCATCCAGCCCACCTCCCCCTTCCCCCTCGCTTCCTCCTCCTTCGGGCCATCCAGCCCACCTCCCCCTTCCCCCTCGCTTCCTCCTCCTTCGGGCCATCCAGCCCACCTCCCCCTTCCCCCTCGCTTCCTCCTCCTTCGGGCCATCCAGCCCACCTCCCCCTTCCCCCTCGCTTCCTCCTCCTTCGGGCCATCCAGCCCACCTCCCCCTTCCCCCTCGCTTCCTCCTCCTTCGGGCCATCCAGCCCACCTCCCCCTTCCCCCTCGCTTCCTCCTCCTTCGGGCCATCCAGCCCACCTCCCCCTTCCCCCTCGCTTCCTCCTCCTTCGGGCCATCCAGCCCACCTCCCCCTTCCCCCTCGCTTCCTCCTCCTTCGGGCCATCCAGCCCACCTCCCCCTCCCCCCTCGCTTCCTCCTCCTTCGGGCCATCCAGCCCACCTCCCCCTTCCCCCTCGCTTCCTCCTCCTTCGGGCCATCCAGCCCACCTCCCCCTTCCCCCTCGCTTCCTCCTCCTTCGGGCCATCCAGCCCACCTCCCCCTTCCCCCTCGCTTCCTCCTCCTTCGGGCCATCCAGCCCACCTCCCCCTTCCCCCTCGCTTCCTCCTCCTTCGGGCCATCCAGCCCACCTCCCCCTTCCCCCTCGCTTCCTCCTCCTTCGGGCCATCCAGCCCACCTCCCCCTCCCCCCTCGCTTCCTCCTCCTTCGGGCCATCCAGCCCACCTCCCCCTTCCCCCTCGCTTCCTCCTCCTTCGGGCCATCCAGCCCCCCTCCCCCTTCCCCCTCGCTTCCTCCTCCTTCGGGCCATCCAGCCCACCTCCCCCTTCCCCCTCGCTTCCTCCTCCTTCGGGCCATCCAGCCCACCTCCCCCTTCCCCCTCGCTTCCTCCTCCTTCGGGCCATCCAGCCCACCTCCCCCTTCCCCCTCGCTTCCTCCTCCTTCGGGCCATCCAGCCCTCCTCCCCCTTCCCCCTCGCTTCCTCCTCCTTCGGGCCATCCAGCCCCCCTCCCCCTTCCCCCTCGCCTCCTCCCCCTTCGGGCCATCCAGCCCACCTCCCCCTTCCCCCTCGCTTCCTCCTCCTTCGGGCCATCCAGCCCACCTCCCCCTTCCCCCTCGCTTCCTCCTCCTTCGGGCCATCCAGCCCACCTCCCCCTTCCTCCTCGCTTCCTCCCCCTTCGGGCCATCCAGCCCACCTCCCCCTTCCCCCTCGCTTCCTCCTCCTTCGGGCCATCCAGCCCACCTCCCCCTTCCCCCTCGCCTCCTCCTCCTTCGGGCCATCCAGCCCCCCTCCCCCTTCCCCCTCGCCTCCTCCCCCTTCGGGCCATCCAGCCCACCTCCCCCTTCCCCCTCGCTTCCTCCTCCTTCGGGCCATCCAGCCCACCTCCCCCTTCCCCCTCGCTTCCTCCTCCTTCGGGCCATCCAGCCCACCTCCCCCTTCCCCCTCGCTTCCTCCTCCTTCGGGCCATCCAGCCCACCTCCCCCTTCCCCCTCGCTTCCTCCTCCTTCGGGCCATCCAGCCCACCTCCCCCTTCCCCCTCGCTTCCTCCTCCTTCGGGCCATCCAGCCCACCTCCCCCTTCCCCCTCGCTTCCGCCGTTTCCCTTCCGCCGCAGCAGCCCTCCCGCTGCCGCCGCCGTTTCCCTTCCGCCGCAGCAGCCCTCCCGCTGCCGCCGCCGTTTCCCTTCCGCCGCAGCAGCCCTCCCGCTGCCGCCGCCGTTTCCCTTCCGCCGCAGCAGCCCTCCCGCTGCCGCCGCCGTTTCCCTTCCGCCGCAGCAGCCCTCCCGCTGCCGCCGCCGTTTCCCTTCCGCCGCAGCAGCCCTCCCGCTGCCGCCGCCGTTTCCCTTCCGCCGCAGCAGCCCTCCCGCTGCCGCCGCCGTTTCCCTTCCGCCGCAGCAGCCCTCCCGCTGCCGCCGACGTTTCCCTTCCGCCGCAGCAGCCCTCCCGCTGCCGCCGCCGTCCCCCTTCGCCGCCGCAGCCCTCCCGCTGCCGCCGCCGTCCCCCTTCGCCGCCGCAGCCCTCCCGCTGCCGCCGCCGTTCCCCCTTCGCCGCCGCAGCCCTCCCGCTGCCGCCGCCGTTCCCCCTTCGCCGCCGCAGCCCTCCCGCTGCCGCCGCCGTTCCCTCTTCGCCGCCGCAGCCCTCCCGCTGCCGCCGCCGTTCCCCCTTCGCCGCCGCAGCCCTCCCGCTGCCGCCGCCGTTCCCCCTTCGCCGCCGCAGCCCTCCCGCTGCCGCCGCCGTCTCCCTTCGCCGCCCCTCCCGTTGCCGCTCTGGCCTTTCCGTCTCCGCCGCCCTCGCCTCCTCTGCTGCGCCGCTCTCCCGTCGCCGTCTCCTCGCACCTTCGGCTGACTTGCGCCCTCACCTGCAGCTTCCGCTGCCGCACCCCCCTCCCCCCCTTCTCCCCCCCTCCTTCGGCCCCGGCTTCCTCATTCCGGGGTTGTGCACCACTATAACATTCATATGCTACGGGGTTGTGTTAGAATATATCCTATGATGTCATAGTTGTGCTAGTGTTACACCCAATTCTGGGTGTACACTTTGTTCGAGGCGCCCCAACCACTTTGGTTTGGGGCACCCCAACCCCCCTTATGCCACAATTATTGGGGGCCACTTTGGTGGCCCTTGCCAACCAATTACTGGTCCGCCAATAATTGGTGGCTCATCCCAACCATTATTGGGCAGCCAACAATGTTGGCCAGCCAATAATTCTGTGAGCTTATCTCCTAGTTTCCTCACTATTCCTTCTCCTATGTAAGCCCAATGTTTCCTTAATACAATCAACTCTTGAGTTCACCCCTTCATCCCAACTATGGGATTCTCACAGTGCGGGTGAGAAAGGAACAAGGGAAGGGGAGAGTAGTGAGCAGCACAAGTGCACTGCTGGAAGCACAGCGGGAAGATTATGGGGAACCTGGTACGCAGGGGGGAGAAGGGGGGAGGGGAGGATTGCGGAGGGGAAAAGAGCGGAGGAGGGAAGGGAGAGAGGAGGGGGATTTGATGCCAAGATACATGGGGGAGATAAGGGTAAGGGGGACAAGCAGCAGAAACAGTGTAACGGGCTCAGTTATGTTGGTGTTTCTTTTCAGAGCTCTTGTTGGTGTTGCTTTCGAGAATTCTTGTTGGTGTTGCTTTCGAGAATTCTTGTTGGTGTTGCTTTTGAGAATTCTCAAAAGCAAGAGTATAACGGGCTCAGAAAATAACAGGGTTTCAATGCTCAGATGCCTGTTATGTGCTGAGCCCGTTACACTATCAGTTTAGCAAGACCCACCTGCTGAACATGGATGGAGGGCGTGGCTGTGGAGGGCTCGATGCCCAGATGCACAGTGGGGAGAACGGTACGGGGGACGAGCAGCAGAAACAGTGGTAACGGGCTCAGTAAGTATCAGGGGGGGGGAACAGACAAAGCAAGACCCACCAGCTGAACATGGAGGGCGTGGCGTGGCTGTTGAGGGCTCGAACCCCAAATGCATGAGGGAAAGGAGGGTACGGGGGACGAGCAGCAGAAACAGTGGTAACGGGCTCAGTAAGTATCAGGGGGGAAAGGAGACCAAGCAAGACCCACCAGCTGAACATGGAGGGCGTGGCTGTGGAGGGCTCGATGCCCAGATGCACGTCACCGTACAGCACCGCATCAAAGTACCCTCCAAACCCTGCAGACCATGTGTAGGGGAGGATGGGAAGAGGGAGCACAACAAGAGCCATGTCTTCATAACCACGCACAGGAGCCAAGGCAACAAGTGTGCGCATCACAGAACCCATCATGCTTAACCCCTGTGCAAAGAGAAAAACCCGCAATTGAACATATTACAACGTGAACCACTATGGGAATACATAAGAAACCCACTGTGGTATATTCTAAATATAAAGTAACTTACTATGGGAATATAAAAGAAACCCACCTATCGGAATATATAAAGAAACCCAGTATGGGTGTATGTAATGAAACCCACCATGCACTAGAGCAGATCCAGTATCAGGGGGCAAGTCAAAGAGCAAACGCTTGTATCTGGTGTTGTCGATGGGTTCTTGGCGGTTGGGATGGGTGAACGTGAAGACCTGTAGAGGCGAGATGAGGGGAAGGAAGGAGAGGAAGTACGACTGAAACCATGCTAAAAATTGAGAGAAAAAAAAAAAGAGAGAAGAAGAAAAAAAGAAGAAGAAAAAAAGGGACTCGATTCGCTCTCAGTGCCATGTGCCATGCGGCATGCGGCATGCACCATGCACTCTGTCCCACTCACCCACCCATGATCCATGCACCGTACACATCTCCCCTACCCACCCCTCTTACCTCCTTGGGTTCTGTGAGTCGCGCTGCACTGTGCACCTTCTCCACAAGGAGAGCCGATAAGGGGATGGGGTACCATTCGCTTTGCACCATGCACCATCCACGCACCCTCGTTAACCCACCCATCCTTCTCACCTACTTGGGCTCTGTGAGCCGCGCTGCACTGTGCAGCTTCCCACATAGGCCGTCTCAAAGTGAGTGAGAGCGTGATGCACCATGTGCCATGCTGCATGCCTCATGCCCCATGCCTCATGCGCCATGCCCCACGCACGCCCTCTCACCTCCTTGGGCTCTGTGAGCCGCGCAGCACTGTGCAGCTTCACTACACAGGCCGTCTCAAAGTGAGTGAAGAGTGTGATGCCCCATGCCCCATGCCCAATGCTCGCCATGCCCCATGCCCCATGCCCAATGCCCCATGCGCCATGCCCCATGCGCCATGCCCCATGCCCCATGCGCCATGCCCCATGCGCCATGCCCCATGCCCCATGCGCCATGCCCCATGCCCCATGCGCCATGCCCCATGCCCCATGCGCCATGCCCCATGCCCCATGCGCCATGCCCCATGCCCCATGCGCCATGCGCCATGCCCCATGCCCCATGCCCCATGCCCCATGCCCCATGCCCCATGCCCCATGCCCCATGCCCCATGCGCCATGCGCCATGCGCCATGCACCATGCACGCCCCCTCACCTCTTTAGGCTCTGTCAGCCGCGCTGCACTGTGCAGCTTCACCACATAGGCCGTCTCAAAGTGAGCTAGATCGTTGTAGCCTTTCACCTGGGGGAAGGGGGATAGGAGGCAATTGGGGGAATCAGGAAGGGGTGGGAGAGTGAGAAGACGTATGCTACCATAGGTTGTCTCAAAGTGAGTAGGGCATGAAGGAGGGAGCGATAGAGTGTGTGAATGGAGTGAACGAGAAAGTGAGAGAGGGAGTCAGAGGGAGTGAAAGGAGTGCAACAGTTAGTTGGAGAGGGAGTGGAAGGAGGAGTGAAAGGAGGAGCGAGTGAGAATGGTTGCAGTGAAACATCAACGTACGTCGTTGTGCAGCTTGGACGAGGTGATGGGGCCGATGTAGCTCGTGTACCTGCGAGGCAGAGAAGAAGAGCAAGGGGGTGCAGAGTGGTGCAGAGGGGTGCGGCAGGGAGGTACAGGCGTGAGAGAGCACGAGCAAACATACGTCGTTGTGCAGCTTGGACGAGGTGATGGGGCCGATGTAGCTCGTGTACCTGCCGGGATCACGAAGAAGAGCAAGGGGGTGCAGAGTGGTGCAGAGGGGTGCAGCAGGGCGTGAGCACAAGCAAATATACGTCGTTGTGAAGCTTGGACGAGGTGATGGGGCCGATGTAGCTCGTGTACCTGCAAGAGAGCACAGCAACACGGTGCAGGTGGGTGCAGCGGGGTGCAGGTGGGTGCAGCGGGGTGCAGGTGGGTGCAGCGGGGTGCAGGTGGGTGCAGGCAGAGCAGAGGGATTCACGGCAGGAGGAAAGGAGGGGAGAGCAATGAGGGGAGGCTGCAGACACGGCCTTGGACGGTGTGAGGTCTTGGAGGCAGCAATGAGGGGGGCGCCGACGTAGCTCGTGTCCTGCCAGGCAGAGCAAAGAAGAGCAGGGGGAGGCAGGGCAGAGCAGCGGGACGTGGAGACATCAAGGAGGGAGAGAAACAAAAGTTGTCTCAGAAAGTCACATGTGAAAGTACGATCTACTCGAAACAGCAGCAGGCACGAAGCAGGATCACATGTGCACGTGGCGGGGCTGATGGCTGGAATACTGAGACAGGCAGTCAGAACGCACATAGTGTGGATGGATGGGAACGCACGAGGCAGGGAGGCCTGCATACAATACAACTACTCATAAATGCAGTCAGGGGATGGAGATGCCGTCGGGTTTGAGGAAACGCTGAGCCCCGTCAAGCACTGAGACAGGCAGTGAGCACCAAACATACTACTAAGCATAGATGGATGCTACTCAGATAGGCAGGCAGTAGGCAGTCAATACGCACGAGGAGGGGATGGAGATGCCGTCGGGTTTGAGGAAACGCTGAGCCCCGTCAAGCACTGAGACAGGCAGTGAGCACCAAACATACTACTAAGCATAGATGGATGCTACTCAGATAGGCAGGCAGTAGGCAGTCAATACGCACGAGGAGGGGATGGAGATGCCGTCGGGTTTGAGGAAGCGCTGTGCCCCGTCGAGGCACTCGGGTGACAACTCGTTGTCCCCGAACGACCCCAGCAGCTCGCTCACTAGAATGTCCGCTAGCTCCGGTGCCTTCCAGCTGATGGTCGCAGGGTGGGAGAGGGAGAGGAGAGGAGGAGAAAAGGGGGAGGGAGATCGGACAGGAAGGAAACAACTCGTTGTCTCCAAACGACCCCAGCAGCTCGCTCACTAGAATGTCCGCTAGCTCTGGCGCTTTCCAGCTAAGGGAGTGGTTGGGGCAGTGGGAAGGGGGAGAAAGGAAGTGGAAAATGGGCTTTGAGCCAACTCGTTTTCTCCGAACGACCCCAGCAGCTCGCTCACTAGAATGTCCGCTAACTCTGGCGCTTTCCAGCTGATGGTGATAGCGTGTGGGACAGGGAGAGGAGAGGAGGAGAATAAGGGAGGGAGATTCAGTTGACTTGAAGATCGGACAGGAAAGGGACAACTCGTTGTCCCCAGATGACCCCAGCAGCTCGCTCACTAGGATGTCCGCTAGCTCTGGCGCTTTCCAGCTGATGGTGGTAGCGTGTGGGACAGGGAGGGACAGGAGAGAGAGGGGAGGGAAAGGTGCCTTTGAGTCAACTCGTTGTCCCCAAACGACCCCAGCAGCTCGCTCACTAGAATGTCCGCTACCTCAGGTGCTTTCCAGCTGCGAGTGGAGTAGGGGGCGATAGGGATAGGGAGAGGTGGAAACGTTTTTGAGACGTCTCAAAAACACCCTCGCTACACAAGAGGTGGAAGGGAGAAGAGCGTCCATTGAGCTAACTCGCTCTCCAATCGACCCCAGCAGCTCGCTCACTAGAATGTCCGCTAGCTCTGGCGCTTTCCAGCTTGGGATGGTGCGTATGGAGGGTGGGAAACACACAGAGATGAGGAGCAGAGGGGGAGGGAAAGAACGCTGTGCTCTTTTAGGTCAACCGTGCAGGCTGGGCAGGGCAACCTCTACAAGACAATGAAAAAAGTGCAGTAACCGCGCAATGCCATCCCTCCAAACGCTTACCACCCACCTGCGCATGTCGGACGAGACAATGGTCACCATGTCCTGCCATCCCTCCAACGCCACCAGACTCTGGCACCATGCACGGGAGGGGTATGTGTCAATAGCACAAGAGAGACATGAGAGAAGCACCGTGTGTTCGCCATAGCATATTTGCACTTCAACTGAGTTGGCTTGCAAACATCCTAGCATAGCAGAGACAAGGCACAATCAATCAACGAGCTTTTGTGTGGAAAATGTAACAGAGGGGGGGCGTGCTCGCATGCAGTGTGATTATAATCGGTGCTCACGTGCAGCGCATTGTGACTACAACGAGCGCTCACATGTGATGTGACTACTAAAAATACTAACGTGATTATAGCGGGCACGCACTCACGTGCAGTGTGACGACAGCATTAGGGTTCTTTTCCACGGCATACACCTTCAGCTTGCGCCCTGCCTCCGCTGCTGCCTGGGGGTGTGGGAGGGAGGAAGTAGAGAGTTGGAGAGGGTGGAACAAGCGCGTTCAAAAAGCCAAGGCTGAAGACGACTCTCCACACGGCATAAACCTTCAGCTTGCGCCCTGCCTCTGCTGCTGCCTGGGGAATGAATCACATGGCATGGCACGGATGACGTGGTATGGATGACATGTCATGTCATGCATGACGTGGCACCTAATTTCACAGCGAGAATACATTCACACCATTTCCTGGTTACCATTGGACCACCTTCAGTGTGCACCCCGCCTCTGAGTCGGCTCAAAAAGTAACAACTCAATATTAAAACCGCGTGAAATGAGTCTGCTTTTGAGTCGACTCAAAAGCACCTCTGGCCCACCCACCACCAGTACACCTTCAGCGTGCACCCTGTAACCGTTTGTGTGGCAGTGGACGCGGCAGCAGCAGCCTACGGTGCGTATCAGACAGCAGCAGCCTACGGTGCGTATCACACAGCAGCAGCCCACTTGCGACAACAGCAGCAGCAGCAGCAGCAGCAGCAGCAGCAGCAGCAGCAGCAGCAGCAGCAGCAGCCCTCCCCTCACCTGCAAGGATGCTCTGACCAGCGGCCCTCGGCCTGCTCCCAAGCAGCAGCCTGGCTGGCATGCGCATCACACAACCCACAAGCAAGCAGCAGCAGCAGCAGCAGCAGCAGCCCTCCCCTCACGTGCAAGGATGCTCTGACCAGCGGCCCTCGGCCTGCTCCCAAGCAGCAGCCTGGCTGGCATGCGCATCACACAACCCACAAGCAAGCAGCAGCAGCAGCAGCAGCAGCTGCCATGTGGATCAAACAGCCCAGCCCACCTGCAGGGATGCTCTGACCAGCGGCCCTCGCCCCGCTCCCACCACCATGAGCACCTGAGAGGGGAGAGGCGAGGCCGGAGGGGAGGGAGGGGTGGTGAATCGGAGGGTGAATTGGGAAAATGAATGGAGAGATAGGAAGGGGATTGCGAAAATGGAGAGGAAGGAGGGAAGGGACGCCTGAGACCGGCAGGGAGGGGCTATTTGAGTGGGTTCGCAGGCAACACGAGCAAACACCAGGAATATAACAAGTCGGCACCAGCACTGCAGCGCAGCTTCCCCTCACACACTCGCCCATGCGTGCCACACACCTCACTCACATCACATTGGCCCCTCCTGCCCATATGCCTGACCCCCACCCCCCTGCTGCCCACGTCCCCTGCCCGTCCGCCACACTCACCACGGTGCTGCTCTCTGCTTCACTATCAGGCACCCTGTCCATCAGTGCAGCGTACAACCAGTTTTGGACAACTAGGCACAGTTGAGGTGGTGAGTGAGTGAGTGAGTGAGTGAGTGAGTGGGTGATGGGGAGGGGAATGAGTGAGCAGTGTGAGGAAGTTCCGAACTCACCACGGTGCTGCTCTCCGCCTCACTATCCGGCACCCTGACCATCAGTGCAGCATACAACCAGTTTTGGACAGCTAGGCACAGTTGAGGTGGTGAATGAGTGAGTAAATGAGTGGGTGAGTGAGTGAGTGAGTGAGTGAGTGAGTGAGTGAGTGAGTGAGTGATTGAGTGAGTGAGTGATGGTGAGGGGAATGAGTGAGCAGTGTGAAGAGGTTCCTGACTCACCACGGTGCTGCTCTCAGCCTCACTATCCGGCACCCTGTCCATCAGTGCAGCGTACACGGCCTTTTGATACTGTTGGGACACGGGCATAGGGCGGGGGGCAAGGGCATGGGAGCATGGTGGGATGAGGTGCATGGCACATGATCAATCGAGGCGAGTTTTAGCTCGACTCGCTGGCTCGACTCGACTTTAGGTCGAGTCGAGTCAGTTATTTTATTTTCCTGACTCGAGTAGAGTCGAGTCGAGTCGAACTGAGGAGAAATCTCGATGCATCGCCCGACTCGACTTTGGACAGTCTGGTGAGCCACGAGTCGGCGAGTCGGCTGACTCGATTCGAGCTGGCCTGACTCGAGGGCCACCAACTTTATCCACGTGGATTCCCGTTGTCAATTCCCCCTCCTTTCCTCATGCAATTTCTCCCGTCACCGAATTCCTGACCATCACTCAATTTCCGCTTGACTAGCAAATCTTCCTTGACACTCAATTTCCGCTCGACATGCAAATCCCCCCCCCAACACTCAATTTCCGCCTGTCACACATCAAATTCCCCCGACACCCAATTTCCGCCTGTCACGCAAATTCCGCCGACACCCAATTTCCGCCTTTCACGCAATTTTGGGTGCGCATCAATTTACCTGTGCTGAAAGGGGAAGGGACGGGATTTTGTCATTCCTACCTTGCATGCTAGCTACGAATCAGGACACGACTTTTGGGGCCCTTAAAATTTCTTTACGATTAAGTCGAGTCAAGACTGACTCGCGAGTTGTTGACTCGTGCTCGAGTCAAGGCATGACTCGATTTCAGAAGTCGAGCACGAGTCGGCAGTTCCGGAAAACTGACTCGACTATGGCTCGACTCGACTCGACTCGACGCAACTCCCGACTCGACCGCGATTCGAGGTGACTCGGCTCGACTCGACTCGTGATCATGTCTGGTGCATGCAGGGATTGGGGTGCAGTGCAGCAGAAAAGCACCCAGGGTCCATCAGTGCTGCGTACACCGCCTTTTGGTACTGTTGCGGCATGGGGTGGGTGGGTGGGCACAAGGGGGAGCATGCGAGGAGGATAATGGGAGGTTAGAGTGTACACATGATGATATAAGTGTTCACTCAAAGAGCACAAGAGGAGAGCATGAGAGAAGAAGAGAGCGCAACATCCCACCCAGCTGCGTGCACTTGTGGGCTGCACCGCATCCCACTGCATCTCACCTGCGAGTATTTTGTAGCATCTTTCTCAAACGTCTCGTAAGTCTGTGCCTCTAGGTTATCCATTAGCGGCTGTGAAAGGAAGGAGGAGAGGGGAGGGGGGGAAGAAAGCATTAGGCAGGGAGTGAGTGGATGGGAAGGGAGAGGGGGTGTGTGGAGGAGAGGGCATTGACTTTGGGGTAAAGAACATGATGGGTGGCAAGAAGGAAAGCTTGGAGAGGATGAGGTGAGAGATGATGATTGGTCTACGAGATGAAACTACGGAATACGAAATAACTCTCATGCTCACCTGCAGTGGGGCTCACCTGCAGTGGGGCTTGTAGGAAGTCCCGGTAGCCGATCTGGCATGAGGGGGGGGGGGGAAAGGAGGGAGAGGGAGGAGGGAGAGGGAGGAGGGAGAGGGAGGAGGGAGAGGGAGGAGGGAGAGGGAGGAGGGAGAGGGAGGAGGGAGGGGAGAGGGAGGAGGGAGAGGGAGGAGGGAGAGGGAGGAGGGAGAGGGAGGAGGGAGAGGGGAGGAGGGAGAGGGAGGAGGGAGAGGGAGGAGGGAGGGAGAGGGAGAGGGAGAGGGAGGAGGGAGAGGGAGGAGGAGGGAGAGGAGGAGGGAGAGGGAGGAGGGAGAGGGAGGAGGGAGAGGGAGGAGGGAGAGGGAGGAGGGAGAGGGAGGAGGGAGAGGGAGGAGGGAGAGGGAGGAGGGAGAGGGAGGAGGGAGAGGGAGGAGGGAGAGGGAGGAGGGAGAGGGAGGAGGGAGAGGGAGGAGGGAGAGGGAGGAGGGAGGGGAGGAGGGAGAGGGAGGAGGGAGAGGGAGGAGGGAGAGGGAGGAGGGAGAGGGAGGAGGGAGAGGGAGGAGGGAGAGGGAGGAGGGAGAGGGAGGAGGGAGAGGGAGGAGGGAGAGGAGGGAGGAGGGAGAGGGAGGAGGGAGAGGGAGGAGGGAGAGGAAAGAGGGAGAGGAAAGAGGGAGTGGAAAGAGGGAGTGGAAAGCGGGAGTAGAAAACGGGAGTGGAAGAGTAGAAGGCGAGGGAGAGAGGACCGAGATGGAGGAAAGGAACAAACGGGGAGGCAGGAAAACACGGCAATAGTGGAGGTGAAGAGGGGTGGGGATGGGGAGGCAAATAGGAGGGTTCAGATGGCATTGGGGTGCTTTTTGAGTCGACTCAGACAAAGCGGGTGCTCACCTCTCAAAGCGATCCTGTTCCACAAAAAGATATAGCTTGGGGTAGAGATGGGGAATGTACTCAGAAGGAGAGGACAACACATACGATCTCGCAATCTCACCTCAAAGCGCTCCTGCTCCGTCAAGGGGTCGAAGTTCCGGTAGAGCGCAATGTACTCACTCACAGCAGTCACCTCATTGCTCATTGCATTCGCCAGCACTGCTCTCTGCACCTCACCTCAAAGCGCTCCTGTTCCGTCAAGGGGTCCAGCTTGCGGTAAAGATGAGCAATGTATTCTAGATAGAGGCGCAGCGGGTGCTTGGGAATGACTGTGTCGCCTGTGGGGGAGGAGAGGGGAGCGGGGGAAGGGGAAAAGAGTTGGGGAGGGGAGGGGGGCCACAGGCGATTTTTCTAGATAGAGGCACAGCGGGTGCTTGGGAATGACTGTGTCGCCTGTGAGAGAGGAAAGTGGGGGTGGCGTGGGGAGAGGGGAGAGGGGAGAAGGGGGGGAGGTGGGTGCAGCGGACAGGGGACAGGGGGGGAGGTGGGTGCAGGGGACAGCTGCTATGACACTCCAGAAAGAGGCGCAGCGGGTGCTGTGTTTGGGAATGACTGTGCCGCCTGTGAGAGAAAGGGACGACAGACACCACCACGTAGCCTGCTGTGTAACTCAAGAAAGGCGCGGAGCAAGTGCTCAGTGCTCACCCCACTGCTGCCACGGGTGCTCACCCCACTGCTGCCACGGGTGCTCACCCCACTGCTGCCATGGGTGCTCAGCTCACCCCACTGCTGCCACGGGTGCTCACCCCACTGCTGCCATGGGTGCTCACCCCACTGCTGCCATGGGTGCTCACCCCACTGCTGCCATGGGTGCTCACCCCACTGCTGCCACGGGTGCTCACCCCACTGCTGCCACGGGTGCTCACCCCACTGCTGCCACGGGTGCTCACCCCACTGCTGCCACGGGTGCTCACCCCACTGCTGCCACGGGTGCTCACCCCACTGCTGCCACGGGTGCTCACCCCACTGCTGTCACCACTGCTGCCTGCCGATGCCTCCATGGCAGAGATGGGTGTTCAAAGGTAAGGCAGGCACACCCCCCACGCTTCCCCTTCACTAGCCTCGCGTATCACCATCACTCACCCCCATTGCTGCCCTCATTGCCGCTGTCACCACTGCTGCCTGCTGATGCCTCCGTTGCCAAGGCAGTTATTCAAAGAGGGAAGCAACCACCCCTCGCTATAATCACATCAAAACCCTCGTATATAATCACTATCACTCACCCCCATCGCTGCCCTCGTTGCCGCTGTCACCACTGCTGCCTGCTGATGCCTCCATTGCAGAGGCGTCAGAGGGGCCGTGTTTAGTCTTGAGGCGCCTCAAAACTAGGCGTCAGAGGGGCCGTGCAGGGGCTGCTCTTAAGGAGCGATAGTCTCCCTTGGCTAAGCTTGGGCTAGGTACACACCATATGCACCGCACTCCACCACCACTCACCCCCGTCGCTGCCCTCGTTGCCGCTGTCACCACTGCTGCCTGCCGATGCCTCCATTGCAGAGGCGTCAGACGGGCCGTGCAGGGGCTGCCCGCATATCACTATCTGTGGGGTGGGAGTGGGGTGGGGGGAGTGGGGATAGGGGGGTGGGGGAAGGAGGGTGTAGTGGAGACGAGACACGGCCAGAGGAGGAAAGGGATCAGAGGAGCTGTGCAGGGGCTGCCTGCATACTATTAAAGCAAGGGTGCACATTCCTATGGGTGGTTTTCAGGTGTATTGGTTTGGTACACCCCCTGGGGTGCTGTGAATGGTTGGCAAAGAGTCCAACCATACGAAACACTGGAGCTAGGGTTGGGGAATGTGCTAGCGAACAGAAAACAAAATCGTCCGCGAGTTCGGTTGGGGGAACAGACGACGGAAGGTGAGACAAGTGATAAACCTTTGCCTCCACCCCCCCAAAGTGCACCCTTGCTTTAAGTGGGCCCACGAGATAGAGTTGACTTTTAAGTCGACTCAAAAGTCTGCTTGCATACTATTAAGTGGGCCCACCATAAAGAAAGGGAGTGAGAAAGCTCGAGGGAACAGCGAAGGAGACGGGAATGGTAGCGTTGCTTTTGAGGCTCAGGTGCAAAGTATTTAAAGGTCGTCATGTGCACTCACTTGCACGGAATGGTTGAAGAGTGTGTGGATGAGCGCTTGGTGCTTCTTGGATAGACACGGGTAGCCCTTCTTGTTGGTCAGAAATGCCTGCGAGACAGCAGGGAACGGATTTAGAAGTGAAGACAGCAGGGTACCTTCAGAAGTGAAGACTGCCATAACGGATTTAAACCTTTTTATTTCCCGTCTGATGCTCACTGGCGTTGACTGGCGTTGACTGGCGTTGACTGGCGTTGACTGGAGTTGACTGGAATTGCCCAACTCACAGACGTCTGCAAAATGGCTGCTCTGACTGGCTCTGTTACTACCACTCTGACTGTCATTGACTGGCGTTGACAAACGTTGACTGGGTTACACAAGCACGCATGATTGCTGCTTTGGCTTACTCTGACTGACTGACTGACGTTGACTGGCTTTGACTAGCATTTACTTGCCTTGACTCACACACAGACAGGCATGTACAGAACTGCTGCTCTGGCTGGCTCTGACTGACTCTGACTAGCGTTGACCGCAGTTGACTGACTTTGACTGACTCACAGAAGTGTGCAGGATGGCTGCTCTGACTGGCTCCCCCAGCCACCGGTGCAGGGCAGCTGGTGATGGGAGTGACCCACTGAAGGGGGAAGAGGGGGGAAAGGGGCAGGGGAGGGGAGGGGAGCAGCATTGGAGTTGAGTCACTCTTGCGAATTTTGCTCTGACTGGCTCTCTCCCCCAGCCACCGGTGCAGGGCAGCGGGGGAGGGGAGTGAGCCACTGAAGGGGGAGGGTGGAGGCAGAGGGAGGGGAGAAAAACGGGGGAGGAGGGGACAGTGAAGGGGAGAGATGGGGAGAGAGAAGGAAGAGCACACGTTCCAAAGCAGCTAAACCGCACCAACCAACCTTGCGAGCTATTTTTGGGAATTCTCAAAAATCGTTCCAATGCAGCTAAACCGCACCAACCAACCAACTGAATTAGTGAGGGGCGAGTGGCAAGTGGCGGGCGAGTGGCGAGTACGCAAGCAGGCAAATAGGACAGGCACGGGCAACGGCTACTAGTTACTGGAGGAGGCTGCCTGCCGTCAAGTCAAGCGCCAAAGGCTTCACGGTACGCAACCTCCAGACAACCTCCAGACAACCTCCAATGCGCACTTAGCACAGACAGGCAGGGCACTCCGTGATGCCATCTCGACAGACAGGCATAGTAAAGACATGACCACTCACGAGGGAACCATGTGCTTGGACTGACTGGCTGTCTCAAGCGCCACTCACATGATGCCATGCCAACATGCCACATGATGCCATGCCAACATGCCACATGATGCCATGCCAACATGCCACATGATGCCATGTCAACATGCCACATGATGCCATGCCAACATGTCACATAATGCCATGCCAACATGTCACATAATGCCATGTCAACATGTCACATAATGCCATGCCAACATGTCAAATAATGTCATGCCAACATGTCAAATAATGTCATGCCAACATGTCACATAATGCCATGTCAACATGTCACATAATGCCATGTCAACATGTCACATAATGCCATGTCAACATGTCACATAATGCCATGCCAACATGTCACATAATGCCATGCCAACATGTCACATAATGCCATGTCAACATGTCACATGATGTCATGTCAATAGAGAGAGCCACTCACGTGATGTCGAGTGCGACGGAGAGGTGCCCGTGGTGCTCACACAGGCAGCGAAAGGCGTTCCACCACTCCCAGCTGTCGTTCACCATTCGGTTCGTGTTTGGGTCACGCTGCTGCGGTGGGGGAAAGGTAGGGGGGAATGGTGGAGCAGGGACGAGGTGTGGGGGAGGTGGGGGGGGGGGGGGGGGGGGGGGGGGGGGGTAGACGGGTTCAGGGGGGTCACAGGCAGCGGAAGGCGTTCCACCACTCCCAGCTGCCGTTCACCATTCGGTTGCTGTTGAGGTCGCGCTGCTGCAGTAGGGAGCGATAGGGAAGGGGGAAGGGAAGAAAGGGGGAAAGGGGCGTGGGTAACTCGTTCGTTCCACCACTCCCAGCTGCCGTTCACCTTTCGACCAGTGTTGGGATCGTGCTGCTGCAGTGGGGAGAGAAGGTGATGCATTTGTGGGGGAGCGAAGTCAGGGAGAGGTGTGTGCGCGATACTCGTCCCACCACTTTCAACTGTCGCTCACCATTCGGTTCGCGCTGGGGTCACGCTGCTGCGTTGGGGAGAACAGAGGAAGGGGGTAGGGAGGGGTAAGGGAAGAGCAAAGGGGGGTAACACAGGAGGATGGGAGCATAAGAAGCTTCTTCCACCACTCCCAACTGCCATTCACCACCACCACCACCACCACCACTATACTATACTCACCCTCCCTGCACCTCACTATCCCCCCCATCCCTTTCCTCCCACACCCCTCACCATCATGACTGTATCCTCTTCCGCGCTGCCCTCTGCTGCCTGTAGCTCTGGCGCTACAAGGGGGATGCGCAGCCATAGCTGCCGTGGGTAGGGGGAGGAAGAGGCAGGAAGGGGGTGAGGGTGGGAGGTAGAGCGAGCGAAAAACAAGGAATTAGGGGTTACAGCAATGAACGAGGAAACAGAACAGGGTGGTGGAGGCACCAGAAGAAAAGGGCGGGTAAGGAAGCGGTGAGGGTAAGGGGGGCTGTGAGGGTACGTACGGGGGAAGGGGTTGTGTGGGACAAGACAAGGGGAGTGTGTTGCTAAGTTTGACATTTGACATGTCTCAAAACGCGAGGCACGGGGGAAGGGGTGGTGGGACAAGGGGAGTGTGTTGCTAATTTTGTAGTAATGGGGGCAAAAACAGACAACAGGAGGTGAGAAGGCGGCGGAGGGAAAGAACGGGGACGGACAGCGAGGGGTGATGCAGAGGCATGTAAACCCCATGCATTACCCGCCCATGCATTACCCGCCCATGCATTACCCGCCCATGCATTACCCGCCCATGCATTACCCGCCCATTCATAACCCGCCCATGCATTACCCGCCCATGCATTACCCGCCCATGCATTACCCGCCCATGCATTACCCGCCCATGCATTACCCGCCCATGCATTACCCGCCCATGCATTACCCGCCCATGCATTACCCGCCCATGCATTACCCGCCCATGCATTACCCGCCCATGCATTACCCGCCCATGCATTACCCGCCCATGCATTACCCGCCCATGCATTACCCGCCCATGCATAACCCGCCCATGCATTACCCGCCCATGCATTACCCGCCCATGCATTACCCGCCCATGCATTACCCGCCCATGCATTACCCGCCCATGCATTACCCGCCCATGCATTACCCGCCCATGCATTACCCGCCCATGCATTACCCGCCCATGCATTACCCGCCCATGCATTACCCGTGCACACCCCATGCATTACCCGTGCACACCCCATGCATTACCCGTGCACACCCCATGCATTACCCGTGCACACCCCATGCATTACCCGTGCACACCCCATGCATTACCCGTGCACACCCCATGCATTACCCGTGCACACCCCATGCATTACCCGTGCACACCCCATGCATTACCCGTGCACACCCCATGCATTACCCGTGCACACCCACCCGCCCACCCACCCACCCACCCACCCACCTGCATGCTGGACAGCCCCTGCAGCACTTGATTGATTGATGCACCGCCCATATTAGTTGCTGCAATTCACATGCATGCCCCACCACACACCGCACACAGCCATTGGCACCCATTCATTCCCTCCCTGGTCAAACCCCCACCTGCATGCTGGACAGCCCCTGCAGCACTTGTTAATGCACCGCGCGTAGTTGCCGTTGCAGTCTACAAGCATACCCCACCCAACCCCACACATACCCATCCCCACCCATCCACGCCCACCCACCTGCATGCTGGACAGCCCCTGCAGCACTTGGTTAATGCACCGCGCGTAATTACCACAGTCCAAAGCCCTGGGCGTTGGCAGCAGGCACGCCTGCTCGCGGAGTCAGGGGGGGAAGAAAGGGGTTTGTGTAGGGGGGGCGGGGTGTGGGGGGGAGAAAGAGAGAAGAGAGTCACAGAAGAGAGAAGAGAGTTTCTTTTTTATGCACCGCGCATAGCTGCCACAGTCCAGCGCCCTGGGCGTTGGCAGTAGGCATGCCTTTTGAACGATTAACCAGGAAGAAAGGGCAAGGAAACGAGGGGTGAGAGTGAAGGAGGGGAGGAGGGGCGGGGGGGTGGAAGGTGGGGAGGAGTGGGGGGGTGAGTGTTTAGGGGGAAACAGGAGAAGAGAGACAATTGGCAATTCAATGTAGGAAGTGGGCACGACCCATAGGAGGTTGACTGGAGGCAACAGGCATGCATGGACATAATTTGTGGAGAGGGGGTTTTGGGGCGACGTGGGAAGGGTGAAAAGCGGGAGGTGTGGTGGGGTGAGGAAGGGTTTGGGGGGGAAACAAAGGAGAAGAATAAGGTGGGCCGTTCTGAATTGCAACAGAAATGCGTTTGTATGGTGAGGTGAGTGAATTGGCATGGCAAGACAGGGCATTTTTCCTGAGCATGGGCAGCGCGCCGCCCGGGGAAAGGGGGAAAGAGAACAACAAAATGCTGTATACAAAAACCCCCTCAAAACCCTGAAACCCTGTCTTAAGGTCTTTTACCCCCAGCCAGCCTACTTCTACAATTAATGCTTCATTCGATCTATTCTACTTATTCGACCCACTAACCTGAAGTGACAAATGCGAGGCCCAGCTGATTTCCTGTTTAATCACAGTCTCGCTGTCAGATCGCATCAGCGCATCAGGGGAGTCCACGTCAGCCCACGTGGAGAGCTTGCCGACCACGTGGCTGCTCCATTGCGACGGGCTCAGCACCAGATCCGATCCCGCGAAAGGCGGCACCACAGCCCCGCCTGCTGCGGCTGGCTTGGCTTGACTCGGCCGGTAGGAGGGGTCAGTCTGGGGGGGAAATCCGATCGTGAAGGGTGGAAAAGAATCTGGATGTTCAGAAGGGAAAGAACGGGCCCAGCACTAGATCTTATCCCGCCGAGGGCGGCATCGCGGCTCCGCCTGCCGCGGCAGGAGGGATCGGTCTGCGATAAGATCCGGACGTTTAAGGGTAAGAAAGAATGCGGACGAATAAGGGGGAAGGAAATTTTCGAACGGTCAGAAGGAGAGGGACGGAGTGAGGACTAGATCTGACCCCAGACGGCAGCACGGGAATTCAGTTTTCCTTGTAAATGGGAACGATCGTTGAATACGATCCGCTGATCCGGGGTCCCGCTGATCCGGGGTCCGGGAATTTAGGACCCCCATACAAGTGATCTCGCTGATATTGGGATCACTTCTGAGAATTCTCAAATAGGATTTTTTGAACACACGCTCCTCTTGGCAAGGCACGGTGCAATGCGACGACGAACATTATTATAGAGGGAAGAGGAAGCGAGGCGTGTGTTTCGCAAAGGGCGGGAGGGAAGAAGCGAGAGAAGTAGGGTTTGCGGGTCGCGCCGTACTAAGGGAGCGACGATGAAATCGAAGCCTCCTGCCAAGTTCGCGGCCAATGTGTGATGGATGTCCTCGCTATAAGCGACCTCGGCACCGCAGTATCGAGATTCGCTCGCGTCGCCGGCTCTCTGACCGAGCGGCATGGCTGGCGTGGCCGGCGTGATCGCACGAGCCTGGAAATTTTGAGATCACTAAAAGCGTCGAGGGTTTAGCGCGTGACCTAGTCTCCGATAGCGGAACTTGCAGCAGTCAGGCCTGCTTGACCAACGGGCGCTAACATGTATCTAGGAAAATAAACTCTGATCTCTGCCTTAGCTTTGGGCAACGCAAGTGCTAATAGAGGAAGTGACACAACCCGGGTTCCCAAAAGGAAGTCGGCAACGAAATCAACACCTCCCGACCGACCGAGATGCGATTCCAAAGCAAAACATATCCACCACCCTCAACCCAACCACCCTCAACCCAACCCAAACTTGAAAAAGTCTAGAAGCGAAATCCTGATGTTGACGTAACACAAACTGTTGTCACTTCGCGCGAGGTCTCGCTGATTTCGTCAACCCGAGCCTACATTGACCATATTATGACTCCCAAGTGATTACCTCAGCAGCCCATATGTTGTGACGACGGCCTACGCGGCCTTGCGGCGAATGTTGCGACCCCATGTTACCATCAGTGCCTTTGCTAAGCTGATTCCACAGCAATAGCGCGTGGTGACTTTTCGCACTTCTTATCACGGCACCTTATCAACGCGACTACGTCGCGATGCGCGAATTGACAGTAACAGACGCCTCTAAGTGCAGATACCCGTAGTGTGTCGAAGTCCCTATGCCTCCAATACGGAATTCAAAGTACGTAGTTACCTCGCTATCAACGCAAAGAACCGCGCTACCTGTCTCGCTCTCGCAGGTAGACTTTTGAGGCGCCTCAAAAGCTGTCAACGCAAAGAACGCCGATACCCTGTCGCCCTCTCGCAGGTAGCACGCTACCGCCGCGCTGCAACTATTGGACAACGAACTGACTTCCGAGTCGACTCAGGGAATCTCTCTCGCAGGTAGCACACTGCTGCCGCTCTGCAACGATCGATCTACGGAAATCCGGCATTCTACCCAGTCGTTTCCTCCACATCGTACTATAAGCACCTTGCGTTGATGTCCCCCATTCGCCGTTCCCTGCCGTTCCTCACCGTTCCCCATCGCTCACGGCCTTGCATGCTGTCCTTATCCCAGCCCCAACCCTATCCTGTTCCGCCCCCTCTATCCTCCCCGTCGTCCTTGCTTCTTCTCCCCCCCTCACGCCTTTCCAGCTGCGTAACCGCTCTTCTCCCCCCTCTCCTCTCTAGTCCCCTCTATCCTCTCCTCCCCGTCGTCCTTGCGTTTTCAAACAACGGAACCCTCCGCCTCCCTGCTGATTGCGTTGTCGTCAGCCCGCTCGTTTCTCCCGGCGCCTTGAGAGGCCCTCCGCTTTCTCGCCTCCCACGCATTACCACTGTCTGATACTCCCATTAACAAACACTCCCTTTCCGTGCTCCTCCCACTTCCCTTTTCCCTCCACATCCCTCTCCCCTCCTCTCCTCTCTTTCCCTCCCCCCTTCTCCCTTCCCCTCCCCCTTTCCTCCCTTCCCCGCTCCCCCTTCCACCCCCCTTCCCCTCTCCTGGCACCAGGCGCAATGGACTCACTAAAAGGCGGCTCCAAAGGCGCGACGGCAGTGGCAGCAGCGGCGGAGAGGAGAGGGTCGCTGAGACAACGCAAAGTGGCAGCAGATGTGGTGGCTGTGATGCTGGATGAAGGCACAAGGAAACGAGTGAGTGATTGAGTGAGTGAGTGAGTGAGTGAGAGAGTGAGTGAGTGAGTGAGTGAGTGAGTGAGTGAGTGAGTGAGAGAGTGAGTGAGTGAGAGAGTGAGTGAGTGAGTGAGTGAGTGAGAGAGTGAGTGAGTGAGTGAGTGAGTGAGTGAGAGAGTGAGTGAGTGAGTGAGTGAGTGAGAGAGTGAGTGAGTGAGTGAGAGAGTGAGTGAGTGAGTGAGTGAGTGAGTGAGTGAGTGAGTGAGAGAGTGAGTGAGTGAGTGAGTGAGTGAGTGAGTGAGTGAGTCAGGGAGGGAGGGAGGGGGGGAGGGAGCAAGGATCAAAATTACGGTTATCGTATTATACGGTCCGTATAATACGGTCGTTTTTTACGGCCAAAAATCCAAAAATACGCCGTATTTTTGATAGACTTTTAAAAAACGTAGTTTTTCTCCTAGCAATCACTGATTTTTTTAAAACCGTATTTTACGGCCGTTTTATACGATTCCGTATTATACGGTAGAATTTCAATAATTCGGTCGTAATTTTGAACCTTGGGAGGGAGTGAGTGAGTGAGTGAGAAGTCAGGTTTCCTTCTGAATGACACCTGGAGACAGGGAACGACTGAGTGGTTTTTTGGGACTCTGGCACTGGGCAGTGAGTGAGAAGGGAATGAGTGGAATGGAGCAGCGGCGGAGAGGAGAGGGTCGCTGAGGCAGCGCAAAGTGGCGGCAGATGTGGTGGCTGTGATGCTGGATGAAGGCACAAGGAAACGAGTGAGTGATTGAGGGAGGGAGGGAGTGAGTGAGTGAGTGATTGAGTGAGTGAGTGAGTGAGTGAGTGAGTTAGCGAGTGAGTGAGTGAGTGAGTTAGCGAGTGAGTGAGTGAGTTAGCAAGTGAGTGAGTGAGTTAGCGAGTGAGTGAGTGAGTGAGTAAGCGAGTGAGTTAGTGAGTGAGTGAGAGAGTGAGTTAGCGAGTGAGTGAGTGAGTGAGTTAGCGAGTGCGTGAGTGCATGAGTGGGTGTTTTCTCACCTGTCGCCCACTTTTCCCTTCAACGCTGTCACCTCTCATGCCTTTCTTTTTTTCTTGTGTGTGTCTCCCATCAACCAGGCAGCAGCAGCACAATCAGAGGCACCAGATAGTGATTGTACTGGGTGGATGGACGACGGTTATACGAGGGTGACAAGTACTTTTTTTCCTCCCATGCGCTCCTTTTTGCTTTCCCTTTGAGAGCACCTCTCGTGCTTCCCTTTGTGCTTCTCTCTGTCCCTCCCATGCACCCAACCCACCCAGGCAGCAGCAGCGCGATTAGAGGCCCTAGAGAGTGACTATACGGGGGTGGATGCTGCTGTGGATGAGGATGATGATGTGTTCAATGCAGAGGAGGAGCTCGTGCAAGAAGGTATGCTTGTAACGGGTATGGGGCAGCTGGTGCAAGAAGATATGCTAAAACGTGTATGCACTTGCTTCTTCGTTACCACAGTCCCCATATATATCTCTCTTTCTTCCCATCTTCCCTCGAGTGCCATCAGGTTTTGCACCGGCGAAGCGAGTGAGCCGGCCGGGCAAGAGGCGTACGCGGCAGGCTGCAGCAGCTGTGGTGAGCCGAGCGAGCAAGCGCACTCCCAAGACCTTTGCAGAGCTGCTAGAAGAGGTAAGACGAGGGTGGGTAAGGGCAGTATGGGGGTGAGTGTGTCGGGGGTTGGGCTTTCCTACCGGAGGCAGCTGTGGTGAACCGAGCGAGCAAGCGAACGCCCAAGACGTTCGCAGAGCTGCTAGAAGAGGTAGGGCACAGGGTGGGGCGGGTAGAAGTGGGCACGGGGTGGGTAAGGGCCGATGGGCAAGTATGAGAGCCCTGCGCTGTCGGATATGAAAGCCCACTTCAGCGCAGGGCCGATGGGGGCTTTCATAGACGACAGCGCAGGGCTCTCATGCTTTTGAGTCGACTGAAAAGAGCAGGGCTCTCATAGCCGACAGAGCAAGCCAACACCAAAGACGTTCAAATAGCTGCTTACGAGGTGCAACGTGGGGTGGGTATGATGTGGGGTGGGTATGATGTGGGGTGGGTATGATGTGGGGTGGGTATGATGTGGGGTGGGTGTGATGTGGGGTGGGTATGATGTGGGGTGGGTATGATGTGGGGTGGGTATGATGTGGGGTGGGTACGATGTGGATTGGGTATGATGTGGGTGGGTATGACGTGGGGTGGGTATGACGTGGGGTGAATGGGTAAGTTTCTTTCTCTTGTAACTTGACCCGAAAGTTCCCTCTGATCCTCATCCCTGCTTCCCACAGGCGAGACTAGAAGCCCTGCCACCAGGCACGCCTGCCTACCTCACAGCAGCTGTGGGGCCCCCTACAGCCACCTCAGTGCGCCTCTTTCTGTGTCTTATCCAACCATCCCTCTGTTATACCCCATCCCTCCTCCCCTTGCATACCCTCTTCCCTCTTCCCCACAGGCGAGTCTAGAAGTCCTACCACCAGGCACGCCCGCCTACCTCACAGCAGCAGTTGCTCGCTCTGCTTACTGTCCAACCGTCCTCTTTCCATACCCACTTCCTCCCGTCCCATACCCACTTCCCTTTCCACAGGCGAGTCTAGAAGCCCTACCACCAAGCACGCCCTCCTACTTCACAGCAGCAGTGGGGCCCCCCACAGCCACCTCAGTGCGCCGCTTTTGCATCTTATCCAACCCTCCCCTTTCCCTATCCTGTTCCTCCCTCCCTGCTCCTCCCTCCTTGTAGGCGAATCTAGATGCCCTACCAGCAGGCACGCTCTCCTACCTCACAGCAGCAGTGGGGCCCCCCACAGCCACCTCAGTGCGCCGCTTCTGCTCCGCGTGTGGCGCCCACGCGCCCTACACATGCCCGCGCTGTGCCGCCCGCTTCTGCTGCATCAGCTGCCAAAGACTGCACAACGAAACCCGCTGCCTGAAATTCGTCATGTGAAACTTGTACTGTAGATTAGTTTGATCACCCACCCCACCACCCACCAGACATCTCCTGATGTGGCGTGGCCCTACACGCGCCCGCCCGATTCTGCTGCATCAGCTGCCAAAGGCTGCACAACGGACCCGCTGCTGAAATTCGTCATGCGAAACTCGTGAAATAAGGTTCTGAGGCTTCTGGAAGAGTGCGGCATGGCTCCCACGCGCCCTACACATGCCCGCGCTGTGCCGCCCGCTTCTGCTGCATCAGCTGCCATAGTTTGCACAAATTTGTCATGTGTTGGATTTCGATATGATTTACGACAATCATTGTACTCTCTGGGGATATCATGTGAAGCATTGCAGCCTAGCTGTGTTTGATTTGTTTTTTGGAGATGTCGCAAAGCTTGTGTATAGAGCAGTCTTAATTTTTTCTATTTTTTTTATCTGTACAACTGTCTTGGTGTGAAATGGCCACAGGCATAGCTTGTTTGTCACACCTGAAGTGCTAAGACGCAACCCCCCTCCCCCCCAACCAAGCACATATGCACACAGTCGATCCGGAGCAGACTGTCACTCAGGTGCTGTTGCTATTCATATAATTCTTATATATATTTGTATTCAGCTGAGAAGAAGGACATCCATCAACGCGATCGTCATTGTTTTTCGTGTGAATATGGCGAACACAACGATTATTTTGTCGTTTTCCGACCTCTGCGGGCAGGTGTGGGGGGGAGGCTGACAAGTGAGAACGTGTTGCCATTCCATGGCAAATGGGGTACCGATGAAGAGAGTGTCTCTACCGTACTAGAACCCCCAAAACCAGGTCAATCATTTTCTTCCATCCCGATTCCGAAACTACACGAAACACCCCTTTTCAACGGGGCATGTGATGCACTTGCGCTGCGCTTGGCGTGACGAAGCGCGTGATTCGCAGAAAACCCTACCCAACCATCTGGTTTCTTTATTCAACTGCTCTGGATCAAGTCCAAACCCTTTTTAACCGCGTTCGGACGTACTCCCTAGACACGCCCGACAGCCCAACCAACCCAGCAGTTGCCATCCACCCTCAACCTAGCGAATAGTGGCGGCAGCTTACCTTACCTCACCCTCACTGCACGATCGCCGGCCGCTAGCGGAGCATATGACTTTGGGATCTCACCTGGCGGACGCGACGCGACGGGACGGGACGAGAGACGTGTATATTATCTCGCAGGAAATGGCTGAAGATACGATCGACAGTCGTTCCAAAAAGCCAGTCTCAGAATATTTATCAGCGCCGCGATTTTATTTCTCATCGTCTTCCCATCGAAAGCCGCACACACACCGGGTATCTTCAGCTGGCTTTGTAACCTAGACAATGGTCTCCCCCCCGCTTCGCTCCTTATCCAGCGTCGTTCCTCCACATGAATGCTGGGAGTACACTCCCAGGTCCACCAGTGGCGACATTTGTAACCAGGGGCGGTTCGTTCCGCGCGAATGGCGTCCGGCGGCCGTTTCCGTGGTTCGCAGCCCGAGCGCGGCGCTCGTGTCGCGTCTCGCCGTCGCATCGGCGGAAATGGATCGCGTGTGGATCGAAGACGAGAGCCCATCGAACGAGTCTCTGCGTGCCGGCCCGGGCCGCCATGATTCCGAATCGCGATCGTTCCGGCCGGCGAACAGGGCAAGGCGCGAGGCGAGGAGGACGCTTTCTGATCCAGAGCGTCCTGTTGCCGTCTGTTCTCCCGTCCTCGTCCATGGCAGTAGTAGTAGCGGCAGCAGCGCGAGATTGTCGATATTGGGGAGTTATTGCAGCAGCAAGCATCAGGCCTTTTCGAGGAGTTACCACGTTACCACAAGGGTGGAGGAGATCAGCGAAAAGGCGTACCCCGTCCATTCGCCGCAAAGCGCCGCCGCCGGCGCCAGCGCACCCACAGCATCACAGCCCCGGGCTGCTTGGGACAATCTGGGCTCGTACGAACAAAAGCCTCGTTCCAACGGTCATGATGGGGGATCGGGTTCGGTGTCAGACTGTCTGGGGGATCGCTGTGACAGCGTGCAAGCCCCGCGTTGTCTTTGCTTTTCCGAATACACTGGCGTTCATCGCCGCACGTGCAGCTTCCAGACACGTTACCTTCCCAGCCATCGGAGCAGCTCTTTCGAAGCTATTGCTTTGCAACGTCGGCGATCCTCGCTTGACGGGGAGAATCGCCTCGTCAGCTGCTTGGCTGGCAACCCTAGATCGCGAAGCAGCTGCGGCTTCGAGGCGCCTCAAAAGTCTAGCCATCGGAGCAGCTCTTTCGAAGCTGCTGCTTTGCGACGGCGATCCTCGCTGGGCGACGGGGAGAATCGCCTCGTCAGCTGCTTGGCTGGCAGCCCTAGATCGCGAGGAAGCTGCGGCTTCGCAGCTGTTGGCCGCCGCCGCGTGTCGTTCAACAGGATGGTCCTCGTGCGCTACATTGGGGTGGTGAATAACTCCTGAGTTGTCTCAAATATCACCTCGCAGCTGTTGGCCACCGCCGCGTGTCGTTCAACAAAGTGCTTCACGTGCTCTACATTGGGGTGGTGGATAACTCCTGAGTCGACTTAAATGTCACCTCTTTACAATTGCACAGTACGCTTTTGAGTTGTCTCAAAAGCCACCTCGCAGCTGTTGGCCGCCGCCGCGTGCCGTTCAAACAGGATGGTTCACGTGCGCTACATTGTGGATAACGGCACGTGTGGATAACGGCACGTGTGGATAACGGCACGTGTGGATAACGGCACGTGTGGATAACGGCACGTGTGGATAACGGCACGGGTGGATAACGGCACGGGTGGATAACGGCACGTGTGGATAACGGCACGTGTGGATAACGGCACGGGTGGACAACGGCACGTGTGGATAACCGCACGGGTGGATAACCGCACGTGTGGACAACGGCACGTGTGGATAACCGCACGTGTGGATAACAGCACCTCCGTCAGGTGTAGCACAGATTCGACTTTTGAGTCATCTCAAAAGTCGATAACGGCACCTCCTCTGTCAGGTGTAGCACAGATTTCGTTGGAACTAGCTGGAAAGACGATGGTTGGGGCGACTGCACAAACGGATGATGCATCCCCCCCCAGCAACGCCACATTTGAAGGTCATGACGCAGGTGAAATGCTGAGAACCCGGAGCAGAGAACGGATGGTGATTAGATTAACAGCGCAGGGAGCACACAACAAAGGTGGCAATCGCCACTGAAAGCTATCCAGCAGTGCCCTCGGCACAGCTACTCATATGGTACCTGGCGACCTTTGTGTCAGACTCAACAGTTGCCTGGCGACCCGTACCTGGTGACCCGTTGCCTGGCGACCCGTACCTGGTGACCCGTGCCTGGCGACCTGGATGGTCTACTGCCAGAGAGCAAGCTTAAAAGTGTCAAACTGTATACATACCAATTTGTGTGTTACGTTTGCTAGACTACAATGAGTTGCATTGTATAGGGTACAATACTTTCTCTGTTTGTACATACCGTATGCACCCATCTCCTTCTAGTCATACCCCATTCCGCTTGCACAACTTTATGTCTTTCACACCCTTAGCATCACCTTTGAGGCGCCTCAAAAGAGCTAGCGGCTGTGGTGCTAGCCACTCTCATCACTCTGCCTGCTCCACTGCCCTCTTGACAAATGTAACCTGCCTCCAGATTGCCCTGATTGTCTTGAGATTTCTTATAACGAGTATGGGCACTGGGTACACTCACTCTGCCTCTTCCACAACCTCCTTCACTGAATTCACCTGCATCCGGCGACACAGGCACACAAGCGGAGACACGAAGTGAGCCTGTTTTGAGACGTCTTACAACAAGTAGTACGAACACTGGGTACACTCAGTCTGCCTCCTCAACAACCTCCTTCACTGAATTCACCTGCATCCGGAGACACAGGCAGATATGGGGGGGACATGGGCAAACATCGGGCAGACATGAGTCTAGACATGGGCAGACATGGGCAGACATGGGCAGACATGGGCAGACAAGGAGAGGCAAGGGAAAACAAGGGGAGCTGACGGAGTAAAAGAGGCAAAGTGCACGAGGAGAAACACAGGCGTATAGGCGATACAAATCCATTCAGCGAATGAGCATTGTCTTGTTGGAAGCCCATGGTACTAGCATCGTTACAATTCCATCCGTTCTACTCACCTCTGGGATATAGTGCGTGAGCATGTTCTCGACTCCGCTCTTTAGAGTCACAGAGGAGCTCGGGCAGCCACTGCAGGCGCCCTTCATGCGCAGATACACGATTCCCGTAGCCCTGGGGGGCGGATAAGAGGATATATGGGGTAAAGGTGGTAAGGCATACAAGGGGCATAGGTATGAGCAGCCACTGCAGGCGCCCTTCATGCGCAGATACACGATCCCCGAGGCCCTGGGGGGTGGGTGGCAGCGAGGGGAGGGAGGGCACAACAGTCAGAGTTGGATACAGAAGGGCGCAATGGCTTGAACAGCCACTGCAGGCGCCCTTCATGCGCAGATACACAATTCCCGTGGCCCTGGGGGGTTGATACACAGGTGACACAGGTGAGACGGGTGAAACAGGTGACACGGGTGCAGGGAAATGGGTGATAGGGTAAAGAATATACGCCTGGGCATCCATTGCAGGCGCTCTTGATGCGCAGATACACAATACCCGTGGCCCTGGGGGGTGGACGGTAACATGTAAGGTGACACGGACGTGGGATCATGCTTGGTTACGGCGTAAAGACCATGCTTGGGCAGACACTGCAAGAGTCCTTCATGCACGGATACACACTCAATGTGGCTCTGGTGGTTGATAAGTGGGAGACATGGGTTTGAGGTTCACAGGTGGTAAAGCTTGGAGTATATATGTGGACAGGGCGTGATGTGCCAAGAGGGTGACGTGGCAAGAGGATGACGTGGCAAGAGGGTGACGTGGCAAGAGGATGACGTGGCAAGAGGTTGACGTGAAGAGCTCACTTGTCAAGGTCAGTACAGTCAATGTCCCCTCCATCCTCCTGCACTGGTAGTCGCATGCACGCTTATTGAGGCGTCTCAAAAGTCAAAATAGTCAACCCAAGTCAAGCTCACTCCTCAAAGTCAACAAAGTCAACCCAAGTCAAGCTCACTCATCGAAGTCAACAGAGTCAACCCAAGTCAAGCTCACTCGTCAAAGTCAACAAAGTCAATGTCCCCTCCGTCCTCCTGCACTGCCGGCCGAATGCGCGTCTCCAGCAGCTCCCTTATCATCAACACTGTCTCGCTCTCGTCCTGAAGGCCGACCACACAGGGAAACACACCGGCCAGAAGGACGGGGGCAAACACACAGGGACGACCTGTTGGAAACGAGGTTTGAAAACTGTCTCCAGCAGCTCCCTTATCATCAGCACCGTCTCACTCTCGTCCTGATGGGAGTGGCGGATGGGAGAGAGGGGAACAGGGGGAGGGGAAAGGAGGGGAGAGGACAGAGGGAGAATGGTTGGAGCCGAATGCGCGTATCCAGGAGCTCTCTCTAATCATCAGCACCGTCTCGCTCTCATCTTGAAGGGGTTGGTGAAGCGGGGAGGGGGGAACACGGGGGGGGGGGGGGAACACGGGAAGGGGGGAACATGGGGAGAGGGGGAACACGGGAAAGGGGGAAGGGCAGGCGTAGGTGTGGGCTCAGCACACGACTGCTGTATCATCAGCACTGTCTCACTCTCGACCTGAAGCAAGACAAGGGAGAAGGGCCTGAGTACTACAGAATAAAGAAAATTCAGTTCTAGCAACCTCAACAGCGTTTCAGTTTGTTGTACACCACCCACATCTGTGATGAGACGATTTTGCACACGACCATTTGAGTCGACTCAATAATTGTTGCACAGCACACCACCCACATCTACTCCTAACCATCCCCACCACAACCCGCCTCATCACACCTTCTTTTTTGCACTGCATTCTTAATGATACGCCATTCCCCCAACCCCACCTCTGCCCCTCATTCCCCAACTCCACCTCTGCCCCTCATTCCCCAACCCCACCTCTGCCCCTCATTCCCCAACCCCACCTCTGCCCCTCATTTCCCCCACCCCACCTCTGCCCCTCATTCCCCAACCCCACCTCTGCCCCTCATTCCCCAACCCCACCTCTGCCCCTCATTCCCCCACCCCACCTCTGCCCCTCATTCCCCAACCCCACCTCTGCCCCTCATTCCCCCACCCCACCTCTGCCCCTCATTCCCCAACCCCACCTCTGCCCCTCATTTCCCCACCCCACCTCTGCCCCTCATTCCCCAACCCCACCTCTGCCCCTCATTCCCCACCCCACCTCTGCCCCTCATTCCCCAACCCCACCTCTGCCCCTCATTTCTGCCCCTCACCCCCACCCCACCTCTGCCCCTCATTCCCCCACCCCACCTCTGCCCCCTCATTTCCCCCACCCCATACTTTTCCCCACTCCATACTTTTCCCCACTCCATCACTCCCCCACTCCATCACTCCCCCCACCCCACCTCTGGCGGTTGTTGCTCCCCACCAGCTGCTGCCGCCTGTGCCAGGTAACAAGGCGTCTCAAAAACCACCTCAACCGCAACTCACTGCTCCAATTCACCTCTCTACTCGCAGTGATTTCCCCACATCCCACCTCTGCAGGTTGTTGCTCCCACCAGCTGCTGCAGCCTCTGCCAGGGGGTTCAGCACCTCACCTCTCCTCAAACCTGTCTACTGCTGCAATTTCCCACCCCACCCCTGACTCGCCTCACCTCTCTCCACTCCCATCGTTCCCCCTTTGCATCACTACCCCCACCCCATCACTTCCCCCATCCCATCAATTACTCCCCTCACCCCATCATTCCCCCCAACGCACCTCTGGCGGTTGTTGCTCCCCACCAGCTGCTGCCGCCTGTGCCGAGTATCGAGACGTCTCAAAACCCACCACTACCGCAACTCACCGCTCCCTTCACCTCTCTACTCCCACTAATTTCCCCCCACCGCACCTCTGCCGGTTGCTGCTCCCCACCAGCTGCTGCCGCCTCTGCCTAGGAGTTCAGCACCTCACCTCTCCACCACACCTGCCTATTGCTGCAATTCCCCACCCCACCCACCTCTACCGCACCTCACCTTCTCTACTCCCATCACTCCCCCCACCCCACCTCTGCGGGTTGTTGCTCCCCACCAGCTGCTGCCGCCTCTGCCTGGGGGTTCAGCACCGGCTGCCCGGAGGCAAAAAAGTCCATCAGGGCAGCAAAAATTTCCGGCTTGAGGAGATCCCAGGAGCTCTCCTCCGTTTAGTCACAGTCACAAAGTCACCTCCCAGGAACACCCGAGATACACCTGCGAGTGGGAGCGGTAGAGGGATGGTGTGGGGGGATGGTGAAGGATGGTGGATGGATGGTGCCGCAATGTTGGTTAAATGGCTTTTAAGTTGACTCAAAAGGCACCTGCGGGCAGTGGTGGAGGGATGGAGAAGCACCAGTGGAAGGGGCAGGCAGTGTCAGGTCAGGCGGAAAAAAAAAAGTTCTGTTGGGCAAAAAAAACAATTGCTTACCATCAATGCGGAACAATGCAATTGCAAGTGGAGACGCTAGGGCAGCTCGGGCAGAATAAAACTCGATCGACGACTGAGATGAGGGCTGATCCTCCGATGAAGAGGAAGAGGGAGAGGAGGGAGGAGGAGGAGGCGGAGGAGGAGGAGGAGGAGGAGGAAAGGGGAGGAGAGGATGGGGCGGCCAGGGAGGAACATGAGGGAGGCGGGTTGGGGGTGGTGAGGGTCTGGATGAACATGGACCGTTTTTGTTGATGCTGATGCGGCAGCTGCTGACGTGGCACGTGGTGATGCTGAGGTGGCAGCACGTGTTGGTAATTGCAGTGGTAGTAATGCAAGGAGCACTGCTGGTGAGAGTGGGGTTGGTGTAGCTGCTTAGCTAAGCGCTGAGATTGTTGATGGTGTAGGGAGAAGCGGCGATGCAGGAAAAGCAAGGAGGAACCAGCGGTGGTGCTGGTCGCAGTGGTGGGAGTGGTAGCAGTGCTAGGAGTGGTGGAAGTGGTGGGAGTGGTGGGAGTGGTGGGAGTGGTGGTGGAAGTGGCATGGGAAGCGGTGGTGGTGGGGGGGGTGCAGCAGCATCACAGGGGAAGAACGAGCAGGCCGCTGCAGCATGGCACGCGGACAGGGCAGCAGCAGGAGCAGCAGGAGTAGCGGAAGGAACGGCAAATCCAGCGGTGTGAGGCGGTGCTGCTAGCAGTCTCCACACGCTCAGCTGTTGCATCCCAGCAAGCAAACAGAGCGAGCGGAGCAGAGAAGAGAAAAGGAGAAGTGGGTAGAGCAGAGGAGAGCAGAAGAGAGGGCAGCATGGAGGCGGGTGAAATTAGACGAGCCGAGTGGAACCAAGGAAAGGAAACGCTACAAAACAAGCGGAGTGGATTCAACCAACGGAGAAGGCGTAGTTGGATTGGAACGGAACAAATCGAGATGATCGGATCGGAACGGATCCTGCAAGGTAATCTAATCGAATTCAAGACGATGCAATTTCTCCCTAGACAGCTGACGGAGCAGCGTGCACTTGCAATCCACAACGTCTGCGATCACGCAAAGCTTCGCAAAAATTACGCTGCAGCAGACAACTTCTGAAATGGTACGAAGGTAACATAACACGAGATGTGAGAGATAGCTTCGCGAAGCTCGTTCTAGTTAAGATATGGCCGGGCTCGTTGCCTATTGACATGACTGACTTTCTTGACTGACTTGCCTTGACTTGAACTTACAGCTTTTCTGGCCGACATGGCGGAGCAGCGACTTTATGATGGGAACGGAACGGACTTTCTGGCAGACAGACGATTCTTTTCCGTTTCCCCTTTTTTTTCGGATCGAGGGATCGACGAAGCGGAGTTTACGGCGACGGGAGGACCCGCTCCCTACGCGCTGCAACTGGCTTAGTCAACAAAACGATCCTGTGAAACGAGTGCGGGCTGTTAGCGGAGGAGCGGAGGATGAAGTAGAACGGGAGGCAAGCTATTGAGCAGACCCGAAGGGGAAGTGGGGTGTCGAAACTAGGGCGCGCTGGAAAAGAGGCTTTAGAAGGTTGCAAACAGAGTTGCGTTTCTTTAGCAACATTCCCAGTTTGACGACAAATTTGTGTTCGCTTTTGAGTGAACAACGTGCAGACAAAATGTTCCCGCGAGCTGCAACACACTTCTGAACACTACCTGGACTTTGTTAACTTACTGTGATGTCGTGTGATTGCTCATTCCAGTGTGAGACCGCCCCCTCCTCACATTTCTCCTACATCCAGATTCCTTGTTCCCGTTCCCACCATTCCGTTCCTTCTAGATTCAGTCGCGAGTCGCATCAGCGTGTCGCTTTCACGTGAGCCTGCACGGGTTCCTTGAACTCCGTAGGATTTTCCCTTTTCTAGCTCCCGTCTATCACGCAGTTCTCCAATTTCAGAGTTTCTCTCCCATTCTTTCTTCCCAGCGCTGCGAATCGTGACCGTTACATTGCAGATCTATCAGCAACGGTAAAGTGCGATTAGAAAGTCATAAGCACGAAAAAGGGAGAGCTCGGATTTCATCAAACTTACCGCAGATTGGGAACGCTACAATTCAGATCCACCAGGGACGCGTAAGCGACGGACATCAGGAACAGTCGATTTCTGTGACTCCTCATAAGGCGGAGCCAATAACGTACGAGTATTCAGGCGCCTGAAGCGGCGGAGTTAATAGTAGTAGGATTAGTCGACGGAAGGTTCTTAGACGCGGCGATGGCCCATCCGGGTCAGTGCAAGGACGAGGCATCGGGACTTGAGAAGGTGGTTCTCCGACAGGCTGGCGGCGCGACAGCGGAGGTAAGCTTATAGCGCAACGGCAATCGCGATATCGCAATGACAATCGGGTTCTGTGTCGGTGTGCAAGGCATTCTGCCGGATTCAGCGTAGCTTCATAGAAATTGCTGCTTCAAAGGGTCAGCTTATTGTACAGGGAAAAAGATAAGGCGCACTGAACGGAAGTATGCGCCGCTGTTTTCGAACTTCACTGTATGCACCTGGAATCACGGATTCCGTGGGATTGGTATCACGGATTCCGTGGAATTTATGTACCTGGATTTTTAAGGCGGGTGTTTCTTCCACCGCAGTCGAATTCTTTGACGACGTACCTGGAATCTGGGAGGATTTAGCTTGGCTTGAAAATATTTATGATGAATTTTTCAAGCCCTCGTTTCAGGGTTACCAGTCCTTCCCTGTCCGTTCCTTACGCCGTTTATGCCATTCAAACAAGCCTCTTGATGTTCGGGCAAAATCAGTGATTTATTTGGTGCGCGAAATTTGTATCATACCAATCCGTGTGGTAACCCTGTAACCGCAGGTGTTCTTCCATGGCGGACACGTCACCTCGTGGAAGCACGACGGCAAGGAGGAAAACCTCTTCATGAGTAGCAAGGTTAGAATGCGCTGACTCGTCCGAATCATGGAGAGCTGTTTTTTAGCCGTTTGAGAACATTGAGAACCTTTTTGAGAGCAGCGCCACCTCGTGGAAGCACGACAGCAAGGAGGAGAGCCTCCTTATGAGCAGCAAGGTCAGACACTAAAAAGCTAGAGAGTTTTTTTGAAAAAACTGAGAACTAGAGAGCCCTTCGAGACACTTGGAAAGTAGAGAGAGTTTTAGCCGTTTTACGAGTAGTAAGGTGAAAGTGCAGTTAGTTGATGAGACTGATACCGGCTCATTTGGGTTTTGTCACTGGTTTAGTTTGTCTACTTCAATATTTCATACATGCTATGCGAAGTGAGCTCGTTCCAGGCCCCCTCCCACCTCGCTCTCACGTGTCTCTTCCTCACTCCCTCTTGCACACCCAAATACGGACTCCCTTGCGTATTATCCCTTTACATTCTTGCCCAAACATGCGCATTTCCTGCCATGTGTGCATGCAGGCCATTTTCAAGCCACCCAAGGCAATCCGGGGCGGCATTCCAGTCTGCTTCCCTCAGGTACGCCCACCAGCGTATCAGCTTACCAGCTCCCCATGATATCAGCTTAACAGCTCGCCAGCTCACCATCTCGCCAGCTCACCATCTCGCCAGCTCACCATCTCGCCAGCTCAGCAGCTCAGCACCTCATCAGTGACCAACTTGGCAGCTCAGCAGCTCGCCATCTTGCCAGCTCAGCAGCTCGCCATCTTGCCAGCTCAGCAGCTCGCCATCACATTTCCCCACCTCTTGGTCATGCCTGCGTGTGTGCTTTTCCATGTGTCCGTCCCTCCTTTTCCTTCCATCTCTGGTTCGTCAGATGCTGTTCTTTCCCCATAGTTCAGTCAGGCCAAGGGCTTTTTGCATCTTCCAATTGTTATACCATCTGGAATGCGCCCTTTCTTTCCTCACCACCCTCTCTCTCCCTTCCTCCCCCCTGCCCATTTTCCCTCCTCCCTCCTTCCCTCCCTCCCTCCCTCCCTCCCTCCCTCCCTCCCTCCCTCCCTCCCTCCCTCCCTCCCTCCCTCCCTCCCTCCCTCCCTCCCTCCCTCCCTCCCTCCCTCCCTCCCTCCCTCCCTCCCTCCCTCCCTCCCTCCCTCCCTCCTTGTCCTCGTTTCGCGGTACCTCCCCGCATTCCTTCACCACTCCTTTCCGTTGTTGCAGTTCGGTCCAATGGGGCCGTTGGATCAGCACGGCTATGCCAGGAATAGATCCTGGTCGTTGGATCCCACGTCTCCCAACACGGATCCTGCCTCTCTTGACCTCCTCCTCACGCCCTCCCCTGAAGACCTGCGCATCTGGCCGCACAGGTGAGTGGGGTATGATGTATGAACGCGGTATCACTCACATGCACCTCCTCCCTCTCTCCCTCTTCTCCTCACGCCCTCCCCTGAAGACCTGCGCATCTGGCCGCACAGGTGAGTGGGGGTGGTTGAACGTGACTGTTGTTGGTGTGGCTTCTGTAGCACAAAGGTTGATTTTTGAGTCGACTCAAAAATCAACTCCGAGGTGAGTGGGGGTGGTTGAACGTGACTGTTGTTGGTGTGGCTTCTGTAGCACAAAGGTCGGGTCGGTTGTAGGATTCTGCACGCAGGGGTGGTGTGCGGGTGGCCCTTGGGCAGGGAGGCGAGCTGCTGTCGTCGATGCGACTGCTCAACACAGACAGACAGCAAGGCGCTCTCCTTCACCCCATGTTCTGCTCGCACCCATGCACCCGTGTCTCTCCTTCCCTCCATGCAGCTTTGAGCTGCGAATGAAGGTGGCGTTGGGAAGAGGGGGCGAGCTGCTGTCGTCCATGCGTGTTCTCAACACAGACAGCAAGGCGCTCTCCTTCACCTGTGCCCTGCACACATACTTCCGCGTCTCAGATATCAGGTGAGTGCCTGCTGCTGCTGTGTGCTCGAGGTGAGTTGGCTGTTTCCTTCACCTGCGCGCTGCACACATACTTCCGTGTCTCAGACATCAGGTGAGTCAAGGCCAAGTCTTGGATATCAGGTGTGTAGCTGCTACTTGTTGCTGCTGCTATCATCAATGCGTGTTCTCAACACCGATAGCAAGGCGCTCTCCTTCACCTGCGCGCTGCACACGTACTTCCGTGTCTCAGACATCAGGTGGGTGGCTGTTGCTGTTGCTGTTGCCCTGTGCATATCGTATGTATCTGTTGCTGTCGGTGGTAGTGGTGTGAGTGCGTGCACCCTTCACTGCCCCTTGCACACATACTTCCCAGTCTCAGACATCAGGTGAGCAATGGCCGTGCCTCTGTGAATTCTCAAAAGTGGCCGCGCCTCAGGCAGCCTTTGCTTCACGGGCCCTCAAAGTGCTGTCCCACCTCCTCCCCCTTCCCCTACCCCTCCCCCTCTCCCTCCCCCTCCCCCTCGCCTTCCCTCTCCCCCTACCCTTCCCCCTCCCCCTCGCCCTCCCTCTCCCCCTACCCTTCCCCCTCCCCCTCGCCCTCCCCGTCCCCCTCCCCCTCCCCTCTGCTGCAGCGAGGTGCGCATAGAGGGGCTGGAGACGCTGGATTATTTTGACAACCTGGATGCACTCAAGATAGTAACCTCCCTTCCATCTCCCCTCATCTCTTCCCCCCAACCTCCCCCGTCCCCTCTCCTCCTTGGGCAGCGAGGTGCGCATAGAGGGGCTGGAGACGCTGGATTATTTCGACAACCTGGATGCACTCAAGAGAGTGACGGACCAAGGGGACTCGATCACGTTTGACTCTGAGGTAAGAGTCAAGAGCAGTGCAAGAGAATGACTTTTGAGACGTGGAAGCACAGATGGTGTTCCTGAGTGCGTCATCATAGTCACTCTGCATTGCAAACCGCTGTTTCGGGCTGCGCGCGTCTCATGAAGGATTGTGCTGTAAAGGGCTGTGATTCAATTCCAAGTGCCTTGGTGTGCCTTATCTCGATTTCCTAACTTACTTTACGTTCCCTGTCTGCTTTGCTTTTGCAGTTTGACAGAATATACCTGAATACGCCAGCAAAGGTTGCTATAGTGGACCACGCAATAAAGAAGACGTACCTCGTCAAGAAGGACGGATTCCTTGATGCAGGTATTGCTTCGCTCTACCTGAATCCTCCTCGCACATGGCAATGATATTGTGTTCAATCTTACAAATCACACAACGATTAGCATCATGAGTCTCTGTCATAAAAGTAGATGGGTTGCTTTGTGCAGGACTCCCTTTTTCGCAGTGTGCGTGTCTCTTGAAACTCGCTTTCTGCTCTCTTCTTTCCCGTGCGCTCCCTTCTGTCCCCAACCCAACCAACCTTCAGTCGTGTGGAACAAGGGCCATGAGCGACATGGGAGAGGGCGAGTACAAGCAGTTTGTGTGAGTGTGTGTCGTGTGTTGCTCATGCTTCGCTCTCCCCTCCACCCTTTCCCCCTCCCCAACCCACAGTCCTGTGGAACCCCTGGGAGAAGAAGGCAAGGGCCATGAGTGACATGGGGGAGGGAGAGTACAAGCAGTTTGTGTGAGTGTGTGTCGTGTGTTCCTCATGCTCCACTCTCCTCGTATTTCCCATGCTCCCTCCCCACCCCTCTCCTCTTCCCTACTTACAGTCGTGTGGAACCCCTGGGAGAAGAAGGCAAGGGCTATGAGCGACATGGGAGAGGGTGAGTACAAGCGGTTCGTGTGTGTGGAGGCAGCAGCGATCGAGAAGCCAGTGCAGCTGAAGCCAGGGGAGGAGTGGCGCGCGGGGCAAGAGCTGTCAGTTGTTCCTTCGTCATACCACAGCGGGCAATTGGACCCTACCGTGGTCACAAGGGGTTACTAGGGGGTGGTTTTGGTAGCACCTGGATTTGAGGGGGCGCTTTGAGAGAGCACAAAATATAATGAATCTATGGGATTTAGGTTGTGTGTTAGGGAGGCAGAAGATTGGAAAATATGGCGCATCTGAAGCTGGGGGAGGAGGTGCGGATGGGAAAGGGGGGGTTAGTGAAAAAAGCTAGTGTAAAATGTTGTCATGAGTTGTCTACATAGGTATTTGCACATGTACTTCGATACACCTCGCAAAAGTATTGCTTATACAAAAAAAAGGCTCTGAACACGCACCGTTTTGCATCGCAACGCAACCTACAGGATCGCTTTGAAATGCAGGTGCGCCACACTGCTCCCCGAGAATGCCGCATCGCATTGTTGGGGATTTGGCGGGACGCTCAAGCTTCTGACAAGTTTTGGCCACTGACAGATCAACACCGCTGACCGCCGTCTCAATCCCCTTATCGCTGCCGTTGGTCATCCACCGTTTTTCAGGGCTGGTAGTTTTCGTTCGTTTGGTAGGATTCAGTTCAGTGCGGCTGCAGAGGATAACCGTTCTCAAACATTCTGTAACGTATCGAACCGTGCTAGAAGAACTAACTATGAATGAATACAAACCAAGCTCGTCGAGTCCTCGATCCGTAATGGATCTGGGAATAAAAAACCAGCAACAAGCAGCCATGGCTTGACTGGCTTGCGGTATATGTACTATGGCGAGAGTCGTCATCAGCACGAGTCGCTAAGATGAGTTGACGCGAGTCTTTTCTGCTGCGTTTACAACTTGTAAGCACTGAAGGAGTCTTCGTCACGGTTCGTGCTTCCAAGGCGATTCGAAATTATAGAGACACATGCTCTTGAACCGACGGAAGCGCACATAGATTCGCGGCGACAGCATAGCAAACCATGGTTAATCGTCTGAGCGTGATATACCGAGACTGAAGTTAGTAATTAGTAATTCATCATGCTTACTGCAGCTGAGCGTATGGCGAAAGTGGTGAACTGGCAGCAGACGGCAATCGTGTCAGCACTCCTGATCGCCACTGTTATAATCACAAGCCAGTGCTGTAAGACCCGACACCCGCGTCGCTCTTCTTCCCGGTATTTTTTTTTTTTTTACAAAAAATTAGGACGTGACCACATCACAAATATCTTTCGTCACGTGGAGAGCACCCCCCTACATTCTCATAACACATTTCGTCTCATCACGTCCTTGTACAACTCATTCGTCTTTGCACCGTTCAGACCCGGCTTCTTGGATTGACCGTCCGAGCCGACCATCTGACGACTGCACCATCCCTGCCAGTAACCAGCAAGGCTCTCAGAAACCCTCGAGATTCCTAATTCAGGACTACGGCCTCCAGGGACCCATCCCCTGGACGTACATCCGACCGTCCGTCCGCGATGAATTTACTGTCAACGGCTCGATCAGGGCCGTTGAACTTTTCCACGGGACGGATATGGGTGACTCTGGAGCGAAGGCTGTCGTCTGGCCGACCAGACAAATCGACCGGAAAAGGAGAATGGCGGAGGCGCGATCCCCTAGAGTCTCTAAATACGGCGAGAATGCAACTCTTTCTTTTTACGAGGCATTGGATAAGTACCCAGTAGAAGGGAAATCGGTGCTGGTGATAGGGAGTCAAACCCCTTGGCTTGAGGGGATTCTCTTGGCGTATAGAGCTGGATCGATCACGACCGTTGATTTCAACAAACCCTTTGCAGATTATCCCGGATTGAGGCTGTGGAATATAGCTGAGCTGGATGCCGCCAATGAGACCTTTGACGTGGTAGCTTCCTATTCGTCGCTGGAGCACGATGGGCTGGGGAGATATGGCGATCCAATAAACCCGGATGGGGATCGGCTCAGAATGATGAAGGTGATACTACGACGGTGTTGGGTATGACGCAATGAGGTTGCGTCGTGAAATGGAATGCCTAACCATTCTTCGTCGTGTGCTCTCTGCCATTGCAACGCGTTTGCATCAGCTGATGTGTGTGTTTCCTTACCATGTCTTGTTACCAGTCATAAGACATTCTCTCTCGCATCCTTCTACTTCTTACCCTCTGCTGCCACGTCCTCTTGCGTCTATTTCCCTTATGACTGCGCAGATTAGGGGCCTGTTGAAGCCAGGAGGGCTCTTCTTCCTGGGGGTGCCTGTAGGCAATGACACGCTGGTGTTCAATGCGCATCGCGTGTACGGTCCCATCCGCATGCCACTGCTGCTCGACGGCTGGAAGCTGCTGGACGTGTTTGGGGTGTCCAGTCTCGAAGCAGCTTATAGGGAAAACCTTAATGCAACAATCTTACAGCCGGTCATGGTGTTGAGGTAGAGGTTCTGAACGCAGCTATGCGTATGCTCGCCATAGTAAACCGGACTCCCACCGAGACGCTGAAGGGGGGTATCTTGCTCCTCAGTCTCTCCATGGGCAACCACCAGGTGCGACTAGCTGTATAGCAACTCGGTCAATCACAATCGGGTCTCCAGAAGTAGAACCAGGGTATATTATATCGAAGCAACTAATTCTGCTGTCCGAAAAATCAGAGTTTTTTCCAAGTAAGCCTGACAGATAATGTTTTCTCTCTTTGTGAAGGTTTTTGTTTAGATCTACACCATTGTAGCTTCCACAATCTACCTATGTTCTATACTGGGGACAGCACAACAAGGCTGACTGCTATCCCCATCGGCTTCGCTGCCGTTGGTGATCGCAATTGGAGAATTTTGCTCAATCCCGCGGAATCGCGGTTTGTTTTATTATCGCCACGTGGCATGCCTTCGATCGGGGGAACCGCGATTTGTTTTATTGGTCCCACAAAGCTCAACAGATATTTAGTTAAGTTTTGCAATGCGCTGCCCGCGGGCAAAATTAAAACCCATTCGGGCCTGGCATGTGTTAGGGAGGCATCAACCCCAAACACTTTGCCTCAAGGCGTTTAGGGTTGATCCATGCCATTCCTATAGGGGTTTTATTTTTTCCCTCGGGCAGCGTGGTACATGTGACCCACTAAGCTTAACTATATTTCTCTTAGAAATTTGTGGCAACAATAAAACAGATCGCGGTTCCCGCGATCATATGCATGCCACGTGGCAATAATAAAACAAATCGCGATTTCACGGATTTGAGCAAAACTCTCTCTGGTTTCCGTTCCAATTTCTAAATCGGCCAATCAAAGAGCTTGAGAAATCTCTTCGCAAATAACCGTGTTAAGTGCGACCACTAAACGACATCCGTAACAAGATTTCGCATAGCCGGTTCGATTGGGCGATAGCGAAATCGAAGACTGCACGGTGGACGCGAGAGATGAGGTGATGATCACCAATTGCGACAGAACTAGTTTCTTTGTGTGAGATCGCTTGACTCATCTCCTTGCGTAAGCAGTAGCAGTATTCGTTGCGCTGCGTGCTTCCAGAACGATTTGAAACAGATGAGTCGACTCGAAGCAAGGTCAGTTCGATCCGAGGCGACCAGGTCAACTTATCAGTGAAAATTCGAGCGAGATCATCATAGGGAGGACATCAGTAACAAATCTGAGCGAGGTATACATAGAAAGTACGTCGTCAACCATCGGCCATTCGCCATGCTAGCTGCAGCAGAGGGTATGGCGTAAGTGGTGAACTGGCAGCAGACGGCAATCGTGTCAGCAGCCCTGATCGCCACCGTTATAATCACAAGCCAATGCTGTAAGCCCCGACGCCCGCGTCGCGCTTATTTCCTCTCAAATTCTTGAATTTACTATCCTCTCAATTACTTAGGTCCAACGTCCACAATTTCACCATCATGGTCAAATTGTGATGATCACATATTCCCTCCGAGTACTTCCCACCCATTGTCAACTTGGGGAGCAGCCCGACGGATTTGCTTGAGGATTTTTGTTCCTATGACGAAGTAGCGACACTCTCATACCACATTTAGTCTCAACGCGTATATTCCTAACAATTTCATCCTCATCCCTTTGCATAAATCAATTCCTGGATGTTTCCCGCAGACACGGCTTCTTGGAATGACAGAGCGAGCCGACCATCTGGCGACTGCATTATCAATTCCGGTGACCAGCAAGGCTCTCAGAAACCCTCGAGATTCCACATTCAGGACTACGGCCTCCAGGGACCCGTCCCCTGGACGTACATCCGACCGTCCGTCCGCGATGAATTTACTGTCAACGGGTCGATTCAAGCCGTTGAAAATTTCCGCGGAATGGATTCGTACGATTCTGGAGCGAAGGAGTTTGTCTGGCAGAGCGAAGAAATTGACAAATATCGGCGAATGGCGGAGGAGCGAGCCCCGAACGTTTGCCCTTACGGAGTCAATAGCACCCTATCGTTTTACGAGGCATTAGACAAGTACCCAGTGACAGGGAAATCGGTGCTGGTTGTAGGGAGTCAAATCCCTTGGCTTGAGGGGATTCTCTTGGCATTTAAAGCTGGGTCGATCACGACCGTTGATTTCAACAAACCGGTTGCAGATTATCTGGGACTGAGGCTGTGGAGTATTCCCGAGCTGGACGCTTCAGATGAGACGTTTGACGTGGTAGCTTCGTATTCGTCGCTGGAGCACGATGGGCTGGGAAGATATGGGGATCCGCTCAACCCGGATGGGGATCGGCTCAGAATGATGAAGGTGAATTCTCCTGAGGTGCTCGGTTCTGTTTCCGTGTTGGTATGTCTAATCTAACTGTCCCACCTATGCGGTTGCTCTCTGCCGAGACTTTCTGCATCATGGCACATGTTTGCGTCAGCTGATGTGTCCCTGGCATGGCCTGTTACCCCTATTGAGCCTAACATCGTTTCATGCCTTACATGTCACCGCCATCTCCTCCCTTTCTGCCATTAGAGCCGCCTCACAAGTCCTCACCACATTCTCCCTTCCACGCTAGCCGCCTCTGTATCTTGTCCTCCCCCTTGCAGCTGCGCAGATTAAGAGCCTTCGAATCTGCGAGGAAGCTTCCTCATGGGGGTCCAATGGGCATTGACACGCTGGTGTTCAATGCTCGTCTACTATGATCCATGCATTCCCTTATTGTGTGTACCAATCCAAATTGTGTGTTCATGCAAGTCCAAATTGTGTGTACCATGACCTCCATGACCTCAAATCTTTCCATGTATTCCCATTCTTTGGAATCCCCTCCTCCCCTCCGTGGTTGTGCAGATCAAGGGTCCTCTCAAGCCAGGAGGGTTCTTTCTGGGGTTCCAATGGGCAAAGACACGCCGGTGTTTGATACTCAATGCATGCGCCATCTTCTCGCATCTCATGCATTCCTATTCCCTGGCACCTCCTTCCCCCTTCCCCGTTGCTGTTGCGCAGATCAAGGGTCTCCTGAAGCCAGGAGGGCTCTTCTTCCTGGGGGTGCCTGTAGGCAACGACACGCTGGTGTTCAATGCGCATCGCGTGTACGGTCCCATTCGAATGCCACTGCTGCTCGACGGCTGGGAGCTGCTGGATGTGTTTGGGGTGTCGAGTCTCGAAGCAGCTTATAGGGAGAACCTAAATGCTTCCATCATACAGCCGGTCATGGTGTTGAGGTAGATGGGAGGTTTTTAACGCAGCTATGCATACGTTTGCCACAGCAATGCATGCTCTTTCCACACTAAACAAGACCCCCAATGCACAGCTACCTAACGGCCTCTGAAGCGGGATATCTCCTCCACAGGCAACCACCTGGCCTGACTTCAAGAACTCTGATTAAAGTTTCAAGTACCGGTAGATACCGGTATGCACAGGCTGCGGCTCTTCAGCGGCGACAAGTATGTTTGGTAGTACCTAGGTCCCATTAGCTGCTCGGGTAAGTTGACGTCATTTATTGCCTTGTTGAATTCACAAGGCCGATGCTGCTGTAGCTGATGCCAGGAGGGTAGTGGCGAGCAGCGCAGGAGCATTCTTTTGTGCCTTCATTGTACAGTTATTTGCTCGTCTACTAGGCGTGAGTCAGACTCTCACCTTACCTCACACTTCCACTATTCTCCACTTTCCCCTTCTCCCCTTGCCCCACTCATCCTGCGCCATAACCATTGTGTGTTATCGTGTGTGTTCACGTTACCTTAACTCTTAGATATTTCCGCATGACTGTGTGAGGGAGGTGTTGGATTGGAATGGGGTAACCAAATCTTTCTGAGAGGCAATCGATACTCCATTTTCTGAAAGTAATGATGTATAAAGGGTTTTGAGTTGAGAGCGCATTGTTACTGTAACTTTTCAATCGGAACGCAGATCTATCGCCTCTGGCGCAGTGTTTTGGGCTGTTTGTCGATTCTGACGCAGAGTTAGCAAGATTTCTACGCATTCCGCTGCTCATTGGTGCACATGGCAAAAAACCATTCGCTGAACACTGTTTTAACCTGTCGAGGTAAACAGTCACCTCGATGTGGCTGGCTCGGCATGTCACTGTTACCGAATCTAGAATTCCAGATTCTCGCGCCCAAAACATGGCATCACGTCCGTTACGAGCCTGGAAACTGAGACGACTTCCGTCAGGATAGACGTTCTCGCTACTAGGTGTTGCCAAGTGCTGCTACGACCCATAAATAGAAATACGCTACTAGGGGATCTTCAATAAAGAAAAAACTAAAATAACAAATTTGATGCACATGTATGGGATTCACAATGAATGTTATCCTCAAGCATACTGTTTAGGGTTTCACTGTTTCCAGTGGTCATAGCTATAATTGTAAAAATTTTTCATTTATGCACGAAACGGCATGTATACATTTTTGTTACGAAAGCAACGAATGAAGAATACAGTGCACTCCCGATCACAGCTGAGGAAGCGCGCTGTATCGAGAACAATACGAAGAGTCAGAATTGACTCGAAACGTCAGACGGTTATGATGCATCTGGACCGTCGGAGCAGGTGGCATCGGGCAGCTGCAGGCGCGATGGTTTTGGCGGGAACGGTTTCGTAACTGTACGCGCCGCACGGTTGGAATGAAATTGAATATTGGAATGTACCCCTTAGAGTACCTATAGAGAGTGCATGTATATATAAATTTATTTATTTTTTTATATATAAATATATTCATGTGTATAACTTATATATATACACACATCTCTCTATATGTGTATAAAAAAATTATATATACATGTACTTTAAAAGGGTACATTCCAATACCCTTTACGAAACCGTACAGTTACGGTTACGAAACCGTTCCCGCCAAAACCCTCGCGCCTGCAGCTGCCCGATGCCACCTGCTCCGACGGTCCAGATGCATCCTAACCGTCTGACGTTTCGAGTCAATTCTGACTCTTCGTAATGTTCTCGATACAGCGTGCTTCCTCAGCTGTGATCGGGAGTGCACTGTATTCTTCATTCGTTGCTTTCGTAACAAAATGTATACATGCCGTTTCGTGCATAAATGAAAATTTTTTACAATTATAGCTATGACCACTGGAAACAGTGAAACCCTAAACAGTATGCTTGAGGATAACATTCATTGTGAATCCCATACATGTGCATCAAATTTGTTATTTTAGTTTTTTTTTCTTTATTGAAGATCCCCTAGTAGCGTATTTCTATTTATGGGTCGTAGCAGCACTTGGCAACACCTAGTAGCGAGAACGTCTATCCTGACGGAAGTCGTCTCAGTTTCCAGGCTCGTAACGGACGTGATGCCATGTTTTGGGCGCGAGAATCTGGAATTCTAGATTCGGTAACAGTGACATGCCGAGCCAGCCACATCGAGGTGACTGTTTACCTCGACAGGTTAAAACAGTGTTCAGCGAATGGTTTTTTGCCATGTGCACCAATGAGCAGCGGACTGCGTAGAAATCTTGCTAACTCTGCGTCAGAATCGACAAACAGCCCAAAACACTGCGCCAGAGGCGATAGATCTGCGTTCCGATCAAAAAGTTACAGTAACAATGCGCTCTCAACTCAAAACCCATGTATAAAATATAAGCCACTGTGAGCCACAGTGCTTAGCCCCCCACCACGCCCAAGTGATTTATAGGGGGTGTTTCCCGCTCATAAAAATCACCCCAGCTCCCACGGTCAATCACAACGCAAAACCTGACAACACTGAAGCGCGCGCTCCGGAGTTCCACCCTGCGGATTCGGCGGGATGACAAGCACAACCATTGGCACACAAGCCACACAAAGCTTGGCCAAAGAGCAATCGGCGGCCCAGTAGAGACTGACATTTTCCGTCTCCTTATCGTGGCCGTTGGTGATGACAGCTGAGGCCCCACCCAATCCGTCCCTACCTTGCGGGTGATAAGGAGAGACACCGATCAGGCCTGGGATTCAAGTCGGGAGAAGCGGGCACCTTGATCTTGCAAGCAGGCAGAACCTTCAATCAAAGACAGTGTGTGTGATGCCTGCCCTGAGGAATCTTATGCTAAGGGTACCTCTGTCAGATGCATTGTCAACAGCTAGAGTGAGTAAGACGAGTCTGGTTGTCAGATGCATTTCACAACAGCTGCATTTCACAACAGCAGCATTTCACAACAGCAGCTGTCTTCGTAGGGGTTCGTGCTTCCGAGTCGATTAAAAAAATTCGAAACTATTTAGGCGTTCAACAGACGAAAGGTCACTTGCATTCGAGGCGACGGTATAACTTATCAGTAACAAACCTGAGCGAGGTATACATAGAAAGTACGTCGTCAACCATCAGCCATTCACCATGCTAGCTGCAGCAGAGCGTATGGCGAAAGTGGTGAACTGGCAGCAGGTGGCAATCATGTCAGCAGCCTTGATCGCCACCGTTATAATCACTAGCCAATGCTGTAAGCCGCAACTTTTATTGTTTTTGTTTTTTCATATTATCTTACCATCTCCTTTCGAGGTACTACGTTCCATTGTCAACTTGAGAAGCTATCGTCTCATTCTCTTTTTCGATAAGTGGCATTCTCATACCACATTCAGTCTCATCGCGGTTATCACCTTATCTCTTATACAACTCATATTGCGTATGCACCGTGCAGACACGGCTTCTTGGAATGTCAGTCCGAGCGGACCATCTGGCGACTGCATTGTCACTGCCAGTGACCAGCAAGACTCCAAAAAACCCTCGAGATTCCACATTCAAGACTACGGCCTCCAAGGGCCCATCCCCTGGACGTACATCCGACCGTCCGTCCGCGATGAGTTCACTGTCAACGGCTCGATCCGGACCGTTGAAAATTTCCACGGTATGGAGAATCGGGACTCGGGAGTGAAGCCTATTGTCTGGCCGACCCGGGATATCGACCTAAGACGGCAACGGGCGGAGTCGCGATCTCCTGAGGTTTCCGCTTACGGCGCAAATACTACCCTTAGTTTCTACGAGGCATTTGATAAGTACCCAGTGAAAGGGAAATCGGTGCTGGTGGTAGGAAGTCAAGTCCCTTGGCTTGAGGCGATTCTCTTGGCGTATAAAGCTGGGTCGATCACGACCGTTGATTTCAACAAACCGGTTGCAGATTATCCCGAATTGAGGCTGTGGAGTATTCCCGAGCTGGACGCTTCAGATGAGACGTTTGACGTGGTAGCTTCGTATTCGTCGCTGGAGCACGATGGGCTGGGGAGATATGGCGATCCGCTGAACCCGGATGGGGATCGGCTCAGAATGAAGAAGGTGAGTTTGCTGAGGTGCTTGGTATGATGGGATGCGGATTCCTGGTATGGGTTGCCTGATCGTGCTTGATAGGTTGAGACGTGTGTGATTTCTGCTCAACATGTATCCTGCCACGTATTTGCATCATCGGATGCGTGCGCGTCTCTACCATTCCTGTAATCCCTATTGAACCATAACTTCTCAAATTTTTGTATCTGCATGCCCCCTTGCATCCCTCCTCCCCTTTCAACTGCGCAGATAAGGGGCCTCCTGAAGCCAGGGGGGCTCTTTTTCCTGGGGCTCCCAGTGGGCAACGACACGCTGGTGTTCAATGCGCATCGCGTGTACGGTCCCATCCGCATGCCGCTGTTGCTCGAGGGTTGGAAGCTGCTGGACGTGTTTGGCGTGTCCAGTCTCGAAGCAGCTTATAGGGAGAACCTGAGAGCAGCGCTCTTACAGCCGATCATGGTGCTGAGGTAGAGGTTTTTGAACGCAGTTGCGTTTGCCACTGCAGTGTGTGCACTTACAGTGAAGCAAAGCACCAATGCATAGCTACCAAACGCTTGGAGGGGACCTCCTCAGTTTATCCGTTGATAAAATAGCACTTAGTATATTTGGCAACTGACTGAGGCTCTTCAGCAGCGGTGAGTAATATGTTTGCTCAGAGATCTCATGCGCTATTTAGCAGGGCTCGAGAAGTTTATGTCAATTTGCCTTTTCCTTACAGGTGTAGCACCTCCAGCTGGCTTCCCTTTATGTAGCTGGCAACAGGCACTCTGTCCTGGCATGGCCTGACATATCTCATGACAAGACAACACGTTCATCAAACTACATCAATGCCATGCACAGGTGCTATACATGCAATATGATGCTCCAATGTGAACACCATGCCTAAGAAATCTCATTTGGTGACGAATGAACTCTTCACAATGAGAACGTAATTGCCAGTTTTCTCCGTATACAGAATGCCTTCGAGAAGCAGTCAGACACGATAGGTTACTACGGTAACCTCTCTCTCTTGATTGCAGGCCTGTCACTGGTTTGCTGAAGTATGGTACATGGTTGGTGGTGGTTCAGAGTGTTCCTACTGATCAACGGCAGTCTTGTCAATAAGCTGGTAGAGGTCTGCTCTTCGCTGCACCTTGATGGGCATGTTTTGCCTGTCATGGAGATGCACATGCACATTGAGATGGATACACATGCACATTCAGATGGATACGCAACGCATGCACATTGAGATGGATACACATGCACATTCAGATGGATACACATGCACATTCAGATGGACACGCATGCACATTCAGATGGATACGCATGCACATTCAGATGGATATACAAAATGCCTTCTCCTGCCATATAATGCCATCCCATGACATAGCAGCTACGCCACTTGCACCATGCCAAGCCATGCCACTCCATACCATAAAGAACCCCACTGTGCCTGCACGCACCTGCGAGTGTCAATCTGCCCCAGGTCCACCTCGCCCACCAACGCGCCTCCTCACGCTCTCTCTTTGTGTCCTATCACCCATGCTACTTGCATCACGCCATGCCATGCCATGCCATGCCATCGCTTTCACCCCTCTATCTCTGCACGCACCTGCGAGTGTCAATCTGCCCTAGGTCCACCTCGCCCACCACCAGTGCCTCCTCATGCTCTCTCAACCCATACCACCCATGCAACTTGAACCACACGCCATGCATAGCACTGAACCCTTCTATCCGCCCACCTGCGAGTGTCAATCTGAGCCACGTCCACCTCACCCACCACCAACGCCTCCTCATGCTCCGTTGTTGCCACTATCTCCCCAAACTGACGGCATGCACAGTAATGAGAGAGAGGGGTGGGCGAGATGGCATGGGGGGCGGGGGAAAGAGAGGGGTTAACGTGAGTCAGGTCCACCTCGCCCACCAGCAGCGTCTCCTGATGCTCTATTATCGGCACTACTTCTCCAAACAGGAGGCAAGCGCGGTTACAGGGCAGCAAGGGGTGTGTGAGACGGCACGAGGGGAAGACGACAGGAAGGGTTTCATCTGAGCCAGGTCCACCTTGCCCACCACCAACGCCTCCTCATGCTCTCAAGCGAAGAAAACGGGTAGAAAGCTGCAAGCTCGGTTCGACCGACCTAACACTGCAAACGGGGAAATGGGAGATCATATGATACGAGCTGGTTTTTGAGAATTCTCAAGAGCCAGGTCCACCTTGCCCACCACCAACGCCTCCTCATGCTCTCTCTCTGTTCCACCACCCATGCCACTCGCACCATGCCATGCCATTGCATTACACCCTTCTATCCGCCCACCTGCGACTGTCAATCTGAGCCAGGTCCACCTCGCCCACCACCAGCGCCTCCTCTTGGTGGCTTTTGAGTTGACTCAAAAGGTGACAACGATGCCATGCCAGATTAACCACCCAAGCCCTCCTCTCCGTTCCTCTCTCCTCCCCTCCCCTCCCTTCCCCTCCCCTCCCCTCCCCTTTGCTTCCTCTCACCGGCCCTACCATACCAGGGTGGAGTGACCCCAGGCACGGTACGATGCTGAGACAGAACATACTGCTAAAAGGCTGCCACGCAAAGTCAACCCTCCATCAACCCCCCTCCCCTTTGCTCTCACCGGCCCAACCAGGGTGGAGTGACCCCAGGCACGGTACGACGCTGAGTCATCCCGGGCAGGTGAACACGTGGCCACAAACAACTGGGCAGCAGAAACAGCAAGAGGGAGGACAGGAAAAGGAGGGAGGGATCCAAGAATGTCAGCGACTCGGTCGTTATAAGGGTATTTTTGAGAATTCCCAAAAATACCCTGCAGCGGGAGCGATCCAAGCACGTCAGCAACTCGGTCACTTTAAAAAACAACAGCCCCATGCCTATGCTGGTTACGAAATGAAAAGAAGAAACAGAAGAAAAAAAGACTGACACGACAAAAAAGGGTGTTTTAAATGGCAAGGGGAAAATAAAGGGCGGACAGAGTGGAAAGAGTAGCGAAAGCACTTACCTGATTGTCGACGGCCCTGCAGTTAGGTGAAGCATCGAGAGGTCAGGCAAGCAAGTGGGGTGGCAGGAAAAGCAGTAGCAGCATCAGTTGCGAAGAACGGGAGAAGCGGTGGGAACGTCATTGTTGGTAGGGGCGAAATTGTCGGGGGCAAGTGGGGGAAAATCGGGAAAGAGTAAATTTCAGGAGAGATTGGTATAGCAGGGAGAATGGGATGTTAAGCATGGGTGTGGAGAGAGAGTGGCGGGCAGGAAGGGAGGCGCGGAAGGGGAGAGGATGGAAGGGAGGAGAGGGATGGGAGGGAAGAAAGGGAAGGGAAGGGAGGGGTGGGAGAAATAGTAGGAAAGAACTGTGGTGGCCATATTAAGCTGTGTTCTAACAAGGGCACAGGATGGATGTCTGGCGATTGAGATGTGTGTGTTGAAACACACTCGTCTGAACAGTACCCTCCCTCCCACCCTCCCTCCCTCCCTCCCTCCCTCCCTCCCTCCCTCCCTCCCTCCCTCCCTCCCTCCCTCCCTCCCTCCCTCCCTCCCTCCCTCCCTCCCTCCCTCCCTCCCTCCCTCCCTCCCTCCCTCCCTCCCTCCCTCCCTCCCACCCACCCACCCACCCACCCACCCACCCACCCACCCACTTTCTGGAGCGCCTACACGGACCCACCGAAACCTTACCTGGCCTGCTGCAGCAGCTGCCAGTGCAACGGCCCAGTGGTCATGTTGAAAGCACCGGGGTAGCAGATGAGGTGCGCGCCTGATTTGGGAGGTAGGCATATGGAGGGAGAAGGGAAAGTGTGGAAGGGGGAAGCGGTCATGCTGAATGCACCCCTGTAGCAGATGAGGTGTGCGTCTGAGAGATGGCAAGTGGGCGTGGGGAGGTGACAGGGAGAAAAGGGACGGGCGGCGGCAGAGGGAGGGAGTGGGGAATGGACAGGAGAGATTCGACCTTGCGCCGCGGAAACAAAGAGAAACGTGGGGAAGGGAACGGAGCAGGGTCCCTCACTCACTCACATGCCCCTGGGCATGCCAGACAAAAACAAGAGCAAGAGCCAGAGCCAGAGCCAGTTCAGTAACAAAGAAGAGTTTTGGGCGCCTCAAAAGCATAAAACAGCATACCTCGAGCGGCATAGAGCAAGAGCAAGAGCAAGAGCAAGAGCAAGAGCAAGAGCAAGAGCAAGAGCAAGAGCAAGAGCAAGAGCATGAGCCAGTTCAGAAGCAAAAAAGAGCATACCTAGAGCGGCATAAAGCATGGCGAGCTCAGGAAAGCGAATGTCATAGCATATGCCCACCGCCACTCGTGCCACGTCTGGCCAGGCAGGGGCGAGAGGGGGGTTGGGAGGGATGAAAGGCGGAGATTGGGCAGATGCTCTGACATCTGGCCTTGGATTGCCTTGGCAGATGCCAGAGCATTGTGAGCTCAGGGAAACGGATGTTGCAGCATATGCCCACCGCCACTCGTGCCACGTCTTGGGGAGGGAGAGAGGGGGAGCAGGGGAGGGAGAGAGGGGAAAGGGACGTGCAGATTGAGGGGGAAAGAGGCGAAGATTGAATGGAGATTGGAGAACTGAACTAGCCGAGCCGACCTGCCAATTATCAGATGCACTTCTGAGAGTTTGGGAGAACTGAACTCAGAAGTGATTCAATCACAACGAATTGAGTACAGCCTGTCAATGATACGAAGCAGAGTCGCCGCTGCCCACCTGTGTCAACGACCAATGGCTGCTCGCCACGTGTGAGCGTGTCAGACTCCTTGAATGTGATCTTCCCCGGGATGTCAATGTCAAATAGGTGTAGCTGATAGGAAAAAAAAAAGACCAGGGGGGGAAGAGGGGAGAAGGGGAACAGGGTGGGGGAGGGAGGAAAACAGGGAGAGGGTGTGTGTGAGAACAGGGAGAGGGTGTGTGTGAGAACAGGGAGAGGGTGTGTGTGAGAAGAGGGAGAGGGTGTGTGTGAGAAGAGGGAGAGGGTGTGTGTGAGAACAGGGAGAGGGTGTGTGTGAGAACAGGGAGAGGGTGTGTGTGTGAGAATAGGGAGAGGGTGTGTGTGAGAACAGGGAGAGGGTGTGTGTGAGAACAGGGAGGGGAGAGTACGTCAGACTCCCAGATCCCCTTGAATGTGATCTTTCCGGGGATGTCAATGTCGAACAGATGGAGCTGATGGGACAGCACGGGGGCGGTGGGGGAAGGGAAAGGGAGGGGAACATAGGTTTGGAAAGGGAGGGGAACATGGGGAGGGTGTGTGTGAGCACGTCAGACTCCCTGTTCTCCTTAAAGTGATCTTCCCCGGGATGTCAATGTCAAACAGGTGCAACTGAGAGGAGATAGTAAGTGTGCTTAGACGACCTCTCAAAATCAGACATACGGACCATACGGCGCCTGAGCCTGAGAGGAGAGCATACTTTGAGGCGCCTCGAAATTTCATGTATGGTCCCATAGGACGAGGAGAGCGTGTCAGGTTCGCCAGGTTGAGTTGAGTACCGCGCCTGACCTGACTCAACCGCACCTGACCTGACTCAACCGCACCTGGCTTGACTAAACCGCACCTTGCCTGACTAAGCGCACATGTGTCATCTCTCCCACACACCTCACCTTCAATCCATCCCCCTCTCTCACTCCCTCCTTCCAGAGACACAGCCCCCTACTATAGTCACGCTCTCTCACAGTAACGTCCCAGCCCCCCTCACCTTGCTAAACCGCCCCTTCAACTCCCCCTTGCTGCCAAACACAAGGCAGGTATTATACAGACGCCCCTCCCTCCTCTCGGGAATGGAACCCCCCACTATAGTCACGCCATGCTTCCCCGCCACGTCAGCGAGCATCGAAGCGGAGGGAGAGGAGGCGAAGGAATCTTCTGGGGAAATTTCCTCGGCGTAGGCGGGGAAGTTGTCGTTGGAATAAGGGCAGTTCCACATTTCCTGGAAATGAGGTCGCAATAAGAGGGAGGGGGAGGTGGGGGAGTGTGGGGAGAGCAGGGGAGGGGGAAGGGGGGGGGAGGGGGGGGGGAAGAGGTGAGGGGGGGGAAGTTGTCGTTGGAATAAGGGCAGTTTCACATTTTCTGGAAGCGAGGTAGCAATGAGGGGGTACTGGGGATGGAAGAAGGTGGGGAAGGGAGGGGAAGGGGAGGGGAGGGGAAGGGGACGGGGAGGGGAAGGGGAGGGGATGGGGGAGGGGAATGGAAGAGGGGGGAGGGGAAGAGGTGTGGGGGAAGGAGGAGACGGGGGAAGGAGTAGGAGGAAAGTGGAATAGAAGTGGGAGAAGGATAGAGAAGCAGGAAAAGGGGGAAATGGGGGGGAATGGGAGGGCATGAGTAGGAATGAGGGGGGATGTGAGAATGTGGGGGGATGTGAGAATGTGGGGGGATGTGAGAATGTGGGGGGATGTGAGAATGTGGGGGGATGTGAGAATGTGGGGGGATGTGAGAATGTGGGGGGATGTGAGAATGTGGGGGGATGTGAGAATGTGGGGGGATGTGAGAATGTGGGGGGATGTGAGAATGTGGGGGGATGTGAGAATGTGGGGGGATGTGAGAATGTGGGGGGATGTGAGAATGTGGGGGGATGTGAGAATGTGGGGGGATGTGAGAATGTGGGGGGATGTGAGAATGTGGGGGGATGTGAGAATGTGGGGGGATGTGAGAATGTGGGGGGATGTGAGAATGTGGGGGGATGTGAGAATGTGGGGGGATGTGAGAATGTGGGGGGATGTGAGAATGTGGGGGGATGTGAGAATGTGGGGGGATGTGAGAATGTGGGGGGATGTGAGAATGTGGGGGGATGTGAGAATGTGGGGGGATGTGAGAATGTGGGGGGATGTGAGAATGTGGGGGGATGTGAGAATGTGGGGGGATGTGAGAATGTGGGGGGATGTGAGAATGTGGGGGGATGTGAGAATGTGGGGGGATGTGAGAATGTGGGGGGATGTGAGAATGTGGGGGGATGTGAGAATGTGGGGGGATGTGAGAATGTGGGGGGATGTGAGAATGTGGGGGGATGTGAGAATGTGGGGGGATGTGAGAATGTGGGGGGATGTGAGAATGTGGGGGGATGTGAGAATGTGGGGGGATCAGGGGGACTGACTTGAAGTTAAGGGAAGCGGGAGGGAACAGGGAAGAACGGCATCAGAACGGGGAGGAACGAGGAGCTGCTAAATATATCCACACACTGATACACACCTACTCTCTACCGCCCATCCGCCCTCTCCCCTCTTTGTTCCCCCATACCGGCAGCAGCACCAGCTGTGCGCCCTGGTCCGCGGCGGGAACTCCTTCCCCCACCCTCTTCCCCCCTTACCCCCCTCTCTACGCCCTTCGTTGTTCCCCCATCCTCTTCCCCCCTTACCCCCCTCTCTACGCCCTTCGTTGTTCCCCCATCCTCTCCCCCCCCATCATACCGGCAGCAGCACCAGCTGTGCGCCCTGGTCCGCGGCGCGGCCAATTATGTCCCTCGCGTGCGCGATGTTGCGCTCCTTGTCAGCACCCACTGCCAGCTGGCACAGCGCGATCTTGAACTGCGCATGCGCAATGTGGGGGAATAAGGGAGGGGAAGGGGAGGGGGAGGTGGAAGAGGGGGCATCTGTAAGTCTCGATTGTCAGCACACACTGCCAGCTGGCACAGCGCGATCTTGAACTGGCAGGGAGGGGTGGGTGGGTGGGAAGGTAGATGGGGGAGAAAACATTAGTGCGTTTTTTTTTTTTTTTTTTTTTTTTTTTCAGCCAATAGCTGTCTGTCGGGTTGCTAGCTGGCACGGTGGGATCTTGAACTGCGAATGGCATGAGCGCCCGCCCGGGAAGAGGCGCGTGGCGGAGGGAGAAGAGAGAGAAGAGAGTTGTTCCAGAGAACTCCGAAGGGCTTTGCACAGCGCGATCTTGAACGACTTGTCAGCACCCAGTGCCAGCTGGCACAGCGCGATCTTGAACGACTTGTCAGCACCCAGTGCCAGCTGGCACAGCGCGATCTTGAACGATGCGAGTACGCAAGGTGGGGGAGGAATGGGGGGTCGGAGGAGGGTGGGCGGGCGGGCGCCGCCTCAAGTAAGAATGCAACAACTGGTAGCAGATTCAGGGGATCGCCTAGAGGCGCTTCGAGAATACAATCACTGATAGGCACTTTCCAGAGGCTCACTTTCCCGGGAGCGTCGCCAGCAGTCGCACTCGCATTCGTCGCAGTCGCCATCGTTCGCACGGGAAAGATTCGCCTGTGCGAACGCGCGGGAGGGGCGGCGAGTTGAGCGGGGAGGGCGGCGGATGCGACGATTTGATGGGCGAGTCGAGACGCGCGAGAATGGCGCAGCGTTTGAGGCGTTTCGAACTGTCGCAGGAGCAGCAGCGGAGACACGCGGTTCGGCGCGTGGGCCTGCGTTGGCAGTCTGGCTTTGAGGCACGCAAGGCCCGTCGGCAATCGAAGAGGCGACGCGGCGTGAATGGCGCGATGCGCTGTTGCGGCCATGCAATCTTAGGAGGAGGCGGTGAACAAAAGACTAGACTATATAATCCTGAAGTGTCAAATCTCTACATACTTTTTTTTTCTTTTAGAGATTAGGTTATCTGTCTTTGATTGTGCGTATACATTGGCATGCATTCCGCTCTTCTTGGGATTTTCCAAATGAGGCCTCTCTTGTTGGAGAAATACGCCACGACCGTGGTGATGGCGGCGTGGGCGCCGTTTGGGTTTTGCAGGTGCAGCCACGTCATTTCCACGTCAGGTATATACTTTCACTTTTCTAAAAATCTCCCGCTTTTCCGAACCAGGAAACACTTGCCCTTTGGATTCTGGTACGGTCACCAGGTTTGGCGAAGACGTCGAAGTGAGAACATCTGTTCAAACAGTTTACATACAGCCCAATATTTTTTGTTTAGTCCTTCGACTTCTGAGCAAGTGGTGGTTTTGCTTTCGCGTGATCCCCTGGGTCCTCCTCAGTCGATCGTAAAAACTTAGGTGAGTTCTTGGCCCGTGTCAAAGCTTCGGGCCTTCCTGGGAAGGCCCGATGCTTTGGGTCAAACTCCCTGTCCAACTTCAGGTCTTCCGGAAACAGGGGCAATTTTAGGCCGGAAGACCCGAAGTTGGTCTCGGATGGCCCAAAGTGGGTCCAACTTCCGGTCATCCGCGGATGACCGGAAGCTTGACACTCGCCAGGAACGCACCCTTACGAATGTTCGTCACAACGCACTTTTGGTCACTCTCTCAACACATGAGATGGGGGCGAATCCTCCATCCTTATCCGGGGTGGTTTGCCTTGAGGAGCTCAACGAATCACCAAAACACACAAAAGGATGCCGAAATTCTCACCGTGCGGCATTCTCCCATCCTCTGGGAATACAGAAAACGTTTTGGCAAGCCCTTTTTGACTCGATTCGACAACTCCCAGTGTTGTCTCCAAGTGTTTTGGGGAATTCGCTTTCCCCTCCCTCGGGTTCATCCCTCCCTCCCTCCTTTTAACTCTGAACTCTCTGAAACCCACTCCACACCCTCCCTTGACCTTTTCCCAGCCCAGGCCCTGCCAGCCGACATTCCCGAGGGTTGCAGGGACAACCAACATCAGCAGGGAAACCAACACCTGCTTCCTGCTGTGCTGTGATGCCTGCTCTGTCAGGGTTCCAAGCGAGAAGAGAGCGAGGGAGCTCAAAACCCCATCACCCGACAAATGGACTTTTGATCTGGTAAGGTCCACCAGGGATATGTAGAGTGTTTCTAGATTTGTCAAGTAGTGGTAGCTCAAGTTAGTGCGCTTCGGCTTCAGCTTCACGGCATTCTAGGTTTCACACTCGCAACTAACTACATATTTTCGTACATTATTATTCCGTAACAGTTTTTCTCTAATACAGTCTGACTTCCGCGTCCACATTGCATAGCTCATTCCCTAATTGCTCTTCGTAAAACGCACTTCGCGAATGTTTGCGATTCGCGAAAGCTCGACCCCGCGGCGAGGCTCGTGTTGATGGAGGCTCGTCGATGGCCAATGGAGAAGCGCCTTCCTCCAACGGCTACATGCAAGCGGCCGCCGCTCCTCCCGCTCCCCGACCCAAGCTCCCTGCGTCCACCCCCTCCGCATCGGCTAAAGCGCAGCTTTCTTCCGCGAAGCCGCAACCCGTTCCCGCCAAAGCGCAGCCTGCTTCCGCCAAAACGCAACCTGCTTCCGCCAAAGCGCAACCTGCCTCCGCTAAACCGCAGCCTGCATCGAGCAAGGCGCAAGCCTCGCCCGCCGCCATCTCAGCCGCCGTTGCCGCCGCTGCCGCCGCTTGCGCCAGTGCCAGCGCCGCTGCAGCGTCGCCGGAAGCCGCAAGCGCACCACCCGCAGCGCCGTCTGCCGCCGCATTCCCTGAGGCACCTCGAGAATCTCCTTCCGTCGCCGCCGTTTCCGAAGCGCCTCAAAGATCGCCGTCAGCAGCAGAAGCCGCTGCTGCAACGGCAACACCGACGCGGGCGGCGACGCCATCGCCGCCGCCGCCACCGCCGCTGGCTCTTCCCGCGCCGCCGTCGTCTCCTCCGCCGCTGCACGTGCAGCTTCAGCTGCTGCACTTCCCGTACTTGTCGGAAGCATGGACGGCTGAGGAGCAACGGCTGCTGGATCAAGGGCTCGCAAGGTGGGGCTCGGACTGGCTGGCGCTTTTCATGATAGAGAAAGATAGCGAGGGAAAAGTAGAGGAGGGAGCCATTATACTGCTGCACCTGAACGGGTTAGAGTTTTTTCACGAAAGTCGCTGAAGGGTTTGGATGGGTGCGCGATGCAATTGTTCGAGGGTGCAACGTCGCACGGTCGCACGGCCGTGTAGAGGCCTCCCGTCGTCGTTTTCATGTGACAATGATATCAGTGGCATTGGCGAGTTTCTTAGGAACCGATTCGCGGCCCGCGCTTTCCAGCGTCAGTTTATCCCCCTACTCCTCCGTTGCGACAGGCTGGGCAGTGTCGTTTAGAACGCGTGCGTGCGTTCGACAGCAAGCCCGCTCGATGGCTCGTTTGGTGCGGAAACTCGCTCGATGAACCTCCTGGTTTCAGTGCGTTCGGTCCACTTGCGATAGATGGCAACGACGCGGCTCGTGTCTCCTAGAACCCTAAACCCCCCCTGATCAGTTCCCCCCGCGCAGCGCTGCTACCTCAAGATCGCGACGACCCTGCCGGAGAAGTTTGAGTTGAGACGTCTCAAATCTCCGGGCAATATTCTCCCGTCTTCTCTCTCCTCCGCTTTGCTCTGTCCCCGCTTCCTCACCCCCAGGTTCCCCGCGGATCAGTTCCCCCCGCGCAGCGCTACCTCAAGTCAAGATCGCGGCGTCCCTGCCGGAGAAGACTGTTGAGCCGTCCCCCCCCTTCCCCCCCCCCCCCCCCACCTCCTCCTCCGCCCCCTAGGTTCCCCGCGGATCAGTTTCCCCCCGCGCAGCGCTACCTCAAGATCGCAGCAACCCTCCCGGAGAAGACCGCCCGGGACGTGGCTCTGCGCTGCAAATGGCTGCAGGTGAGCCAGGCCGCACCTGGGGGAGGTGATATCTGGTGCGGTGGTTTGGCGCCTGCCTTGAAGGCCGCACCCGGGGAAGGTGATATCTGGTGGGGTGATTTGGCAGTTGAGGTGCTTGCGTCAAATGTCCCATCTGGGGAAGGTGGTATTTGTTGCGGTGGTCTTGCTTTTGAGGGGCCTGCTTCATGCGCCGGACGTGGGGAGGTGACACTTGGTGTGGTGGTTCGACGTTCCAGGCGCCTGTCACAATGGGTTCACCCGGGGGAGGTGATACCTGATGTGGCCGTTTCTTGGGGTGTGGAGGCATATTTGGCACTCATGGCCCTGAATCAGCCATCTCAATCCAACATAGCTCTACCCCCCTCGGCGCCTCCTCTTATCTCTCTCGCTTTCTCTCCCCCCAATTCCCCTGTCTCTCGTCTCTCGATCTGCCCATTGCGTGTTGTCTGCCTGCCCCTTCCTCGGTATTGCAGAGGAAGGAGGCGGGCAAGAGGCGGAGGGCGGAGGAGATCACAGCAGCCAAGAAGCCAAACGCCAAAACGGCAAGCGGACCACTTTCCCCACTCTCCCCCTCTCTCCGACCCCCTCTGTATCGTCTGCTCTCTTGCCCCTGTAACGCAGAGGAAGGAGGCGGGCAAGAGGCGGAGGGCGGAGGAGACCACAGCAGCCAAGAAGCCAAAGGACAAGAAGGCAAGCAGACTCCACCCCCCCTCTCTCCTCTACTCTCCCCTCTCTCTCCTACTGTCCCCCCCCCCCCCCCCCCCCCCCCCCCCCCTCCCTCTTTCCTACGCCCTCCCGCTCTCGGCTTCTGCGTCTCTCCCTCGAACGACATCCATTTGCTGATAGGTTGTTACAAGCAGAATTTTGTGCTTCCCTCTCCCTCTCCATCTTCCCCTGCTTCTGTGCTTCCCTCTGCCTCTCAACTTCTGAACTGTCCTCTTCTTTATTCTCTGCTTTCCATCCCATCTCCAACCATCCTGTTTCTCCCCGTTTCTGCCCCACTCCCACCCCACTTCCGTTCCACCCCATTCCGCCCTTCACCCCATTTCCGCCGTGCCTCCTGTTGTTTGCACTGACCCCTTGCAGCGTGTGCATACAGCAGCAGCGTGTACCAAGTTCTGAGTCAACTAAGCAGTCTTTCAATTCCAACACCTTTCCACCCCACTGTCACCTCACTTTCACCCCATTTCCTCCGTGCCTGCTGCTGTTCGCATACAGGACAAGGACCAGGCAGCAGCAGGGGAACTGGTTGTTGCATCGACAAAAAAAAGTTCATTTTCTTCCCACTTTCACCCCACCAAACTTCCACCCAATTCCCTCCGCCTCCCCTGCTGTTCGCATACAGGACAAGGACCAGCAGCAGCGAGTGCAGGCAGCAGCAGCAGCGCGGGGAAACAGTTATTTACTGATTCGAAAATCCCATTTCCATCTGCTTTTCACCCCACTGCGCACCCCTCTTTCTTCCCATTTCCACCATGCCTCCTGCTGTACAGGACAAGGACCAGCAGCAACGAGTGCAGGCAGCAGCAGGGGAACCCGCAGCAGGAGGAGGGGGAGGAGCAGCAGGGGCAGGCGGAGAAGTGGGGGCAGGGGGAACAGGCGGAAACGCTGCTAGAGGGGGGACGGCGAGGGCAGGGGGGCAGGGTATGGTCAAAACAGCGACCGGGGAAGGTGCTGGGGCGCGAGGGGCAGGGGGAGGCGCATCTGGTGCGGGTGTATCTGGGGCAGGAGCAGGGGGTGGTGGTGGTGATGGGTGTGGTCCTGCTGACACGCATACAGATGGTGCTGACAACAGCGGCAGCTTGCTATCCGGTATGCTTGCTGTACCTCTTTCCGTTTTCCCGTTCCCCCATTTCCCCGCGCCCGCCTCCATTTCCCGGCTCCTCCCTCCATGTTGCCGACCCCACCTCCCTTTCCTTCCCCCACCTCCCTTTCCTTCCCCCACCTCCCTTTCCTTCCCCCACCTCCCTTTCCTTCCCCCACCTCCCTTTCCTTTCCTCCCTTTCCTTCTCCATTTGCCCCCCTCCATCTCGTCCCCCCCCACCCCTTCCCACTCCCACTCCATTCCTTGCCTTGCATTGCCCTATCAATCTCTGTAATACTTAATGATTCCATACTTCGCCTGCCTGTCTGCCATTCGGACTGGACTGGACCCATTCTCTCCGTTAATCCCTGTTGCCTCTCCCCTCTCATCAGGGGCTTGGTCACTGGACAAGCTGCTTGAAATACGCATGTAGAACCTTCCAAGTCGTTTCAGATTTGACTCCTTGGTCCCCGTGTGTGCCCTCTCCTCTCCTCTTCTCTCTCACACAAGGAAATCTCTCTCCCGACGAGCTACTCGAGCAGAACGTGGAGCTCATTGCCCGAGTCAAGCAGACACGTCGTGGTCGCTGTAGGGGGTCAAGTCAAGCTGCCTCTCCTCTCCATCCCCCCACCCCCCTCCCGTCTCAGGGGACCTATCACCCGACAAGCTACTCGAACAAAACGTGGAGCTCATCTCCCAAGTCAAGGCTTTAGAGGTGCTTCATAGTCGCCCCGTTGCATCTCCTCTCCTCTCTGCAGGGGACCTATCACCCGACAAGCTACTCGAACAAAACGTGGACCTCATGCCCAAGTCCCTTTGAGGTGCCTCTAAAGTCGACCCGTTGTGTCTCCTCTCCTCTCCTCGCCTCTCCTCGCCTCTCCTCTCCTCTCCTCTCTCACAGGGGACCTGTCACCCGACAAGCTACTCGAACAAAACGTGGAGCTCATTGCCCAAGTCAAGGCGACACTGGCGGCAAACAAGGTGCGCCTTTTTTCAACCCGCTCCCCAGTAACAAGCAAAGCCTTTTTAGACAACACATAAGTCAATAAGCTACTCGAACAGAACGTGGAGCTCATCGCCCAAGTCAAGGCGACACTGGCGGCAAACAAGGTGGGCATACCGCTGTTATGACAGAGGGTAACCTGGTTCTCGTACCTTAAAGACTTCATTCATGCCTCCACCTGCCTCCACCTGCCTCCACCTGCTTCCACCTGCTTCCACCCGCCTCCACCTGTTACTTCTTGTTGAGTAGGAACACTGCCTTTTTTGCTGCTAACTTGCTTTTGCCGCCGCCGCCGCCGCCGCCGCTGCTGCTGCTGCTGCTGCTGCTGCTGCTGCCCCCGCCTCTGCTGCTTTCCCACTCCCCTCCCAGTCGCAGGAGTGCAACGGCCTCTTGATTCGGCTGAGAGACAACATCCTCTCGGTTGTTCATGGGTGAGTGCGCTCCCTATTCCCCCCTTCTCTTTCTAAGAATGTGCTCTCCCCTCCTCCACATCACATGCACACACACTTCCTGATTCAGCTGAGAGACAGCATCCTCTCACTTGTTCACAGGTGAGTGCATGGTGTCCGTCTCCCCTACACCTCCTAACTCCCTCTCTCACTCCCCTCCTTCACACCACACATTCGCCTCCTTTTTCCGTCAGAGAGTCGAAACCCTCTAGATCATTCATGTGTATAAGCACACCTATCCATCCCCACACACCTCTCGCCCAGGCTCTAACAACCCTCGTGATCTCCCTCCCTCCCTCCCTCCCTCCCTCCCTCCCTCCTCACGGACACGTATGGGAGCACGCGCCCACTTCCAAAGTCATGCATGCGTGCACACAAGCTCGTGTTACATGCAAACCACACGTCCATCCTTCTTCCTCCCTCCGTGCCTACCCACTTGGCCTGTCCTCGTTACAGGATGACCTCAGTCCCCCGTACAATGAGCCAGATGCCGCCTCTCCCAGTCAAGCCTAACTTATCCCTCCTCCCCTCCCTCCCACCCACTTGCTCTGTTCTCATTACAGAAAGACCTCAGTCCCCTGTACTCCCGGTCAATCTTAACTTTCACTTCTCCTCCCGCCCTTCCCACCCACTTGGCCTGTCCTCGTTACAGGATGACCTCAGTCCCCGGTACAATGAGCCAGATGCCGCCTCTCCCAGTCAAGCCTTACCTAACCTATCCTTCTTTCCTCCCCCCCTCCCACCCAATGGCATGTCCTCGTTACAGGATGACCTCAGTCCCCGGTACAATGAGCCAGATGCCACCTCTCCCAGTCAAGCCTAACCTAGACCTCGCCTGCCAAGTCCTCTCACCCTCCCCTCCTCCTCCCTCATCCCCATCTCCATGCCGCCTGGCCTCCCTGCTACAACCATGCACGCTACAGCCTTCCCCGCTACAGCCGTCCACGCTACAGCCGGCCTGCCTGCAGGAACAGGCCCAGCTGCTGCTGCTACACCCATGCTGGGTGCTACTACAGGCATGCCCGCTACAGCCCGCCCTGCTACAGCCATGCCAGGCCTCCTCGCTACAGCCATGGGAGCAGCAGGAATGGGAGGAATGGGGGGCATGGGAGGAATGGGAAGCATGGGAGGGATGGGGGGCATGGGAGGGATGGGAGGGATGGGAGGCATGGGGGGGATGGGAGGCATGGGAGGGATGGGGGGCATGGGGGGGATGGGGGGGATGGGGCCCATGAGGGGAGCGCCAGGCATGCCGATGGGTATGCCCATGCCCATGCCCATGGCTATGATGCCTTCCATGGGCCCCCCACCAGGTGCTGGAGCCATGTCGCAGTGATGACCCATCTCAGCGCCATGCGGGTTTAGGGTTTATGGTGGTTATGTTGCCCAGGAGGGGTGTGCCTGGCATGCCCGTGGCTATGATGCCTACCATGGGACCGCCACCAGGTGCAGGAGCCATGTCACAGTGACCCATCTCAGTGCTGTGCGGGTTTAGGGTTTACGGGGGGGATGGGTCCCATGAGGGAGGGGTGTGCTTGGCATGCCCATGGCTATGATGCCTACCATGGGACCGCCACCAGGTGCAGGAGCCATGTCGCAGTAATGACTCGTCCAGTGCCATCTGAGTTGGAATAGCGGCAATTCCGTAAACCGCCTCTCATGTGCCTCTGCCAAGTGCCTCTGCCAATCGCCTCTCAAGCGCCTCTCAATCGCCTCTCAAGCGCCTCTGCCAAGCGCCTCTGCCATTTGCCACTCAAGCGCCACTTAGACCTACATCTTGCTGCCATACAGTAGCTCCTCGCCTTCTTTCTCTTTCCTCGTTCTCGCTAACAGCCCACTCATCTCCTTCACAGCTTACCTCCTCTCACTAACTCTGGGTCTCCTCCCCCCTCCCCTCCGCCCCTCCCTTTTTTCACAGTAATCTCGCCCCCTTTTCCTTTGTAATCTGACTCTCCCTTGCTCTCATCCGCTCACCTGCTACTTGTCACTCTCTCCAGTTATGGATATCTGCTGCAGCTCCCTTCCAGCCCTGGGGTTTGCCTCGCATGCTGCATGCTGCAGCAGCTACGGCTCTGGCCAGGGCAATTACCGCTGGTCTGAAAACAGTAGGGGGTTAAGTGGGGCGCCGGGTGTAGACGGTTGCGACCGTACAGTTTTAGTGCTCCCGGCGCAGAAAAGGTGGTGGGATGGGAGCAGATGGCTGTGTGGTGCATGCTGCGTGCTGCAGCGAAGCGATGTCGTCGGTGCAGTGCCAACACCTTTTCCTGCACTCCAGAAAGGGAGGGCATATGGTTGATACTGGGACGGGTTTAGCTGCTAGTTCTCTGCTAGGAGTTAGGTACCGAGGATGGTTCCCTTGATGCTCAGCTCATTAATGACATGGGAAGCAATTATCAAGATGATTATAAGGGATGCAATTTGTACATTTTGTTAACTGACAAGAAGGTTGAAGTGTAGTTTTTTCACAATCATCGTGCTTGCTGGTACCTTTACTGCTGCAGCAGTCAATCAGGCCGTCGGATTTTTCTGGTTGCCACCGTGGCAGCGAAGTGTAGGCTTGGTGTAGAAATGACGTGGAGCGAGGTTGTTCAGGTACAGTTGCGATCGGGATGGGTCCAGCAGGTCCGCAAGATCCGGAAGGTGGTCCCAAAAATGATTGATGCTTCGGATCGGAGTGGCAGAACGAATTCTCCTCATCCTACGGTGGGTCAGATTTGAAGGAGCGTATCGTACGGTCTACATCCCGTCCATCACTCATCCCGTTTGATGTTGTATGTTGACCTACCCTCTTGCACCCATCTTCACATCTCCCAAACCCTTCTGTTCCCCTTACCTCCTCTCACACATCCATACCACAAAACTGGGTCTGTTCTGTTGCTCTCTGTTTCCCATCTCTACTCCACGGAACTCGTGCTCCATTTTTGGTGAGGTGCAATGCAAGTTGATGGAGGGTCAGGCATGATCGCTGGCAGGATCACTGTTGCGTCTCGAGGTTAAACGCGGCTGAGTAGGATGTAGAAAGATATAGCAGGGTTCGAGTGCGGCGTGTATGGTATGGAATGGATCCGTTCTGGGGCTTGTGGCAGCCGCAAGCACACACAGCATGACAAGCCCAGAACCAGAGCCGCCATCAAAAGCATCCGCTGGTCAGGCTGCTGCAACCACAAAACAACGGCTGGCATTGATTGTGCAGCACAGAAACAGACGCGCGTGCTTGAAACTTCTGTAACAAGAGTCCTTTTTAGAACGTGCGCTTGGTTTTCATGCATCAACCTCGCATCCTTGCTCCGCATTATCCGTGCGATACGCTGGTCGACAAGTTGATCCGAAAGAAACCAACCTAAACTATTAGAAAAGTTAGCATAATCTTAGTATTTTGACAAATGCGACGCGCGTACCGATTCCAACCGCAATCAGGACCCGACTAGGTTCCACTTCTGCAGCATCCTGACTGCGAAACAGCTGTGACTGCGAATCAAAGCGGATTCTTTGTCAAACAGAGAGCAACCATTGCTTGTTTGACGTAGGAGCGACAATGCCGGGAACAATTTGCGTGCAGGGTACGTTGTTGATACCATAAAATTCTCTTGAAAGTTAAATGTTGGAGTGACAACCACGTTGTATACACGAATATAGGTTGCGTGCGGTCGAGAATGGTCGAGAATGGTTAACTCTCGCTCCACTAGCTATTTTTAATATATCCGTTCTCGTATTCCATATGTGCAGTTTTGGAATGCGTCAACGTGCAAGGGAATCAAGGTAACGGTTCGACAACGGCCGCTACAATCAACGGTTCTTTTTCTTGACACTTACCGTTACGGTTCTCCAATGGTTCTCAGGAACTAGCCTTCCGACGCTGACCTGAAATGGTGGTGCCTTTGATTTGTGTGTTGTATGCACCGCTCTATGCATGTTGTGGGCATGTGACGCATGGGACGCGTGTGGTGCATGGGATGCGTGTGGTGCATGGGATGCGTGTGGTGCATGGATGCGTCTGGTGCATGGGATGCGTGTGGTGCATGGATGCGTCTGGTGCATGGGATGCTATGGTGCATGGGATGCGTGTGGTGCATGAGATGCGTGTGGTGCATGGGATGCGTTTGGTGCATGTGATGCGTTTGGTGCATGTGATGCGTGTTGTGCATGTGATGCGTGTGGTGCATGTGATGCGTATGGTGCATATGACTCATGTGGTGCATGTGACGCATGTGGTGCATCTGAGCATGTGGTGCATGTGACGCATGTGGTGCATGTGACGCATGTGGTGCATGTGGAGCATGTGGTGGGAGCGATTCATGAAATGGAATGCTCTTGCGTGATGGGGTGTGCCACATGGAGCATGGCTGGGGGTGGTGGTGTGTGTCATGCTGCATGATCGACATATTTCCATGGCTCTGGCGGTGCATGTCCGGAGGATTCTGCAGGCGATCAGTTCTCCGTGCAAGGTGGGTGGTTTGCCTCTGTACAAAACGTATTCCTTCCCAACAACCACCACGCGCAACCCCACATACCCGTTCCCCCAACCCCTCACCCTCCCCCTCTCATGGATCGCCTTGCCATCTGCTTTAGTTCAATAAGTCTTATTCAACTGCTTGATTTGACTGCCTCTCAATCCCCTGTCTGTTTCCATTGTTGTGTGTGTGTGTGTGTGTGCGTGCGTGCGTGCGTGCGTGCGTGGGTGTGTGTGTGTGTGTGTGTGTGTGTGTGTGTGTGTGTGTGTGTGTGTGTGTGCATATGGAGTACATTTATACCACTACCAACACAAGCACTGATATCTTTTCTAACCCCCCTTGTCCAGTCGCCGTTGGATCGAAGGTTTTCTCCACGGGTCCTCAACCGTCCGTGAAGGCATCTCTAGGGGATGCTCTCCTGCTGCCCGCCTTCAATGCGAAGTTCTCCTTGTACGTGGCCAACCTCCACCGTCATCCCATCACACTACGCAAAACTACACCGTACTTTACCACTCTCCACCATTCCCTATCACTCCCTACCACAGTCCACCACGTTCAGGCGCTCTCCGTTGCACTCTTTTCAACTGCAGACGAAGTTTTGTTGTTCCTTTCTTCCCTCTATACTTCTGTTCCCATACGTTACTCCAATTGCTGATACCATTAGCTCTCTACAGTTCAGCCTGTTTAACACTGTTCCGCATTGCTCAATAAATGAGCATGAGTTGAGTTCCTGTGCTTACTCCACTCCGCTCAACTGCCACCCATCCCCCGGTGTTGCTTGGCGCAATGCCGCGCTCTTTCTATGTGTGCTGCACGTGAATTTATGTAGAATGTGTGTGGTGCACATGTGTTCTGCACGTGTGAACGCATGGTATGCGTGTGCTTCTCTCGTGCATTCTCATCGCCATGCATGCTCTTTGCCATGCATGCTCATCGCCATGCATGCTCATCGCCATGCATGCTCATCGCCATGCATGCTCATCGCCATGCATGCAGCGCTGTGCTGAACCTGGTGGATCCAGTGCTCCTCTCGCTTCTCGACTCACAAGGAACCATCCTCAGCCAGACCTGTAAGCGTCACTTGTCGTGGTGTTGAGAGTCATAGTGTGATCCCACCTCTATGTTCTTGACTTGCAACCAAACATCCTAAGTCTGGGATCTAAGCATCTATTCTTGGTATTATTAAGACCTTCCACGTCGTCACATCCTGTCATGTCATCCACATTCTGTGCCGCAGCCCTCAGAGTGCCCGCCATAGTGGAGAAGCGGTTTCGAGATGAGATGCTGACATGGACCAATGGCGCGCGAGTTCACGTCAAGTCCAGCTTCATGCTGACAGGGATGGAGAAAGCCAGAATCGCATCCATGGTGCGACAGCAGGTGGAATCAAGCCAACTAAACGTGGGCGCAAGGGACAAGGAGGATGGTGGGAGTGAAAGGTCGACGGTAGTGGATGGAGAGGAGGAGGGGAATGAGGAGGAAGCGCTAAAGAAACAGGGAGGGGAAGCGGATGGAAAGGGGGGCGGAGAGGAGAGGGGAATGGAGGGAGGAGGTGAGGTGGGAAAGGAAGGAGAAAAAGGGGAGGGAGGGGAGGTGCATTTGACGCAAGCCTCTCCCGCTCCTTCTGCCTCTTCCACTGCTACACCACCTTCTGTTGTCACTCCCACCCTGTCTCCCCCCAACGTCTCCCGTCCCGCCTCTGCTGCCAAAGCCACACCATCACCATCATCACGAGCAGCAACAGGAGCAGCAGCAGCAACATCACTAGCAGCAGCAGTAAAGTTATCGCCAAATGAGCGTGTAGCAGCAGCGTCGTCCACTCTAGCGCGGGTGGCACAGGAAGACGGGTTTGTGGTGGATAACGAGGGGCCTTGTAAGCGGGCTAGACGGCGGCCGGGTGCAAGCCTGGATGCAGGCTTGGGTATTCGCAAGGTGGATTTGCAGTGCTCTGCTGGGGGAAACACTGCAAACGCTGCTGATGCTGGCACTGCTGCTGGTGCTGCTGGCGTTCCTGCTGTTGGTGCTGCTGGTAATGATGTTGCCGGTGGTGGTGCTGCTGCTGCTGCGGCTGTGGGTGCTGGTGGGATTCATACTGGTGAATTCTGTCTTGGGCCGGCAGGTGACGAGAGAGGAAGGGGAGGACGGTGGGGGGCGTACCACAGACAGACCGCACAGATGAGGAGAGCTGCTGCGAGCAGGGCAGAGGCCCGAACACAGTCACAGCTACATGCCCCCTCTTCTTCTGCCACCACTGCCACCTGCAGCCTTTCCTCCAGCTGCCACTGGCCTGCAGGATCCAATCGTAGCAGCACTGGAGGGGCCAGCGTAATTGGGTCCTTTACCAGTTCTGGCGTTGGCGGTGCTGATTTGCACGCTTTAACTGGGGCAGGTTCGGTGACTGCTGCTGCTGGCGCTGTTGGCCTGGAGGTCCAAACCAGTGCAGGTTCGGAAGCCTGGGGTTCGGCAGGTTCGGGATCTGAATCTGGCACAGGTTCGGGCAGCAGAGGGGCCACAGGCTCGGGTGTGGCTCGGGAGATTTTCTTCTCCAAAGCTGCAACTGTTTCAGCTGTTCCAACGACCTGGATTGGCAGCAGCAGTGGTGGTGCTGGTGCGAGCAGCTGTCGCCTGGGTGATTTCCTCTTCGGCGCAACGCGAGAGGAGGACCCTTCCTCCACCTTCCCACCCCGTAGGTTCAGTGACGTGGGGTCGCTGACTCAGCTGATGAACACGTGGCAGCAGCAGAGCGTTTCATCAGTCAGCTCAGCTGTCAGTTTCAGTGGCGGTGGTTGTGGCGGCAATGTCACCACCAGCAGCAGGGGCTGTGATGGCAGGGGCACAAGTTGCAATGGCGACAGTGGTAGTGACAGTGGCGGTGGCAGTGGCAGTGCTGCTGCTACCTTTGAGAGTGACGGGCAGAGGGCATCTCTGCGCCCTTTCCCTGGTCGGTACAGTGATGCCAGTGGGTGGCGGAGGGGCATGGGGAGGGGCGCGCTCCAGGGGGAGCGGAAGGAGCAGGGGGAGGTTGTGGGGAGGGGAGAGAGCGTGGTGGTGGGGAGGACGAGGATGATGGGGAGAAGCGAGGATTTGGGGAGGGGAGAGGGTGTGGGAAGGAGGGAGGGTGGGGGAAAGGGGGAGCACTTGGGTCTGCTGCTGCAGCGGTGGGTAGAGGATGACCGGTTCTGGGAGGAGGTGCGCAGACAGCGGAGGGAGGGGCAAGGGGGACAGGCGAGGGGACAGGTGGGGCAGCGCATGTTGATGAGAGGGCATGGCGCTGCTGGTAGTGCTGGCAGTTTGAGAGCACTTGGGGGAGGCCCAGCAAGGTCGGAAGGGAGTGTGATGGGCAGGTTGGAAGGAGGAGGAGGACGAGGAGGTGAGGAAGGATTGGGGCTGAGAGGTGGAGGAGGAGTGACAATGCCAGTGGCAGCAGCAGAGATGGAAAATGCTGAGACATCTATAGTGGAACCGACTTTGGCAGGGGCTGAAGCAGGAGCAGAGGGGTGCATGTCAGCAGCAGGCAGGGCAGCAGCGCAATTACCACTAGCATCACTGCAAGAAGGCCCAGCCACCCCAGAAAGTTCAGCCATCCAAGAAGGTTCAGGCACACAAGGAGCAGCAGCAGCGGCAGGTGTATGCGACACATCCAGGATTAAATCCAAGGAGAGGTGTGGCGTTCACAGCAGCAGCAGGAGGGACAGCAGCAGCAAGAGGGACAGCAGCAGGAGGGACAGCAGCAGGAGAGAGAGCAGCAGGAGAGACAGCAGCTGCCCCAGCAGCAGCGCTGCGACCGACGCTGCAACCTACGGCCAAACCGCGTCCCCTTATAAGCAGTCTCCTTGTAAGAGCTCCCCGCTGAAGCGACGCCCACGTGCCAGTCAAGGGGCTGTGAATGAGAGCTCTCAGGTGGAGAACGGTGGTGGGCGGTGGAGTGCCAGCAGTGGCTGGACTGGTACTGGCACTGGGACTGGGAGCTCTAGCAAAAGTGCCTCTGGCAGTGCCGCTAGTCACTGCACTGGCAGTGCTGCGAGTGCTGGTATCACTGCTAGCCGCAGTGCTAGTCAGGGGGTTGTGAAAGGGGGGGAGGGAGAAGAAAAGGGTGAGGGAGGGAAGGCAGAGAGGGAGGGGGAGGGGGCGCAGAGGAGGCAGCAGCAGGGGCAGCGGAAGGGGATGAGGCGGGCGAGGAGGCGTGCAGTGGCGGAGAAGGTGGGGGTGGTGGGGCAGGTGCAGCGGTGGATGCATGGGCTGGGACCTATCGCCAAGCATGTGAGTGAGAGTGTGGTGGGGCAGACAAGCATGTGATTATGATGGGGCAGGTGCAGCGGTGGATGGATGGGCTGGGACCTATCGCCAAGCATGTGAGTGACATGGGATGGGATGGGATGGGATGGGATGGGATGGGATGGGATGGGATGGGATGGGATGGGATGGGATGGGATGGGATGGGATGCACTGGCACATGGGTGTGTTGTGACATGGGAATAAGCATGGTGGAGCAAGTGCAGCAGTGGTTGCTTGGGCTCGGAGGTATTACCAATCATGTGATTGTGTCAGGATGGGATGGCACGTGGGTGTGTTGTGACATGGGGATAAGCATAGTGCAGCGGTGGATGCTTGGGCTCGGAGGTATTACCAATCATGTGAGTGTGTCAGGATGGGATGGCTCACAGCAGCAGCACGCATGGCTCATGCTGTCTGCACTCACTCGCACCCACCACATTGCCCTCTCTCAGGCGCTCGCCATCAGAGGGGGGTGGGTTTTATTTGACGTCTCAAAAATACCCTCTCTTCACGTGTCTGCACTCACTCGCACCCACCACATTGCCCTCTCTCAGGCGCTCGCCATCAGACACTGCGAGGTGACTTCTGAGTCGACTCAAAAGTCAGCAGCACGCATGGCTCATTTCTGTCTGCACTCACTCGCACCCACCACATTGCCCTCTCTCAGGCGCTCGCCATCAGACGGGGGTGGCTGCGGTGGCAGCAGCGGTGCTCATACCTCGCCCTGCCTCTTAGTCTCCTCCATCCCCAATGCCAACCCTCTCATCCCCCTCACCCCTTCAGGTGCTCGCAATCGGAGGGGTGGCTGTGCTAGCAGCAGCGGTACTCATGGCTTGCCCTGCCTCTTAGTCCCCTCCTTTTCCCCAATGCCAACCCACTCATCCCCTCTCCATCCACTCAGGTGCTCGCCATCGGAGGGGTGGCGGTGCTGGCAGCAGCAGTGTTCCTACCGCGCAGGCCCAGGCAGCATGTGGAGGCACTGACGCCCCTGCAGGTGGCGCAGCGAATGAGGTGAGTAGCGATTCCATGAAATTTGAAATTCACTTATGAGATTTTTCAAAAGTGGCTCCCATAAGCGACAGACGAGTGATGATAATGATTCTTTCCATATGCTCCCTACTTTCCTTCAACAATATCGCTGCAGCATCTGAATGTTGATAGCTTTGCCATCCTTCCTCCGTAACTCCCCTCTCTCTGTTCCCTTCCCCGCTCCCCTCCCCAACATGACTCCCATCTCGCATCTCCACGTGTGGTCGTCCACTGCGTGACCACTGAAACGGGCTGACTTCAATCTCTGCCGAATCAATCCACTTTGACCACTGAAATGGCCTGTCACGGGCTTAACGTGCTGAACCGACGTTGTTCCAAACGTGTGCCTCCCCGTCTCCAAACTGGAACGTGTGCCACTCCGTCGTCTTGCATCTGTTGGTGCATCAGGAACGGGAGTGCCAAGGAAATGGATGGAAAGTAAGGAAGCGTCGCTGCACGTGTCGTGTCTCCTGTGGTGTAACAAACAAGAAATGGCTGACATACATACATCTTGTATGGATAACTGGATGCATGAGCATTTGGTGAGCACAGGGTGTCGGCGTGTTTTTAAAACCGTGAGATCGTCGTTCTGCTCGCTTCCATTTATTTGCTCATGCAAAGTAGAGAGTTTCTCTTGCTGAGCCTGCTCTGGTTGTGGTTCGCTTGTTGCCTTGTCTGAGGTTCCAGGATCTGGATCGTGCGACCAGGAGACACCCTCTGCTCCCTCGTGCCCCGAGCCGCCTTGTGTGATCCCAACTCCGAGTTCTTTAAACGCAACCCCGAGGTGAGAGGCACGTACAGTCATGAGATAGAGACAGTGCCGCTCATGTAGCTCTGCTACATGTTTGTGCACACCATGTGTGATCCCAACTCCTAGTTCTTCAGGCACAACCCCGAGGTGAGAAGCATGTCACGGCCTTGAGATATATGTAATACTGCTCGTGTTGCTCCGGACCATATGTTTGTGCACGGTTTGCAACGCGATTTGGAATTCAAAGTTCTTGGGGCTTGATGCTGAAGTGAGACTCACATCACAATGCCGCAGCAGGTGAAACGAGGGTGTTTTTGAGACGTCTCAAAAACACAATCATTTCACGAGTTCTTCGGGCTAGATGCTGGGGTGAGAATCACATCACAACATCGAGGCAGATAGAGGCCGCGCGGCGTTCACGTTGCTGCCAGCACCTGTGTTCTTCATGGCTTGTGTGGTTACAGCTGTAAGTTCTTCAAGCTCCATACTTTTGTGATTTACGAAAAAATTCCAGCAAAGCGTCGAGATTTGAGATGTCCAAAATCGAGTTTTGAGATGTCCAAAATCGAGTTTTGAGATGTCCAAAATCGAGTTTTGAGATGTCCAAAATCGAGTTTTGAGATGTCCAAAATCGAGTTTTGAGATGTCCAAAATCGAGTTTTGAGATGTCCAAAAATCGAGTTTTGAGATGTCCAAAATCGAGTTTTGAGATGTCCCAAAGCTTTCCAGCCAGCATCGAGATGAGGTCCATGTCACGGCTTTTGAGATCGATAGAGTGCTGCTTGATTGCTTGGTCATGAGGTGCGTGTTGTCGTGCGGTTGCGGTGCAACCTGTTATAGATATGACGCACATGCTATAAAGTCTGTCTGCTTGTAATTGGCACTGCCCTTGCTAAGCTGCTCTGCTAAGGTGCTGTGTATTGTATTACCCCCTTGTGCCATCAGGTGTGTGACGTGAACAAGATCTACTCGGGGCAGTGCCTGCTGCTGCCGTAGCATAGGCCCTATGGGGCACATGGGCACTTGCCTATGTGGGTGCACAAATGAATGACATAGGTACCGTACATGCCGGCATGGTTACAGGGTACATGATGGGTACATGCCTGCGTGCCTGCTGCTGCCTTAAAAGGGCACTGGTTGCATGGGCTGTATGACTGACTGCATGACAGCATTCTTGCACCACTGTGGGCATGCTGCATAAATTATCCAGGCTCAGTATAAACGACCTCACCACATTGGAGGCTCACCGAGAGTCACTTGCACACAATGGTGAGGGAATGAATTGTTGTTGAGAGTAGAAGAAAGGGTACAACACCTCTGTTGCACTGACATTCTTTCCTTACAGACAGCACTACAAGATGAGGAGCAAGGGGAGGGGAACCTTGTTCTTTGTTACAATCAGCCACATCTATGAACAGCGTTGCATCTGAATAATCAGTTACTACTCAATCCATAATTTACATTTCATTTTGCGTTACACTCCATTTGATCATATACTGTGGAAGTCGAAACAGCAATACACATATATTCCTAGGTGGGCTATGCCCTAACTTAAACCTACACCAAATCGAAAACGCTGCAAACTAGGCTCTTCTATACCAGTTCGCAGCAAGACTAGCAGCTATGCGGAAAAAAGCACGAGTCGCTTACTGGAGCCACCTTGTAAAAAGAAGAAACCAACAAAAGCAAACAAAAACGACCCCGTATTTACTACATACGTGTGCCCGAGCCACCACTGATCACCACCAGGGCCTATTTTATCAGGGTAAATCACCCTGATGCCCTGATGAACAGGGTGGTTTTTAGGTAGTAACACTGATGGGGTAGGGTAAGATTTTTAGGACCTGCATTTACCTTGATGTGTCAGAGTTTACGAATATGCTACACTGTCGCCTCTGTCAGAATTATATATAACTGCATGTAGTTCTAGCTGTAGTGTAGTCATACATTTGTTCTTGCTGGCTGGTCACCCCTTCCATCCCCTCACCCTCCCCCTCCCCCTCCCCCCCACACTGCTGCAGGAGCAGCAGAGGGGGAAAGAGAAGAGAGGTGGAGGTAGTTCTAGCTGTAGTGTAGTCATACATTTGTTCTTGCTTGGTGGTGCACCCTTCCTGAACTATAACTTGTACTTGTTTCTCATATTGCATCATTCCTATTCTCGACTTTCTCTCTTGGCACAAACTTCCTCTCCCCCCGTAGCCTAGGCTACTAAGCCTAGGCCCTAAACCTAACTACCACTTGTGCTAGTATCTCAACAGCCTCAGGGTTGCCGATTCTGTTATCGAGATTTACCCTGACGCGTGTTCCAGGCCCCCCTGGGCCGCCCCCCCCTACCCCCCCCCCCCCCCCCTCCCCTCTCCCGTACCCCCCCTTCCCCGAAACCTCGGAATCACCTGTGACAACTGTCGTAACTGTACAGTTCGTAACGACACAATGTGTGCTGGCACGAAATTGGCCCCCATTGGCCAGTACACCTGGGCTCCGGTAATTTCAGAATGTGGGCACCGAGCCGCGTCCTTGTCGTTTTGCCCTGGGGTTGAAATTGGGGGGAACAAAAAAGTTCCCTCTAATTTCAACACTCTCACGAAAGATTTCGGGGTTTCGGACTCTTCTGAACGGAGCGAAAGCGGTTTTATTCGGTTAAAGGTATCGGAGGGTTGTTGGGAGGACCGAACCGCTCTCAACCAGGAGCCACAGATGACGACAGGGGCCTTGCAATTAGGGGGAATGAAATTATTGGAGCCCAGGTGTACTGCAGTTACATTCGAGGCAACAACGATGCCTTGATTGAAAATGTTTGTGTGTGCTGTATTGAACAATTTCAACAAGGGCTTTTAAAAATGTTACACTGATGTGTCGGAATTGCATTCTTATAACTGCATGTAGTTCTAGTGTTAGTGTAGCTATCATAACATCCTGCTTGGTGGTATACCCCTTTCCTATCCTATTTGTACCATTTGCCCTATAGTGAAACCTGTCAAATGTTGTAGCCTATAGTGAGGTTTGTCTTAGGGGGTACAAAACTTAGGGTTAGCTATATGTACCCCAACCAACATCAATGCATCATCCATTCTTCATTCTGACATAGTATCAGTTAGGTTAGGATCCTGTGGGATCCCGTTCCTCCGTTCTCCGTTCGAGCCTCCCGAGCCTGATCCTAGCTCTCATTCGTCCCGGTTCCGTTGTTACCGCGCGTAGTGCCGCGCCTAGCGCCACTCCTAGCGTCGCGTCCTGCCCGCCCTTTCCCCCCTCGTTGCGTCCCTTTCCCCCCGTCGCGTCGCGCCCTTTCCCCCCAGTCGAGTCGCGCCCTTTTCCCCCCGTCGCGTCGCGCTCTTTCCCCCCGTCGCGTCGCGCCCTTTCCCCCCGTCACGTCGCCCTGCCCCGTCCCGTCGCCCTGCCCCGTCGCGTCGCCCTGCCCCGTCGCGTCGCCCTTCCCCGTCCCGTCGCCCTGCCCCGTCGCGTCGCCCTGCCCCGTCGCGTCGCCCTTCCCCGTCCCGTCGCCCTGCCCCGTCCCGTCGCCCTTCCCCGTCCCGTCGCCCTGCCCCGTCCCGTCGCGTCGCGCCCTTTCCCCCCGTCCCGTCGCCCTGCCCCGTCCCGTCGCCCTGCCCCGTCCCGTCGCCCTGCCCCGTCCCGTCGCCCTGCCCCGTCGCGTCGCCCTGCCCCGTCGCATCGCGCCCGCCCTTTCCCCCGTCCCGTCGACCCTACGCCCTGGCCCGTCGCCCTAGCCCGTTCTTCCGCTGCGACTAATGTCAGAATGTTATTTGTCTAGCCTGCAGTGGGGTGCTCAATAGTGAGTACAACCCCTTAGGGTTTGCTATTTGTGTGTTCTGCTGCTTGCTAGTCACCATTCATTCTTCGTTCCAATTCTCCTTCGTAAACCCTAACTCCTAGTTCTAGAGCACACCCACCTACCTCCTAGTGTGGGCCTAGGCTACTAAGCCTAGGCCCCACACCTACGATTCTAACATGGTATCAGAGCGAAGGTCTCGGGTTCGATTCCCGGTGTGTGCACTTCGGGCATCCCAGTGCGGGGGGGTGTCAGAGGTCCACTGGGGATCCCCGATGATCCTAGGGAAGGGTTACAGGCATGTTGGCCTGGGGGGTTATGGGCGCACTCACCCGCTATATAAACAAGCCCTTTTATCCCAGTGGTTAGTGGCTGGGATTCTGACAACTAAGTCCCCCCCCCCCCACCTGAACCCTAATTTGCCTCTTACCTCCTGCTGTTACTCGCCTGCTCGTTCGCGTTAGTTCTCGCTATGGCGACTCCGCGAGTTCTTCGTTTCGACGCTGACGGTAGACCTCTTGACTTCTCCGTCTGGCTTCTTCGCGCTCGCCGTCTGTTAGAGAGTCAAGTCCAGGGGGGCGAGACCCTCTGGTCGCACGCTACTGGTGACCTCCCCGAGCCCCCCGAGCCTGCCGCTTTAGGTCCTGCCCCTGACGATGCTGCTACGGCTCGCTTTGCCCGTCAGCGCGCTGACAGGACGGCTTGGACGTCGCGTGACGCTGCGGCCTGCATCGCACTCAGCAGCCTCCTCCCTGAGTCAGAGGAGGTCCACTTCACTCAGGTTCGCACCGCTGCTGCGTACCTCACTGCGATTAAGGCCCGCTACTCTACTCCCGCTACTGTCTCTCTTGGCCGTCTTTTCCTCCCGTTCCTGTTTCCTGATCTCGCCTCGTTTGAGCGCTCTGCTGACTTGATCGCTCACCTCCGCTCGCTCGACGCTAGTTACCGCGCTGCTTGCACTGAGGCACAGCTTGCACTGCTTCCTCCCCCTATGGCGATTACTATCTATTTCATCGCCACTAGCCTCCCTGACCGCCTTGCCTCCGTTCGCGACGCGCTTCTGCTGAAGCACCCTAGTGAGCTCACCGTCGATGTCCTTGAGTCTACACTCAAGGACGTCGAGAGCAACCTTCGCTCGGTAGCCGCTGCCTCTGGTGCTGTGCCCCCCCCACTCTTCCACGGGTGCACAGTCCCGCAGTTACCCACCTTTACTGCCTCACTTGCCACTGCCGCTACTGACGCGACTGCAGCTGCTGTTACGACTGCGTCGCGGTCCCGCGGTAGGAGTGGCAAGAAAGGCGGTTCTGGTGGTGGTAGTGGAGGTGGAGGCGGAGGTAGTGGAGGTGGCGTTGCGCCTGGCGGCGGTGGAGGTTCAGGGCCTGGAGAGGCGCCTCGTGCAGTGACTGGTGACTCCACTGCGCCTGCTGGTGGTGGCGACGCCCGAGTTCGTCAGTCGCCTCCTGTACTTCCTGCCCCGGTTGGTGGAGCAGCGGCGTGGTACCAGGCTCAGCGTCAGCAGCAGCTTCTGCAGCACCAGCAGCCCCTCTCCTCCCAGCAGCCTCAGCAGCAGCAGCGGCAGCAGCTGGCTCCAGGGTCGGGGCTGCGTCAGACCCAGCGCGGTGCTGCTTACACTCCCTGCACCTACCAGGTTCTGACAGGCACTCGTCGTGGCCACCCTTGTGGCCGGTTTCACCCCCCTGGTCAGTGCTTTGCTCAGCTCACTGACACGGTTCGTTTGGTCTACGGGGTTGGTGCTCCTGCCCCTGACTGGCTGCCTCTTGTTCAGCGCTACGGCTCCGCTCTGTGGGGCATGTCTGCTGAGCAGTTAGTTGATCTGATTGGTACTCCCCATGCTATGTATGCTGTTGTTGACTCTAGTGTTTCTGACTCTGCTTACTCTGGTGTTGTTAGCTTAGGTGCTAGCCTTGCTCAGTTGCCTGTTGCTAGTGTAGGTTCTTGTGTAGACTCTAGTCCAGCGGCTACCTCAGAGGACGGTTCGCTGTCGTTCACGCTGGACTCTGGAGCCTCTCACTGCTTCTTTCGTGACAGCACGACACTTACGCCTCTTCCTGCGCCTGTTTCTGTGGCGCTGGCTGATCCCACTTCGGGACCAGTCACCGCGCGTCACACTACCACCTTGCCGTGTCCGGCTGCTCCTTCTGGGTCTCTCACTGGGTTTCACGTCCCCTCGTTCTCCCGGAACTTGGTGGGCGTGCGACCCCTTGTGAGTCAGCACGTGGGTGTGTGGTTTGAGCCTTCTGGAGAGACTGCGGTGTGTGTTGACGGGGACTCTTACCAGCCCCTCGCCACTTTTGCTGCTGAGCCGGGCTCCGGTCTCTACACTCTTCACACTGGCCCGCGCGCTCAGCAGCGACTGCAGCAGCAGCAGCAGCCGCAGCAGCAGCAGCAGCAGCAGCAGCCGCAGCAGCAGCGGCAGCAGCAGCCGCAGCCGCAGCCACAGCGGCCGCCGTCGCAGCAGCCACTCCTCCCAGTTCCTGTCCCTCCCCCTAGTCTCCTCCCTGCGTCTCACCAGGTGGTTCCGTCCCCTCAGGTTGTCGCGTCCAGTCCAGTCGCTGCGTCTTGCTCCTGTCGGTCGCTTGCCCACCCCACCGTTCTGTGGCACCACCGGATGGGACACCCTTCTCTTCCACGTCTGCGTGCTATGTCTAGTCAGCGTCTGGTCTTAGGTCTCCCGCGTGTCTTGCCGTCGCTGCCGCCGTCCCTTGCACCACCGTGCGGTCCTTGCGTCGAGGGTAGGCTGCGTGCCACCCCTCACTCCTCCTCCCTTCGTCCGGCCACCGAGCCTTTTGAGACGCTGCACTTGGACGTCTGGGGCCCCTCTCCTCGCCCTGGCCCTGAGCGTGAGCGTTTCTTTTTGGTGGTCGTTGACGACTACTCCCGCTACACCACAGTGTTCCCCCTGGCGAGGAAGTCTGAGGTGACTTCTACGCTGATCAGGTGGTTGCTTACCACCCAGGACACTCGTGGTCGTCGTGTCAGCAGCAGCCGCAGCAGCCGCAGCAGCAGCAGCTGCCGTCTCCTCCTCCTGTCTCGGGTCTTCGGACCCTTGGTCTCCCCTCTCCCTCTCCTTCCTCCTCCCCCTCTCCTCCCATCTCTGGTCCTCCGCTTCCTCCTCCTGACCCCTCTCCCGCTGTTTTCCCTCGTTCTCAGTCTTCGTTGTCCCCTCCTCCTTCTCAGACTTGGGCCTCTCGTCGCTCCCCTCGTGCTCGTCCCTCGTCTCCTGTTCCCTTCACTGACCTTCGTACTGCCTTACTTCGTTCTAGTCCACCTCGTCCGTCTCCGTCTGTGCTTCCGTCTCCTCCTGAGTCGGCTCTCACTGCGTCGCTCCCTACTCCTGTCACTGACTACTACCGCACGTACCGTCCTCTTCTCTCTCGTGTTCTCGCCTCGCTTGTTACTCACCCTCGTGCCTCTGTGTCCTCTGTGTCCGCTCTTACTGCCGCAGTCACTGAGTTTGCCTCTACCCGCCGCCTTGACTTCGCCACCACTCTTGTGGCTGCTCCTCCTTCCAGTCCTCTGGCCGTCGGGGGTGTGTCTGCCCTTGGCTGTGACGCCCTAGAGGACAGGCAGTTTGAGCTAGAGTTCCTGGCGGCCGCTTCCCCTCATCTCTGTGCCATGCTCCTCGCCCCCGAGGGTGACCCCGACGCCCTTGACATTCCGACTCCTCGCACTTACGCTGAGGCAGTGTCAGGGCCTTGGGCCTCTCAGTGGAGAGCTGCCATGGACGCAGAGATGGCCTCCTACAGATCCACAGGCACCTACGTCGATGAGGTTCCCCCTCCGGGGGCGAACGTAGTCGATGGCATGTGGATCTACAGGGTGAAGCGGCCACCGGGATCTCCTCCGGTCTTCAAGGCACGCTACGTGGCTAGAGGTTTCAGTCAGCGCGAGGGAGTTGACTTCTTTCAGACCTTCGCGCCCACCCCGAAGATGACCACTCTTCGGGTGTTACTACACGTAGCAGCACAGAGAGACTACGAGTTACACTCTCTCGACTTCTCTACTGCTTTCCTTCAGGGCAGTCTTCACGAGGAGGTCTGGTTGCGTCGTCCCTCTGCCTTCACTGGCTCTTTCCCTCCTGGGACCCAGTGGAGGCTGAGGCGACCGGTTTACGGTCTTCGTCAGGCTCCTCGTGAGTGGCACGACACCCTGCGTTCTACCCTGTCTGACCTTGGGTTCCAGCCGTCTTCTGCTGACCCGTCGCTGTTCGTTCGTCGTGGCCCCACACCTTTCTTTGTTCTGGTCTACGTTGACGACCTTGTTTTCGCCACCCCTGACAGGGTTGCTTTGGCACACGTGAAGTCCGAACTGCAGAAGAGACACACCTGCACTGATCTTGGTGAGCTGCGCCACTACCTTGGCCTGCAGATCACCAGGGACAGAGCTGCTCGCACCATTACACTTTCACAGTCGCACATGGTGCAGCAGGTCCTTCAGCGGTTCGGGCTTCAGCACTCCACAGTACAGCGCACACCTCTTGCTGTTGACCACAGACTCACTGGACCCTTTCCTGACGAGCCGTTCGAGCCTAGTGGTCCCTACGCAGAGCTTGTGGGTTGCCTCATGTACCTGATGACTTGTACTCGCCCGGACCTCGCCTTCCCTCTCAGCGTTCTTGCGCGCTTTGTTGCGCCAGGGAGACACCGTCCTGTTCACTGGACAGCAGCTGTGAGGGTGGCGAAGTACCTAGCGACGACGTCAGGCGTGGGGCTAGTTCTTGGAGGGCAGCAGTCTGTCGTACTTACTGGTCACTGTGACTCCTCTTACGCTGACGACGCTGAGACTCACAGGTCTACTCAGGGGTACTGTTTCAGCCTGGGTTCTGGAGCTGTTTCCTGGCGGTCCACGCGCTCCTCTTCGGTCTCGACCTCTACAGCTGAGGCTGAGATCTACGCTGGTGCCATGGCGGCACAGGAGCTGCGTTGGTTGACCTTCTTGCTCACCGACCTTGGTGAGCGGCCGAGCTCTGCACCGACCTTGTTCACTGACAACAAGGCGTCTATTCTCCTTTGTCGAGAGCCACGACTGGAGAGCAGAGTGAAGCACATTCACGTCAGGTACAGAGTTGCAGAGGCGTGGACAGGCTCGCTTTGAGTTTGTGGAGTCCGAGGCCAACACTGCAGACATCTTCACCAAGGCGCTTGCGCCTTGTGACCACCAGAGGTGCTGTGTGCAGTTAGGCCTTGTTGACACTGGTTCTCGTGTTGCTTAGACTTGAGTGTACTGTTTACTTTGCTTTCTATATACCTCTGTTACTTCTTGGACTGGCCTTGTGGCCACTGTTGTTTGTGCTCAGACTGTGTGGTGACGTTGTGATCCACCCTGAGCTTCGTTTCTTGGACTGGTCTTGTGACCGTACTCGTGTGGTTCTGCTAGACACCCCTCACTTAGGCTATGGGGGTGTGTCAAATGTTGTAGCCTATAGTGAGGTTTGTCTTAGGGGGTACAAAACTTAGGGTTAGCTATATGTACCCCAACCAACATCAATGCATCATCCATTCTTCATTCTGACAAAACCCTCTCTTGGCCAACTTCCTCTCCCCTCCCGACACCCTCGCTACCCTCGTCCCTAGCTTAGGTTTCTCCTAAACCTAGGCTATCTTGTTCTTAACATGATGACCCAGTGTAAATTTTTCAAACCAGCAAAAACCCTGACAGATCAGGAATTTCAAAAAGGGCTACTCTGATTATAAGCTTTTTCCACATGAGCTACACTGGTCGTAAGAGTTGGCCAAAACCAAAAATTAGCCCTGATCACAGGGCTGACGATATCAGACTATTTTAGTCTGATTGTCTGAAATTTCAGACTATTTTCCTGTCATTCCTGATTTTTCAGAGTTGGTTAATTTTGAAAAATGAGTGCTTCAAACTAGTGTTTCTTTCAATACTGAAAATTTCAGAGTAGTTGCTTGCCGGATAGTGAGTTCTCATACTACAGAGTACGAACTCCTCTACGCCATTCATGTTACTTCGAAGAAAATACATCCCTCGGGACTTGTGCAAAAGTCCCGCTAGTAGTAAATCATGCCTTACTCTTATGGTAGTCTCAAAATTCAACAGATTTCAGAGTTATGCTTCTCTGGTTCCTGAGAAATCAGAGTATTCATTCTCTGGAAAATGGGCCTCAGACTAAAATTTTTTGGGGGTCTAGTACAATCAGAGTGGTCATATTTGAATAGTCAGCCCTGCCTGATCACCACCATTGCTCTCGTTTCTCCCTTATGCCCACACTGAGCGAGGCAGTGAGTGAGTCCAGTGTGCTAATTGCAGCCACCCATCTGCCCCGGAAACAGACGCTTTTGGGTCCGGTCTGGTCTGGTCCCTCATCTTGTAAGCTTCTGAACCATCTCATTCCGTTCTCTTGCTTTCTTTGTTGCCCACTCTTGGTGTGGACGATTCGCATTCTGCTGCACTTGCCAAGAATACAATCACACCTGCCGCCCATCCTGCCTGTGAGAACATACACACCTGCCCCCCATCCCGACTGTAGGAACAATCACATCTGCCGGCCATTGCTCTCAACACAAGAACATCTGCCGCCCATTCCCCTCAACTCTCTCACATCTGCGCACACTTGCCCTCGCTGAGCTTGTTCACGGCCCAGAAAAGACGGAAGCTGCCCTCCAGCTCGCCAGCTGGCAGGCCCTTATAGGTCACCTCTACCCGGAAGCTGACTGGCTGGGAGGACTGCTCCCACGTGGCCTTGACAAGATCAGCCAATGGGATTGCAGCAAACCCTGGTGGGGGTTTTGGGTAGTTTCAGGGAAAGAAAACTCAATCAGGTGCCTTGCTTTCGGAATGGTTAGCATTACAATGGTCTTTCTCCCTTGAGTGTCTGGGGACGGGAAAGGGGACGAGGATGGGGGAGGGTTACAAATTTTGTGAACAGAACGCAACATTTTCAGTAGATAGAGCGCAGCTACCACATACCTAGAAAAATTTCCTTGTTGGTCTTATTACTGCTGCTAGTAGATATTACTTTAAAGAAGCAGGGACTGATGCTCCAGCACTATAGCGGGTACAGATGGGCATGCATGGATGGATAGAGCTGCTCAATACCTAGAGGGTCGTCCTTGTTGGTCTTGTCATAGTTAAACATGGCGGCTAGTAGATAGTCCTTTTCATAGTAATGCAGCGACTGGTGTAGTGGGAACTGCCTCTAAAGGGTACAGATGGGTATGCATGGATGTATAGTGGTACCACATACCTAGTGGGTCATCCTTGTTGGTCTTGTCATAATCAAACACGGCTGCTAGTAGATAGTCTTTCTCGTAGTAATGCAGCGACTGGTGCTCCAACACTATAGCGGCTACATCCTGTAGCAGTGGGAAGACAGATGGAAGGAAGGGGGGGTTGGGGGGGGTTGGGGAGGGAGGGAGGAAGGTGGAAATTTATCCAACGCTCAATCGATCCTCACAACCAAGCCTTGTAAAGAACCTCACAACCAAGCCTTGTAAAGAACCTCACAACCTAGCCTTGTAATGAACCTCACAATTAAAGCCCACAACGTACCTAGGCACCCTAGCCTACACCAACCAGCACAGCCCCGCCCAACACTCACAGCACTTTCAACACACCCAACACTCACAGCACTCACATCAGCGCTCCAAACAGGGTTGAGCGTCTTGTAACACTTTTTGGTCTGAAAGGACTTGAAGAGGTTGGGACCCACAAAGCGAATGTAGCTGCAGGGTTGTGTGAGGGAATGCGGTGTAGATTCAAGATAAAAGCGAGCAGGGAGCAGGAGGAGCAGAGAGGGCAGAGAGTGGAAGAAAAAAGGTGGCTGATGGCATAGCAGGGGCTGATATATCATTTATCATATACGCCATTGAGAAAGAACGAAAAAGAGGGGGAGAAGAAGAGGAATTGTTTAGGGTGGAAGAGCAAATGTGACTGCTGCAAAGAAGATGGTATTTTCCCAAGAACGGATGCAGCAGCAAGCCAAGGCAGGGCGTGCGGGAGAGGGTAGGGTGTGGGGGGGAGGGTAGGGTGTGGGGTGGAGGGTAGGGTGTGGGGGGGAGGTAGGGTGTGGGGGGGAGGGTAGGGTGTGGGGGGGAGGTAGGGTGTGGGGGGGAGGGTAGGGTGTGGGGGGGAGGTAGGGTGTGGGGGGGAGGGTAGGGTGTGGGGGGGAGGGAAGGAGGCCGGGAATAGGGCTTGCAGAGTGGGTGGGAGAGAAGAAAGAATAACTTTGAGAAAGATGGGCATGAGATGGGGAGGTAAACCAAGGGAGTGCAGGGGAGTTGAGATGGGTGAAAGGGAGTGCAGAAGCGTGCAGGGGAGTGAAGTGGAGTGCAGGAAAACCCTCGGGAGACAAGAAGACGCTCAGGGAGAGAGGTCACTCACGGGTCCAACAAGGCATTGGCGTTTGCTGGTGCTGAGAGCGAGAGGAGGTACGAGCGGGGGAGGAGGTGTTAAATGGTGAGCGGAGAGCAAGCAGGATGTGGTTATTGGAAGTGGTGACTCACGGGTCGGACAAGCCGTTGGCGTCTGCTGGGAGGAGGTTGTGTCCCCTCAGTTCCAAGATCTGATGGGCGGGCCATGTGGAGGCGAGACAGAAGTACGGGGAGAGGCGAGAAGGAAAGAAGTGGGGAGGTGGGGAGGAAGGAAGTTTTGACCCCGCAGTTCCAAGATCTGATGGGCGGGCCATGTGGAGAGGATATGGGGAGATGAGGGGAAGGGGAGAGTGGGAGAAGAGAAGGAAGCGCTTAGAGTTATGTCAGCCAGTGTGACAAGACATGGCGTCTGCTGGGAGGAGGTTGTGTCCCCTCAGTTCCAAGATCTGATGGGCGGGGGATGGGGAGAGGATAAAGGGAGATGGAGGAGGGACGGCATGGGGAGATGTGGGGAATCTGTTCTTAGAGAAATTTCAAAAAACGGAGACAGGTAAGTCAGTGTGCACAGGTGTTGGTGCCATGAGATGCGACCATGCATGACTCACATGCACGTGCCAGCACATGACTCACATGCACGTGCCAGCACATGACTCACATGCACGTGCCAGCACATGACTCACATGCACGTGCCAGCACATGACTCACATGCACGTGCCAGCACATGACTCACATGCACGTGCCAGCACATGACTCACATGCACGTGCCAGCACATGACTCACATGCACGTGCCAGCACATGACTCACATGCACGTGCCAGCACATGACTCACATGCACGTGCCAGCACATGACTCACATGCACGTGCCAGCACATGACTCACATGCACGTGCTAGCACATGACTCCATGCACGTGCCAGCACATGACTCACATGCACGTGCCAGCACATGACTCACATGCACGTGCCAGCACATGACTCAGATGCGCGTGCCAGCACATGACTCACATGCGCGTGCCAGCACATGACTCATATGCACGTGCCAGCACATGACTCACATGCATGTGCCAGCACATGACTCACATGCATGTGCCAGCACATGACTCACATGCACGTGCCAGCACATGACTCACATGCACGTGCCAGCACATGTCGTCCTTGCCGCTGTGCTCCTTGCTCAGCACAGCCCACCTCACACATGAAAACTCACGTGCAGGTGCCAGCGCATGACTCACATTCGCGTGACAGCACATGACTCATATGCCCGTGCCAGCACATGACTCACATTCGCGTGACAGCACATGACTCATATGCACGTGCCAGCACATGACTCACATGCACGTGCCAGCACATGACTCACATGCGCGTGACAGCACATGACTCACATGCGCGTGACAGCACATGACTCACATGCGCGTGACAGCACATGACTCACATGCGCGTGACAGCACATGACTCATATGCACGTGCCAGCACATGACTCACATGCACGTGCCAGCACATGACTCACATGCGCGTGCCAGCACATGACTCACATGCGCGTGCCAGCACATGACTCATATGCACGTGCCAGCACATGACTCACATGCATGTGCCAGCACATGACTCATATGCACGTGCCAGCACATGACTCACATGCATGTGCCAGCACATGACTCATATGCAGGTGCCAGCGCATGTCGTCGTTATCGCTGTGCCCCTTGCTCAGCTGCAGCACAAGTCACCGTCACTCCACTGCTCACCCTCGCACATGACCATGGCACACAGCAAACCCATCATGATCCAGGCATGCATGCAACCATGCAACTCACGTGCAGGTGCCAGCACATGTCGTCCTTATCGCTGTGCCCCTTGCTCACCCTCACACACTCACACCCTCACTGCACAGCCCAACCTCACACATGACTAATAATGCACTGGGCCTGCGAAGCAAACACTCACGTGCAGGTGCCAGCACATGTCGTCCTTATCGCTGTGCCCCTTGCTCAGTGGACATAGGTCATGGCTAACTACTCACATGCAGATGCCAGCGCATGACCGGGAAGCAATCACTCACATGCAGGTGCCAGCGCATGACCGGGAAGCAATCACTCACATGCAGGTGCCAGCGCATGTCGTCCTTATCGCTGTGCCCCTTGCTCAGCTGCAGCAGCTGCACGGCCTCCTCTGAGGGGTCCATGGTCACTGGCAGCGCGTACGTGGTGACGTCGAATTCAGCCAGCACGGGCTTGTGATCGCTGTAGGGGTGGAGAGTCAGACAGACAGAGAGGGGGAGCGGATGGGCGTTGATGCCCTAGATTCAGCTGCAGCAGCTGCACGGTGTTCTCTGAGGGTTCCATGGCGTCACTGGCAGCGCGATTTTTGAGGCGCCTCAAAAGATTTTTGGGGATTTTTGAGGCGCCTCAAAAGATTTTTGAGGATTTTTTAGGCGCCTCAAAAGATTTTTGAGGAAGGCGCCTCAAAAAGCGGATGGGCGTTGATGCCCTAGATTCAGCTGCAGCAGCTGCACGGTGTTCTCTGAGGGATCCATGGTCACTGGCAGCGCGTACGTGGTGATATCAAACTCTGCCAGAACGGGCGTGTGATCGCTGCACAGTGCACAGGGACCCATGACCATGATGTCCGAGAGGGGAGAGAAAGAGAGTCTAATTTTGAGTCGAATAATAACTGATAATAATAATAATAGTTAAAAAAAAGCTCCGGCTGGTGATCGCTGCACAGTGCACAGGGACCCATGTCCAGAGACAGGGAGGAAGTTGATGCCTTAAGCTCAGCTGCAGCAGCTGCACGGCCCATCTGTAGGCGCGGTGAGCACCAACATACCCGGTGAGGATGGTGGGCGCGGAGGTGTATCTGGTGCAGGTGAGGTTGCAGCCAGGCAAGGACCGCCAGAGCACTCTGTCACACCATGCAGGCAGGCGCTTGGGGTTGTACTGCTGTAGCTCGTCCCTTAAAACCTGGTGGGGAGGGTGGAAAACGGATGCAATTGGTTTGGCACACAGTGCGGGAAGTACAGGGTGTGCAGCACGGGAAGCAGGCAGGCGCTTGGGGTTGTACTGCTACAGCTCGTCCCTTAGCACCTGAGGGGGTGGGTGGTAGGGGGGCAGCAGGGGAATGTTCACATATGTGCAATCGTATGGCTGTAATTGCTGAAAGCAGGCAGGCTCTTGGGGTTGTACTGCTGTAACTCGTCCGTTAGGACCTGGTGGGTGGACGAGGAGAGTGGAAGGAAAAGACTCAGGCACACAGAGTACATGTAACAAGTGAGCGAGTGTGTGCGTGCGTGCGTGCGTGCGTGCGTGCGTGCGTGCGTGCGTGCGTGCGTGCGTGCGTCTGTGTGAATAATAGACGCAGGCAGGAAGGAAAAGGGAGACCCGGCTGTGTTTCATCCAGCTTAAGGGACCCGGCTCACTTTGAATGTGGGAGCAAAGTTGATGGGTGCTTCGCAGAACTTGTAAAACGACCGGCCTTCCCGGATCTCCCGTTGCAGCTGATGGGATGTGAGCAAGGAGCAAAGATTGGGATTACAAGGATTAGGAGCAACAAGGATCGGGCGAGAAGGGTGGGGAGAAGGAAGAGACTGTTTAGTAGACTTAGACGTTGATCCCCGGTTGAAGCTGATGGTATACACGCATCAAGGGTTGGGCGAGGGGCGCAGGAGGAGGGAGGAGGGAGGAGTCAGGAGGGAGGAGGAAGGTGTCAGGAGGAAGGATGGTGAAGGAAGGAGTCTGATATAGACACTCTTTCAATGTGGTTACTTTGGATGCAGGAAATATTGGAAGAGTTGGATAGTGAGAGCAAGGAGATTAAGGGATTTCGAATTGCACACAGGAGGAAGCAAGCATGAAGAGAGGCCAAAGCACTATCGGCACCTAAGAAAGCAGACGGAAAGAATCAAGGATATAAAGGAAGAAAGCAGTCGAAGAGAAGGGGAAGTGCGGGAAAATACTGAATCTCTACCTAGCGTACGAAAGTGAGATTGGCAGAGGAGCGATCTTTAAAGCCCTCGAAGGCCACCTGTAAAGCGAGACTCACCTCGTCATGCTGCAGGAGATCAGCGAAGTTGCCCTGATCTATCTTCTCCCGTATGCTGCGATGCAGTGCCATGCGACTGAAGGGAAGGGGAGATGGAAGAGGGAACGGGTGGGATGGGGGGAGGTTAGAGAGGGAAGGGAATGGAATGGAATGGAAGAGATGGAATGGCGAAGCGGGATGAGCGAACTGACCCCTTGCTGCACACACACACACACACACACACACACACTCACACACACACACACACTCACACACACACACACACTCACACACACACACACACACACACACACACACACTCACACACACACACACACACACACTCACACACACACACACACACACACACACACACTCACACACACACACACACACACTCACACACACACACACACACACACACACTCACACACACACACACACACACACACACACTCACACACACACACACACTCACACACACACACACACACTCACACACACACACACACACAGACTCAGCCACTTCCACTCACACTGCTTTCACCGACTGGACAGCATCTTGCAAACCGACTCATGTGTGTGTGCACATCCCTACCTCTCTCCCCAACCACATACACAGCCAACCAACACCACTCACACTGCTTTCACGGCCTCCTTCTTCTCCTTGCTGCTGCCCCCCATGGACAGCATCTTGCGATCCGACTCATGTGTGCATGCACACAAGCGCTCACGCGCGCACGCACACACAGTCACACACCCCCTGCAACTCACACTGCTTTGACCGCCTCCTTCTTCTCCTTGCTGCTGCCCCCCATGGACAGCATCTTGCGATCCGACTCATGTGTGCATGCACACAAGCGCTCACGCGCGCACGCACACACAGTCACACACCCCCTGCAACTCACACTGCTTTGACCGCCTCCTTCTTCTCCTTGCTGCTGCCCCCCATGGACAGCATCTTGCGATCCGACTCATGTGTGCATGCACACAAGCGCTCACGCGCGCACGCACACACAGACACACACCCCCTGCAACTCACACTGCTTTCACGGCCTCCTTCTTCTCCTTGCTGCTGCCCCCCATGGACAGCATCTTGCGATCCGACTCATGTGTGCATGCACACAAGCGCTCACGCGCGCACGCACACACAGACACACACCCCCTGCAACTCACACTGCTTTGACCGCCTCCTTCTTCTCCTTGCTGCTGCCCCCCATGGACAGCATCTTGCGATCCGACTCATTCAGCCTTCTCGACCCAGCACTCCGAGACGGCCCGCCACTCCCACTCATCGTGATCGCCCGCTGCATCATCGCTGCTCTCCCGCTCTTGCTCCCGCTCCCGCTCCCGTTGCTACCACCAACCGCCGCACCCCCGTCCCCGTTCGCGCTCCCGAGCCCGTTTCCGGAGCTGCCGTCTTCGTCGCCGGAGCTGTCGTCGTCGCCGTCCCCGGGCCCGCCTCCAAGGCCCGGAAGGGAAGCTTCCGGGAAGGCGAGGCGGTAGTTGAGGTCGCCCATCCAGAAGACGTGGTGGAACTGCGAGAGGAGGTCGATGCTGGGGAGGCCTGGGTGCATGTTGCGCATGACCTCTGTGAATGGGTGTTGAGGAATTGGGGAGAGATGGGGAGAGAGTGAGAGTGAGAGACGGCATTGCCTTCCTTCCTCCAGTGACCGTTTGCCTGTACCAATCCCTGCACTGAAACCAAGGAGTGGGTGAGAGGGGTGGTCGTTAAGTTGAGGTCGCCCATCCAGAAGACGCGGTGGAACTGCGAGAGGAGGTCGATGCTGGAGAGACCCAGGTGCATGTTGCACACCACCTCTGGTAGATATCTATATGCATGTATATTCATACATATACAAATATATACAAATATATACATATATAGATATATTTACATGTAAATATATAGCTGCCAACCCTCATTGTCTCACCCCGATAGTTGTCGTTGCGAGTCGTGCAGTGTCCCTCGTGTGCTGCCAGGTGTGAGTTGACGAAGCAGAAGGAGGTGTCCCAGAACTGAATGGTGAAGCACGGAGGGGGAGGGAGGGCAGCCCGGAACGAGGGGAGACAGAGTGAATGGGGAGGGGGAAGTGACATTTGGGTTGACCTCGAAAGCATGGCTTGAGAGAAGAGCATACTGTTTGAGAGGTCTTAGAGAGCGTACCTTGAGAGAGACGCTGACAGCTCCCTTGTTGGCAATCACATGGCCAATACCAGTAGCCTCGCTTGTGGCTGTAACATCAGTAATGGCTTTCTGTGGCACACACGGGGGGGGGGAGGGGGGGGGGGAGGGAGAAGGGAGAGGTTATGGCCCGCTTGTTGTTAACACATCACTGGTGGCTACACATCAGTGGTGGCTACACGTCAGTGGTGGCTACACGTCAGTGGTGGCTACACGTCAGTGGTGGCTACACGTCAGTGGTGGCTACAAGTCAGTGGTGGCTAACACGTCAGTGGTGGCTCTCTGCTGCCCACACAATGTGACTTTTGAGTTGACTCAAAAGTCACCTCGCTTGCGGCTAGCACGTCAGTGGTGGCTCTCTGCTGTCCACAGATACGGCACGGAGGAGAAGAGAGAGGGAGATAGTGGGGTGGGAAGGCGAAGCGGTGGGGCAAATTCGAGGGGAAATGGGTCAAGGCAGTGAAAGTAGGTGGGCATGAGCAAGAGTTGAGCTGGGACCAGCAGCAGCAGCACCACCACCACCTCCACAAACGGCGCCACTAGCATCAGCAGTAGAAGCAGCAGCTGCAGTAATGATCGCACCTGTGAAGTTTCAAGCACCAGCACCACCAGTCGCATCTGGCCACGTGTTGTGGCCTTCACCAACTTGTAGTGCGGGGCGAAGTGCGCTCTGCAGGGCAACGAAGGGTGAGGGAAACGGAGTGTGCGTGAGGAACGGAGAGAGCATGAGAAAAGGAGTGCGCATGAGAAAACGAGGGAGTGAGAAACCGAGCGTGTGAGATAAGTAGTGAGCATGAGAACATGCGCGAAGCGAGAAAACGAGAAAGTGAGGAAGAGAGTAACTGATGAGATAGGGGTAGCTACGCGAAAGAAGAAACGGCATGTACTGCAGCACATCTAACAATTTCTTCATATCGGCGTCACTTTTGAGGATTCTCAGAATTTAAAGTGACTCCCAAACAGCACATCTGACGCATTCTAATGTCGGGGCCGGTACTTACTTAATAGCAGCGACCCAGTCCTCCATGCAGGTGGCGTAGCCTGAACGAGGCTGATACTCACACTCCTGGATGGGGAGGGAGACGGGAACCACACCACGGCAGGTGGTTTTTACTGGAGCTGGATGGTAGGAGTCTGGTCTCGAAAACGAGAGTAAGACTGACTCACGAAAAAGTAACTCCAAATATGGGAGATAGGACAGGTCACGATGGGAGATGGGATTGATCACTGACCTGAGAGCCGATGGCGATAAGCTCGTGGTCCGTGCCCTTGGGCAGCCAGGGGGAGAGGTCGTCAGGCTGTATGGGGTATGGGGAAGGGTGCGTTGGCATGGGGCATGGGTCATGGTTCATGGGGCATGGGGCGTGGGGCATGAATCATGACTCAGGTCATGGCATCTGCATGCAGAGATGCCCAAACACATATGTGAGATGTAGGCATGGACATGCGCATGCAACATGTAGGCATCCACATGCACATTCACGTGCAGTGCATACATACAATTACAGCAAAACACACATACACATACGCAAGCAAATGCACACAGGATCATGCACATACACATGCAAATGCACAAGCACACGCGTGCATGTGGCCAGAGGACACATACATGCATGCACATGAAAACCATTACATGCATATGCACCTGCACACAGTCACACACACATGCACATGCACACGCTCATGCACACACAGATGAGATGGAAAACAGCATGTGAGGAGACATCTAAATCGCTGCACCTGGCGAACACTCTCAGCTTTTCCCTCTCATCTAAAACAACCCTCCCTCTTCCTCCCCCACCCCTCGCTCCACCACCACTGCTCATATTCCCTCCCCTATCCCCCCCCATCCCCATCGTACCGGTGTTCATTGCCCACATTCCACGACCAGAATAGATGACGCCTGAACAGCTTAATGGGCTGCTGTGGCGGCTTTTGAGGCGCCTCAGAAGGCGAGCAAGGCTGTGAGAAGGGCTCTTACCGGGGGTGCATTGCCCACATTCCACGACCCATCTCCCACCACCCTCGCCCCATCGTACCGGGGGTGCATTGCCCACATTCCAAGACCCAATGAACAGCTTGATGGGCTGCTGTGGTGGCGCCCGCGCTGCAACCACGTGGAGCAGCACCTGCAGGAGGGGGGTAGGAGAGGGAGAGGGAAAAAGTACAGGGCACGAGTCAAGATTTGGAGTAACTATCAGCATATGATTCTCAGCTCAGACCCCTCAGGTTTGCAAGCCTCATGGGCTGCTGTGGCGGCGTCTGTGCTGCCACCACGTGCAGCAGCACCTGCAGGAGGGGAGTGACGGTGTTGGGAAGGGGGGAGAATTCTTAGTTGACTAAATACAGCTGCTCTGGCAGGGTTCGCGTGCTGCCACCACGCACAGCAGCATCTGGGGAGAGAGGGGGGGGAGCCCGGGAAGGTGCGGGGGGAGAGACAGGGAAGTATAGGGCATGACGGAAGGCAGGCGGGGGAAAGGGTGGGGGGACGCATATGGATGTTGAGCACTGAGAGAGAACATGTGTGCAAGCTCGTTGCGCAGCGCACTATAAAGGACCCTGATGTAATTTGTCTTACCCACTCACCATCATCTACTCCCTCCCCCCATCTCTCCCTCCATCTCCATTTTCTAACTTGACTCAAAATCGATCAATGTAAGACCCTCCTCCCTCTCCCTCTCCCTCTCCCTCTCCCTCTCCCTCTCCCTCTCCCTCTCCCTCTCCCTCTCCCTCTCATTTTCTCTAGCTGCCAACTTGCTTTTCCCCTTTCAACCCCTCATCTTCATATCTCCATCCCTTTCACTCACCTCCCTCTCCCACTCCCTTACCTCCCCGCCCTCGCTCTCACCTTCCCTACCGATGACTTCTTGCCCTCCTTTGCCACGATCTCGTACCACTCAGGCTCCAGTGTGCGGTCTGCAAAGGGGAGGGTGGGGCGAAAAGGAGAACTAGATTAGGGGGAGAGAGAGAAATGGAGATAAGTTAAAGAGACTTCCCCTCCTTAGCCAAGATATTTTCGTTGACTCAAAAACTCCTTTTTCTTTCCATCCCCTCATGGGCACTCAGCCGCACTCACACCCTCACTCCGTCTCACTCACTTCCTCACACACTCATCCACGCACTCACTCGCTCTCACTCCTTCCGCCTCAGTCACTCTCTAACTCACTCTTACACTCACTCACTCTCTCCCGCACACACTCGATCTCTCACTCGTTAGGGTCGGTTACCAGTAGCTCCGCCACGCGCAGCGCCTTGATGGATGGACCCCTGCACTTTGCCCGCCCACACAGGCCCCGCCCATGCCCGCCTGCCGGCCTGCCCGCCTGCCCGCCTGCCCGCCTGCCCGCCTGCCCGCCTGCCCGCCTGCCCGCCTGCCCGCCTGCCCGCCTACCCGCCTGCCCGCCCACGGTGCTGCATGCTCCAGCCTTCACAAACCTTTGGGTCGGTTTCGAGTAGCTCCGCCACGCACGCCCACACGCCCACCTGCCCTCCCACCCACATGGCTCTATCCTTCACATACCCGGATCGGTTTCCAACAGGTCAGCCACGCGCAGAGGCTTGATAGACCCCAGCACCTTGCGCATGCCCATGGCCGTCTTCCCCGCCACCGCCACGCGCACCTCCGCGGACTGCGCGGAAACAGGGGGCGGGGAAGGCGGGAGGAATTAGGGGAGGGAGGGGCGGAAAGGGCGGAGGATAGTGTGGGGGGGGGGGGGACCAGGAAAAATGGGCAAGGAGGAAGGGAAGCCGGACGACTGAGGGGACGAATGGGGAAGGAGCCGGGGAGGAGAGGTGATCGAAGTGAGGAACGGAGGAAGGGAAGGGAGGAAGAGAGGGAAGTGGACGAAGAAAGAGCAACGGAGAGAAAGCAAGAGAGAAAGCAAAAGCGTTAACGAGATAAACGCGAGAGTAAACGAAAGGGACGAAGGTTACTTTTTCATCCTTGACGTCGAACGAGTGCCCTTGATCGAACGTGATCAATCCCTCATCCGTCTTCTCCTGAACCTGAACCCACCAACCGATACAGCAATGACAACGCTTATACATTAAATTTCGCGAACGCTGATAACGCGAACGAAAGCAGGCGCTGCCTGGGGCATTGATGAAAAGGACAACCAATTGCAAGAAAAACAACCAGACTAACATTAACTTTTCGAGCTCTCGAAAACGACTCTCTCATTTTCCGAAATATGGCGGACAATGGAAAAAACTGTAGAATGCAGCGAGGGGGAGCGGAGGGGAGCGGAGGGGAGCGGCGCGCGGCGTTACGTACGTCTGAAGTTCGAAAGTAGCTGTCTTCCACGGCAACTTGAACCACGGGGTTGCTCAGCGACCCCACGTCCTTTATAGCCACCACCTTTACTGTCACTCGGCACGCCCGAAGGCCTCCCTGGGAAACGCGACGCGATGCAGCGAAAATAGAAGAAGCACGTCAGATGAAACTGGTGACGTAACGTGACTGTTGCGAGCGTAACGTAGCGGAACAATAATCTACTGGTGACCCGAAGCAAATTTTTATTTCGCGCTCCAACATGAATAGCCTTTCCATATATCGCAAGAAACGGCATTGCCTTTCGAGTCATCACATTGCCTGAAAATCACGCATTTTCGCAAAGCAAATGCGAAACTGAATCGCGGAGGCAGTCTTACCCTAGAAGACATCACCGTAGATGTGAGCTGCTGCGCTTATTATAAAGTTTGAATGGCTGAAACGGCTCGAATAGTCTAAACGGCGTGAATGGCGTTTGAGTCAACGACGCTTCGTGAGGAACCCCTTGGTCCAACCCTTAGGTCTGATGCAACCAGCAGGCTGCTAACTCTCGAGTCGCTAGGAGGCGGAAGTAAAGGTATGTTTGAGGTCCTGCGATGGCATAGATAGAACGCGTTCGGCACTGCTGTACTGACCCAGCTGCTGTTCAACGCAGCTTCGACAGCTCCTAGAGAGAAGCTATAGTAGCTTCGTGACAGATAACTTAATCGTAAACTAAATAAACTATTTCTGCAGCAACAAAGCAAGAGTGCTTCTCGCAGGAAGACTACTTCACACGGGTAGCGGTAATGCGGTCTTGCTTTCACAACGTTTGTGAAAGCACAATAAGCTTGTGTGAAGGCGCTGACGAGAGATCAGCTCGTCGTCGTGACAAGCACTGGCGTGTATGATTCCGTCGCAAGCGTGATGTGTGAGAGGGTGATGTGTGACTTCTCGTTTGAGCTGAGGTTGCGGGGGGTTGCTAGCCTCGTCATGCTCTAGGTGTGTTCTGTGCTCCGTGGGTGCCATTGCGCGCACCCGAGCGCGTTTTGCGTCTGCTGTACACATAATACGCGGTTCAGTGACGTCGGGCATTAATCTTCGTATTACGCATCAGTTGTTCATTCAGCTAAATGTGTTTTCTTTTCAAGCTTAGAAAAAAGCATGTACTTTTCAATGGTGAAACAGCATCCTGTTTCAAGCCGAGATAAAAGTAAAAGCGAATAAGGGACGAAATTATTCATTCCTGCTCACCTGGTGTATTCAGGCTGATGGCGGTATTCCTGCATAGTAATTTCCTACTTCATCCTGTTCTCGATTATTTCACAGGGGTTAATTGCACACCCTGGGGTATTTACCCTATGTCCATCATTTTCGTAGGGTAGTTCCCATCAGAAGTTGGAAACCGTGGAAGAGGATCCGACGTACTCGCGAACTGTAGGCCTGAAAACAACCATTAAGTGCGAGTTTCTTTCTAGGATTCCGTCAATTTCGTTGTTTAATAATAGTCCCTCAATTTCTGGGTGTCCGTCGCATAAAGTCAAAGATCGAGGTGGGTACCCAGGAAAAAAGGAGTAGGGGGTGTGTAATTATCGAGAACAAGGTGTTGCTGGCCCACTGGGACACTGGACTCGTGTGCTGAATCGCTCAACGCAAACCGGGGTGACGCTCCCGGTTTGCCTGGGGCGACGCAAGGGGGTGACGCAACCCCGAGCGTCAGGGCGGCGAACTGGTCCATGCGCGAACCGACCGCCCGGACGCGTCCTGCCAGTTCGCCGCCCCTCGATCTCGCGCGCCGTCAGCTCGCCGGCCACCGGTTAATCTGACCGGCGGACTCGAGGCGAAACGTCAAGAGTTGCCCGCTTTCAAAAACAAAAATCAATAGTCAAGAAACTATCGCTAAAAGGAAAGAAAACAATGGTTAAGCCATATAACTGTCAAATTAATAAACTATTACAAATGTGTTGGTATGAAATTACGAATTGGATTGTTGCAAGAATATCATAACTTACAATGACGCTTAAATTAATGATTCATTATAGTCACAAAGTATGCAAAAAAAATGTTCATTTACAAAACATATGTTCTTTTCTTGTATATTCATTTGTGTTCTATAGTTATAGATATACTCATTGAATATCGTAACATCATTATTGTAGTATATTTAAATTTGAGATTGATAGTAACTATAGATTGATAATATGTTATATGAATTAATCAATGTATGCAATCTATCTCAACATATAGTAATTATATAGTGATGAAATATAATTACCTTTTAAGAAAAATGTCTTTCGATGTTACATGTGTATATTTGTATTATAATATAGTCAAAACTTTTGTTATGATCTGCAAAATGTGTTTGAAATTAACGAAGGAACATTTGTTTAAAGTTTAGAACATTACTATAAATATGAAACAAGCAGATTTGTAATTTGATCATTATTATAAAGATAATCATTCGTCATAGAAACAACTGTCGAAATCAACAGACAGGAATGATTGAACTAACAGTGAAATCAGTACAAGTACCTAACCCTAGAATTGTGTACCCCCTATAGGCTAACCCACTGTAGCCTAAACAAACACAACATATATAATGTTTGACACACCCCCATAGGCAAAGTGGGGGAGAGCAAGGGGTCACAAGACCAGTCAAAGCAAAGCAAAACAAGCTCAGGGTGGATCTCAAGGATACCACACAAATTCCGAGCACAAGCAAGTGGTCACAAGACCAGTTCACATGCAGGTTGATAATATAACAAGAGATACAGTGATCACAACCTAGCAAGTGTAAACATGCAGGCATATATATAAAGATCACAGTACAAGCAGAGTCAAGAAGTAAGTAAGTGAGGTCCAGCAGGCACAAGGCCTAGAAGAGTACAGAAACGCTGATGGTCACAAGGCTGAAGCGCCTTGGTGAACACATCAGCAAGGTTGGCCTCAGTGGCCACGTAACGCAGACGAAGCTGACCACGCTGCTGCAGCTCTCGAGCAAGAAAGTACCGCAGGGCGATGTGCTTCGTTCTGTGCTCCAGTCTGTGCTCCTCACACAAGGCAATGGCAGCCTGGTTGTCGATGTACAGCACTGGAGGAGAACGAGGCCGCTCTCCCAAGTCGGTCAGCAGGTAGGTCAGCCAGCGTAGCTCCTGGGCAGCCATGGCTGTGGCGTAGATCTCAGCCTCACAACTGGAGCTGAGAACAGAAGAAGAACGTGTAGAACGCCAAGAAACTGAGCCGGAGCCAAGGCTGAAGGTGTAACCCTGAGACGACCGCTGAGTAGCCTGGTCGTCCGCCCAAGAAGCGTCTGAGTGTCCAGTAAGTACAACTCGGTCTCGCCCTCCAAGCACTAGCCCCATGCCCGACGTACTGCACAAGTAGCGCAACACCCTCTTAGCGGCATCCATGTGCTCCTTCCTGTGACGGCCAGGAGCGACATAGCGTGCAAGGATGCTAAGAGGGTATGCAAGGTCAGGTCGAGTGCAGGTCATCAGGTACATGAGGCAGCCCACAAGCTCTGGATACGGGCCACTCGGCTCTACGGACTCATCCGAAGGCAGAGCTGAGAGCGAGTGACCGGTAGGCAGAGGAGTGGACTGAGGTGAGGAGTACGTGAAGCGGAAGCGCTGAAGGATCTGCTGCACCATGTGTGACTGAGTCAAGGTGATGGTGCGTCGTGCTCTGTCCCGGGTGATCCGCAAGCCAAGATAGCTTGTCAGTTCACCTAGGTCTGTGCACGTGTGTCTCCTCTGCAGCTCCGACTTCACGTGGGCGAGTGCCGCGGTGTCAGCAGTGGCAAAGACCAAGTCGTCGACGTACACGAGGATGTAGAACGGCGGCAGTGAGGTGTCTGTGCGTAGAAACAGTGACGGGTCAGCAGTAGAGGGAGCGAACCCAAGAGCCGCAAGTGTCGTCCTCAGTGTGTCGTGCCACTCACGCGGTGCCTGGCGGAGACCGTAGACCGGCCGCTGAAGCCTCCACTGGGTACTAGGAGGAACTGACCCAGTGAAGCCAGGAGGGCGGCGCAGCCAGATCTCCTCGTGCAGGCTGCCCTGCAAGAAAGCTGTGCTGAAGTCAAGTGAGTGAAGCTCGTAGTCGCGCTGAGCGGCTATGTGCAGCAGCACCCGAAGAGTGGTCATCTTTGGGGTAGGGGAGAAGGTATGAAAGAAGTCAACTCCCTCTCGCTGACTGAAGCCTCGAGCCACGTAGCGCGCCTTGAAGACAGGAGGAGAACCCGGTGGCCGCTTCACCCTGAAAATCCACATGCCACTGACGATGTTCGCCCCAGGTGGGGGAACCTCGTCGACGTAGGTGCCTGTGGACTTCCAGGATGCCATCTCTGCGTCCATGGGTGTCTGCCACTGAGAGGAGTAGGGACCCGCCATCGCCTCAGCGTAAGTGCGCGGGGTCGGGATGTCTGGTGCATCCGGGTCTCCCTCAGGGGCAACTAGCATGGACACGAGGTGGGGTAAAGCAGCAGCAAAGCACTGGAACTCCTCCTGTCTGTCCTCAAGGACGTCCGTGCCAAGAGCACACTCACCCCCGACGGACGGAGGACAGACAGACTCAGACTCAGACTCAGCAACAAGGCTAGTGGCGTAGTCTAGACGACACCGGGCAGCAAAGTCTATCAACTCAGCGACCAGAGCAGACGCAGCAGAGGACTCAAAGGTAGGGTTAGTGACAACAGTAGCGAGGAGACGGGTGACAGTGGGACTGGCAGCACGACGGGAGTCAGACTCCGGATCAGGAAGAGTAGGCAGAGAGGACGCAGGAGGAGACGGCAGCGGAACACGCTGAGGAGCAGTGGAGGGACGCAGAGTCATGTAGTGAGTGCCAGGGACAGGAGGAGGACGCTCACGTGGGACACGACGACCAGTGCGAGCAGTACGAACAGGCGACGCAGGACGAGACTCAGGCTCACGACGCTCTGTAAGACCTCCTGTGGGACCAGTGTAAGGAGAGGGACCAGGGAGAGGCGAGGCAGGCGGGAACTGTGACTGCGACTGGACAGGCGGAGGACACTCTACGGAGGGAGGAGGACAAGGAGGAGGAGCCTGACCAAGAACCTGCTGAAGAAGTGGTATGAAGTACGGTCGCGGCCCCGTAACGTCTCCAGAACCAGCAAAGACACCAGCGGCAGGGTCCTCAGCACCAGCAGCAGCTCCAACGTCCGGGTCCTCAGCACCAGCAGCAGCTCCACCGCTCGGGTCCTCAGCACCAGCAGCAGCTCCACCGTCCGGGTCCTCAGCTCCAGCAGCAGCTCCAACGCCCGGGTCCTCAGCACCAGCAGCAGCGCCACCGTCCGGGTCCGCAGCACCAGCAGCAGCTCCAACGCCCGGGTCCTCAGCACCAGTAGCAGCGCCACCCCCAGGGTCCGCAGCACCAGGAGCACCACTCCGAAGACTGCAGCGCCGTGTGTACCACTCTCGGATCTGCTGAATGGGGGGGAGCTCCTGGGCAGGAGGGGAAGTACTGGTACGAGCTCCAGTAGCACCTCTCCGGAGGCGGCAGTACTGTAGGTACCTCTCCTGCAGCTGCCGGGAGGAGAGGGCTCCTCCAGGTGTAGCACGCTCAGGCTCAGCACCCCCAGACTCAGCACCCCCAGACTCAGCACCCCCAGGCTCAGCACCCCCAGGCTCAGCACCCCCAGACTCAGCACCCCCAGGCTCAGCACCCCCAGGCTCCGCACCCCCAGGCTCCGCACCCCCAGGCTCCGCACCCCCAGGCTCAGTACCCTCAGACTCCTCACGGTCAGGCTCAGCACCCCCAGCAGGACGAGAGTCAACAGCTACCTCGACAGGCTCAACCGGGTCTACCTGGGACACACCTGAGGGAGCGGCACCCTGAGGGGGGAGGGGGTCTGGTACCTCAGCACCTGGAGCGAGGAAGAGAGGCGGGGGGGGGGGAGCAGGGCAGTGCGGTAGGGGAAGAGGCGGTAGTAGGGGACGGACTCGTCAAAAGTGACGTCCTGAGAGGCCAGGACACGACGCGAGGTGGCGTGGTAGAACTGCCAACCAGGCGCGTCCGGGACAAAGCCAAGGAAGACACAGGGGACAGCTCGACGGGAGAGCTTGTCCGCGGACGTATCGCGAACAAAAGCTCGAGATCCCCAGACCCGAAAACGCGACGCATCGCCAGCCTCTCCCGTCCAACGCAGTGTCGGAGAAGTCTCCGGTAAGGAGACACGGGGCCAGAGGTTGAGCTGATGCGCAGCGTATCGGACTGCAAACGGCCACAGAAAGTGGGGGGCAGCCGCATGAACCAAGGAGGTACGAGCGACCTCCATGACCAAGCCAATGCGGCGCTCAGCAACCCCATTCTGCTGTGGAGAGGCCGGAAGCGTGAACGACTGCTCAATGCCCTCCTGCTGACAGAAGGCCTCCAAGAGGCCAGAGGAAAACTCCCCACCTCTGTCAGAGTGCAGACGCAGGACAGGGAAGTCGGAGCGGAAACGCTCACTGAGCTGGAGACGAGATCTGCGGATCCAAGGGATCAAGACATCAGGGACGTCACCCTTGGTGCGCAAGGGGAAGACCGTGGTGTAGCGCGAGAAGTCGTCAACAACAATCAGGAAGTACCTCTCCTGACCCTGACCACGGACTCGGGCTGGGCCCCACACGTCCATGTGGAGCGTCTGTAAAGGAGCAATCGTCGGGGGGAAGGAGGAGGAGTGAGGAGCGGCGCGCTGCCGCCCCTCGACACAGGGAAGACAGGGAGGAGCAGGCGAGGGTGGGAGGGGAGGGAGAACCCTGGGAAGACCAGCAACAAGGTCCCGTTTGTGCATGGCCCGAAGGCGCTGCACAGACGGGTGACCAAGGCGGTGGTGCCAGAGGACAGTCTCATGCGCCAGAGAGCGACACGAGCAGGGGGCGGACAGCTGACCTGACGCAGACGCAGACGCGGACGCAGCTACCTGAGGGGACTTAGTGGTCAGTGTGTACAGGTCCGACCCCGGCTGCCGAGTGAAGGTAGCCAGGTGACGGCCCGTCCGAGCACACGTGCAGTGGGTCACGCGCTCGTAAGCAGGGGTGAACTGGTGAACACCCCCGTCCTGGAGCGCACTACCTGCCACCAAGTTCGTGGAGAACGAGGGGAGGTAGAGACCTGACAGTGTGCCTGACGGGACCGCAGGACAAGGAAGGACAGTGGAGGAGGTCGCAACGACCGGACCCCTAGAGGGGTCAGCGAGGGAGACAGCAACTGGCCGAGCAAGCGGCTCAAGGACAGTGCGGTCACGAAAGAAACAGCGAGAAGCACCTGAGTCCAGTGTGAAGGTGTGCAGTGCTGCAGTCGACTCAGTACCAGAGGGCACGGACTCACTAGCACCTAGAGCAGCAGCCTCACCAGGACCTGGGGCAGCAGACTCACTAGCACCTAGAGCGGCAGCCGGACTGGTCTGAATGCCCGGGTCGGGCGGAACACGCAAGTACTGAGCACCCTCTCCACTAGTAAACATCGCATACATGGCAGTGAGAATAGCATCAAAGTCTAAAGCCCAGATATCAACTCCCTTCTTCTCCAGATCAGCCCAGCGTGTCAGAGGTCCACTGGTGATCCCTGATGATCCTAGGGAAGGGTTACAGGCACGTTGGCCTGGGGGGTTATGGGCGCACTCACCCGCTACACAAACAAGCCCTTTTATCCCAGTGGTTAGTGGCTGGGATTCTAACATGGTATCAGAGCGAAGGTCTCAGGTTCGAATCCCGGTGTGTGCACCTCGGGCATCCCAGTGCGGGGGGGTGTCAGAGGTCCACTGGTGATCCCTGATGATCCTAGGGAAGGGTTACAGGCACGTTGGCCTGGGGGGTTATGGGCGCACTCACCCGCTACACAAACAAGCCCTTTTATCCCAGTGGTTAGTGGCTGGGATTCTAACACATCGGGGCAGGTCAGTGGCATCAGGAAACTGGGCACGCCACGCGTCAGTAAGGCGCGCGAAACAGCGCTGTGTGGGATGCGGCCTCCCACACTGCTGGCCAGTGCGGTCACCAGTGCGAATGACATACGTGCAGGTAAAGCCACGCTGCGCATACCACTCACGGGCGGCCTGAAGCGACGGGGCGGGCTGCTGACTCTGGCCACCGCCAGCGCCTCCACGACCACCACTGCCGCCGCCACCGCCTCGGCCACCTCCACCCCTGCCGCTGCCACGACCACCTCCGCCTCCGCTGCCGCCTCCACCCCTGCCGCCACTCCCGCCGCTGCTGTCACCACCCCCACTGCCGCCACTAGCCTCCCCAGCCGCTCCTCCACTCCCACCGCCTCCACCCCCACCTCCTCCGCCGCCACCTCCACCCTTGCCCCCTTTGCTCTTGCGGCGCCCGCTCGAAGCAGACGCGGCCCCGACCTTCTCAGCACCAAGGAGGTCGACAGCAGCAGCAGAGGCGACAGAGGGGAGGAGAGGGGAAGGGGAACACCCCTCAAAGAACGGGGTGCGGGGGTCGCCACGAGAGGTGCCTACAGCGACGATGCTCGCCTCAGCTGCAAGCAGTTCCTTCTCGAGGAGGGCAATGGTGAGTTCAGTGGGGGAGCGAGAGAGGAAGTGGTCCCTGACTGTGCGCAGGGAGTCGGGGAGGCGGGTGACTATGTGGTAGAGAGTGATCCAGAGCGGGGGGGGGTTGCTGGTGAGGAACTCGTCAGGCATAGCAGCGCGAAAGCGGGCCTCACTAGTCTTAAGGTGGGTGATGAGGTCAGCAACTGTCTGAAAGGAGGCCAGGTCGGGGAACAGGTAGGGGAGAGTGAGGCGGCCTAGTGTGGCAGAAGCGGGGGAGGAGTAGCGAGCGACTACAGCAGTGTACAGGTCCTTAGCAGTTTTGTGCTGGCCAAAGTGCTCGCGCTCGTCGATCGGTAGGGAGTTACGAATAGCGAAGCGAGCGTGGGCGTCACGAGTCTGCCACTGTGAGCGCTGAGTGCTGTCAGCAGTGGTAGGAGGGGCAGTAGCGTTGCCTAGGGCGTGATCGTACAGTGAAACGTCCTCCTTAGCAGTGAGCTGTAGAAAGAGGTGGAGGTCATCGAGCCAGGTTTCGAACTTCACTGGACGGCCCTCAGCATCGAAAGTAAGTACAGTAGGAGTAGCCATAGCGGCAGTAGCAGTAGCGGTAGAAACAGTAAGAATGAGGCCGCAGGGAAGCTGTGGGCAGTGTCAGCACACGGGCGGCAGCAGCTGATGCGCACGGGCGGGAGCGGCAGTGGGCGCAGAAGCGGCGGCCGCAGTGGGAGCGAGTGCAGCAGCGGCAGCGGTAGCAGGCGCAACAGGAGCGCACGGGCGGTAGCGGCCGCGGCGCACGAGCGGGAGCGGCTGCGGGCGACGCGCAGGCGGTAGCTGCGGCTGCGGGCCCGTGGTAGCGGCAGCTGCAGCGGGCGACAAGCAGGCGGCAGCTGCAGCGGGCGACGAGCGGGCGGCAGCTGCAGCGTGCGACGAGCGGGCGGCAGCAGCAGCGGGCGACGAGCGGGCGGCAGCTGCAGCGGGCGACGAGCGGGCAGGCGCTGCAGCGGGCGACGAGCGGGCGGCAGCAGCACGTGTACGAGCTCCACCTTTCACTCTGGAGATTTGCAGGAGCACCCACAAATTTCCCTCCATTTGTTTTTGTCTTCACCCCCCGACAATTTCGCTTGCCGCCGTTCACCCAGCGTCCGCTTTTGTCGGATGAGGTATAACTCCGTGTTGCCCGCGATTTTTCTGACATCGGTGAAGGCGCGAATGCTATCGTAACCGGATCAGGTTTATCGGATCAAACCGTCGGGCCGGCCGCTTCGTTTGCCCACCGCGTCTTATCGCTTTTAAAATTCCACGGCTTTGTCGCCCCAGTCTTTGCCGCTACACCGCCGCTGGGTAGACCGGTAAATTAGGAGAAATTCCCGACAGCTGCCACGATTTCTTCAGTCCCGACATTTTCGGCAGGGTAACTGTCGCCGATGGTCCGTTTTTGTCGGGGCCGAAACAGTGCCGCATCCTTCAATTTTTTTCTTGAACGCCCTTCCGTCGAACCAGCGTCACCCGCGCCTTTCTAACCAGCACAGGGCTAAACACAGGGCCCCACCTTTGGATCCAGTGGCTCTTTGGTCTTACCATTACCTTCGAGACCGTCTGGGCGTGGGGTATGCGAAACGTCGGTGGACTTTGGCCGGTAGGGAGCTCCTTCTGCTACCGCCGCTTAGCCGCGAAACCCGGCCTCAGCAAAAAGTCGTCGCAGTAGGTCGTTTTCTCCCCTCCTGAAGCTCGGAATCCGTTTCTCTCGCCAGACCCGTATTTGTCGCAACTCCGTATATTGTAGCCGGTAGACTAGGCGAAATTCGCGTGTCTAGACGCTGCGATAAACCGTTGTCCTCGTGGGTGTACTGCCCCGTCTGCGACACAACTTCCCTTGATCAGGGGGAAACTGTGCCGCCTGAAGTACAGTGTCGGCTGCTGCTGTTGCTCCGAAATTTTCGGCCGACGTTGTTGATTCTGACAGTTGCAGGCGCAGAATTGACACTAACGCGAACAGTCTAGTCGTAGGCGGCCTTTTCCGCACTTTTCGGTGGTTTGAAAATAACTTCCGTCCCACACTGTGCCGCTCCTGCCGAAAACGCCAACGACGCACCCTCCTGTAGCCACACCGGCCACACCCGGGCTGGACGACGGTAGACCCCCGCTTTCTTCGGGCAATCCTCACGCCGTCACTCCGCGCCGTTGCATTTTCTGACGCAAATCACCATGCGCCTGGCTGCTCGCACAGCAGTCGTTTTCCACGTGCTGCTACCCGAAATCTTCGCGCACAGTGACCACGATCGTCACTTGCCGAAGACCTCCAACGGACTGGTGCGCAACGTGACGAAGACGCTCGACGCCACGTACTGCATGCAATCCGCTCCAAAATTGTCGCGCGCAGTTGTCGACCACACGCCGTCGCAACTCGCACGACGATCTTGCTTCCGACATCTTCGGACGTGCAGTGACGGAGATCCTGTCGACGTCAGCTGCCACACAAATTAACTCCGAAAAGGCCGAAACGAGTACTGTTAACTCACGCATTAATTGCGACGACAGCAAAAGCTGTCCGCCACCCGGGGGGAGGGAGGCCACGGTCGATCTTGACCGTCGAGGGCAAGGATCCGTCGGTGCCGCAGGAGCGCCAGGGAAATCCATGGCCGCTAGGAGTAAATACCCGTTCTCCTGGCCGGCTACTGCGCTGCTCCTGTCACCACGGCATCCTTCCCTGTCCCCCCCCCGAGGGGTAATACACTCTAAAAAACGGGGAACCTAGGAACTTAGGCTCTGATACTAGAAGAGTGCGCGGAAGACTTTATAAAAGAGATGAGAATTACAGAATGACGAGAATGATAAAGAGACGAGCATTTATAGGGTCGAAACCGTGCTAGGCGAGGACCTCGATGTGCGTGGCTCGGGAATGTCGCAATTGGTGCGGGGCGACTCGGGGCTGGTTCGGTGCGAAAGTGTAGGCCGAGCCACACTGACGCGAACTGCTCGGGGCTGTCCTCGCTAAGGACAGTTCTACAGTAATGAATTGCACATTCATTACACAGGTGCACATGACTGCTGGTGGTGGTGGTATGCTAACATGAACACTAGCACGGCCAACTGAGCGAGCTATTCTATCAGGCTTGGCGCTTCTGCAGGCTCCTACTGAGACTACCGCTACTGAGACTCCTGCTGCTGCTGGTGAAAACACTAGACCGACCAGCTGAGCCAGGTGTTGACTTGCGTGAACGTGTTGGCGTCATATCCGCTAACGTCCGTGATGATCCCAGGGTCCACCCAGTCCGCGCGGGACGAGGCGGCGCCAGGCCCCGTGCTGCCCGCCTCCGCCAGAAACATGCAGCTGCCCTCGTTCCACGACAGCCAGCCATCCGTCTCAATCACCTGCGAAGGGATTGGGGGGGAGGGTTGGTTAATAAGTATAAGGGGAAGGTGGGATTAAGGTAAGCAAACATGCAGCTGCCCTCGTTCCACGACAGCCAGCCGTCCGTCTCGATCACCTGCGAAGGGATTGGGGGGGAGGGTTGGTTAACAAGTATAAGGGGAAGGTGGGATTAAGGTAAGCAAACATGCAGCTACCCTCGTTCCACGACATCCAGCCGTCCGTCTCGTCCACCTGAAGGGGGATTGGGGAGAGATGGGGAATGGGGATAGGGGGTGAATGAGGTGGGAAGGTAAGCAAACATGCAGCTGCCCTCGTTCCACGACAGCCAGCCGTCCGTCTCGATCACCTGAGGGTGGAAGGCGGGTGGCAAGGAGGGTGAATCATTGCCTACTCATAGGAGCGACTGAACGGAAAAAGGAAACAGAAATGGAAACGGAAACTGAAACGGAAACGAGAGGAAGATGGAAGGCTTACCGCGGGGAGATATGCGTTGATGAAAACAGTGAAAGCGCATTTCTTCCAGGGACGGCCCAGATACACCTTGGTAGTACCGCTGTCCGCCGAGACAACCGCGTCGCGAATCACGATCCCCGTCGGGGTGTCCTTGGCGCGTCCCGACGCCGTTAGAGTCCCGAAAGACGCGCTCGGGTGTAGCTGGATTTTCGGAGCGTCGATAACGACCGCCGCGTCGCCGAAAATGAAATCCTGCGAGCCGCCGATGTAGCAGTTTTTGTAGTACTGGCGCCCCGCGTCCACGTACAACGTATCTTGCGATCCGTCGAACGCGCAGTCGAAGAGGGCGGATTGGTCGCCCGTGGCGCGGAAAGCAACTGCCTGGTGGTTATCGGGGCCTGCGGTGTTTTCGAACTTGATTCCGAAGGCGACGAACCTGTTGGGTGGTTACCAGGTGGGCGGGTATAAGAGAAAAGCGAAGTCGAGCGTGAGTTAGGAAGAGAATGACAAGAGAAAGGAGAAGGGCAGCACGCGGGGAGAGAGATAAGGGCAGAAATGGGGGAGAGAAATAAGGCCCGAAAGGGGAGAGACATAAGGGCAGAAAGGTGAATGGGAGGCATTACCTGTCGCTATCCACGCCAACTGTAGCCGACTCGAAGGTCCCGGACCCGCTTCCGTAGCTCGCGTCGCCCGTGATAATCGTCTTGTCCGCGCCCGCACCAATCAGAACGATATCCGTCGTTTCGATCAACACCTGCTCCTTGTACGTCCCCGCGGGAATGTAGATCACGAATCGCGTGCCGCCGGGAGCGGCGTCGACGGCGTCTTGAATCGTCGAGTATCCGGATCCGACGGTCGCGCTGGCCGCGAGAGACGGGCTGACGACCATCGGACCCTCGTTCGGCGACGCCTTCTTCTTGCTGCTGCTACTCTTACTGCTGCTCTTGCTGCTGCTTTTGCTCTTCCTATTCTTCTTGTCCTTCTTGCTGTTATGGTCGTGATGGTGGTGGTGGTGGAACAGAAGCCTTCTCGAGGCAGTACCGCCCTTCGAATCTTCCCCGCTCGCAGCGGCGAATTCGGCGTTCAACCTCGACTGAAGCTCCTGAAGCTGCTCGTACAAGCCCGGCTCAAGCCAATCCATCGCGCCGTTCCCCGCGGACCCCGCACCGCTGGATCGGACGGCCATGCGGCGCCCGCGCACGGGCGCGACGTCCTCCTCCGTTGACGAGACGCTGGTAGCGGCGGATGTGGCGGCTTTCGCGGCGGCGTTGGTGATGGAAACGAGTGCTTCAAGCGTGTTTCCGGCCCTCTTAGCCGTATACTGCGGAGGGGAAGTGGGGAGTTGGGGGATACGGAGAGAGGGGTTCGGGAATTCAGAATCTGATAGTAAACCAGTGCTGCAATTGCGCGGAGAAAGAGGATCATCACAAAAAACCGGGTTCAGGTTTGGAGGATCCCGAGCATTCGACAAAAATTGCCAGGCTTGGTTTTCCAATGGATTTCCGATTGAAAACCGGAAACATGATGTTTCATGATAGAAGAACGCAAGTGAGAAAACCTTGGCGCGAATGCGTGCAATGCAGCCGAGTATTTTTACTTCGACGGTAACGAGCCTCGAGGTGTACGCAGACGGGAGAGCCTTGCGATTACTTTATTTTGAAGTATTTGTAACGAACCTCGAGGTGCACGTAGGCGGGGAAGGCTTGCGCAGCGGGCGAGAAGGTCTGGAAACCGTCAACGCAGTTGTCGATCTGCGTATCGGCGGCCGCCAACCAGTACGGCACGTCGCGCTGATTCGTGCCGGCCTCGACCGCATCCGCCGCCTGCGCCAGGTAGCGCAGCGCGATGGTGGCTTGTCGCGCGCAGCTCCTCGCCATGGCGTTTGTGAAATGATCCTCCTCCACGTTATTCGACTTAATCTCGTCGGCCGCCGCGATTAGCGCCGCAACTTGCGCTTGCACCGCTGCGATCATGGCTGAGGTGACTTGCTCCGGCGTCTGCGGCACGACGCCTAGGGATCTCCGCGCCACGCGGAACTCTGCCGCGCAGTGGGTCCGGTTGGATGAAGCGATGCAGGCGTCGGGGTGGGAAAGGACGAGATAGTTATCGGCCATCTCGCAGCAGGAGATTACGGCCAGCGCGAGGCCTAGTCCGGCAAATGTCCATGTGGCCGCGCGTTTCACCCAACCAATCTCCATCTTCGCGAAGAGAAGAGCTCTCTTGGGGTCCACGGACTACTCGCAGGATGCAAGGGAGCGGTAGGAAATGTCGTCTCTGGGTGAGGCTGCCTCAGCAGTAAGGTCCGATTGAATGATGGAGGTGAAATGGTAGCAGAACTGATGGCTGGTGGTGTTTGAACTGATGGATTATGATAATAAGAAACACCGATTTATGTATCACCTCGAAACGAAGTAGGGCGCGAGGAGGGCGGAAAATTACTGTGGGAGCAGGCCAGCTTATCGCGGCTCGATTCGATTGACGACGGATAAATCGAAGCGCGATATGCTCAGCCCAGCCATTGGCTGTTACGGAGCGCAGAGGGGCTGATTGCCCCTCGGCGATCTGGACCATGGGGGCCATAAGGGGGAATCCAGTGGCACCCCCGAATTTTATTTACAGGTTGCATTCAGTACTGCGTGAAGGTTCGGTAGCAAAAACCTGGTTCGAGGGAAGTACGAGGTTTCTAAGCATCGTCAGAATAACGAGTGCCCTTGCTGTATCAGTACTGCAACTCAATTCTTACAGTACATCCGTCCCGTGACAGAAATGTTTGGGTGGGGCCACCATTCGATATGTCAACATCGCCCAGCGCTTTGGCAAAAGGTACGGTACGGCGCGTGATAGAGAAAGTGCTTGTAACGATTCTTGACTACTATGGAAGTTTCAGCGGTTCGAGAGGATTCGCTATGAGTAGCTTTCACTACAACAAGCAAAACCAATCCCAAAATGGTTTGGTTGGGGTCAGCGACGGGAATTGGCAAACGACCCAGCGAATTTGTGGTAACCGAATCCTTCTTTCGCACAACCCAAGCTAACATCGTGGTGTAACTGCCAGATTTTGTTAAACAAAAAACATTCTGTACTTTGTTGAATAAGATCAAGTATCTTCTTTCAAGTGTGCACCACTGAGATCGGCACGCATGCCAGGTTTACAAAAAGGCAGCACAGTGGAAATAAGGAAAAATGGCCAAGTACCCGACCTCTCATCACTATCCGTCCCATCTTGGACCTTTGCCAGCTAAATCGTGTTGCCTACCCTAAGAATGGTGATGGTGGCACCTTTGGTTATAAAAACAGCACTGAACACGATGGCTTTCATTTCAATCCAAGTGATCGTGCTTATGTAGTGATAGTCAATTAACACTCTGTCACTCCTCAGGCCCGTCTTGGGCCTTAGCCAAGCGAATCATGTCGTCGATCCTGAGAATGGTGATGGCAGCTTCCGTGGCAAACTGCAGCAAGGGGAATTGAGGGCACAGGATTACACATGCAGTAGAGACACAGCGAGGAAGAAGACACAGCGAGCATGGGGCGAGAGGGGAAAAGGACATGGTAAACTTGCAGGTGGGCTTGCTACAGGATCACTCAGCGAGGAATGCCATGACTGACAAGACCCAGACCAAGAGACGTGGGCATTTCGCTTCAAATCAGGACCTTCTCTTCTGCTCATTGCAGGATCAAGACCACAGTCAAAGCGCCAATACTGAAGACCAGCATAAGACCAAAACCACGACTCACACACGAAATTACCTGCAGATTCTTGCTTTCACTCAAACGTGGTTCCAATACCCACTCCACCCCTCCTCCTCCTTGTTGTCTCTCGGTGTTATCCCCATTCACCAGATCTTACCTGCAGGATCTTGGTTTTGCTCATGGCTGGCTCCAGCACGCCCGCCTCCACATTGTTTCTCCGTTTTCCCTCGTCACCAGACCAGATCCAGGCCGTACCTGATGGACACCAGAGCAAAGCCACACAGCCCTCCTACCTGCAGGATCTTGGTTTTGCTCATGGCTGGCTCCAGCACGCCCGCCTCCACATTGTTCCTCAAGACACCGTTCACCAGATCCAAGCCGTACCTGCCTCACAGGGAGACACGGGGAAGGGGGCAAAGAGGTGGGGGACAAGGAGAGGCTTTGAAACTCATTGCTGGCTCCACGTTGTTCCTCAACACACCATTCACTAGATCCAAGCCGTACCTGCTTCACAAGGAGACACGGGGTAGGGAAAGCAGAGGGGGAGATTCAACAGCTACTCAGAGACGATTTATGACATGGTGGTGCGCTCATGGTGGTTCAAATGACTGATATCTAGCACGGGGAAACCAACTTGTTTAGTCCACTAAACTCAACGGTAAGGATTGTCTCTTTGGGATAGTGCAGCCAACTAGTACGAAGCGTGCGAAAACTCACTTTCTCTGATTTTGCTAGAAAGGTCTGGTAAGAGGCAGTCGTGGCAGGCCTCTCACCTAGTGTGCGAAGCATGTGAGAGGAGAGCTCACTGCCCGAGTGCAGATAGTCGCTGTGTGTTTACAACATGAACGTGGCGTTAGGTGGGTAAAACACGCAATGGGCTACAATTACAATGCCACTCATTCGTGTCAGGCCTCTCACCTAATGTGCGAAGCATGTGAGAGGAGAGCTCACTGCCGAAGTGCAGATTGTCGCTGTGTGTATACAACATGAGGCGTGGTGGTAGGTAGGTAAACACGAAACGGGCCACAGTTACAATGCCACTCATTCGTGTCTCTCCGGTGGACTCAACCCTACGCCACACTTACTCTGCCAACTGCTGCTTGTCGCTTTTAGTCTGCGACATGTGGTGGTGCGCCCGCAGCTTCGCCACCAGGTCTGTTGTGGTTTGCGTTGACTCTAAGCACTGTCGTTACAACAAAGCTCAGTCCCACATCCCACACTCACTTTGCCAAGTGCTGCTTGTCGCTTTTAGTCTGCGACATGTGGTGGTACGCCCTCAGCTTAGCTACCAGGTCTCTTCCTGATAACACATTCAGCTCAGCTCACGCAATTCAGCTCCAGACTCACTCTGCCAAGTGCTGCTTGTCGCTTTTAGTCTGTGACATGTGGTGGTACGCCCTCAGCTTCGCCACCAGGTCAGTGGCGTCCTTAGCAGCATTCACCGCCAGCACCTGCAGCAGCACAGGGAGCAACAACGGGTGGAGAGGCATTGGGAGGAAGGAGCCCGGGGTTAGAAGCCCATCGACATGTGGTGGTATGCCCTCAGCTTCGCCACCAGGTCTGTTGCATCCTTAGGCATTGAACAGGGCACGGCCTAAGCGCACGAGAAGGGCACCCGTACCTTGGGAATGACGAGGAGGGCCTCAGCAAACTCAGCAATGGCCAGCTGCTCCCGCGATCCAAGGGTCGTTGCAAGGTTCTCCAGGTGCACAGACAGCGCCGCCTCCACGGCGCCTCCCCCTGCAACGACGGAGTTGGACTCGAGTGTGCGCTTGACAATGCAGATGGCGTCGTGGAGGGAGCGATCCATCTCATCCAACATGTAGTCGTTGGCTCCTCGCAGGAGCAGAGTGGCCTGTATGGAAGGGGAGGAAGGGGACATGGGTATAAGGGGGAGCAGGGATGGAAGGAAAGGGAGGGGAGGTTAGGGCGATGGGGGAGAAATGGTGGTGCTGCCTCCACACCGCCTCCACAGCATCCCCGCCTGTTGAGGCGCCTCAAAAGCCTCCACACCGCCTCCACAGCATCCCCGCCTGCAACAACTGAGTTGGACTCGAGTGTGCGCTTGACAATGCAGATGGCGTCGTGGAGGGAACGATCCATCTCGTCTAACATGTAGTCGTTGGCTCCTCGGAGGAGCAGCGTGGCCTGCAGTGTGGTAAAGGACAGGACACACAAGGGAGAGTGGGTTGGTGATGCAGATGGCATCGTGGAGGGATCGATCCATCTTGTCCAGCGTGTAGTCATTGGCTTCTCGGAGCAACAGAGTGGCCTGTTGAGGAAGGCAGGTCACAGAGAGACAGGTCAGTGGGGTCATGCAGCCAAACGATCCATCGTTGGTTCCTCGGAGGAGGAGTGGCCTGTGATGGAAGGCAAGTCACAGAGTTAGAGAAGCAGATCGGGAGAGATGAGCGAGTGCGAGTCTTGGAGATGCAGCTATCCAACACAGGCCACGTAGTCCAGCACGTAGTCGTTAGCTCCTCAGAGGAGCAGCGTGGCCTGTCACATGTGAGGGACACGACAAAGGAGGAGCAGCGTGGCCTCTGATAAGGTACAGGGACGGGACCACACGCAGAACAAAGTGACTTTCGAGGGACAGGTCAGGGGGTCATGCAGCGAGCGATCCATCTCGTCCGACATGTAGTCATTGGCACCGCGGAGAAGGAGGGTTGCCCGTTGTAGGGGACAGGGACCACACGCGGGACAGGACAAGAGAGGACAGGTCAGGCAGGGAGTCATGGAGGGAACAATCCACCTCCCCCAGCATGTAGTCGTTGGCTCCTCGGAGGAGCAGCGTGGCCTGTGACATGTAAGGGACAGGGACCACATGCGGGACAGGACAAGAAAGGACAGGTCAGGGCGTCATGCAGCAAGGGACCCATCTCGTCCAGCATGCAGTCGTTGGCGCCAGCCAGCAGCCACAACTCCTCCTTTCCTTGACCAGCCCCTGATCCACCTACTCACCGCTTTGGCGGCCTTAAAGCCCTTGAAGATGAGAATGTTGTCATCCGCGACCCACTCCTCATACACCTCCTCTGCCTTGCCCTCTTGCACATATGGCCCCCTAGTATCGTGCCCTCCTGCACTCACCGCTTTGGCGGCCTTAAAGCCCTTGAAGATGAGAATGTTGTCATCCGCAACGCGCTCCTCGTACACCTCCTCTGCCTGTCCCAGCATAGATGCATCGAACGTCTCCCCTCCCTCCATGTCCGCGAATGTGAGCATCTGAGAGGAAAGCGGGAAGGGGTACAGGGGCCACAGGGGCCACAGGTGGCACAGGGGGGAACCATTGGAGGGTATTAGGTGTGAATGTGACACAACACCCGCTTCTCATACACTCCTCTGCCCGGCTCAGCATGTACACGCCAAACGTCTCTCCCCTCTCCATGCCTCTCCATGCATCTGAAAAGCGAAAGGGAAAAGTAAGATGAATCATGTGCTACTCTTACACAACACGCACCCCTTATCGGCCCTCCTTTGATTTCACCAGCATGCAATGCACGCATCAAACGTCTCCCTCTTCTCCAACCGCAAACGGGAGCATCCGAAGAGGTTGGATGCAGCCAGGTTATAACCCCCACACCAAGCCCACTAACAAGGCCCCCTCGTCCCGATTGCTCACCTCGCCCCTCCCGCCTCAACACAATACCCCATTCGCATGCCTTCCCTGGTATCACCATGGTAGCATTAGATGCCTTGGCCGTATGCCTCAGGTCATGTCGTCCTTCTTCACTCGCCTGCCTCCTGCCTTCCAGCAGTCAGGTTACCACCCCTACACCAAGCCCACTCACACGCCCGCCCACCTCGTCCCCCTTTGCCTTCCTCGCCCCCGCTTGCCCCCCTTTGCCTTCCTCGCCCCTCCTCGCCTCACCGTGCTGGCACCACACGCTTTGGCCATGTGCCTCAGGTCGTCATGCTTCACTCGCCTCCCTCCTGCCTCCCAGCATTCCGTTCACCCCCCTCACACCACGCCCATACACACGCCCCTCTCGCCTCACCTCAATAGCCCATGTGCACATCTTCCCTCGCCCCCATCTTCTCACCATGGTGGCACCAGACGCCTTGGCGATGTGCCGCAGGTCGTCCTTCTTAACACACGTTCCTACCGCCCTGCCTCCTAGCAGTCAAGTTACCACCCCCCCACACGGCCCCCTCCCTCGCCCCCCTCGCCTCACCATGGTAGCACCAGACGCCTTGGCGATGTGCCTCAGGTCGTCCTTCTTCACCCTCATTCCCACCGCCTGCCCCCCAGCAGTCACGTAACCATCCCCACACCAAGCCCACTCACATGCCCCCCTCCCTCGCCACCCTCTCCTCACCATTGTGGCACCAGACGCCTTGGCGATGTGCCGCAGGTCGTCCTTCTTCACCCTCCGCACTGCAATGGCGCCTGCCTCCACGAAATACTGATAGACGAGGGATGGGAAGAGAGGGAACAACAGGGGCAGGGGAGTGAGGCAACGAAGGAAGGGGGAAGCCTCAGGTCGTCCTTCTTCACCCGCCGCATCGCAATAGCGCCGGCCTGGTTGGTGAGTACTGGTAAATTGGCGCCAAGGGAGGGAAGAATATGGGGGATATAGGTAGGGGGGAACATGCGGGAGGGGGGAAAATGTGAGGGAAAGGTAGGCGAGAGAAAAATATGTGATCTTCATTATCACATCAACGTGTGAGCGCCACATCATCACAACAGCTCACCTTAAGTGACACGTCATCATGACAGCTCGCTTGAAAAGCGACACGTCATCATGACAGACATGTAATCTCGACAGTTCACCTTTAGCGACATGTCATCGATGCCCTTGGTGGTGAGAATGACATTTGCACCCGCCTTGAGCATCTTCTGTATGCGCTCCTTTGTAATGTCCGACTCCCTGCCGTGAGGCAGCATGACGCAGAGCAATACAACACAAAACAATAAAAAGACCAAATCGACCCGAGCGTCTCCTGTATGCGCTCCTTTTTACTATCCAATTCCACCTTGCTAACCACAAACATTAATTCACTGCATACATGATGCGTACACCTTTCCTAAAACAGCCCCCCACAAGGCGGGGCATGCCCTCCCACCCCTCCATTACCCACTCATGTCAGTCACCACACACAGAAAAAAACACAACTGCTAATTCACTGTGCCAAGCGCAGGCACCTCTCTCTGAGCTTGTCCAGCTCTTTCGGGTCTGTCACCAGCACCTGCACGCCCATCTGCAGGCAAGTGCGCTGCAGGTTGAAGTCCAAACACGCGATGCAAGCAGCAGCCCCATGCACCCCTCCCCCCACCCGTGCAGCCACTCAGTCACGTAATTGCTCAATACGCACCTCTCTCTGATCTTGTCCAATTCCTTAGGGTCTGTCACCAGCACCTGCACGCCCATCTGCATGCGCGTGCGCTGCAGATTGAAGTCCAGGCAGGCAATGCGGGCGGGCCCCACGCGGCGGGGCATGCCCTGGGCGGCGCGCGTGGTGTTGAGCGCATAGCCGTTGATCAGCGCACTGTCCCTTGCGCTCTTGCCATGTGCCTTGAGAATGTTGATGGCCTGGGAGGGGGGTATTCAAGGGTAGGAGACGACGGGTGGTGGGGACGGGGGAGATACAATGTGTGGTGTTGAGTGCATAGCCGTTGATCAGCGCACTGTCCCTTGCGCTCTTGCCGTGCGCCTTGAGAATGTTGATGGCCTGGGGTGGAGGAGGAGGAGGAGGGGGTGCGGGATGCACAAGAGAGAGGCCAGGTAAGGGAGAAGGGGCAGCAGACGAGGGGCAGAAGAGGAGTAGGTGGGAAAAGGTAGGAGGGTTGTGGGCAACAAGAACAAGAGAGCAGGACGTGCGAGCAGGCCCCACGCGGCAGGGCATGCCCTGGGCGGCGCGCGTGGTGTTGAGCGCATAGCCATTGATCAGTGCACTGTCCCTCGCACTCTTGCCGTGTGCTTTGAGAATGTTCATGGCCTGGGATGGAGAAGGGGTGTGGGACACACGAGAGGAGAGAAGAGGGAGCATGCTGCGTGGTGATGAGCTCAAAGCCTTTAATGAGCATGCTGTCCCTGGCGCTCTCTTCGAAGAAAGAACCCTTCACACCGTTGTCATCGCCACCAGTCATTGCCGCAACATCTACCCGGCTGCAGTGTCCAAGTCTCAGACATGCTGAACAGAAGTTTCGTATCATGCAACCGACATATGAATGCATCAGTTCCTTACAGTGACATCCATCATACTGAACAAGAAGATACATCATCACTCTGTTGTACGCACCTTGATGGGGTATCTGACTTCGCCCTTCTCGTTCGTGGTCTTCACTGCTTGTACTGCATCCACAACCTGTGATGGCCAAGGAGAGGAGCGAACAAACAGAGAGCGGAATCGAGAAGAAGAACAAAGAAAATAAGAAAAAAAGTCTGTGGAACCTTAACAAGAATAGACTTGATACAAGAACAAACTTGATACAAGAACAAACTTGATACAAGAACAGACTTGATACAAGAACAGACTCGCTACAAGCACAGACTCGATACAAGCAGCACGCACCATCTTGCCGAAGAACTCGCTGTCCATGTCGACAATCTTGGAGGCCATGCTCGTCTTGGCCGCGTTCAGCAGCGTTGCCTTGCCTAGCTTCTCCACCTGCTCTTGTGTGCAGGGCAGCAGCCCACGCAGAGAGTAAGGAGGGAGAGGGTGTTAATGATTGGACAGTAAATAATCATCTTGGAGGCCATGCTGGCTTGGCCGCGTTCAGCAGCGTCGCCTTGCCTAGCTTCTCCACCTGCCCTTGCAACAACACAGCACAGGAAGAGGGGGTAGGGCAGGAGAAAAAAAGGGGTTGAAGGCCCCAGCAGCGGGTCAGAATCACTCATGTGCAATCACTAATCTTGCAGGCCACGCTGGCCTTGGCTTCACTTTGGAAAATTCTCATTAGAGAATTCTCAAAAGTGATTTCATCACTCATGTGCAATCATTAGTCTTGCAGGCCATGCTGGCCTTGGCCGTGTGTTGCATTGCCTTGCCTAGCTTCTCCACCCGCCTGCCCTTGTGCGCAGGGGAGCATAGGCAGAGAGGAATCGTGTGCACAGCAGCAGATGCTAAGGGCAAAAAAGGTTTTGAGGCGCCTCAACTAGCACAGGCAGAGAGGAATCGTGCGCACAGCAGCAGATGCAAAGTGCAAGAAAAGGTTTCTTGAGTCGACTCGAGAATAGACTTATCACACACTCTGTGCAGGGGAGCACAGGCAGAGAGGAATCGCGCGCACAGCAGCAGATGCAAAGTGCAAAAAAAGGTTGTGGAATGGGGGCGAGGGACAGCGGAGGAGGGAGGATAAAGGAGAAACGAAAAAGGAAGGCAACCCGTCATTGCAACCCACCCCCCCCCCCCCCCCCCCCAATTGCCAGACCACTAAACCCTCCATTCTTCGAAACCTCACTCTCCTACCTTGACTGCCAGCTTGCCGTCCACATGCTTGCACGCCTCCCTCATTGCCAGCTGTAGTGACCCTATGCCTGCAGGCCACTCAAATACCACCACCAATACTCCCTGCAACCTACCCCCAACACCGCCTCACTCACTCACCTTGACTGCCAGCTTGCCATCCACATACTTGCACGCCTCCCTCATTGCCAGCTGCACTGACCCTACAGGTCCATTTCATTCACCCACAGCACTTTTCCCCAACACCACCTCACGCACTCACCTTGACTGCCAGCTTGCCGTCCACATACTTGCACGCCTCCTTCATTGCCAGCTGCAGTGAACCATCAGAGACGGTTGGGGAGTGAGGAAGCGGAAATGAGTGCTGAGCTCTGGGTTTAGAAGGACAAGGTTTTACCTATTAATGGGTTCTGTGTCTGGGAAGATACGGTCGTGAGTTCAGTGTCAAGGAGGCTATGGTCTGGGTTTGGGTTTGAGAAGCTATCACCTTGGGTGCTGACTTTGAAAAGCTATGATCTCAGGTTTCTGGTTTTGGGAAGCTACCATTTCGGGTTCTATGATTTAGAAAATTACTTTTGGATTCAGAATTTCGGGGATAGGGTTCTGGGTTTGCCAGGCAATGGCCTTAACCATGGGTTTTTTAAGCTAAGGCCATGGAATTTGGGGTTATAAGGCCATGGTCTTTGGTTAAACCACAGGGGAGAGAGGGGGTGGGGTAGGGGGTTCACTCACTCGATACCCGCTGATGATGGACGTCGGGTGAATGCGGTTGCGTACAAGGTCGTCCGCCCTCTGCCCACACGCACAACGGAAGAATACGTAAAAGGAAGGTTTGCTGAGGGGTGAGTGCTTCATGAGGAGGCTCAGGGATTGCCGCATCACGCACAAGCGGTCGTCCGCTCTCTGCTCAACGCAGGGTGAGAAGGTGGAGTAGAATGAAAGGACAATGGGACCTACAAGGTCACGGACACACACGGGGACAGGCAGACAAGCAACATACATGGAAGCCTTTACCTTGAGCAGCTCCGCAGCAATGATGACGACTGACGTGGTGCCATCCCCCACCTCCCTGTCCTGCAGCTCCGCCAGATCCACCAGCACCTGTAAGGCAGACAAGGGGAAGAAGGCAGGGACGTTGCAGCAGAGGCGTCGTTGGCACACCGTCCCTCACCTCCCTTTCCTGCAGCTCCGCCAGATCCACCAGCACCTGGGGGGCAGACAAGGGGAGGCAAGGGGAGGGTGGGGTGAGGGGGGATGGGGGGGAAGTGGCGGGGGGTGGCGGTGTTCCTTTCAAGGCATATTAAGGCACGTCTCCCACCTCCTGCCCTGCACCTCTGCGAGAACCACCAGCACCTGCCAAGGGGGAGGAAAAGGAACAGCGCTAGAGAAAGGACAAAAAGAGAGGCGGGAGCATTGGGCGGGTGTATTGCAGGCACATTAGACGCAGCAGCACCTGCAGACAGACACGGCGCGTTGAGAGGGAGGGTGCAGCAGCTTGTGCTGATGTCGGTCGACTCAACTCAACAGATGCCTAATTTTATGTCACCAGTGCTAACCTTCGCAGCAGGATGCTCCACCTCCGGCTGCTTCAGAGTGGGCGCTTGAATTCTCAAAAGGCAACATGAAGCAGCGCACTGCCTTGACTGCTGCGTCATATATAGCAGTACCTTGCCTGTGGCACTAGTTTTTGTGTCAACAGTGCTTACCTTGGCAGCGGGATGCTCCACCTCCAGCTGCTTCAGAATGGTGGCGCCGTCGTTGGTGATGGTGATGTCTCCAATGTCATCCACCAGCATCTGTGAGGCACGGGATGCATGCAGGGGTGACGAATGGGAACCAATGAGTGGTGAAGGGATGAGAGGAGAACGATTGACAAGTTGGTGATGGTGATGTCTCCAATGTCGTCGACCAGCATCTGACAGGCACGGGATGCATGCAGGGGAGGGGGCGACTGGGAACCGATGAGTGGTGAACAGAGGATACGGCTGAAGCTGGTGATGGTGATGTCACCTATACCGTCCACCAGCATCTGACATGCACGGGTTGCAGGGGGGACTGATTGAGAATTGCTGAGTGGGAAAAAGACCGGGTGAGAACGATTGACAGGATTTGGCTGAAGTTGGAAATATTGACGTCACCAATTTCGACCACCAGCATCTGACACGCACAGAATGCAGGGAGGATGTATAACAAGGCATGTGAAAGGAGAGACGCGCCCTCAGGGCAAAAGCCACATACGCAGGACGAATGTGTAATGTAATGACCATGGGAGATTCGTTATACGTGCGGAGTCTCACCTTATCCAGTCCCACGGGACCCAGCGAGCTCTTGACAATGTTGGCTATGGCCATGCACGCCGTGACTGGCGATCGAGAATGTAGGAAATCAGAGGAGGGAGCACGAGGGGGAAGCAACATGGCGGGAGGGAGAGGTTGTGACCGGTGCTGTGGAATGGCTATCAATTAACGAGCTTCTTGATACTGATGGCTTTTGTGGCGAATAAAAAGCTTCTTTATAATGTTGGAGATGGTCGTGCATGCACGCCGTGACTGGAGATCGAAAATTGAGGCATGTCGCGCATGGGGAATGGAGATCAGAGAACTGATTGATCCGCGAGCGCTTCACACAACACGTCAAGTGAAGGCATTTCAATCATGATGCCTGGATTTGACAACGAACTGTGGCTGCATGGCCTACAAACGCATTCGGACAAGCAACTCCAAGATTCCAGCTCGTAGCTCGTAAACCCCCCTCCCCTTCCTTTCCTTCCCTCCCACCACCCCGTCCTTCCCGTTCGGGGTTGATCAACAAGCCACCATTGACAGCTCCATGTGATCACGATCTCTATGATTTCGTCGCTGTTACTCCGGCCTCGAACCCTCGACCTTGATGTTGCAGTTTCTTGTTGAGGATTCTGAAAAAACACCCTCCATACCATCACGACCTTGATGAACCCGTCGATGTGCCCGGGGAAAATGATGCGAATTGCGCGAAAAGCAGCGTGGAAAGACGTCGTCGAAGCATGCTAAGAAGACGACAGTTAAGTCGTCCACAGGGCCAATTACCCCAGTGATTGGCGCCCGAGCATGCTAGAAGGACTTCCAAGCGCGCAAAATAATCCCTTTCACTGCGAACGGATCAGATTGCGGCCTACTTTCCCTCCGCGTGCTTTCTTAGAGACCTGTAACCACATACATGAAGTTCTGAGCAAGTCCTGAGCCTCGTGTAACCAGATTCATACCATTTTGTGTTCGGACGTCTTGACCCGTGATGCGCTCGCCGGCAATCTCTAGCCCGTTTGTCGCCATGTGTGCTCGCTGAGGGCTGACTCAAACGATCTAGATCCGCAGACAACAGCAACGGAAGGAGTAAACACGAAGAAAGGAAATAGGAGAGTTTCAGGAATCAGGATAGTACACCACAGAATATGATAATGAAGGTAGGTCGAAGAATCTAGTAAAAGAGAGATAAGCGGGGAGTCGTCTTGGACGGATGGGATCCAATCGCGAAAGGATCTCTAAACGACTAACCTAGATTAAAAGATCGATCCGTTAGACAGTCGGATCCTGGAACGAGATTGAAAGAGCGTCGCGAGAACAATCCAGGGATCGATGAGCGACGGAGCTGTGATTACAGAAGCACGCTAGGTCTATGAAGCGTGCGAATCTGATCATATGAGCTGAAGGAAAAGACACGCTGCCTGGATGAGCACGAGGAAAGACGGGCACTCCGAAACGCTCATCGCTGAATATCATACTCAGCCGTGTTGGATGTTGAATCACCACTCCAGAACGCAGAGAACCTTACTGAAACGTGGATCAGGACTGGTCGGCTCGCACTCCCGGGATTCGAGATGCGAAGGATGGTGCCTGGGGGAGGACGAGCTGCAAACAAATCTCACCCAGGCTGTCCCCTAAGAGTCTACCCGATATTGATGTTAGTAGCGAAGCAGCTCTTTGATTTCCCTAAAAACGTTCCAGTAGTCGTTTTTTGATACCTAACATTTGTGAAATACTCCCTGGAAGTTAGCGGCAATGTGATCAGTGTAAAACAAGAAAGTCTTCTCATGAATAAAATATATAAAAAATCAATACGTTACGTTCTTGGCATTAACAGGTCTCTCCTTGTTTCCTGTTCAGACTCCATTCCAACCTCTTGTTGTTGGGGCTTCCTATTCTTATTTGCCGTGCGTTCAATTCTCCCGCTCAGCCCAGCCCTAGCCTTCTGACTCGACTTTTTCTTCACCCAATGCTCGGGGTGCCAGTCACTGGGGTACTTGGCCCTATGATCATCCTCCATGTGCTTGTGCCACACCCACACCGCTCTGCACCCATCTGCCAACAGCTCGAGTTCACTCTCATGTGTCACCAGCTGCCCTAGAAAATCAGTCTCGAGGTACCTGTCAGAAAAGGGACACAGGGAAGAGAACGGGAGGGGTTGGATGGCATGCATGAGAATTCAAAGTGACAACAATGCAAATGAGGAGATTCCAATGCTGCGAAGGTGCCCAGCATCATAACCTGGCATGTGAAGGCTGTGTCATGTCAAGTCGCCCTACCCGCGTTTTGTAGGCCGGAAGCGAATGGGCTGCTTCTCCCCTTGGACCGTGCCGTTGCGAAGCGCCTCCGTGCTGCATAGGCACATGCCACAAACCACAGGGCACACAGAGAAAAGCGTTCTGAGTCGACTCAAAACACAACTCTTCCCCGTGGACTGTGCCGTTGCAAAGCGCCTCCGTGCTGCACACACGCGCGCGCGCGCACACACACACACACGCACACACACACACACACACACACACACACACACACACACACACACACACACACACACACACACACACACACACAACAAACCACAGGACGCACAGGAAAAGGTTTTTGAGTCGACTAAAAAATCCGAAGCAAATGGGCTGCTTCTTCCCCTGGACTTTGCTGTTGAGAAGAGCCTCCATGCTACACACACATGCCACAGGGCACACACCACAGGGCACACCGAGGAAAAGGGTTTTTGAGTCGATTAAAAGGCCGGAAGCAAATGGGCTGCTTCTTCCCCTGGACTGTGCCGTTGAGAAGAGCCTCCGTGCTGCGTGGACACACCACAAGGTGGTTCGTACCACAGGGCGCACTGGAAATAGTTTCATACACACACCACAGGGGGGGCACACCACAGGGTACACAGGAAAGAGTGAAACATGCTCCTCAAAACTGCGTTCTAATAGGAGAGGACGAAGTACTATGCGCCTCACTGCCACATGCACAACAACACAGCACGCACAAAACTGTATCCACGCACACAGGGGTGCAGACAGGGGTGCAGACAGAGGTGCAGACAGGGGCGCACAGAGGCGCACAGAGGCGCACAGAGGCGCACAGAGGCGCACAGAGGCGCACAGAGGCGCACAGAGGCGCACAGAGGCGCACAGAGGCGCACAGAGGCGCACAGAGGCGCACAGAGGCGCACAGAGGCGCACAGAGGCGCACAGAGGCGCACGGAGGCGCACGGAGGCGCACGGAGGCGCACGGAGGCGCACGGAGGCGCACGGAGGCGCACGGAGGCGCACGGAGGCGCACGGAGGCGCACGGAGGCGCACGGAGGCGCACGGAGGCGCACGGAGGCGCACGGAGGCGCACGGAGGCGCACGGAGGCGCACGGAGGCGCACGGAGGCGCACGGAGGCGCACGGAGGCGCACGGAGGGGCACGGAGGGGCACGGAGGGGCACGGAGGGGCACAGAGGGGCGCACAGAGGGGCACAGTGGGGCACAGTGGGGCACAGAGGGGCACAGTGGGGAGATTTGGCTCCTAACTGGGAGTGAAACAAGCAGGAGAGGATGAGAGTGAAACACACATCTGTTCGGCTGAACGCAGCACCACCTCACCTGAACGCAGCATCACCTCACCTGAACGCAACACCACCTCACCTGAACGCAACACCACCTCACCTGAACGCAGCACCACCTCACCTGAACGCAGCACCACCTCACCTGAACGCAAACCCCGCCATGCCCATGATGTACCGCCACGGAGCTCTGAGGTTCCGCTGCAGCTTGTCTCAGCCGTGGGCATACATAAACGCAACCAATCTGCACCGCACCTCACCTGAACGCAAACCCTGCCATGTCAGTGATGTACCGCCGCGGTGCCCTGAGGTTCTTCTGAAGCGGGATCTGGCGGCCGTACCCCTCCCACCCCACTATCTGCGCTCTCCTCTCCCTTTGCGGCGCCTCAAAAGAAGACGCCTCCCCCCCCACTATCTGCGCTCTCCTCTCTCTCCCCACGATCGCCGCACGAGTTATGCGGCGCCTCAAGCGACGGCGGCCGTACGCCTTCCCCCCGACTATCCATCCCCCCGCCGTGCGAGTCAACGTTTGAGTCGGCTCTAGACTCGCTGCCTCTGGCTCCGTCTCCCTGCCCTCGTACCCACTTCCACCGCCACCGCCACCACCATCACCACCACGAGGGCGCCTCACTATCCGCACGCGAGTCACCGTTTGAGTCGGCTCTAGACTCCCTGCCTCCTCCATCTCCAACCCCTCGCCTTCGTACTCTCTGCCACTGCCACTGCCACTGCCACTGCCACTGCCACTGCCACTGCCACTGCCACTGCCACTGCCACTGCCACTGCCACTGCCACTGCCACTGCCACTGCCACTGCCACCGCCACCGCCAGCACCACTGCTACCGCCAGCACCACTGCTACCGCCAGCACCACTGCTACCGCCAGCACCACTGCTACCGCCAGCTCCACTGCTACCGCCAGCACCACTGCTACCGCCAGCACCACTGCTACCGCCAGCTCCACTGCTACCGCCAGCTCCACTGCTACCGCCAGCACCACTGCTACCGCCAGCACCACTGCTACCGCCAGCTCCACTGCTACCGCCAGCACCACCAGGAGCTGTAGCATTCTCGGATGATGCTTTGCTGACATCCCCAGGAGAAGTAGCGTTGCTGCTGCTGCTTCTGTTGTTGCTGCTGCTGCCGTTGCTGCTGCCACTGTAGGTAATGCTGTCGATGCCACTGCTGCCACTGCTGCTCCTGTTGTCGCTGCTGCTGCCGCTGCCGCTGCCACTGTCACTCCCGCTACTGCTGGCGTCCCTGCGACCATTGCTGTCGCTGCTGCCATCTCCACTGCCCTCCACAGACGAAACACCCTCCCTCTCACCCCTTTCCGTCTCACCCCCCTCCCTCTCACCACCCTCCTTCTCACCCCCCTCCTTCTCACCCCCCTCCCTCTCACTCTTCCTCTCAACCCCCTTCTCACCTCCCTCCCCCCTCTCCCTCACCCCCTCCCTCTCACCCCCTCCCTCTCACCCCCTCCCTCTCACCCCCCCCCTCTCACCCCCCTCCCTCTCACCCCCCTCCCTCTCACCCCCCTCCCTCTCACCTCCTCCTCTCTCGCCCCACACCCTCCCACTCCCCTCCTTTTCACCCGCTCTGCCACCATCCAATGGCAACAGCGCAATGGGGCGGCCAGCATACAAGTGCATCGACCTGGCCTCACCACTCCCCTCCCTCCCAGCAGAGACGGAACCCTCCCTCACAGCAGCACCGCTCCCCTCCTCCCTCACAGCAGCACCGCTCCCCTCCTCCCTCACAGCAGCACCCTCCCTCTCACCCTCCCTCTCATCCTTCCTCTCACCCTCCCTCTCACCCTCCCTCTCACCCTCCCTCTCACCCTCCCTCTCATCCTTCCTCTCACCCTCCCTCTCACCCTCCCTCTCACCCTCCCTCTCATCCTTCCTCTCACCCTCCCTCTCACCCTCCCTCTCACCCTCCCTCTCACCCTCCCTCTCACCCTCCCTCTCATCCTCCCTCTCACCCACCCTGACCATTCTCACGATGGGGCGGCCAACGTACGAGCGCATGGGGCTCTCTTTCCCATATAGGAACCCCACCGGTACCACCCCGACGCGCCGAACCTTCCTTAGCTCCTGAAACAGCTGCTGCGCATACGCGTTGTCATCGTCCATGAAATACACGATTCCTTCTAGGTTTTCCCTCTCTATGTATTCCAGAGCTAGGTTGCGCTGGCCCACGCCTCGGAACACCAGCTGGTTCTCCTTCTGAAAAGGGATGGGAGACGATTGTGGGGGAGTGGGGTAAGAGGAAGGAAACACAGATGCAGCGCGTACGCGTTGTCATCATCCATGAAATACACTATTCCTTCTAGGTTTTCCCTCTCTTTGTATTCCAAGGCTAGGTTGCGCTGGGCCACGCCGCGGAACACCAGCTGGTTCTCTTTCTGAAAAGAGACGGGAGATGAGTGTGTGGGAGAGGAGGGAGGGAGAGTCTCAGATATGTTCAGTGCAGGGATGGGGACAAGGGATGAAGGCGTGGAGGCATGAAGTAGAAAACCATTCAAGGGTTGAGAATGTACATATTTGTATGTACATGTATATTAATAAATTTATTCATATATATAAATACATTTATACATGTATGCATATATACATATATACATGACCTACTCCTTTAGGATCCCGACATGAACTTACATAGCCGGTGGCTAAGTGAACATATTCTAGTTTCCGACACCCGCCCGCCTCCTCTTCCGCACAGTAGCCTGCCGTGCGCTCCAGCAGCTTGGTCGTTTCCTCTGTCTGCACACAAGCGCCGGGCAGAAGCAGATCACATCACCAACAAGGATCCAATGAGGGCGTTCATCATCTCAATGATGCGCAGGACAGCCGCGTCACCCGCCCACCTCCTCTGTTGCACAGTAGCCTGCCGTGCGCTCCAGCAGCTTCGTCGTCTCCTCCGTCTGCAGGGGAAATGCAACAAAAGGGTTCAGAACAGGGCGTTAGATTGGAAGCAAGAGTGCCTTCTCTGTTGCACAGTAGCCTGCCGTGCGCTCCAGCAGCTTCGTCGTTTCCTCTGTCTGCACGCAACAGCCGAGCAGAGCAGTAAGTGAAATTATCTGGCTATAGATGGGCAGGAGGAGCATTCCTGTCGCTGCGCAGTAGCCTGCAGTGCGCTCTAGCAGCATGGCCGTCTCCTCTGTCTGCGGGCAACCAAGCGGGACCATGTTATGTGAACATAAGGGTTCAAAGTGGGTTAGATGGGAAGCAAGAGAGCCTCCTCTGCTGTGCAGCAGCCTAAAGCGCGCTCGTCGTCTACAGTGCACTGCAGCCTGCAGTGCGCTCATGGGAGTCCCCTTGGTCTGCACGCAAGGGCCCAGCAGCATTGAAAGCTATCAGCAACGTTCAGAAGGGTGTGTACTGCGCACCTTATTCCCGCTCCAGCATGCGTAACGTACCTCAATCCCGCCCCATTATGCGTAACGTACCTTATCCCCTCCCCCATGAATGCATAACGTGCCTCTTCCGAGCCGCCTCACAGGCCGCATTCCCATCCTGCACGCGAAGCGTGCCTCATTCCCGCTCTCCACGACGATCCACGTGTGCCGGAGGAGGGGAGAGGGCGAGTGAAGGAGGAGGGAAAACGTACCTTATTCCCGCACCCACAACGTACCTTATTCCCGCACCAGTAACGTACCTTGTTCCCGCTCTCCACGACGATCCACGTGTGCCGGAGGAGGGGAGAGGGCGAGTGAAGGAAGGGCGGGGAAACGGGCTGGCAAGTTTAAGGGGTTACAACGTACCTTATTCCCGCACCCACAACGTACCTTATTCCCGCGCCAGTAACGTACCTTATTGCCGCTCTCCACGACGATCCACGTGTGCGGAGGCGGCACGAGGCGCAGCGTGTGAGTGAGCTCCGTGAGGTACGCCGCCTGGAACGCGCGCGTGTACGTCGGCGTCACCAGGATGAGGCGGGGACGGGGCGGGACAGGCGACGCTGCGAGCCTTGGTGCCAGGCGGGGCGGAACAGGCGCCGCTGGCGCCTCGGCTGGCGCAAGAGTCCACACGAGCGTTGGCGCGTGCGGGAAAGTGCGGGGTGTGGGGGACTTCCGCAGGGGGAACGGGGGAACACATGGGGGACGGGGAGCGCAGGGGGAACGGGGAACGGGACACACGCGGTTTGTGAGATGCGTCTGATTGAGACGAGGCGTTGAGGCGCAAGGGGGATTGACGCGAGCAACTGCAAGGAGGTAAGGTGAGAGACAATGATTGCCAAGCAATCACGCTCGGAGACGAGACAGTAACTTAGTGGAAATAGTTATGAAATGAACAGCCCCATTCGTCATGGTCATACCAGGTGCCAGATGGAGGCGCAGGTGAAGAGCGCGAGCAGCCCCACCCAGTGCACCAGATGCGACGACTTCACGCGGCTCTTCGCATTTGGCAGCGCCGGAAGCTCCCTGAACCCCCGCTTCGAACCGGCTGTGGAGAGGTCGTTTGACCCTCTCACTCTCGCGCGGGTTGCGCGGCCGATCAGCCCCGTGAAACAGCTTCGCAGCCGTTTGGATTGCGTTTCTGGGCAGTCACGGAAGGCGGGAAAGTCGGAGCTTGACTTTTCCAGATCCGTGCTGGCTGGTGGGTCATCTCCTGCAAAGTCGCCGGATCGCCTCAAACTACTGCTAGTAGTGCTACTACTAGTAGTAGCTGGATGATGCGACGTCCAGTCGCCGTGCGATGGATGCGACGTCCTGCGAGGCCCATTGCGTGTTGGTACTAGGTCTGAAAATTTCCGACCTAGCACTAGGTCATGCGGCAACGGACTCATGATGCTATGATGCGCTGCCGCCCAGCAGCACCAGGGTGGAGAATGATGACCCGCTGGTTACAATGAACCTCTACATTTTTTATTGCTATTTCTATTTATTATTGGGCCTACGTTGACAGTCGCCAGGAGCGAGTGGGCTAGTAGTGAGCGATTTGTTTTTTAGAGGAAGCGAAGCTTGGCTTGATGTGACGATCATTCCGCTAGTAGTGAAGATCACGTGCCCAGTGGAAGCTGTTGAGTATCATCTGGACTCATCATGCCACGATCACGAGCGAAGCACGAACCGCTGCTTGACGTCGCTGGACTTCGTAGTGAAAAAACCGTCTCTGCTACTCGGCGATTCGAATGCGCGACTTGGCTCCGAGGCCCTGCGGAGAATTGTGCCGTCTGGGGGCTAGTCGGTTGCAAACGGCCTGCTCGGAGCACTTATCGACTGCCGGCAAGACAGCGGCATCGCGGGAAGGCAAATCAGCAAATCCGGGCGCCAAAGGTTTTTACTCAGAAAACCGCGCGAAAATTTATGCAAATCACTCAGAAAACCACAAAACACCTGTGACTTTTGCGTGACTGACCCATCGGCACTCTCATGTCCACCTGACACTCTAAATTTGCGCACATGTGCTCTTGTGTCAGAGAAAAAGTCGGGCCGCATGTGTATCTCGCGGCGCGATGTCTCGTCCAAAGCATTGCACATACTCGATACACCAAATAGTCGCAGAACCCTCCTGACAGGAACTATACTCTGCACCTCGTAAGGAAATTCCTTTGAAATTCCTTACGCCGCACGCTACTTCATAGCGTACAGCATCGTTCACATTGGGGCTGTTCGCCAGCACCATTATATCTAAAAACGACGGGATAACGACGGGATCAGGAAGGTGGGTCTCGCCTTCCTGATCCCGTCAGTTAGAGTTCGTTAACCTCCGTCAGCTTGGTCAGCCCGTGAAAAATGTGCCGAGCCTCACCAACCGTCCAAACCAATTAACAAACTGGGCGTCTGGCGAACGCCCACTTTTGTACACCAATTTCAACGTTTCTGTTACGATATGAAGTTTTATGAGAAGGCATTCCTGTATGCTACAGGAGCCGACTCTACCAAGTACGAAGTCGAGGAGTCAGAAGAGTCGAAGCGACACAGCAACCGTCTGACCAAGACCGATGCAGGCAGAAACATTTGAAGTGAAAAGAGCGGGAACAGGTTTGAAACTGATTCCCGCGCCGCACGGTTTGAATTTCGCTGGAATAAGGGAATGTACCCCTTAGAGTACATGGCTAGTCTAGGTCGTTTCGCATTCCTCTGTATTTCTATATAAACCCTATGTATGCATGCTATTATCAATCTCAGTCATTTACATTCACTCTGACCTGAGTTCACTACTTCCGCTGCGACACTACCTGCGATCAACCCTGAACGATCCTTTTGGACAAATCTCACTTCAGATTGTAACATGGTATGAGAGCTGCTCAGGGATTCTTCGCAACGTCAACTCCGTAAAATTCGCCAAACCAAAACTGGCGAGCGGCACACGTTCCAAGACCAAGATGGCCGGAGGATCCGGAGGTCAAACAAATCTAACGGCCGAAGGACAAACCAACCCGGCTGCGACAAATGAGGCGACAACTACGATTGGCACTGCCGCGCTCGAGCAGTTATTCGCTCGACTGTCAACAATGGAGAAAGAACTCCAAGATCTGCGCAAAGGCGATGCGGGAACCACTTCCCAACCAGTTCAACCTGGACAACCGGCTGCGAAAAGCCGCGATACCGCCGCGCACGGCTTCTCCCTCGACTCAGACAAATCTGCAACAACTGCCCCTCGTCCAAGCGACGAAACCATCAACTCTGCGCAAGCACGCTTTCTCAGTGTGTCAAAGATCAAGACTACTGCCGCGTTTGACGGCAAGGATTTTTATACATGGAGTTTTGAGCTTGAGCTCCTCCTACAGACAGCGCAGATCTACCACTACTTCGACGGCTCCTATCCTAAACCGGTGGAAGACACCGAAGACGCCCGCGCTCAATACTACAGTGAGTCGCTCATGGCGTATAGCGTTCTGCTGCGCAACATGTCGCCGGCAGAACAGCTCGGCATCCGCTCCTATAAAGAGAGCGCCGCTCCGGCTCTTGAAGCTTGGAAGCACCTCGTGGAGGTATATCAGCCGAAGGATTCCGTCACTGCAAGCCGCCTCCTGCAACAACTCATGGAGACGAAGATGGGGCACGGGGAGAAAGCAAACAGTTACATCAACCGTTGTCGGAACATCCGTGATCAAATCATCAAGAACGGAAGTTCGATCTCGGAGGAGATATTCGTAAACATCATCCTCCAGGGACTTGGGCCCGAGTGGAAGCCCTGCAAGGCACTACTCCGACAACGAGGACAACTTTCCGAAGCCGCGCTATGCGCCGCACTGCTGACTGAACAGCAGGACATGGACTCGAGCAGAACGAGTTCCGCGCCACGCCGAGAGCGACTCGCCTTCTACACAGACAACCGTGAAGAGCGACGACAACCAAGGCGCCATTACTGCAAAATTTGCAAAGCCTTCGGGCATTCAACGGATCGATGCAAATCCCGATCCAACTATCGGCACCCGAATTCCACTCACCACAACAACTGGGTCAGCCGACAAGACGCTCGTCACTCTCAGCCCCAACAACCAGTCTCCCGTCCTCCTGCACAACAACAACAACCACAGCAGTCACAAGGATCTCAAGGAGGAGCTCCCAGAAACGTAATCGCAAACATGGCGACGCGACGCCGCCGCACCGACGAACCTGACGAAAAAGAAGAACTTCAGGGAGTACTGCCGCAATCAGAGGAGGAGTGGAATAACCCCCTTACAGAAGATCACCATTACCTGTACGACGAAGACGAGCAGGATTGGAATCAGCCAATCACACTGCGGGAAAGCCCGCCACACGACAATCAAATCCACGTACCTGTCGGATGGAAGGAAGACGAAGACCCATCCTTCTACAGACGCTACAAGGCAACGCTAGTAACACCCCGACTCGCGCTACTACTCCGCAACAACAACAACAAAGATAATTACAACACATGGTACCTGGACAGCTGCTGCGGACAGCACATGGTGGGTTCGACTCGCTACGTATCGAACCTCAACCGCGCCCCCGCAACTTACGTCACCGTCGCTAATAGCCACCAGCTGCGCGCCAACTCCCAAGGCATTGTCGTCCTGCAAGCACGAGACAGCAACACCCACATCTCGTTCAACGACGTGCTCTACGTCCCAGACCTGCGCTTTAATCTGCTCTCAGCAGGACAACTTCGCGACTGCGGCGTCATACTCACCACCGACCTGGCCACGCGCGACCTCATCCTCACGTACGCCCCTCCAGACACACCTCCCGAGTCGTTCAAATACCTCGGTCGAGCCCGCTCCATAAACGGGATCTACGTTCTGGACTTCGACGTACCAAGCTGTGAAGCCTCATCTAATGAGCTCGTGGACCTGGCCCCCCTCGAATTCGCCTTCATGAACGAAGAATCGTGGCAACATCCTGATGGACGGCCATGGATCCGCCGCAGCCCGCATCCGCGCGAAATCAATCTGCATAACCCCGACATCAACGGACTCTGCACCACCTGCCACACACCCGCGGCAAGCCGCACGGAGCAAATCGAGAGGCAGTACGCTGCGATCCAAGAGGCGGAAAGTGCTGAACAAGAACCCAGCGGCATGACCGAGGAAGAACTCGCAGTATCAACTTACCGCATCTTCGGAGAAGAAAACAAGCAGTGGGGTCACCAGCCCGATCCGCACCCCACACCACGTTCCGACACCCTCCGATTTATCCTCGAGGCCAACACCACCACCATAGACGAGGAAGGACGCCCGCGCCCGTACACCCGCGAAGTCTACCGCCGGGAAATTGACCCAGCCTGGAAAGACCCTGATGAGGCAGAGGAGTTAAGCGTCAAAGAGGAACAAGACAAAGCCAGGGCAGAGAAGAAACAAAAGTTGTATGAAGAACGCCTCGCAGCAGGCTGGAGCGAGGAGTCTGCACGACGAGGCGGATGGGGAGACGATGACTACGAGCCCGAGACCGGCGCTACCTGGGCATCAGCCACTGGAGCATGGGGAGCCAGCGGCAGCGGCATGGTTACCACTGGAGGCTGGGGCACGGAAGAAACAACTGAAACGGACATAACCCAAGAGGAGCTGAAGGAAGCAGAACAGGAGATGCGCGCCGAACGCGGAGAAAAATCACCCCGTGTCGCCATACCCCTCGGACGACCGCCACCTCCACGCTCACCACCCCGCTCACCCTGGCGCTGGGATAGCACCTGGACGGAGCTTGAGAAGGGGGATGTACCTCTAACACCTGTCCGAGACTCTCTTGGTCCAATCTCCCGTCCAGATCCATTCGCCCGCTTCATCGAAGGCACAACAACACCGCTCACCATCATCCCCGACCGCGAATTTCTCGCCCTCTATCTTTCGACCGCACCTGCAGAAGGGGAGACAATCGCAGAAGGAGAAGCAGAAGGAGCAGAAAACGAAACAGAACCAGGAGAAGAGGAGGAACCACCGCTCCAGATCCCACAAGAAACAGAGGAGGAAGCAGCAGAGCATCGCGCACGCTACATGCGCAGCAGCGGCATTCGCGCCGAAGACGACCTCTGGCACCAGCGACTCGGGCATCCCTCGCGCCAGACTCTCGCCAACTGCCTCCGCGCCAAGGTCTTCCCCCCAGGAGCACTTCTGCGCCCCGACGGCACCGAACCACACAACACCTCACATCCACTCACCTGCACCGTCTGTCCCACTGCAGCCCTCACTCACAGCGCATATCCTTCACTGGAGCCAAGCACCAACCGCTACAAGAAACTGCAGAAGGTGTACAGCGACTTCATCGTACTCACCTGCGACGGACTCAACGGCGAAAAATACACGCTGACCTTCATCGACGCCTACTCTCGCCACGTCTGGATCGCCAACGTCGACGCACGGTCCAAGGCTCCAGAAGTCTTCCGGATCTGGCTTGCACACGCACAGCGACAGTCAGGGAGGAAGCTGAAAATCTGGCAGAGTGATGGCGCCAAGGAGTTCCGCAGCCACGAGCTGGAAAGCGTCCTCACCGAAAAGGGGATCAAGCATGAGATCTCTCTCCCCTACGCTCATCAGCAGCAAGGAGTCGCAGAGAGGGTAAACCGCACCCTCATGACGAAAGTACGCGCCCTCATGAACCAATCCGGACTCCCCAAGAAGCTCTGGCCTTACGCCATGAACCACGCAGTACGCCTATACAACCTCCTCTCCACCACGGCCAACAGAGACAACCTTTCCCCACACATGAAATGGACCGGCACAAAGGGAGATCCCTCCATGCTGAGGGTTTGGGGGTGCATGGTGCAGTACCGGCCAACCTCGGCACACATCGGCAAGTTTACTGAACGTGCACGATGGGGGGTTCATCTGGGGCTCAGCAACGAACACAAGGGCTGGCTCATTCTCGACATTGACAGCAAGGAGATTGTCCCCGCGCGTGACGTCCTCTTCTACGAAAGGCTCACCTTGAAGCAGTGGATCAAGGATGAACAACGCAACCAAGCTCGCGGCTATGTCAACAGCGGTCGCAGCTTTGCATCTCCTGAGGATGAAGCGGCAGCAGCAGTCTTCGATCGCGACGACACCGACGATCATCCCAGCATCCCGCCTCGCCCCCGCACGGACGATGACGACGACGACAGCGACGACGCACCTGCCCCTGGACCATCCCGCCGCGACACCGCCACAGGAACTTCCTCACCTGCACACGAGAGCAACGATGATGACGTGGTGGAAGTCCCCATCACCGACACCACAGAAACCACAAACGTGTCCGGTCTGCAACTTCTCGGGCTCCACACCTCCGTCTCCGCCATGGCTCGCGCCGTCGAACCAAAGAACCCGCGCCAAGCCCTCACCGGCCCGCACGCCAAAGAGTGGCGTGCAGCTATGGACGCCGAACTGAAAGCGCTGGAGTCCCGTGACACATGGGTTCTCGTCGATCGTGCAGCAGTGAAGGGGAGGAGGGTGCTAAGCGGAAAGTGGGTTTTTCGACTCAAGACTAACGCTGACGGAACCATCGAACGCTTCAAGGCACGATGGGTGGTCCGAGGCTACGACCAGCGCCACGGCATCGACTTCGACCAGACTTTCGCTCCTGTCAGCCGTCACACCTCCGTCAGGATCCTACTCGCCATAGCGGCCGCTAAGCATCTGCCACTGCGACAGATCGACGTGAAGAACGCATTCCTATATGCGTTAGTGGACGCAACCATTTTCGTGGAGCAGCCACACACCTACGGTGAAGGAGATCCCAGGGTCTGCCAGCTGAAGAAATCCCTCTATGGGATCAAGCAGGCGCCTCGTCTCTGGCAGCAGCACCTGCACAAAATTCTACTGGAAATCGGCTTCAGGCAGCTGCCACACGACCCGGGAATGTACCGCCTCCACTTCAACGGCGACTACATCCTCCTCACCGTCTACGTCGACGACCTGCTCTATACGGGCACCTGCAACACGCTCCTTACCCAGTTCGAGGAAAACTTGGCGAAGCGCGTGGACATTACCACCAACCACAACGTCACCCAGTTTCTGGGCCTGAACATCACCTACGCGCCAGAAGCAATTCATCTGTCAGCTTCAAAGTACGCAGAGCAGTTGGGAGAACGGTTCAACATCTCACGCGCACCACTCTCAACTCCCTACCGCAGCCCCAGCACCAACTACAAACCGGACAACAAGCCCTTGTCTCCCGCGGGGCTCCAACTGTACCAGCAGCAGCTGGGCTGCCTGCTGTTCGCATCTGTCACATGCCGACCCGACCTTTCGTACATCGCCAGCCAACTGGCACAGTACTCCCGCAAACCAGTAGCCGAGAACCAGCTGGACCTGGAGCGCGCCCTGCAGTACTTCATTTCCACGCCCGACATCGGCCTCTCCTACTCCATGCTGTCAACGACATCCTTCAACCTCAACGGCTACGTGGACGCTGACCATGCTGCTGACCCAGCAAATCGACGGTCCCGAACCGGCTTCGTTTTTCGCCTGGAGCCAACTGGCCCCATCTCCTGGAACTCGCAGAAGCAGGAGCTGGTTGCCCTGTCATCGGCCGAAGCTGAATACATCGCCGCGACAGCAGCAGTTCGCGAAGGACTGTACCTGCAGGAATTGTTACAGGAGGCAAAAATTCCAACCTCGCCTACCTTTCGCCTGCACTGCGACAACCAGAGCGCGATCAAGATCGCGAACAAGCCCGGGTTCGTGAACCGCACGAAGCACATCGCACTACGGTACTTCTTCGTCAAGGACGAAATCGACCAGGGCAAAGTTGACCTCGCTTACTGCCCGACCACTGAGATGGCAGCCGACTTCCTCACCAAGCGTCTGCCACGTCAGCAGTTCAAGCACTGCTCCGACCTCACCGGAGTAGTCAAGCGAGTCAGCACCCCTCGCATCCAAGAATGAAGGGGAGTGTTACGATATGAAGTTTTATGAGAAGGCATTCCTGTATGCTATAAAGCCGACTCTACCAAGTACGAAGTCGAGGAGTCAGAAGAGTCGAAGCGACACAGCAACCGTCTGACCAAGACCGATGCAGGCAGAAACATTTGAAGTGAAAAGAGCGGGAACAGGTTTGAAACTGATTCCCGCGCCGCACGGTTTGAATTTCGCTGGAATAAGGGAATGTACCCCTTAGAGTACATGGCTAGTCTAGGTCGTTTCGCATTCCTCTGTATTTCTATATAAACCCTATGTATGCATGCTATTATCAATCTCAGTCATTTACATTCACTCTGACCTGAGTTCACTACTTCCGCTGCGACACTACCTGCGATCAACCCTGAACGATCCTTTTGGACAAATCTCACTTCAGATTGTAACAGTTTCGACGGCATATGGAAGCGGGGACGAAAATCCTCACCATCCCCTTGCAATGCCATCGTCATGCGGCGTTTTTAGAAGCACAGCGGTGGCACAGCGGTGGCACAGAGGACGCATCGCTGTTCAGGGGAACCCGGGAACAAGCCTTCAGTTTGACAAATGGAGGTTCGTATACCCCCCATTTTTCCATCCCAAACACACCTTCGAGTTATGTTTGAGTGGGAGGTGTTTTATTTGCGCTTTTTACCCACGTTGAGCAGATTTTGCACAGCGGGCAGCAAATTTCGAACAGGGTCAGTGATGAGCAAAGTTCGCGCCATTGGGGGAAGGTGGGGATGGACCTTCCTGTCAAAATGAAGAATGGATGATGCATTGATGTTGGTTGGGGTACATATAGCTAACCCTAAGTTTTGTACCCCCTAAGACAAACCTCACTATAGGCTACAACATTTGACACACCCCCATAGCCTAAGTGAGGGGTGTCTAGCAGAACCACACGAGTACGGTCACAAGACCAGTCCAAGAAACGAAGCTCAGGGTGGATCACAACGTCACCACACAGTCTGAGCACAAACAACAGTGGCCACAAGGCCAGTCCAAGAAGTAACAGAGGTATATAGAAAGCAAAGTAAACAGTACACTCAAGTCTAAGCAACACGAGAACCAGTGTCAACAAGGCCTAACTGCACACAGCACCTCTGGTGGTCACAAGGCGGAAGCGCCTTGGTGAAGATGTCTGCAGTGTTGGCCTCGGACTCCACAAACTCAAAGCGAGCCTGTCCACGCCTCTGCAACTCTCGCAGAAGAAAGTACCTGACGTGAATGTGCTTCACTCTGCTCTCCAGTCGTGGCTCTCGACAAAGGAGAATAGACGCCTTGTTGTCAGTGAACAAGGTCGGTGCAGAGCTCGGCCGCTCACCAAGGTCGGTGAGCAAGAAGGTCAACCAACGCAGCTCCTGTGCCGCCATGGCACCAGCGTAGATCTCAGCCTCAGCTGTAGAGGTCGAGACCGAAGAGGAGCGCGTGGACCGCCAGGAAACAGCTCCAGAACCCAGGCTGAAACAGTACCCCTGAGTAGACCTGTGAGTCTCAGCGTCGTCAGCGTAAGAGGAGTCACAGTGACCAGTAAGTACGACAGACTGCTGCCCTCCAAGAACTAGCCCCACGCCTGACGTCGTCGCTAGGTACTTCGCCACCCTCACAGCTGCTGTCCAGTGAACAGGACGGTGTCTCCCTGGCGCAACAAAGCGCGCAAGAACGCTGAGAGGGAAGGCGAGGTCCGGGCGAGTACAAGTCATCAGGTACATGAGGCAACCCACAAGCTCTGCGTAGGGACCACTAGGCTCGAACGGCTCGTCAGGAAAGGGTCCAGTGAGTCTGTGGTCAACAGCAAGAGGTGTGCGCTGTACTGTGGAGTGCTGAAGCCCGAACCGCTGAAGGACCTGCTGCACCATGTGCGACTGTGAAAGTGTAATGGTGCGAGCAGCTCTGTCCCTGGTGATCTGCAGGCCAAGGTAGTGGCGCAGCTCACCAAGATCAGTGCAGGTGTGTCTCTTCTGCAGTTCGGACTTCACGTGTGCCAAAGCAACCCTGTCAGGGGTGGCGAAAACAAGGTCGTCAACGTAGACCAGAACAAAGAAAGGTGTGGGGCCACGACGAACGAACAGCGACGGGTCAGCAGAAGACGGCTGGAACCCAAGGTCAGACAGGGTAGAACGCAGGGTGTCGTGCCACTCACGAGGAGCCTGACGAAGACCGTAAACCGGTCGCCTCAGCCTCCACTGGGTCCCAGGAGGGAAAGAGCCAGTGAAGGCAGAGGGACGACGCAACCAGACCTCCTCGTGAAGACTGCCCTGAAGGAAAGCAGTAGAGAAGTCGAGAGAGTGTAACTCGTAGTCTCTCTGTGCTGCTACGTGTAGTAACACCCGAAGAGTGGTCATCTTCGGGGTGGGCGCGAAGGTCTGAAAGAAGTCAACTCCCTCGCGCTGACTGAAACCTCTAGCCACGTAGCGCGCCTTGAAGACCGGAGGAGATCCCGGTGGCCGCTTCACCCTGTAGATCCACATGCCGTCGACTACGTTCGCCCCCGGAGGGGGAACCTCATCGACGTAGGTGCTTGTGGATCTGTAGGAGGCCATCTCTGCGTCCATGGCAGCTCTCCACTGAGAGGTCCAAGGCCCTGACACTGCCTCAGCGTAAGTGCGAGGAGTCGGAATGTCAAGGGCGTCGGGGTCACCCTCAGGGGCGAGGAGCATGGCACAGAGATGAGGGGAAGCGGCGGCCAGGAACTCTAGCTCAAACTGCCTGTCCTCTAGGGCGTCACTGCCAAGGGCAGACACACCCCCGACGGCCAGAGGACTGGAAGGAGGAGCAGCCACAAGAGCGGTGGCGAAGTCAAGGCGGCGGGTAGAGGCAAACTCAGTGACTGCGGCAGTAAGAGCGGACACAGAGGACACAGAGGCACGAGGGTGGGTAACAAGAGAGGCGAGAACACGAGAGAGAACAGGACGGTACGTGCGGTAGTAGTCAGTGACAGGAGAAGGAAGCGACACAGTGAGGGCCGACTCAGGAGGAGACGGAAGCACAGACGGAGACGGACGAGGTGGACGAGAACAAAGGAAGGCTGTACGAAGGTCAGTGAAGGGAACAGGAGACGAGGGACGAGCACGAGGGGAGCGACGAGAGGCCCAAGTCTGAGAAGGAGGAGGAGACAACGAAGACTGAGAACGAGGGAAAACAGCGGGAGAGGGGTCAGGAGGAGGAAGCGGAGGACCAGAGACGGGAGGAGAGGGGGAGGAGGAAGGAGAGGGAGAGGGGAGACCAAGGGTCCGAAGACCCGAGACAGGAGGAGGAGACGGCAGCAGCTGCTGCTGCTGCTGCTGCGGCTGCTGCTGCGGCTGCTGCTGCTCCAGCGGCTGCTGCCTCTGCTGCTGCTCCTGCTGCTGCTCCTGCTGCTGTCGCTCCTGCTCCTCGAGCCGCTGCAACTCTCTCTCCTCTCTCTCCAACTCCAGCTGCTCCTCACGAGCACGGCGAACACGAGCCTGGAACCTGGTCGGGTAGGGGTGGGGGGAAGGAGTAGTGTCCGGGGCAGCGGCAGCCCCAGAGTCGACCTCCGAAGCACCAAGCACACCACCCCCAGAGGCAGCACCAACACCAGCTCCAGACCCAGGCTCTCCAGAAACCGAAGGGACACCCTCACCCCCAGACGCAGCACCCCCAGACTCCGCACCAGCACCCCCAGACTCCGCACGACCAGTACCAGCCCCCGGAAGACAAGAGTCCTCTGCAACCCGCGGCTCAGCTCCAACTCCAGCACCCCCAGAACCAGAGACCTGTACAGGGACAGTCGCAGGACCAACCTCTCGAGAGGGAGCACCTGCAGGAGGCGGCGAGGAAGACTGTGGGGAGGGAGGCTGTACAGGGGGGGCTACCGAAGGGGGAGGGCTAGCCTGAGACACATTAGACGGGGCTGGACCAGGGGGGGGAGGCTGTACCGGGGGAGCAGGCGGGGGAGCGGCGGTCAGGAAGAGAGGGGGGGGAGGGACCGGGAGACCTCGACTGGGGTACCTGACGTAGTAGGGGGTGGACTCCTCGAAACGGACGTCACGGGAGTCAAAGAACCGGTGAGAGGGAGGGTGGTAAAAGGTGAAGTCAGAGGAGTCCTCAGGGAAACCAAGGAAGACACAAGGAACGGCGCGAGGCGAGAGCTTGTCCGCGGAGGTGTCGCGGACAAGAGCCAAGCACCCCCAGACACGAAACCTCGACGCGATACCAGGGGACCCTGTCCAAAGACTGGTCGGTGAAGCCTCCGGCCGAGAGACGCGTGGCCAGAGGTTCAGCTGGTGCGCGGCGTACCTGACCGCGTATGGCCACAGGAAATGGGGGGCACGGGCGTGAGTCAAGGAGGTGCGGGCAATCTCCATGACCAGGCCTATGCGACGCTCAGCAACCCCATTCTGCTGTGGGGACTCCGGAAGCGTCCAGGACTGACGAATGCCCTGTTCGCGACAGAATCCAGCGAGAATGCCGGAGCGAAACTCGCCCCCGCGGTCGGAGTGGAGACAGCTGACACGACGACCACGAGTGTCCTGGGTGGTAAGCAACCACCTGATCAGCGTAGAAGTCACCTCAGACTTCCTCGCCAGGGGGAACACTGTGGTGTAGCGGGAGTAGTCGTCAACGACCACCAAAAAGAAACGCTCACGCTCAGGGCCAGGGCGAGGAGAGGGGCCCCAGACGTCCAAGTGCAGCGTCTCAAAAGGCTCGGTGGCCGGACGAAGGGAGGAGGAGTGAGGGGTGGCACGCAGCCTACCCTCGACGCAAGGACCGCACGGTGGTGCAAGGGACGGCGGCAGCGACGGCAAGACACGCGGGAGACCTAAGACCAGACGCTGACTAGACATAGCACGCAGACGTGGAAGAGAAGGGTGTCCCATCCGGTGGTGCCACAGAACGGTGGGGTGGGCAAGCGACCGACAGGAGCAAGACGCAGCGACTGGACTGGACGCGACAACCTGAGGGGACGGAACCACCTGGTGAGACGCAGGGAGGAGACTAGGGGGAGGGACAGGAACTGGGAGGAGTGGCTGCTGCGACGGCGGCCGCTGTGGCTGCGGCTGCGGCTGCTGCCGCTGCTGCTGCTGCTGCTGCTGTGGCTGCTGCTGCTGCTGCAGTCGCTGCTGAGCGCGCGGGCCAGTGTGAAGAGTGTAGAGACCGGAGCCCGGCTCAGCAGCAAAAGTGGCGAGGGGCTGGTAAGAGTCCCCGTCAACACACACCGCAGTCTCTCCAGAAGGCTCAAACCACACACCCACGTGCTGACTCACGAGGGGTCGCACGCCCACCAAGTTCCGGGAGAACGAGGGGACGTGAAACCCAGTGAGAGACCCAGAAGGAGCAGCCGGACACGGCAAGGTGGTAGTGTGACGCGCGGTGACTGGTCCCGAAGTGGGATCAGCCAGCGCCACAGAAACAGGCGCAGGAAGAGGCGTAAGTGTCGTGCTGTCACGAAAGAAGCAGTGAGAGGCTCCAGAGTCCAGCGTGAACGACAGCGAACCGTCCTCTGAGGTAGCCGCTGGACTAGAGTCTACACAAGAACCTACACTAGCAACAGGCAACTGAGCAAGGCTAGCACCTAAGCTAACAACACCAGAGTAAGCAGAGTCAGAAACACTAGAGTCAACAACAGCATACATAGCATGGGGAGTACCAATGAGATCAACTAACTGCTCAGCAGACATGCCCCACAGAGCGGAGCCGTAGCGCTGAACAAGAGGCAGCCAGTCAGGGGCAGGAGCACCAACCCCGTAGACCAAACGAACCGTGTCAGTGAGCTGAGCAAAGCACTGACCAGGGGGGTGAAACCGGCCACAAGGGTGGCCACGACGAGGGCCTGTCAGAACCTGGTAGGTGCAGGGAGTGTAAGCAGCACCACGCTGGGTCTGACGCAGCCCCGACCCTGGAGCCAGCTGCTGCCGCTGCTGCTGCTGAGGCTGCTGGGAGGAGAGGGGCTGCTGGTGCTGCAGAAGCTGCTGCTGACGCTGAGCCTGGTACCACGCCGCTGCTCCACCAACCGGGGCAGGAAGTACAGGAGGCGACTGACGAACTCGGGCGTCGCCACCACTAGCAGGCGCAGTGGAGTCACCAGTCACTGCACGAGGCGCCTCTCCAGACCCTGAACCTCCACCGCCGCCAGGCGCAACGCCACCTCCACTACCTCCGCCTCCACCTCCACTACCACCACCAGAACCGCCTTTCTTGCCACTCCTACCGCGGGACCGCGACGCAGTCGTAACAGCAGCTGCAGTCGCGTCAGTAGCGGCAGTGGCAAGTGAGGCAGTAAAGGTGGGTAACTGCGGGACTGTGCACCCGTGGAAGAGTGGGGGGGGCACAGCACCAGAGGCAGCGGCTACCGAGCGAAGGTTGCTCTCGACGTCCTTGAGTGTAGACTCAAGGACATCGACGGTGAGCTCACTAGGGTGCTTCAGCAGAAGCGCGTCGCGAACGGAGGCAAGGCGGTCAGGGAGGCTAGTGGCGATGAAATAGATAGTAATCGCCATAGGGGGAGGAAGCAGTGCAAGCTGTGCCTCAGTGCAAGCAGCGCGGTAACTAGCGTCGAGCGAGCGGAGGTGAGCGATCAAGTCAGCAGAGCGCTCAAACGAGGCGAGATCAGGAAACAGGAACGGGAGGAAAAGACGGCCAAGAGAGACAGTAGCGGGAGTAGAGTAGCGGGCCTTAATCGCAGTGAGGTACGCAGCAGCGGTGCGAACCTGAGTGAAGTGGACCTCCTCTGACTCAGGGAGGAGGCTGCTGAGTGCGATGCAGGCCGCAGCGTCACGCGACGTCCAAGCCGTCCTGTCAGCGCGCTGACGGGCAAAGCGAGCCGTAGCAGCATCGTCAGGGGCAGGACCTAAAGCGGCAGGCTCGGGGGGCTCGGGGAGGTCACCAGTAGCGTGCGACCAGAGGGTCTCGCCCCCCTGGACTTGACTCTCTAACAGACGGCGAGCGCGAAGAAGCCAGACGGAAAAGTCAAGAGGTCTACCGTCAGCGTCGAAACGAAGAACTCGCGGAGTCGCCATAGCGAGAACTAACGCGAACGAGCAGGCGAGTAACAGCAGGAGGTAAGAGGCAAATTAGGGTTCAGGTGGGGGGGGGGGGGGGGGGGGGGGGGGGGGGGGGACTTAGTCGCAGCGGGAGAACGGGCTAGGGCGACGGGCCAGGGCGTAGGGTCGACGGGACGGGGGAAAGGGCGGGCGCGATGCGACGGGGCAGGGCGACGCGACGGGGCAGGGCGACGCGACGGAGCAGAGGCGACGGGACGGGGAAGGGCGACGCGACGGGGCAGGGCGACGCGACGGGGCAGGGCGACGGGACGGGGAAGGGCGACGCGACGGGGCAGGGCGACGCGACGGGGCAGGGCGACGGGACGGGGCAGGGCGACGTGACGGGGGGAAAGGGCGCGACGCGACGGGGGGAAAGGGCGCGACGCGACGGGGGGAAAGAGCGCGACGCGACGGGGGGAAAAGGGCGCGACTCGACTGGGGGGAAAGGGCGCGACGCGACGGGGGGAAAGGGACGCGACGAGGGGGAAAGGGCGGGCAGGACGCGACGCTAGGAGTGGCGCTAGGCGCGGCACTACGCGCGGTAACAACGGAACCGGGACGAATGAGAGCTAGGATCAGGCTCGGGAGGCTCGAACGGAGAACGGAGGAACGGGATCCCACAGGATCCTAACCTAACTGATACCATGTCAAAATGAAGAATGGATGATGCATTGATGTTGGTTGGGGTACATATAGCTAACCCTAAGTTTTGTACCCCCTAAGACAAACCTCACTATAGGCTACAACATTTGACACTTCCATATGCGGTTGCGAAATTTCGCCTTTTGGGCGCGCGTAGTTTCTCGGGCGGCATTTCGCCCAAACCTCGGAGGAGGGTTCCGCCCCCGTTTCCATATGCGGTCGCGATGCTGATGCCATCGTTTTCAATTTAAAAAACGATGTGCTGGCGAACAGCACCATTTAGACGGTTCTTCTCCAGTTACCGATTACCAGTGTTCACCACGTTGTGTGGTACTTTTTCCAAACCAGGTACTTCTGTACATGGTTGAGACGCCTACGCCTTAGGGCGTGGGCAGCGCGTTCATTTTCTCCACTTTTCCAAAATTTTGACGCCCGTCGAATCAGGAAAATACTGTAGCATTTTTGCACCGCGCTTAGTTTGTGTCCCAGGTGGGACACGCGCGTCCAGAATTAGGCACAGGTCCCGCCACACTTTTGCCCAACCGCCCACCCAATGAGGTAACCCTGTGCTAGTGGATCTGGTGACGGGGCGCAGTACGAAGCTGTATTTGTGAACCCATGAATTTGCGAGGGTCGTACGCGCTTGACGAACTCGTGGTGCGGTTTCGCTGACCTGCACACAGGCATTCTCGAATGATGCGCGTGTTGTTCGCGGCCGGTTGACGGCACGGAAAACAGCCACCGTTCATCCACTGTATACTCCGTCGTGTCCACTCGTTACTCTAAATCAGGGTTACAAACCGCTGAATCTGGTAACTGTTTCGGGCTAAGCCAAGAAAATGAACGCGCTGCCCCCGCCCTTAGGATTCAGGACCAGCCTGGCTCGCAAATGCACGTTATTGATATCCCTATGAACAGTCTCATAACATATTTACATACTTTGTCCCTTGTTTTCCCACCAAAATATTGTTTCTTTTTTTCTTACGTACCATAAATGGCAATTGTCTTCATTAAGAATATACAAAGAAAGAGCACACTACTTTCTTGGTGGTAGCCTCCCTCTCCTTGCTGCTTGTCCGGTATTCTCTCCAACTTCAGATCGTCCAAGCATCTTTTTCCTTCCCCTCGGATCCTCACTTGATGCTAATCCCACCTTTTGATTCACGTCCGCCTTCCGTCCAGCCGCCACTCCCAACCCATCCACTCCCACCCCTCCCTTCCTCACCGCCTCATGCCGCTTCATCTCCTCAAAACTCGGCGGTAACGTATTTTCGTCACGCGAGCAATCCTCCCGATCAACCCAGCTCGAGCCTCATGACTCGAATCATTCTTCACCCAGTCATACGTGGGAATGCGGTGGTTGCTCTGCTCGGGCTGCCAATCCACAGGGTACGTGGCCCAAGAGAGGTCCTCCATGTGCTTGTGCCACACCCACACCGCTCTGCACCCATCTGCCAGCACCTCAAACTCGTCTTCGTGTGTCACCAGCTGCTCCAGGAAGTCAGTCTCCAGGAACCTGCCAGGGAGAAGGGCAAGGGGACAAAGAGGGGATTCATGAGATTCACGATGAGACATAAGCCATCAACCAACCAGCACCTCAAGTCGTCACCATGTGGCATCAGCTGCTCTAGGAAGTGAATCTTAAGGATGCTACCAGGGAAAGGGCCATAAGGAAGAGGAGGGGTTGGATGGCATGTATGCTGAGTGACAGGCGAGCAACTTCCGATGCTGCCAGTGCTGCCAGCGCTAACAAGGCTGGCTAAGGGTGAGGACCAACGGTTCAGGTGCCAGCACATGATCTGCCATGTCAGGCCGCCCTACCCGCGTTTTGAAGGCCGGAAGCGAATGGGCTGCTTCTTGCCTTGGACTGTGCCGTTGCGGAGAGCCTCCGTGCTGCACACACACACACACACACCAGGGCACACAAGGAAGAGGAGCTTTGGTATACCTTGAAACACGCTCTTTCAAATCTGCTGCCAACAGGAAGAACAAGAGACTACGTGTCTCGGGGCAACGCACAAAACACAGGGCGCGCACAGAGGGGAGATTTGGTTCCTACCTGAGAGCGAAACACACCTTTGCTCACCTGAAGCAAACCCTGCCATGTCCACGATGTAGCGCCGCACCTCGGGGTCTATCTGCTGCATGTGAGCCATGCGCATGCATGAACGCAACCAATCTGCACCACCTCACCTGAACGCAAACCCAGCCATGTCCATGATGTAGCGCCGTGCCTCGGGGTCCCTCTGCAGGGGGACGCGTCGGCCATACGCCTCCCACCCCACGAGCTGACTTCTGAGTCGACTCAACAGTCTTTGATCCGCAAGCATACCTGAAGGCAAACCCAGCCATGTCCATGATGTAGCGCCGTGCCTCGGGGTCTCTCTGCAGGGGGACGCGGCGGCCATACGCCTCCCACCCCACCACCCGCGCCCGTGCCACCTGCTCCTTCTCCTCGCCCGCATACCCACTGCCACTGCCACTGCCACTGCCACTGCCACTGCCACTGCCACTGCCACTGCCACTGCCACTGCCACTGCCACTGCCGCTGCTGGCCTCCACAGAAGAGTTACTCTCCGTCTCATCCCCCTCCACCAGCACCCGCACAATGGGGCGGCCAGCATACGAGTGCATGGGGCTCTCCTTGCCACCGGCGTTGTCGCCACCACTGCTTTCCACAGCAGCACCCCTCTCCCTCTCACCCCTCTCCCTCTCACCCCTCTCCCTCTCACCCCTCTCCCTCTCACCCCTCTCCCTCTCACCCCTCTCCCTCGCACCCCTCTCCCTCTCACCCCTCTCCCTCTCACCCCTCTCCCTCTCACCCCTCTCCCTCTCACCCCTCTCCCTCTCAACCCGCTCCCTCTTGACCTCTCTGGCTCTCTCCACTGGCACGCGCACAATGGGGCGGCCAACGTACGAGCGCATGGGGCTCTCTTTCCCGAACAGGAACCCCACCGGCAGCAGCCCGATGCGCCGAATCTTCCTCAGCTCGTCAAACAGCTGCAGCGCGTACGAGTTGTCGTCATCCATAAAGTATACAATCCCCTCGAGATTCTCCCTCTCGATGTACTCTAGGGCGAGGTTCCGCTGCCCCACGCCTCGGAACCACCTCTGGTCCTCGTCCTGCGGGGTATGGGCGGGAGGCGACGAGTGGAAAGACTATGGCGAGGAGGGACGGCATGACACAAACTGCTGCTGCGCGTACAAGGCGGTAAGGGAAGATTGCAGGGTGCTTTGCTATGTGAACAGCTTGCATTTCTTGTCGCTGTGTGAATATATTCCGGCTTCCAGCACCCGCCGGCTATCGCTGCTGGGAATTCTAAAGCAGAAAACACAATAAATTCAGTCAATCCCACAACTCGAACTTACATTTTCTGTGGCTATGTGAACATATTCCAGCTTCCGGCACCCGCCTCCCTCCACCGCTGCGCAGTATCCTGCAGTGCGCTCCAGCAGCATGGCCGTCTCGTCCGTCTGCACGCAATCCAGCAGAGCAGAGCAGAGCAGAGCAGAGCGGAGCGGTATGTTATGATATCAACAACGATTCAAAAAGGCTGATGGGCACGGTTGTTTCAATCGTCTGCAGGACAGCAGCTCCTTCCGCCTGCCTCCAGTGCAGCACAATAGCCTGCAGTGCGCTCCAGCAGCAGCAAGGCCGTCTCGTCCGTCTGTGTGCTACCGTTCGCACACAGAGGAATTCGATATCCACACAGTTCCCACAAAGCTTTATTCAACTCTTCCTAGCCGCCTCACATGACGCATTCGCATCCTGCACGCGAAACGTAACTTATTACCGCAACTGTGACGTACCTTATTGCCGCTCTCCACGACGATCCACGTGTGCGGCGGCGGCACGAGGCGCAGCGTGTGAGTGAGCTCCGTGAGGTACGCCGCCTGGAACGCGCGCGTGTACGTCGGCGTCACCAGGATGAGGCGCGGCGGAAGAGGGGCGGGTGCCGAAACAGTCCACGAGATCGTTGGCGCCTGCGGGAAAGACAGGGAGCAAGCGACGGGGCTCAGGCGGTTAGTGAGACGCGTCAGACGCTCGCCCGCGCGTACGTCGGCGTCACGCGGATGAGGCGCGGCGGGAGAGGCGGGGGTGCCGAAACAGTCCACGAGAGCGTTGGCGCCTGCGGGGAGGGGACAAGGGGTGCGGGCGATTAGTGAGAGGCGGAACGCGCGCGGATGCGTTACCGCATAGGAGGGGGTGCCGATACAGTCCAACATAGCGTCGGCGCCTGCGAGAAAGACTGGGGAGGCGGAAGAAACAGACGGGGCTCAGGCGGTTAGTGAGAGGCGGAACGCCGCGTTTGATGATGGAATGAGCCAGATGGAGGCGCAGGAGAAGCGCGCGAGATGAGAGGTCGAGACAGTGCGAGCAAGAAGACGACACAGTGGGTCAGTCGAGGTCGAGACCGTGACACACCGTCGTGGGCCTACCAGGAGCCAGATGGAAGCGCAGGTGAAGAGCGCGAGCAGCCCTATCCAGTGCAAGGAGGTGAGATGACAAGGGTTTGAGTGCGAAGGCAAGGAGGATTACGAGAACAGCAGAGTGGCAATGAACGTCGTCATGGCCCTTACCAGGAGCCAGATGGACGCGCAGGAGAAGAGAGTGAGCAGCCCTATCCAGTGCACCAGCTGCGACGACTTCATGCGATTCCCCGCAGTCGGCAGCACCGGAAGCAAGCAGGTGCACGCTGAGTCGACTCAAAGCACACCTGAATATCGTCATGCAGTCATACATCGTACCAGGAGCCAGATGGACGCGCAGGAGAAGAGAGCGAGCAGCCCTATCCAGTGTACCAGCTGCGACGACTTGATACGATTCCCCGCAGTCGGCACCACCGGAATCTCCCTGTATCCCGGCGGCAGGTACGGCAGAACGAAGCGCGACACTCTCCATTCGAATGCGGAGGACGCGGCGTCAGACGATTCTTTCTCCTTTCCGAGCATCACGTCTCTATTCTCCTTTCCGCTCAGACCGGACGACGGCTTTCGCGGCCGTTTCGAATGGCTTCCTGTAAGAGTATTTTCGAACGCCGTTTGGAAGCCACCACTACCAGTAAGAGTATTTTCATTCGTCTCGAAACTCAAATGGGTTCTTGTAATGCCAGTTCGCTTGTCTAGAAGTTCTTCGCGGCTGGAAAAGTCGGGACATTCAGAGCAGTCGGGTAAGCCGGAATCTGCTTTTTCCAGGTCGTTGCTGGCACCGCCTGCGAAGTCGTCGGATCGCCGCGTATTAGACGGACGATGCGAGGCCCAGTCGACCGGCGATGCCGCCATGTTTCGGTGCTGTGTAATGTCCTGCAGCGGACTCATGCTATCTGTTAGTACTCTCCACCAGGAGAGAAGCTAGTTTGATTGCTACACGTGCCTGAGGGTCTGAATGACCAGCAGCGACAAGGAAAAAAGTAGCTACTAGAAAGCTCAAAACACCAGGACTGTTAAGCGCTGCTTGGCGTTATTCTATTTGTTGTTAGATGGCTTCTGAGTAGACTCAAAAGTCACTCTCTGCTGTAGTTTTACTCACATCACTAGGCCTAGGTCCAACGATGCACTTCCGTTGGATTTGTTTCTAACGATGTGTGGCGCGTGAGTCCTCTATTGCAATCCTTGAGCATATGTGAATATGTTTCAGACTAGGCAGTAGAACGAGGCTGGCACCGAATGCTGCACTTCCTTTCTACTAATATAGCTGTTGACTGTCTCTGCGCGCCGGCAAAGGCACTTCATCATTAAGCGTTCGAACGCGTTTGCTGCGAGCATTCTTGAGAGAGGGTTCATACTTCGAGACGACTCAGAGATGAGAATTCAACGTTAGGAAGCCAGCGAACACTAAGGCGCGACAGGATCAGCTGCAGCGCGTGTGATAAGTTGCTAGATGCGTCGCACGTACATTATCCGATCAAAAGCGACAGTTGTAGCTAGTCAGGTTCGTTGAACAACTTGTACCTGCGATGAATTTGTCCCCGAAGACTAAGTGGAGTCGCATGGTTGAAAGTCCAGGAGTCGGTTGCAAGGCAGCGCCTAGTACTTATCACTGGCACACGGGATGCCAACCCGCCTATCCTCCGTTCTTTCAGTCATTTCTTGCGAGTGACGACCCATTCGTTGCACATCAACTGCTCAGTCGATCAGCGACGTTGTGGCCTCAAGCAAGCATGTCAGAGCCAGCTTCAAGCAAGGGAGAATGGTAAGCGCAGCCGTCCCAGCTTGTGGTGTGGGATGGGTGCTAGTAGAAACGGATGGCAGCGATAGTGTCAGAAAAGAAATGGCGGCAATAAGCAAGCTCTGCTCAGATCGAGTCGCGAGTAACCCGGCTGGGCGCGTCGGGTCGGGTCGACTTGTCACTAGGCGTGTGGATGGAGGGCCCCCCACCTCGTTGAACACAGGAAGAGAAGGGCCTCAGCATGAGCTTCAAGGGTTCAACACACAAAATCGAATGATGTATTTTTCGTGACACCAGAACTACATGTACCTACTTCAAGATAGATCCTCGGACCCCCCTGAGCTGGGTCGTCCCGCTGGCTCGGTTCGGGTCGGGAACTCGGGGTATGGCTGCCTGAGGGCGTATTCCTGCACTTCGGGTCATCAGCACTTCGGGTCTTCCGAGATTGTGGGATCCAATCGGAAAATCGAAATGCACCCCAATCTCTTGATTCCGAACTTCCGATTGGATCCCACAATTTCGGATGACCCGAAGTGCTGATGACCCGAAGTGCAGGAATACGCACTGAAACTGGGTGTCTGTGAGGGTGTGCAGCCCACGGAGGTCTATCGCTGGTCCGGACGGAATCTTGTGTATCGATGGCCCAGATTCCGCCTATCTCTGACACAGATATCGGGCGACGCGGTAATCCCAAGCAGCAAAAGACTGCGTCTCGGTATTTGGAAACGTCACCTGAAAGTGCGGGGCGGGAGGACAAAATGGCGGCAACGTCTGAACAAAAGATACTCGATGCAGAACGATCCGTTACACAGGACCTAAAATAAACAGAACCTAATATTCTCTACAAAGCATATTATTTGCAATTTCACACACGCTGTTCATTTTCATTACAATGTGAGTACGCATGTTAGAAATAAACAAAAACAAATCTACTGCATATGCATCAGCTTAGTGGTCCGCAAAAGGAATGGTTCTGAAGTCTACACGAAACAAGGCTGGTTTGATGGCTTTTATAGTCGTTTTTACATGCAATGGTACTTCGCACAAAGAATATCTAATTCGTGCAGGAGGGGTTACCTAGATTGTGAGCGGAATCCCCCCGCACCACGTCCTACAGGCTAAAAGAATTTGTATGCAAAAGTGCTGCTGGACAATTCACCTTTCTCTCAGAGAGTACTCCCAATCTCCTTTCTCCAGCCATGTCGTCCCTCTCCGGTCTGACTACGTCAGCCGGCCATGCGCGGCTCGTGTTCGTCGGACACCGAGGCGTGGGACAGAACCGACCTCCCCCAGTCGCCACCGCGGCGACCGAAACTGTTTTAGCGGGAACGGGAGTTAGTAGAGCCTCGCCGGACATTCGAGAGAACACGGTTCTGTCGATGAACCGCGCGGCGAAATTGGGAGTCGACTTTGTGGAGTTCGATGTTCAGGTGGGTTCTTCTGATTCGTTGTGTCGAGATGCTGAGCCTGGTGCAGAGTGGTGCATTTCAGGTAAATCTGGTGATACAAATGAGATTTACGGATTCTCAGAAAGTTGACTGTGTCTGGTTAGTGTCATCGTTGTCGTCAAATCTCCCCATCGTTAAGAGCGACAAGTGACTCTTCCTGGTTCTTCATGCTTTCGTGATTGATTTTGGTTTTGTGTGACTGTAATGCAGGTGACAAAGGACGGCGTCCCTGTCATCTTTCACGATAATCACATCCTCACTGCAGACGGGGTAAGATGTGCCTGGCAAATAACATCATCTGAGGTGCATTAAGAAGCAACAACTTCGCTTTCACACGCCCACATGCACAGCTTTCCTCCTCTTCCCGTCCTGCCACTGGACTGCAAAATCTTTTATCTCCCACGTATGCACGCCCTTCCCCCTCTCCTGTCACCCCTTCTCCACTCCCAACCACTCCCCTTCTCCCCTCTCCACTCCCCCCATTCGGCACCCTTCCCCCCAACCTCCCTTCCCCCTGAACCCTGCAGCTGCAGTGGAAGATTTCGGGCTTCAGTTTCACTAAGTGTCAACTTTTTAGGCTCCTCAAAAGTATCCCTCCTCCCCCCCCTCCCCGCCCACCCCCACCCACCTCCCCCCCTCTCAACCCTGCAGCTGGACTGCAAGATTTCGGTCGCATCGGAAATTGAATAGTTACGCAAAATGAGTGTGTTTTTGAGACGTCTCAAAATCACACGCATTTCACGTAACCCCCTCCCCCCCTCCCCTCCTCTCAACCCTGCAGCTGGACTGCAAAATTGCGGTCGCATCGGACGGCCTGCAACGTCCGCCCCCCTCCCACTCCACTCTCACCGAGTTTCACTCAATCAGGCCGTTCGATGCAACCTTTGCAATTAGCTCAAACCTCTCGTCGTTTTTCCCCTCCCCGATTGTATCCAACCTTCCCACCCTTCCCCCACTCGCTCACACCCTCCGCATCTCCCCTCAGCTGGATTGCAAGATCTCGGACCTCACACTCTCTGAGTTTCAGGCAATCGGGCCGTCCCAAACCCCCGGAAAGGTGAGCGAGTGAGCGTGGGCCTTCTTTCATCAATGAGTGAGTGAGTGAGTGAGTGAGTGAGGTGGGTCTTTCAACCTCACACTCTCCGAGTTTCAGGCAATCGGGCCGTCCCAGACCCCCGGAAAGGTGAGCGAGAGAGGGTGGGCTTTGTTCAATCATTGAGTGAGTGAGTGAGTGAGTGAGTGAGTGAGTGGGTGAGTGAGTGAGTGAGTGAGTGAGTGAGTGAGGTGGGTCATTGAGATATTGAACGATGCACTCTCTGAGTTTCAGGCTATCGGGCCGTCACAGACCCCTGGAAAGGTGAGCGAGAGAAGGTGGGCCTGGGCCTACTACAATCATCAAGAAAGAGGTGTGACTATTACAGATCTCACACCTCGCACTCTCTGAGTTTCAGGCTATCGGGCCGTCACAGACCCCTGGAAAGGTGAGCGAGAGAAGGTGGGCCTGGGCCTACTACAATCATCAAGAAAGAGGTGTGACTATTATAGATCTCACACCTCGCACTCTCTGAGTTTCAGGCTATCGGGCCGTCACAGACCCCTGGAAAGGTGAGCGAGAGAAGGTGGGCCTGGGCCTACTACAATCATCAAGAAAGAGGTGTGACTATTATAGATCTCACACCTCGCACTCTCTGAGTTTCTGTCCATCGGGCCATCCCAATTTCCCGAACAGGTTAGATGGCATAGCATGCTTATTCACCTTACTCCCCCGCCTTGCACTAGGAAGGGAAGCATTGTTTGCATGTGCATATGAGTGACTGAGGAGAAGGAGGAGGAGGGGGAGGAGGAGGAGGAGGAGGAGGAGGAGGAGGAGGAGGGGGAGGAGGAGGAGGAGGAGGAGGAGGAGGAGGAGGAGGAGGAGGAGGAGGAGGAGGAGGAGGAGGAGGAGGAGGAGGAGGAGGAGGATGGCTGAAAGTGCTTTGCTGATTAGGCTGAGGAGGAAAGTGTTTGATCTTGCATATTCTCCCTTCCCCATGCTGGGAGATGGACAGACAGCTGATCAGGAGGCGCAGGGACGGCAGCACGTACACATGGGTGGCAGAAGAGGAGGAGAACGGTGTGTGAAAATCCTCTTCTTTTTTTTTGCTCCCCTTCTTAAAACCGCCCAGATGGGCAAGCAGTTGATTAGGAGACGCAAGGACGGCAGCACGTACACATGGGTGGCAGAGGAGGAGGACACGATGCCGACCCTGGTTGACCTGTTTGACCGCGTTGACCCTTCTGAATGTGCATTTCCCCCCCCCTCCCCTCCCCCCCTCCCGTCTCCCCCTGTCCTTCCGTGTTCAGATCGGTAGGCAGCTGATCAGGAGGCGCAGGGACGGCAGCATGTACACATGGGTAGCGGAGGAGGAGGACGCGATGCCGACCCTGGTTGACCTGTTTGACCGCGTTGACCCCGCCATAGGGTTCAACGTGGAGGTCAAATTCGCAGCTGATGACTCCAAGAATGCCGGTGGGGCTCCTGAGATCGACCGAATTCTTTCTGCTTTACTGCCTGTGAGTTTATTGAGCTGATTTTATAGTCGGGCTTAAAAAAATCCAGCTGAGATTGACAGAACCCTTTCCTCGCTCCCTGTGAGTTGGCCTCCTCCTTGCTCTTTTTCCTGTAGGATTGGATGTGTTTTCCTTGTTGTTTGTATTTCACAGTGATGTGTTAATATGGTGATGTTTTCCCCTAGTGGTGTGTTTCTCAGCCCAGCCGGGTCATCAGTAAGCAACAGCGCTCTGTTGCTGCTGCTGGTGTTGCATTTTTTTTTATTATTATTATTATTATCAAGTAACCAATCCTTATGTATGGTGTATCATGCATCTTCCATGCTGAATACTGTACTATATCTAGGAATTCTAAAATGCAGAAATACGGATGCTGCATGATGCATGTTTCATGCTGCATAAGTTTGCTTGTTTTATTGTTTGTTTCAAAACAGTATCTTAGTCTCAAAACAATATGCCCTGTGCTCTATGCTGCATGCCGTATGATGTATGTTTTATCATGTATGTTGTGTGCTGCATGCCGTATGATGTATGTTATATCATTTATGTTGTGTGCTGCATGCCGTATGATGTATGTTATATCGTGTATGTTGTGTGCTCCATGCCGTATGATGTATGTTATATTGTGTATGTTGTGTGCTGCATGCACGCATACAGGTGGTGGACGCGCACTGTGGCTCGCGCCCTCTCTTCTTCTCCTCCTTCATGCCAGACGCTGTTGTGGAGCTCAAGAAGAGGCAATCCAAGCACCAGGTGAGGCGAGGCAATCCAAGCACCAGGTGAGGCGAGGCAATCCAAGCACCAGGTGAGGCGAGGCAATCCAAGCACCAGGTGAGGCGAGGCAATCCAAGCACCAGGTGAGGCGAGGCAATCCAAACACCAGGTGAGGCGAGTTGAAGCGGTAAAGAGGGACTGCTGAAGCTCCCAGGTGATAGAAAGGCAGGAAGCTGTGGGTCGCTCGCGGCGTCTCTTCTTCTCCTCCTTCATGCCGGACGCAGTGGTGGAACTGATGAATTGTTTGGTTTTGTTTTGCAAGCTCCCAGCTCCAATCCAGCTCATCCCCACCTGTCCCCACCTTTCCCCGCCTTTCCCCACCTTGAACCGTGTGTCTCGTCCCCTCTATGCGCCTCAAGGTCCTCTTTCTGACGGTGGGGTGCGGCAGCTTCAGTGACGAGAGAATGAACTCGGTGCAAGCTGCTGTGGCTCACTGCAAGGCCCGTGAGTGTCATGCATGCACTCTGTGCAAGCTGCCTTGCATTCTGCCATGCCGCTACTCTCCGGCCGTCAGCCCTGAACGCTACTTTGTCAGCTGTTCATTTTCCAGCACTCCATTTGTTTTCCATGTTATCCTCCCAACCCGTGTGCTCCACATCATCCCACCAATCTGCGTGCTCCACGTAATTACACCCACCCGCCGTTGTCCGTCATCCCACCAACCCGTGTGCTCCACGTCAGATGGCCTAGCTGGCGTGGTGTCAGAAGTGAAAACCCTCCTTGCTGACTCAGCCACGATCCGATCGGTGAAGGACGCGGGTTTGCTGCTCTTCTCCTATGGCACCACCAAGTGAGTGCATCTTTTCGTGGCCCATGCCCATGCGGCTGTGAGGTAAAGTGCATATGCATAATGAAGTGTGAGGGCCTTCTGCTCTTCTCCCAGAACACCACCAAGTGAGCGCACCTTTTCGTGGCCCATGCTCTGTGTAACTGTCTCTCACTCCACTCCAAGCACAGTGCACTCCATGCACAGAGACACTATGTCTCTGTATAACTGTGCACTCCATGCACAGAGACACTATGTCTCTGTATATCTGTGCACTCAATGCACTCGTCATAGTCCCTGTGTATTATTGGTAGCGCGTACGATGACGGGCGGGGCCCTGCTGCTCTTCTCCTATGGCACCACCAAGTGAGTGCACCTGGTGACCTGTGCGCATGTAACGGCCCTTGGCTATTTCTAAGAGTGCATCTGGTGAATTAAAGCGACGGGCAACTTTTGGCAGTGTTGGGTTCAGAAGTTTTTTTTTTGAACCAGGCAAACCAGCGCGAAAGTGTTGGCTGGCGAAAACCAGGATTTCGTGCAGACACTTTTCATCTGCAGTAACAGTTCGCCAGGGTTCTGGGTTTTGGGTGGCAAATGTGCACCGTCGCTTTAAGCGGGCCTGTTACTCGTATTGTTATTATTCCAGGAGCATCTCGTAAGGGGCGCATAGCCTGACTTTTTAGTTTGCTCCAAAGATTTTCAAAGTACAGCTGCTGAAGTAGCATTACATGGGATCCGATTCTGCCCAGACGTGCCATGAAATGCATGGTTAGTCGCTGCGCAATAGGTTGCATGAGCACCACTTCACAACTCAACACCTCCCATCTTCCATGCGATGTGCGCATTACATGTTTCATGTTGTGGTTGCAGTGATGACGTGGATGCAGCACACTTCCAGCAGTACCATGGGGTGGATGGCATCATTGTTGATGACGTGGCGGGCATGGCGAATCACGTGCTGAATGTTACTCCGGAGGATCTTCAACCACCATTTGGTAAATATGGGGTATGATGCATTGCAGATGGCATACGCTCATGTGTGCCTCAGTGCAAATGCTGCCTTGCTAGTACTGGTTGGTTTGGAAAAAAAAATTACGTCAAAGCCTCTGGTTGCAATTTGTGACCTAGTTGCTCCCAAGTGTTTGATTGTGTACATGCAAGGGTGAAACATGCCCACAAGGTGGTTTGAGCTGCTCAAGTTTACTTGTAAGCTTAGCTGGTGTTTTGCATTGCATGTGTTTGGTTCAAGAATGGTAAAAACCACGGTACCAGTCTCGAGGAGGAAAGGGGCGCCCAAAATGGCAGCTTGCCAACAACGGAGGAAAATTCGCTAGATTCTGCTGCGATACACGGGGGTTACGTGTCCTTGTAGTTTGATATCTCGGATCCGCAATTGCGATCCAACAGCGAGCCTGCGACAAGCGGACCTCCCAATGACAGCTGGACAGCGGACGCTCCCGTAGCTCCCCCCCGCTTCTCAGCAGGGGGCACAGGCACAGTGAGAGGAAGCAACGGCAGGACAGAGAGGTGCAGCACAGCACGGACATCTCACGCGCGGGTGAGCGGGGAGCGGAGGGGACCAACGGTTGGATCGAATGGCATGTGAAGGAAAGTCACAGATCTTGCCAGATCACTGCAGTGTCCCTTTTCAACTATTTTTGGATCCCCACCTCAGGCCTACTTCTAGAAGTGTGCGGTGGATCTCAAATCAAGAAAGTTCGATCTTTGAACAACCGGGAACCGCAATCTAACGCTTAGTAACGTTTTGAAGGTGTGGTCTACCACCTGTTACCTTACCCTTCTTCGCTCGGAACGGAACTTCTTGTTCCAAACGCCCCTGTGAACCCTAATGTATCTCGCCCTTTATCTCGATTATGCATTCGTCTGACCTGAAGTGTTTAGGAGTGAACGAACGGACAGCACTGATCGACGGCACTTCAGTGCACGCGGATTGGTTGATAATAGCCGCAACGGCTGTCACAGTATGATACGGTGTGTTTCGGACATGGAGATCTGATCGTTAGATACAGTTCAGTATCACCGCAGTGCATTCGTCTTTCAAGGAAGCTGAGTTTCATGAGTATGGTTCGCACAGGTTACGCCGTACAACCATTGGGTGCACTCAGCGGAGCGCAGCAAGGGCGAGCAAGGTTGCAACAAGACTGTGCGCGACGACCTCGTTCACTTTCATCTTCCCATTCTGTATCTACGAAAGTTAAGTTTCCATTATTACCACTACCGAGCACTTTTGGACGTCGAGTCGTCTGCCACTACCTGAGCTTCAGACCCTGCTCGTGCAGAATTTACTCAGCAGCTTCAACGGAACAATTGTTTTTACCTGATAGGGCGTCGGGCCTGCCAGGCGTCATACGAACAAGCGGACCTCGTCATGATTTCAAATGAGGCCTCCAAATACATACTGGACGAGACAAGAGCCGCACAAGAGACTCACACAACGCAGCTGGTCCGGGAGCATTGCTCGCACCAAATGAACGACCAAGGGGACGCCGGGTATGGTACTTGCGACGGTTATGGTGACGCGCGCAGCGTTTCTGATGCCTCTCTAGCTGCTTCAGCATATGGGGAGTTGGAGATTCTTGCTGCAAGAAGAGCCGATATCTTGGAGCAGGGTCAGAGCTTTACTACAGTGACTCTGGAGCCACAGATGCAGTTGGGCAAAGCAGAGTTCACTGGTGGAAGCTCGTTTCCCATGGAACCAATACTACAGAGCATTACAAGACAGAATGTTGCAGCCGTTGGCAAGCGCTGTGATGCAGGACCAAGCTGGGCTGAATATTTTAGGAGTAAGGGGCAAGTGGGGCTAGCCATACTGTCTGTTGGACAGCGTCAGGCTCCGGATTTCGCAAATAACAGCATGGACGCATTGGTTGCCAACCTTTGTGAATCAAAGGAAGGGTTTGCTGCGTGTCATCAAGAACTGGATCCTAGAGCCATCATTCCAGACCTGAATGAGCCAGCTGGTGAAGTGGTCCACATGTTGCATACCCAGTCTCCAGCTCTTTTGGACGACAATTGCTCCATTGGGTACCCATCTGCATCCATTCATGTTGATCCTACTGACCTTGAGATCTTGTGCTCCATTGACGTGCTTTGGGTGTAGCGCGGGGAGAAGCGGCAGCAAGCTTTATTATCTAAATTAGCATCGACAAGTGAATATGCCTGGCAAATGTATATGTATATGATATACATGGACGTTTATAAACTGTTATGTCAGAGAATAATTTCCAGGTGCAATGCTTTCTATAAGCAGGAAATCTGTAGCCTCAAGAATGAGAATGTAGTAAGGAAGGAAATGATTAAAGTGGACTATCACAAGGCGGAGATAGAGCTCATATTTCCCACAATCGTAAATATGTGGCTCACCCGTCATCCACGTCAGCGACCGGATATACTTTTCGTAAATCCCTTTCCGATGTTAAAAAAGACACGGGTGCGAACGGTCTATTGGCACATAATCCCAACACGTGTTTTCTCGACCTAATAAAAACCTTTAAACCCGACACGTGTTTTCTCTTGTAGAGTGCGTTTGGCGATGCCGAACGGGACGCAGAACACAAGGTAAGTTTCTTAGCCGCTCGAGTGGGGGAAAAAACCGTCAGGCTGTCAGCGTGAATTTAACAGTCCCGTAGTAGTTTCGGGTGTTTTAGCCGGAATATTTTATGGTGTACCTCTCAAGGATCCCTTTATGCAATGAAACTATTTTGCCCATCCGAAACAGCAATCCACCGTCGTCCAATCCTGTCCCTCCACCTCGCTGCTGCGGAAACTCGGACACACTCCCTTGATTCTCTGTTCTAGATTCTAGAAGAGATCACTGCCTGCTTCCCTGTCCTAAATCACTCCCCTGTTATCTGTTCTGGTGACTCCTCAGTAAGGAAGGTTAGGGCGACAGCTAAGTAAATTCGTGCGATTCTTCTGACCGCCTGTCTCTTAGCACGCACAGGCGAGCCATGGCTGCGCATTTGCTCGCTTCTGCGTGCGCTGACCTCCGAACGGGTCCCGCAGCTGCTCTCCGGCCGTCAGCTCCGAACACTACTTATTCCCTCTCCTCTAAGCCCGTGAATCAGCGTCGCCGGGCCAGCTTCGATGGCGTTAACAATAGCAGCGCGAGCAAGAATAGCAGCTTCTATAAGGGAGCCTCTAGAATGTCGCTCACACTGCCTTCTCAGGCGGTCCCAGAGGCCGCTCCGAGCGTTCCCGCTGCTCCTAGCACCCCTGTCTGCCTGCAAACCCCGTCTTCTTCGAATTCTTCGAATCGTTCCGCCGGCCCTAAGTCGGCAGGAGCGAAGGCAGGTAGATCTGGAACGGCGACGTCTGCGCTAGGAGGCATGGGGGGAATGCTGGGGGGGTTGTTCGGCGGAGGGGACCCCGCGGAGAAGACACGTCAGCAGTACGCGGACCGCGTGGCGGACGTGAATAAGCTCGAGCCGGTGATGCAGAAGATGACGGACGACCAGTTGCGCGCCATGACCGTTGACCTCAAGAAACGCGTCGCGGCGGGCGAATCGCTGGACAGCGCTCTGCCTGTAAGTCCAATCTATCAGGTTTTAGGCTAAAATCAATAAATCTGTCGCCTCAGAAATCAGCGCGCTGCATCTAAGTCCAATTACCTGGTTTTAGGTTATTTTCTTAATAATTTTAATCATAGTTCAAGAATCGAGGCGCAAGTTTCACAACGTAGAGTGTATTAGATGTGAGAAAGGTGCGAAGATGACTTGTATTCTCTAGATTCTTTCGCTCGTGAAAGAAAGCCTCAAGAAGCAGCAGTTGCGGTCGCTGTAGAGTACCGCGTGTCTGGCCCGCTTTCGTGCCAGCCAGTCTTCTCTAATAGCACGTTCACCCTAACGGCGTCATCGTATAATTACGGTCGTTACAATAAAAAGTACGTTGAAGGAACGACGAGGATTGTTCGAGGATGGAACGGAGTTCGCCGCAGCAGCGAAGTCGTCTCAAGATTAATTCGTTCTGGTTACCTAGGACGATCGCAGCCTGTAGATTCCGCGAAATGCGCGTTGTCAGGAACGCAAGGCAGAACGTCGATCGTTGTGTTTTAACAAGCCACGCACTATATACTCAGCCTGTCGGACCAGCTTTGCGACTGGCGCTGCCGGTCGTCGCGGATTGGTTTAATTCGTTTGCGAAGGCAATGCCCGACCTGTCTTTGGCATCGGTATTTGTTATGCGATTTACTAAGTTCTGACAAAGCTGACCCTCGTGTTGATTTGGTACTTTATATACTAATGATTTTCGGGTTTGTCTCTTTCGCTGCCTGCCTGCCTGCCTCTCTGTTCTGCAGGAGGCGTTTGCCGTGGTGCGTGAAGCTTCCAAACGCGTTCTCGGCCTCCGCCCTTTCGACGTGCAGCTGATTGGTAAGTCCATTGTGCCGGGATAGAGGCCCATTGGGCTGGGTCTGATTGACTGGATATAGCCTCTCAAAGTTTTTGCTGTTTTCTTCCCACAAATCCTTCCCACACCCTCCCTGCACCCCTTTCACATTTCTCTCCGGCCCCATCCAACCCAGCCAGACCGTGCTGCTGCCACCCGTCTCAACGTCCCTTCTCTTTCTCAGGGTGTTGTTACCCCTCCCCTCCGCGTGCCCCCTCCCTCTCCGCGTGCCCCCTCCCTCTCCTCGTGCCCCCTCCCTCTCCGCGTTCCCCCTTCCGTTCCGCGTCCGGTCTCCCCCAGGCGGCATGGTGCTGCACAAGGGGCAGATCGCGGAGATGCGGACGGGGGAGGGCTAGACGCTGGTGGCGGTGCTGCCATTTACCCCAACGCACCCTTATTCCCTTCCCTCTCACTACCCCACTCCCCACTCCCTCCCCCACTCCCCCCCGCCCCCTCCCCCCTCCCCCCCCAGGCGGCATGGTGCTGCACAAGGGGCAGATCGCGGAGATGCGGACGGGGGAGGGCAAGACGCTGGTGGCGGTGCTGCCGGCGTACCTGAACGCGCTCACAGGCAGGGGCGTGCACGTCGTCACCGTCAACGACTACCTCGCTAGGAGAGACGCCGAGTGGGTGGGGCAGGTTCACAAGTTCCTCGGGCTCTCCGTCGGCCTTATCCAACGCAAGTGTGACTGTAATGAGTGGGAGTGACTGTAGGAGGCGCAGGGGTGTGCACGTGGTCACAGTCAACAACTACCTCGCCCGGCGCGACGCTGAGTGGGTGGGGCAGGTTCACAAGTTCCTGGGGCTCTCCGTCGGCCTTATTCAACTTGAGTTGTGGGACTGTAACGAGTGAGATTGTATCGAGTGGTAAGTGTGCACGTGGTGACAGTCAACGACTATCTCGCCCGCCGTAATGCGGAGTGGGTGGGGTAGGTTCACAAGTTCCTGGGACTTTCCGTCGGCCTTATTCAGCGTGAGTGGGACAGTTATGGTTAGGGGTTACTGGATGGAACGAGTGTGACTGCAAGTCTGTAACGAGCTGGTGTGAGTGTATGAGGTACAGGGGAGGGAGTTGAGTGCACGTGGTAACTGTCATTAATCATCTCGCCACGCGAGCACGACACCAAGCGGGTGGGGTATGTGCACAAGCTACGCCTACGCGTGTGACGTGATGTGTGTGATGTATCATGTATGTGACCAACCGGGAGCTATATCAGGTTCAGCTCCCACTTTTCGACCTTCCTCCTTCATGAATCACAACCACCCCTCTCCCCCCGTCCCCTGCCCCCCTCCCCACTTTTGTCCTTCTCCCCCCCGTCTGGTCGTTGTAGAGGGCATGGATGCGCAGCAGAGGAGGGAGGGCATTGCATGCATGCGATGTGACTAACAGCGAGCTCGGGCTCACCTTCCCGTTTTTCGACTAAGTCCCTTCTTGTTGCCTCACAACCACACCCCTCCCCCTTCTCCCGCTTCTCCCCCTTCCCCCTTCCACCTTTCCCCTCCCAACACCCGTCTGGTCATGGCAGAGGGCATGGACGCGCAGCAGAGGAGGGAGAGCTACGCGTGTGATGTGACGTACGTGACCAACAGCGAGCTGGGGTTTGACTTCCTCCGCGATAACCTCGCCACCGTGAGCGCCACGCGTCCCTTGGCTGCTCTGCCTCTCGCACCTTCCCTCTCCCCCCTCCCTCCTCCCTCCACCCTCCTCCCTCCATGACAATTGCCTCTGTGAGCTCCATGCCTGCTTTGCTTCTCATCATCTCGGGGCCGTGTCCCCTGTTGTCACCTCTTTCCATGTCCTCCCACCCCTTGCACAACACACAACCCAGACCAAGGACGAGCTGGTCCTGCCTGACTTCCACTGCTGTGTGATCGACGAGGTCGACTCCATCCTCGTCCTCACCCCCCTGACCTTTGCCCCCTCCCTTTTCTCCCCTTTCCTTCCCCCCTTCCTCATCCCCTTTATAACGCGCTTCAGACCAAGGACGAGCTGGTTCTGCCGGACTTCCACTACTGTGTGATCGACGAGGTCGACTCCATCCTAATCGACGAGGCGCGCATGCCGCTCATCATCTCGGGGCCATGTTCCCCCCGTGTCCCACCGTGTTCCCTCATTCCATGTTCCCCCCTCCCTGTGTCGACAACCCAACCCAACCCAACCCAACCCAACCCAACCCAACCAGACCAAGGATGAGTTGGTCCTCCCTGACTTCCACTACTGTGTGATCGACGAGGTCGACTCCATCCTCATCGACGAGGCACGCACGCCGCTCATCATCTCGGGTCCCGCGGAGAAGCCCAGCGAGCGCTACTACAAGGCTGCTAAGCTGGCCGGGGCGTTCGTACGAGACGTGCATTACACGGTAAGTGGGGGTGAAGGGTAGGGGGAGGGGCTCTGTGTGTGTGGGCTAGGAGGGGGCACGCCGCTCATCATCTCGGGGCCGGCGGAGAAGCCTAGCGAGCGCTACTACAAGGCTGCTAAGCTGGCCGGGGCGTTCGTTCGGGACGTGCACTCCACAGTAAGTGGGGGTGAGGGGGAGGGGAGACTTCCGCCAAAGCCATTCCCCCTGAGAGTGAGAGGGGGCACGCCATCTCGGGCCCAGCGGAGAAGCCCAGCGAGCGTTACTACAAGGCTGCTAACCTCGCTGGAGCGTTCGTGTGCGATGTGCACTACATGGTGGGTGGGAGGCTGTGGGTTGCGTGGGTTGTGCGTGAGGGGAGGGGAAGGGGAGAAGCCCACCTCCCACCCAGCGAAACTTGCTCTCCTAATGCCCTCTCACCACCCACCTCCGCTGTGATCAACTCTGCTGTGTTCCCCATGCCAGGTGGACGAGAAGCAGAAGGCAGTGCTGCTCACCGAAGAGGGCTACGAGGAGGCAGAGGTGCTGTTGGAAGTGAGCGACCTGTACGACCCAAACCCCTCTCCTCGCCCACCCACCCCTCCTTCCTGCAATCATCTCGTTGTTCCCCTCCGTAGGTGGACGAGAAGCAGAAGGCAGTACTCCTCACAGAGGAGAGCTACGAGGAGGCTGAGGTGCTGTTGGGAGTGAGCGACCTGTACGACCCCAATTCCCTCTCCCCTCCTTTTCCTCCTGTTCCCAACTTCAGGTGGATGAGAAGCAGAAAGCCGTACTGCTGACTGAGGAAGGGTATGAGGAAGCAGAGACGCTGCTGGGAGTGAGCGACCTGCTTTTCCAATCACCCCTTTCTCATCCTCCTTGCAATCCGCACCTCCCGCTTGCTGAAATTGCACTCCTCACCCAAACCACTCCAGGTGGATGAGAAGCAGAAAGCCGTACTGCTGACAGAAGAGGGCTACGAGGAAGCAGAGACGCTGCTGGGAGTGAGCGACCTGCTTTTCCAATCACCCCTTTCTCATCCTCCTTGCAATCCGCACCTCCCGCTTGCTGAAATTGCACTCCTCACCCAAACCACTCCAGGTGGATGAGAAGCAGAAAGCCGTACTGCTGACAGAAGAGGGCTACGAGGAAGCAGAGACGCTGCTGGGAGTGAGCGACCTGTTCAACCCGCACCACTTCTCTCCCACTTTGTCCCTGCTTAACCCATGGCAGGTGGACGAGAAGCAGAAGGCGGTACTCCTCACAGAGGAAGGCTACGAGGAGGCGGAGGTGCTGCTGGGGGTGAGCGACCTGTACGACCCGCGGGAGCAGTGGGCGTCGTATGTGATCAACGCTATCAAGGCCAAGGAGCTGTTCCTGAGGGATGTGCAGTATATTGTGAAGGGCGGCGGCATCTTGATTGTTGATGAGTTCACTGGACGCATCATGGAGGTGTGTGTGCGGTGACAGTGGGGGGAGGGGAGGATAGGGATGAAGGAAGGAGGATGCGGAAGGTGAGGTCGGTAGTGGGGAGGATGGGGGGGGGAGCAGTGGGCGTTGTAGGTGATCAGCGCTATTGAATTGAAGCCAAGGAGCTGTTTCTGAGGGACGTGCAGTACATACATCGTGAAGGGCGGAGGAATCCTTATTGTGGACGAGTTTACTGGGCGTATCATGGAGGTGCGTTGGGGGATAAGGGGTAGTGCTAGGAAGGAGAGGAGGTGCTGGGCTGGTTGCAGCAGTGGGCGTCGTATGTGATCAACGCCATCAAGGCCAAGGAGATCTTTCTGAGGAATCACTTTTGAGAATGCTCAAAAGGAGCTGTTTCTGAGGGATGTTCAGTGTACTGTCAAGGGAGGAGGGATTCTCATCTGATTGTTGATGAATTCACTGGACGCATCATGGAGGTTAGTGCCCATCCATGCCTCAACTCTCTTGTGCTCTCCTTGTGCTCTTGCTGTGCCTTCCTGTGCTCTGTATTTTCTCCCAGGGTCGGCGGTGGAGTGAGGGGTTGCATCAGGCGGTGGAGGCAAAGGAGGGACTCACCATTCAGAACGAGACGGTCACACTTGCGTCCATCAGTTACCAGAACTTCTTCCTGCAGGTATGGCAGTTATGGTCTAGGAGGTCTCCTGTTGCCTCTATAGAGCAGACCTCCTTTCACCTGCACCCATCACACATCCTGAACCCATTGCACCACACACATCTCTTCCTTCCCGGTTGACCACCTCAGCGCCCTCCCCTCTTTCCTCACCCCCTCCTCTCTAATCTCCCCTCTCCTCCCCTCCCCACTCTCCCCTCTCCTCTCTCCTCTCGCCCCCTCCCCTCCCCACTCCCTCATTCCCTCCCCCACCTCTCCCCTGTCCCCTTCCCCCGCTCTCCTCCCTTCCGTGCCCTGCAGTACCCCAAGCTGTGCGGCATGACAGGCACGGCAGCAACAGAGGCGGCTGAGTTCACGAGCATCTACAAGCTCACACGCCCCGCACTCATCCCCTTTCCGCTCCTCCATCGCCCTCCCCAATCCCCCCTGCTTTCATGCCCTGCCCTGCAGTACCCCAAGCTGTGCGGCATGACAGGCACAGCGGCCACAGAGGCGGCGGAATTCACGAGCATCTACAAGCTCACCGTCACTGAGATCCCCACCAACCGCCCCGCTGGCCGCAAGGTGTGAACGAGGAATATAGAGTCTTGGAGGAACATGCAGGCGTGGAGGAACATGCAGGCTTGGATGCTACTTTTGAGAACTTTCAAAAGTAACACCAATGCTTGGATGCAAGGATTCTCGTGTATAGGGTAGTTGTACGTGCATTGTTGGATAATGAAGTTATAACCAAACCACTCACCATGTTCTGTGCTCCTGTCTATCTTTTCACCATTCCCCCTGGCACGCTCCCTCCGTCTCTCCCCCCTCTCCCTTTCCTCTTTCCCCTTTTTTGTCTGAACAGGACGAGTCAGACGTGGTCTTCAGGGCAGCGGACGGCAACTGGCGGGGTGGATGGTTGTGTTGTGTCTGACACTTTCCCTTCCGCCCACCCCACCCCCTCTTCTCTTCCCAACAGGACGAGTCAGACGTGGTCTTCAGGGCAGCGGACGGCAACTGGCGGGGTGGATGGTTGTGTTGTGTCTGACACTTTCCCTTCCGCCCACCCCACCCCCTCTTCTCTTCCCAACAGGACGAGTCAGACGTGGTCTTCAGGGCAGCGGACGGCAACTGGCGGGGTGGATGGTTGTGTTGTGTCTGACACTTTCCCTTCCGCCCACCCCACCCCCTCTTCTCTTCCCAACAGGACGAGTCAGACGTGGTCTTCAGGGCAGCGGACGGCAACTGGCGGGGTGGATGGTTGTGTTGTGTCTGACACTTTCCCTTCCGCCCACCCCACCCCTCTTCTCTTCCCAACAGGACGAGTCAGACGTGGTCTTCAGGGCAGCGGACGGCAACTGGCGGGGTGGATGGTTGTGTTGTGTCTGACACTTTCCCTTCCGCCCACCCCACCCCCTCTTCTCTTCCCAACAGGACGAGTCAGACGTGGTCTTCAGGGCGGCGGACGGCAAGTGGCGGGAGCTCCCACGCCCACTCACCGAATCTCTTGCCCCTCTCTGAATCCCAATCTCCCTTTCCCCAATCCCAACTCCTCGCCTCCTCCCAACAGGACGAGTCAGACGTGGTGTTTAGGGCAGCGGACGGCAAGTGGAGGGCGGTGGTGGTGGAGGTGGCACGTATGAACAAAATGGGCCGTCCGGTGCTGGTGGGCACGACCAGTGTGGAGCTGAGTGAGGGGCTGTCGGCGCGCCTCAGGGAGGCGGGGGTGAAGCACCAGGTGCTCAACGCCAAGCCTGAGAACGTCGAGAGGGAAGCAGAGATCGTCGCACAGAGTGGCCGTCTGGGCGCCGGTGAGTGCTAGGGTGTCTTTTGCGTCGAATTAAAGGTCACCTCGGCTGGCTGGGTGGCACTGATGAGGTGAGTGGTCGGTTCGGTGGGTTTCATCGACCCCTGTGGTCCCACCTTTTTGCTCCAGCCACCAAAGCAGAAGGGGCAAATCTGTGGGGCTCGAAATGGTCAAGGTGAGCAATCTCGTCCTTCGTTGCATCACACCACACCACTGCACAGCACATCACAGCACAGCACAGCACAGCACAGCACAGCACAGCACAGCACAGCACAGCACAGCACAGCACAGCACAGCACAGCACAGCACAGCACAGCACAGCACAGCACAGCACAGCACAGCACAGCACACCACACCACACCACTGCACAGCACATCACAGCACAGCACAGCACAGCACAGCACAGCACAGCACAGCACAGCACAGCACAGCACAGCACAGCACAGCACAGCACAGCACAGCACAGCACAGCACAGCACAGCACAGCACATGACAGCACCGCACACCACATCACAGCACCGCACACCACACCACACCACACCACACCACCGCACAGCACAGCACAGCACAGCACAGCACAGCACAGCACAGCACACCACAGCACAGCACAGCACAGCACACCACCGCACAGCACAGCACAGCACAGCACAGCACAGCACAGCACAGCACAGCACAGCACAGCACAGCACAGCACAGCACAGCACACCACCGCACAGCACAGCACAGCACAGCACAGCACACCCTCCCTCCCGCTCGTATGGATGGACTCAACACCTGTTCCTCTTTCTTATGCGTTCCTGTTCCCCATGCGTGCAGTGACCATTGCAACAAACATGGCGGGCCGAGGAACGGACATTCTGCTGGGAGGCAACGCCGAGTTCATGGCTCGCCTCAAGCTGAGGGAGATGCTCATGCCCAGGTGCGCATGGGGTCCGGGAGAATTCGTATCTGTCCAGGTGTGGGTGGGGACTGAGGGAGGCGGTAACTTCTCAACTGGTAGTTGGCCAGGTGCAGGTAGGCACTGGGGGAGGCGGTGACTGGATTCTGCTGGGAGGCAATGCGGAGTTCATGGCTCGCCTCAAGCTGAGGGAGATGCTCATGCCCAGGTGCGGGTAGTGACTGGGGCGGGCGTGTGGGGGTGGTGACTCGTTCAGCTTCTCATTCTCCCTCGCCCGCACTCTCTTCTCCCACCCTCGCCCCCCTTGCAGAGTGGCGCAGGCGAGCGACAACGAGATTGCGTTTGAGGTCAAGAGGAAGGTCCCTGTGAAGAAGTCCTGGGCGGTGGGTGGCAAAGGAAATGGTTTATGGATTGTGGGAGGGGGTGAGGGGGTTTGTGTGCAGGAGTGGGTGGTATATGCTCCTTGCTCCTGATTTTGTGCATCTCCCTGTTTCTGTCCCAAGCCCATTCCCATCCCCATGACCATACCCCATGGATTGTGGGAGGGGGTGAGGGGGGTTGTGTGCAGGAGTGGGTGGTATATGCTCCTTGCTTCTGATCTTGTGCATCTCCCCACCCCTTTACCCCTACCTTTTCCCCCACTCCCCGTGTGCCTCTCCCTCTTTCTGTCCCAAGCCCATTCCCATCCCCATCCCCATACCCACCCTCTAATGCATCTAATCCAGCTTCCTCTCGCTTGCCTTCGCTTCTGTCCGCACATATTCCGTCTCTCTCACTCTGCTCCGTTCTTATTCCTCCCACTCCGTTCCCTCTACCCTCCCCCCCTCCAACCATTCCCAACTCCCCCCCCCACCCATTCCCCCTCTCATTCCCACCCCTCCCCTCTCTCCTTCTCACCCCCTCCCTCCCACTCCCGTCTCGTCCCTCCGCCCTCATCCCTCCCTCCATTCCCACCACCCTCCTCAACCACCCCCCCCCCCCCCCCCCCCCCCCCCCCACCACCACCACCCTCCTCAACCCTCCCCGCCTCCCCCCTCCCCCCCCCCCCCCCCCCTGCAGGTCAACCCGGAGCTCTACCCCTGCCAGCTGTCGGACGCCACGTCAGCGCTGCTGACGTCAGCAGTGGAGGCAGCAGTGGCGGCGTGGGGCGCCAACTCACTGCCAGCTCTGGAGGCCGAGGACAGGCTGGCATTCGCTTGCGAGAAGGTGGGTGTGTTTGTCTTGTCTGCCCCACCTCACTCACCAACTCGTTACCGGCTCTCGAGGCCGAGGACAGGCTGGCGTTCGCGTGTGAGAAGGTGAGAGAGACCTAGATAGGTTGTTTCCTCTCTTACTCTGGGTAACCTCGTCTTCTCCTCCTCGCTGCCGGCTCTGTAGTCGGAGGACAGGCTGGCATTTGCGTGTCAGAAGGTGAGTGCATTCTGACAGGCAGGCATTTGTCTCGTCCCTTTGCTCACCTGTGCCGGCTCTCGAGGCAGGGGACAGGCTGGCATTCGCATGTGAGAAGGTGGGTGTATTTTGACAGGCAATTGCTGCTCCTTCACACCTCACATGCCAACTCGCTACCTGCTCTCTAGGCAGAGGACAGATTGGCGTGCGCATTTGAGAAGGTGAATGCACTCTGATAGGTGCAATACAATACAGCACTGTTCCTCCTTTACCCCTGGCCTTCTCCCTCTCCCTCTCCCGCTCCCTCTCCCTCCCTCCTTCCCTGCAGGGCCCCACCAGGGATCCAGTGATTGCAGCTCTGCGACCCTCTTTTCGGGCAACGGATGACGAGTACACACGAGACCCTCTGTGTTCACACAGGCCAAAAGCAGGTGGTCATTGCTGCTCGTGCCCACTCTTCTCTCACCCTCTTTGTGTTTGTGTTCTCCTGTGCGTGTTTTTGTGTGCAGGGCCCCACGAGTGATCCAGTGATTGCAGCCCTCAGGGCAGCCTTTCAAGCGATGGATGATGAGTACCGCGTGTTTACGGAGGCCGAGAAGCAGAAGGTCATTGCTGCCGGCGGGCTGCATGTCATCGGCACAGAGAGGCATGAGTCGCGCCGTATCGACAACCAGGTGAGGGTTCTGCTGCGTGTGAGCATGCAATGCATGCACTGTGCATGCATTCACTCATTCATGGGTGTGTGTGTGCCGTGCTGCTGGCGGGCTGCATGCCATCGGCACGGAGAGGCACGAGTCGCGGCGCATTGGCAACCTGGTGAGGGGTCTGCCGCGTGTGAACATGCAATGCATGCACTGTGCATGCGTGCATTCATTTATTCATTCATGGTGCCTAGATCATTGCTGCTGGCGGGCTGCATGTCATCGGCACTGAGAGGCACAAGTCGCGGCGCATTGGCAACCAGGTGAGGGCATATTCGAGGGTATTATTATTATATATATATATGTATAGATTGATGGGATGCATCGGTACGTAAGCACCCATTCGCCACGCCTTTGGCACGGATAGGCGCGAATTTCCTGCTGCATGAACCACAAGCTGGAACCATCTGCTGCATGGTATGGTAAAAATCATCTCAGGAGAGTGAGGGACTCAAATCAAAGGTAGGACCAGGCTTTAGTCTGCATGCTTACGTGGTAGCCGCACCCACCTTCCCTCTCCTCCTACCCACCTATCATCCCCCTGCCCTCCCGTCCTGCTCCTCTCCCACCCCTCCCCGCCTCTCTCCCTCACACTTCTCCCCCTCCGCCCCCCTGTGCGCACATTGCAGTTGCGCGGACGGTCAGGGCGGCAGGGCGACCCTGGCAGTTCGCGTTTCTTCCTCTCCCTCGAAGACAACATCTTCCGCATCTTCGGTGGAGATCGCATCCAGGTGTGCAGTGCGGTGCAGAGAGGTTCCGAGTGATGTAGGAGGTGTAGGTAGGTGTGGAGTGGTGTGTGAGGGGGCGGTCAGGGCGGCAGGGCGACACTGGCAGTTCCCGTTTCTTCCTCTCCCTCAAAGACAACTGCCGAATCTTCGTTGGCGACCGTATCCAGTTGTGCAGTTCGGTGGAGAGTGGTGTGTGAGCAATTGAGGCACAGATTGTTGTAGCGTAGCCGTGCGGTGAAGGGTGGTTTCTTGCGGTTCTAAAGTTTAGGGGGCGATAGTGTCAAGGCGAGGAGCGGTGGAGAGGTGTAGGTTAGGCGCGGAAAGCTGGTGTGGTGTGCCGAGCAGAGCAGTGGTGCGGAGTGATGAGAGGTCTCCTTAGTTTGTTGTGCAGAGAGCTTCTGTGTGTTTGCAGCTAACTAGTTAGTTCAATCACATCAATGGAGGCATGTCCCTCAGGCCCTCATGTCATCTAATCATGCTACTCCACTCCCCTTGCTCCCGGATTTTTCCCCACACCACAGGGACTGATGAAGGCGTTCCGAGTGGAGGACCTGCCGATCGAGTCCAAGATGCTCACAAAGGCGCTGGACGAGGCGCAGAGGAAGGTGGAGAACTACTTCTTTGATATCCGCAAGCAGCTGTTCGAATACGACCAGGTGGGGTGTGGTGCGGTGCGGTGCGGTGCGGGTCGTAGTGTGTGCACTGATTATGATCCAGTCTGTGCTAGAGGGTGCGCAGAGGAAGGTGGAGAACTACTTTTTTCACATCCGCAAGCAGCTGTTTGAAAAGGAATAAGATGCGGCATCGGGCCTTTTGAGGCGCCTCAAAAAGAATAAGGTTCCTAACTCATTGCACCCCTCGGCGTGTGATTAATAAGTCGATTTTTGAGTAAAGGGGCACAATGTGTTACATTACTCGAAAATCGAGATTCCTGACTCATTGTGCCCCTCTGCGCAGCCTTAGCCTCCCTTCTCTCCCCCCTCTCTCTCTGGGGTGCTGAACTGCCAGCGCAACTGCATATACGTGGAGAAGAGGAGGGCGGGGTGGAGAGGAGAGGAGAGGAGAGGGGAGGAGAGGAGAGGGGAGGAGAGGAGATGAGAGGAGAGGAGAGGAGAGGAGAGGAGAGGAGAGGAGAGGAGAGGAATTTTTGACTTTGTGTCCCTCCGTTTACCTGCTTCCTCCCCCCTCCACCCACCACGTCTTTCTCTCAGGATGTGTATGTGGAGAGGAGGAGGGCACTGGTGGCGGAGAGGAGAGGAGAGGAGCGTTGACTCTTTGTGCCCCTCCCGTTACCCTTTTCTCTTCCCCCTCTCCAGGTGCTAAACAGCCAGCGTGACCGCGTGTATGCGGAGAGGAGGAGGGCACTGGTGGCGGAGAGCTTGGAGGGCCAGATGATAGAGTATGCCGAGCTCACTATGGATGACATCCTTGAGGTGAGTGAGTCTCTCAGGGTAGGCTGAGAGCCTGGAGGGCGCGATGATAGAGCATGCTGAGCTCACTATGGATGACATTCTTGGGGTGAGTGGGGCAGTGCTGGCCTTTTGTGGGTGGGGCTTGGTTCCTCTGTCTGTCCTTGAGTCGGCAATGCCGCTGGCCGGTGGCAGAGAGCCTGGAGGCTATGTTGCACCTGACGCCCAGCCAGGGCAGCGTCCAGCGTCCGGACGGCCACGTCTGGACGCTGGACGCGTCAAACATGTTTGACGCTGGACGTTCGGGAAAAAAAAACTTTTCGGGCAGCCCGGAAAATTTTTGTTTCTTCCGCACGAAATTGACTCGTTGTCATTGCGACCAAAATCGAGATGAAATCGATTTCGACCTACAAAAACGCAACCCTTTTTTTTTTTTCCCCCCTCACACATTTGGACCCATCCCCATCTAGTTCTCCCAACCAGGTCGACCCCCAACTCAACCAGAGAGCCAGGTCCAAGTCGACATTAGAGAGATCTGTTTCTCTCGACATTGCCTAGCATACCTATCCCTACAATCCGCCAGTTATGCTACTTAGGCTTTGTAGTGTGAATTTAGGGTTAAGGAAATTAAGTTACAATGTCATCTCCTAGTCCCACCGGTCAATCTGGTAGTGGCTCCACACCTTCTGCAGGTGGTGTGGAGGGAAAACGCAATTACGACGAAATGCATCTTAACCCCTATGTAGCCTTATTAGGCATGTATTTTACTCCTGCCCGGGAAAAGTTTTGCCCTGCCCGGACTAGCGTCAAGAGGGCGTCCAGGGCAGAGCAACCCGGGCGTCCAGCGTCTGGACGCCCCGTCCTGACGCCAGCTTCAAAAACGCTGGACGCGTCAGGTGCAACATAGCCTGGAGGCCCAGATGATAGAGTATGCTGAGCTCACTATGAATGACATACTTGAGGTGAGTGGGGTATGCATGCAGGGAAATTTTTTAGGCGCCTCAACATTCAACTCATTGGTATGCATGCAGGAAGAATGATGCTGGTGGAGGGATGGGCGTGGAGGGGGCAATGGTGGACGATGTCGTTCCCTCGATCATTTTTTCTCACGATAATGCAGAGTGCCCACTCTTGTTCCCTCCCCCCCTCTTTCTCACTCACCCTCTCCTGAATTTCCTCGCCGTATTTCCTTCTCTCCCCTCCACCGTCCCTTTTTCTGTCAGGCCAACGTTGACGCCACAAAGCCCAAGGAGGAGTGGAACCTCGAGGCCCTGGCAGCCAAGGTCATGCAGTAATTTCTGTCCATCTCCGTCCAACCCTCTCTGTCGCTCCTTCCCTTCTCCCTCATTCACTGTCCACTCTTCAGGCCAACATTGACGCATCGAAGCCCAAGGAGGAGTGGAACCTCGAGGCCCTGGCAGCCAAGGTCAAGCAGTACTGCTACCTGCTCTCCGACCTCTCTCCTGAGACCCTTGCTCCCCACGCCGACTCCATTGACAGCCTGAGGGAGTACCTCAGGAAGCGCGGAAGGGAGGTTTACTACCAGAAGCGGGTGAGTATAATCAATCAATCAATCAATAGGTGCGAGGAGGGAGGTAGAAGGTAGCCAAGGTCAAGCAGTACTGCTACCTGCTCTCCGACCTCTCCCCCGAGACCCTCGCTCCCCACGCTGACTCCATTGACAGTCTGAGGGAGTACCTCAGGAAGCGCGGAAGGGAGGTTTACTACCAGAAGCGGGTGAGTATAATCAATCAATCAATCAATAGGTGCGAGGAGGGAGGTAGAAGGTAGCCAAGGTTAAGCAGTACTGCTACCTGCTCGCTGACCTCTCCCCCGAGACCCTCGCTCCCCACGCCGACTCCATTGACAGCCTGAGGGAGTGGCTGAGGAAGCGCGGGCAAGAGGTGTAATACCAGAAGCGGGTGAGGGCCCAACTTGGTAGGTTTGAGGTTTGGTAGAAGCAGGAGCGGAGAGGGCACCGCAGCAACCGGCCAAAGGAACTCCTCTCCTCGCTCACAAACGCCTTGTGTCTGTCCTTTCGCTCGTGTGCTTCTCCCCCCTATGCCTTTCTCTTACATGCACCCAGGAGGAGGTGGAGAAGATAGTTCCAGGGCTGATGAGGGACGCGGAGCGCTGCTTCGTCACGGCAGGTCACGGCACCTACTTTGTGGTCGTGCCGAAGTAGGTGCCGTCTACCTTCGCAGACGGACAATCTCTGGAAGGAGCACCTGCAGGCACCAAGTTCCCACTTCCACCGCCGGTTTCCTCTCCCCCCTTCTTTGATTACAGGAGGAGGTTGAGAAAATCGTTCCCGGGCTGATGATTACAGGACGTTCCCGGGCTGATGAAGGACGCAGAGCGTTATTTCGTGCTGTCCCAGACGGACAACCTGTGGAAGGAGCACCTGCAGGCGCTCAAGTTTGCACAGCAGGCGGTGGGCCTGCGCGGGTACGCACAGAAGGACCCGCTGATCGAGTACAAGCTGGAGGGGTACAACCTGTTCCTCTCCATGATGGCGCAGATCCGCCGCAATGTCATCTACTCCGTCTACCAGGTGGGTTACTTGTCGTCGACTTGGTGTATCAGGTGCGTTGCATGTGATATGGGATGTGTAACAGGTGTGTTACATGTCTTCTGGCTCGCGTACTAGGTGGATTACGTTGCGCCTGGTCAGTGTGCTGTGTGAGTTGCATTATCAGCACCCCCTCATTGAGTACAAGCTGGAGGGGTACAACCTGTTCCTCTCCATGATGGCGCAGATCCGCCGCAACGTCATCTACTCCGTCTACCAGGTGCGCGGGTTACGTGTCATCTACTCGGTGTACCAGGTGGGTTGCGTGTCATCTGGGATGTGTACTAGGTGGATTACATGCTATCTGGTTTAGGTGCCAAGTGAATTTCACCGTCGCGCTTGTCCCTTTGGTGATTCCTTGCCACCGCTTACCTGAGTGGTTTTTCTGATATTCTCTTCACGTGCCACATCGGTGTCATGTCATTGCGATTGTGACTTCTGATTTCGAGTCGACTCAAAAACTTGAGATTTTCTTCACATGCCACATCCGTGTCATGGCATTTCTGGTTGTGACTTCTCTCCGGTTCTGCCTGACAAAGTGTGGCTGTTACTCTCTTTGTGCTGGCTGCAGTTCAAGCCTGTTATGGCGAAGCAACCTGATATAGCCAATGTGGCTAATGGTGGTGCTACTGCTGCTGCAGCAGCAGCAGTCCCTGCTGCGACTGAAGCATCCTCCCAAGCATCAGAGTCGACAGAAACAGCCGCAACAGCAGCAGCCGGAGCAACAGCAGCAGCCGGAGCAACAGAAGCAGCAGGATCAGCAGAAGCAGCAGCAGAAGCAGAAGTAGCAGAAGCAAAATCGGAGGGAGAGAGTGGGGTTGCAGCTGCAACAAATGCAGGAGCAGCACCTACAGGAGGGAGGGGTGGGCGGAGGGGTGGACAGAAAGGTCGTCAGCGTGCAGGGAAAAAGGTTGCTGCTAGGTCTAAGAGCTCATAAACAAAGCTAACTGAAGTCGTTCTGGCGAGTGCGTTTTGTTGTGTGCTTTCCCTTAAGTACCGGTGAATATAATCTCAGTGCCCTATAGGTTGTGTGTACGCATCACTCGCCTAACAGTAACAACAATGTTGTTTGAACAAGCTGTCACTTGCGACTTCTATGATATTCCTGACGCCGTGGTTATGGGTTACAGTATTGGTGTACCCCATCCATTTATATCGCGATTTCGAGTCAGTGTCAGCGTCATCCAAGCCGTGGTCGCCGGGATCACCCGAGCCCCAACCGGAGGGCGCGCCAATTGAAATTCTGAACCGAGATTGCCCTTCATTCTGACCAGGCTTCACACGCACAGTTGACGAGATCCCTTATTGGCTGTTAGGCACGTGGGTGACTCCTCCGCTGCCCAAATACCAATCTCGACTCGACTTTGAGGATGCCCCTCCAATCACGGTGAAATTGCATCCTGGCTCTAAACTCGTTTTGGTGAAAAAATGTACTGTACCCGAAAAGGTTTATTTTCTGCGCTGGTGGCAGTTCACACAAAAGGTACCTCCTCACAAATCAAGGCACCGTTCCTCACCCCACATGACCCAACATGGAGAACAAAATTATAGCACATTCAGCCCGTCCGAGAAATTCCTATCGGTGCTCTTCTCATCAACGTGTCGCACAAAATCCGAAAAAGCGCAACGATAGTGGGGTGCCTGTGTTGTTCGCCGCCGGTGATTGCGGGAAGCCGCGTCAGCAAAGCGTCACACCCCTCGTGTCTATTGCTGAATTTCTGCAACCCCCCTCACCTCACCTCAACCCCCCTTGCTCCCCTTCCCCCCTTCTCTCCATTTCAAGCTCTCTGGGTTGTGGGGAGAATCCTGGGGAGAGCTCTCTGTCTGTGCAGATCAGCGTGAAACTGAGAATTTAGACATCGCCAGAATCTGTGTGCGTTTCCCCGCTGAGAAGTGGCTTCAGGCTCCCAGTAGCCTACTAAGTTTTGAATGCTGTCCGTCCTTCCTTCAAACTTCGCTTGAGTTTGAGCTGTTCGCCTGCAGCCATGGATCCGTCTGCCATGGAGCTTCAGGAGTTTTACCACGGTGCGGCCTGCCAATTCGAGTCGAAGCGTAGTCCGTTGTTCGAGGCCGGACAGATTTGGGACGTCGGTGCCGCAGTGCTAGGAGGTTTCGTTCCAGGAGTAGTTCTCGTGAAATGTGTAGCTGTCGCTGGGGCTCTCACATTCTCGTCATGGTGTGCCGCGATTGTAGTAACAGCCGCTGCACTCCAACGGATACACAGTGAGTGGCCGTTCCTCATCCACCAGTTTCCTACTTCTAACGTATCTCGTTTCCGGGCCTGCTTTTGTGAATCAGTAACTCTTAAGTTACATTCTACCTGTCGTCGGTCTGTTTCGGAAGTTCATTGTTGCTTCGTGATGATATGGCTCTTAACCGCGCCTTCTGCTGTTTCATGCAGGCTCCACCATGCCAGACGACATGGATGGCTTCTCCCGTTGAGTTTCGTGGGTGAAGAGAGATATACTTCCTGCACTGACCTACTAACCTCTTAACATTCCTCCCGAGATGCCATCTCGTTATACGCCGCTGGAGCGATGGCATTGCTCCGCGAGCCAAATTCTGTAACATTTGTTTAAGTGTTCATAATACATCGAAGCGTCAAAGGGACTCGCTTGTAATATATCCAAGCATTTAAAGCTTTTGTATACATTTGAAAGAGGGAGGTTCAAAACTTTTGAAATTTGAAATATTGGTAACTCGATTACCGCTAGTTTACTCGCTGAACAAGGGAGGGAGATCCCCCCAACACCCAGCACTCCCTGGTGATTCAATACTTTTGGATTGACAAAAGTATACGAAATCCAGCCTATGTGAGATCTAGGCCACCACGCTCTTCTGCCAGCATGATACGTAGCTAAGCACATCGACTCAACAGCCAGCGCAAATTCTGCAAATTTGCGTCACAAACCTAAATGCGTGGGGCAGTTTCATGTAATTATACGGATAAACCAACGTCAGTGGTTCCCTTTCACGCGGCGATCCCGCGGGACCTCCTCTCACGGCCTCGCCTCGTCGTCCGTCGTGTCGCCTCACGACGCTGCCTCCTCACGCCACCGTGAACGCGCACGATTCGTCTCAAACTGCCGAACACGCACGATCACAGTCGCGGCCCGATCGCGACTGCCTCGCTACCACGTTTCCGCACTAGCCCCAGCAGCCGCACTTGAGTGCGCGAACGACTGCAGAAACGGGAGCTTCCAACCCCTTCCCGCCTCCTCGTCTTCCTTCTCGCCATCCCAATTCGCGTTCTCGCCTCCCCGTTTCCCCTTTCCAATCCCCAGGACCCCTTCCGGTCACCCCGTTTTCCCGCCTCCCCCCCTTCCCAATTCCTCTCCGTTTCCCCTTCCCGCCTCTCCGTTTCCCCTTCCCGCTCCCCCGTTTTTCCCCTTCCCGCCTCTTTTCCCCCCTTCCCGTCACCCCGTTTCCCCATCCCGCTCCCCGTTACCCCTCCCCGCCTCCTCAATTCCCCTTCCCGCCTCCCCGTTTCCCCCATCGCGCTCCCCGTTACCCCCCTTCCCGCCTCCTCATTTCTCCTTCCCGCCTCCCCAATTCTCCTTGGGGCCATCCCGTTTCCCCTTTGCGTCTCCCCATTACCCCTCCCGCCTCCCCGTTTCCCCTTCCCGCTCCCCATTACCCCTTCCCGCCTTCCCGTTAGCCCTTCCCGCCTCCCCAATTCCCGTTCCCGCCTCCCCTTCCCCCTTCCCGCTCCCGATTTCCCTTCCCGCCTCCCCGTTTCCCCGTCCCGTTCCCGTTTCCCCTTCCCGCCTTCCCGTTTCCCCGTCCCGCTCCTCGTTTCCTCTTCCCGCTCCCCGTTTCCCCTTCTCACCACCCCGTTTCCCCATCCCGATCCCCGTTACCCCTCCCCGCCTCCTCAATTCCCCTTCCGCCTCCCGTTTCCCCTTCCCGCCTCCCCAATTCCCCTTCCCGCCTCCCCGTTTTCCCCTCCCTGTCTCCCCATTACCCCTCCCCCCTTCCTCCCTCTCGTTTACCCCCCTTCCCCCTCTCATTTCCCCCCCTTCTCCTCCTTTTCTTTCCCGCTTCCCCCCATCCCCTTCCCTGCTTCCCCCCATCCCCTTCCCTGCTTCCCCCCATCCCCTTCCCTGCTTCCCCCCATCCCCTTCCCTGCTTCCCCCCATCCCCTTCCCTGCTTCCCCCCATCCCCTTCCCTGCTTCCCCCCATCCCCTTCCCTGCTTCCCCCCATCCCCTTCCCTGCTTCCCCCCATCCCCTTCCCTGCTTCCCCCCATCCCCTTCCCTGCTTCCCCCCATCCCCTTCCCTGCTTCCCCCCATCCCCTTCCCTGCTTCCCCCCATCCCCTTCCCTGCTTCCCCCCATCCCCTTCCCTGCTTCCCCCCATCCCCTTCCCTGCTTCCCCCCATCCCCTTCCCTGCTTCCCCCCATCCCCTTCCCTGCTTCCCCCCATCCCCTTCCCTGCTTCCCCCCATCCCCTTCCCTGCTTCCCCCCATCCCCTTCCCTGCTTCCCCCCATCCCCTTCCCTGCTTCCCCCCATCCCCTTCCCTGCTTCCCCCCATCCCCTTCCCTGCTTCCCCCCATCCCCTCCCCCCTGCTTCCCCCATCCCATCCCCTTCCCTGCTTCCCCCCATCCCCTTCCCTCCCATCCCCTTCTCCCATCCCATTCCCTTGCTCCCTCTGTTTCCCCTTGCTCACTCTGTCTCGCCCTTCTCACACTCTTCCGCCTCCTCTTTTTCCACCTTGCTCACTATATTCCCCGCTACTCACTCTCTTTCCCCCTGCTCACTATCTTCCCACCAGCTCGCTCTCTTCCCCCCCCATCACTTTGTTTAGGGTTGCTCACTCTGTTTCACCCTTGCTCACTCTGTTTCACCCTTGCTCCCTCTGTTTCACCCTTGCTCCCTCTTCACTCTCTCTCTCTCTCTCTCTCTCTCTCTCTCTCTCTCTCTCTCTCTCTCTCTCTCTCTCTCTCTCTCTCTCTCTCTCTCTCTCTCTCTCTCTGTTTTACCCTTGCTCGCTCTGTTTCACCAGTGCTCCCTCCCCCCCTTCTCTTCTCACTCTCGTCCCCCTTGCTCACTCTCTTCTCTTCTGCTCACTCTGTTTCCCACTGCTTCCTCTCTTCCCCCCGTCTCACCATATCCCCCAATGCAGGGTACATGTGCCAAGCACCAGATGTTGTGGCTTTACCCTGGTATATTGATTGCAGTGTAGCAGACAAAACCGGGAAGCAACATAACATTCCCCCCAGATTTGTTATTATATAAAAATGAGTTATTCCCCTTGTACCGTACAAATAGTACTAGTATAATGGTTGTTGGACCCCTAAGTAGTGGTCATGTGTATGACTGCTTTGAAGCAGATAATGCTGTATCATAAAAAATATCCAATACATGGCATGTCTATATGTCGTTTAGTATCAAACAGCCAACACATCACAACCACATGCAGAGAAGACCTGCGCGAACACAAACCAGGAAGTCAGATGTGACGTGGGTGAAGTAGCAGGGAAGCAAGCATCCGAAAGAATGACAGCTGAGAAATGATGAAGGGAGGAATGTAAAAATGAAGAAAGGAGGATCGGAGGAAGGATGGAAGCGAGGAATGCAATGGGGGAGGGAGGTAGTGATGATGGGGAGAAGGGAGGTAGGGAGGACATGGGGGAGAGAAGCATAAGGGAGGGGAGGAAGAGAGGCTGGGGAGGAAAGTGGGGATGATAAAGGGTGATAAGCAGCAGGAGGGGAAATGAAGGGGAGGAGTGGGGGAAGTGATAAGCAGCAGGGGGGGAAAATGAAGGGGAGCAGTGGGGGAAGTGATAAGCAGCAGGAGGGGTAATGAAGGGGAGGAGTGGGGAAAGTGATAAGGAGCAGGGGGGGGAAATGACGGGGAGCAGTGGGGGGAGTGATAAGCAGCAAGAGGGGAAATGAAGGGGAGGAGTGTGTTAGAATCTAGAGACAAGAATAATGCATTGATCAAGAGTTGGGTACATAAGCTAACCCTAACATTGGGTTGTACCCCATATGGGCTACCCCACTAGCAGCCTACACAAACACAATATGCATAGTTTGACACACCCCCATAGGCAAAGTGGGGGAGAACAAGGGGTCACAAGACCAGTCAAGAGAAACAAAACAAGCTCAGGGTGGATCACAACGTCACCACACACACTGAGCACAAGCAAAGGGCCACAAGGCCTGTCCACATGCAGAGGTATATATGCAACAAACAAAGTACAGTGATCACTACCTAACAAGAGCAAGCATGCAGGTATATATATATATAAAGATCACAGTACAGGCAGAGTCTACAGCAAGTGTGGAAACGTAGGCACAAGGCCCAACAAGGTACAAAAGCGCTGATGATCACCAGACGGAAGTGCCTTGGTGAATATATCAGCAGTGTTGGCTCGAGTGGCCACGTGTGCAAGACGAAGCTGACCACGCTGCTGCAACTCTCGAGCCAAGAAGTAACGCAGAGCGATGTGCTTCGTTCTGTGCTCCAGTCTGTGCTCCTCACACAAGGCAATGGCTGCCTTGTTGTCAACGTACAGAACTGGAGGAGAACGAGGTCGCTCTCCCAGGTCGGTCAGCAGGTACGTGAGCCAGCGCAGCTCCTGAGCAGCCATGGCGGTGGCGTAGATCTCAGCCTCACAACTGGAGCTGAGAACAGAAGACGAGCGAGTAGAACGCCACGAAACAGAGCCAGAGCCGAGGCTGAAAGTGTAACCCTGTGACGACCGCTGTGTAGCCTGGTCGTCAACCCAAGACGCGTCTGAGTGCCCAGTGAGGACCACCTCTCGCCGTCCTCCAAGCACGAGCCCCATGCCCGATGTACTGCACAAGTAGCGCAGTACCCTCTTCGCAGCATCCCAGTGCACCTTTCGGTGCCGACCAGGAGCCACGTAGCGGGCCAAAAGGCCAAGAGGGTACGCAAGGTCAGGACGAGTGCAAGTCATCAAGTACATGAGGCAGCCTACTAGCTCTGGGTAAGGACCACTCGGCTCTACGGACTCGTCCGAAGGTGGAGCTGAGAGCGAGTGACCTGTAGCCAGAGGAGTGGACTGTGCCGAGGACCAGGTGAAGCCGAAGCGCTGAAGGACCTGCTGCACCATGTGTGACTGAGTCAGAGTGATGGTGCGACGTGCTCTGTCCCGGGTGATCTGCAAGCCAAGGTAGCTGCGCAGCTCACCCAGATCTGTGCACGTGTGTCTCTTCTGCAGCTCCGACTTCACCAGGGCGAGAGCCTCAGTGTCAGCAGTGGCAAAGACCAAGTCGTCGACGTACACGAGGATGTAGAACGGCGGCAGCGAAGTGTCGGTGCGCAGAAACAGTGACGGGTCAGCTGTGGAGGGCGCAAACCCGAGAGCCGCAAGCGTAGTCCTCAGTGTGTCGTGCCACTCACGAGGCGCCTGACGGAGACCGTAGACTGGCCGCCGGAGGCTCCACTGGGTACCAGGAGGGAACGACCCAGTGAAGCCAGGTGGGCGGCGCAGCCAGATCTCCTCGTGCAGGCTGCCCTGCAAGAAAGCTGTGCTGAAGTCAAGTGAGTGAAGCTCGTAGTCACGCTGGGCGGCAACGTGCAGCAGTACCCGAAGAGTGGTCATCTTCGGGGTGGGGGAGAAGGTCTGGAAGAAGTCAACCCCCTCTCGCTGACTGAAGCCTCGAGCAACGTAACGTGCCTTGAAGACAGGCGGAGAACCAGGCGGCCGCTTCACCCTGAAAATCCACATGCCACTGACGATGTTCGCCCCAGGAGGGGGAACGTCGTCGACGTAGGTGCCTGTGGACTTCCAGGATGCCATCTCTGCGTCCATGGCTGTCTGCCACTGAGAGGAATAGGGACCCGCGACCGCCTCAGCGTACGAGCGCGGGGTGGGGATGTCTAGTGCATCCGGGTCTCCCTCAGGGGCAAGCAGCATGGTCACGAGATGAGGCGCAGCGGCTGCAAGACACTCAAGGTCCTCGTGCCTGTCCTCAAGGACGTCCGTGCTAAGAGCACACTCACCCCCGACGGACGGAGGACAGACAGACTCAGACTCAGCGACAAGACTAGTAGCGTAGTCTAGACGACAGGCAGCCGCAAAGTCAACAAGCTCAGCAACCAAAGCAGTCGCAGCAGCAGACTCAAACGAGGGGTCAGTGACAACAGTGGCGAGCAGACGCGTGACAGTAGGGTGCTCAGCACGAAACCGGTCAGACTCAGGGTCCGGAACGTGAGGCAAGGAAGACGCAGGAGGAGACGGCAGAGAAACAGACTGCGGAACAGAGGAAGGACGACGGACGACAAGGTGTGCGGTGGGGACAGGCGGCGAACGCGGACACGGAACACGACGACCGGTACGACTAGGACGAACAGGCGAGACAGGACGCGACGCAGGCTCACGACGCTCAGCAAGACTACCCGTCTGCTCAGTGTAAGGAGAAGGAGCAGGCAGCGGAGAGCCAGGCTGTAACGGAAGACCAGTAGACGACGGGAGAGTAAGAACCTGACGAAGAACAGAGTCAGGCAGCGGCAGAGACGACGGAGACGGCGGAGCGAAGAACAGTCGTGGCGGCGCAGCTGCACCAGTACCGGCAGCTCCAGCAGCTCCTGCAGCAGAACCGACACCTCCAGGCCCAGGGTCTCCAACCCCAGTGCCTCCAGCAGCAGCACCCCCAGAACCAGTACCTCCAGTCCCAGGGTCTCCAGCCTCCACGTCTCCAGCAGCAGCACCCCCAGAACCAGCACCACCAGTCCCAGGGTCTCCAGCCTCCACGTCTCCAGCAGCAGCACCCCCAGAACCAGCACCTCCAGTCCCAGGGTCTCCAGCCTCGGTGTCTCCAGCAGCAGCACCTCCAGACGCAGCACCCTCAGCCCCAGCAGCTCCAGTACCTCCAGTACGAGCAGCTCCGGGACCAGCGACTCCAGCACCTCCAGTAGAAACAGTACCAGCACCACTCCTAGCTCCAGGGACGGCAGCAGAAGTACCTCCAGCAGTAGAGCCCCGGGCTCCAGCAGCGCGACCCTGACGGTGACCGTACCAGTCGTGCAGCTGCTGCGAGGTGAGAGGCACACGTGGACGAAGGCGGCTACTCCAAGGAGACCGCGCAACAGCAGACTCTGAACCCTCAGCGCCAGCACCCTCAGCAGCTCCAGCGCCACCAGCACCAGGACCTCCAGCAGCTCCAGAACCTCCAGCGCTAGCACCCTCAGCAGCCCCAGAACCACCAGCTCCAGCACCTCCAGACCCCTCACACGCAGGCTCAGCACCTCCAGGCTCGACACCCTCAAGCTCCGCACCCCCAGGCTCCTCACCCCCAGGCTCAGCACCCCCAGACTCAGCACCCCCAGAAGTAGCACCCCGAGCAGGACCACCCCCAGCAGGACCTGAGTCACCAGTGACCTCAACCAGCGCAGGGAAGGGAGGAGGGTCTACCTGAGACACACCTGAGGGAGCAGGACCTGGAGCGGGGAGAGGGTCGACCTGGGGAGCACCTGGAGCGAGGAAGAGCGGCGGGGGAGGGAGAGGGGCAGTGCGGTAGGGGAAGAGACGGTAAAAGGGAACCGACTCATCGAACGTGACGTCCTGAGACGCAAAGACACGGCGCGAGGTGGGGTGGTAAAACTGCCAACCAGGCGCGTCAGGGACAAAGCCAAGGAAGACACAGGGAACTGCACGGGCGGAGAGCTTGTCCGCGGTGGTATCGCGGACAAAGGCACGAGCACCCCAGACCCGGAAACACGACGCATCGCCAACCTTCCCCGTCCACAGCAGTGTGGGCGAGGTCTCCGGCAAGGAGACACGGGGCCAGAGGTTGAGCTGATGCGTGGCGTACCGGACCGCAAACGGCCACAGAAAATGGGGGGCAGCCACATGGATCATGGAGGTACGAGCGACCTCCATGACTAAGCCAATGCGGCGCTCAGCAACCCCATTCTGCTGCGGAGAGTCCGGAAGCGTGAACGACTGGGTGATGCCGTGCTCCGCACAGAAGGCCGCCAAGAGGTCGGAGGAGAACTCACCACCTCTGTCAGAGTGCAGACGCAGGACGGGAAACTCCGTCCCGAACCGCTCGCGGAGCTGGAGACGGGCAGCGCGGATCCAAGGGATCAAAACAGCAGGGACCTCCCCCTTGCTGCGCAGGGGAAAGACCGTGGTGTAACGCGTGTAGTCGTCAACAACCAGCAGGAAGTACCGCTCGTGGCCCTGTCCACGGACGCGGGCTGGGCCCCACACGTCCAGGTGGAGAGTCTGCAGGGGAGCCTCTGTGGGAGGGAACGAGGAGGAGTGAGGAGCGGCGCGCTGCCGCCCCTCGACGCAAGGAATGCAGGGCGGCGCAAGCGAGGGAGGCAGGGCAGGCAAAGACCTGGGCAGACCAGAAACCAGGAAGCGAGAGTGCATGCCACGAAGGCGCTGCACCGAGGGGTGACCAAGGCGGTGGTGCCACAGGAGGGTCTGGTGCGACAAAGCGCGACACTCGCAGGGGGCCGTCGGCTGACCGGACGCAGACGCAGACGCAGACGCAGACGCAGCTACCTGAGCGGACGCAGTGGTCAGGGTGTACAGACTCGAGCCAGGCGCACGGGAAAACGTGGCCAGGTGTCGGCCGGTCCGAGCACACGTGCAGTGAGTCACCCGCTGACTCGCAGGAGTGAACTGGTGCACCCCCTGATCCTGGAGGTCAGCTCCACTCACCAAGTTCGTAGAGAACGAGGGGAGGTAAAGACCTGACAGCAAGCCAGACGGGGCGGCCGGACACGGCAGAACCGTGGAGTAGTGGGCAAGGACTGGACCCCCAGAGGGGTCCGCCAGGGAGACTGCAACCGGCCGACTAAGCGGCGTGAGTGTGGTGCAGTCGCGAAAGAAGGAGCGGGAAGCACCTGAGTCAAGCGTGAAGGTGTACAAGGCCGCAGCAGGCGCAGAACTAGAGAGAGCAGACCCACCAGCACCTGGAGCAGGAGACGTACCGGCACCTAGAGCAGCAGCCTCACCAGCACCCAGAGGAGGAGACGCACGAGCACCTAGGGCAGCAGCCTCACCAGTACCGGGAGCAGCAGGTGCTATACCAGGGTCAGGCGGGACGCACAGGTAACAGGCACGGTCAACACTAGTAGGCAATGCATACATGGCAGTGAGAATAGCATCATAGTCAGGAGCAAAGATATCTACCCTCTGTCCAAGCAGCTCCAGCCAGTCGGGGAGCTCAGCCTCGTCGCCAAACACTGTACGCCAGTCGTCGCTCAGACGGGCGAAGCAGCGGGACTGTGTGTGACCAAGCGTCCCGCAAGGCTGACCAACCCGAGCACCTGTGCGAATGACGTACTGGCAGCGAACTGTACGCGTAGACCTGCTAAACTGAGCGTACCACTCGTGGAGCTCACGGGACGTAAGTGTCTCGCGAGGACGCCGCTGCAGCTGCAGCTGGCCACTGCTAGAGGCCCCCAACTGACCAGCTCCAGGGCGACAGCTACGACGGCTACCGCGACAGCCCCAACTAGTATACCACTCACTAAGCTGCTGGGGCATGAGAGACTCGCGTGAGCGTCGCTGGAGCTGCATCTGGTCCCTTGCTAATAGCTAGTAGCAGCAGCAGCTCGGGCAGGGCAGGCGCGGCAGGCCGGCAGACAGGCAGGCAGGCTGACAGGCAGGCAGGCAGGCAGGCAGGCCAGCAGGCAGGCAGGCAAGCCGACAGGCAGACAGGCCGGCAGGCAGGCAGGCAGGCTGGCAGGCAGGCAGGCAGGCAGGCAGGCCAGCAGGCAGGCAGGCAGGCAGGCCGACAGGCAGACAGGCCGGCAGGCAGGCAGGCAGGCAGGCAGGCTGGCAGGCAGGCAGGCAGGCAGGCAGGCCAGCAGGCAGGCAGGCAGGCAGGCAGGCAGGCAGTCAGGCAGGCAGGCAGGCAGGCAGGAGGGGAGGGGGAGCAGTTGTAATAAGGGATAAGCAGCAGGAGGGGACATGAAGGGGAGCAGTGGGAGTAGTGATAAGCAGCAGGGGGGGGAAATGAGGGCGAGAAGGGGTAATAGGAAGTGGATGCGCTAAGTGGGAAGGCGCGCAGCGGGTGCGGTGCTAAGCGGGAGAGGGTGTCGGCGACACGCGGGAACGGCGCGCAGGTGGCGAGGCGCTACGCGGGACCGGCGCGCAGCGGGTGATTTGTTGCGCGGGAGGGGCGCGCAGCGGGTGCGGAGCTAAGCGGGAGAGGCGCGCAGCGGGTGCGGAGCTAAGCGGGGGAGGCGCGCAGCGGGTCAGGCGCTAAGCGGGGGAGGCGCGCAGCGAGTGATACTCTGCGCGGCATGGCGCGCAGAGGGCGAGGCGCTAAGCCTCGCGAGGCTCCATAGCGGGAAACCAGCGCAGTGGGTGAGGCGCTAAGTGGGAAATGCCTACCGAGCGGGTGTAGAGAGTGGCGGCGTGGCGAACGGCGAATGGAATCACCAGATTCGCTCGTCGACCCCTAATTATCAATCCCTGGGTGGAGATGCATCCCGTCGAGGCGCCCTTGACAGGGCTTAGAAAAGCCAGACGAAATTGCTGAACACGACGCGCTCGATGAATGCAGGGCCTTTCCGTCTTCGAGTCGGATTGATGCACGGCGCTACGGTGGAAGTAGCTGGCGGGCAAGTTAGATGGTCCTTTTCCGACCGTACAAGCCTATAATGTACCTAAACTCATCTCACCCGTTCCGTAACTGGGCGGTTTTGATGCTCCGCATATTATGTTGCTGCGCCCCGGTTCCTCTATCTGTGCGCAGCCTACGTTATTAGACGCTTAGCATGCTTCGGAATAGAAGCGTGAGTGGAATTGGTTTTGGGTGACGGGATTTTACCGTGGTAGGAACTCCTCAGGGGTGCAATTTTTCGCCAAGCCTCTCGCCAACCTCCGTTGTTTCGTTCTGGCGAATTGAACCCTGGCAACTGTACAACCCTAAACAGTAGTTGCAAATGTATACAAAAGCTTTAATGCGATGTTTTATTCCAATGGAGTAATCTTACTGAGCAAATTTGTGGAGGGGGACTGGAAAGGCCAGAGAGGCAGGAGGGGATGTTGGGGCTCTGGAGCATCACCACACCTATGCCTGTGCTGGTAGTCAAAGCTGCTGTAAACATTCTCAGGGAATCTAAACATACCACACACATACAGCGGTGTGGATGTCACGACCTGCACCCAGTGCGTAAGACATTAGCTGCACATTGTCTATCGTGCGCAACATAATGCGTGCAATCTCAGCAAGATCAGCAGTGGAAAAATCATTATCAATGGTCATTGCTCTTTAATCTTTAGAGGTGATTTACAGTGGCGAAATTGTAAAACTGTAGGGGGGTCCTGCACGTCCGCGCGACGATAAGGTTACCCGTCTTACACTCAAGATGAAAGCGCAGCGACAATGTATGCATATGCACGAAAGTTTGATAGGCGAGCTTGCGCCCCGCATAGACCGAAATGCCTGCCTAGTGTGAGAACAGACCTTGTGCTGCAACTGTCCTTGTACTGTAATCACCATGGGGCGAGGCTTGTTCCTGCTCAAATAAGGCAGTTTCTTCTGCCTCTCTTCACAAACCCTCAATGGAGAAGCTTCCTTGAAGGTTGATGGAGAGTATAAGCTTGACCCTGGCCTTGTTTAGCGTGTGAGCATAAGATGACATGCCACCAGCTGGCATTAGGAGCCCGTTTTTATTTATTGCTTTCTGTTGCAGCACGAACCAGGAGGAAGTCCACCATTTCTTCAGTTCCCCACTCTGCAAGCACAAACAGAAAGCAACAGCATGAATGAGAGGAGGACCACAACCCATGTTGTGAAAGATTACGTGATGGAAGGGACAGATCCAGCATATAAATGCATCCAGGTTCTTCTATATTTACTTGCACCTGATTTGCAATCAGTGCATACTTCAACACAAACCTCTTTCCAACATTTCACCCATGGAACCATTGCATCTTGCTTTTGAATCACATCAACACAACCTTCAAGTCCAGAATCAGAGCAACTTCCACTTCCAGCAAGCAAAACGTCCCCATATCACAACCGACACATCCAAACCCAAACTCAGCATTACATTTCGAATCAACCCATTCTGTGCCTCATCCATCGACCATTCATTGACCATTCGATCATTGTCATTAGCACGTAAGCATAGTAGGAATATTCCGCGAAATTATACAACACTCCATACTCACCTTGCTTCTCCAGGGAATCTTGATGCCACTTTATTGCCACCTCAATGCCACCTCAATTCAATGCCACCTCACTGCCTCTTCAATGCCACCTCAATGCCACCTCAATGCCATTCCCACGCTATTCCAGTGACACCTCTCTTGCGCACCTTGAGCACACTCGAGAGCGTTTTTCTTGTCATCGCTGGTGGCATACAGGTTACCTCAAACACTAGCATCAGCGTCAAGGCCACCCCAATGCCACCTCAATGCAACCCCAGTGCAACCCAATACCACCTTGCGTGCGCACCTTGAGCATACTCGAGGGCATTCCCCTTGTCATCGCTGGTGGCGTACAGGTCAGCCCCAGCGTCCAATAGCATGCGAGCAACATCCAAGTTGCCCTTCAGGCATGCAAACTGAAGAGAGGGAAGGGCAGAAGAAAAACTTGATCTCAGTAGACTCAAAAAGAATACAACCAACGTGTAAGTTTCCCTTCAAATATGAGAACTGCGAGAGGGAAGGGCAGAAGCGATATCGCAATGGGCGTTGGGTGGGTGGGTGGTTGATTTCTAGGCGCAGTACAGACAGCTTTTTTTGAGCATTTTAAAAAGCGACTCAGAATTGGTGTTTGCTGATTCTTCGGCACATTACAGATAGCTGGAACCTGGAGGAGAGGAGAGGGGAGGGAGGGCATGACCAACGAGGGGTCCTTGTTATGGCAAGGTAGATCAAGGAAGAAAGGACAGCAATTGCACTATAGAACAAAACCGCAGGGAGCAAGAAGGCTGATAGCTTCAGTTCAGGAATGCCAATTTGACACAATAAATGTCATGAATTGTTCTCTCAGACCCCAGGATTATCTATCTGCGGGTCTCCCAAACCTGCAGCGGAGTATTTCCGGTGTTATTCCGAGCCTCAGTGTCAGCTCCGGCAGCCAGAAGCACCTGGACGACCTCGGGATGCTCGTAGAAAGCTGCCAGGTGCAACGCTGTAGATGGGCAGGGGGTGGGGAGAGGGGGGAAACCGGGGGTTGGGGTTTGAGTCAACTCAAAAGTAGCCAGAAGCACCTGGACGACCTCTGGGTGCTCGTAGAAAGCCGCCAGGTGCAACGCTGCAGGGGAGGGGGAGAGGGGGGAGCGGGGGGGGGAGGGAGGGGAGGTTTGAGTCAACTCAAAAGTAGCCAGAAGCACCTGGACGACCTCTGGTTGCTCATAGAAAGCCGCCAGGTGCAGCGCTGCAGTTTGGTGGGGGAGGCGTAAATTGCCATGGAAGATCACATGATCAACACAGAATGATTCGCCATAAAAGGATGATATATAATGGAAGTTTTTGTGTGACTGATAGTAAAACGTGCTCGATTGTCGAATGATCAGGCGCCAGACAGCTTGTCCATGCAATGCACTCCCATACCTGTTGAAGCTCATGCTTTGTAATGATTACAAACCTGTACTCTCAGCTCAGCGTGTTCCCTGGTGTTACCAGCTGTACTCTCGTGTTACCAGCCTGCACTCGCGTCCTTGCTGGCCTGTACTCGCGTGTTACCAGCAGCCTGTACTCAAATGTTACTAGCATGTACGCAACTGTTGCTATCCTGTACAAATAAATAGCATTATCTTCGATTCCTAGGGTTACCTGTCCAGCCGGATCGTTCGGGGCTAGGAAGATTAATGTCGACACCTCCGCCTGCCAGAAGCTGCTTCACCGCAGCCACGTCACCCTCCTTAGCCGCGTCTTTAATCGCCTCGTTCACGTCCCCGACAGAAGCAGACGCGATAATAAAAGTACCTGCTTTCGCCGCGGCTACTCTGCGTCCGTACGGCGAGCCTGCTAGTCGCTGCGATCGCAGGGAGCGAGAAACACACGTGCACGAACGACCAGAGAACGTCGTCGAGTGTGTGAAAGAAGATGCGTGGTGAGGAGATGGAAAATGTTGCTGGCTGCTTGTGGCTCGCGATTGGCACGCGGCGACGCGAATCACGAAAGTTGCTTGCGTGGACGAGAGGGCGACCAGAGAAACAGCAGGAGCCGCCATTGTGCTATTGATTCTGTAGAAAAGGAGGGTGAAAATGAAATGCATCAACCCGATCAAGCTGCATGTAATTTGTTGAGTATTACCCCGTTTATAACAGACCACTTGATTGTTCACAAGCCTTTGTTGCAATGCAGGAAGGCGTTATACGACATTACATATGCAACAGAAGTTCCCTGGTGTTCGCCCGCTCATTTCACACGTGCGGAACTGCTCTCTCAAAATGGTCGAGACTGGATCCATACCACAAAAACTGTCCACAGGAAACCAAATTCAATGTTTTATCATATTAGTTTTATGTGCGGTTTTTATGGCATTGGACGTTGGGTAGAATAGTTATAGAAGCTTTCCGGGCAGAGCCCTGCCCGGTTCCAGCCACATTCTTCGTGGAAACCGACTTTCTGGTAACGGACCTGTACGGTTTCATGCCGCCCCTCAAGTCTCGCCGGGCTCTTGGGTTTGTCCGACGCGGTGATGATGATGTGCAAGGTTGATGACCGGAAAGTCGTTCTGTACCGCTCGAGATTCCTCTGAAAGCACATCGGACCGATTAAACTTGAACACGTTTCGTATGTTGTACGTTGCAACCGCATTCCATCCAACCCGCAGCCCCGATTCATTCCTCGCTGCCTTGGAAACAGGGCCTAAGTTATCAGGGCAATTACCCTGTTTTGACTGAAATTATAGGGTGTTTTTTCTAGGAGCCCTGATTTTCACAAGGTTTTTTTCGGACCAGCACGTAAAACTGAAGGGTGATTTTTGAGTCAGCTCGGATCTCTCCGGGGAGTTCTCAAGGGGACCCGTATAATTTTAGCAGACATGTTCTCCCCGACCTGCCTTGCATTCCTCTCGGTCTCCCTCTAAACACACGTTGGGCCAATTTTAGTGAATTTCCTAACCACTCTCTCCTTGTTGGCCTCCATGTGTCTGATTGCCCCGTTCTACGTCGACATGGCTTAGAAGGAGAGAGTGTCTGATTGCCCTGTTCTCCCGATGTACTCTTCCTCATCGTATTTTTTTCTAAGTCTACAAAAAGTATCTCGCTCACCCCTCCAGAGCCACTCCATCTCCAATCTCCCCAGCCCTCGCGCAACCCACTGTGAGTTTCCCGCGAAATTCTGGTAATGCATGTTTTCAGGCCTTTTCTGGCTCGAACCCGGATTCGTCAAGGTTTTTTTCCCGCTGGCTCGGATTTTACAGGGTCTTTTTCACAGGGGCCCGGATCGTCCGAGCTAGCAAAAATCCTAGCAATAGCCCTGCTTGGAAACTCCGTACAGCAGGGTTGCTGGGTGAGCGCGAGGTGATGGTGGAGCTTCTTTGGTTTGTCCTGGTCGCCTTGCCTTCGGAGCAACACAGCAGGACATCGGACTAGCCACATATGAATATATTTGGAGGGCTTGGATCATTCCTCAGGTAGAGGTTGATAAGAAAGGGCTGATGGAAATGCCATCCAAGGCCGTGCGACAATCACGAACGATGCGATCCTAGATATTGTCGATGCGAATGGAGAGGAATTAAATATCCTCCCTGTGATCCTACTAGTTATGGACGAATTATGGGTGGAGTCGCCACGCGCGGATAACGACAACCCTAACAACCCCGATTTCCATTCCGCTCCACTATACCTACAGAACAATGACCAATCCTCCCAACAGCACCAACAAAACCATGGCGGAGCATTTACTAGCGGGGACGACGGGTACGATGACTCGCTTCAGTCTCCCACAATGCCCGCTGGATGCGCCGTTAATTTCCTTAGATCATCCAATCAAAGTCGTCAGCGCTCTGGCAGCGTGCGGCAGCGCGTGTGGAACAAGGTCCAACGCGCCACGTCACTTTCCGCCATGGATTTTCAGACCTTCGTTCGCTCGCTCTCGCAGGACCCGAAACCCGCGCATTCATTCAAGCCGTCCGGCGGCGGGGAAGGCGGAGAGGCGCGCGGAGGCGCGCAGCAGGTGCGCGGCGGAGAGGCTGCTGGCGCAGCAGCACAGACGGCGCAAGATTCGTTCTTTACCAGGCTGGAAGTCCCTGCGGATAGAGACTTCTCCGCGGCGGCAAGCCCCGTAGCTCCCGCCGATGCTTCCCACGCGGGGCTCTCGCGCGGGAGCGCCGGTAGCCGTTCCGCGGGTGTCGGATCACACTGGGGTCTGGCGCGGTCCGCGTCAGACGCGCTCCATCAGATGTTCGGGGCCTCCGCGGGTGCTGCAGGGGGAAGCGCTGCGGGTGGCGGGGGGTTAAACGCTGCGGACGGCGGGAGGGAATCAGGGGAAGGCAGTGGGGGAAGTCAGCGGGGAGCAGCGGGGAGGAACCACGGGGCTGGCGGAAAGGGGAGCGGAGGTTCCGCTGGGAGAAGCGCAAGTTGTGGGGGAAGTGTTTTTCTACCACTGAACCACACTCCCAACCAGACTCCAAACCGAAATCTCCAGGGACCGTCATATTCGCGCCAGCGGAGCTTTTCCGCCAGTGGCGCAGCTTTTTCCGCCATATCTTCCGCCAGCCCTTCCGCCAGCCCCTACGCTAGCCCTTACGCGGGTCCTTACTCTGGTCCTGCAGCTGCCGCGGCCGCCTCTACCTCCTCTCCCTCCCCCTACGGCGGAGGGCTTGGGGGTTCAGGCGGAGGGCTGGGCCCTTCAGGCGGAAAGGGCGCAAGTTCTGCGGGGGCGAAGGCAGGGCCTCCGTTGCCTTTATCGAGGTCCGCTATAGCGAGGTTTAGGCTTCCGCGGATGGCGTCAGAGAGCGGGCGGAGGCACAGGGCGTGGCAGGCAGACCTGGAAGAGGACGATGGGGAGCCGCTGGAGGCGGAGGTGGTACCTGATCCGGTGGGATCCAATTTGGCGGGATCTGGGGCAGGTGTATCTGGGACTGATGGGTTGAATTACTGTGGGGGGGATTCTGGTGGAGGGAGTTTTGATGTGGGGAGTTTCGGAGCAGGGGGTAGATACGGTGCGGGGCAGAGGGGTGGGGGAGGGAGGTCAGGGTCAGAAGGAGGCGCGGATGGTTTCAAGAGTCAGTCAAACCGGTCAATGCAGTCAATGCGGTTCGGATCCTGGTCAGAGAGGCCAAGGGCGTATTCTCTGAGTCAGACGAGCATGGATGGATACCTAAGGGTAACCGGCACCAGTAGCCCTGCTCTTTCCACTGCCACTGCCGCTGCTGCTGCTGCTGCTGCTGCTGGCATGTCTTTAGGGGGTGGTGCTGCTGCTTGTGCTGCTGCGGGCGGCTTTCGGGAGCTTACCAATGGAGCCCTTCACGCATCTGGGGCTGAACAGGCGGGCGCAGAAGTCAATGGGGCCACAGCAAATACTCAGCAGGCGCAGCTACAGCAGCAGCCGCAGCAGCAGCAGCAGCCACAGCAGCAGCAGCAGCAGCAGCACAGGCACAGGCCCTCTGCAGTGCAACAAGCTCAGACGCTCAGGTTCTCGTGATTGATCTGGGAAAGGAGTGGCAGCAGCAGCAGCAGCAGCAACAACAGCACAAGCGCACAGCAAAGCACAGGTGCTCAGCCGCAGGCGCTGGCAGGCAGATCTCAGCCGTCCATGCAGCAGGAAGCCGGCGCATCTCAGCCGTCCGTGCAGCAGGCTGCCGGCGGATCTCGGCCGTCCACGGGCACAGGCTCGCGGGCGTCTGCCGTGGCGTATGTGAGCAAGTTTGAGGAGTACAGGCGACGACTGGCAGAGCAGCAGCAGCAGCTACAGCAGCAGCATGGGGTGGGGGTGGGGCCAGGGCAGGTGGGAAGACACCGAGGTGGTGGTGGTAGGGGAGTGCCCAGAAGTGCTTCTCATGACCCTTTTACGGATAGGTCATGGCAAGGGCGAGGAGACGAGAGCTCAGCCGCTGCTGGTGCTGGTACGGATCGCGCTGGTGCTAGTGTGGTTCTTACTGGTGCTGGCACAGGCTTTACAGGAAATGGCTTTGACGATGCTGGCCTTGGTGTGTCCCGTGCGGTTGCTGGGGGCGGTGGGAGTTGCAGGGTTGACGGGGGTGGTGGGGATATTGGGAATGGCGAAGGGAGTATGGGTGAGCGGCAGGGGTATGGCACTTACAGGGGCTCGCCTGCAGCAGCAAGGGGAGGAGCAGCAGCAGGAGGGGGACGAGCGGGCGGCAGGGTGGGTGGCAGGGCGGGTAGCAGGGCGGGCGGCAGGAGGGGCGGCAGGGCGGGCGGGGCGTTTATGATGAGATCGGCATCGCTCGGCAACGCTGGGGATTTTATGGGGCAGCTGGAGGGTGATGACGTGGACGCTGACGTGGATGGAGAACTAGCTGACTCAGATGGGGGCTTAGCTGGGGGTGTGGAGGCTGGGGTAGGTGAGAGGAGTACGGGCAGCACAGGGAGTGATACCACAGGTTCTGTAGGGCCTACGGGTGCTGGTTCTTCTGCGTTAGCAGCCGGGGTAAGCAGTGATCGGATGGGCGGCCGAGGTAGGGGTAGGGGTCGGGGTAGCGGTGCTGCTTCTGCTGCTGCTGCTGGTCGAGCCTCAGGCTCTCCGTCTGCCACTCTCTCACTCCGGAACTATGAGAAGTTCCGACCCTCATCAGCAGCAGCAGCAGGAGGAGCAGCAGCTGAACCATCCTCCTCTTCAGTGCAGTTTCTCTCAGGATCAGGAGAGGATGGGGAGGAGGAGGAAGATGAGGGTTTGGCGCCTGTAGCTACAACTGCCAACGCCCCAGGTGGCTCTAGACGAGCTGGTTATGGGAGTAGCAGCGGTCGTGGTGGTGGTGGTGGCCCTGGGCGTGGACGGGGTAACCCTAACTCTACCCTGGGTAACCCTAACTCTACCCTGGGTAACCGCCGACTGCTGCGGCGGCACACTGACGACCCAACACAGCTGAACCGCGTCCAGACGCCCGATGTCCTCTCGTCCTTTCCTGCTGTGCCATCCCGCCTTGGCCCGGGAAACCTTCACCGTACCTCGTCTTCAGCTTGCCAACGCCCTTCCTCCGCCGCCCAGCGACCTTCAGCTGCCGCCCAGCAGTCTTCTTCTGCCGCCCAGCAGTCTTCTTCTGCCGCCCAGCGGCCCTCCTCTGCCGCCCAGCGGCCCTCCTCTGCCGCCCAGCGGTCCTCCTCTGCCGCCCAGCGGCCCTCCTCTGCCGCCCAGCGGTCCTCTCTGTCGTCTTCTGGCCGGCAACAGCAGTTTAGAGACCAAGGACCGATGCAACAGCAGGGGGAAATGCAGGGGCAGGCACAGGGGCAGATGGTTGAGCAGATGCATTATCAAGGGCAGATGCAGCTACAAGGGCAGGGGATGGGGCAGGAACAGGATCATTTGCAGCAGCATGGGCAGATGCAAAAGCAGGGGCAGGTGCAGCAGCAACAGGGGCAGATGCAGCAACAGCAGGGGCAGATTCAGCAGCAGGGGCTGATGTGGCAGCCGCAGGGGCAGGTGCAGCAGCCACAGCAGCAGCAGCAGCAGCAGCAGGGGCAGCAGCAGCGACAGGGGAAAATGCAGCAGCAGCAGGTTCAGATGCAGCAACAGGGGCAGATGCAGCAGCAGCACGGGCAGGTGCAGCAGCAGCAGCAGGCACAGATGCAGCAGCAACAGGGGCAAGCAAGAGGGCAACGGCTCAACCCTTCCTCTCCACATGCCTCCAGCTCTCTCGTTCAACAACAGCCAGACCCTTCCTCTCCTTCCGAAAGTATCAATCAGAGACAAGAAGAGCAGCTTTCGCGGCCCTCCACCTCGTCCTCTGCCTCTCCCTCTTCCCCAATTCACCCGGGGCTGGTTGCGCCACCCTCTCGCCGGGCCCTCTCAGGGCCTCTGCAGGCTCCTTCTGCTGCCCGCCGCGCTGCCTCTACCCTCCCTGCTCATCCGATGCAAGAGGAGCACGTTCCCCGGCCCTCCTCCCCCTTCTCTCCCTCCTCTCCCTCCTCCTCGTCCTCCTCCCCGCTTCGGCCGGGTCTAGATGCGCCTCCCAAGCGCCGCGCCTTCTCCGGCCCTCTGCAGGCCCCTCGTGCTCGTCGCGCTGCTGCTTCCACCCTCCCTTCTGCGAATGCTCTCGCTGCTAACTCCAGCAGCTTTGGAAGCAGCAGCAGCACTGGCAGCATCAGTAACAGCAGCAGCAGCAACACTAGCAGTAGCAGCAGCAGCTACAACAGTAGCACTATCGGCACGGGCAGCAGCAACTCTAGCAGCAGCAGCAGCAGTTACAGGGCACAGAGGCCGGGCCCAGTGGCATGCCCGCCTCGTGCGTCTCCTAATCACCTCTTCAACCAGTACAGCCCCAAAAGCGAGGTTCTAAGCCCTCACAGCCAGGCTTTAAGCCCTCACAACCACACTGCAATCTGCTCCCCCTCTGCCAGGAGCCCTCGTGCCGGCCTTCCCCCTCCTCCTACCCCTCCCTTGCGCTCTCCGTCTGCTCGTTCTCCTCTTTCTCCTCTCTCGTCTCACCTTGCTTGCGAGAAGTTGGCCACACAGCGCCAAGAGCAGAGGCCCCCACTGTCGCCACTGTCACCACAGCCGCAGCAGCAGCAGCAGCCGCAGCCACAGCAGCAGCAGGGGCAGCAGCAGGGGCAGCAGCAGCAGCAGGGGCAGCAGCAGGAGCAGCAGCAGCAGCAGTGGCAGCAGCAGGGGCAGGGGCAGCAGTGGCAGCAGCCTACCTCACCTCACAACATGGCCATACAGCATGCTTCCCGCTCCAGCTCTGTTCAAGCATTGGTGCAGCATGCACCTGCTAGCCCTTCCCAGGGCGTGTATGGGCGGTCTTTTGAAATGCAGCAAGTGCCTACCCAAGCTCCCCTGCACTCTTTCCACTCTCAGCACACGACACTCACCCACTCCCCCCATTCGCCCCTTCATTCTCCCCGTGCGCCCATGCACCCCCCACACGCGCCTATGCAGTCCCCTCATTCGCCCATGCCCTCCCCACGTGCTGCCCCACTCTCCCCCCATGCGCCCATGCACTCCCCCCATGCGCCCATGCACTCCCCACATGCTGCCCCTCACTCCCCACATGCTGCCCCTCACTCCCCCCATGCGCCCATGCACTCCCCCCATGCGCCCATGCACTCCCCACATGCTGCCCCTCACTCTCCCCACGCTCCTATGAACTCCCCCCATGCGCCCATGCACTCCCCTCATGCTGCCCCACTCTCCCCCCACCCTCCTTCGCACTCCCCCCACAGTCTCACCCATGCCCCCCATTCCCCTCTACGATCCCCCACACAGGGACTGCATGCCCCCCATTCCCCCCTTCACTCTCCCCATGCGCACTCCCCTTCCCACCCCATAGTCTCCCCCCACTCCCCCATGCGCTCTCCCCACTCTGACCCTCCATATAACCAGCAACCGCCTCTCTCCCCCACATTCGTTTCCCCTAATTCCTTCAATCCAAAGGCTTGGGAAGTCCCCGAGGCTGGCCAGCCAGTTTGGAATCTTGGTGCGGCAGAGGAGAGCACACCCACACCTGCATTGAGCAGTGGAAGCGAGAGTGTTGTGACTGTATTGGACTGTGACAGTGGCGACATGTTCTCATTTGAGCAGGAGAGGCAGGAGGTGCCTGGTGGGGGGGTGAGCGTGCGTGCACGGGAGGTGATGCGGGTCCATGCTGAGGAAGAGGAGAGCGATGGGGATCAACAGTGGCTGCAGCGGCAAAAGCAGCAGCAACAGCAGCTGCAGCAGCAACTTCAACTGCAACAGCAACAACAACTGCAACAACAACAACAAGAACAGAGACAGCAATTGCAATGGAATCAGCAACTGCAACAGCAACAGCAGCTGCAGCAGCAACAGCAGATCCAGCAGCAGAAACATCAAGAGCAGCTGCAGCAGTTTTCCCTCTTTACCTCCTCCACAGAGCCATTCCTTCCCACCTCTAACGCACTGTTCTATCCACCTTCTAACCAAACCCCCCAAACCTTCCAAACCCCCCAAAGCCAGTCACAGAACCTACACCCTGAAACCACCACACATCTCTCCCCTCCTCCTTCCTACGGCCCCACAAACCCCTCCCTTCCCTCCCATACCTCACACAACCGCTTTGCAAACCCACACAGTGGCGCGCACACCTCTGACCCCACCGCATCTCCTCAGGACTCGTTGCCTCGCATGCACACCAACCCTCTGCACTACAGACGGCCCTACAACACCCATCTGCCCCGCCGCCCACCCCGCCCCGTCCCTCCTCAGTCTAGAAACGCACTGGCTGGTGGTGGAGGGGGGTTTGCCTCAGCCAGACTTGGGAGTGGTAGCGCCCAGGCGGGTGCTTTGGTCGGTCGCAGCACTTTCACTGTTGACTTCTGATGATGTTTGATGGCTTACGCTGATTTTGTGTCAACACACCCGTTATTTATTACACGAACAGATCCCAGCAGCCCCTCCCAAGGACTTGCTGCCTCGCATGCGCACCAACCCTCTGCACTGCATACAGACGGCCGTACAACTTCCACCTGCCTGCCACCACCCCTCGCCCCGTCCCACATCAGTCTAGAAGCGCGCTGCTGGCTGCAGCACTTCTGGGGGTGGTGGTGGTTACTGCAGCCGGATGATTGTAACATTTTCATTGTTGACTTTGACTTGGCTTGGAAAGGTTCCCTACTTAAACTCCGGGTAAAATTGCCACGCAAATGGCCTGAGTGTTGTTGCTGTGATGTTTCACTTCAAAGGTCTATCGGCTGTTAATTTATTATTCTGCTGTTGTTGCTGTGATGTTTCACTTAGAAGGTCTATCGGTTGTTAATTTATTATTCTGCTGCTGATTCTTCTTATGACCGCAACAATGGTAAACGACATTTCTAAACGTCAAAACCACTGTAGATGGATTGTGCAATTTTGGAAAGAACGGGTCGGCCTGTTTCGGCAATCCCGAGACCAAAAGTACCCGTTTGCTGACGTCATTCATTGTGACAGTCACAGCGCAAATTCTAGTCTAGCGTCTGACAAACATTTGGAAGAAGAGTAGACGCGTACTGTACTTCATCATCGAGTGCAGCGAGGTCTTCGCGAGCTTACGACGAGCCGCCTTGTTCGGGGCTCTATGAAGAAAATTTCGATCCAGTGTCAATTTCACGCAGGCGAATCAAGGAGAATTCGGATGGCTCGAGGCGACGTTCGTTTCGAGGAGACTCGCTGTCGCCCGTCCTTTCCGTCCTTACGTAGACGGTCTCAGTCGGAAATGGACGACCACGATCTTCTCGGGTTCTCAGTGTCTCGTTTCGAGACGTTCAGTTGATCTGGTTTCTTGCGACAGCTGGAAGAAAACAACGTTCGAGGCCGCCTCACGCGGTGTGCTGCTCTAGCACGCAATGCACGCAATGGCATTGGCAAACGAGAAGGCACTACCAGGCTGGATTACGGTGGCTTACGGGTTGATAAATCATTAAATTGTCGGGAACATCACTGCATCCAGAGGAATGTCCTAATCTCGCTTGGACAGGAACGGAGAGAGATCCTTTCGAGATTACCGCTTTACGCCTCATTAAGTGGTGCAAAAAAAGGCTGGATTCACGGTCCTGGAATAAGAGGTTCCGTCACGGCCTCGGGGTCGAGTCGCTTCGGCATAGACCATAGTGCTCTGTAACGCCGAGAGCAGCCCGATACGCCTTGTGCATCAGCGGCATTGTACAAAGTCTCCTGATTCGCAGAGAGCAGCTCGATACACCTTCTGCATAGTGGGCTATGACTGCCGCTGGCGTCTCAAGTGTTTACGGAGTAGCAGCAGGCACCACAAAGGTGTGCTTGCTTGATAATCGCGAGGCTGCTCCGTACTCGTGGCGTATACAACCACGAGTACAATCAAGCAACAATCCTCGTTTTCAGGCTGTTCGATTCAAGGCACAAGCATCGCATGCCGTGTGTCTCAACCTTGGCAGCTCCACAGGCATGTCCACCAGTTTTAAGGCGCCTCAAAAGTCACCTGGCGGCTCTATAGGCCTGTCCACCAGACCCTGTGAAGGTCGCTTGAACAGCAACTGTAGGAGCGGTTGCAGTAGCAGCAGATCCAAAGGAGCAATGGCGTCTGCTGCTCCTGTTGCCAACCACAGCAGCAGGGGTGTCGCCGCTTCTGCATCTTCTGCTGCTCCTGCTGCTGCTGCGGATGGCAAGAGCACAGGGGGACCAGCAGTGTCAGAGGCAGTCATTGTGGGTGGAGGATTGGCGGGCCTGGCATTGGCTATCGGCCTCCGGAACCTTGGGATTGACGCGCAGGTGAGCGAGCTGGGATTTCAAACAGCATTGAGGTGGATTGGCCCGCCTCGCATTGGCTATCGGCCTCCAAAACATTGGGATTGACGCGCAGGTGAGGGAGCTGGAATTTCAAATAGCACAGCTTATCTGGTTACTCATGGGTTTACTCTACTCTTCTGCTGTTACGGCAGCAGTGTTACTGTCCCAGCACCCCTGCTACTGTGCAAACTCCACTGCCACGTGTCATACAAGGGGCTATCATACGAGTATCGTCCCATGCTTTCAATGACGTACCATGCCATTCCACCCCACGTCACACTATGCCATGCCACGCTGCTTGCCATAGAGCACACCTCAAAAGCACGCCCGTTTTCAAATCTTGCTTGCAGGTGTACGAGGCACGCAAGGAGGTGGGAGGAGGGGAGGGCACCATCATCTCTCTCTTCCCCAACGGGCTCAGGGCGCTCAACAGAATCGACCCTGCCATTGTGCCCCAGGCATGTGACTCGTTTTGTAGTTCTGACCTGGTGCGTCGGCCGTGATGCATGGGATGATGAGTAGCAGTTGCATGCATACCTCCTCTGCGTCTTCCCCAGTGGGCTCAGGGTGCTGAACCGCATCGACCATGCCATTGTGCCCCAGGCACGTCATGTTATGCTGATGCCTGCAGGCTGCAGCGTGCAATAGTAACGTAGGGACTGCATGTGACTTTTGAGACGTCTCAGAAGTTGTCTGCAGGCTGCAGCATGCAGTAGTAACAGAAGGACTGCATGTGACTTTTGAGACGTCTCAGAAGTTGTCTGCAGGCTGCAGCATGCAGTAGTAACAGAAGGACTGCATGTGCAATGCGATGTTTGATTGCATGTGAGAATGTTCAATTCCTGAGCATAGCCAATCTCACCACTCTCCGCCTCTCCTCCATTCCTCATTCTCCTTAGCTGATTCATACTCCTCGGATTGACAAACCCCACCAGTTTCCTCCTCTCGCCTGCGGGTGAAGTCATCGCTCCATGAGGACACAGTGCCACCATGACCGCGCACTTTCGCCTGACCATGCTCCGTTCCTCAGCTCAACAATGCGCTTAATGTTCTCTCCATTCAACTACAGTGCGCTCCGTCAGGCTACAGTGCCACCATGACTGCCCGTTTCGGCCTGCCCATGCTCTCCATCCGCTGGCGGGACGTGCTCGATGTGCTGCGCGGAATTCAACACCCTTTCATTCCCTTCCCTTCTCCCCTCCAGCAACCGCTTCCCTCCTCTTCATCTCCTGCCCTCCCCTCCGCTTACTCCACAGCTGATTCCTCTGGGAGTGACAGACCCGGCCAGCTTCCTCCTCTCGCCTTCAGGAGACATGATTGCCCCATGGGGCTACAGTGCCACCATGACTGCCCGCTTCAGCCTGCCCATGCTCTCCATCCGCTGGCGCGACGTGCTCGATGTGCTGCGCGGAACTCAACACCCTCTTCTTTCCTACCTTTCTCCCCTCCAGCAACTGCTCCCCTCCTTTTCATCTCCTGCCGTCCCCTCCGCTCCCTCCATTCCCTTCTCCAGCTGATTCCCCTGGGAGTCACAGACCCTGCCAGCTTCCTCCTCTCACCTTCAGGTGACATTATAGCCCCATGGGGCTACAGTGCCACCATGACTGCTCGTTTTGGCCTGCCCATGCTCTCCATCCGCTGGCGCGATGTGCTCGACGTGTTGCATGGAATTCAACACCTCCTTTTTTTCGTTCCTTTCTTCCGTCCAGCAACCTCTTCCCTCCGCTTCATCTCCCTCCCTGCCCTCCTCCAGCTGATCCCTCTGGGAGTGACCGATCCAGCAAGTTTCCTCCTATCCCCTTCCGGTGAAGTCCTAGCCCCATGGGGCTACAGTGCCACCATGACTGCCCGCTTCGGCCTGCCCATGCTCTCTATCCGCTGGCGCAACGTGCTAGACGTGCTGCGCGGAATGCTGCCAAACGACGCCGTCCACACCGGCCACCGGCTCGTGAAGGTCACGCAGAGGGAGGAGGCTGGAAGGAACGGGGAGGTGTCTGGTGCGGTGGAGCGGGATGGCGTGGCGGAGGGGGAAGGCATGGTGGAGTGCTTTTTCAGTACTGTTTCGTGTGGCAACGAGCATCTCGTGCGCGTGGAGGTGGGTTCTGAGGGGTGGGGCGTGGTGCGGGAACAAAGGAAAGGGTAGAGGAGGCGTGGGGAATGGGTGAGGAGGCTTGTAATGGCGAAGCATAAGCGCATGGCGGATATCCATAGGCGTGAAATGAAGCGCAATGTCAGGAATCAAACTACTTGGGGACTTTCCTCTCTCTTGGCCACTCCAACCCTTCGCAAAGCACTTCCTCTGCTCTGCTCTGCACTACCACTTTCCACTGCATGTCACCCCTCCCTTTCTTTTGACACCCCTCCCTTTCTTTTGACACCCCTCCCTTTCTTTTGACACCCCTCCCTTTCTTTTGACACCCCTCCCTTTCTTTTGACACCCCTCCCTTTCTTTTGACACCCCTCCCTTTCTTTTGACACCCCTCCCTTTCTTTTGACACCCCTCCCTTTCTTTTGACACCCCTCCCTTTCTTTTGACACCCCTCCCTTTCTTTCGCCTCTTACCTGCCAGACACAAAGGCAGACGCTCTTTCTGCCATCCCCTCTCTCTTTCGGTGTGGTACCACTCTCCACCACACTTCACCGCACAATTCTATTCCTGTATCCCCTCTTCGCCATACCCCGCCGCTGCAGGGGGCAGACGGCATGCACTCGTGCTCCATGCCCCAGCCCCCCTTGTGATACCGCATTCCGCCGTATCTCACCCCTCTTTCACCCCCCACCCGCCAGACCCCGCTGCTGCTGGGGGCAGACGGCATTCACTCGGAGGCACGGAAGCAGCTGCTGGGGGAGGGAGTGAGTCCGCGGGACAACGGCAGAACCATCTGGAGAGCCATCATCGACAGCAGCCTCTGCCCTCACCCCGTATGTGTCCCTCTGCCCGCATCCAGTACGAGCCCCTTTGCTTCTTCCCCACTTCTATCCAATATGAGCTGTCTTGATTTCCATTGCCCTTCTGTTCCTTCCCCACCTCCTCCTTCCTTCACCACTCTCTTCCTTCGCCTCTCTCAGTTCTTGTCCCTAGTCTTCCTGCGTCGGCTCCTCAAGCTACAATTTGTCTTGGCCATGGTGGGCCCCCCTTAATCTTCTCGGTTCGATAGACTTTCTAACGTCTTGTTCGTTGCTATCTTCTAGCCCCTCAGGCGATTCTTCTCTCGCCGGCATGACAATGATGTCGTGTGGGCATCCATGCAGCCTTCTCCGAGGTTCCTTCATGGAAACGCAGAGTAGCCATGCTACCAAATGAGCGAACCTTGGGAAAGGCTGCACGGAGGCCCACACGACGACACCTTCATGCCGGCGAGAAAAGAGTCGTTTATAAGGCCAAAAGATAGCAACGAGCAGGTCGTCAGAAAGTCTATCGAAGCGAGAAGACTCCATGGTATATCAGGTGCTAGAAACGATCGCTTAGATGTGATCATCTCAGATGCCGCTGCATATAGGCTCTATTGGGCGTTCGTAAATCTCTCCCTTCTCTTTCTCTCACCCCCTCCTCCTCCTGCCCTCCCATCCCTCAGCTTCTCAAGCCCCGTCATATCCTGGCCATGGTGGGACCTGGTCGCACAGCAACCATTTCTGATGCCGCAGCAGGGAGGCTCTACTGGGCGTTCACGCTCGTTGATTCCGCCGATCCGACGGTCAGCAGCGCGCGGTCCAGCAGAAGGGAGGAGGCACGGGAGAAGATTCTTCAGGCGTTTAAGGGGTGGGATGTGGTGGAGCAGCTGGTCAAGGCCACTCCCCCCGACCTCATTCTCGAACGCCGCGTGCTCGACCTCCCGCCCCTGCCCTTCTGGGTCCACGGGAGGATGGCTCTCCTCGGAGGTATGTCACTCCTGGGAGGTACTGTACTCGTGGGAGGTACTGCTGGGGTGGTGGCATGTGGAGTTCTTACGATGATGGATAGTAGCCGAATGGGGGTTTGTACAAAAGATGTTCCCCATCTGCTTGCAGGTTTGTACGATACAAGCTGCAAGCCTGCCTGCCACGTGTCGTAAGTCTCAATCTTGGAATAGACATCTGCTGGTGCTGGTGAAAAATCTTCTCTGGCACTTGCCTGTTCCAGACAGAGTGCAGATGTCTCTGCCTTCCGTTCATCACCTGCTGCCTTCAACGCATTCCCCTTTGGTCTCTACCCTGTGCCCGTCCCGTCTGCTCTCTCTGCCCTCCTCTCTGTCCAGATGCGGCGCACGCAGTAACGCCAGCGCTGGGCCAGGGCGCCAATCTCCGTTTGCTCATATTTTGCTTCATGTACCTGCTCTGCGCTCCCTTCTGCCCACCTGTCTGTCCAGATGCGGCGCATGCAGTGACACCTGCGTTGGGGCAGGGGGCCAATCTGGCGTTTGAGGATGCGGCTCAGCTGGTGGAGTGCCTCCGGGCGCTACCCCATGCCAGATGGGTTCTCAGGTGGGTTGCCAGGTGGGTTGTCAGGTGAAATGTCAGGTGGGTGCGTTCTTTTGTTGAAGTGTGCTGGATTGCAGGTGATTCGGCGCTTTTCAGATTCTGTTTTTTCAAACCCTACACTACTCCCTCCCGCCCCATACACTCCTCTTCTCCTTCCTTTTTCCCTTCCAATCTGAGCAGTTAAGGTCTTACAAACTTTTCGAGTGCCAGTGTGTGTAAAGTAAACCCAACATACACCACGCCTCCCCCCTCTGCTCCCCTGTTACCTCCTATGCAGCGATGCGCTACACTCCTTTCAGTCCATCCGCATGCCGCGCGTGCAAGCAGTGGTCTCACAGAACGTTGCCTCCTCCAAGAAGATATACGAGGATAAAGACGAAGAGGGCACAGAGAGGGAGAGCAGCAACGGCATGAGCACTGAAGCAACAGCAGGCACAACAACTGCAGGAGAGGGAGGAGTTAAGGGAGGAAAGGGAGGAGGCGGAGGAGAGGGAGGAGGAGAGGGGTCCGAGTTCTACGATTACCTGTACTCATATGACACAGTTCCTCTTGATGTTTCCCTGGGTCTTGTAGGGTCTTGAGTGGTCTTGGAGGGTTCTTAGAGGGGTTTGAGTTTTACGATTACCTGTACTCATGTGACACAGTTCCTCTTGAGGGGTCTTGAGTGGTATTTGGGTTCTTCTTGAGCGTTCTTGAGTGGTCTTGACTTTTACGGGATTACAGTATTATGTGAACTCATATGACAGGTTTTCTCGAGGGCTCTCGACGGTTCTTGATTGAAATTTCTTCTGAGAGTTCTACGGCGCCTCAACTTTAGGCTTGATCGTCATGATAACTTGAACTTGTACCGTCATCGCCCGGATATAAGACATATGGGTCTTATCCGATATCAGTTCAAAAACTGGCTGTTTATATTGTAAAAGGAAGGTAATGGGTATCTTATAAATCTTAAAAAACGGGAAACTAAGACATACGATTTCTCACATACTACTGTATAAACTCCCACAAACCAGTCTTCCACACAGAAACCAATGCTCGGACGACTCCACCATTTCTGGATACGCTGCATCACGAGAAAAATCTGCTGACGCAGCATGTGACTCAGATACACCATCATCTGAGTCATCGTGTAAATGAATTCGCGGTCGCTCAGGCGAAAACGTACATGATATGCCCTGATTCGAGATGAAGTTTTTATATTTCGTTTACAAGACATACATGTCTTATCCCATATCGGTAATATGGTCTCATATAAAAGGAAGTTCTGTTTATAAGAAAACACCCGTATTAAAGACACCCATGTCTTCAATTCAACACTATCTTCTATCCGGGTGATGACGGTATGATACACATCCCCTTGTTGGTTCATCTCAACAGTTCCTCTTAACACCACTGTTGAGTCAAGGGTTGCACTGCACCCCCCTTAGCCCATATTTGGCATCACCAAGACAGCAATACTGGTAGGAGATTGGGGAAATGAAAGAGGAACATTTAAAAATATAAATATTTATACGACTACTGTAGAATTATTGCATAACACTAGCAATACAAAGTTCCTCCTCCCTGGCGACAATGTCATAACCATAAATATTATCGTCAGGATCACGCGCCTCTTGTGCCGCTGACACTACCGTTGCTTCCACGTCTTTTAAGATCGGCGGCGCTGCACCCGCCTTGCTTGCATCGCGGTAACCCGCTTCTTTCACATACCCTCCTGCTTTCTTCTCATTCTTGCCTTTCTTGTCATAGAGCTTATTTGCTTCGGCGACGTTCCGTGAAGTCACCGCTTGCACCCGTGGCATGCGGATGGATTGGAAGGAGCGAAGGGCGTCGCTGGAAGGGATGGAAAGGAGAGGGAGAGAAGGGGAGAGGAGGCGTCATTTTGGGATTCAAATCTCAGATGCCTGATACCAGGGTTGAAGGAGGAAGGGTGAGACAGTAGTAATGGAGAAGGATGGTGGACTATTGCGAGGGAGTGAAGAGGGCGGAGTAGGGAAGACGGGGGAAAGAGAAAGGGAAACAAAAAAAAAAGAGAATACACTATGGTCCAACGCAGGGAGCAAGGGAAAAGTATCACCTAAAGCGGAAATAAAAGGCATGCCAACATACCACCCAGCATTGTGTCATAAACAACCTGGCATGCCATGACGCATGCATGGCATGACATCCTACCAGACCTGCTAACACCCCATCGGACCTGCATGACATCCTATCAAACCTGCCCGGCATGCCATCACATGACCAGATGCACTGAGTAACAGCCGGCAACATGTAATGTAAGGGAGCCCATCTTTCACAATTAAACTACCCATATCTGGTTATCACAACACCTAACATGCCAATACACCAACCTGACAACCCACCTGAGATCACACCTGACATGGGATTGCGTACACCTGACAACCCACCTGGCATGTGAGTGCACCCGGAGGCACTCCACCAGCTGAGCCGCATCCTCAAACGCCAGATTGGCTCCCTGCCCCGTCACTGGCGTCACTGCATGCGCCGCATCTGGACAGACGTGGGCAGCAGAAGGGAGCGCAGAGGAGGTACATGAAGCAACACATGAGCAAAAGGAGAATGGCGCTCTGGCCCAGTGCTGATGTCACGATTTTTTAGGCTCCTCAAAAGTCGCTCTGACCCAGTGCTGATGTCACGGTTTTTGAGGTGTGTAGGAAATACTATTACGATTGACTGTGGATGGCAGCAGAATGGAAGCAGCAGAATGGCGGCAACATATTAACGATTCCCTGTCATTGGATTCTACGTCTGGGTGGTCGCACCAGCATATGCTGAATTCAGAAGCAAGAACCACGCAGGCACTTCTTATTAGTTTGTAAAACCATGTTCTGGTCACATATACAGTGGATTGCAAAGTGGGCTTTCTGCTTCTAGTATGTACCACCCTTGTGATATACTCCATACACAATGACAGCAACTTCACACGTGTACTAACACGCCAGGCGAACCTCCCAGGACAGCCAGCCATACCTCCAAGGAGAGCCGTCCTCCCGTGGACCCAGAAGGGCAGGGGCGGGAGGTCGAGCACGCGGCGTTCGAGAATGAGGTCGGGGGGAGTGGCCTTCACCAGCTGCTCCACCGCATCCCACCCCTCAAAAGCCCGCAAGATCTTTTCCCGCGCCTCCTCCCCCCCGCTGGACCGTGCGCTGCTGACCGTCGGATCGGCGGAATCGACGAGCGTGAGTGCCCAGTAGAGCTTGCCTAATCCACCGTCGATGATGGCTGCTGTGCGGCCGAGGCTGAGTGTAACAAGCATGTGATTTGGCAGGATCAAGAAGGGAGTGTGAGTGGGCTCAGTAGAGCGTGACTCGCTTCTGCAAATTCTCAAAAGAAGACGCATTTTTTTTTGTGAATTCAATTAAGAGGGGGAGGCCGGAGGAAGGGTGAGTGTGGGGGCTCAGTAGAGCCTGCTCAGCACCAGCAATAGCTGCTGTTCGGTTGGCATGGCATCGACAATGATGGACATGTGATGTCTTGAGACGTCTCAAAACGCGTCAAAACTAATTTATGGGGTGGGGGCAGAAGGGAAAAGCAGAGGGACACATACAGGGTGGGGGCAAAGGGAACTGTCAATGATGGCCCTCCAGATGGTTCTGCCGTTGGGTACATACGGGTCCAGATTATAATTGCAGACCAAGACGCACATACAGGGTGCGGGCAGAGGGAGCTGTCAATGATGGCCCTCCAGATGGTTCTGCCGTTGTCCCGCGGACTCACTACCTCGCCTGCTGCCGCGCCACTCGCACTCTGCCCTTCCTTTCCCCCCACCAGTAGCAGCTTCTTCCGCACCTCTGAGTGAATGCCGTCCGCCCCCAGCAGTAGAGGGGTCTGGCAGATGGGGGAAAAAGAGAAGGGTTAAGAGCGGTGACAAGAGGAACGGAGGGTGAATGCCCTCTTCCTCCAGCAGAGCAGGGGTGCAGCGGACGGGAGAGAAGAAGAGGAGGATGCAGGCACACATACAAAGACAGACCGCTGCTCATGTCATCACCCCATGTAATCACCACCGTTCCCTTCCTTCCCCCCCACTCCTCACTCCGTCCTTGCATCCCAACCTTCAAACAAAACCAACCCCCACCATCCCCTTCTCTCCACGTCCTCTCCCCCACTCACCTCCACCTCCATCAACCGCTCTTCACCGCCCGAAACCTCCTTGAAAACGCATTTCACCGAGCCGTTCCCCTCAGCACCTCCTCCCCCCTCTTTTTCCTCCTCTCTCTGTGTAAACTCCACGAGCCTGTGCCCGAGATGGATGGAATCGTTTGGCAGCATCCCACGCAACACGTCGAGCACCTCTTGCCAGCGGATGCAGAGCATGGGGAAGCCGTAGCGGTCTTCCATGTTGGACGCAAGGTCCCATTGGGAAAGGAGAATGCCGGTTGGAGAGCGGTAGAGACAGGTGGGGTTCGGTGCTCCACGGGATATCAGCTGAGGGAAAGAAGAGGAAACCGGGAAAACGGGAGAAATGAGGAAACAGGAGAAAATGGTGAAACAGGAATGTGCAGAGCGCTGCACTGCAGTTTTCCCAGTGATTTGAGGGAAGAAAGCGAGAGAAGAAACAGATAGGGGGAGAGATGGGGTGCACGAGTACATGAAAGAGGACATTGGGCCGTTCTGACTCTCTGAACCAACGCTTAGGAGGAGCCAGTCCCCAAAAAACCAGCAGGAGAAGAAAGTGAGAGAAAGCAGATGGGGTCCACGAATTCGCGAGAAATCAGGAGTAGAAGTGAGAAAAGGGAAAGAAAACGAGAGAAGGAAAAGTGAAAGAGGAATAGGAAGAAGAAGAGGCAGAGCATGTCCAACAACGGCTGCTGAGTCCACCACATGCCGGCGCAGAATGAAAGGACTTTTGAGTCGACCCAAAAGTCAGCAACGGCTGCTGAGTCTACCACATGCTGGGGCAGAATGAAAGGACTTTTGAGTCGACCCAAAAGTCAGCAACGGCTGCTGAGTCCACCACATGCTGGGGCAGAATGAAAGGACTTTTGAGTCGACCCAAAAGTCAGCAACGGCTGCTGAGTCCACCACATGCTGGGGCAGAATGAAAGGACTTTTGAGTCGACCCAAAAGTCAGCAACGGCTGCTGAGTCCACCACATGCTGGGGCAGAATGAAAGGACTTTTGAGTCGACCCAAAAGTCAGCAACGGCTGCTGAGTCCACCACATGCTGGGGCAGAATGAAAGGACTTTTGAGTCGACCCCAAAGTCAGCAACGGCTGCTGAGTCCACCACATGCTGGGGCAGAATGAAAGGACTTTTGAGTCGACCCAAAAGTCAGCAACGGCTGCTGAGTCCACCACATGCTGGGGCAGAATGAAAGGACTTTTGAGTCGACCCAAAAGTCAGCAACGGCTGCTGAGTCCACCACATGCCGGCGCAGAATGAAAGGAATCACCTGATCTAACCTGACACCTCGACGTGAGGTGAATGGGAAGTGCAACGGCAAAATCCGCAGCACGTTGAGACCATGACTCAAATGCGCAGTTATTACCAGCTCTCACATGCAACCATTGCTACCAGCCTATGACATGCCTGGGGCACAATGGCAGGGTCGATGCGGTTGAGCGCCCTGAGCCCGTTGGGGAAGCAGGCAGGCTCAGCAGCCGCATGTTCGGTATACGACTGAAATGCACAACCATCTCTCACATGAAGCCATTACTATCACCATCACATGCCTGGGGCACAATGGCAGGGTCAATGCGGTTGAGCGCCCTGAGCCCGTTGGGGAAGAGGCAGAGGAGGTATGCATGCAACTGCTACTCACTATCCCATGCATCACCGACCGACACACACAGGGTCAGTACTATCAGTATTACGAAACGAATCACCTGCCTGGGGCACAATGGCAGGGTCGATTCGGTTGAGCGCCCTGAGCCCGTTGGGGAAGAGGCAGAGGATGGTGCCCTCCCCTCGCACCTCGCCCCGAGCCTCGTATACCTGCATGGAGGGACGTGGGAATGTGAGAATGTGGGGATGTGGAGAAGTGGAAATGAAGGGATGTGGGTAAGTGGGGAAGTGGGAATGTGGGGATGCGGGGATGTGGCTTGACGCGTGGCATAGAATGGCTCTAGGGGGTTCTAGGGAACCGTCCTCTAGCACCTCGTCTCATGCCTGTTTTTGAGGCGCCTCAAAAACAGACTGCCTCCTACATCTGTATGTGCGGATGTGGAATCGGGCATGGCATGGCATTGCATTGCATGGGATGGCATGGCATTCCATGCCATGGTTGCATGGCATTGCATGAGGTGGCATGGTATGGCATGATTGCATGGCATTGCATGGCATGGCACAGCATGGCATGGCATGGCATAGCACGGATTGACATGCCATGGCATGTGAAGGTCTGTTAGTTGTCGCATTGGTGGTATCGCATGTACAGCCTGGGATGCATGCAACGATATATCATGTTTATGTCACTTTTGAGAATTCTCAAAATGCATGCGACGACACATGCGGAGAAGCTACAGAGTCTCTCACTTGCAGACACACCGCGAGACTGAAACATGATAACATGCACATGCACTTACTAAATCAGTCTGCATAAGTAGGATGCGATAGGTAGACACAAATGGGAAAAAGAAAAGGATAAAGCAGGCGAAGACAGGACTGTTTTGGTAGCAATGCATTTAATGTCGCACTCAGAGCTCTATACCTGATTCCAGCATTTTCCCCTTATTCCGAATAGCGCCATACCTGCGCGTCAATCCCAATGTTCCGGAGGCCAATAGCAGTTGCGAGGCCGGCCAACCCTCCACCCACAATGACTGCCTCCGACACTGCTGGCCCCCCTGTGCTCTTGCTATTCGCCGAAGCTGCACGAGAAGACGCGGAGGCAACAACACCCCTCCAACATTCTCCATGGTTTACGTTGCGAGCCGCATAAGGCCTCGTCGCAAAAGAATTTCCTCTATAAAGGTTGCTGTTACCAGTGCTGCTGCTGATGCTGAAGCTTTTACTGATGCTTCCAGTCGCACAACAATCAGCTTGTGAGGCTCGTTTCTTAAAACGAATCGGCTGATAACGAAGGTTCGTGCTCACGGGTGGTGACACTGCTTTCCGCGGGTCCACGACATGGACGGCTGAGATGGGTGATGCTACCAGAACGGTCGATGCGACGTGCGACACAGAAGCCATACCGAAGAGTTCGAGTATGATGTTGCCACCAAACCGTTCGTTTAGATACTATCAAGGAAGCACGAGTACTCAAGACTGGTGAGAAGGGCCAGAAAGAACTCTCGTGAATGATTTCATAATCTGTTCATCTGAGGGTTTGAGAAATCTGTGGCTGCTATGTGCTCGAATTTAGTCCAGCAAAGCCTTGAATCTTTAGTGTCTCCGGAACGCTGAACCAGTATCCACGCAATCTCTCAAACAAAGGCGGCAGTTTCGGTAAGAACGTTGTGAGACGAGCCCGCATCGGGACAATCCCATGCGGGACGGCTCGTCGTAGCTGATTCCGTTTGTTCGCCAGGTGCAAGAATTATTCTAGAATTTCAGTCAGTTTGAGAGCTATAGGAGTGGCTGTAATTTGCTCAAATCGAGTCCAGGAAGCTCGTAATGCCGAACGAATATCCATGGTATCTCGAAGAACAAAGGCGGCAGGCTCGGTAAGGGACATTTTTCGAGCCAAGTTCAGCCTTCCGACGGGACGGCTCATCGTGGCTGATTCCGTTTTGTTCGCCATAGCAGTTTCCGTTTTGTATGCCTTCCATTAGGGCAGGCCGAATTACTAGCAGACGCTAGGAAGAAGCAGCTTGTTGGCTGACGAGGCTAGAATCAACTATTGCCTGAATTGCCAGGTTTCGAGATTAGGGGCAACCCGAATTCCAACACAAGCACCTCCCCTGGGTTTGGTTCAACTTTATCGAAACCTGTGGTTCTGACTCCAGGGCAAACCCAAGGCTCGGAAAGTGGCTGGCTCTTCACCTTGGCTGTGGGAGCATGGCTTGCCTCGGGAATTACGAGCCTGATTTGTATGGCTAGGATTTGTGGTTTCGTGGAACTGGTGGTGGTGTTCGTGGTTTGATGGGTTCTGCGTGTTGTGGGACGGACACCCGAGCCTAGTGGGGGTTGAGGCTCGAACTTGGGTTTGTGTCGTATAGTATGTTCCGCTACGAGATAGCGGAGGTTCCAGAGAAGACAGCAATAGGAGTATGAGGGGAAGTGAATGCAGACGGGAGCAATGAATATGAACAAAAGACAAATTTGAAGTACACTAACATCTCCTCACACATGAAAATTGGTACGGTACCTTAATTCTATTCACCCTGGGAATAATGAGCCGCATTAAAATGCATTGCTGCGCATACGTGAATGCGCACTACGAGTCATAACAGCAACAAATCACAAGACCACTGCACCGCACAGCAATTACGACACGACCATCCCCCTTCCAAGCCACATCACCCTTATAACAGGAAAGCATCCTGCCAGCATCACACCTCCCTTTTTGTAGCAAGACATCTCAAAACGAACTACAGCACAATACTTGCAACGCAAAGATCCTCCCAAGCCACGATGTCATAACCAAAAAGGTCCTCATTCGGATCACGCCCCTCTTGTGCCGCCGCCTCTGCCAATGGCGATTGTTTACCTTTAGACTTTGACGCTCCATCAGCCTCACTTCCGTCGCCGCCTGCTTTCCTCCCATTCCTTCCCGCATCATACTGCTTCTTTGTGTGGGTGACGTTTCGGGATATCACCACTTGCACTCGTGGCATGCGGATGGTTTGGAAGGAGCGAAGAGCGTCACTGGATGGGATGAAAATGGATTATGGCCAGGGTGAAAGGCAGTTATTGGGGATGAGAATGGAGCGAAGAGCGTCACGGGATGGGATGAGAATGGATTATGGCCAGGGTGAAAGGCAGTTATTGGGGATGAGAATGGATCACCAGGGAGAGGCAAGGTAAAAGAGGGGGAGTGGGAGGGCAAGACGAAGGGAGGGACAGACGGAGGGTGGGCGGATGAAAGAACATGCAAATGCACCATTGTGCAATGGAACAATAGAAAACACCCGGCATGCGACAATCACCTAAACCACCTGCCTGACAACCCACCTGACATATGCAGCACCCACCTGACAACCCACCTGACATATGCAGCACCCACCTGGCATGCAAGTTCCCCCGGAGGCACTCCACCAGCTGAGCCGCATCCTCAAACGCCAGATTGGCGCCCTGCCCCAGCCCTGGCGTCACTGCGTGCGCCGCATCTGGACAGACAGGCGGGAAGAGCAGGGAGTGCAGGGAACAGTGCAGATATCAAAATGGGAAACATGAATGAAGGAATGTTGACCCCCTTGCCGCATTGGAATCAACTGCGGAAGGTACAGGAATGCGGTAAAACAGAAACTGTGTTAAACATTGAATAATAGCTCCAGCATCAAGAGGACCAACATCCCCAGCAGCGGCGCCACGAGCAGCAACAGAACCAGTATATATCGAGCTCAGAAGCAACATTGTTGAAAGGCTTTGTGAATGTATTTTTTGTAGTCCTTCATTCTACTAATGTTTATAGTTGAACGCAATGTTAGTTACTGTTTCATGGTAAACTAACCTCCCAGGAACGCAGAACCTCCCAAGACAGCCATACCTCCGAGAAGAGCCGTCCTGCCTTTGACCCAGAAGGGCAGGGGTGGGAGGTCGAGCACACGGCGTTCAAGAATGAGGTCGGGAGGAGTGGAGTTGACAAGCCTCTCCACCACATCCCACCCCTGAAAAGCCCGCAGAATCTTCTCCCGCACCTCCTCCCCCCCACTGGACCGTGCGCTGCTGACCGTCGGATCGGCGGAATCAATGAGTGTGCACGCCCAGTAGAACGTGCCTCCTCCACAGTCGGCGGCAGTTGCAGTGCGGTTGACACCGAGTATGGTGTTCACCTGACGTGGCTGTAACAGCTGCAGGAAGGGAAGGGAAGGCCGGGAAAGTGAAGGCCAGGTAAGGGATAGTCAACCTGACAGAGTGCCTGCTCCACAATCGGCAGCGGTTGACTCCGAGGATGGTGTTTACCTGACGTGGCTGCAGCAGCTGCAGGAACGGAAGGCCAGGAAGCAGGGAGTGTGTGAGGGCTCAGTAGAACCTGCTCGGAACCAGCAATAGCTGTTGCGTGACCGGTTGACACAGAGTGTGGTGCAGATTATAAATACCCGAGAATTTTAAAAAATATTCTGTATGTGTTGTGGCTGCAGCTTCTGCCAGAAGGAAAAGCTGGGAAGAAGGGAGACGGGAAGAATGAGAGGATAGTCTGGCCGGCATAGCCTGCCTGCTCTATAACCTACAGCAGATGCTGTGCGGTTGGCTTGATATACTGAGTCTGGTTTGTGTGTGACATGGGTGCAGCGGACTGAGATGCACTCACAAAACAATCTCGTTACAATGAGTTTTGAGTCGACTCAAAAACAATCTCGTTACAATGTCACACGAGACGCACTTCACGGGGGCCGGGGACGAGCAGGGCACATATGGGGTGCGATCAGAGGGGGCAGATATGGGTTGGGTGGGAACAAAGGGGCACATAACTGGGCATGCGAGACACTCACCAGTTAGGGGCAGAGGAACACATATGGGGTGGGGGCAGTGAGAGGCGTGTGAGGAGAGATACCAACGGCACACACAGGGGGGCGAGGAGCATTTACGGAGTGGGGACAGAGGGGAAAAGGTACAGGATTCGGGCAGAGGGGAGGACCAGAGGGGCACGTACAGGGTGCGGACAGAGGCTGCTGTCAATGACAGCTCTCCAGATGGTTCTGCCGTTGTCCCGCGGACTCACTCCCTCGCCTGCTGTCCCGCCCAGCAGATGCTTCCGTGCCTCCGAGTGAATGCCGTCTGCCCCCAGCAGCAGCGGGGTCTAACGGGTGGGGGGTGAAAAAGGAAGGGGTAAAACGCAGTGGAAAGAGGTTTGAGGTGGCAGAGGGTGAATGCCAAATATGGGAGAGCAGAAAAGGAGGATGTCGAGGGGTGATGGCACGAGGGGAGACGATATGACATTGCTTGTCCGCTTTTTTATTTTTACCCCAAAACTCCATCCTCACCCCACCCCGCCCTAACCTTTGCTAACCCTCAATTCTCTCCCCCTCACTCCCCCATTCCCTCCTTCCCCCCCTTGTCTCACCCTTGAACCAAACCATCCCCGGCTTACTCCTCTCTCCACCTCCTCTCCCCCACTCACCTTCACCTCCAGCAACCGCCCTTCGCCGCCCGAAACCGTCTTAAAAGCGCACTTCACTGAACCATCCCTTGTGCCTGCGCCGCTCCCCTCGTCCTCCTCTCCCTGCGTAAACTCCACAAGCCTGTGACCGGTGTGGACGGCGTTGTTCGGCAGCATTCCTCGCAACACGTCAAGCACCTCTTGCCAGCGGATGCAGAGCATGGGGAAGCCGTAGCGGGCAGTGATGCTGGACGCGGGGTCAAACTGGAAAAGGATGTCGCCCGTTGGAGAGCGGTTGAAACAGGTGGGGTCCGGTACTCCACGGGATATCAGCTGAGGGAAAGCAGAGATGGAGGGGGATGGGCCAAGGGAAGGGAAGGGAAGGGAAGGGAAGGGAAGGGAAGGGAAGGGAAGGGAAGGGAAGGGAAGGGAAGGGAAGGGAAGGGAAGGGAAGGGAAGGGAAGGGAAGGGAAGGGAAGGGAAGGGAAGGGAAGGGAAGGGAAGGGAAGGGAAGGGAAAGGAAGGAAAGGAAGGGAAGGGAAGGGAAGGGAAGGGAAGGGAAGGGAAGGGAAGGGAAGGGAAGGGAACGGAAGTGAAGGGATGGGATAGGAAGGGAGGGAAAGGGAAGGGAAGGGAAAGGAAGGGAAGTGAAGGGATGGGATAGGAAGGGAGGGAAAGGGAAGGGAAGGGAAGGGAAGGGAAGGGAAGGGAAGGGAAGGGAAGGGAAGGGAAGGGAAGGGAAGGGAGGCAGGCAATAGCGGATGGTGAGCATGGGGAAGCTGAACTGCAGGGCATGTTGCACGAGAGGTTCCCCCGGAAAGGAGATCCCTGGTTTCAGAGCGATTGAGTCAGGTTGGTTTCAGTACTCCACGAGATGTTAACGGAGGGAAAGAGCAGATGGAGAACTACTTTGATCGAGGAGACAAGAGAACCTGTGGAAACAGGAGGAAATGAGAAAACAGGAGACGAGAGCAATGATGCACAGCTAGTACTGGCTCCCATGTGCATGCATCAGCATCAGCAGCAGCCATAACCAGCACATGCCTGGGGCACAATGGCAGGGTCGATTCTGCTGAGCGCTCTGAGCCCGTTGGGGAAGAGGGTGAGGAGGGTTCCCCCGTCTATCACCTCGTCCCGTGCCTCGTATACCTGCACGTGGAAATGTTAGGATGCGATGTGGCATGGCATGTTGCATGCGGGATGGAATGTGGCATGAGGCATGGAATGTGGCATGAGGCATGGAATGTGGCATGAGGCATGGAATGTGGCATGAGGCATTGCATATGGCATAGTGGCATGTGGTATGAGGCATGGAAGAGAATGGATTCTGAGACGTCTCAAATCCTCCCCTTGCATCCCTTCCCATGCCTCGTATGCCTGCACATGGATGGTGGTATGTAGAGTGCGGGAGGCTACTACGCAATGACATGCATCAAGAGGATAAGAGAAGGCGCACAAATAGTCCCACTTACAGTCACAACGCACTACCAAAAACACGATATTATGTGACATGCAATGGTGGCATGTCATGTGGATTAACGAAGCAGTCTGCATTTAAATCTTGAACCTCACATTCCAACTGCAGACACAATGGGAATAAAAGAGCGGGACTCATACGGTGACACAATCTTACTTAATTCCAGTACTTTTCCCTGATTCCAGCGTTTTTTCCTGATTCCAGCGTTTTTCCCTGATTCCAGCAATTTTCCTTATTCCGGCGTTTTTCCCTGATTATAGCGATTTTCCCCTGATTCCAGCGTTTTTTCCTGATACCAGCATTCTCACCTAATTCCAGCTTCCAGACAAAATCCCACCTGCGCGTCAATCCCAATGTTCCGGAGGCCAATAGCCGTTGCGAGGCCTCCCAAACCTCCACCCACAATGACTGCCTCCGACACTGCTGGCCCCCCTGTGCTCTTGCTGCTCGCGGAAACAGCAGGAGAAGACGCAGAGGCAACAACACCCCGCCAAAAGCCTTCACGGTTGACATTGCGAGTCCCAGGAGACCTTGTCGCAGGAAAAGAACGTTCTTTAGAGATTGAGAGGCTTCTCAACATGCTGTTACTGGTACTGCTGTTAACGCTGAAGCTTTTACCGATGCTTCCAGGTGCGCGACGCTCAGCATGTGAGGCTCGTTGCTTAGAACGAATCAGCCGATAACGCGGGTTCCTGCTCGGAGATGGTGACGCTGTACTCCGCGTGTCCACGAGAGGGACGGTTGAGATGCGTGCTACTCCTGTAAAGGAGGACACGATGTGCGACACAGATGCCATTCCGAGGCGTCCGATTATGACGTTGCCACCAAAACTGAAGACCTCAAGCCGTTCGTTTTGACACTAGGAACAAGGAAGCACGAATACTCGTTCACTCCCGTGAACTCCCGTGAAATGACCCGAGAGGTTAGGGTGATTCCAGGGTCAATTCATTCGAGGGCTTGAGAAATCTGTGGCTGCTATTTGCGCGAATTTAGTCCAGCAGGACCTTGATTCTTTAGTATCCCCAGAATGCTGAATCAGTATCCATGGTGTCTCGCAGGCCAAAAGCCGGCAGACTCGGTAGGAACGCTATTTGAGCCAAGCCCGCATTTGGAGAGCTCGCGGGTGGAATGGCTCGCCATAGCTGACTCGGAGTCTGCTTTGTTCGCCATTACGGTGCCTAGCCTATCTCCACCTTCCCTGATGGAAGTTCCTTCCCCAGTGTTGCAAACTGGAAAAGCTGCTTTCAGGGATTTGGGTGCGGTCTGGAAAGTGAAGCCAGTTTTGCCTGGAAATTCTAGGGCTCGGTTCGACATGGTTACTCGTTCGCCGTAGCTATGGGAGCTTGGCTTAGCCTGGCTTGGCAAAATCTGTGGTTCCGAACAAGGGCAAACCCAAGGCCCACATAGCACATGGGGCCTGGAGCAATCTTCGGACCAGCTGGTTTGCTTCGGAAAAGACAGGCTAACCTGGTTCGGAACCTGGGGCATTACCGCCGGGGCAGGCTCACCAACATCGAGCCTACTGACGTCTACAGTCAGCCACGTGGCTTAATGGTACCCATCGGATCTTGCGGACCCCATCGTTCCTCCAGCGTCACTTTCACCCCTGCATGGTCACCATCGACTCTCCGTTATGCAGTTATTGTTTTGTAGTAGCAACTCTTACAGCAATATTGAAGGTGATTTTTGAGAACATACAGCAGTTGTGATTTACTTCAAATCTGCCACCTGTTTCCTGGAATGGCTGGGCTGGGTCAGGTCGGGTGGAGGTGTGGGACCATGAGTGCTTACGTGGTTGTGAGCACTCTACACAGAATGAGTGAAAGTGGAAAGGCCAGAGGAAATTATGAATGGCAAAGGAAGAATTCTACATGAACTACATGGCATGGCAACATGTATTGCCTCACTGCAGCAACACGACAAACTCATGTGGCAAGCATAGGGTACTTCGTCAGGATCACATGAGGCACGTTCAAGTGCATCAATGCGAATTAGTGAATGCACACAAAATCAGAGCGCAGCACTGACAACTCGAGGATCCTCTTCCAGAACCACGATGTCATAACCATACAGCTCCTTGTCAAATGTTGTAGCCTATAGTGAGGTTTGTCTTAGGGGGTACAAAACTTAGGGTTAGCTATATGTACCCCAACCAACATCAATGCATGATTCATTCCTCATTTTGACATGGTATCAGAGCGGTTAGGATCCTGTGGGATCCCGTTTCTCCGTTCTCCGATCGTACCACCCGAGCCTGATCCTAGCTCTCGTTTTGCCCATCTTGCCCGAGCCTAGTGCCGGCCCGATCTAGTCCCGTTCGTTCGTTACCGCTCGGGCTTTAGCGGCGTCGTCAGGGGCAGGTCCTAAAGGCGTAGGGTCGGGGGTGCTGGTGCGGAGTCTGGGGGTGCTGCGTCTGGGGGTGAGGGTGTCCCTTCGGTTTCTGGAGAGCCTGGGTCTGGAGCTGGTGTTGGTGCTGCCTCTGGGGGTGGTGTGCTTGGTGCTTCGGAGGTCGACTCTGGGGCTGCCGCTGCCCCGGACACTACTCCTTCCCCCCACCCCTACCCGACCAGGTTCCAGGCTCGTGTTCGCCGTGCTCGTGAGGAGCAGCTGGAGTTGGAGAGAGAGGAGAGAGAGTTGCAGCGGCTCGAGGAGCAGGAGCGACAGCAGCAGGAGCAGCAGCAGGGGCAGCAGCCGCTGGAGCAGCAGCAGCCGCAGCAGCCGCAGCAGCAGCAGCTGCCGTCTCCTCCTCCTGTCTCGGGTCTTCGGACCCTTGGTCTCCCCTCTCCCTCTCCTTCCTCCTCCCCCTCTCCTCCCGTCTCTGGTCCTCCGCTTCCTCCTCCTGACCCCTCTCCCGCTGTTTTCCCTCGTTCTCAGTCTTCGTTGTCTCCTCCTCCTTCTCAGACTTGGGCCTCTCGTCGCTCCCCTCGTGCTCGTCCCTCGTCTCCTGTTCCCTTCACTGACCTTCGTACAGCCTTCCTTTGTTCTCGTCCACCTCGTCCGTCTCCGTCTGTGCTTCCGTCTCCTCCTGAGTCGGCCCTCACTGTGTCGCTTCCTTCTCCTGTCACTGACTACTACCGCACGTACCGTCCTGTTCTCTCTCGTGTTCTCGCCTCTCTTGTTACCCACCCTCGTGCCTCTGTGTCCTCTGTGTCCGCTCTTACTGCCGCAGTCACTGAGTTTGCCTCTACCCGCCGCCTTGACTTCGCCACCGCTCTTGTGGCTGCTCCTCCTTCCAGTCCTCTGGCCGTCGGGGGTGTGTCTGCCCTTGGCTGTGACGCCCTAGAGGACAGGCAGTTTGAGCTAGAGTTCCTGGCGGCCGCTTCCCCTCATCTCTGTGCCATGCTCCTCGCCCCTGAGGGTGACCCCGACGCCCTTGACATTCCGACTCCTCGCACTTACGCTGAGGCAGTGTCAGGGCCTTGGGCCTCTCAGTGGAGAGCTGCCATGGACGCAGAGATGGCCTCCTACAGATCCACAGGCACCTACGTCGATGAGGTTCCCCCTCCGGGGGCGAACGTAGTCGACGGCATGTGGATCGGCATGTGTCGACGGCAAGATGACCACTCTTCGGGTGTTACTACACGTAGCAGCACAGAGAGACTACGAGTTACACTCTCTCGACTTCTCTACTGCTTTCCTTCAGGGCAGTCTTCACGAGGAGGTCTGGTTGCGTCGTCCCTCTGCCTTCACTGGCTCTTTCCCTCCTGGGACCCAGTGGAGGCTGAGGCGACTGGTCTACGGACTTCGTCAGGCTCCTCGTGAGTGGCACGACACCCTGCGTTCTACCCTGTCTGACCTTGGGTTCCAGCCGTCTTCTGCTGACCCGTCGCTGTTCGTTCGTCGTGGCCCCACACCTTTCTTTGTTCTGGTCTACGTTGACGACCTTGTTTTCGCCACCCCTGACAGGGTTGCTTTGGCACACGTGAAGTCCGAACTGCAGAAGAGACACACCTGCACTGATCTTGGTGAGCTGCGCCACTACCTTGGCCTGCAGATCACCAGGGACAGAGCTGCTCGCACCATTACACTTTCACAGTCGCACATGGTGCAGCAGGTCCTTCAGCGGTTCGGGCTTCAGCACTCCACAGTACAGCGCACACCTCTTGCTGTTGACCACAGACTCACTGGACCCTTTCCTGACGAGCCGTTCGAGCCTAGTGGTCCCTACGCTGAGCTTGTGGGTTGCCTCATGTACCTGATGACTTGTACTCGCCCGGACCTCGCCTTCCCTCTCAGCGTTCTTGCGCGCTTTGTTGCGCCAGGGAGACACCGTCCTGTTCACTGGACAGCAGCTGTGAGGGTGGCGAAGTACCTAGCGACGACGTCAGGCGTGGGGCTAGTTCTTGGAGGGCAGCAGTCTGTCGTACTTACTGGTCACTGTGACTCCTCTTACGCTGACGACGCTGAGACTCACAGGTCTACTTAGGGGTACTGTTTCAGCCTGGGTTCTGGAGCTGTTTCCTGGCGGTCCACGCGCTCCTCTTCGGTCTCGACCTCTACAGCTGAGGCTGAGATCTACGCTGGTGCCATGGCGGCACAGGAGCTGCGTTGGTTGACCTTCTTGCTCACCGACCTTGGTGAGCGGCCGAGCTCTGCACCGACCTTGTTCACTGACAACAAGGCGTCTATTCTCCTTTGTCGAGAGCCACGACTGGAGAGCAGAGTGAAGCACATTCACGTCAGGTACTTTCTTCTGCGAGAGTTGCAGAGGCGTGGACAGACTTGCTTTGAGTTTGTGGAGTCCGAGGCCAACACTGCAGACATCTTCACCAAGGCGCTTCCGCCTTGTGACCACCAGAGGTGCTGTGTGCAGTTAGGCCTTGTTGACACTGGTTCTCGTGTTGCTTAGACTTGAGTGTACTGTTTACTTTGCTTTCTATATATCTCTGTTACTTCTTGGACTGGCCTTGTGGCCACTGTTGTTTGTGCTCAGACTGTGTGGTGACGTTGTGATCCACCCTGAGCTTCGTTTCTTGGACTGGTCTTGTGACCGTACTCGTGTGGTTCTGCTAGACACCCCTCACTTAGGCTATGGGGGTGTGTCAAATGTTGTAGTCTATAATGAGGTTTGTCTTAGGGGGTACAAAACTTAGGGTTAGCTATATGTACCCCAACCAACATCAATGCATGATTCATTCCTCATTTTGACACTCCTCATCAGGATCACGCCTCCTTGTAACGACACGTTCTTTAACAAGGACACGTTAGTGCAGAGCACTCGCAACACGATGATCATCCTCCTCCTCCCAGACCAAAATGTCATAACCATACAGATCCTCGTCAGGATCACGCCCCTCTCGTGCCGCCGTTGCAGCCATTGCCGCTTGAACCTCTTCAAACTTTGGTGCTGCATCCGCCTCACTTCCTTCACCGCCTGATCCTCCCTCACTCCCTGCTGCGTTCTTCCCTTTCTTCTCGTCATACAGCTTCGTTGAAGCAGCGGCGTAACGTGCTGCCACCGCTTGCACTCGTGGCGTGCGGAGGGATTGGAAGGAGCGGAGAGCATCACTGGAAGGGATGGGAAGGAGAAGGGGGATGGAGGGGGGGTGGGCAGGGGTGGTGGTTGTATCTTCAGGTGTTCCAAGTCCCACTTGTGGCATGCTCTTGCATCACTGGAAGGGATGGGAAGGAGAGGGAGAGAAGATGTTGCTTTGAACTGTCTCACTGTCAGATGTCGTTTTGGGATGACACGGGGGTTAAAGGCGGAAAGGTGAGGCAGCAGTAAGGGTGGGAGAAGGATGGATTACGGTTTTCGGGGCACCAGAGGGGGAGTAGGATGGCACGACGAAGGGGAAGACGAGAGGGAGGGTGGGTGGATGCAAACCCATGCGAATGCGGAATGGTGAAATGGAGCAATAGAAAACAGACATCTCAGCAAAATTAACGGCATGCCATTACACCCACCCGGCATGTGACAGCACCCACCTGACAACCCACTAGACAGCCCACCTGACAGCCCACCTGACAGCCCACCTGGCATGCGAGTGCGCCCGGAGGCACTCCACCAGCTGAGCCGCATCCTCAAACGCCAGATTGGCGCCCTGCCCTGGCGTCACTGCATGCGCCGCATCTGGACAGACAGGAGGGTAATCCAGTGAAGGTGGGGGGGATATGGGGAGTGAAACACGAGCAGAGGAAGATTGGCCCACTGCCATATTGCTGGTCATACTTCAAGAGAGGTTCAAACAGTAATCCAAGTCTGTCACAAACAAGGGCATGTCAAATGATGACCATGCACGGTAGCAGACTGGGGCACCACACAACTTCGTTGGAGGCAAGAGTGGATAGGCTTTACCTCCAACGAAGACTTTCCAGATAGACTTGGCAGGATTGCTACACATTGTGCTGCTTAGAGAGTGTGTTCTTCATATGGGCATTCCATTTGCGATTATCCATGGCTGTTGCGACAACATTCCCTTGCTATGCCCTTCAAAATCTAAAGCGACGTACGTAAAATCCTGCTCGCGATCACCCCGACTGTACCTCCCAGCATGACACACTCTGCCCAAAAAAAAAAAAAAAAAAAAAAAAAACACCTACATCCCACACCCCATCACCTCAGGCATACCTCCCAGGAGAGCCGTCCTCCCTTTGACCCAGAAGGGCAGGGGCGACAGGTCGAGCACGCGGCGTTCGAGAATGAGGTCGGGGGGAGTGGCCTTGACCAGCTGAATCATCACATCCCAACCCTCGAATGCCCGTAGAATCTTCTCCCGTGCCTCCTCCCCCCCGCTGGACCGCGCGCTACTGACCGTCGGATCGGCGGAATCAACGAGCGTCAACACCCAGTAGAGCTTTCCTCCTCCAGTGTCGACGATGGTTGCAGTGCGGTTGAGGCCGATAAAAGAGAGAGCGTGCCGTGGCAGCAGCAGCTGCAGGAGGGACAGGCAGGACGGAAGAAGGGAGAAGGATGAAAGGAGGGAAGGCCTCGCAGCAGACGTAGCCTGCCTGCTTTATATTCTACAACAGCTGCTGAGAGGTTGAATTGACACTGAGTATTGTTCGTGTGTGGTAATTGAGAGCCCTCAGGAAACAGATAGAGAGGACTTGACTTTTGAGCAGAGTGAGAAGTCACCTAGAGAGCCCTCAGCAGGCAGACAGAGAGCACTTGCCACTTACCATACTGTGTAAGTCGCTTTTGCGAGCCCGCAGCAAACAGAGGTGTACCGAGCATAGTTTGTTTACAATGTGTGGCTTAGCAGACCAAGAGGAGGCACACACGGGGTGGGAACAGCGTGGCACATAGCTGGCCATGTGAGACATTCACCAGTTGGGAGCAGGGGGCACATATCGGGTGTGGGCAGAGGGGCACATACTGGGTGGGGGCAGAGGGAACCGTCGATGATGGCCCTCCATATGGTTCTGCCGTTGTCTCGCGGACTCAGTCCCTCTCCTGCTGCCCCGCCACTCCCATTGCGCCCCTCCTCCCCCCCCAGCAGCTGCTTCCGTGTCTCCGAGTGAATGCCGTCTGCCCCCAGCAGCACAGGGGTCTGGCGGATGGGCAGTAAGAATGGGGGTGGTGAAGAGGGGTGGAAAGAGGTAGAGGCGGCATAGAGTGAATGCAAATATTGGGAGAGAAGGAAAGGAGGAGGGCACATGATTAAGAGAAAACCCATGTCATCACCCCATGTCATCACCCCTTGTCATCACCCCAATTTATCAACCCACCCACCCTATGACACCGACATGACATAGATTGTCACCTCCCACCTCCCCACCCTTCGCCCTCAACCCGCCCTTCCCTCCCTTCCCCTCACTCCCTCCCACGTCCCAACCTTAGCACAAAACTATCCCCGCCTTAATCCTCTCTCCAACTCCTATCCCCCACTCACCTCCACCTCCAGCAAACGCTCTTCACCGCCGGAAACCGTCTTAAAAACGCATTTCACCGAGCCACCCCGCACGCCTGCACCACTCCCCTCGCCTGCACCACTCCCCTCGCCACCCCCTCCCCCAACTGCCTCCTCTTCTTCTTGTGTAAACCCCACGAGCTTGTGACCGGTGTGGACGGCATCGTTTGGCAGCATTCCCCGCAACACATCCAGCACCTCTTGCCAGCGGATGCAGAGCATGGGGAAGCCAAAGCGGGGGGTCATGTTGGACGAAAGGTCCCACTGGAAAAGAAGTTCTCCGGTTAAAGAGCGGCTGAGAATGGTAGGGTTTGGTACTCCACGGGCTATTAACTGCATGACATAGGGGTTGAAAGGGAATGTGTCAAGGGAAAGGAGGCAAGCAACAGCAGATAGTGAGGCGGTCATGTTGGGCGTGAGGACCCACTGGAAAAGGAGAGAGCGGTTGAGACCGGTGAAGTGTGGTATTTCACCGGATGTCAGGTGAGGGAAAGAGAAGGGGAAATAACACAAAAAGAAGCAGGTGAAAATGGTGAAAAGGAATGTGCAGAGCATTTCGAGCATGATTTGAGGGAGGCTGAGTGGAGGCCAGAACTTAAGAGGGAAATCAGCTGGAAAAGAAAGCGAGAGAAGAGGAAGTGGAAGTGGAAGAGTGGGGGCATACGCTGCAATGTTTGCTGGTCTTACTACATGGTTTTGCGGAATGCAAAGATTGATCGGACCTGACCCCTTGCACAACTATTACCAGCTCTGACATTGCTCACACATGCCTGGGGCACAATCGCAAGGTCGGTTCTTTTGAGGGCCTGAGCCATGCAGGCATCACCGTCACATGCAGGCATCGCCATCACATGCAGGCATCACCATCACATGCAGGCATCACCATCACATGCAGGCATCACCATCGCATGCAGGCATTACCATCGCATGCAGGCATCACCATCACATGCAGGCATCACCATCGCATGCAGGCATCACCATCGCATGCAGGCATCGCCATCACATGCAGGCATCACCATCACATGCAGGCATAACTAGCACATGCCTGGGGCACAATGGCAGGGTCGATTCTGTTGAGCGCCCTGAGCCCGTTGGGATAGAGGGTGATGAGGGTTCCCTCGCCTCCTCCCACCTCGCTGCGAGCCTCATACACCTGTGAGCAGGATTTGAGATGAAGCATGTTACAGGACATGCTTTGAAACGCGCTCCCGAGCCCGTTGGGATAGAGGGTGAGGAGGGCTCCCTCGCCTAGCTTCTCGTCCCGTGCCCCTTACACCTGCACGTGGGGATGGGCGCGAGGCATTGCATGTGGGGATGTGGCATCGCACAGAAATGCATGATGGCATGGCGGGTGGATGTGGGGATGTAACAATTTATCATGTTGTCGCATGGATGGTAGCATGTAGAGCCTGGGATGATAACAATGACATACATCCAGAGGAGAGAAGGAGCATGAAGTTTCCTACTGGCAGTCACAGCGCACGACCGGAAGCACGATAACATGATACATGCATTGGTGACATGGAATAACGAATCAGCCTAAATTTGAAGCATGAACCTCATAGTGCAACCGCATACACAATGGGAATGGAACATTGAAGGATCACGCATAGAAAGACAGGACTAGTACATTACGGTAACAACGCATCATAAATCCTAGCTAGTTACATAAATTCAGCACTTTTATCGGATTTCAATACATTTCCTTGATTCCAGCATTATTACCGTACCTGATTCCTGAGCCATGCCTGCTTCCAAATAGCATCCCACCTGCGCGTCAATCCCAAGGTTGCGGAGGCCGATAGCCAACGCAAGGCCAGCCAAACCTCCACCCACAATGACTGCCTCCGACACCGCTGGCCCCCCTGCGCCGTTGCTGCTGGCAGCGGCAGCAGAAGGAGCAGACGCAGACGCAGACGCAGACGCAGCAACACCCTTCCAACGGCATCTACGGTTGACATTGCGAGTTTCAGAAGGCCTCATCGCAAAATAACTCTCTCTAAGGAGGCCGCTGTTAAAGGTGGTGGTGCTGTTGCTGTTGCTGACGCTTTTACCGATGCAACCAGACGCATGACACTCAGCATGATGTGAGGCTCGTGTCTGGGAACGAATCAGCTGACAATGCGTGTTCCTGCTCAGAGATGGTGATACTGTTTTCCGTGATACTCCCGGAACGGAGGGCACGATGTGCGACACGGTAGCCATCCCGAAGCGTTTGAATATGGTGTTGCCACCAAGACTAAAGTCCTCAAGCCGTTCGTTTTGATAATACTATCAAGGAACCACGGAAACTTGGTCACGGACTGGTGGAAAAGGGCTGAAAAGAACCCCCGTAGATGATTCCACATGTTTGAAGGACTCCAGATCGGTTCATTAGAGGGCGAGAAAGCTGTGTCAGCAGGCCTTAATTCTTTAGTGCCGCGGAATGCCGCCGAAGCAGTATCCATGGCATCTCGCCAAGGCGGCAGGCTCGGGAGGGACGCTTTTCAAGCCAAGCCCGCACCTGGACAGCGTGTGAGTGGGACGGCTCGCCGTAGCTGAGTCTTCTTTGTTCGTCATCGCAGGACGAACCACAAATCTCGTCCTTCCATCTCTAGTGTTCACTACTTCGTCCTCTCAGGACGAACCATAAAAGGACGGCACAGGGGGGCTGGCTGGTTGGGAGTAGATTAGACACAGCCGTGCGCTAGCATTCAAAACTTTGAGACACAGGAAGTGACGAGCCAAATCTGCCTGGGTTTCTGGTCATTCTGCTGGTTTTGGTTCGACATGGTTTTTCGTTCATTCGCCGGAGCTATGGGTGGGAGCTTGGCTTGGCTTGGTTTGGGAGGCTCCAAGCCGAGTCAAAACAGAACCCAAGGCAAGCCCAAGGCCCAGAACGCAGGTGGCGGTTGGTGTAGAGCATACTTTGTGGGGACAACTTCAGCTGCAATCCAATTTAGCCAGCGCGGTTCGCAAATGCGATCCCCAGTGGAAGAAGCTGAGGGGTCGTTATCTTCTCGCGGTCAGAAAAAAATAAACCCCATCTGGATGGCATGCGATTAGGGGAGCCCCAACCCTAAACACGGGGAGCCCCAACCCTAAACACGGGCAGCCGCATGGTTCTGCCCGAAAAGATCGCATTTGTAAACACGCACTGCGAAGATTGGATCGCAGTTCGAATTGACCGTACTTTGTGGGAGCCCGGTTTGGCTCGGGGAAAACCAGCATTCACGGTTTATATCAGAGTGGGGCTGCTCGCCAGCACCATTATAGAAAAAAAACACGGGATACGACGGGATCAGGAAGGTGGGTCTCGCCTTCCTGATCCCGTCAGTTAGAGTTCGTTAGCCTGGTCAGCCCGTGAAAAAAGTGCCGAGCCTCACCTACCGTCCAAACCAACAAACAAAGTGGGCGTCTGGCGAACGCCCACTTTTGTCCACCAAATCTAACGCTTCGACGGCATATGGAAGCGGGGACGAAACTTCGTCCCCAGGCAAAACACCATCCCCTAGCCATGCCATCGCCATGCTGCGTTTTTCAAAGCACAGCGATGGCACAGCCGTCGCATTGCCGTTCAAAAGGGATCGGGGGGAAGGTGGGATGGAGGTTCCCAATGTGCGAAATTTCTCAACCGCAGGCGCACAAGTTTCTTAAACGGCATTACAGCCAAACCTAGGAGGAGGGTTCCGCCCCCGTTTCCATATGCGGTCGCGACGCTGATGCCGTCGTTTTCTGTTGAAGAAACGATTTGCTGGCGAACAGCACCAGTATGGGGCAATACCAAGGGTGAACATGTGGCGGTGGTGAAATGGTGAGCGAGAACCACATTTCCCACATGTCCGAGCCTCAAATGGCACAAATCATGTAGTGTTTCCACACTAGGTGATGTGATTAGCGCAAGGGTTCACCCACTATACATTTTATACATAGGTGCTATACATTTTATATCCCAACGGTGCACCCATTGCCAATTAATTAGTGTTTGACCCACTGCTTCAGCGGCAGAATTTCTGCCGCAGGCAGCACTAGCAGCTGAGTATGAGTTGGTTCACCAGGCCTGCTTCACCGAGCCCAACGACCAGAGCAGGTGGGGATTACGGGAGCAATGGGCCAGACGTGGTATTCCTTCTGAGTTAACTCAAAAGGCATCTCAATCCACAACCTTCACCACACTGGCCGTTTGCTTGTGCTGTGGTGGTGGGATTGCCTTCACCACACTGGTCGTTGGCTTGCGCTGCAGTGGTGGGGCTGCCTTCACCACACTTGGCGTTGCCTTTCGCTGCAGTGGCGGTTCTGCCTTCACCAAGGCATTGTTCACGTTCCGTTGCTCTTGACCTTGGCTGGAAGCAGCACCGTATCCACCGCATGGACAACAATGGATGGAATCGAGTACATGTTTCCAATCAAGACTCGCGCGCCCCAGGAGTCTTCAGCCCTGGCGATACACAGCCGATTGTCTGTTTGGACTTTCTTGATTGGAAGGCTACCAAGTGTTTCCATCTGCAACACAGCCGTGGAGGGAGGGTGGAGGGTGGAGGGGTGAAAGTGAAGGTGAGTATATAGGGAATATGAGGGAGTGGAGAGTAAGCGAGTAAAGAGGCGTAGAGACGTGATGAGCCGGGTGGAGAAAGAGGCGAGAGGGGCTCAAAGGAAATGGTGCTGTCTAAGTGACCACAAGGGATGGCACGGGGGAGCTGACTGTTTAAGTGAGGCAACATGCTGAATCATAAAAGCAATGACATGCAATTTTTAAGCTCACCAGAGATCCATTTCCAAGGGCCTTGAGGTCGTTCAATTCCATCCGACGTGGCAGCACATGATAGGCCATCACATCCCAGAGAACTCCCTTCTTCCTCTGCAGCCCTCCAAAACGCACATTCTTGGGCATGCGGAAGAACGCCCCATTGGTTGGTGCAAAGATGGTAACACCAGTTGTAAGCAGCGTATTCATGAGCGTCGCATTTAAACCTGGAGATTTTGGGGCAGGTTGGAGGGTACAAGAACGCACGGAATCGCAACAAGCAGAAGGATAGTATATAAAACGGGGAGAAAATGGTTCTGAAGAATGAGTCATATTTTACATGACATGGATAATGGAAGGGTAATACGGGATACATGTATCTTACTTCTGCCGATCCCCATTGCAGCTCCCGTGAATTTCCGCTCGAACAAAAATCCCACAACCCTGTTCACTTCAGCTATTGCATCCTGCTGCTCCACCGTCAGACTAGACCCACCCGCTCCGCCTGCCGCTTGCCCTTCAGAGCCAGCTCCTGTCCCCAAGCCTGTCCCCGAGCCTGTCCCATTGCCTGCGCCAGGTCCAGGGCCCTTAGAGCCTCCCGCCCCCGTCCCAACCCCCTTGCCTCCGCCGCTCCCCGTCCCACCCCCCTTGCCCGCACCGCTCCCCTTTCCATTTCCCCCGCCCGTTCCCATCCCTTTCCCCCCGCCCGTACTTGTTCCGTCGCCCGAGTCCAACCCCGTTCCTTTCCCCACGTCTGGTCCCACGTCTGTTCCCCCGCCCATTCCTGTTCCTTTTCCCCCACCCTTCCCCGTTCCTTTCCCCCCACCCGCTCCCCCCCCTGTTCCCCCACCCGTTCCTGTCCCTTTTCCCCCACCCGTCCCCGTCCCCTTTCCCCCACCCGTCCCCGTCCCTTTTCCCCCACCCGTCCCTGTTCCTTTCCCCCCACCCGTTCCTGTCCCTTTCCCCCCACCCGTCCCCGTACCTTTCCCCCCACCCGATCCTGTCCCTTTCCCTCCGCCCGTCCCCGTCCCTTTCCCCCCGCCTGTCCCCGTTCCTTTGCCCCCACCTGTTCCTGTCCCTTTCCCTCCACCTGTCCCTTTCCCCCCACCTGTCCCCGTCCCTTTCCCCCCACCCGTTCCCGCCCCTGTTCCCCCACCCGTTCCTGTCCCTTTTCCCCCACCCGTCCCCGTCCCTTTCCCCCCACCTGTCCCCGTCCCTTTCCCCCCACCCGTTCCTGTCCCTTTCCCCCCACCCGTCCCCGTCCCTTTCCCCCCGCCTGTTCCCGTTCCTTTTCCCCCACCCGTCCCCGTCCCCTTTCCCCCACCTGTTCCCGTCCCTTTTCCCCCGCCTGTCCCCGTTCCTTTCCCCCCGCCCGTCCTCGTCCCGTTCCCCCCGCCCGCCCCTGTTCCCTTTCCCCCGCCTGTCCCCGTCCCTTTACCCGCACCCGTCCCCGTTCCTTTCCCCCCACCTGTCCCCGTTCCCTTTCCTCCGCCCGTCCCCGTCCCTTTCCCCGCCCCCGTTCCCGTCCCTTTTCCCCCACCCGTCCCCGTTCCCTTTCCTCCGCCCGTCCCCGTCCCTTTCCCCCCACCCGTCCCCGTTCCCTTTCCTCCGCCCGTCCCCGTCCCTTTCCCCCCACCCGTCCCCGTCCCTTTCCCCCCGCCCGTCCCCGTCCCTTTCCCCCCGCCCGTCCCCGTCCCTTTCCCCCCGCCCGTCCCCGTCCCTTTTCCCCCGCCCGTCCCCGTCCCTTTACCCGCACCCGTTCCAGTTCCTTTCCCCGCGCCCGTTCCCGTTCCTTTCCCCGCGCCCGCTCCCGTTCCTTTCCCCGCGCCCGTTCCCGTCCCTTTCCCCGCCCCCGCTCCCGTTCCTTTCCCCGCGCCCGCTCCCGTTCCTTTCCCCGCGCCCGTTCCCGTCCCTTTCCCCGCCCCCGCTCCCGTTCCTTTCCCCGCGCCCGTTCCCGTTCCTTTCCCTCCGCCCGTTCCCGTTCCTTTCCCCGCGCCCGTCCTGGTTCCATTCCCCGTGCCGGTTCCCGTTCCTTTCCCCGCGCCCGCTCCTGTTCCTTTCCCCGCGCCCGCTCCCGTTCCTTTCCCTGCTCCCGTTCCCGTCCCTTTCCCCGCCCCCCCTCCCGTTCCTTTTCCCGCGCCCGTTCCCTTTCCTTTTCCCGCGCCAGTTCCCGTTCCTTTCCCCGTGCCCGTCCTGGTTCCATTCCCCGCGCCCGCTCCCTTCCCCTTTCCCGTGCCTTTCCCCGCACCCGTCCCCCTTCCTTTCCCCGCGCCCGTTCCCTTTCCATTTCCTTTACTCCCACACCCCGCTCCGCGCCCGTCATCGCCCTCTTCCCCCCGCCCGTCATCGCCCCCTTCCCCGCGAATGTCATCGTCCCCTTCCCCGTGCCTGTGGGTACACCCTTCCCTGCGCCCGCGCCTCTTCCGGCGGATTTTCTGGCTCCCGAATATTCTCCTCTTGCCAGCCGCTGCCGCCATTTCGATCAGCCTGATCGTGCGACCGGAATTGTCGGTGGACGATTTTACGCGAACTCTGCCGGACTTGTCGGCACTAGCAGACGATTTTTTAACATTCTTGGAAACCGCATTCAGCCTGCCGGCCGCTGCCGTCATTGCCGTCCGCTTGATCGTGCGGCTGGACTTGTCGACACCAGTAGTAGACGATTTTGCGCGAAGGGGGGAAACAGAGCCGCCCGGCTCTGTTCCTATACCGAGGTCGATGCTCGCCCCGGACGATGTGCTTATATCGAGAGATTCTCTCCGAGCCTTCATGGCGTGGGTCCGTTCCGAACCATCTGCTGCTGCGGCGGCGGCGGCGGCGGCGGGAAGCAACGGCGACGCCGCGACGAGGGACAGGAGGAGAAGGAGAAGCGGGATAAGGATTGGCAGGGTTAGGCGGCGGGGGGGTTGGGTGCGGTGCAGAGCGCTGTGGGTCGAGGGTGGTTTGCGGTGGCGGGTCGGAGTGATGAGAGGGGGGAAACCCCGCCGCGGATGCCGTTTGAACGCCATCGCCATCATCGGGAACATCGCCACCGTTGAGCTGCTGACGCGCTGCGACTTAATTGTTTAAGGACGCCTCTTAAATCAACGGTCGAACTTGTGATTGTTGGGTGTTGCGAGTTCGTGTGAACACGACCTGGCGACTGTGCGGCTTGAAGCACGCTGCTGCTGCTGCTGGAACTAGAGCGTGTCGATGAAACTTGGTCCACACAAGCGCAGTGGTAGCTCGGAGGAGGAAGTATGAGGTACCGCAGAGGTTCGAATTGATCTAGTACCGCCGCTCGCGCGGTCGTGAGCAAAAAGGCAGAGTCAGATACAAATAAGCTTTTGAGAATTCTCGAAAGCGAGTCAGGTTGAGCTAGTAACGCGGTTCGTGAGGTCGGGAGAAAATAGACCGAGTCACCTACTAGTACAAAAAGTCTCATCGTGATACGTGCGGGACGAGTCGCCATGGACGGTGTCTCGGTTCTACTAGCGACTCGGCCTGGTTATCAAGGGGTGCTTGTGTGGAAAGCTGTAAACAAGACAGGCCGCGAGAGTGGTCTCTAATGAAAATGACAGGCTGCGAGGGTGGTCCTTAAAAAACAAGACAGGCCGCGCGAGTGGTCTCTAGAAAGCAACGACACTGCGCGCCGTGAGAATGGATGCTGTTGCTAGATGAAGCAAGGGGGCGAAGGGGAGAGTGGGAAGCTCTGGAGCTATTTTATGGTGCTGTGGGGCATGATGGTGCCGCGGTGGGGTGCCCGACTCCGTAGAGAGTGACATCAGGCCCTACTACGTCTTGCGTACGTTCTCTGCGGTCTAATTCGTTGCGCCACGGTGCAAAACGGTAATTATCCAGAACCGCTTTCCACCGTGCGGAACCGTCTTGAGCCGCCAAGCGTAAGCCGTAAATGTACGACCGACACTTTTGCGATACAATTGTGGGGCTGGCTAGTGGGTGGGGGGAGGGGGGGGAAAGGAGAAAGGGAAGGGAGCTCTCTGCAGGATGGTGCTATGGTGTGGGGCACACCGTGGGGCACTCCCAGGCACGCCGTGGAGCACGCCGTGCGGCACGGTGTGGAGCGTTGTGGTGGGAGGCTTGTCCTACTGGCCCAGTGCAGAGAATTTGCGAAGCTCAACCATACCCGAACCACCGACAATGCCGAACCAATTGCTCAGAGCCCAGCAGGAGCAGGGAAGCAGCGAGAGGGCATGGTCGGGAGCCGTAGCTGGCCGTTTGGTTTGGATTTCCGAGCCATTTGCCAGACTTGCGGGTCAGTCAGGCCCACCGTGTCACCAACCAGTCTGGTGGCTCAGGAAAACCGTTCTAAAACGCACGATATCGTTTTCCAGCGCGTATAGTGATCCAAAAGTGAACAAAGTCTGACCTGCCATGAGTTGGTCAGGCCAGTGGGGAAGGGGGAGAGTTTTTCACTCGCTGGCTCAGTTGGGGGAAGCGGTGCGGAACCCAGATCTCCATCCCATCCCGAACCGCACGACAATGGTGGGATGAGGCGAGTCGAGTCGCCTGTGGATTGGAAATTTTGTTAGTTTCCATGGAATCGAGAAATCGTGCGCGTCGCCTCCGCTTGTCCAGCTCACTGGCAGTTCCCTGGTCGAAGCACTTTCCCAAACCCAACCTGTATATATCACGGTTCGTATCGGTATTATTAAAACTCAAGACGGTGCTGCGCGTTGAACCTTGCCGTTGAGAACAAGTGGAAGACAAACCCACTCGCCTCGCCACCATCCTTCAAAATGGTGCTCGGAATTGTTAGCCCCACACGGCACAGGCCTCCCCACATGACTTACGGGTGTCCCCACCCGCAATCACTTCACGACGATTGATAACGTTGTTTCAAATTATCCACCACTTTCACGACGCCTTGCTCCAACGCGCTCACAGCTTTCATGCCGCCATTGCCGTCGTTTCCACGTATCAGCTTTCTGTAGACGAACCTAGACAACTGATCACTCGATATTTCTACTCGCGAGCAGCATGAAGGGTGCTCAAACAATTCAATCCGCGAAGGCACCTCTCAGTTCTTTCTCCCAGATCTTACTTTCAAAGCGCTTCGACGAAGTTTTTCCAACAAACTCTCGTTCTAATAGCCTGGTTCAAGCCGCAAAGTCGCCAGGCCGTGTTCACACGAAAGTCACAAACCCTACCAGTTACAAGTGCGACCCTCGATTCAAGAAGAGGCGGCCGTAAACGACCAATATCAAACGGTTCAACAGCTTGGTCCGTAAACGTTTCAGCATATGAGCGCAATGATGGCGACGCCGACCAAGCATCCGCGGCGCGGACTTCCCGCTCTCGTCGTTCCGATCTGCCACCGCGAATCGCGTTCGATCGTTGCCGCTCTCCACCGCGCCCAACCCCCGCGCGGCCTAACCCTGCCAGCCCTGCTCCCCCTTCTCCTGGTCCTCCTCTCCCTCGTCGCGTCGCCGTTGCTTCCCGTCGCAAGAGCAACAGAGAAGAGTATTTCAGCAAGTGGCGTATGGAAAGCCATGCGAACAAGCGCACCATGGAAAGGAATATGGACGGGCGCGTGGAAAGGCATCGGAAAGGGAAAGGGAAGAGGTCCAGACAAGGGGAAGGGGAAGGGGAAGGGGAAGGGGAAGCGGATCTGGCGCGGAGAGCGGGACAGCCCCGAGCGGAGGCTGGGGGACTGGTTTGGGATCGCAAACGGGAAGCTCTGACGAGAATCGCGGGGAAGTTATTCGCGGGGGAGGAAGCGGGAAAGGGAACGGAACGGGGAGCGGAGGGCAACCGAGCGGAGGTGGCGGAAGTAAAAACCCGTCAGATCTGACGGTGGAGCAGCAAGCAAAATCGGCTGAAGTGAACAAGCTTCTGGGTTTTTTGAACGAGCGGAGATTCATAGGAGCTGCAATGGGAATTAGCCGAAGTGGTAAGCAATAACTCCAGTAATCCAGTTGCTGCATGTATTTCACGATGCAACTTTGCCGCGTGGTCATGTATATAATCGATGTATTGTTTTGTTTGTTGCATTTGTTTCCCGTTTCTGTGTCCCACAACCTTCTCCGAATCCCACAGGTTTAAACGAGACGCTTGCGGATACGTTGCTTACAAAAAATGTTACAATCTTTGCGCCAACCAATGGGGCGTTCTTCCGCATGCCTAAGAATGTGCGCTTTGGAGGACTGCAGAGGAAGAAGAAAGTTCTCTGGCAGGTGATGGCGTATCACGTGCTGCCACGTCGGATGGAGATCAATGACATCAAGGCACTTGGAAACGGATTTCTGGTAGGTTTGGAAAAAAAATCTTGCTTTTCATAGCCTGCATGTATTGATCGGTAACACTATTCCCATGCAGTTCCTGCCTCTCCTCTTCTCCAAAACTTGCTCGTTGGGTCCCTTCAGTCTGTTCAACCATTCACTTCCCGATCCCCTCATATCCTCCACATGCTCACCTCCAATTTCACTTTCACCCTCCCTACACCTTCCACAACCACAACCTTATCTGCAGATGGAAACACTTGGTAGCTTTTCACTCAAGAAGAACGAGACCAACAACCAGCTGTGCATCGCCAGGGCTGAAGAAGGCTCCTGGGGCGCGAAAGTTTTGATCGGAAACATGTACTCCAGCCCATCAATTGTTGTCCATGCGGTGGATACCGTGCTGCTTCCAGTTACAGTCAATAATAATGGCACCTAGCCAACGTCTTCGTGAAGGCAACAATTATGCATCTATATGGAAGAAAAATCTAGTTGTGTAGTATCTCCTTTTTGTATACCCCCCCCCCCCCCCCCCCCCCCCCCCCCCCCCCAGCCCCCTAGGTACAGCTTTTGGAATTTTTTTACAGTGGCCCATACGAATGAATATTTTGTTAAAACTTTTCGTTGAACTGCCCTTGGTTTTAGTGTACCCAACTTGTTGACAGCAGTCCACCCCTTACCTGCCTAAACCTTTTCTTGAGGCTCCCTTTCTAGTCCCCTTTCTTGGAGCTCCCCTTTCTAGTCCCCCTTTTCTCTCGTCAAGCTTCCAGCTCAAGCACACATGCCATATTCACAAGACTAATTAACATTTAGGATGTATTCTACATTTCTGGTGAGTGTTGAAGTTAGTTGAAAAAAAAACAAGAGGCGACGGAAGTCGTCGTAGGGTTGCGAAGCTTTTTCAAATTGGAAAAACAATCGCTAAAATAAGTTATTGGTAAGGTGATGTCCAAGAGATTCGAACCTAAAACCATTCGGATCTTAGTTGTCCATTCGGTTCGCGCGTTTTAATTTGACGTCAAGTATCAATGCGACGAAGTTTGCATTCCCTAGGGTTTCATTTCTTCCCCAGCAGCAGACGCTAGTTCTTGCTTGTCTTCTCTCCTAGACACACTGGTATGTTCGTTTTTTCCCTAGATTGCATCTTCGTCAGCTCAAGTATATAGTTGTCGCGATATAGTTCCCTGTCAAGATAGTAGCTAGAGGTGAGGAGCCATGCTAGGGTGAAGAGGAGAAAGTGACGAGAGAGTTTAGGCAAGGAAAGAGGTGTTTCACTATAGCACACAAGGTACATATAGCAAAGCAACAAAGAAGGTGCACCACCAACTCTTAATAATAATAACTACAGTACCTACAGCACGCAGGGTATATATTAAACATATTGTTTGACACACCCCCTTAGCCTGCGTGCGGTAGAAACTGGTGCAGCCAGCACCCCCTGAACGAGCAAACCAAGCGCTGTGGAAGAAGGCAGAGAAGTGAGGAAGGTGAGAGGAGAGGAGAGAAGAGGAGAGGAGAGGAGAGGAGAGGAGAGGAGGTGGGGGGCCAGGACCGGCGGACCCGCTTACGAACCTCCTTTTACAAAGGGGAGGTGAGAGAGGGAAGGGAGAGGAGGTGGGCTAGGCGGGCTTGAGCGCGAAAGCTCATAGCGATCCCCCCCCGTTAAGAACCCCCAAGTCCCGATGAGGAGAGGAGGTGGGCTAGGCGGGCATGAGCGCGCACGCTCAATGCGATCCCCCCCCGTTAAGAACCCCCTAGTCCTCACCCCCTCGTCACTCAACCCCGTCAACCTCACACCTTCCGCACCTGTCTTCTCCCGCCACCCCCTCACCCTTCTGCACTTCTCTCCCCCCCCCCCCCCCTACAGCAACAGTTGCTGCAGGGAGAGAGGAAGAGGGAAGAAAGGAAGGAGTGGCAGGCTCCTCACACCCGCCCCCCCCCCCCCCCCCCCTACAGCAACAAGTGCTGCAGGGAGAGAGGAAGAGGGAAGGGAGGGAGGAGGTGCTGGCTCCTCACAACCTCACACCCGCCACCCCCACATCTCCCCCTCCTCCCCCCCCCCCACGACGGAAGCAGTGGAAGGGAGGGCGGGCGGGAGGGGGCAGGGCGGCGGTAGCTGCTACTGGCGCTGGCGGTAGCTGCTGCTGGCGCTGGCGGTAGCTGCTGCTGGCGCTGGCGCGGGCGGCTGGCGCTGGCGGTAGCTGCTGCTGGCGCTGGCGGTGGCGGCTGGCCGCGGTGGTTATTATAATATTCTCCTCATTTGACTTACTTTCTTTTCAATTTTCTCCACATTTTGATAATTCTTTTCTTCTCTCCCCTCTTCCTTCTTTCCCTCTCCTTCATTCGGTGCCTATTTGTTTTTCCAGATTTCCTTCTGGCTTTCGTTCCAGATGTGTACATCTGCCAAGATTACTTGTGAAGTGGATAGTAGTGGTAATCTGTAGGATTGTTTTGTATTGCATGTTTTGTTGTTTTTAGAGTTTTTTGCATATACGGTTTTTTTTTCCGTTTGTGTGAATGTGTGAGATCTTGTATATGTGTTTGTATGTGTGTGTGTGCCTTTGTGTGTGTGTGTGTGCTGTGGCTGTGTGCATTCATCCGTATCCATTGCAATAACAACGCACGTCTTTGATCTTTAAAAAGAAATCTCAAATCTATCATTTCACAAAAGGTTCATTGGCGCACTCAGTGACTCGTGTGCGACCACTTCGAACTGGATTTGATAGAGATGACTTTCTTTTTAGATTTCACAGATCGTGTTGTTTCATGTGGTAGTTGATTATTCAAAAGCTAAGCTATTTACCTCCCCCCCATGCTAGGCAGGGGACGGCGGTAGCTTAGTTTTTGGGTTTCTAAATGTCACGCATTTTACCATGTGCATGCGCATCATTCATGATATATCACACGCATTATATAGCATTATTTATGCATTATGCATTGTATAGCATCATTTATGCATTGTGCATGCATCAATTTATTATCACACAACACCATTCAACAATAAAACATATACGGTAATGCAAACAGTACAGCAAATCTGCACTAAACAACTGCAAAAAAATTCATATGGTCTAATACACTGTGAACAGTACCGTAGTCAAGACTGCTTAACATGCATACAGTATGGGAAGGGTATTACTGTAGTTTGCAAATTTTATTTTCATGTTTTAACAAAAAATATAAACATGAAAATAAAATTTGGCAAAATCGATCGTAAAGGGTTGCTTCGCAACCCAAAAACTAGCTGATTACATCCGAATCATACTCTAGTCATCACATGAGTATACTCGTCAGCACCCACGTTAGATATTTTCTGTAGTACGGTTGAATAGCACAAGTGGAGCGGCCCGCATGTCCCCCGAGTCCCGAACCCCAGCGATTGGTTTGGGTTTGGCGGGGAAAGGCAGAGAAAGCCAGTCAGCCACACACACCAGCTTCCCTTACCTGACAGACAGTGGCGCGATGAGGCGAGTCGCGCGTCGTCTGAAGCATTTGTTGGAACTTTTGAATCATGCTCCAAGTCCATTCATTTTTCACGGTTTGTTTTGTTATGTTGCGATGCTGAACGGTTATGCGCGTTTAACCTAAGAAAGCCGTTGATGGCGAAGAAACAAACCCACCCGCTTCGCCATCCGTTGATACTTCCCTTCCCTGCAACCCACAGGATTGTCGGCGAGATTCTTCAGCGTCACGCACAGGCCCACTAGCATTTGACTCTCATGTGTCCCCAACCAGCTGCTAAGTGTGGTAGGCAATAATCCGCATTCGCTTCACGACGCTTGTTATCGTTGTGTCTGCCTAACACACCTCTCTTCACGAAGCCTTGGGCCAAGGCGTGCTTGCTGTCTGATTCGTACTTCTCACAGCTTTCATGCAGTCATCGCCAACTCAAACTATCAGTTGAAGAACGCAGACATTGTCAACAATGCGTTGTCTCTTGGGTGCGGCACCCACGTATCAACTCAGTCACTCGACATTTCTGCTCAAGAGCAGAATGAAGGGTGTTGAATCAATTCGACCCTTTAAGGGCCCTCTCAGATCTAAACTCAGCTATCACTTTCAACGCGCATCGACGAATTTTTTCAGACGTCTCGTTCTAATTCTAGAAGCAGCGTGGTTCACGCCGAAGCCTCAGGCTGCGTTCACACGGCGAAAGTCACAACCCCGACCAGTTACAAGTGCGACCCTCGATTAAGAAGCGTCCGTAAACGACTAACTTTAGTTCGTAACGATTTGAAATCGCAGCCTGTAATCAGCTCAGTGAAGGATTTGCCATCGGAGATGATGGCGATGATCCCGATGGCGTCCAAACATCATCCGCGGCGGGGACTCCCCTCTTTCGTCGCTCCGACCCCCCACTGCAAATCACGCTCGACCGACGCCGCTCTCCACCGCGCTCAACCCCCGCGCAGCGTATCCCTGCCAGTCCTGCTGCCGCTTCTCCTGGTCCTGCTGTCCCTCGTCGCGTCGCCGCAGCTTGCCGACGCGCGAGTAGCGGAGAAAGGTATTGTAAGAAAAGGCTCATGGAAAGCTATACGGACGGGCGCATGGAAAGAATTTTTGACAGGCTCGTGGAAAGGCAGGGGAAGGGGAAAAGGCCCAGGCACGGGGAAGGGGAAGGGGAAGGGGAAGGGGGGGGCAAGCTCCGGAGGGACCGGGATAGGCACGGATACAGGAGCTGATTCTGGCTCGGGCGGCGGCTCGAAGACTGGTTCGGAATCGGGTAGGTCTGGCGGGAATAGGGGAGGCGTAATCCACGGGGGGGGAAGCGGAAAGGGGAACGGAACGGGGAGCGGAGGGCACTCGAGCGGAGGTGGCGGAAGTAACAGCGGAGGCGGAAGTAACACCGGCGGCGGAAGTAACACCGGCGGCGGAAGTAACACTGGCGGCGGAAGTAACACCGGAGGCGGAAGTAACACCGGCGGCGGAGCAGCGGGCTCTGGAGGCCAAGCGCTAGGCGGAGCGGCTGGGTCTGGTCTGACGGCGGAGCAGCAAGCAACGTTGGCTGAAGTGAACAAGGTTTTGGGATTCTTGAACGAACGGAAATTCACAGGAGCTGCAATGGGAATCAGCCGAAGTGGTAAGTTGTAATCCTGTCGCTACATGTATTTCAAAAAGCTATTTCAGAGGAACTATTTATCTTGACGCTACATGTATTTCAGAATGCTATTTCAGAGGAACTATTTATCCTGTCGCTACATGTATTTCAGAATGCTATTTTACTGCATAATCGTGTTTAGAATCCATGTCTTCCACTTCAAATCAGCAATCCTAATGTTTGTTGCTATTCTGTCCATTTTTGTGTCCTCCAACCTTCTGACTTTTACAGGTTTAACTGAGACGCTTATGAATGCACTACTTTCGAACAACGTTACAATCTTTGCACCAACCAACGGGGCGTTCTTCCGCATGCCCAAGAATGTGCGTTTTGGAGGGCTGCAAAGGAAGAAGAGAGTTCTGTGGCAGGTGATGGCCTATCACGTGCTGCTACGTCGGATGGAGATCAATGACATCAAGGCCCTGGAGAATGGATTCCTGGTAAGCTTGGAAACTTCTCTTGCTTAGCCTGCATGTATTGATCGTTAACTCTAGTCCCATGTAGTTCCTCTCTCTCCTCGTCTCCAACCAGGCCTATTGGCATTCTTCGCTTCCACCCATTCCCATTCCCCTCATACTCTCCACATACTACTCACCTCTAATTTCACCATCCGTCCTACACTTTTCACAACCTTATTTGCAGATGGAAACACTCAACAGCTTTTCACTCAAGAAGAACCAAACAAACAACCAGCTGCGTATCGTAAGGGATGAAGAAGGCTGCTGGGGCGCAAGAGTTTTGATTGGAAACATGTACTCCAGCCCATCAATTGTTGTCCATGCGGTGGATACCGTGCTGCTTCCAGCTACGGTTAATAACAATGGCATCTAGAGAATGTCTTGCTGCAACGCGCGCTGAGGCGCCGACAGCGGCGGGTTATGCGGCGCTGCTCACGGCATCTAGAGAAGGCAACAATTATGCATCTCAATAGAAAATAGATTAGTTGTTGTGTAGTACCTTCTTACTGTATCCCCCCAAGTACAGCCCCCAAGGTACAGCTCTTTGGCCATTTTTTTGGTGGCTCATATGACATTATATTTCTAAATAACCATATACCATAATTTATATACAACTGTCCTTTGCATTAACTGTAGGGTAGTGTACCCACCCAACTTGTTGGTGGTTGTTACAGGTGCAATTGAACGAGCGAGTGAAGATTGCACTAATGAGTCGAACGAGTACCAATGAGCTGACCAAGCAAAACTGTAACATGGTGTGTGCCAGGTAGCTAGTGCGTTGTTAGCAATCAGGTTCGGGCTAGTCCCGAGGAATGTCAGCACCAGCGTTGGATATTTTCTGTAGTACGGTTGAATGGCACAAGTGGAGCGGCCCCAAATTCCTCCCGAACACCATCGATTGGTTTGGAGTTGGCGGGAAGAGCAGCAAAAGGCAGCCACACACCCCACATTCCCATCCCTACCTGACAGACAGTGTGGCGATGAGGCGAGTCGCGCGTCGCCTGAAGAATACAGTATGTTGGAATTTAGAAATCGTGCTCAGAGCCCATATTTCACGGTTCGTTTCGTTGCTTCGCGATCTTTCACGGTTCTGCGCGTTAAACCCTAGAAAGCCGTTGCCAGCGGAAGGAAAAAAACAACCTGCTCGCCTCGCGCAAAACCTCACCCTGGGTGCTTTTTCTGCAACCCTGGAGATTGACGGCGAGATGGTTCAGCGTCACGCACAGGCCCACTAGCATTCTGTGACTCTCAGGTGCCCCCACCCAACTTCCAAGTGTGGTAGGCAATAATCCGCATTCGCTTCACGACGCTTGATATCGTTGCTTCTGCCTAGCACGCCTTTCTTCACGAAGCCTTGGGCCAAGGCGTTTTTGCTGTCTGATTCGTACTTCTCACAGCTTTCTTGCCAACCGGAAGTGTCAGACATTGTCAACGCACCCACGTAACTCAGTCGTTCGATATTTCTGCTCACGAGCAGCATGAAGGGTGTTCAATCAACTCGAACCTCCAAGGCACCTCTTAGTTCCCTCTCCGAGCTATCACTTTACGACGAAGTTTTTACGACGCGCTCTCATTCGAGTAGTAGCAGTAGACGTGTGGTTCGATCAGCAGAGTCGCCAGATCGTGTTCACACGAGAGTCACAAGTGCGACCTTCGATATAAGGGGCGTCCGTAAACGAATAAGACGCGACTCGGCATCAGCTCGATGGTGGCGATAATTCCGATGATCATCGACGCGTCCAAACGACATCCGCGGCGGGGTCTCCCCTCTCTCGTCATTCCGACCTGCCACCGCAAATCACGCTCGATCCACGTCGCTCTCCACCGCAGCCAACCCCCGCGCGGCCTAACCCTGCCAGCCCTGCTCCCCCTCCTCCTCCTCCTCCTCCTCCTTCCTGTCCCTCGTCGCGTCGCCGCAGCTTCCCGTCACAAGTGCAGCGGAGAACAGTATTTTGGAAACAGGCGCATGGAAAGCTACACAAACGGGCGCATGGAAAGCTAGTATACGGACCGGCGAATGGAAAGATTTTTTTACAGGCTGGTGGAAGGGCAGGGGAGGGGGAAAAGGTAAAGGCCCAGGCAAGGGGAAGGGGAAGGGGGGGGGAAGTTCCGGATCTGGCGCGGGGAGCGGGACAGGCACGGATACAGGAGCTAATTCTGGCACGGGCGGAGGCTCGAAGGCTGGTTCAGAATCGGGACCGGGTAGGCCTGGCGGGAATAGCGGGGGCGGAGCCAAGGGGGGGGGAAGCGGAAAGGGGAACGGAACGGGGAGCGGAGGGCAATCGAGCGGAAGTGGCGGAAGTAACGGAAGTAACGGAAGTAACGGAAGCAACGGAAGCAACGGAAGTAACGGAAGTAACGGAAGTAACGGAAGTAACGGAAGTAGCGGAAGTAACGGAAGTAACGGAAGTAGCGGAGGTAGCGGAAGTAACGGAAGTAACGGAAGTAACGGAAGTAAAGGTCTGACGGTGGAGCAGCAAGCAAAAATGGCTGAAGTGAACAAGCTTCTGGGGTTTTTGTACGAGCGGAGGTTCACAGGAGCTGCAATGGGAATTAGCCGAAGTGGTAAGTCAAACCTCCAACACGTGTTTCAGAATGCAGCTTTACCGCGTAATCATTTTCGAAGTCCATAACTCTCAGCAATCCTTGCGATTGTTCTTTCTTTTTTTGTGTTCTGCAACCTACTCCAAATGCTGCAGGTTTAAATGAGACGCTTATTAATACGCTGCTTACAAGCAACGTCACAATCTTTGCACCAACCAACGGGGCGTTCTTCCGCATGCCCAAGAATGTGCGTTTTGGAGGACTGCAGAGGAAGAAGAAAGTTCTCTGGCAGGTGATGGCCTCTCACGCTCTGCCATGTCGGATTGATATCAATGACATCAAGGCCCTTGGAAATGGATTTCTGGTAAGCTTGGGATTTTTTTTTTCTGCCTTTTTACAGCCTATTCCCATGTAGTTCCTCTTTCTATTCTTCTCCAGCCCTGCTTGTTGGATCTCTTCGCCTCTTCACCCGTTCACTTCCCGTTTCCCTCAAATCCTTCACATACTCACCTCCCATTTCACTATCTGTCCTGCACCTTTCAACAACTTTGTTTGCAGATGAAAACACTTGATAGCTCTTCACTCATGAAGAACGAAACCAACAATCGGCTGCGTATCGTCAGGGCTGAGGAAGACTCTTGGGGCTCGAGAGTTTTGATCGGGAACATGTACTCGAGCCCATCAATTGTTGTCCATGCGGTGGATACCGTGCTACTTCCAGTTGCTGTCAAAAACAATGGGATCAACGCTTCGGAGTAGGCTACACTTATGTAAATGCATCTTAATAGGATACGGTAAGTAAATAATTGTAGGGAAGTACCTTATTTGTAGCATCAAGTGTATAAGATAGCTTACCGTAGAAGAGTGAGCTGAGCATGGGATCAAATTTATTTATTTATTATTTATTTCTGAACACGGCTAACCCCAGCCATTCCAGATCTTATATTGACCCCCCCAGAACGTTAACCACCTCATTGAACCGCATTCAGCGCATCCGTGGCTGCAAGCAGCTCTGTTTTCGAAAGAGAATCCATATCCGCTCTGTTCCATGTGTATTGAAAAAATTCACGCACTCTTTCTTATAACAAGTCGCGGGCAGTCTGTACTCGCGATATCATGAGCGAAGTGACAGGAAATTTGTTGTAGGTTGACAGAATAGTGGTGTGTTGTAGGTCGACAGAATAGTGTTGTCGCGCATTTTTTCCGCTGCGGTGTTTCCTCATATTTCCGTGCGTCCGGTTTTTTTTTAAGAATTTTCGAAAGCTTTTCCACGCTCGTCCGCTCACCCCAAGTAAGACTCTCGTACTGGGGCGTAACAGCTTGCCTTGTGGGTCTAATTTCGTATTAATCTCGTAACGCGCGATTAATTGCGGGTGCAACAGGAGCTCCAGAAACGAATTCTTACAGATGCGTACGAAACTATTCTAGGGTTAGCTGGCGATGGGAGGGTGGGGATAACGAAGGGGAGGACATTACAGCCTATCCTTCCCCACGGCCGTCCCGTCCCTCTCGCATTTCGCGTCCCTCGCAATTCGCGTCCCTATGAGGCCCTTCGAGCAGACGCGCCATTGCGCGCCAAGGCCGCGGGCGGTGGCTCTCATTGACTCCCCTTCCTCTGCCTCTCCCCGCTGATTGTACCGCAGCAACCAGTCACACAGAACCACGTACCGCATGGCACCGAAGAAGGCCCTTCGAGCCGACGCGCCGTGGCGCGCTAAGGGCACAAGCGTGGCCCTCATTGGTTTCTCTTTCCCTTGCGCTCCTCTTTTCCACTGATCTTATGCAGCAACCACACCCACACACATACAAACCCTATGGCACCCAAGAAGGCCCTTCGAGCCGACGCGCCCTGGCGCGCTAAGGGCACGGGCGTGGCTCTCATTCGCTTCCCTTCCCTTCGTTTCCCCTCCTTACTCTGCGCTTTTGCAGCAATCAAGCATCCATACACAGTCAGTATGGCTCCTCCTAAAAAGGCCCTCAGAGCAGATGCGCCGTGGCGCGCCAAGGGCACGGGGGTGGCTCTCATTGGCGGGCCCCCGCTGGCGACAGTGCGACGCGGGCCCGAGTTTGACTATGCCATGAGCATCATGCGGGTGTGTGGGCGGGTGCATGCGTGCTGTGAACTGACTCAATAGAGGGGGTTTTGAGTCGACTCATCGCAGTGTTTTCCAACAGTGCAACACGGGGCAGAGTTTGACTATGCCATGAGCATCATGCGGGTGGGTGGGCGGGTGAGGCAGCGAGGTTGTGAACTGATTCAAAAGAGGGGGCTTTGAGTTGACTGACTCATAGGACCATGCTGTGCTGGCGACAGTGCGACGCGGGCCAGAGTTTCATCATGCCATGAGCATCACACTGCGGCATGTTCACTGCTTGGTCACTGCTTCCTTCTTTCCCATTGATTAACCTGCCCCTTCCCCCTGCCTCCACTCTTCTCCTTGCCCTTTCCCCCATCGCCCCTAGCAGCACTCAGACCCCATAGGCACGGGGTTGGCGGAGGAGGCAGGGGGGGAGTTGGCATGTTCTGTCATTCCTTCCCTTCCCGCTTGCTTCCCCTCACTCCTGCCTTTCCCCCCCCACCATCCCCCACCGCCCCTAGCAGCACCCAGACCCCATAGACAAGGGGTTGGCGCAGGAGGCAGGGGGGAGACAGCCGGCAGGGGAGGACTGCCTCCCTTCTTGTCAACCTGCCTCTTTCCTCCGTTCCCCGTCTTACCCTTTAACCCCCTCCCCATTCCCCCAGCACCCAGACCCCATAGGCATGGGGTTGGCGCAGGAGGCAGGGGTGGAGGCAGCGGGGGAGGACTGCCCCCCTTTTTGTTCACCTGCCTTCTCCCCTCTTCCCGTCTCCCGTTTCCCCCTTCCCCCCTCCCCATCCCCCCAGCACCCAGACCCCATAGGAATGGGGTTGGCGCAGGAGGCAGGGGTGGAGGCAGCGGGGGAGGACTGTCTGGTGCCGGGGCTCAAGCGGCCTGTCATTGTCATGGGCGTGCAGGTGGGTGCAGAGCGGTGCAGTCGGGTGGCTATGGGTGGCAATGGGTAGAGATGGGCGTAGAGTGATGATTTCACTCGGTTCTTACAATAAGGCAGTTCTGTGAGGTCAGTTGGGCGGCAGGGAGGACTCCTGGTGCCGGGGCTCAAGAGGCTTGTCATTGTCATGGGCGTGCATGTGGGTGCTGAGTGGTGAAGTTGGGTGGCAATGGGTAGAGATGGACTGCAGGGGAGGACTCCTGGTGCCGGGGCTCAAGAGGCTTGTCATTGTCATGGGCGTGCATGTGGGTGCTGAGTGGTGAAGTTGGGTGGCAATGGGTAGAGATGGACTGCAGGGGAGGACTCCTGGTGCCGGGGCTCAAGGGGCCTGTCATTGTCATGGGTGTGCATGTAGGTGCAGATGGGTGGGGAAGGGTGGTGATGGGTGGAGATATATGGAGATGGGTGGAGATAGATGGAGATGGATGGAGATAGATGGAGATGGGTGGAGATAGATGGAGATGGGTGGAGATAGATGGAGATGGGTGGAGATAGATGGAGATGGGTGGAGATAGATGGAGATGGGTGGAGATAGATGGAGATGGGTGGAGATAGATGGAGATGGGTGGAGATAGATGGAGATGGGTGGAGATAGATGGAGATGGGTGGAGATAGATGGAGATGGGTGGAGATAGATGGCGATTGATGTCCAGGTGTGTGGAGATGGTTGTTATTCCAGGTTTGGCCACTTGAAGAAATTACATGTATTGATAACTGGGAATACATTTATAAATTTTTTTTCGGTAATTCGACGGCGACACGACCTACTTTCACGGAAAGCCATTCAGCAGCCTCCTTTCCTTGTCGTCTCCTCACTTGTCTTTCCACCGCTCCTCGCCCCTCCAGGTGTGGCCACTGAAGGTCAACAGCCCACTCTCCTGGAAGGCCATCAAAACCTCGTCCATCTGTGTCTTACCTGCACCCCCCCCCTTCTCCCTTTCTCACCGCTCCCAACCACTCCAGGTGTGGCCACTGGAGGTCAACAGCCCGCTCTCCTGGAAAGCCATAGAGCCTCCCCCATGCCTTTGCTTCCTCTATCCCCCCGCATCTCCTCCCACCTCTGCTCTCTGCTCTCATCCCTTCCCCTCCCCCCCAGGTGTGGCCGCTGGAGGTTAACAACCCGCTCTCCTGGAAGGCCATCGAGCCGATGGCGCGAGAGCTCAAGACCGTTTCCAAGGTGGGGTGCGGTGCGGTGTGGTGGGATGGGGTGGGGTGCGGTGGGGTGGGGTGGAATGGGGAGAGGATTGGGAAGCACAGCTGGGTTGTCTTGTCCCGCGCCAACAGCCCCTTCTGCCACTCCAGGTGGGGCCGCTGGAGGTCATAGGGTGGGGTGGTGTGGGATGGGGTGGGATGGGATGGGATGGGCTGGGGTGGGATGGGATGGGCTGGGGTGGGATGGGATGGGGTGGGGTGGAATTGCGCGGGTGGAGTGGGATGGGTGGGAGGGAAGGCGGACGTCAGCAGGGAAGTGCTGAGTCAAATGGACAGGAGGAATGGGAAGGGAGGAGAGATGAACCCCTCTGCTGTGGCACCGTCTTTTGAGGCGCCTCAAGGCCACTGGAGGTCATGGGGTTGGGTGGGGTGGGATGGGATGGGAGGGAGGGAAGGCGGACGTTTGCAGGGGAGTGGTGAGTCGTCAAGGGGTTGGGTGGGGTAGGATGGGATGGGTGGGAGGAATGGGAAGGAAGGTGAGATGAACCCCGCTGCTCAGGCATCGTTGTCAAGGCTTTGAAACAAAAGAACGCTTCTTTTTTCCTCTCTTGATTCACCTTTCCCCCCCCCGTTCCTCCTCCCTGCTCACGCCCCTCCGCACCTGGCCCCCTCCTGTCTTTCCCTTCGTGCTCCTTCCTTTCTTCCCATCAAACTCTTCCTTTTTTCCCCGGTGCCTGTCCAGCTTGCAGAGAAAGCCATTGACCTCATGAACACCCCTCTTTCACTCACCTCTTCTCCTTTCCTCTCTATGCCTCTTCTGCTCCTCCCCGTCAACTCCCCCTCCCCCCCCCCCCCCTTCCCCCTGTCCTCCCGCCCCCTTGATCTCCTCTGTGTCTGTGCAGCTTGCAGAGAAAGCCATTGACCTCATGAACGCCCCTCTTGGCCGCTGATGTTACAATCTCAAATACCGGTAACAAACAAGATGCTTAGGGGGTAATTAATTATCTCCTGCGCACAAATTAGGGCCTGCACTGCACTGCCTCCCTCCCCGCTCAGGCTTTCAGGCCAGCACAAATTGAGTACTTTCAAGTAACAGCTCCTGTAGGTAGGTAGGCACTATAGTAGCAAATCAACCTGAAATGTAGGTATGCAGTCCTGCTCTGGGTGCCAAAGTCAGGCCCTTGTCTGTGCTCGAGAGGCAAACTGTTGCTGATAGAAGAGCAAGGAACAGCAGCGGGGAATCTGTGGTTCCTGTGATGGAAGACAAACTGTTGCACATGTTCCCGTAACAACGAGGATTCATGTGGGTTGACCATGGCTGTGAGAGCTTGAGGGTACATTCCTAGCTCGTGTCTGACATCAGGTCATCCGTCCTTAGAAATTCGGAAGACCCGAAGTGGTTCGAAATAGGGGCAAATCAACATTGGGAAGAGACAAATCAGAGACTAAGGGCGGATGACCTGATGTCAGACCCGCCATAGGAATGCACTCTGAGGCGCCTCAAAACATGTTCCGGTAACGGCGAGGATTCCTGTGCTTTGACCATGGCTGCTGTGAGAGACTGATGATTCCACATTCCAGCTTCCAATCCAAAGCTCAGCACCGCACGCATCAACCATACAGACTTCATTTTCCACCAAGTCAGCGTCTCCTGCACACCGCGTGTGTATGACCTCTTGTTTTGTTGAACGTGGCACTGGCAGTACGTTACTTGCACAAAAACTTGTTGCCTGCCTTCACTACAAGAACACTGCCTTCACTACAAGAACATCACCTTCTATACAAGAAGGTTGCCTTTATTGGATCGGGGGGTCCACCTTCCGCTTTCCTGACCCTCGCCGGAAGCACCACAGCACAGCATGCACGGGACGGGCAAGGGTCAACTCAACAGACTCGAGGATGGGTACAGTACGGTTCATGTTGTGGATGGGAGCGAGCGACGCCAAAGAGGGTTGGTTTGTTCGCTTCACTACACCGAGGTCCACGTGCCGTTGTTCCTGACCCTGGATGGGAGCAGCACAGTATCGATCGCATGGATGACGATCGACGGACTCGAGTACATGTTGCCGATGAGAACACGCGCGCCCTCCGTGTCCTCCAACCTGTATAGCTTCAGCCAGTAGTCTGTTTGATTCTTCTTCAACGGTAGCTTGTCGAGGGTTTCCATCTGCAATCAAAAGTGATAAAGGGATAAAGGGATAAGATTGGAGATGATGAGTGTTCGGGGGGTGTGAGGTGAGAGGTGTAGGTAGGAAATGATTCACATTATAGAAAGGATGTGAATTCACAAACTTACCAGATACCCATTCCCAAGGGCCTTAATGTCATCGAGTTCCATCCGACGTGGCAGCACGTGATAGGCCATCACCTGCCAGAGAATGCTCTTCTTCCTCTGCAGCCCACCAAAGCGTGTGTTTTTGGGCATGCGGAAATATGCCCCGTTGGTTGGCGCGAAGATTGTAACATTGTTTGTGAGGAGGGTATTCATTAGTGTCTCATTCATACCTGCACATATGAAACAGGTTGTGGGGATGGAGGAAACAAGTCACACAAACAACGTTAGCGCGGATTTGAAGTATGGCTTATGTGGTATTTTGCGTACGACATACAGTACCAGGCATGAACAGAGAGCGTAGTGTGATATTCATATACCGATAAAGTTTATAGGAGATGCAACTCACCGCTCATTCTGATGCCCGTCGCAACTCCCGTGAATTTCCGCCCATACAGAAACGCTAGAACCTCGTTCACTTTCGCCAGCGTTGCCTCCTGCTCCACCGTCAGGTTAGACCCTGGCGTTCCGCCCGAACCTCCGACCGAACCTCCGCCCGAACCTCCAGCCGAGCCTCCGCCCGAACCTCCGGCCGAGCCTCCGCCCGAAACTCCGCCTCCGGAGGCCGTCCCCCCTCCATTCTGACTTCCGCCTCCTCCACTCGCTTGCCCTCCGCCACCTATCCCTGTTCCGCTTCCTGTTCCGCTTCCTGTTCCGCTTCCTGTTCCGCTTCCTGTTCCGCTTCCTGTCCCCCCACTCGCCGCCCCCCCGCTCCCCGTCCCGCCCGTATGCCCACCAGTTTTCCCTCCGCTCCCCGTCCCACTCCCCGATCCGCTCCCCCCTCCGCTTCCCCCTCCGTTGATCACATCTCCGCCACCCCCTGACGACCTCCCGGACTTAGATCCAGCGTCCGCCCCCGAACCAGTTCCCGAGCCTCCACCCGTACCTGTTCCTTTCCCCGAGCCAGATCCCGAGCCCCTTGAGTTCCCCCCCCCTTTTCCCTTCCCCTTGCCTGCACTGCTTCCCTTTCCTGTTCCCGTACCTCCCCCCGCAACTGACCCCGTGCCTCCTCCCGTGCCTGTCCCCGTGCCTGTCCCTGTGCCTCCTCCCGTGCCTGTCCCCGTGCCTCCTCCTGTGCCTGTTCCCGTACCTCCCCCCGCGCTGGTCCCCGTACCTCCCCCCGCGCCTGCTCCCGAACCTCCCCCCGCGCCTGCCCCCGTACCTCCCCCCGCGCCTGTCCCCGTACCTATCCCCGCGCCTGTTCCCGTACCTGTTCCCGTGCCGCTCCCTGTACCTTTCCCCGTACCAGTCCCCGTACCTTTCCCGGCGCCTGTCCCCGTACCTTTCCCCGCGCCTGTCCCCGCGCCGGTCCCCGTACCCTTCCCCGCGCCCGTACCCGTTCCTTTTCCTGCGCCTGTCCCGGTTCCTTTCCCCGCGCCAGTCCCGGCTCCTTTCCCCGCGCCAGTTCCTGAACCTGTGCTTGTCCCCGTACCTTTCCCCGCGCCTGTCCCGGCGCCTGTCCCCGTACCTTTCCCTGCACCCGTTCCCGTACCCTTCCCTACGCCTGTCCCCGTACCCTTCCCCGCACCCGTTCCTGTACCCTTTCCCGCGCCTGTCCCCGTACCTTTCCCCGCGCCTGTCCCCGTACCTTTCCCCGCGCCTGTCCCCGTACCTTTCCCCGCGCCTGTCCCTGAAACTTTCCCCGCGCCGGACCCAATTTCCGGCACCTTCCGCTCTCCGGTTGCCGTTCCAGTACTTCCACCAGTCCCCGCGCCCCTGCCTGCGCCAGAACCCATCCCTGTGCCCGCTGATTTTCCGGTTGCAGAAGATTTCCCCGTACCGGCCGCTGACGTCATCGCCATGAGATCGATCGTGCGATCAGAGCCGTCGGTGGCAGATGCGGATTTTACTGATAGCGGGGAACCGCCACCGCCCATCTCCGATGGCATACCGAGGTCGGTGCTCACGCCGAAAGATGCGACGGAGGGGAGCAGCGGCGACGCGACGAGGGAGAGGAGGAGCAGAAGGAGCGGGAACAGGGCTGACGGGTTCAGGCCGAGAGGGGTTAGGCCGAGTTGGAGTAGGCGGCCGAGCGGTTTGGAGTTCACGGCGTGGCGAAGAGCGTGGATTGAACATGCGCGGGTCGAACGTGACATGCGGCGCGGATGCGTTGACGCCATGGCTGCTGTCATCGAGTTGATGATGCGCTGCGTCGTAGTCGGTTACGCAGGCGCGTAATAGGAATCGCTGCTATGAGTCCTACTAACTCGTATTCGAAAGCCTTTTAGCAGGATCGAGGCAAAAGTCGAAAAGGAGATATATTTGCTACGTCTGTTATTCGTATGGAAGGTTATTGGGTCGGCTGAATCACCTTTCGAGAAGGAGATTCGTCTTTGCTAAGGCAGTGACAGCTTGGAGTCGACTTGCGAATGCGTATTAGAGGTAATCCGAGAGGCACACCCGCTACACCGAAACACTGACGAAAGGTATTTATACCTTCGTGTGAGCAAATACGCCGAACTGCCGAGGTTGATACGTGATATGCGGAACGCGCTGACGATGTCTGGGTCCTAGCGACTCGACTTATCGAACAAAAGGACATCCATGGAGAGTTGCTATTTCAGAAGCGAGAGCGCCTCAGGTCGCAAGAGTGGTCTGATGGTAAAAAGCACCAAAAGCAAACGTTGTGAAAGAACACCAGTTTATGCAATGTGGTAGCCGGATGGGTAGCGCTGGAAGGTAGTCGAGTCCTAGTGGGCCAGTGACTTCGCTGCAGAAGCATCTCGCTGACAATACCATTGTGAAAGTCGGCCAAGCCGAGCAGAGCACAAGCATGCTGGGAAGGATGCTGGTGAGGAGAGGGTGAGCTGGGTCGGGGGTTGGGTGTGGGGGAGTGGGAGGGAGAAATTGGCAGATTCCGGATTTCCAATTTCCAACAATATCTCTCGAACCTCGGGCGACTCGCCTCACTTCGTAGGTGGAGTGTGGGCTGGGTGGCTAGCTACATTTCTCCCCATTCATTTCCACGACACCAGCGTCCTGAGAGCTAGGCAGCGAGTTGCTGAAATGTGGCCGACGCGTGGGTATCATGCGACTCGGGAGGGAGGCCAGACTGTTTGGGTGAACATTCGAAATTTGTCGATATTTTTGGCACCTTGGCTTTTCAGGTGTATCTGTGGGACAGCTGTACACTGCCGGTTCGGCAGACTGTACAGCTGGGGTACACGTGGAACCTTACAGGCACTGAACGTGCTCCAGCAATGTGCTGACGAGGAAATGTCCGCTCCATTGAGTGTCTCAAATTCTATACACTGCGGTGCACTACTTGTAAGAGCGAGTGGCCATGTTTTGGAAGATAACGTGACAGTGACCCTGATGGCTGTACTTGTTTGTGACTAACTTCGGAGAGCAGCCTGTTGCAAACAATAGCCTACTCATAATACACCTAGTCGCGTCTATTTAAGAAACACAAATACGCTTGCATAACTCCATTAAGTGGCTTCACATTTTTTTTTAAAGGTTCTCGACGCGCTGCATAGAAGTTAGGTTTCGATTGTTTACATGATATTTTGGCATTGCCAGTGTTGTCCATTTGTCAATGAAACTTTTGATAATCCTTGTGTCCAATATATGCGTTTACGCCAGCTGTTTGCTGCCCCATGCAGAAAATCGAGAGCGACAGAACCGATGCTATGGACATGCTATCTTGGTGTTTCCCTCCAGCTGTAGCACTTCTTCCCCCGCGCAAAAAGCGGCTTGTATCTAGGCTAGGCATGGCTGGTTGTCCCTCGAGTTTCGTACTCGCGCGTCCCGCCCTAGAGGCGTTTAGATTCCATCGCTGCACATCGAGCAGGAAAGATAAAGTATCGTCGTGACGTTCTATGTACGCGCTCGCTTTTGTCTCGCCTCGCCTGGTTCTTCGATTATTTCCTCGACTTCGTATTTTCCAGCGAAATAAATTTGCGGTTTCATGTACGCCAATGCCTTCCCCTCTCCGGTTCGGAATCGCAGTCGATCTTCGCTAGAAGACAGAGGAAGCCGAAACTCGCTGCAAGAGTTCTCGTTAGAAGAAACAGGCCTCAAATCGCCATCTTCACCACCACCTGCATTCTCGAATCCCGCTTCCTCCGCCGCGACCGCCGCCGCGGCTGCAGTCACAGCCCTCCTCCCCGCATCAGGCGGCGTTTTTCCCCGTTTAAGCATGTTTCGTTCTAGTCCCGTATCGGGCGGCAGGTACGTCTCTCAAGTCCGGCCCGAGCCGCGCGGCGGAAAGGACGGCGGCAGCGACATCGACGAAGGCGACTCCGTCCACGGCGAATCTTCCTCGCTGCTTCGCCCGGACGCGAAGCCGTTTCCTACGCCAACCGCTGGTGCTGGGGGGCTCTTCGGCGGGTCTTACGGCGGCGGGAGCGGCGGCGGCGGCGGCGGCGGCGGCGGCGGCGGCGGCGGCGGCGGGTTCAGGAAGGGGAAGCGGAGACTAAGAACGTTGGCGGCGTGCGCGGCGCTGGTGGTGGCGGCGCTGGTGGTGGCGGCGTGCGCGGTGGTCGACGTGGCGGACGCGTGGCTGGGATTCGGGGGGACGCGACGCGCGGCGGGGCTGGAGCGATGCGTGCCGCAGGACATTCCAGGTAGATGCAGGGGGAACGGTGGTGAACGGTGGTGAGGGGTGGGGAGCGGCTGGGATTCGGGGGGACGCGACGGGCGGCGGGACTGGAGCGATGCGTGCCACAGGACATCCCAGGTAGGTGGAATGGGAATGGCAAGGAACGGTGGGGAACGGCGGGGAGCGGTGGGGAATGGTGGGGAACAGTGGCGAATGGTGGAAACGGCGGTGCAGGTAGTTGAGTGGGCGCAGGGACTGCTTCTGTCGGAGCATGACTCTTGCGCCCCTTCCCCCTTCCCCCTTCCCCCTTCCCCCGTCCCCCGTCCCCCGTCCCCCGTCCCACACAACACCGCAGTGCCATCACTGGCGGAGATGGCAGTGGAGGAGAAGGTGGGGCAGATGATGCAGATAGACGAGCGGGTAGGGCTGGTGGTGGTGGTCGTGCTGCTGTCTCATATCTCTTTGCGTCCCTTGCTCCCCTCCCCTATCCCTCTCCTCTCCGTGCCAGTACCATCACTGGCGGAGATGGCAGTGGAGGAGAAGGTGGGGCAGGTGATGCAGAAAGACGAGTGAGCGCTGCTGCTGCTGCTGCTGCTGCTGCTGCTGCTGCTGCTGCCGCTGGGACATGGATGGCTCATGGACGAGTGAGCGCTGCTGCTGGCACATAACTCTTTCTGTCCCTTGCTCCCCTCCCCTATCCCTATCCCTCTTCCCTCTTTGCCAGTGCCATCACTGGCGGAGATGACAGTGGAGGAGAAGGTGGGGCAGATGATGCAGATAGACGAGCGCGCGCTGGGATACGGAGGCAACATTACAGTGTACCATATCGGATCAGTTCTTAGGTGAGTGAATCCTTCTTAGGTGAACCCTTTGGGATACGGAGACAAAATCACTGTGCACCATATCGGATCAGTTCTCAGGTGAGTGAGTCCTTCTCTCAGGTGAGCCCTTGCTGCAGAGCAAGCCTTTTCCTGCTGCCCCTTTCTTGGGCTGGGAGGCAACATTACAGTGTACCATATCGGATCAGTTCTTAGGTGAGTCCTCCTCCCCACACCCTCGCCTCGCCTCCGCCCCCTCACCCCTTTACAAACTCCCCCACAAACTCCCCCACAAACTCCCCCACAAACTCCCCCACAGACTCCCCCACAAACTCCCCCACAAACTCCCCCACAGACTCCCCCACAAACTCCCCCACAAACTCCCCCACAGACTCCCCCACAAACTCCCCCACAAACTCCCCCACAGACTCCCCCACAAACTCCCCCACAAACTCCCCCACAGACTCCCCCACAAACCCCCCCACAAACCAAACCCTTACTTTACACTGGAAGAGGTGGTGGGTGGTCGCAGTTCGCCCTCAACACCCCAACAGCATGGGCGGACATGGTCGGCAACTTTCAAGCCATCCAAGGCGCTGAGCATTCGTCTGCTTCCCTCCTCACCATGTTGTACTGCATTCCCCTCCTGCCTGTGTTGTCCCTCCCTCCAATTTCATTCCTTTCATCCGCCAGTGGGGGAGGGGCATGGCCACAATACGCCCCCAACACCCCAACAGCATGGGCAGACATGGTCGATAACTTCCAGGCCAAGGCGCTTAACACGCGGCTGCGGGTGCCGGTGCTGTACGGAGTAGATGCAGTGCACGGGCATAATAATGTGCAGGGGGCGACTATCTTCCCCCACCACGTGGGGCTGGGCGCTGCTGGGAATGCGAGTCTCGTAGAAGAAATCGCTGCTGCTGTTGCGAAAGTGAGTTCAGGTCAGGGCCTTGTGGGAGGTGCCTGAGCGTTGAGGCCTGAAGGTTCAACATGCGCCTGCGGGTGCCGGTGCTGTACGGGGTAGACGCAGTGCATGGGCATAATAATGTGCAGGGGGCAACTATTTTCCCGCACCACGTGGGCCTGGGGGCTGCTGGCAATGCCACACTCGTAGAATCCATTGCTGCGGCTGTGGCAAAGGTGTGTAGGGACGGTTGTGACCTGCGAGTGCTGGTACTGTACGGAGTAGATGCAGTGCACGGGCACAATAATGTGGAGGGGGCGACTATTTTCCCCCACCACGTGGGATTAGGAGCCACCGGGAACGCCACGCTTGTTGAAGAAATTGCTGCAGCCGTTGCAAAGGTGAGGTGAGACTGTGACCTGCCAGCACCTCTCCTCAGCACTCTGCGGGTGCTTCTGCTGTACGGGGTAGACGCGGTGCATGGGCACAACAATGTGGAGCCACCATCTTTCCACACCACGTGGGAATAGGAGCCACGGGGAACGCGAGTCTTGTTGAAGAGATTGCTGCAGCTGTGGCCAAAGTGAGCTGAGGTTGCTGTGACCTGCCAGCACCTCTCCTCAGTCACCACGCGGCTGCGGGTGCTTCTGCTGTACGGGGTAGACGCGGTGCATGGGCATAATAATGTGCAGGGGGCGACCATTTTCCCCCATCACGTGGGGCTGGGGGCTGCTGGGAACGCCACCCTGGTTGAAGAGATTGCTGCTGCTGTTGCCAAGGTACGAACGATTAGGTCAAGGCGTTGTGGGAGGTGCCTGGTACGTTGGGGCGTTGAGAAGTGAAGTTTCGGGCCAAGGCGTTCAACACGCGGCTGCGGGTGCCGGTGCTGTATGGGGTAGACGCAGTGCACGGGCACAACAACGTGCTTGGGGCGACTATTTTCCCCGTGCTTGGGCCACGTGGGGCTGGGGGCTGCTGGGAACGCCACACTGGTAGAGGCGTTAGCAGCTGCCGTTGCTAAGGTGAGCTGAGACTGTAGCTTGCTAGCACCTCTCCCCTCATGCACTTTTGTACGGAGTAGACTCGGTGCATGGTCACAACACTGCGTTTGGCCGACCATCTTCGCCCACCACGTCGGGCTGGGCTGGGGGCTGCTAAGAACGCCACCCTGGTTGAAGAGATTGCTGCTGCTGTTGCCAAGGTGCGCTGAGATCATGGCTTGCGTGCATCTAGATGCTGAACCTTGGTCTCCCCTGTCGGCTAATTCCTGCTAATTTCCCACCAGCTCTTTCAGGAAGTGGCAGCAACGGGAGTGCAGTGGACCTTCGCCCCTGCTGTCACTTTGTGCCTCGACTCAACCCCCGCTGGGGCAAGTACTAAACATCAATCCGTCAAAGCCCTTTGCCGCTCCCTTGTCCTCCAACCCACGTTACCCCCCCCCCCTTCCAGGAAGCGGCAGCAACAGGAGTGCGATGGACCTTCGCTCCTGCCGTCACCGTGTGTCTTGATCCCCGCTGGGGCCGCTGCTATAAGAGCTTTCTTTGTACACATCAGCTCTAACTACTCCTCTAACTACTCTCCTTTTCTCCCTTCCCATTCCAGGAAGTGGCAGCAACAGGGGTGAGTTGGACCTTCGCCCCTGCTGTCACTGTGTGTCTTGACCCTCGTTGGGGCCGCTGCTACGAGAGCTATGGGGCTTTCCACACATCAGCTTTAAGTGCCCCCCTCTCCGCCTTCCAACCCCACCCATTCCAGGAGGTGGCAGGGACAGGAGTGCGATGGACCTTTGCTCCTGCCGTCACCGTGTGCCTCGATCCCCGCTGGGGCCGCTGCTATGAGAGCTATGGGGCGGACCCAGGGCTTGTAACAGAGCTTGCTATAGCGGAGATACGTGGATGGATGGTGAGAGATCGTTGATTGGTTGGAGGGAGGGGGGGAGGGGAGAGGGATGGGGAACGAGAAGGTTGTTGTGTGTGTGGGGGGGGGGGGAGGTGGGGTGGGGTGGGGGGGGGGGGGTCTTTCTTTCTTTTCTAATATGCAAGTACTTTGAAGCTACAGAGCCATTTGTCTTGCTTCTTGTGCAACATTATCACAAAACTACAAACTTTTATTGAATTACCGTCTTCCTCTTTTATTCCCCCATTCTCCCAACCCCTCAGAAAGTGCCTCCCGAGGCAGGGAAGTTTCCAGGAAGCGTCTTCATGGCGCCAACAGCAAAGCACTACGTGGGGGATGGGGGCACGAGGGGAGGCGTGGACCGGGGGGAGACGGTGGGGGGGGAGGCGGAGCTGAGGAAGGTGCATCTGCTGCCGTACGTGGCGGCTGTTGCGGAGGGCGTTTCGACGATCATGGCGAGCTACAGCAGCTGGAATGGTACCAAGATGCATGGCAATGGGTGAGTGAGTCTGTGAGCTACAGCTGGGGGTAACGGGTGTGTGAGTGAGGTACAGAGGGCGTGTATAGGGGGGGCAGAGGGGGGGTTCAGCTGTAGCAGAGGGTGCGTTCCAGCAGCATGGCGAGCTACAGCAGCTGAAATGGCACCAAGTTGCACGGCAATCGGTGATATCTGAAACGCGCTCACCTCTCTGGCCATGCTTCAGTTGCACACAACCTTGTCTCATTTTTGCCACCCAGTCACCGCTCCCCCTCATCATCCCTTCACCCCTTAACCCTCCACCCTGTCACGTTCATGCCTGGCTGTCTTTCATCCTCCTATCAGCTATCTTTTGATGAAGAGTACTTTTGTGAATTCTCGAAATTACTCTACGACGTGCTTCGTAAGGAGCTGATAGGAGGATGAATGGAGCTGGGCTGGTTGTCTTTCTCATGGTGTCTGACTGGGCGGAAACCTCCACCTCTCTTCACCTCTCTCCACCGCTTTAACACCTCCCTCCCCTTCTCCAACCAACTATCTCCCGACGGACGTGCTTCGCAAGGAGCTTGGCTTCGTGGGTCTCATGGGACTGGGAGGGAGCCGCCTCACAACCTCCATTCACCCCCCGTGCACCCTACCCTCCACCCCTCCACCATCCCCCCTCACCAGCTATTTCTTGACAGACGTGCTTCGCAAGGAGCTTGGCTTCGTGGGTCTCATGGTGTCTGACTGAGAGGCGAACTCAGGGACTCAGAACCTCCACTCGCGTCACCACCCCTCCACCCCTCCATCCCCCAACTCATCACCCTCCACCCCTCGCCACCCCTCCACTTCCCGCCCCCACCAGCTATCTCTTGACGGACGTGCTTCGCAAGGAGCTTGGCTTTGTGGGTCTCATGGTGTCTGACTGGGAGGCTCTCAAGGAACTTCCAGGAAGCTACGAGGATCAGGTGGGTAGAAGGGCCTTTTGGCTCGTTTCACCTCTCTTTTTTTTTTTTTTCTTTTTGTTTTTGTGCCCCTTAGTTTTCTCCCATGTGCGTTCCTCTCGCTCCTTCTACCCCCCTGAGAGTGAACTCACGTGCTTGTTTCGCCAGTACGCCTTCGCCAGTTCCTCTCGCTAAGTTCTCTCTGTTTTCACCTTTTCATGATATCTTCCTCCGTGTTTCTCCCCAACATCCCCAGGTTGCCATGGTAACGAGGTGACTTTTGAGTCGACTCAAAAGTCCCAACATCCCCAGGTTGCCGAGTGAATTCTGAGAATTCTCAAAATTCACTCGCAAGGTATGAAGTCAGGTCTGGTCTTGACATCATGATGCTTCCCAACGGTTTTGGCGATTTCCCAGCCACCCCCATGTCCCGCGTTGTTAATCCCATCTTTTGCCTGCCATTCTCTCCTTCCCAACATTCCCAAGTTGCCGGGGAAATGAAACGAAGTCAGGTCTCGATATAATCATGCTTCTCATTCCCAACGACTTTACTCATTTCTCTCTTTTTGTTCTCTCTGTTTTTTCCTTTAAAACGTTTCACCCCAACATCCCCAGGTGGCCCTGGGGGTCAACTCGGGTCTCCATATGATCATGGTTCCTAACGACTTTGCCAATTTCTCAGCCACACTCACCGCTCTAGTCAACTCGGGGCGCGTTCCCATGTCGCGGATCGACGAGGCCGTGTCGCGCGTTCTCTCCCTTAAACACTCCCTAGGTCTGTTTGACAAGGACTTGGTCTGTGCGCGTCACTCCTCCTCCTTCTTCTCCTCCTCTTCCTCCTCGCTCTCCTCCCGCTTCCTCCCGTTTTTCGGCTGCTCGGAGCACCGCCAACTTGCCCGAAAAGCTGTAGCAGCCTCGCTGGTGCTTCTCCAGGACAAGTGGAGGAGAGGGGGGACCGTAAGTGGGTACAACACTGCAGTATGGGGGCGGGGCAGGACAAAAATGTTTCCGCTGCCCGTGGACGGGGCGAGAATCGTTGTCGCGGGCAGCCATGCAAACGACATTGGGAGGCAGTGTGGGGGATGGACTATCACATGGCAAGGAGAGGAGGGTCCTATCACCAAAGGCACTACTATTTGGCAAGGGATTAAAGAGCTAGTAGCCGGCCGGGCGGCGAGTTTAACCTATATCGGTTACCCGCCTGAAGACGACCGTTACGAGAACGGCACAAGGAAAAGGCCGGTCGAAGCCACCCGGGAGGCAGCAGCAGCGTGGGCAAAGCGAGCAAGGAGTGTAGAGGCTGACCTTGGGATTGTAGTTGTAGGGGAGCCACCTTATGCCGAGTACAAGGGGGATAATCAGCAGCTGGAATTGAGCGGCCCTGCCCGATCGACAATTTTCGGAATTTGCGGGCGGATTCCTTGCGTTGTGGTGGTGGTTTCCGGGCGGCCGTTGAATGTTACGGGAATGTTACCGCATCTAGACGCGTTAATAGCCGCGTGGTTACCCGGGTCGGAAGGAGGGGGTGTGGCCGACGTGTTATTTGACGAGGCGGTGGATTTCAAGGGTAAATTACCCTTGCCGTGGTTCCGTTCTGTCAGGGATCTGCAGCCGGATCACTCTTGGCCTAACCCCCCTTTGTTCCCCATGGGGTTTGGGCTGAGTAAGACTGGTGAATCAATAGGTAACAGGGAGGGAGGCGAGGGGCCACCATAGAGAGGGGTGGAGAGGGATTCACAGCCAAACCACTCCCTGGGGCTGAAACCCCCCTTTGTTCCCCATTTTACAAGAGTAGGACTGGTGATGGGATAGGTACCACGGAGAGAGGAGAAGGGGCGGCATCAGGAGAGGCGGGCCAGCATAGGGACAGGAGGTGGTAGCGTAGGATAAAGTGATTGGCAGCGTACAGTATAATGGTACCATGCAATGTGGTAATTACCAGCAGAGCAACTGGTTACGACTGGTTACCATGTGATCAGTCCGTCCCAGGCGCAAGAGTGCATATTTGGCTGGTGTATTGTAGTGTATTGTATGGTACCGGTAGTTGAAGCATCATGAGTTACTGTACTGGGTGTGTTTGATAGGGAAAGGATCAGAGGGTGTGATTAGATGCATGTCTATTGTGTGGGGTGGTGGTGGGAGGGATTTGGTGTGCGTGGGTGGGGGTGGGGGGACCTGTTTGTACATGTGTGCAGGATGTGTGGATGTGTGGGCCAACGGGTGAGGGATGGATACCCAAGCACTCATTTTTATTATAGAATCCTGGTCACTGTACTGAACGTCCTTTTTTGTCATATGTAAGTGTAATCCAGTACATGTTGCATATCCAATTGCCTTCTAACAAACTTCACAACATGATACACAGGTTGGTGGTGGTGGTGGTGTGTGGGACACTTTGACTTGCCTGTGTGTAATAGCAGCCAGCCCACTTCGATTTATATACACTCGGAATTTGCTAGAACTTGGAAAGACCTTGCTGCCTTGCTTTGCCTGCTTCACCAGGTGCACGCTCAGTGGGCCATTGATAATATTCCCAGCTGCCGTTCCGCACCCAACCATCCGCCTACTGCTTCTTTGGTCTCTCAACTCAAGCAGCAGTTTTGAGAGGGGGCAGGGGCGTTCCGGGGTGCATCCTCCTCATGTGCGCTCTCAGTGAGTCACTGTTGAGCCCTGCTGCCTTGCTGCACACGCCACAGGCACATACTACACACTGCCTGTCACGCACCCCTTCAAGAAGCAGTTTTGAGAGGGGGCAGGGGCGTTCCGGGGTGCATCCTCCTCATGTGCGCTCTAAGGGAGTCACTGTTGAGCCCTGCTGCCTTGCTGCACACGCCACAGGCACATACTACACACTGCCTGTCACGCACCCCTTCAAGAAGCAGTTTTGAGAGGGGGCAGGGGCGTTCCGGGGTGCATCCTCCTCATGTGCGCTCTAAGGGAGTCACTGCTGAGCCCTGCTGCCTTGCCACACACACCACACACCCGCACTGTTGGCCTGCTCACTCGTCCCCTTGGACACCAGGGCAGAGCGAGCGGCGTGGGAGAGGCAGAGGCAGAGGAGGGTGGTGCAATTGCTGCAGGAGCAGAGGCAGGGCTGGAGGGGTGAGGGGTAGGAGCAAGAGGAGGAGCGGTTGAGGTGGTGGCAGGAGGGGTGAAAACATCAGGGGCAGCAGCAGCAGCATCAGCATCAACACTGATATAGGGGGTTGTAGGTGCTGCAGGAACGGCAGCAGAAGGGGTCGCAGCAGCAGCAGCAGTGGCAGTGGTAGCAGTATAAGCAGTGTCGACAGTACTGGTATTTGTCGGCGTGTCGCAGGGAGGAGTTGGGACAGCAGTGGGAGAGGGGAGAAGAGGAGGCGGAGGGGGAGGAGGGTGGGGGGGGAAGAGCTGTCTATCAAGAGCCACGAGCTGGCGAAGGAAGGCGGTGTTGGGGGCGGCGTGGGGGTGGGCTGAGTGCAGCACCACCCATGCCTCCGCCAGGGGCATGCGTCTGGGGGACAGGGAGAGGGAGAAAGGGCAGAGGGTGGGGGAAAGAAAAGGGGAAGGGAAGAAGAAGAGCAGGCCAACATTTTAAAAATGGATGAGCGAATACCAATCAGTCAGCACAATTAATTTGCTCAACTCGCACAACAAGGTAACATGAAGCGCACACCTACACTGATGATGGTTAACTGCCATACTAGAAAATAGAGCTGCCGTACCTCTCGCTAAACCACCATTATTTACCATACCACTTAGTCATGAGCACAGTGCATACCTCTTGTTCATCACAGAAGCGAGCACCATACCTCTTGACCATCAGATATGCCAGCACAATGGAGACGGATCGGCCTGCGGCCCTCATAGAAGTGCACCAGCATGAGCAACACGGACGCCAGCAGATGCTTCTCAACCCCCGCACATACATACCAGTTGGTGATCAGATAAGCCTGCACCGTACCTTTTAGTCATCAGATAGACACGGATCGGCTCCGGCCCTCGTAGCAGTGCACCAGCACCCCGCCTTGTGAGTGCCTGGTGATTGCCGCACCTCTGAATGCTTCTTAACCGTTGTGCCCACTGTTTATACCTCTTGACCATCAGATATGCGAGCACAATGGAGACGGATCGGCTGCGGCCCTCATAGCAGTGCACCAGCACCGGTGGTGGGTGATTGCCATACTCTGAATGTTACTTAACCACTGTTCCATTCATAAATACCTCTTGGTCATCAGATAGGCCAGCACAATGGAGACGGATCGGCTGCGGCCCTCGTAGCAGTGCACCAGCACTCCTCCGTCGTGAGTGCCTCGTTATTGCCATACCCCTGAATGCTTCTTACCCCTCACCACCAGCGCCCGCTTGTGTGTGCTGTACAGACATACCTTTTAGTCATCAAATAAGCCAGCACGATGGAGACGGATCGGCTGCGGCCCTCGTAGCAGTGCACCAGCACCCCCTCGCCCTTGCTGATGGCAGCTTCCAGGAAGCTGCTCGTCGTGTCGATGTACTTGCTCAGGTCCTCCCGGTCTGAGTCGCGCATCTGATTGGGATTGGCAGGAAGGGAGTGGAGTGGGGTGGGGGGCATGGAGGCAGGTAGGCAGTGAGCAGCTTTTGAGCAGTGTCAAAAGCAACTATAGCACAGCTGCTCGTCGTGTCTATGTACTTGCTCAGATCTTCCCGGTCTGAGTCGCGCATCTGATGGCGGCAAGGAGGGAGGGAGTGGAGTGGGGTGGGAAGGGGGCCATGGAGGCAGGCAGCGAGCGGCTCTTGAGCAATAGTGTCAAAAGTGACTCCAACACAGCTGCTCGATGCCTCTATGTACTTGCTCGGATCTTCCCATTTTGAGTAGCGCATCTGATGGGGGCAGGAAGGGAGTGGAGTGGGAAGGGGGTAAGAGGGGCAAGGAGGGACGAGGAGGGGCGCGGAGGGGCGAGAAGGGGCGCGGATGGGCGAGATGGGGCAAGGATGGAGGAGGAGGGGTGGTGGAGAGAGGAGAGTTGAGAACGAGGGAGTTCAAGTGAACGCATATGATGAGGACGGGGGAGTTGAAGCACCCCCCGCGTCAGGGTCCAGCAGGTCGGTGGAGCAGAGCGTGACAACATGGAGCACGCCCAGTTTTGAGGCGCCTCAAAAGTCGCCCAGTTTTGAGGCGCCTCAAAAGTCGCCCAGTTTTGAGGCGCCTTAAAAGTCCAGCAGGTCGGTGGAGCAGAGCGTGACGACATGGAGCACGCCCAGGCAGGCAGGGGGAAGGAGCGTTTGAAAATACATGTCCCTTACCCCCTTCTCTCCCCCCTCTTACACCCTGAAGAGCCCTCAACCCACCGGCAGCACGAGGTAGTTGAAGAGGGGGGACTGTTCCGCATCAGGGTCCAGCAGGTCGGTGGGGCAGAGTGTGACCACATGGCGCACGCCCAGGTGGTGCAGTAGGGGGAAGGAGCGCGCGGCAATGGCGGACCCGAGGTAGAGATGGGGGAGGACGAGTGAGGGGCGCTCTGTCGCCATCGAGTCCTGCACCAGCCCCCAGCGCTCTAAGAGGTGGTGCAGGCGAACCTGGGGTGGTTGGAGAAGGAGGTGTGGAAAGGGAAAGAGGGTGGGCACGACTTAAGAAGAGGGGGAGGACGAGTGAGGGACGCTCAGTCGCCATCGAGTCCTGTACCGGGGGTGGGAAGTGGTGTAGGCAAACCTGGGGGAGGGAAGGAGGAGTGGAAGAAGAAAATGAGGTCACCACTTAGGAGAGGAGCGAGGGAAAGGATCAGAAAGGAGCAGAGGGGGGTCATGAATGGGATGGGAGGACATGGTCAGGTGGAGCAGCAGAGGGAAGCAGTGGGCAGGAATGGTGGGCGGGCCCTGTCACAACAGCACCTCAACTTGAAGACCAAAATTACTCCACACGTACAAGACACACCAGCACTCGCTGTAACCTCATACGCATCAACCAGGCTGTGTGCCCCACGCCCCCGCCCCCCGCACACTCGCCTCCATGAACTGAGTCACAAACGGCACCTCACACGAGCTCACAAGCCAAGATCACACTTCAAAACAGCTAAATGCAAGCCAATACATCTCACCTTGAGCTCATACGCATCCACTAGGCTGTGCGCCCCGCCCCCACCACTCGCCTCCATGAACCCTGTCACAAACGGCACCGCAGCCGCCGCACATATCCGCCCAGCTTCCTCTCTCATCATGCCGTCCCACCGCTGCACCTGCTCCCTCAGCTCCTCATCCCCCTGTGCTGACTTCCTCACTCCGCGGATCCTCATGCTCAGCCAACCCCCCCTTGACCCACAAACCTCAAATTCCTCCTCACTCCGCGGATCTTCATGCTCAGCCGCCGTGTAAGCAACCCCTTTGACCCACAAAACCCTCGCCCTGCAAAAACGCCCACTCACCTTTAACTCATAAGCATCCACCAGGCTGTGTGCGCCGCCCCCGCCACTCGCTTCCATGAACCCGGTCACAAACGGCACTGCCGCCGCCCTGCAAATCCGCCCCGCCTCCTCTCTCATCATCCCATCCCACCGCTGCACCTGCTCCCTCAGCTCCTCGTCCCCCTGCGCTGACTTCCTCACTCCGCGGATCTTCATGCTCAGGCGCGAGGGTAACCCACCCAGAGATGCCCTCCATGCAGCGGCTTTGGCTGCGGATTTGCTGATGGACGCGGGTGCGTGACGCGGGTTGGAGGGGGCTTTGTGGGAGGAAGGGGTTTTGTGGGATGGGGTTTTGTGGGAGGGGGTTTGGAACGTGGTGGGGGTTTTGAAGGTGGAGGAGGGGGTTTTGTGGTTGGGGCGAGAGGTGGGGCTGCGGATGGGGAAACGGGTGTGCGTGGCTGGGGGAGGAGTGTGCATGTTGCTGGTGCTAGTGTCACGAGCAGTATCAGCGGCAGTATCGGTGGCAATATCAGTGGAAGGAACAGGTGCAGGATCAGCAAGAGTGGTAGTGGTGGCGCTAGTGGTGGCACTGTCAGTGGCATTGTTAGTGGCAGTGGCGTTGGTAGCAAGGGGAAGGTGTTGTTGCCTCTGCCGATGGTGGGAAGGGCGGATAATCGGCGAGGGGCGGGTGGAGGGAGGGGAGGAGAAGGCAGAGGAGAGGGACATGGGGGAGGTGGCACGGGTAGGTGGCGAGCTGGCAGCATTAACAGCAGCACTAGTGGGAGCAGTAGTAACAATAGCAGCTGCACCAGCAGCAGCAGGACCTATTTCTATTGGGCTTGTGTCTCCTCGTGCTGATGCTTTAGCAATAGCTTTCCCAGCAGCTTCCCCAGCAGCTTCCAGAGCAGCGTCCCCAGCTGCTGCAGCTGCTGCTTGTCGGTCTGTCTCGTCGGTTGCAGCGGTCTTCTCACAAATTCTACTAAGGAAAGGCGAGCGGGCGCTAGTGAGGGAAGGAGAGCGTGGGTTGAAGCGAGCAGGAGAGCGCACGAGGCGGGGCGAGAGGGCAGCACCAGCAGAAGACCGGCGGTAGGGGCCAGGGGAACGTGGGGGAGCAGGGGAGCGGGGGGGAATGGGGGAACGTGGGGGAGCAGGGGAACGGGGAGCAGGGGAGCGAGGAGGGATTGGAGAGCGAGGGGGGATAGGGGAACGGGGAGGAGCGGGAGAGCAGGGAGGGGCGGGGGAGGCAGGAGCAGAGAGGGCAGGGGAAGGGGGAGGGGCTCGGGGCCGGCGGGAGAGAACAGTACGACGACCACTGCCACTGACAACACTGGCACTGCCACCAACACCTTTATCACCACCACCACCGCTGCCATCACCATTGCCATTTGCAACCGAATCAGCATCAGCATCGGCACCAGCAGCAGCATCAGTAGCATCATCATCAGCAGTATCAGCATCAGTTGGAGAGCAGTCAGTGCGAGAGGCGTAGCCGTAAGCTGGCCCAGCAGCAGAGGGAGGCATGACTGGGGGAGGTGATATCCTCCTCATCACATGCTGCGAGTATGACTCCTCACTAGGAGACGGAGGAAAGGAGGAGGAAGAGTGGGAGTTGACAGCACTCAAGAACCTCTCACAAGGAGGAAACCTGTTAGAGGGAGGAGTGGAGGGTGACGCTTTAGAAGGTGATTCATTAGAGGGTGACCCGTTACAGGGTGACCCATTACAGGGAGAGGTTTCAGCAGAGGGGGGTGCTCGAGGGGAAAGGGGGGCCGCCTGGGGGGAGGAGTTGATTGAAGATTCGAAGTCCCTGGGGGTGTGGGGCGACCACAGGGCGGTACTATGTGAGCCGGCAGTGCAAGGGGAGGGTGTTACTGGGGAAGGTAGATCTGGGGCAGGTGCATTGAATGGCTCTTCTAGAGGATCTTCTGCTGCTGAGATGGCAGGGGAACGGAGGTGGGGAAGCTGTAGGGTCCTGCTGGCGTCAGCAGGTGCTATGGATGAGCTGTCGTGGGAGAGTGATGACGTGGAAAGGAATGCTGATGACGTGGAGGGGGATGGTGATGACGTGGTTCTGGCTACAGCAGCGGTGGCGGAAGGAGGAGCAGAATCAGGGGAGATGGGGTCTTCAGCTTCAGGAACAGGTGACAGGACGGAAAGGGGAGGATGAGAGGAAGAGGCTGAAGGGAAGAGAGGCGGCGGAGGGAACTGTTCCGTGCCTTGGCCTGCAGATGCCATGTCGGCATTATCTGGAATCTCTTGCGCTGTGGTTGAAATCTGTGGCTCTCTGGCAGCACTGCCCTCACTGCTGCCACAGCTGACTGCAATGACATCACCCCCCCCGCCATCGCCATCACCACTAGCACCACTGTCACTAAAGTCCAATCTACTCGCAGGCATGTGCGCAGTGCGGCACGAAATGGACGGCGAGGATCGTCTCGCAGCAGGTCTTAGCCGCCCGCAGCTGTCACCGCCACATTTCAAGTCGGAACAAGGATCACCGCTAGTCCTGCTGTCGCTGCAGTCACCAATCCCACTACCACCACCACTGCCATTGCACCCTTTGCTGTGGACTCCTGGCCTCTGGACAGATGAAGGTGAGAATATGTGCGACCCTTTTCGAAAAGGGAACGGGGTCGTTGTGTTTATATCAACCAGTGCCCCCGCTCCTCCTCCCGCCCTTCCTCCTGCAACTAATCCTGCTCCCTCCCCTCCTCTCCCTCCACACTCTCCCATCCTTCCCTCTCCTCCCACCACCCCACTGTCACTCTCCCTCCTGCTACCACACCCCATCCGGCCCCCCCTCTCCCAGCCTCCCCCACCCGCCCCAAACTCCCCACTTTTCCCACGCTCCCCCCATCGCCCACTCTCCCCACCCTCTCCACCTCGCCCGCCCTCCCTGCCTCGTCCGCCCTCCCCTGGCCCGTCGAGTGCAGGCACAGACGTGACAAACGCGAGGAAGGCGCGGAGCATGTCGTCCAGCCGCGAGTGCAGCGCTGCCAGCGTGCGCTGCACCCGCCCCATCTCCTCCACCGCCTCCCTGAACCCCTGCTGGAAGGCGCGAGTTTCTGGGGACACTGCCAGCATGCGCTGCACCCGCCCCATCTCCTCCACTGCCTCCCGGAACCCCTGCTGGAAGGCACGCGTTTCTGGGGTCACGATGGGGTGTGCTGCTGCTGCTAGCTGTACCATTCCGGAGGGATGAAATAACATGCTGCTGCTGCTGCTGTTGCTGCAGCTGCTGCTGCTGGATTCGGCGATGATTTTGACAGCAGATTCAGTGTTGATGGTAGCAGTGGTTGCGGTGACGGTGGCAGTGGTAGTGATGCTGCTGGTGATGCTGGTTGTAGTAGTAACCGCAGTGGGGGAGGAACTGTTGCTTCTCGGCAATGTAGGGGCGGGTTTAAGCTCCGTGGTATGAGCAGAGCTTTCTAGTGCAGGGAGAGACTGGGCGTGACTGTGAACAGGCTGAATACAATCATCAGAAGCAGGGGCATCAGCACTGGTATCACCTGTAAGAGCACCTGTAGCACCAGACGAGGAGGACGAGGAGGTGCAGGACGAGCCAAACGAGGATGACTCTAGCGAGGATGAAAACGACGATGACGCCAAGCAGCTGTCTTCTGAAGCTTTGTGCGCGGGCCCACCAAGAGTCATCTTCATCTCCAACCCCTCACGCGGCCCACCCACCTCGCCCACCTTACCCAAGTCGCCCAAGATGCACAGCTTCTCCTGCCTGTGCTGCTCGCCCCATTCGCCCTGCTTCTCCTGCTTATCCTGCTTCTGCTGCTCGCCCAGGGCGCCAAAGGAGGCGTGGAAGAGTGTGTGGGCGGCGAAGCAGGGGTCGTGGAGCAGCAGCTGCACGAGGCGGGGAATGGCGTCCCTGTCCTGCTCTGCCAGCCCGGGTGGCACTCGCCGGCAGATGGACGAGTCTATCACCACCACCTCCTGCCCCACGCGCAGCTGCTTTCCCTCCTGCCCCACAGGCAGCTGCTTTACCTGATTCCCCTGATTCCCCTGATTTCCCAGATTCTGATTCTTGTCACTATCGCATTCTCCGCCCCGTCCCCCATTGACTCTTCCCCTTCCTCTTCCTCGCACCCTCCCCCTTCCCCTCCCCCTTCCTCCTCCACCTCCTCTTCCTCCACCTTCCCTGCCTCCGCTCCCTCTCCTCCTGTCATCAGGCCGACCACCCAAACCCCCCTCCATCTCGCTCTCCTTTACACTCCCTTTCCGCTCCAAGGCTTTCAGTAATGGTCGGTTGGAACATAAGATGTTACCGCGGTTACCCCTCCACCCCAATTCCGGGCAGGGTAACCGGTCGTCGTTCCTCAGCATAATATCCAGCAGCAGCACACGGCCCAGGGAATGTGCGGTTCTTTCCCGGGCAGTTTGGTCAGGAAAAAGCTCGTCTCGGGGGCAGGAGACAAAGAATTGCCCCTTGACATGCCTGCACAAAATGGGCACAGAATAGGCAGGCGCATGACAAAAAAAAAAAAAGCTGGTGGGAAAGCCACGAGGAGACATGGCCGTCAAGAAGCAGCGAGAAGAAAACAGCGAGACAATCAGAACACCAAAAGAACCAATACAACAGATGGCAAACGATTGATCCCACTTAATTTAACAGCGGGAAGGAACAAAAGTGCAGCCGATACTCACCCCATGAACAAGAAGCATCGGCTCAGCTGCAGGGCTTCCAGAAACTCCTCCACCACACTCGCCTCCTCCTTCCCTCCACTCTCCCTCCTTTCCTCCACACTCCCTCCCTCCTCCGCTCCACCATCCCTCCCGTCCCCCTCCTCCCCTCTCCCGCCCCTACCCCCTTCCCCTCTCGCCTCCACCTCTCTCTCCCTCAGTCTTTCCACTGCCAACACCACCTCCTCCCACTCGCGACCCTGCTTCACAGCAAGCTCATGCGCTGATAAAGCCAGATCATGGCCCAGACCGCAACTGTCTACTCGACCTAGATTCCCCTGCTGCTGGTTCTCTTTATCCAGTGCAAATCGGTCGTCACTGCAAGCGCCAGCGCCAGCGCCAGCGGCAGAATCAAAACCACCCAGAGACGCCACACCACTGGTTCCTGCCACCGTCGCCCTCCTCCTTCCCGTAGCGCCGCTACCGCTGGTGCTGTTGGTGTTGGTGGCGCTGCACAGCACGGGGCTGCTGTGTGTGCTGCTTCTGCCGTGATTCCCCCGGTGCACCACGCGCACCTGGGGCGTGGCTATGCCCAGGTGCATGGCCAGCTCTGCTCCAAATCGCTCAGACTGCACCACAATGCGCGACCCCGCGAATTTGATGCACGCTGCTGCCAGTCGTGGCTGAGGATCCACCCCTCCTCCTTCACCTTCTCCTAGCCGTTCCTTCCTAGAAGTTTCTAGTCCTCTGTTATCTCTGCCTTGAGGGGCGCCTTGAAGCATTTGAGGCGCGCCTGGCTTTCCCTCGATCATCCTCATCCCGGCTTCCTCCTCTGGTCTTTCGTGACCGAGTTCGCCCTGCTTTGGTCCAGCTTCGTGCTTCTTCTGTCGGAACAATGCGAAGTACACGATTCCACCAGAGTTGACCGTTACCTGAGGCATGACGAGGAGCAGAACGAACGCAGAGGCGAAGGAGTGCACACGGAGGGGTTAATGAGCAAGGCAATGGGAATCAGCGGTCATCATGGACAGATGAGACGAGAACGCTGAAGGGATTTTAGCTGGTTCTTGAGAATTCTCAAAAACCAGCTCGATGGGACTCAGAGCTCACCATGGAGAGATGAGACGAGAACGCTCTAGGGATTTCAGCAGTTCAGGAGAAAGGGCCTGCAGGACGCGTGAGGGACGCCTGAAAGACGCTTCAAGGACACCTGAAGCGAACCTGAAGGACACACCACAGACAGACATAAAAGGGTGCGTTTGGATGCCTTACCTCCACACTACCACTCTTCTCCATCACAGGTGCATCTGACTGCCCTTCCCCTCCTCCTCCTCCTCCTCCTCCTCCTCCTCCTCCTCCTCCTCCTCCTCCTCCTCCTCCTCCTCCTCCTCCTCCTGCAACAGCCGAGCTACCCTCTCCTCCCACTTCTGTACGGTAGAGGGCCACCAGGTCCGACCAATCAAATCGTCCCACGCGTACGTCCAGCTCAGCAGCCTGCGCCAGCTGCTGCTTCCAGTCCCCGACTCTGTACCCGTGCCATGAGCCTTGTCGCTCGCTCCGAGCCTCGGAATGCTCGTGCTGCGTCTTGCTTCGCCGAGCCTCGCAGCTTCTCCACCCAGCTTCGTCAGACTTCTTCCCGGCCTTATCGTTCTCTAGTTGGGGGTCGTAAGAACTACGCTGAGGTGCCTTACCATCAGTAGCATCGCTTGCAGCAGCTGCTGCAGCAGCAGCAGCAGCAGCAGCAGCAGCAGCAGCAGCAGCAGCAGCAGCAGCAGCAGCAGCAGCAGCAACAACAACAGGATGCCCCAGATTTAATTCCGCCTCAGAAGCAGCAGCAGGAGCAGCACCAGAAGGAGCACCAGAAGGAGGAGAAACAGAAGCAGGTGCAGGAACACGAGGACCAGGACCAGGAGCAGGAGCAGGAGCAGGAGCAGGAGGAGGAGGAGGAGGAGGAGCAGCAGGTGCGGCCCCGCTAGCAGTAGCAGCAGGTAGGGAGACATTATGAGCATCACCCGCACCACCAGCTGTACCCCCTTCCACCTCCTCCCCCTTCCCTAGGACACGACAACCGTCGAATCGTTGCTCCTCTACCTCATTACTACTTTCTCCGTTGGGTCTTCTCCTTGTCGGCTTCTGCGCCTTCCCCTCCTCCTCTGTCATGCCTCCTCCCTCGTCCTCCCTCAAACCTTCCCCCTTATCCTTCCTAGTAATCGCACCACCTTCCCCAGCCAATCCACCTGGCACCATCCTATTGGCTAGCCCAGGCTGCTTGCTCCAATCCCTTCCACTCTCCTTACTGTAACAGTCCCACGTAGTCACACCGTCAGCCATAGGCCACGAGGACCGCACTATAGGGCCATCCTCTGCTGCTGCTACTTCTGCGGCTGCTGCTGCCGCTGCGGCTGCCATAGACGGGCGGCTGAAACGGGAAGAAGAGCTGAGGCCAGTGGGGGAGGCTCCACCTGGGGTCGGTAATAGCATTTCTCCACCACCACCCGTCCCCATAACAGCATCACCATCACCATCATTCTCAACACCACTCGCCCCCCCTTCATCGTTCTCGGCACTACCTGTTTGATTTTCTTCCATATCCATCCTTCTACTACCCATTTTGTCGCCTTCCGCATACTGCCCAGCACATGAACTCTCTGGCTCCTCTTTCTCACACACACTCCCCTCTTTCTTCTCGAACACATTCTCCTCCTCCTCCTCCAGCCTTCCAGAAAGCTGAAACTCGGGGAGCCGGATAGCCAAGGCACCGTTACAAGAACATCCGAAGCCAGAGCCATGTGACTGCGGGCAGGGGAAGGGATGCAGTTCCGACTTGCTCGTCTCGCTGATGCTGTGACTACGGCGAATGCCAGCAGGCGGAGGAGAGAGCGCGTCAATTTCAGCCCCCTTCGTTATAAGGTCGAGTTGCGAGGCGGAGGAGATGGTTGGGGAGATAGGAGACACGAGGCAGCCCAGTCGATTGGCTGAAAGGGACGGTTTGAGAAGACAACGAAACCACCGTTGGGATAGGGTATGATGAGGCTAGATGATGGGACTAGGGAATGCCTGTGGATTGATTATGGGCTGGCAAATGATTCCGAGTTGGGGATAGATGAAAACTTTGGACGCGTGAGATTCATCAGACGTGAAACAGGCGAAAGGGAATGTGAAATGATAAGATAATGGAAACGTCACATGCTGAGAAGGACGGATTTCACCTCTCTGCCTCGCGCGCCAGGCTGCTCGCTTGCTCAGGAGCCATGGCTGAATGTCCCCCACCAATGACCGTCGGCCACGTGTCCGTGACAGGAACGCGAACGACTGCCAGGAACGAAGACAGGATGATTGAGCGAGCTTACATAATGGCAGCGGGTGCATACTTGTCGAGAGGTGAACTTTTTCAAGGTTCCACGGTATCGTCCGGTTGGTCATCGAGATTTTCTTACAAAAACAACTTCTACATTTCATTAACAAGGACGTAGAGAGGATGGCATATGGAACAGTAAGAAACTGAATCGGTACTAGTAAGAAACGGAATCGGTATGCGCTTGTGCTAACGAGAACGAAGAGGGGATGACATTGGCATACGGACCCTGTGTGAAAGAAGCACGGTCGACGATACGTCTTCGTGCTGGAGCGCGTCTTCTAACGCGGACGAGAACTCGGGGTCTGTCTCGCTGCCTTGCTCCGGGTCCTGCTCCTGATCAGTCTCGGTTTCCCCCGGTTCTTGACCGTCGCCGAGCTCGTCATCTAGAGTAACTTCTCGTCCTTCATGCTGATCGTTGGAATCATCTAGATCAGTCTGACTGTTCTGACCGTTCCGATCATTCGGATCAGGCGACTTATCGAGATCTCCAGGAAACGAATCTTTCTCGTCAAGCTCGTCGTCCTCATCGACCTGATCCGTTCTACGTTGCTCCGTCCGAAGATCCGACCTATGACAAAGTTTAACTGACGGATTTTGGGAGAACCTATTGCTGAGAGAACTGCTGTCCTGGTTTTCTATGTCTTGTCTCTGATTGGCCATTTCACAACTGAAGTCTAAGCGCCTCCCTACCGCATCATTGATCTCATCGTGATCGTCCATTTTATAAACAGCTCAAGCAGTGTAGTTCCCTGTTCGACTATACAAGCGCGTGAAGATATCACACAGAAATGTGAGAGTTACTGTCGGAGAACCTGCGGCTAAAGTAACGACGTTAGCTAGGACAACAAGATACTCGGCAAAACCTATGACAACGGGCAAAACCTGGACCGAATCTGATTGACGGTCTTTCCGGAACGGCACTAAATCGCGGCATACACGAGAATAATTTGTGGACGGGGGGAAGAGGGTCAACGGTAAGACTGCTTCTAAACTCCAGAACAATGGTGCACAGACAATGGTGCATAGAATATGGGTGGGTCAGTGACATGAGCAGGGAGTGCGGGAATCTGAGGTGAGAGAAATGGGAAAACCGCTAGACCGAACCGAAAACAGGGATCTTCTGAAAGGAGAGCGACAATCCCGAGGGCGAGGGAGGCTAGGGGAAGATGAAGTCGTCGTGGAAGGCAAGTAGGTTTGGAATGATGGTGATCAATCATGGTGCTGTGGCAAAGAAGTGGGTTGGATGAAATATAAATCTCTTGCCTAAGGTTGGATGCGTTTGGATGGGTTGGAGTAAGGTGCGAGATTCGGGGGATAAATGAATGGGAAGGGGTGTGGGGGACTTCCATGTCCCGTTTGGGGAACATCACAGACCCGCACCGCCCGTACCTTGCGAACCAAACCAGGAAATTGGCGGGAAATCGAGCCGCCAGCTGGCGAGCCTGAAGCCTGTCAGGGATTCTTCAATACAGCTAGTTCTCTACACTCGAGTTGGCTTAACTCACACCGGAACAGAAAATGAAAGGGAAAAAACTAATACAAGAAACGGGAACCTCTACAGCTTGGGCAGGATTCTGGTAGAAATGTCTTGCAAATTCGTCCTGTTAGTTCCAGACTGTGGCCGTCAACCTCCAGCTTCTTTCCCATTTGCGCCATGGCTAATCGCTGCACTACATCGCTATCCAGTCAGCTCCAGCTGCGGGGCCCCGTGACCCTCCCAACCACATTTTTTAGAGTCAGCTCTGGACACTGCCCTATCTCGACCAGGACAGTCAGACACATTTCCACAACCCAGCGTTCTCTTCCCGTATCCAGTTTCCGCACTAGAGCAGTCAAGGCTGGTCAGGCGAACAAGGTTAGCAATTCGGATTTGGCATATCGCGCGATCGAGGAGATCCGCTCAGTGTTTGACAGAATCGCACACGCAGCAGCAACTGTTTCTGCCAGTGCGCCCGGCGTGGCTGACGATGCCGCGAAGGGTGACCCTTTCGAGACGCTAGTGGAGGAAATCGTTTCCGGTAAAGGCGGAAAGATCGCTCTCTATGGAGTCGGACGGTAAGCTCTTGCTCATTCCGACTGCCAAAAACTTGACCATCTTTTTTCAATTCAAATCTTCGTTTTCTCCTGGGCGCCTGTTCGGTCCCATAAATATATAATGTGACTATCATTCTAGATCTCCTAATTCTTCACCCCCCCTCTCCCTCCCTCCCCCCTCTTTTCTCTTCCCCCCCTCTCCCCCCTCCCCTCCCCCCTCTGCGCCGCCTTCCCCCCTCTTTTCCCCCCGAGTAGAGAGGGCTTGATGATGCGAGCTCTGGCCATGAGACTGTACCATCTAGGCCTGCACGCCTCCGTCGTGAGTGACATGTCCTGCCCTCCCATTGGTCCAGGAGATCTCCTCCTTGTCAGCGCCGGCCCAGGCCGCTTTTCCACTGTGGAGGCTCTTCTGGGGGAGGCAAGATCTGCAGGAGCTAGGACTGTGGTTATCACCGCACAGCCGGAAGGGGATTCTGCCAGGCTGGCAGATCGTGTGGTGTACATTCCTGCACAGACAATGGCAGATGATATTGAAACTGGTGAAGGAAGGGATACGGTTGAGATAGAGGAGGAAGGGGTGCTGCCTATGGGGAGTGTTTATGAGGGAGCGTTGTTTGTTTTGGGTGAAGTGGTAGTGCGTCGCTTGCGGGATGATTTGCATGAAACAAAAGAGTCCATGCGTGCCAGGCATACGAACTTGGAGTGAAGTTCACAAATTTGTTTTCCGTGTACTTTTATGCAAGAGTTACTGCTGTATGCTTACAACATTAGAGTGTACGCTGGGGTGGACGAAATCGCGGTGGGCCACAGGTGAAAATTGTGGGAGAAGGCCGCCTCATGAATTCCATGCGGGAAGCCTTGAAATCATCATTGCTCTCCGAATGCTTCTCGTAGCACTTTCAACCATGACCTTCTCTTTATCACTGATTCCAGAAGCAAGATTATACCGCGAAGCACAAAACCATGCTCGACTTCCGTCATTGTCGCTCGCCGTTGTCGCCGCTTCGCGTAAGGGGGAAATTCTGCAGCGGATAAAAGCACCCGCTGTTCTCTACGCAGTTGATTGAAACCACGTGGTTGTAAGCCTACGGTAACCCACGGAAAGCTCAGGGGAATTGATCAGGATTTCAGTGAAGTGTGTCGCAGCTGATTACACAAAGCAGACTTTTGCCTTCGTTGCCGATCGCGGTTCAGTGACGCTTTGATCCCTCCTAATCTTCTACTTTGCAAAGTCGCATTGTCATTGAGCAGGACTCAGCTTTCCGAATTCGTGAATCTTTGTATCCACATGGCGGACCGTACATCACCTGCTGACATGATGCCTCCAGCAGTACCAATTTCAACAGCAACAGCAGCACCATCAGTAGACGATTCACCACGGAGAACAGCTCCATCAGCAGGAGTGACAGATGAACCATCAGCAACAGCCAGACCTACCACCCCAGCACGTCCCAGTATATTTGAGGCGTCTCAGAAATCCGTTCCGGCAGCAACAGCAGCACTGTCAGTAGATGATTCACCACGGACAGCAGCGCCATCAGCAGGAGCAACAGATGAACCATCAGCAGCAGCCAGACATACCACCCCAGCATGTCCCAGTATCGGTCCCTTCCATGCCTACTCTCTCCGTTTCTTCTCCTCCACCTCGATATCCGTTAGTGTAGATGCTTATAACGGGGATGCGTGCAACACAGAGTGCTTTTCCGGGTTCATGCTGCTGACCTCGCCTGCCATTGGCCCGCTGGATGATGACGTGGCACACATGGAATTCCCCCTTTGCTCCAAGTATTTTGGAGCTTACGCTGCTGCTGAAGCCGGAGCACATAGTCCTGCTACAGCTTCGGCGCCTGCTGCTACAGCTTCGACGCCTGCTGCTACAGCTTCGGCGCCTGCTGCTACAGCTTCGACGCCTGCTGCTACAGCTTCGACGCCTGCTGCTACAGCTTCGACGCCTGCTGCTACAGCTTCGGGACCTGGTGCTACAGATGCGGAATTAGCTGCTGCAGCTACTGCCACTTCTTCTCATACTGCTGGTGTTGCTCTTACTGCTACTGCTGCTCATACCACTGGTAATGCATCTTCTGGGTCTTCCCAGCACCCTTCAGTTGCTTCGGGATCCGTCCGTCTCTCCCCTCTTGGAGCCCTCGCTTTCTCTCCTCAAGAGGTCAGTCGCTCAGACCATTTAGCTGGTTCAGGCAATTCAGGTGGTTCAGGTGCTTCAGGCGATTCAGGTGGTTCAGGCGAATCAGGTGGTTTATGCAATTCAGGTGGTTCAGTTGATTCAGATGGTTCAGGATATTCAGGTGGTTCAGGTGATTCAGGTGGTTCTTTTGGTGGTTCAGACGATTCAGGTGGTTCAGATGATTCAGATGGTCGAGACGATTCAGGTGGTTCAGGTGATTCAGGTGATTCAGGCGATTCAGTTGGTTCAGGCAATTTAGGTGGTTCAAACGATGCAGGTGGTTCTGGCGATTCAGGTATTCAGAAAATTCAGGTGATTCAGGTGGTTCTTCTGGTGGTTCAGGTGATTCAGGTGGTTCAGGCGATTCAGGTGGTTCAGGTTCAGCTCATGCAGGTGTTGGAACACGTCAGCTCCGCACCCATATGCATGCACCCCTCATTCTCCCCATTCCCCCCATTCTCCCCTTTCTCTGCCTTCTCCGCCTTCTCTCCAGACTCCCCCGTCTCCCCCTTCTTCCCCCCCTCCCCCTTCTCCCCCGTCTCCCCCTTCTTCCCCCCCTCCCCCTTCTCCCCCTTCTCCCCCTTCTTCCCCCCCTCCCCCTTCTCCCCTGTCTCCCGCGTTTTCTCAAATCATCGTCAGCTAACCAGTGCCATGTACCACATGCGTCTGTTCGGCATGGCATTGGACCGACAGGACCTCATGGACTATGCTCACATCTGCACTTCCCCTTCCCTTCTCCCCATTCTCCCTGTTCCCTCAGCTAACCAGTGCCATGTGCTACCACATGCGTCTGTTCGGCATGGCGTTGGACCGAAGAGACCTCATGGACCATGCTCCCATCCTCGCCCGAGCTGCTGCTACAGCCGAATTTGCTGCCACTACAGCTGGTTCGGCAGCAGCAGCAGCAGCAGCCGTCGTTACGTCTGACGCTGCTGCTGCTGTTGGTGGTACCCAGCCCACGCCCATCAGCACCGCTGTGCGCCCCTTTGGAGCCTTCTGGACCGCATCCCACTACTGCCTCGTGCTGCCCTGCTTGGGACGAGGAGGAGTGGAAGGAGGGGAAGGAGGGGAAGAAGGCAAAGGAGAAGGAGAAAGAGGAGAAGGAGAGAAAGGGACAGCAGCAGAAGGGAGTCGGGCCTTCTTAGGCAGGGAAGGCGCAGGGGTGGATGCAGGGGATCGTGGGGGAGGGGATGATGGCATGAGCAGGGGAGGGGATGATGGCATGAGCAGGAGAGGGGATGGTGGTATGCTGAGCAAGGGAGGGAATGATGATACGATGACCATGTTGATGTGGAGGATTGACTGGGAGATGGTGGAAAGATTGGTGTCCCTGGGAGGCCGTAGTGCGGCCTCTCGTGGTTGTGCTGGTGATGCTCATGGTGCTGGTGATGCTTATGGTGCTGCTGCTGCTCATGGTGCTGATGATGATGGTGCTGCTGCTGCTGATGGTGCTAATGCTGCTGCTGATGGTGCTGATGCTGCTGCTGATGCTCATGGTGCTGCTGCTGCTGATGGTGCTGATGCTGCTGCTGATGCTCATGGTGCTGCTGCTGCGAATGGTGGTGATGCTATTGCTGATGGTAATGGTGCTAATGCTGCTCCTGCTGATACGGATGCTCTTGCTGCTGCTGATACCAATGCCACTGCTGCTGATGGTGGAGGTGGTGGTGGTGCTGCTGCTGCTGCTGCTGCTGCTGCAGATTATGCTGATACCAATGCTGCAGCACCAGCAGCGTCAGCTGTTCCGAACACCACTCACAATGCCCCTGGCAGCACGCCTCTTCTCATGACTGCGTGTGGACCTGTGAAGGAGCATTACCTGCACGGCATGGCAACATATGCCGTGCATTCCCATCAGCTGTACCAGCTGCTAGGGAGAACCCCTGAGGGGCGAACGGCAAGGACGTATCAACAGTACTTCCAGAATCAGTAAGTGCTGTAATTCCCTTTGCTTGGCATGCTTCACATGGGCGCTTTGTATGGGTTTCGGGTTTAGGGTTTGTATAGGGCGCTTTGTATGGGTTTCGGGTTTAGGGTTTGTATGGGGCGCTTTGTATGGGTTTCGGGTTTAGGGTTTGTATGGGGCGCTTTGTGTGGATTCTGAATTTAGAGTTTGTATGGGGCGCTTTGTGCGGGTTTCGGGTTTAGGGTTTGTATGGGGCGCTTTGTGTGGGTTTCGGGTTTAGGGTTTGTATGGGGCGCTTGCAGGTGAGGGTCAGGGGGTTGCATTCCCGTCTGGATTCAATCCCTTCCCCTAACCCCGAATGAACCCCACACTCCTACCCCCCTCACCAGGTACAACATATTGCTGCAGCACCCCGACCAGCCTCTGTTCGCTGTGTGCCAGCTGAAGCCAGAGCTGCGCAACGCACTGCCTGCTGCTGCTGCTGCTGCTGCTGCTGCAGGCACTGCCCTACCCTTATGCACCCCTAACTCTATGCACCTACCCCTATGCACCTCTACCCACCCTCACCAGGTACAACATATTGCTGCAACACCCCGACCAGCCTCTGTTTGCTGTGTGCCCGTTAAAGCCAGAGCTGCGCAACGCACTGCTGCTGCAGGCGCCGCCAAAATGTAAGTGACACTCTGTGTGTGTGTGTGTGTGTGTGTGTGGGGGGGGGGGGGGGGGGGGGGGGGGGGTGCGTGCGTGCGTGCGTGCGTGCGTGTGTGTGCGTGCGTGTGTGTGCGTGCGTGTGTGTGCGTGCGTGAGTGCGTGTGTGGGCGTGCGTGCGTGCGTGTGCGTGCGTGCGTGCGTGCGTGCGTGCGTGCGTGCGTGCGTGTGTGTGTGTGTGTGTGTGTGTGTGTGTGTGTGTGTGTGTGCATGTGTGTGTGTGTGTGTGCACTGATCCTCTCTCCATGGGATGTCGTCAACAGGGCCATCCATTTTGCTTCATAACTGCCAGTACAACTTATACTGAGAAGAAACCCCTCCATACCCATCCCACCCATTACATCGCCCCTCCCGCAGTGGACCCTTGGGATCTTTTCAATAGGGCCGCCCACATCGGGCGAGAGGAGCAGATGCCTGTACCTGCCAGTGCTGCAGTGGGGACGGCTGTAGCTGACACGGCTGTAGCAGACATGGCTGTAGCTGATACAGTTGCAGCTGACACGGCTGAAACAGAAACCAGTTTAGCAGAGAAGGCTGTAGCAGAGCAGGCTGTAGCAGAGCAGGCTGTAGCAGAGCAGGCTGTAGCAGTCAATGTTGCAGCTGACGGGGCTGTGGCATACAAGGCTGTAGCAGACACGGCAACAGCAGAGAGGGAGCAGCAGAAGCAGGAAGAGCAGGAGCAAAGCACAGGGCAGGAGGAGGCAGTGAAGGGGGAGCAGCAGCAGCAGGGCAGAGAGAAGGACCGGGGGCAACAAACATCATGTCTCCCTCGGCAAACATCGTACCTGCCATTGGAGCTACTGGTACCGGTGCTGCCCATGCAGCACGTGCTCTTTGCCTCGCTGCTCCCCTCGCTGCTCTACCGACTCGACTGCCTGCTCACTGCCCGGGACATCCGGCGGTTCATTGTGAGGCAGTATGGGTGTGAGAGTCACGGGAATTGTGAGGTGACTGGCAGGGCAAAGAACAAGAGTTCTCGCAAGAGGAAAGGCAAGGCGAATTGCGGCAGTTTTGGCAGCACTGGTGGCGGGTACAGCAGGGAATCGCAGCAGCACGTGCAGCAAGGACCTCATTTTCCTGCTATTACTGTGAGTCACGCCTCTGCCTGCACTGCACTGCACTGCAGTGTACCGCACTCAATCGCACTGCAATTCACCCCACCACACTCCACCACACCACACTGCACTGCACTGCACCGCATCACACAAAGTGCTGTTCGGCATCAAGGACCCTAACCATTGCGCTCCAACCCAACCTACACAAGCACCAGCATCCCACCCTCCCTTCACTCCATGACTCCCCGCCCTTTTCACCCACCATCAGCTCCTGCGTGCCCTCACCTGCGCCGAAACAACAGAGAGCGGTGTGGGCACCTTTTGAGGCGCCTCAAAAGTCACTCCACCACTCCCCGCCCTTTTCACCCCCCATCAGCTCCTGCGTGCCCTCACCTGCCCCAGCTGGAACAACAGAGAGCGGTGCCGGAACAACAATGCCAGCCATCAATGCCTCTCAACCACCCCCTCCCACCCACCAACATCCCACCCTCTCCCATTCCCCCTCTCAGCTCCTGCGTGCCCTGGGATGCCCCGGCGTGGGCACCATGACAGCTGTGTGCAGCTCGGTGTTCCCTCAACACCCACCTCCCGATTCATCCACAACTCCTCCCCCCCGCCCTCCCTACCATCAGCTCCTGCGCGCCCTGAGATGCCCCGGCGTCGGCACTTACGAGAATGACGAGATCCTCGGTGACAGCTGTGTGCAGCTCTCCACATCCTGCCACCTGTTCTCCACTCTGCTGCCACGTCAGCAGAAGACTAGCGGGCATGGGCGTGGGCATAAGCAGAAGAAGTCGTCCCTGCCACCAGTCTCCAACAGACGTCCCACTGGGTTGACATACGATGACTTGAAATTCCAATGCATGGGCCTGGTATCTAACCAGCACCTTGCATCACTGGCAGTTAAAGCCGGAGTGCCTGCCCTCGTTCACTTCAATCCCTTCAAACCCTCCAAGTGGGTTGGACCCCTCCTTCCTCCCTCCCACGCTCTGCTGCCTCTAGCCAACTCCCTCTCACACCCACTCCCCCAACCCCATCCACACTCACCCTCAGACTCTCCAGCTGCAGCAGCTTCCCAGAACCCTCCTCCTAGCCCCAAAGCCCTTCTGGATTCTGCTTTCGCCTCGCTGGCAGCGGCGCAGGCAGCAGCCGCCGCCAAGTCAGCGTGCAAGCCGGCCAAGATGCCGCTCGCTGACGTGGCAGAGGCCCTGGTGGGCGCCAGCTGGCGGTGCGGCGGCGCTGACATGGCGCTGCCGGTGCTGAGGTGGCTGGGCCTTCCTACGGAGGGCATTCGGGAGCTGCTGAGGGGTGAGATGACCTGGATAGGGAGAGGGGCGGAGGAGGTGGTGGAAGGAGGGGTACCGGCAGTTTCAGTAAAGCCAGATAGAGCACTTGAAACAAACGCAGCAGCAGCAGCAGGAGGAGGAGCAGCAGGAACAGGAGAGGCAGCAATAGTGGCAGCACCAGAAGAAGCGGAGCAAAGAGTGTGTGGGAACAAGCACGCTTGGGAGCCAAGTAGCCAGCTGTCCCTGCTGCCGCTTCAACCTCCAAAAAAGCGTCCCGAGCTGCCTTTTAAGTCGACTCAAGAGCCGTCCCTGCTGCTGCTTCAGCCACCAGCGAAACGCCCCAAGCTGCAAGAAGAAGGGTGCGTGCAGTGGCATCGTCAGGAGCTGCAGGAGCAGCATCAGGAGCAGCAGCAGGAGCAGCAGGAGCAGCAGGGTGTGCAGTCTCCAAAAGGCAAGCTTCAGCCACCAGAGAAACCCCCCAAGCTGCAAAAAGAGGGGTACGTGCATCTGCAATATCAGGAGCCGCAGGGTGTGCAGGAGGTGCAGGGTGCGCAGAGTGCGCAGGGTGTGCAGGGTGCGCAGGAGCAGGGTGTGCAGGGTGTGCAGGTTCCAGAATGCAAGTTGCAGCAGCAGCAGCAGCAGCAGCAGCAGCAGCAGCAGCAGTCTCAGCCCAGCTTCCTGGAACCTTCCGGCGCCAGGATGAACCTTAGGCGCCGTCAAGTGTCAGTAGCTGGTTGGCTGTCGGAGCTGCAGGATGCAATGGGGTATCGATTCCGAAATGAGGGGATACTGAGGGAGGCGATACGGGAGGAGGAGTTGAAGTGGGAGAGGCGGTTTGTGTTCCTGGGGGAAGCTGTGCTGGACTTTCTAGTCATGCACTACTGGGTACAAGCAACCTTTGTCATGGCCCATTCTCCTGCCGCCACGTCACCAAATGCCACGTCATCGCAGACTGCCACGTCATTGCACACCGTCCGGCCATCCCCGCACCAGCTGACGATTCTGCGCAAGGCCGTGATTCACTCGGAGCGGTTCTGCCAGCTGGCGGCGTGCCGTGGGCTGCTGCGATTGGTGCGCAGGATACAGCGGGCGGCAAAGCCTGCTGAAGAGTGGGCTGCTGCTGACAAGGCTGCCAGGGTGGCGAAAGCTGCTGCTGACAAGGCTGCAGGGTTGGCAAGGGCGGCTGCTGATAGGGCTGCAGCGGCTGTTAGGGCCGCTAGGGAGGCGAAGGCTGTTGCTGATAGGGCCGCTAGGGAGGCTAAGGCTGCTGTTGATAGGGCTGCTACGCTGGCAAAGGCTGCTGGTCTTGTTAGTGAAACGGCATGGGAAGAGGTGGGGAAGGAGGAAGGGAAAGGGGAGGGGAAGGAGGTGGGGAAGGAGGAAGTTAAAGAGGAGGTGAAAGAGGAAAGGGAGCATGAGGGGAAGGCGAAAGTGGGTAGCAGCAGAGAAGGCATGACCAGGAGGCTAGATTGGTTTGAGACGTCTCAAAACATGATCAGGAGGCCAGAGCTGACACGCACGAGTGGGGAGGAGGGTGGGAGAGAAGGTGAGAGGGAAGAGAAGCTAAAGAAGAGGAAGGAAGGTGGGAATGGTAGCACGAGAAGTCGTTTTGACGACATGGATGTTGATATGGATGATGACGACGGTGACAACAACAACGACGACGACGACGAAGGAGGGCGAAAACCATTCTCCAAGGTAGCTACGACTTTTGAGTTGACTCGGTTTTTATTATTATTATTATTATTATTATTATTATTATTATTATTTCTTATTATTATTATTATTCTTATTCTTATTATTATTCTTATTATTATTACTATTACTATTATTATTATCAGTCGACTAAAAATATTTATGCTTGACCAACCCACAAAGGCATAATTCATCCACTAATGTAGCTTATGGTCATACGACCACAATCAGATTTAACTTTTCTGTGTTTTTTGTCAGTCCATGCAGTCAACCATTCGTGGTTAGTTTCACAGTCATCTCATTGACACACAACATTACCGACGGCTCCTGCTCTTTCACCTCCTTCTGCTCCTTCCCTCTCCTTCCTTCACCCTTCTTTCTCACGTGTTTTTTTTTTTTTTTTTTGTCATGCTCAGTGCTCACCTCTTTCCTCCAACCACAACCCCCGCTCCCTCTCTCCCCCTGATCAGGACGTCTCTGATCTAATCAAGGCCCTCACTGCAGCAGTTTTCCTTGACTCCACTCCTCCAAACACCCCTCTGACCGCACTCAACACCCACGCACCTCTCCAACTCTCATGCCCTCTCGCCCGCACGTGGCACGTGGTTTCTTCGTGGCTATGTCCCATCCCCCTGCTGCACCCCGTCTCCATCCACCCTCCGTCCGCCCTGCTCCTCTTCTGCACAGCCCTCGTCCTCCCCGCCCCCATCTACTTGCCCAAAGCTCAGGGGAGGGGGGGTTTTTTGAGTGGGGTTGGGGGGAAGCAGTGGGGGGAGGAGTGTGGGCGGGAGTGGGGGAATCGGGAAACGGAGGGGGAAGGGAATGGGGATGGGGCGTGGAAGGACGAGGAGGGTGGGGAAAGGGACGGAGGGATGGCGTGTGGAAGAGATGTGGGAGGTGGAGGAGAAGAGGATGGAGAAGAGGGAGTGGAAACTGGTCTGTGTGAAAAGGGCGTGCGGGGAAGAGGAGTGGGGGAGGGGGAAGGTGAGGGAGGGGAGGGGGAGGAGGGGGTAGTAATGGAAGTGGAGGTGAGAGGAGTGGTGCTGGGAGAGGGGTGGGGGGTGGATGACATGGCAGCAACAATCGAAGCAGCCTCTGGCGTGCTGAGAAGAGCCAAGGTGAGTGTCATGAACAAATGTGATGTGACTGTAGCAGTGTGAAAATGTAACGAGGTGAGTGCAATGAGCGTACGAGATTGTACTGGTGTGAATGGAATGAAGTGAGCTCATATGAGCAGTGGAATGGAATTATCTGCTGCGGATGTCAGTTCAGCTGTATCAAGAGGCAGAGGGGGCGCGCATGCTGGGGGCCATGAGGGCCTTCATGTAAGGTGACTTTCGAGTCGACTCATGAATCAGCCCGCTTGCTGGGGGCCTTGAGGGCCTTCAAATAACTAGGTGCGCGCATGAATTTCCACATCCTTTTTCCTCCGGCTGTCCCCTCTCCTCTCCTCCCACCTCCGCACCTCTTCTCTTCCCCCCAGACTGTGCAGGACGTCTGCCGGCAGTACCAGGAGGCAGGGGCAGTCATCCCTCGGAGAGCCAGCATCAGAACCATCTGATGCTGCAATGACCTTTGTGCCCACTTGTCCCCCGTCTCCTCGTCTCTTCTCCTCGTCTCCTCGTCTCCTCGTCTCGTCTCCTCGTCTCCTCGTCTCCTCGTCTCCTCGTCTCCTCGTCTCGTCTCCTCGTCTCCTCGTCTCCTCGTCTCCTCGTCTCGTCTCCTCGTCTCCTCGTCTCTTCTCCTCGTCTCCTCGTCTCCTCGTCTCCTCGTCTCCTCGTCTCGTCTCCTCGTCTCCTCGTCTCGTCTCCTCGTCTCCTCGTCTCGTCTCCTCGTCTCCTCGCCTCCTCGTCTCCTCGTCTCGTCTCCTCGTCTCCTCGTCTCGTCTCCTCGTCTCCTCGTCTCTTCTCCTCGTCTCCTCGCCTCCTCGTCTCGTCTCCTCGTCTCCTCGTCTCGTCTCCTCGTCTCCTCGTCTCTTCTCCTCGTCTCCTCGCCTCCTCGTCTCGTCTCCTCGTCTCCTCGTCTCCTCGCCTCCTCGTCTCATCTCCTCGTCTCCTCGCCTCCTCATCTCCTCGTCTCTTCTCCTCGTCTCCTCGTCTCCTCGTCTCGTCTCCTCGTCTCCTCGCCTCCTCGCATCCTGGCCTCCTCGCCTCCTCGCCTCTTCTCCTCGCCTCCCCCCAGACTGTGCAGGGCTTCCGACAGCTTTTTGAGGAGGCAGAAGGGAAAGGGGTGGTAGACGCTATGAGGGCCACATGGGAGACTCAGGCGGAGGAACACGAGGAGGAAGGAGAGGAGAAAGGAGAGGAAAGGTTGGAAGGGAAGGAGGCAGGAGGAGGAGAAGGTGCGGCAGGTGTGGAGGGAGTTGTGCCTGAGGTTTCTGCTGAGGGTTCTGTTGGGATTGGAGGGAGAAGCGAGCGTACTTGTGGGAAGACGAAGGCAGGAGGAAGAAAGAGGAAGCGCAGGCAATCAGGGTTGGGGTTGGCAGCAGCAGCTGCTGGAGCAGAAGAAGGGGCGGCAGCAGCAGCAGCAGCAGCAGGAGCAGTGGAAGGGGTGGAAACAGCAGCAGCAGCAGCAGCAGCAATAGGAGCAGATAAAGGGGAGATCACTAAAGGTTCGGCCGCTCCGAACGCCCTGGATGGGTTCCGAGGCTGTGAGCCAGGTCCGACGGTTATAACTACCCTGTTTAACTTGTGCCAGGCGCGGCGATGGACGGCAGTGTACAGTGAGAGAACATCTCCAATTCTGAAGAATAAGGCAGTTTTAGTTTGGAGTGGATCCGCCCAAGGTGGGTCTACTGTTGAGTGCGCCTCTGCTGCGCCTGCAGTGGCTGCTGCTGCTCCTGCTCCTGCTCCTGCTCCTGCTGCTGCTCCTGCTCCTGCTCCTGCTCCTGCTGCTCCTGCTGCTGATGATGCTCCTGCTACTGCTACTCCTGCTGCTGCTGATGCTCCTGCTACTGCTACTCTTGCTGCTGCTCCTGCAGTTGCTGGGGATGTGCCAATGGATGGTGGATCCACCGATGGTGGTGTAATCAACGGTGTTGATTCAACCGTTGGTGGTTCTACCGGTACTGCTTGTGGTGGGAATGCGAGACCTGCTGGTGGTGACAGCTGTCAACCTGGTGGTGGGAACACTGGCGCTAGCAGGTATGTAGCTTCTTATCTCATTACATGCATTGGCTAATCGACCAAAGAGTGGAATTAAAAAGCATCTTCAACTATCCTAGTACTAACATTTGATTTCTTGTACTTTCAGGATTGTAGGTTACAGGTATTGCTCGGATTGTGTGGTTACAGCACCTGACGGATCTACGGTGGTTCGGGTTGAAGGTACACCAATGCCCTCGAAAAGGGCGGCAAAAAAATGGACAGCAGCCGCAGTGTTACGAGCCCTATCCGCCAAAGAGTGGCCCGTCAGTGCCGAGTAGCTTTTGTAAATATCAGTTTGTGATGGTATATCAAATGTGGATGGATGGGATTGGATATATCTAGAACTGTAAGGTGGCAAAACGAAATGGCATTGACAGTCTTACTGTATAATGGTGCATTCTGAAATATATTTCGATGCACACAGTGAATGCGGGAGTGAGGGTTGCGAGGAAGAACAGAGACTAGGTTGAGGAATGGGGAGTGTTTATAAGGGAGCTTTCTTTATTTTGGGTGAAGTGACAGTACCGTACGCCGGTTGCGGGATGGGAGTTGTTCATCCTGAGTGAAATAAAAGAGTCCATGCATTCCACTTGTACCAATTTGGAGTGAGCTTACCATGTCTTTCCGTGTACTTTATGCATGAGCTTCATTGATAATAAATTAATGCGTGTACAATTTTGTGATTAAAATTGCGGTAGTCCGTAGCGAAGGGTTGTGGGGTCACAGCACCGCTTGATCATGGATTCCGCCCGATGCCAGAAACCTCGAAATCTCCGTCACCCACAGAACGCATTTCTCCTCCACCGCCGAAGCGCTTTCAACCATTACCTCTCTTATCACTGACTACAGAAGCAATAGTCTGCCGCGAAACACGAATCCCATGCTCGACCTCCGTCGTCGTCATCCGCCGTTGCCGTCGATAAGGGGAAATTTCGCGGCGTGTAAGAGTACGCGCAATTTGATAGGCAGTTAAGTGAAGCTACATGCTGTAAGCCCACGCTAACCTAAAAAAAGCGACAGGGAGCCCACTGGGATTTCAAGAGCCGCGCAAATGATTAAACTGAGCTAGATGTTGCCTTCGCTCTGCAGAGTGTGGTTCAGTAATGAGCCGATTCAGTAATGAGCTGATTCAGTAATGAGCTGATTCAAGCTGATTCAGTAATGAGCTGATTCAAGCTGATTCAGTAATGAGCTGATTCAAGCTGATTCAGTAATGAGCTGATTCAGTAATGAGCTGATTCTTCCAAGAGTTCTCCAGATTGCTGCAAAGATCGCATTGTCATTGAGCAAGCTTCACGCTGCGCGTTCCTAAGAAATTTGACTCCAAATGGCGGACTTTGCAACGACTGCTGCCATCTCACCACCAGTACCCATTCCCGCAGCAGCGGCATCAGCAGCAGCAGCAGCAGCAGCAGAAGCATTGTCAGCGAATGATTCACCACAAACAGCTGGGCCATCAGTAGCAGCAACAGAACCATCAGCAGCAACCAGACCTACCACCCCAGCATGTCCCAGCATCGGTCCCTTCCATGCCTATTCTCTCCGTTTCTTCTCGTCCACCTCAATTTCCGGTAATGCAGATGCTTATAACGGGACGTGCAGCACAGAGTGCTTTTCTGGGTTCATGCTGCTGACGTCGCCTGCCATTGGCCCGCTGGATGCTGACGTGGCACACATGGAAGTCCCGCTGTGCTCCAAGTACTTTGGAGCTTCCTCTGCTGCTACAGATGGAACTTATGCTCCTGCTACAGCTTCAGTGCCTGCTGCTACAGCTCCGGGACAAGCTGCTGGCTTGACTGCTGCTGCTGGTGCTGCCTCTGCCGGCTCCTCACCAGGGTTTTCCCACCGCTCTTCATCGCAATCCCCTTCGGTTGCCTCGGGGTCGGTCCGACTCTCTCCACTTGGAGCCCTCGCTTTCTCGCCTCAAAAGGTCAGTCGCGCTCAGACCATTCAGGTGGTTCAGGTCATTCAGGTGATTCAGGCGATTCAGGCGCTTCGGTTGATTCAGGTGGTTCAGGTGATTCAGGTGGTTCAGGCGATTCAGGTGGTTCAGGCGATTCATGTGGTTTTCCAGGTCGTTCAGGTGATTCAGGTGGTTCAGGCGATTCAGGTGGTTCGGTTGATTCAGGTGGGACAGGTGATTCAGATAGTTCAGGCGATTCAGGTGGTTCAGGTGATTCAGGTGGTTCAGGCGATTCAGGTGGTTCAGGTTTAGCTCACGCAGGTGTCAGAGTGCGTCAGCTGCTCACGCAGGTGTTGGAACACGTCAGCTCCGCACCCATATGCATGCACCCCTCATTCTCCCCATTCTCCCCCGTCTTCCCCTTCTCCCCTGTCTCCCGCGTTTTATTTGAATGATCTTAAGCTAAGCAGCGCCATGTGCTACCACATGTGTCTGTTCGGCATGGCGTTGGATCGATAGGACCTCATGGATTATGCTCCCATCCACTTGCACCCACTTTCACACCCCCATCTCTCCCATCTCCCCTGTGTCCTCATACTTTCGAATGATCTTCAGCTGGCCAGCGCCATGTGCTACCACATGCGACTGTTCGGCATGGCGTTGGACCGAAGAGACCTCATGGACTATGCTCCCATCCTCGCTCACGCTGCTGCTGCTGCTGCTGCTGAAGCTGCTGCTGCTGCTGCTGCTGCTGCTGCTGCTGCTGCTGCTGCTGCTGCTGCTGAAGATGAATCTGCTGGTGCTTTGGATGGATCAGCTGCAACAGCACCAGCTGTTGGCACAACTGCGGCTGATTATGCTGCCGGCGCGCCTCCCACTCCCATCAGCACCGCTGTGCGCCCCTTTGGAGCTTTCTGGACCGCATCCCACTACTGCCTCGTGCTGCCCTGCTTGGGACGAGGAGGAGAGGAAGGAAGGGAGGGAGAAAGCGAAAGAGGAGGAGGAGAAAGAGGGACAGCAGCAGACTGGCGAGGGGAAGATGGGGGAGGGAAGGAAGGGAGAGGGGCTTTTTTAGACAAGGGATGCGCAGGGGTCGATGCAGGGGACCGCGGAGGAGGGGATGACGGCATGTGCGGGAATGACGGCATGTGCGGGAATGACGGCATGGGAGGGAATGACGGCATGGGAGGGAATGACGGCATGTGCGGGAATAACGGCATGTGCGGGAATGACGGCATGTGCGGGAATAACGGCATGTGCGGGAATGACGGCATGTGCAGGGGAGGGGATGATGATATGATGCGCGTGTTGATGGGGAGGATTGACTGGGAGACGGTGGACAGAGTGGTGTCCCTGGGAGGCCGTAGTGCGGCCTCTCATGGCTGTGCACGTGATGCTCATGCTGCTGATGGTGCTGATGCTGCTGCTGATGGTGCTGATGCTGCTGCTGATGGTAATGGTGCTAATGCTACTGCTGTTGATACCAATGCTGTTGCTGCTGCTGATACCAATGCTGTTGCTGCTGTTGTTACCAATGCTACTGCTGCCACTTATACCAAGGCCGCTACTGCTGCTGATACCAATGCTGTTGCTGCTGATGGTGACGGTGGTGGTGGTGGTGCTACTCCTCCTCGTAACACTGCTAGCACGCCTCTGCTCATGACAGCTCGTGGGCCTGTAAAGGAGCATGACCTGCATGGCATGGCAGCATATGCGGATGCTGCTGTTGTTCCAAACAGCGCCCCTGTTACTGCTGCTACCAAACCCCTGCTTGTGCCTCCTCGTGCTCCTGGCAGCACGCCTCTGCTCATGACAGCTTGCGGGCCGGTGAAGGAGCTTGACCTGCATGGCATGGCAGCATATGCGGATGCTGCTGTTCCAAACAGCGCCCCTGTTACTGCTGCTACCGCACCCCTGCTTGTGCCTCCTCGTGCCTCTGGCAGCACGCCTCTGCTCATGACAGCTCGCGGGCCTGTGAAGGAGCGTGAGCTGCATGGCATGGCAGCATATGCGGTGCATTCGCATCTGCTGTACCAGCTGGTGGGGAGGGACACTGAAGGGAGAACAGCACGGAGTGAGTGCAAGGGGCTGCATATAAGCACGTTCCAACAGCACTTGCAGAACCAGTGAGTACCTGCATGGCATGAGAGCATATGCGGTGCATTCCCATCTGTACCAGCTGGTGGGGAGGCACCCGGAGGGAAGGACAGCAAGGAGTGCGTTGGTGGAGCCGCATGGAGGCACGTTCCAACAGTACTTCCAGAACCAGTGAGTGCTATACTCCCCTCTTGTTGCAGTGTGAGCTTTGCAAGGGATAGGGGCATGCGGGTGGAGGGACTGGGGGTTGCATTGGCGTCAGGTGTACCAGCTGGTGGCTGGTGCTAGGGAGGGACTCTGAGGGACAAACAGCTCGCAATGAGTTCGTGGGACAAGGCTGAGGGATGTTCAGTAATGGGTTCCAAAGGTACTTCCTCTTCCAGTGAGTGCAGTGTGCAATTTTGAGACGTCTCAAAAGTCGCAATGAGTTTGCGGGACCAGACTGAGGGATGTTCCAACCAACAGTACTTCCACTTCCAGTGAGTGCAGTGTGCAATGCAATCTCTCTGGGTACATGCACATCCCATCGCTCCATCATGTTTTGCATGGCCCCCGGTAATCCCTCGTTGCAAGCCAGCAAGCGAGTGCACCCAACCCAACCCAACTCCCGTGTTTAGGTGGAGCATTCTCCCTGTGCTGCTGCACGCTCTGCATTGTATGGATACCAGACGTTGAGCCCATAAAGTGAACACATTTCTTCTAAAGCTTCAGAGCGTAATCCCGCATCTATGCATATTGATATATTTAACAAAGAAGAAATAGCATGTATGGAATATTGCTGTGCCAAACCTACCCTTGTGCAACCCTAACCCTGGTACTCCTAACCCCCTCTCCAGGTACGGCATATCACTGCAGCACCCCGACCAGCCTCTGTTTGCTGCGTGCCAGCTCAAGCCAGAGCCGTGCAATGCGCTGCTGCGTCTGCACACACTACCAGAATGTAAGTGATTCTTTGTGTCTGTGTATGTGTCTCTAGGAGTGCATATTACTATGCCCCATTTCGCTTTCCTGCTCTTGCTTGTGCTCGTTTCATTTCATAGTTTGAGCCATCTGTTGCTGACTCCAGCCAGACCTACCATTGCAAGAAACCGCTTCCCAACCATTCCCTCCCCTCTGCTCGTCTCCCTATTTGAGAAACCCCTGCTTCACCTTCGCATGTTCCTCCTATCGCTCCTTGCTTGTCCTTCTTCCCCTCCCTGTATCCCCTTTTTCTAATCCCTCTTGCATTCCCCTTGCATCACCCCGCTCTCAGTGGAGGCTTGAACTTGTCAACAGGGTCATCCAATCAAGCAGTCTGATGAGTTTTGCGGGGCCTCAGGAGTCAAAACCTGCGAACCCCCTCCCCTGCTCTTCGCCACCTTGCATCCTCCCTCTCTCAGTGGACACTTGGGATCTCGTCAACCGGGCTGTCCAGTTAGGGCGAGAGGAGCAGTTAGGGCCATCCAAGCAGGCAGTCTGATGAGTTTTGCAGGGCGTCAGGAGTCAAAACCTGCGAACCCCCTCCCCTGCTCTTCACCACCTTACATCCTCCCTCTCTCAGTGGACACTTGGGATCTCGTCAACCGGGCTGTCCAGTTAGGTGGTTAGACGAGCTTTGAGGTGCGCGCTGAATGCCCCTTTCTTTCTCTCTCTCTCGCTTCCATAACCCATCCTCCCTCTCGCAGTGGACGCTTGGGATCTTGTCAACCGGGCTGTCCAGTTAGGGCGAGAGGAGCAGTTAGGGCCATCCAAGCAGGCAGTCTGATGAGTTTTGCGGGGCCTCAGGAGTCAAAACCTGCGAACCCCCTCCCCTGCTCTTCACCACCTTACATCCTCCCTCTCTCAGTGGACACTTGGGATCTCGTCAACCGGGCTGTCCAGTTAGGTGGTTAGACGAGCTTTGAGGTGCGCGCTGAATGCCCCTTTCTTTCTCAAACGGTCCTTTGTATTGATTCCTTTCTTTCTCTCTCTCTCACTTCCATAACCCATCCTCCCTCTCGCAGTGGACACTTGGGATCTTGTCAACAGGGCTGTCCAGTAGGGCGAGAAGCAGATGGTTGAACCTGCCAGCGCTACAGTGGGGACGGCTGTAGCCCAGGAGGTTGTAGCAAGGAAGCAGCAGGAGCAGAAGCAAGGGCAGCAGACGTCATACCTCCCTCTGGAGCTACTGGTACCGGTGATGCCCGTGCAGCATGTGCTCTTTGCCTCGCTGCTCCCCTCGCTGCTCTACCGACTTGACTCCCTGCTCACTGCCCGGGACATTCGGCGGTTCATTGTGAGGCAGTATGGGTGTGAGTGTCAGGGGACTTGGGAAAGGAATTGCAAGGGGAATTGCAAGGGGAATGGCAAGGGGAATAGCAAGGGGAATGGCAAGGGGAATTGCAAGGGGAATTGCGAGGGGAATTGCGAGGGGAATTGCGAGGCAACTAGTGAGGCGAATTGCGGGAGCGGCAGCACTGGTGGGGGAAGATTGCTGGGGCCAAGGTGTGGCAGTGGCGAGTGCGGCAGGGAAGGGCAGCACCCACGGGAACCGCATTTTCCTGCTATCGATGTGAGTCACTCCTATGCACTGCACTGCACTGCACTGCACTGCACTGCATCACATGAACAACCCACCCTCCCCCCCCTTCACTCCACATCTCCCCACCCATGTCACTCGCCTTCAGCTGCCACAAGCTTTGGCACAACAGATAGCTGTGTGGGGACATACGAGAGCGGCGAGGTGTTGGGTGACAGCTGTGTGCAGCTCGGTGCAGCTCGGTGCAGCTGTGTGCAGCTCGGTGCTGCCATTCATGCCTCTCAACCACCGCTCTCCATCCATCCACCAATACCCCACCCTCTCACATCCCTTCCTCAGCTGCTGCGCGCCCTGACATGCCCCGGCACCACGGAGAGCCGCGTGGGCTCGTACGACCCTAAACCCTGAGTTCTCGGTGACAGCTGTGTGCAGCCCGTTGCTGCTATCACTGCCTCTCAGCCACCCCTGTCCATCCACTAATACCCACCTCCATCCCTCCCTTCCCTGCACACCTCGGCTGCTGCGTGCGCTCACACAGAGAGCAGAGCAGCGTGAGCACTGCTTCGTACGAGTCGGAAGTCCTTGCTGACAGACAGCTGTGTGCAGCTCGTGCAACTTCCTTCCAACCCTATTCACCCTCCAACGATTCTTCCCTCCTTTCCTTTTTCCTTTCCGCCCCGCCCCTCAGCTCCGTCGCGCCCTCACCTGCTGCAGCACAAAAGGGAGCTGCGTGGGGAACTATGAGACCGACAAAGTGCTCGGTGACAGCTGTGTGCAGCTCGCCGCTCCCATCCGCCCCACACCCTCAGCTCCTGCGAGCCCTCACCTGTCCCAGCACCCAGGAGAGCGGCGTGGGGAGTGCTCGGTGACAGCTGTGTGCATCTCGCCGCTCCCACCCGCTACCCATTCTTCTGCTCCTTCCCCCTTACTCCTGCCCCACACCCTCAGCTCCTGCGCGCCCTCACCTGCCCCGGCTCCACGGAGAGCAGCGTGGGCACATACGAGAGTGACGAGGTGCGCGGTGACAGCTGTGTGCAGCTCTCTCTTCTTTCCACTGTCGTGCCTCAACCAGCCCTATCTATTTTTTCCCCCACACCCCTCAGCTCCTGCGCGCCCTCACCCGTCCCGGCACCATGGAGAGCGGCGTGGGGAACTATGAGATCGACGAGGTGCTTGGTGACAGCTGTGTGCAGCTCGCTACCTCCTGCCACCTGTTTGCTTCTGGTGTGCCACGTCAGCAGCGTGGGAAGAGGAAGAGGAGTGATTCTCACCATGAAATCAACGGCTCCCTGCCCACGCTCCACCCCGTTAGTGGGTGTAGCAGTGTAAGCGCCCCTATACACACTAACGGCCACCCCTCCCTGCCGACATATGATGACATGCAGGTGTGCCGCTTCCATCTAGTCTCTAACAAGCACCTTGCATTCCTGGCAGTTAAAGCCGGAGTGCCTGCCCTTGTTCGCCGCAAGCCCTTTATACCCCAGGATTGGGTCGGCCCTCTCATCCCTCCCTCCCACGCAGTGCTGCTTTTGGCTGACTCCCTCTCTCACTCACTTCCCCAACCACACTCGCTTTCAGACTCCCTCTCACACTCGCCTGCACACACCCCCTCAGACTCCCTCACACACCCACAGCCACAAGCACACGCAACAGCACTTCCTGCTTCTCTCTCCCCAGCTGCTGCAACCTCCCTGAACCTTCCTCCTAGCCCCAAAGCCCTTCTGGACTCTGCCTTTGCCTCGCTGGCAGCGGCACAGCCAGCAGCAGCCGCCAAGTCACTGTGCCACTCAGCCAAAAAAAGGCTGGCTGACGTGGCAGAGGCCCTGGTGGGCGCCAGCTGGCGCTGCGGTGGCGCTGACATGGCGCTGCCGGTGCTGAGGTGGCTGGGCCTGCCTACAGAGGGCGTGGGGAAGCTGCTGAGGGGAGAGATGGGGTGGAGGGGGAGAGAGGCGGAGGGAGTGGCAAAGAGAGGGGTGGTGGGAGTTGCAGCAAAGCCAGACATGGCATTGGACGTGCCATCCGAGGGCGTGGGAGAGCTGGCGAGGGGAGAGATGGGGTGGAGGGGGAGAGAGGCGGAGGGGGTGGGAGATGGCAGAGATGGTACTGGACGGGCAAAGCCAGACATGGCATTGGACGTGCCATCCGAGGGCGTGGGAGAGCTGGCGAGGGGAGAGATGGGGTGGAGGGGGAGAGAGGCGGAGGGGGTGGGAGATGGCAGAGATGGTACTGGACGGGCAAAGCCAGACATGGCATTGGACGTGCCATCAGAGGGCATGGGAGAGGTGGTGAGAGGTGAGATGACGTGGATGGGGAGAGGGGCGGAGGGGGTGGGAGATGGCAGAGATGGTACTGGACGGGCAAAGCCAGACATGGCATTGGACGTGCCATCAGAGGCCGTGGGAGAGCTGGTGAGGGGAGAGATGGGAGCACGAGGAGAATTGGAGCAGAAGGGGAGTGGCAGCATGCACGTATGGGAGCAAGCTAGACAGCCGTTCGAGCTGACACTTGTTCCGCCAGAGAAGCGGCCTAAGCTGCTTGAAGGGGATTGCGCGCAGCACCAGGAGAGGCAGCAGGAGGAACAGCAGCAGCAGCAGCAGCAGCAGCAGCAGCAGCAGCAGCAGACTTTGACCAGCTTCTTAGTACCTTCCACCGCCAGAATGAACCCCAGGTGCCACGTGGCAACAGCTGACTGGCTGCTGGAGCTTCAGAATGTGATGGGGTATCGATTCAGAAATGAGGGGATACTGAGGGAGGCGATACAGGAGAAGGAGTTGAAGAGGCGGAGGCGGTTTGTGTTTCTAGGGGAAGCTGTGTTGGACTTTCTTGTGATGCACTACTGGGTACAAGCAACCTTTGTCACGGCCCATTCTCCTACCGCCACATCACCACATGCCACGTCATTGCACGCTGCCGTCCCATCGCACGTTGCCACATCAGCGCACGCCACCCGGCCATCCCCGCACCAGCTGACAAACCTGCGCACGGTCGTGAGGAACGCGAACCGGTTTTGCCAGCTGGCGGCGTGCCGTGGGCTGCTGCGATTGGTGCGCAGGATACAACCGGCGGCGAAGGCTACTGAAGCTTGGGCTGCTGCTGATAGGGCTTTTGCTGATGATAGGGCCGCTAGTGAGGCGAAAGGTGCTGCTGATACGGCTTTTGCTGATGATAGGGCTGCTAGTGAGGCGAAAGGTGCTGCTGATACGGCTTCTGCTGATGATAGGGCCGCTAGTGAGGCGAAAGGTGCTGCTGATACGGCTTTTGCTGATGATAGGGCCGCTAGTGAGGCGAAAGGTGCTGCTGATACGGCTTCTGCTGATGATAGGGCCGCTAGTGAGGCGAAATCTGCTGCTGACACGGCTTCTGCTGATGATAGGGCCGCTAGTGAGGCGAAATCTGCTGCTGTGAGGGCTGCTAGGGTGGCAAAGGCTGCTGCTGATAGGGCTGCTAGGCAGGCAAAGGCTGCCGCTGTGAAGGCTGCTAGGCAGGCACAGGCTGCGGTGAGGGCTGCTAGGGTGGCGAAGGCTGCTGGTGTTGTTGGTGAAACAGCTAGGGAACAGGTGCGGAAGGAGGAAGGGAAAGAGGAGGGGAGAAAGGAAGGGGAGCACGAGGGGAAGGAGAAAGTGGGTAGCAGCCGAGAAGGCATGCGCGAGAAGGTGAGTATACCAATTCAAGAGCATTCACCCTGCTTAAGCAGAGAAGACATGCTGCTCAGTTTAACATTACCTCTTCTCAGCATTGTTTTGAGGCGCCTCAAACCGCATCCACCCTTGCTCAAATTAACATTCCCTCTTCGCAGCATTTGAATCGCAGCACTCACATTGTTACTTCTAGATTCACAATTCTTGTATCACTTTTGGGAATTCTCAAAAGAGGTGCATGCATGGCTTTACTCTGACCACCTTACCTGCATCAAAGCCATACTGCATGTTTCAGCTTCTATCATCCTCTCCTTACTTCACTCCTCTTTTCTGCTTTTCTTGCATTTTGTTGCCGTCCTCGCCTCCTTTCTCCACACACAACCCCCCCCTTGCACCTCCCCTTCCATCCCTCCCCGTCCCGCTTCCCTTCCACCGCCCCCCCCCCCCCACAAAACAGGACGTCTCTGATTTAATCAAGGCCCTCACCGCAGCAGTCTTCCTAGACTCCACTCCTCCAAACACCCCTCCCACCGCACTCAACCCCTGCGCACCTCCCCCTCTCCATCTCCCATGCCCTCTCACCCGCACGTGGCATGTGGTATCCTCTTGGCTATGCCCCATTCCCCTGCTGCATCCCCTCTCCCTCCACCCGCCCTCCGCCCTGCTCCTCTTCTGCGGCACCCTTGGCCTCCCCGCCCCCAGCTACTTGCCCAAGCCTCAGGGGAATTTGTTTGTTGAGAATTCTCAAAAGACATATTCAGCTCCCAAATACTTGGCCAAGCCTCAGGGGAATTTGTTTGTTGAGAGTTCTCAAAAAACAGATTCAGGCCCCAGATACTTGCCCGGGCCTCAGGGGAGTGCGGGTGGGAAGGAGCAGTGGGGGCAGCACTGGGGGGAGGAAAAGGGGCGGGAGTGGGAAGAAGGGGAAACGGAGGGGGAAGGGGATGGGAATGGGGCGTGGAATGATGGGGAGGGTGGGGAAAGGGAAGGTGGGGTGTTGTGTGGAAGAGACGTGGAAGGTGGAGGAGGGGAGGATGGGTTGTGTGAAAAGGGCGTGAGGGGAGGAGGAGGAGGGGAGGAGGAGGAGGAGGGGGTAGTAATGGAAGTGAAGGTGAGAGGAGTGGTGCTGGGGGAGGGGTGGGGGGTGGATGACGTGGCAGCAACAGTCGAAGCAGCTTCTGATGTGCTGAGAAGAGCCAGGGTGAGTGTGATGAACGTGTGTAATTGTACTGGTGTGAATGTTATCATTCGACTCTATGTGTAAGCATTTGGAATCAGCTGCTGGAGATACGAGCTTGACTGTACCAGGAGGCAGAGGGGACACGCATGCTAGGGCTTTTGAGGCGCCTCAAAAGTTTTGAGGCGCCTCAGGAGGCAGACGGGCCGCGAATGCTGGGGGCTCTGGGCGCCTTTAAATTAGCAAGTTCCCGCCTGCTTCCTAGTTTATATTTTCCACTTGTCTTCCGTCTCTCTCCCCGCCTCCTCGCCACTCGCCACTCTCCTCGCCTCTTCTTTGCAATGTCTCTGATTCTTTAGTGAAGATTTGTTTTAAACTGGCTCTCTCAACAACGTTTTCAAGCTAAGCACACCAGGCTCCTTCCGCCATTTCTCATGGAGTTTGTTTCGTTGTCCTAAACAACACGAGTTGATGGAAGTAAGGCCTCCGCAGCCCACCTGTCCTCTTTTGACACCTCCCCGCCACTCTCCCCGCCCCTCTCCCCGCCCCTCTCCTCGCCCCCCCCCCAGACTGTGCAGGGCTTCCGGAAGCTGTACCAGGAGGCAGAGAGGGCACGGGTTCTGGGGCATATGAGGCCCTTCAAACCGCCTGGTTTCCACTCTCCTATCTTCCCGCCTCCTTGCTACTCTCCCCCCATTCCCCCAGACTGTGCAGGGCTTTCAGAAGCTGTACCACGAGGCAGAGAGGGCAGGGGAGGGAGTTGTTCCTGAGGGTTCTGTTGAAAATGGAGGGAAAATTGAGTGTGCTGGTGGGAAGACGAAGGCAGGAGGAAGGAAGAAGAAGTGCGGGAAGTCAGGAATGGTGGTGGCAACAGCAGCTGCTGGGGCAGGAGCAAAGGCAGGAGGAAAGAAGCAGAAGCGAGGGAAGTCAGGAATGGTGGTGGCAACAGAAGCTCCTGGGGCGAGGGAATTCAGGAATTTGAGTGAACGATAGAGTCAGCTCCCTACCCTATTCCGCGGCCAATCACCTGGATTACCGTGGGTTACCATCATTTGGAGCGAAGGCAGGAGGAAGGAAGAGGGAGCGAGGGAATTCAGGAATGGGGGAGGCAACAGCAGCTGCTGGGAAAGGAGCAAAGGCAGGAGAAAAGAAGAGGAAGCGAGGGAATTCAGGAATGGGGGAGGCGGCAGCAGCTGCTGGAGCAGAGGAAGGGGCGGCAGCAGCAGCAGGAGCAGTGGAAGGGGTGGAAGCAGCCGCAACAGCAGCAGCAGCAGCAGCAGCAGCAGCAGCAGCAGCAGCAGCAGCAGCAGCAGCAGCAGCAGCAGCAGCAGCAGCAGCAGCAGCAGCAGCAGCAGCAGCAGCAGCAGCAGCAGTAAAAGGGGGGACTACGATAGGTTCGGCCGCTCTGGACGCCCTGGGTGGGTTCCGAGGCTGTGAGCCAGGTCAGGCTGTTGTAACCACCCTGAATAACTTGTGCCAGGCGCGGCGATGGACAGTTGTAGCGCCTGCTCCTGCTCCTGCTCCTGCTCCTGCTCCTGCTCCTGCTCCTGCTCCTGCTCCTGCTCCTGCTCCTGGTCCTGGTGCTGCTGATGCTCCTGCTCCTGCTCCTGCTCCTGCTCCTGCTCCTGCTCCTGCTCCTGCTCCTGCTCCTGCTCCTGCTACTGTGGCTGTTGTAACCACCCTGAATAACTTGTGCCAGGCGCGGCGATGGACAGTTGTGTACAGTGGGGGATTAATATCTTCTACTTCTCAAAAGTCTTCAAGGCGAAAGTCTGCTGTAGATTGGATTGGATCTGCACACGGTGGGTCTACTGTTGGGTGTGCCTCTGCTTCGCCTGCATCACCTGCAGCGCCTGCTGCTGCTCCTGCTCCTGGTCCTGATGCTGCTGACGCTCCTGCTTCTGATGCTGCTGATGCTCCTGCTCCTGATGCTCCTGATGCTCCTGATGCTGCTGCTGCTCCTGATGCTGCTGCTGCTCCTGCTACTGTTGCTGCGCCTGCAGTGTCTGCTGCTGCTGCTCCTACTCCTGCTCCTGCTGCTGCTGCTGCTCCTGCTGTTGCTGCGCCTGCAGTGTCTGCTGCTGCTCCTGCTGTTGCTCCTGCTGTTGCTGTTGGTGGGGATGTGCCAATGAATGCTGGATCCACCGATGGTGGTGTTATCAACGGGGGTGATTCAAACATAGGTGGCTCTACTGGCGCTGCTCGTGGTGGTGGTTGGGGGGAGGCTGGTGGTGGTTGGGGGGAGGCTGGTGGTGGTTGGGCGGAGGCTGGTGGTGAGTCGGGGGCGACTGGTGGTGCCAGATGTGAACCTGCTGCGGCTGGTGATGCCACCTGTGAACTGCTGCGGCTGGTGATGCCACCTGTGAACCTGCTGCGGCTGGTGATGCCACCTGTGAACCTCCTGATGGCAACACAGGTGCTCCCAGGTATGTAACAGTGTAATCTTCCATCTCATTACATTCATTGGCTAATCAACCATGCATTTAGAAAGCTTGCTTTCTTGCATGTAGCAATTGGCATCGTCTCATTTCAAATGGGTTTAGTACAATTGAAATCTAAGCAGTGACATTACAACAATATGCCTCTACGTTATCAACGCTATCCTGCTTTCGAGGGGGGGTGGGTGGGAAAATCGGCTAAACCGTTTGAAAATGAGAGACGTGGGTGGAGGGAAATGACCTCCAGCCCACGTTTTGTACTCCAAAACGGGCGTTTAGCGCGGCTCGACGCTGCCAAATCCTACATTACAGGCAGCTTCGCTTTCGAAATACATAATTTTAAAAAGCATTACAGCTTTTAAAAATATACATATTGTGATTAATGTTTTTTCCAATTACTACCACAACCTTTTTTCTCTATTTCCAGGTTTCTAGGTCACGGCTATTGCATGGATTGTGTGGTGAAAGCAGCTGATGGATCTACGGTGGTGCGGGTTGAAGGTAAAGCAATGCCCTCGAAAAAATTGGCAAAACAATGGACAGCAGCTGCAGTGTTACGAGCCCTGGCCTCCAAAGAGTTGCCCGCAAGTGCCAATGTGCTTTTGTAAATATCAGTTAGTGATGATATAGGGATGGGAACAGTGCCCTAGATATCAGACTTTAAAGTCTGATTCAGAGTCCGTTTAGACTTTTTTTTTGTACCTAGTCTGAAGTCTAAGAATTTTTTTTATGTACCTTGTCTGATTTTTCAGAGGATTTCTTTACGAATTGTCTGAAATTTCAGCCTAATTTTATAAATGTAGGCTGAGCCTCAGACTTGTATCGGGGGTGCACTCTGCGCGCTTATCGGAGCGAAGTTTCCTGGAAGTTTCCTTTCAATATGCCCACTTCCGAGATGGCAGTGGAGTGCCAGGACGTGAGCAACGCAAACTTCAACAGCTGGGACATCCGAATCAGGGCTCTCGTTATCAGACCAAATTGGTCTGATTTTCTGATTTTCAGACATCGATTTTTGTTTTCATCTGATTTTCAAGACGAAGATTTTTACTTCGTCTGATCTGTAAGATTACGAATTTCACATCTGATTTTCCAGAGGAAGCCTTATACTTCGTCTGAAATTTCAGATAGGGGGTTGCAATTTGTCTGATATCGACCCCAATCCTCTCTCCCCCCACCCCCTTCTTCCCCCCGATCCCTTGCTTCTCTAACAGCGCAGCCCCCCATTTGATGCCCTCGCTCCTCGTCCTTATATTACTGGCCTAGTCCAGCCCTTCTCCCCCTTTCCCCCAGCCTTAGGTCCCCTCCCCAGGTCCCCCTGCTCCTAGCCTAGCCCGCTTTCCCATGCCTCTTGAAAAGTTTCGCAACAGCCCAACACCCCCAGCCGAATTCCCCGAAGTCCTTGTCTATTTCAGCTGAAAAATCAGACGTGGCGTTTGCACTCGTCTGAAAGTTCAGACCAGCTTTTTTTCCTCGTCAAAACGTCAGACGAAACGAAAATTTTTATGCATGTCTTCAGACGGGCTTGAATCCTAGCAAGAGCCCTGATCCGAATACACTCATTCGTCGGGAATATCTTCCAGTTACGCTGAGGAAATGGTTGCGTGATTACGGGATTTTTTAAGACAAAAGCTCGTCACATGTAAGTTATTGCTAATGTATTGTAAAGAATAGGAGACTTCGATGCTGATTCGCTGTAAAAACATCTGCAGCACGCACTTCTGTGCGATTGCGAAGGTCCTAATTCGTAGTGAAAGTTTCGTGTGGCACCACCTGATGCTCACACACGCCACGCCAAGCAACCATTTCTGCCTGCTGACAGCTCAGCTGCGTGGCACTTGGCCCACCTGATATAGATCGGGTGAACGATCGCAACGCTAGGACGGTAATGGCACACAGGGGAGAATTGGGAAGGACGGTAATCACACGCACGACAAATCGAAATGAGTCAGCTAAAACAACCATGCGCTGCACGTGACATCAACACCAGAACGCCGCCGACATGAGCAATGGCGATGCACTAGCACGTTGCCTGATGCGTTGGTAGGCTGTAATCAGCTTCAATGCTATTATATACGCTTTTACGAAACTGCATAAACATCTTAAAATTTGAAGTAACTCTGACAGTTCAGACAAAAAAAGTTGTCTGAATTTTCATACTAAAAAAATAAGTAACTCTGACAGCCAGACTAGGAAGAGGGGTGTACTCTGAGGCGTCAGACTACCTCAAAACGAATCTAGGGGCCTGGATGGGAATGGGTTTTATCTAGAACTGTAAGGTGGCAAACGAAACGACATGGACATACTTACTGTATAATGGTAATGCTGAAATGTAGCATTGTGAAAGCCAAAAGTGTCAAACAATATGTTTAATATATACCCTGCGTGCTGTAGGTACTGTAGTTATTATTATTAAGAGTTGGTGGTGCACCTTCTTTGTTGCTTTGCTATATGTACCTTGTGTGCTATAGTGAAACCCCTCTCCTTTCTCGTAACACACTCTTGGCACAACTCCCTCGACACCCCTTGGCCTAGGCTCCTAAGCCTAGGCCCTCCTAAACTCATACGTCCCTATCTTGACATGGTACAGAGCTGGTTCTTTCCCGGAACCTTCTCTTTTTTTTTTAAAAGAATCATGGGCCCGCCCGTACTACAGCGCGAAATGCGCTATTTTTTTTTTTCTCCCCGTTCGCCCGTCGCGCGCGCCCTGCCCGTCCCCCCGAACGTGCCACGTCGGCTGCCTCGCGGACGCCCCGTCGGCTGCCCCGCGGACGCCCTGCCCGTCGCCCGCTGCCCCCCCGTTTCGTCGCCACGCGGCCCCCATTTCGTCGCCACGCGGCCCCCGTTTCGTCGCCCCCGTCACCCCGCAATCCGCCAGCGCGGAGGCCAGCGCCGCGGCCAGCCGCCAGCGCCAGCAGCAGCTACCGCCGCCCCACCCCCCCCGCCCTCCCTTCCGCGGCTTCCGTCGTGGGGAGGGGGGAGGGAGGGGGAAGGGGTTGTGGGGGGGGGGGGGGGTGTGAGGAGCCTGCCACTCCTCCCTCCCTTCCCTCTTCCTCTCTCCCTGCAGCAACTGTTGCTGTAGGGGGGGGGGGGGAGAGAGGGTAAGGGGGGATGTGAGAGGGTAAGGGAGGAGGGAGAGATGTGTGGGTGGCGTGTGTGAGCTGCCTGCAGCCCGTCCCTCCCCTCTCTCTTACTGCAGGGATTGTCGCCGTAGAGAAGGGGGGGGGGGAGAGAAGTGCAGAAGGGTGAGGGGGTGGCGGGAGAAGACAGGTGCGGAAGGTGTGAGGTTGACGGGGTTGAGTGACGAGGGGGGTGAGGACTAGGGGGTTCTTAACGGGGGGGGATCGCATTGAGCGTGCGCGCTCATGCCCGCCTAGCCCACCTCCTCTCCTCATCGGGACTTGGGGGTTCTTAACGGGGGGGGATCGCTATGAGCTTTCGCGCTCAAGCCCGCCTAGCCCACCTCCTCTCCCTTCCCTCTCTCACCTCCCCTTTGTAAAAGGAGGTTCGTAAGCGGGTCCGCCGGTCCTGGCCCCCCACCTCCTCTCCTCTCCTCTCCTCTCCTCTCCTCTCCTCTCCTCTTCTCTCCTCTCCTCTCCTCTCCTCTCCTCTTCTCTCCTCTCCTCTCACCTTCCTCACTTCTCTGCCTTCTTCCACAGCGCTTGGTTTGCTCGTTCAGGGGGTGCTGGCTGCACCAGTTTCTACCGCACGCAGGCTAAGGGGGTGTGTCAAACAATATGTTTAATATATACCCTGCGTGCTGTAGGTACTGTAGTTATTATTATTAAGAGTTGGTGGTGCACCTTCTTTGTTGCTTTGCTATATGTACCTTGTGTGCTATAGTGAAACCCCTCTCCTTTCTCGTAACACACTCTTGGCACAACTCCCTCGACACCCCTTGGCCTAGGCTCCTAAGCCTAGGCCCTCCTAAACTCATACGTCCCTATCTTGACAAAAAGAGGGGTGGAGCTACTGGACTCACGTTCCTCTTTTGTAAGCAAAAGAGGGGTGAGTAGCGGCGAGCCGCTACCTTTGCCTTGCTGGCCACGTCCTCGCTTTCACAATATGAAATTTTTTGAAAGTGTGTAACACTTTCTAAAAATGCGTATTGTGAAAGCGCAGCTGCCTGTAACGAAGCAAAGCAACGGCGAATTACAATTCGCCGAGTATATAACCAGGGTTGGAGGCCATTCGGCCTCCACCCACGACTTCATTTCGGAACATTGCAGTTCCACTTCCCACCCACCCACCCTAGCTGTATAATTGTGTAATCCATAGTTGGACGAGAATGTTGTATTACTGCAATTGTAATGAAGCCCGTTGCCTTTGCAAGAACAGAAAGCAAGCTTTCTCAATATGAAATTTGAAAAAGTGTTACACTTTAAAAAAAAATAATTTCATGAACAACTTGAAGGGGGGGGTGAGAAGGTTGAAATTGAGGGAGGAGGAAGTTGAGGAAGAGGTTTTGCATATCGGGAGGAGGGTTGTTCATTGTGAGTGAAGAGATAGCACATCGGTTGCCATGCGTGCCAGGCTTACCATTTTAGAGTGAAGCTCACAAAGTCTTTATGCAAGCGTTTCATGGTTTACAAAATTCAACTGTACAAATTTACTGATAAAATCGCGGTACTCCGTAGCGGAATGTTGTGGGGCTACAGTTCCTGATTACAAATTTTCCCCAAATGCCACAGACCTCGAAATCTCCGTCATCCACAGAACGCACACACAGAAAGAGAGGTGCTTACCACTCCTCACTGATTCCAGAAGCAAAATTTTGCCGCGAAACACGAATCCATGCTCGACCTCCGTCGTCGTCATCCGCCGTTGGCTCTGCCTCTCGATAAGGGAAAATCTTGCAGCGGATAATAGTACGCGCGCGATTCGATAGGCAGTTAAGTGAAGCCACATGCCTGTAAGCCCACGCTTACCTACAAAAAGCGACAGGGAGCCGACTGGGATTTCAAGAGCCGCGCATCTGATTCGACGAAGCAAAAGTTTGCATTCGCTCTGCAGATTGCGGTTCAGTAAAGAGCTGAATCACTAATGAGCTGATTCTTTTCAGAGTTCTCTAGATTGCTACACCGCATTGTCATTAAGCAAGATTCACGCTGCCGTTCCTAAGAATTTTGACTCCAAATGGCGGACGCTGAAACGCCTGCTGCCATCTCACCACCACCAGCAGCAGCAGCAGCAGCAGCAATGTCAGCAAATGATTCAGCACAAACAGCAGCGCCATCAGCAGCAGCCAGACCTATTAACACAGCATGTCTCAGTATCGGTCCCTTCCATGCCTATTCTCTCCGCTTCTTCTCCTCATCCTCGACTTCCAGTAAAGGGGATGCGTATAACGGGGATGCGTGCAGCACAGAGTGCTTTTCCGGGTTCATGCTGCTGACCTCGCCTGCCATTGGCCCGCTGGATGCTGACGTGGCAAACATGGAAGTCCCTCTTTGCTCCAAGTATTTCGGAGCTTGTGCTGCTGCTACAGATGCAAGGCCTACGGCTACAGATGTGGGGTTAGCTGCTACAGATGTGGGGACTTCCGAATCTGCTGCCGACGTGACTGCTGCTGGTGTTCCCTCTGCCGGCGTCTCAGCTAAAGTTCCGCGCCAACCCCTTGCAGTCGCTTCAGGATCCGTCCAATTCTCTCCGCTTGGAGCCCTCGCTTTCTCGCCTCAGCAGGTCAGTTGTGCTCATACCATTCAGGTGGATCAGGTGGTTCAGGTGATTCAGGAGGTTAAGGTTCAGGTTCAGGTTCAGATTCAGGTTCAGGTTCAGGTTTAGCTCAAACAGGTGTCAGCACGTGGCAGCTGTGCACCCACATGCACCCGTCATTCTCCCCATTCTCCTCATTGCTTCCCTTCTCCCCCATTCCCTCAGTTCTCCAGCGCCATGTGCCACCACATGCGTCTGTTCGGCATGGCAGGTGTTGGATTTTTGGGATGGGCCCTGGTGCACCACACACCCACCCGCACCCATCTGCACCCACCCTTCTTCCCCTTCTACCTGTTCTCTCTCTGCCCCGCAGCTGGCCAGTGCCATGTGCTACCACATGCGTCTGTTCGGCATGGCATTGGACCGATGGGACCTCATGCACCATGCTCCCACCTGCACCCATCTTCACACCTCCGTCTTCCCCTTTTTCCCCATGTCCCGTTTCCCCTGTATCCCTCCCCCTTCTCCCCTATCTCCTCCTGCTCTCTTATGTTCTTCAGCTAACCAGCGCCATGTGCTACCACATGCGTCTGTTCGGCATGGCGTTGGACCGATGGGACCTCATGCACCATGCTCCCACCCTCGCCCACGCTGCCACTGCTGCTGCCATGGCTGAATCTGCTCCTGCTTCAGCTGGATTGGCAGCAGCAGCAGCTGTAGTTACGACCGATGCTGCTGCTGTTGGTGGTACCCAGCCCACGCCCATCAGCACCGCTGTGCGCCCCTTTGGTGCCTTTTGGACCGCATCCCACTACTGCCTCGTGCTGCCCTGCTTGGCGGCGGGAGGAGAGGAGGAGAGAGGCCAAGGGACAGCAACAGACTTGCGAGAGGGTGATGGGAGAGGGAAGGAAGGGAGTGGAACGGATGTAGGCAAGGAAAGCGAAGGGGTGGATACAGGGAAGCCGGCAGGAGGGGCTGACGTGAGCAGGGGAGGCGATGATGGTATGATGAGCATGGGAGGTCATGATGGCATGAGCAGGGGAGGGGATGATGATGATACGATGAGCATGTTGGTGGGGAGGATTGATTGGAAGACGGTGGACAGAGTGGTGTCTCTGGGAAGCCGAAGTTCTGAATTGAAAGGCCATGCACGTGCTGCTGATGGTGATGCTGCTGGTGATGATGCTGTTGCTGATGGTGGTGATGCTGCTGCTGGTGATTCTGCTGCTCGTGATGCTGCTGCTGCTGCTGCTGATGCTGATGCTGCTGCTGCTGCTATTTTAAACACAACTCAGGATGCCCCTGCTACCATACCTCTGCTCGTGTGTGCTCGTGGGCCTGTGGAGGAGCGAGATTTGCATGGCATGGTGGCATGTGCGGTGCATTCACGTCTGCTGTACCAGTTAGTGGGGAGGGATCCAGAGGGGCGAACAGCACGTAGTGATTTCGTGGGGCCGCAGGGAGGCACGTTTCAACACATTGTACTTCCAGAACCAGTGAGTGCATTTCCTTCCCCTTTCCCTGTCCTTTCCTTTTAACTGAAGTCAGTGACTTCGTGGGGCCGCAGGGAGGCACGTTTCAACAGTACTTCCAGAATCAGTGAGTGCATTTTCTTCCCCGTTTCCTGTCCTTTCCTTCTCACTGAATTCTGTGATTTCGTGGGGCCGCAGGGAGGCACGTTTCAACAGTACTTCCAGAATCAGTGAGTGCATTTCCTTCCCCGTTTCCTGTCCTTTCCTTCTCACTGAATTCTGTGAGTTCGTGGGGCCGCATGGAGGCACGTTTCAGCAGTACTTCCAGAATCAGTGAGTGCACACGCACGTCCGATCCCTCGATGGTGCTTCGCGTACCCCTCTGTTATCTCTCACTTCCCAACCAGCAAGTGGCAAGTGCACCCAAGACTTGGATTCAAATCCCTTGGCTTGGCCAAGTCCTGTGTGTTCCTTTGCTGTCCCGATTCATGCTGCAGGCTCGAACTGCGATGCGAGAGACGCAAGTTCACAAACACCAGAATTGTATACCAAAGCCAAGCCTTGGAATGTCAAGGTTCTGAGATTCGACGCAAACCACTAACCGTAAGAGACACCCCTAACCCCCTCTCCAGGTACGGCATATCGCTGCAGCACCCTGAGCAGCCCCTGTTCGCTGCATGCCAGCTCAAGCCAGAACTGCGCAATGCACTGCTGCTGCAGCAGACACCACCAGAATGTAAGTGTCAGTCACTGTATCTCACCCTCTTTAAGTCACTCTATACGTGTACCACTCGTCCTTTCCGCGCTTGCATGTCCTTCCAGAGGTAGTGTTTCTTGTATGCATGCAATCAGGGTCTCTAAAGCCCCTTCCCCGCCTGCAATCAGGTAGTGCATCTCCTTCCCCTTCCCCTTCTTACACCTGCCTTCATGATCCCCTTGTATCGCCCCTCTCTCAGTGGACACTTTTGATATCGTCAACCGGGCCGTCCAATCAGGGCGAGAGGAGCAGATGCCTGAACCTGCCATTGTTAGAGTGGAGACGGCTGTAGCGGACGAGGCTGTAGCAGACAGGGCTGTAGCAGACGAGGCTGTTACGGAAACGGCTGTAGCAGGTGCAGCTGCAGCAGACATAGCTGTAGTGGGCAAGGCTGGAGCAGAGACGGTTGGAGCAGAGACGGTTGGAGCAGACAATGCTCTGGCAAATGAGCCTGCAGAAGATGAGGCTGTAGCAGACACGGCTGGAACGAACACAGCTGCAGCAACCTCAGCTGCAGTAGACAATACTACAGCAGAGAAAGAGCAGCAGCAGCAGCAACAAGGCACAGGGCAGGAGGAGGCAGCTAAGGGGGAGCAGCAGGGTAAGGAGAAGGGCAGGGGTCGACAAACATCATACCTGCCATTAGAGCTACTGGTGCTGGTGTTGCCACTGCAGCACGTCCTCTTTGCCTCGCTGCTCCCATCACTCCTCTCCCGCCTTGACTGTCTGCTCACTGCCCGGGACATTCGGCGGTTCATTGTGCGGCAGTATGGGTGTGAGCGGCAGGGGTGTTGCGAGGCGACTTGTGAGGAGAATTGCAAGAGCAGCGGCACTGGTGGGGAAAGAGTACTGGGGCGGAGGTATGGCGGTGGCGAGTGCAGGGAAGGGGAGCAGCAACAGGAACCGCATTTTCCTGCTATTGATGTGAGTCACTCCGATGCACTGCACTGCACTGCACTGCACCGCACTGCACTGCACTGCACTGCATGTACCGTCAGGCCTGTTGATTACTTTTTGTTGAGGTGCTTATTAAAGGGTTTAGCTTGCATCATCCGAAGTGCTGTGGCGCAACAAGGATCATCACGAATGCGCCTCGGCCAAACGCCCCTGTCCACGCACCCGCACCACCCGCCTCTTCACTCCCCCAACCCCCACCTCCTCTGCTGCCCACTTTCAGCTGCTGCGCGCCCTGACCTGCCCAGGCACAACACAGAGCGGCGTTGGGACATACGAGAATGACGAGGTGCTTGGTGACAGCTGCGTGCAGCTCGCCGCTCCCTCCCATCCCTATCCACCATCACCCCACCCTCTCTTCCATCCCTCCCTCAGCTGCTGCGCGCCCTGACATGCAACGGCACAACAGAGAGCAGCGTGGGCACATATGAGAGTGACGAGGTGGTGGGTGACAGCCGTGTGGTGCCATCAATGCCTCTCTCAACCTCCCTCACTGCCGTTCAACCCCCCTTCCTCCCTCAGCTCCTGCGCGCCCTGACCTGTCCCGGCACAACAGAGAGTGGTGTGGGCACATACGAGTCAGATGAGGTGCTTGGTGACAGCTGCGTGCAGCTCGCTGCCTCCTGCCACCTGTTCGCCACTGGCATGCCACGTCAGCGGGAGACTGATGGGCGTGGGCAGAGTGGTGGGAATGCCTCGATGCCATCACATGCGCCACACAGCCACCCCTCCCTGCCGACATATGATGACATGAAGGGGCAGTGCGTGAAGCTGGTGTCAAACAAGCACCTCGCAGCGTTGGCACTTAAAGCTGGAGTGCCTGCCCTTGTTCGCTGCAAGCCCTTCAGAACCTCGGATTGGGTCGGCCCTCTCGTCCCCCCCTCCCATGCTGTGCTGCTTCTGGCTGACTCCCTCTCGTACGCACTCCCCCAACCACAATCCTCCTCACACGCCTCGTCACACGCCCCGTCACACTCCCTCCTCACGCACACTCAGTCACAAGCAGCAGCACCTCTTTCCTCCCCCTCTCAAGCTACTGGGACTTCCGAGAACCTTCCTCCTAGCCCGAAAGCCCTTTTAGACTCTGCCTTCGCCTCGCTGGCAGCGGTGCAGGCAACAGCTGCCGCCAAGTCAGCGCGCCAGCTGGGCAAGAAGACCCTTGCTGACGTGGCAGAGGCCCTGGTCGGCGCCAGCTGGCGGTGCGGCGGCGCTGACATGGCGCTGCCGATGCTGAGGTGGCTGGGCATGCCTACGGAAGGTGTGGGGGAGCTTCTGAGGGGCGAGATGACGTGGAAGAGGAGAGAGGGGGTGGTGGATGGAGGCGTAGTGGAGGTGCGAAATGATTGGATACCAGGAGTTGCAGCAAAGCCAGATATGGCAGTAGAAGCGAAACCGGTCGCTGCAGCAGCAGCAGCAGCAGCAGCAGACGAGGCACCAGCAGGTGTGGCAGCAATAGTGGCAGCAGGAGAATCAGAGCAAAGGGTGACTGGCAGCAAGCACGCATTGGAGCCACCTGGCGAGCCGTCCCTGCTGCCACTTCAACCACCAGAGAAGCGCCTGAAGCAGTCTCTCTCCCACCACCACCCCACAACGCACCGCCAGGCCAACCGATACGCCAGCCTGGCTTCCTAGAACCTTCTGTTACCAGATCAAGCCGCAAACGCCACGTGGCAACACCTGATAGGCTGTTGGAGTTGCAGGATGCGATGGGGTACCGGTTTAAGGATGAGGGGATACTGAGGGAGGCGATACGGGAGGAGGAGTTGAAGTGGCAGAGACGGTTTGTGTTCCTGGGGGAAGCTGTGCTGGACTTTCTACTCATGCACCACATGGTGCGAGAAATATTTGGGACGGCCCATTCTCCTGCTGCCACGTCACCACATGCCACGTCATCAGGTGCCACGTCAGCTCGTGCTGCCACGTCATCGCACGCCGCCCGGCCGTCCCCGCACCAGCTGACGAACCTGCGCAAGGCCGTGATTCACTCGGAGCGGTTCTGCCAGCTAGCAGCGTGCCGTGGGCTGCTGCGATTGGTGCGCAGGATGCAGCGGGTGGCGAAGGCTGCGGCTGATAGGGCCGCTAGGGATGATGTTGGGTCAGTTGACAGGGCTGCGGAGGAGGGGAGTGTTGAGGAGGTGGGGAGGATGGGGCAGGGGGAAGAGGAGGGAAAGAGTGAAAGGGCAGATGCCAAGGGTTCCAGTCACACGAATCCTGCTCACTCGGATTCTACTCACCTGGGAACTGCTTCAGTAAATCCCGCTCCCATTGCCCCTGCTCCCATGGGTTCTTGCCTGAATGGACTAAGAAGTCACTGCAATGGCATGGAGGTTGAAGAGGAGGATGATGGCGATGATGGCGATGATCGAGGGCAGAAGCCGTTTCCCAAGGTAACCTTTTCGCACTGTGTAATCCTGTCCTGTCTGTAACCATGTAATCATGTGGCCACAACCATATGAACATGTCGTATAACCACATGTAACCCAAAATTCGGTTCCAGATCTGCGTGTAATACCATAGTTTGCCTAACTTCACCCTTTTGCTTTCCTTCCTCCAATTGTCTCCCTCTTCCCTTCTCCCCTCCGCGCCCCCCCAAATTAGGACGTCTCTGATCTAATTAAGGCCCTCACAGGAGCAGTTTTCCTCGACTCCACTCCTCCAAAGACCCGTCCCACCGCACTCAACCTCTACGCACCTTCTCCTCTCCCTCCCCCGTGCCCTCTCACCCGCACGTGGCAAGTGGTTTCCTCCTGGCTATGCCCTATCCCCCTGCTGCATCCCCTCTCCCTCCACCCGCCCTCCGCCCTGCTCCTCTTCTGCTGCGCCCTCGCCCTCCCCGCGCCCATCTACCTGCCCAGGGCGCAGGGGGGCGGGGGAGGGGGGGAGCAGTGGGGGAAGCAGTGGGGGGAGGAGTGGGGGAAGGAGTGTGCGGGAGAGTGGGGGAAAGGGGTGGAAAGGGAGGGGGTAGGGGATGTGGCATGGAAGGTCGAGGAGGGTGGGGAAAGAGAAGGGGGGATGATGTGTGAAACGGATGTGGAAAATGGAGGGGTTGACGTGGGGGGAAGAGGAGGAGTTGAGGGAGAGGAGGGGGATGTGGGGGTGGTGATGGAAGTGGAGGTGAGAGGAGTGGTGTTGGGGGAGGGATGGGGGGTGGATGATGTTGCCGCAACAGTTGAAGCAGCTGCTGGCGTGCTGAGAAGAGCCAAGGTGAGTGTGATGTGATGCACAGATGCGAGTGTGATGCAGATATGTGAGTGTGAGAATGTGAGAGGAGTGGTGCTGGGGGACGGGTGGGGGGTGGATGACGTGGCAGCAACTGCGGGCTGGTGGCGTTCTAAGGAGGGCCAAGGTGAGTCTCTTTATGTGAATATATAGAAATGGGTTTCTTATGGGCAGTGAGTGGTACGCAGCTTCTCACAAATACCTCTGGGATATGAAGAGGTGAGTGTGAAGAGGTCAAGGCTGGCGTTTGGGGGGGGAGGATGGATGACGTGGCAGCTACTGTGGAAGCTTTTGAGACGTCTCAAAAACACCCTCTCTACACGTGAGACGTCTCAAAAATGCAGAGGATACCTCACAAATACCTCTGGGATATGAAGAGGTGAGTGTGAAGAGGTCAAGGCTGACACTTTTGGGGGGAGGGGGGAGATGACGTGGCAGCTACTGTGGAAGCAGCAGGTGTATAGGCAATAAAAGACGAGCGGTCAGACTGTTGGAGTGCTAAGGAAAAAGGAGGAGAAGAAGAAGAAGAAGAAAAAACTGCTGGGTTGTTAGTAGGCTTTCAAGAATTAGCTGGTTCTTGCATGAATCCTTTCCGGTTCCTTTTCTCCCTCTCGCCTCACCCCAGACTGTGCAGGGCTTCATGCAGCTGTACCAGGAGGCAGAGGGGGCGCGGGTGCTGGGGAACTGGAACTCTTGAGAGAACCAGCTGATGCTGGCAAGTCTCTCTGCCCACTACCCTCTCTGTTCTTTTCACGACTGCTTGACTTCTCCTCTCCTCCCTCCAGACCGTGCAGGGCTTCCAGCAGCTGTACCAGGAGGCAGAGGGGATGTGCGCGCTGGGGGCTATGAGGGCCTTCTAACCAGTTGGTGCGTGGATGATCCCTCCCTCATCTCCCCTCTCCCCCTCTTCTCCCCTCTCCCCCTCTTCTCTCCCCCTCTCCCCCTCTTCTCCCCTCTCCCCCTCTTCTCCCCTCTCCCCCTCTTCTCCCCTCTCCCCCTCTTCTCCCCTCTCCCCCTCTTCTCCCCTCTCCCCCTCTTCTCCCCTCTCCCCCTCTTCTCCCCTCTTCCCCCTCTTCTCCTCTCCCCAGACTGTGCAGGGCTTCCAGCAGCTGTACAAGGAAGCAGAGGGGATGCGCGTGCTGGGCGCCATGAGGGCCGCATGGGAGGGGCAGACGGAGGAAGGAGAGGAGAGAGGGGAGGGGAAAGATGCGAGAGGAGAAGGCACTGCAGGGATGGATGGGGTTCTGCCTGAGAGAGCCCTGGAGATTGGAGGAAATAGTGATTGTAATGGTGAGCAGAAAAAGGCTGGAGGGAAGAAGAGGAAGCGAGGGAAGTCTGGAAAAGGGAATCATGGCAGTAGAAGCAGCAGCAGCAGCAGCAGCAGGAGGGACAGCGGCACTGGGAGGGGAGAGTACGATAGGTTCGGCTGCTCCAGGGGCCCTGGTTGGGCCCCGAGGCTGTGAGCCAGGTCCGGCGGCTATATCTGCCCTGAATCATACGTGCATGACACGGCGATGGACGGCAGTGTACAGTGAGAGAATCATATCCTGTACTTCCAACACCGAGGCTGCTGTAGGTAGCAATGGGTCAGCACAATGTGGGACTAATGCTGGGAGCGCCTCAGCTGCTGATGCTATTGCTGGAGATGTGTATATGGATGGTGGATCTACTGGTGGTGGTGTAATAAACGGTGGAGATTCAATTGCTGGAAATTCTACGTCCGGAGCATGCGGCGGTGAAGGTGATGCGGCTGGTGGTGCCAGCTGTCAACCTGGTGGTGGGAACGGGATCACAGGCGCTCCCAGGTATGTGACTTCTCATGCCTTAGTCACCTCAGTTTTTTCACTGGGTATTTTTCAACTTTCCCATAAATGAATCTCATATCCTCGTTGATTTGTGTAATTCTTTTGGCATTGCAGCTTTTGCATGGATTGTGTGGTTACAGCGAGTGACGGCTCGATAGTGGTACGCGTCGAAGGTAGATCTATGCCTTCGAAAAAGGCAGCAAAGCAATGGACAGCAGCAACCGTGTTACAAGCATTGGCCTCAAGAGAGTGGCCTGCCAGCACAAATGCGGTGCTTTTATAGGTTTCAGTTCATGGTGGTGATGGTAAGGGAATGGGATTCTTGAAGGTTTCAAAATGACAATCCACTGTATGTTTTATTCTTGGTTGAAAGCAGACTCTACACTGTTGGGACCTGCAACAGCGCAAATGTCAGCATTTTGGGTTTTCCCGCCAATTCTTCCATACATTGAGAGGGCCGCGTTCCGGACCTCGAGAGACCCTAGATCCATCCCGGGATGTCAGAATTGTGTTTCTTGTTTTGGCCCTTTTTGTTGCACTAGTACCTAAATTTTGGGCAACTTCGATTCTAACAGTTTAGGGATCACCACACCATACATATTTCGATTTGAGTTCTCAAAACATCTGAAAATACGCCCTCAACACCCTGGGACCTGCAAATCTTTGCGAGCATGCTGATTTTTAGCTGCAAATGGTAAGTCATGCACATCAACATACCTTCACCCAGCCGAGCACAAAAGCTTGCGTCTACGCATTTCGCCAGGACTCTCTACTCGTGCCAGTCATGGCCTCCGAGATTATTTCCAGTCAACGCTTAATCACTGGAGTTAGTTGTGCTATGCTTAATCCAACTCGCGTCGGACCGTCCAGCACTAACGGTTGCGCGACGGTGTTCCGTGACGGTCCGGCGGACTTAGCACGTCCTGATGAAGAGCATTCTAGGCGAAATCGGCGAAGCTTTTCTTCGCAAACGGACTTGTTGATGTCGCAGCGGCAGCTTCCAGTTACCAGGTGCAATTCCAGTACAACCATTTTTAGATATTCGCAAACCAAGCGAAACTGGAAAGCGCATTCCAGGATAGCATTTTCAGATGGTATTACCCATAGAAGTAGTCGTCAGGCTATTCGGTCTTATATAAAATCCTGTTTAACGGGGACGAGTACCGGAGGAGTTTCCAGTTCCGGGTCATGGGGAAGACCCGAATTGGGGGCGTCTCGCACTTTCACGGGGACGACAAACGGCGGAGATGCGATTAGACACGCGGCGTTACACTCCGCGAGGTTACGAGCAGCAAGTTCGTTCGATGTTCATTCTGGTAACGAGACGTCTCTTAGCGAGGATGGAGATGTAGCACCAACGACGGAACCCGGTCCGTGGAGTGGCGAGAACCAGCAGCAGCAGCAGCAGCAGCAGCAGCAGAACCACCACCACCACCAACACCACCAGCATCATCAGCAGTCGCAACACCCCCTTCTCGGCCTGCTGCCTTTCCTGCGCCCCTTCCTCCCCCTCGTCCTGCGCGCGTGGCTGTGCACCGCCGTCGCGCTCACCTCGCTGCTCCTCTTCATCCCCCGCTTCGGCGCGCTCACCACCCTGCTCGCCCAAGGTGAATCCCCAAGGTGACCCTATGTGATTTTTCAAATTGATTTACCCAGATGATTTTCCAAGGTGATTTACACAGGTTAATTCCCAAGGTGACTTCTGAGGTGCCCCAGAAGGCGTGGCTGTGCACCGCCGTCGCCCTCACCGCTCTGCTCCTCTTCATCCCCCGCTTCGACGCACTCACCACCCTGCTCGTCCAAGGTGAATCCCCATGGCGACCCAAGGTGAATTCTCGCAAGTTGATCTTCCTTTGTACTTTCCCAAGGTGACTTTTGAGGCGCCTGAAAAGGCGTGGCTGTGCACCGCCGTCGCCCTCACCTCTCTGCTCCTCTTCATCCCCCGCTTCGACGCACTCACCACCCTGCTCGCGCAAGGTGAATCCCCATAGTGACCAAAAATGTAATTTTCCAATGTGGGACAGGCTGGTCTGGGGCAGGCTATCTTGAGGCAAATCATTCGTTTCTCTTTCCCCCCCACCCTCCCCTCCCCATCCCACCCCCCTCTCGCCCCCGCCCTCGCCTCCCCCCTACATCGCCTCCCCCCACCTCCCTCCCCCCACACCAGGCGACCTCCGCGCTCTCTTCCGCGCGACAGGTGTGGTGCTGGCACTCGTGACAGCGCGGTCGGCTGCGACGTACTGGCAGGACGCATGGCTGTGAGAGGCAGCGAGCGGGGTCACTCTCGCCGTGCGCTCCCAGGCATGGCTCCACCTGCTGGGGGCTGATCTGATCTGAGGAAGGCTGATCTGAGGAAGGCTGATCTGAGGAAGGCTGATCTGAGGAAGGCTGATCTGAGGAAGGCTGATCTGAGGAAGGCTGATCTGAGGAAGGCTGATCTGAGGAAGGCTGATCTGAGGAAGGCTGATCTGAGGAAGGCTGATCTGAGGAAGGCTGATCTGAGGAAGGCTGATCTGAGGAAGGCTGATCTGAGGCAAACCATCCACCCTCCCCCCTCCAGGCGACCTTAAGGCGCTCACCCGTGCAACAGGTGTGGTGCTATTATTAGTGGCAACCCGGTCAGCAGCGACGTACTGGCAGGACGCGTGGCTGTGGGAGGCAGCGAGCGGGGTCACTCTCGCTGTGCGCTCCCAGGCATTGGGAATCACAGTTTCGGGCTTTATTTCCCCCCTCCACCTCCCCTCGTCCCTCCCTGTCCCCACCCCCATCAGGTGATCTTCGCTCACTCACCCGTGCAACAGGTGTGGTGCTATTATTAGTGGCAACCCGGTCAGCAGCGACGTACTGGCAGGACGCGTGGCTGTGGGAAGCGGCGAGCGGGGTCACTCTCGCCGTGCGGAGGGAGGCGTGGCACCACCTGCTGGGGGCGGACTTAGGGTTCTTTGAAGGGCGCGGGGGAAGGGCAGGAGGAGGGGACGGTGGGCAAGGAGGGAGGACAGCAGTGGCAACAGGGGAAGCAGCGGTGGCAGCAGGGGATGGGCGAGGAGGAGGGGGAACAGGTGGGAAGGGAGGAGGTGGACGGGAAAGGGAAGGGGCTGAAGCGACGGAATCAGGTGCAACAGGAGAGGCAGCAGCTGTAGCAACGGGGGACCTGGTGTATCGGTTGACAGCGGAGGCCAGGGAGGTGGGCGAGGTGGGAGGGAAGGGGGAAGCAACTGTATCAGCAGTAGCAACAGCACCATCGGCTGTAGCAGCAGCACCATCAGCTGTAGCAACAGGGGACTTGGTGTATCGGTTGACGGCGGAGGCGAGGGAGGTGGGCGAGGTGGGAGGGAAGGGGGAAGCAGCTGTAGCAGCAGGACCAGCAGCAACAAAAACTTCGGCTGTAGCAACAGGGTCGGCTGCTGTAGCAACGGGGGACCTGGTGTATCGACTGACGGCAGAGGCGAGGGAGGTGGGCGAGGTGGTGTTTGCGGTGCTCAAGGCGGCGGTGCCAGCTGTCTGCCAGGTGGCAGTCATGCTGACGCGGATGGTCCAGCTCAGCCCCGTGATGACGCTGGCGACACTTTGTGTGAGTGGGTGACGTGGGACAGAGGCACCAGCAGGGGCATTTGATTGCGGGGACTGGTGGTAGCAGCATTGGTAATAGCAGTGGCAGTAGCAGTGCCAACAGTGGCACCAATTGCAGTAACAGTCTTCCTTCTTTCATCCTCTCTCCCCTCACACCATTCCCATCCACCTCAGGTGGTACCACTCATGTCACTCATCATCGCCACACTCGGGGAAAGAGTCCGCTGCGTCTCTTCAGCTGCTCGTCAAGGCACACGCCCTCTTATCCCTCTCTTCTCTCTCTCGCCTCTCTCCCCCATCTCCTCTATCAGGTGGTACCACTCATGTCTGTCATCATCTCCACACTGGGTGAGAGGGTTCGCCGCGTGTCCTCAGAAGCCCAGGCCTCCATCGCAGCCCTCTCAGCGCGGATCACCGAGGTCCTCCCGGCCATGCTGCTCGTCTCTGTGACCCCCTTCCATACCCCTCTACCAGGTGGTCCCACTCATGTCAGTCATCATCGCCACTCTTGGGGTGCGAGTTCGCCATGTCTCCTCAGAAGCCCAGGCCTCTCTGGCAGCCCTCTCAGCACGGATCACCGAGGTCCTCCCAGCCATGCTGCTTGTCAAGGCACACGCAGCCGAGCCCTGCTGCTGGCCCCCATGCCCTCCTCCTCTTCCCCCTGTCCTCGCTCTTCTCCCTCTGTCTTTCCTCTCTCGCCTCTCTCCCCGGCCTCTCCCGTCCTACATCCCAGGTCGTCCCCCTCATGTCAATCATAATTGCCACTCTTGGGGAAAGAGTTCGCCGAGTCTCCTCTGAAGCGCAAGCCTCCATCGCAGCCCTCTCAGCGCGGATCACCGAGGTCCTCCCAGCCATGCTGCTCGTTAAAGCCCACGCAGCCGAGCCCTACGAGGCGCTCCTGTTCCGCCACCTGGCGGAAGCTGATAGGTCCGCGCGGCTGCGGAAGAAGCGGCTGAAAGCGCTGTTTCCGGAGGCGATCACGGCGGCGTATGCGGCGGCGGTGGTGGTGCTGTTTGGGGTGGCCACGTGGGCCGTGGGGCAGGGCGGGCTGACTGGGGCGGGGATTGTCTCCTTCTTTACATCTCTGGTTCTTCTCATCGAACCGATTCAGGTGAGTGGCTGAAGGAAACAGGGTAAAAGGAGGTCTGGATTAGGGTTGAAGCGGCTCTCAAGGCGCTGTTTCCAGAGGCGATCACGGCGGCTGGTGGTGCTGTTTGGAGTGGCCACGTGGGCCGTAGGGCAGGGCGGCTTAACGGGTGCCGGGATCGTGTCGTTCTTCACGTCCCTTGTTCTTCTCATCGAGCCTATTCAGGTGAGGACAAATACCGAGCTTGTTTTGGGGCTCAGGCAGTGGTGGACGTTTCTGGGCCGAAACAAATGGGGAACCCTTTACTAGGGGTAAGGGGGCTGCGCAAGAAGCAGCTGATGGCCTTTTGGGCCTCAAGGTGCTGCTTCCAGAGGCGATCACGGCGGCATATGATGCGGCGGTGGTGGTGGTGCTGTTTGGAGTGTCTACATGGGCCGTTGGGCAAGGAGGGCTTACTGGTGCAGGGATTGTGTCTTTCTTCACGTCACTTGTGCTTCTGATCGATACTATTCAGGTGAGCAGCTGAAAGAAACAGGGCTGAAAGAAGGACTGGGTTAGGGTTGAAGCAGCTCTCAAGGCGCTGTTTCCAGAGGCGATCACGGCGGCGTATGCGGCGGCGGTGGTGGTGCTGTTTGGATTTGCCTTGTGGGCCGTGGGTGAGGGAGGGTTCAATGGGGCAGGGATTGTATCGTTTTTCACGTCCCTTGTTCTTCTTATCGAACCTATTCAGGTGAGGGACTCACTCAATCAAATCCCACCCTACACTCTGTCTCTTTCTTTTTTCCCCCCCTCAGGCAGCAGGCACTGCATTCAACGAGCTGAAGCAGGGCCAGCCAGCCATTGAACGAGTGCTTGCACTCACTCGATTGGACGCACCCCACTCCACCGCTTCCCACTCCTCCTCCTCCTCCTCCTCCTCCTCCTCCTCCTCCTCCTCCTCCTCCTCCTCCTCCTCCTCCTCCTCCTCCTCCTCCTCCTCCTCCTCCTCCCTCCCTCACACCCTTCAAGAAGAGGAAATGGACATTGGGAGGCTGGAGGGAGACATAGAGTTCCAGGGAGTATGCTTCGATTATGGCTCACTGCCCGAGGCCAGGACTCAGTCATTGACAACAGTAGCAGGAGAAGCTGCAGCCTCAACAGCAGCAGCAGCAGAAGCAGGTTCAGGTTCCCACGTGTTGTCAGACGTGACGTTTCGTGTGAGGCGGGGCGAGACAGTGGCAGTGGTGGGGCCGTCGGGGGGAGGCAAGAGCTCCCTGCTCAAGCTGCTGCTCAAGCTCTACCGCCCCTCTGCAGGTGAGCTGGAGGTGGGGTGAGGTGAGGTGAGGTTGAGTCAGGTCAGGCCAGATCAGGTCACATCTTGTAGCATGGTGAGGTGAAGGAAGGTCAGGTTGGGTCGGGTCGGGTCAGGTCTGGTCAGGTTGGGTCAGGTATGGATGTGCTGGCGTGTGCTGGCTTTGATTTGGTCTTAAGATTTTCAAATCATAGACTTCCTGAGATGTCCCCACCTCGTTCAGAATTATAAGAGATTGCCAATTCGTCCCTCCTGATTCTGCTTGCACCTGTGTGGCAGGCCGCATACTGCTGGACGGCCGAGATCTTGCAGCATGCTCTGCATCCAGCGTGCGCCGTCAGATCGGATTCGTGCCGCAGGAAACGGTGCGTGTAAGAGTGTGGTGGTTGGGTCGGTGGGACAAATGGAGTGAATGGAAGGGGTTGAAGACAGAGAAAGCTTTTGGGTGCTTCTAGTAACCATATTTCTATCCTTTCTATACTATCATCTCCTGCACTTTAAACCTCCGCTCCCCTCCGCTCCAGTAACGAGGAGCTTTTTTCCTCCTCCCCTCTCTCTCCACTCTCTCCATCCGCCCTCCCTCTCCCCTCCCCCCTCGCCTCTCCCCTCTCTCCTCTCCTTTCCTCACCTCCTTCCCTCGTTGGCTCGTCTCAGGTTCTTTTTTCGGGCACAGTGGCACAAAACATTGCGTACGGGCATCTGGAATATCTGTCCTTGGAATCTTCCGACCTGCCCGGAAAGGCAACAAATTTGGCCATGGTGGAGCGAGCTGCCCGCCTTGCCAACGCACATGATTTTATTTCTGCCCTGCCCGAAGGATACTTCACCCAGCTGGGGCCTAGAGGGGCGTCTCTCAGCGGCGGGCAGAGGCAGCGGTAAGAAAAAAAAGGTTGCGGGTTCAAAAGGTGGCTGTTTTCTTCTTTTATTTTTTCACGCCACCTTGCATTTCCAGGCTTTGTGCTCTTTCTTTAGTTGGCAGCTCTGTTTGAGGGGCCTCACCAGGTGTTTTCATGTGTGTTTGTTTCCTCTCTCGAGTTGGCAAATACCAGTTGATTCCGTTATCGTGCATCTGTGGTCTCGCATCCATGGTCGTGCATTGATTCCTTTTTGTTTGATTCCAAACTTGATGCTGAACCTCACACCATGCCTGGCACCTAACCTAATGCCGAAGCACTGCCCCACCTCCGTTCCTGCCAGGCTGGCCATTGCCCGAGCCATCTTCAACGACCCTGCCATCCTGGTGCTGGATGAAGCCACGTCAGCACTGGACAGCCAATCAGAGGCTCTCGTTCGCGACGCTCTGCGCCGCCTCATGGTTGGCCGAACGGTGCGTGTGTGGTGGAGGGGTGGGGGGGACGACAATGAGGAGAGGGGAATGGTGTGAGAATGGTTCCCTCCCTTGTCAGTTGAGTGATTTTCCCCTCATTCTCCCACTCATTCCCTCCCTCGTTCCCACCCTCGTTCTCCCTCTCATTCTCCACCTCATTCGCCCGCTCCCCCTCATTCCCCCCCTTCCCCCTCATCCCCCCCCTCATTCTCTGCAGCCCCCCATTTCATTGCCGATGCTGACCGGGTGCTGCTGGTGGCCCTCAGTCTCTCGTCCCCCCTCCCCTCCCCCCCTCATTCTCTCCACTCATGCTCCTCTCATCAGGTGATTCTGGCAGCACACAGGCCTGCAGCCATTGCCGATGCTGACCGAGTGCTGCTGGTGGAGAATGGGCGAGTGAGAGAAATCACAAATAGTCCCCCCTTGGGTTTCCCCGAAGAATTGGCCACACAAGGAGGTTTGGCTGCGCTGGACGGTACATTCTCGAATGGAGCAGCTTTAGCCATGATGGGTCGATCTGATGAAACTTCTGGTTCATCCGATGAATCTTGTTGTGACGACGGGCCACTAGCTCTGGCCATGCTTGAAGGTGAAGAAGTCTCTCTAGGGCCCCTGTTGGGCAACCTTTAAAAAGAACGCTTGAATGAATACCTCGGAGATTGTGTTAATCTCCAAGCACGGTAGTCTCTGAGATTGTACTTGCAAGCGTTGAAGAGATTAAGAATCACTTGGAAAGAATGGTGAACTAGTACATGTTGTTTGGAGCACCATATGTTAATTGTGGAAGCAATTCATGAATGGTTTGTTCGTATAGTTCAGATCTATGTAATGTATGACTGACTATCCACGTTCGTGAGACCCGTCTATCGAATATAAAAGGTTGCTTGGTGCCACAGTGCCACACTCCACTCCACAGCACAATTCCAATTGGTGCAAGGCGAGGTTTCCCCCCCCCACACCCCCACCCGCATCCACCCTCGCGGCGCAGAAATCAGCACAATGCGAGTCGCGACTTCCTACCGTCCCGTCCCACCCACCCACCCTCCATTTCAGAAACCTGGAAATTCAACCCAACAGAGGTGTGGGCGTGGCTACAACTTGGTAGGTACACTAAACCCTACCCAATCGCTCTTATAAGATGAGAGACCGTTCTAGCGCGCAACACATCTCTCCCCACCGTATCGAAGTATTGTACTTTCAGCTGGCACACGCAGCCCCCCACAAGCACGCCAGCCCCACTCACCACCTTGCCAGCACCATCCCTTCCCCTAAAGTCGCCTTCCCCCACCACCTCCATACATCCTATGCCTGTCCATCCATCCTACGCCTTTCCGTTCCCATACGTATTGCTAGGTGTCGTTACCGACCTTGCACTGATCCTTTGTGCTATTGCAATGCAACCCTTAGTCTGTTCGCTCGGTGCTTATCTTAGTACTTGCTCAGCGTCCCTTGCGTTACTCAAATATATTGAGACGATTCCAATATTTACTTTGTCTCCTCCAGTCGTTTGAATCCAGCATCTTTGAGTCTTACGTAAAAAGTGAGTCAAACGTTTTTTTAGTTACATCGAGCATTCAGTATTAGATTCGGCATCGACCATCGAGCATCGAGCTAAGCTGCAGCGCGTCATGGACCGCCGATTTTTTCTCCTCTGCTTGTCGATCTCCCTCCTGCTCCTCCTCTCCTCCTCGCCGCAACTCACGGCGCGAGCGCAATACTCGGGGCAGCTCGCGTACAAGCGGGTCGCCGACGCGTTAAAGACCAAGGGCTACTCGATCGCGCTCGACGGACTCGGGATTTCGGGACTGAACGATACTCTGGTCAAGCTCCTCCCGACGAGAAACGTCACGATTCTCGTCCCAACTAACGGCGCGTTTTACAAGCTGACGGCAGCGCCATGGAAGGGGTTGAAAAAGACGCCGGATAAGCTTCGTCAGATCCTCGCGTACCACACGCTGCGCACGCGGATGCGCTTCCTGGAGATTAGGGATTTGTCGGCTGGAACCACGGTAAGGGCGGGGCGGGCGGGGCGGTGGAGGAGGGGTGGAATTTCGCGGTAAGCTTCAGGCAAAGTTTCAGGAGAAACTCTAGAGGAAGCTGGAGCATGGAGCATAGGGCGGGTCGTGTACGGCATGGAGCATCGCGGAGTTATCAAGAGGCTTTTCAAGTCGCCCCCTCCTTCAAGTTTTTTCATACTCTTCGCGTCCCCTCTCTCCATTACCCGCTTTCACTCTTTCCCCTTACCATATGTATTTTCAACTTACCCCTCTCCCCCACATCCCCGCTTTTCCCGCCCACGTTCCTCCAAATCGCAGGTCCCTACCCTAGACTTCGAGTTTGCCATGGCACGAGTCAAGGACACGCGGCCAATCATGGGTGCTAAAGGATCTAAAATTGGCGCTTTGATTATCGACCCAAACGTGTACTCAGACCCGCGCGTGATTGTGCACGGCGTGAATATGGTGGTTATGCCTCCCAAGCTGTATTAGGGTGAGAAGGTAGCGAGGAATAAGGCCAAGCTGAGTTTTTAGACGTGTGTCTAGCACTGGTATTCATTTGTAATAAAGCTCTGTGGTTGGTCCATCGGAGTGTATAACAGCATGTTATTGTACTTCAGTACCTTATATTGGAACGTTATTCCATACCCTCTCATTCAGCAATGCAATGCAATAACCAGCAATATAGAAAGGATTGCACATGGAAAAACACTAATTTACAAGAGTGTCATTACAAAGGCTTTCTCTACTTTCCAAAATTACTTGCAATGTGTCAATCAACGTAAGGACTGCAATACCAATCACACACGCACCACCCCTTCCATCCCATCCCCCGTCCCATCCCCATGCATTACTTGTTAATCTTGGGTGGAATGATGACAGTATCCACACCATGCACGATAACCTGTGGGTCCACATAGAGGTCTGCTGCAATGATCTTAGCTCCCCCAGAAGCTCCAAGCTTGGTGAACCTTGCTGGTTTGGTGCCTGACTTCCTCATCACGTACTTGTAATCCAGGGTGCCAAACTGCAGGGAGCAAGAAGGAAAGATAGGGAAAGGTTGTCAAATGAAATTATTTTGACAGCCATCTCACTATAGTGTCGTGTGTCATGAAATTATTTTCCTCAATTTTGCACAATCGATAGAGGGAGGGAGGTAACGTGCCCTTATCCGACATCCCCACTGTAAACCCCTGCAGCGTGGCGTTGGAAATCCGCTGCTTCAAGACGTGGGTGGAATGACAGAACGTGGTACCAACAATGCCATGCTTCCTCTTCCATGCCATTCTCACCTGTGTGCCCACTTTAATCGCCTCCAGCGTAGAACTGGAGAAGCGCTGCTTCCACACGTGGAAGGCCATGACCTGCAGCAGCGCCTTGGGGTTCTTCTTGAGCTTCGAATACTGGTAGCTGCCCGTGAGCTTGCTGAACGCGCTGTTGCGCGGCACCAGTATCGTCATTTGAGACGTTGGCAGCCATTGCTTGAGTGTGTTGTTGAGGCCTGCGAAGGGAGAGCAGAGGAGTGAGAGAGAGGCACAGGGGAAGTCAGAAAGAGATGGCACCAGTATCGTCATTTGAGACGTTGGCAGCATTGCTTGAGTGTGTTGTTGAGGCCTGCGACGGGAGAGCAGAGGAGTGAGAGAGAGGCACAGGGGAAGTCTGAAAGAGATGGCAACAGTATAGTCATCTGGGATGTCGGCAGCCATTGCTTGAGTGTGTTGTTCAGGCCTGCGACGGGAGGGGGAAGGGGAGGAAGTTGCATGAGTTTGCTGAACGCGCTGTTGCGCGGCGCAAGTATCGTCTTCTGGCACGTTGGTAGCCATTGCTTGAGTGTGTTGTTCAGGCCTGCGGAGGGAGGGTGGAAGAACGAGAGAGAGAGAAACACAGGCTAAGTGAAAAAACAAAAAAGAGGCGGCACCAGCACCGTCACCTGCGACGTTAACTGGTACTGCTTGCGCGTGTTGTTCGGGCCACGGGAAACGTGGTGGGTGGGGGTGGGGAACGCGGGAGGAGAGAGAAACACGGGGACATGAGAACGAGAGAGGTGGAGAAGAAAGGGCGAAGATTGGGATTGGGAGCAGAAGTGCACACAAGCACGGTCATTTTAAGAGCAGGTAGGAGCGAGAGAAAGCGAGGCGCATCAACGGCCGCATCGCACTACGTGGCACCTAACGGTCGTTTCGCACTCCGCTGGCACCTAACGGTCGTATCGCACTCCCCTGTTAGACAATAGCAGTCGGTTCGAGTCACCTTAGAGTAACAGGGTAACGAACGAGCTACAGTCAGTCACTCTTGGAAGTTGCCGACTCGCCTCGGTAAAAGCCTCTTCCGCGAACCGCTTCACGTTATTAAGTGCAAACTCCTACAACCCTGTCCCCAGAATGCATGTCGTCGTTACCCGCAGTCGCCGTTACTCGCATGTCCCTGTTAGCGACCTGTCCTCTTTATCGCCGGTCGATCCCCCTGACCGGCTGGTTCCCCTGAACGGCTGGTTCCCCTGAATGGCTGGTTCCCCTGACCGGCTGGTTTCCCTGACCGGCTGGTTTCCCTGACTGGCTGGTTTCCCTGACCGGCTGGTTTCCCTGACCGGCTGGTTTCCCTGACCGGCTGGTTTCCCTGACCGACTGGTTTCCCTGACCGGCTGGTTTCCCTGACCGGCTGGTTTCCCTGACCGGCTGGTTTCCCTTACGGGCAATATCTGAATCTACTGTTCTGAGTCAGCCCGAAAAAATAGCTGCTCGCCTTGCCGCAATCAGACGTTGAGTTTTGCGACGTCAATATCGTAACCAGCCGGTTCCCCTAATCGGCTGCCGCACATTGCCAGCAGCTTTCAACTCACCAGACGTCTGCCACGCGGCGAGAGCCATGCTGAAACCCTTCGTTTAAGTCGACTCAAAAGCGAACCTGCTGATTTCCCTAATCTGCAGCCGCACCTTACCGTCCGTCGACTCACCAGACGTCTGCCAAGCGGCGAGAGCCGTGCTGTAACCCTTCGTCTTGAGCTTCGCTATCATCTGCTGGTACCCGGTATAAGCTGACGCGACTTGAACAAGGCAGAGCACGCTGACGGCAGCAACTAGGACGAGAAGCAACACGGGGCGTCGTCTTGATGCTCGGTCCATGGTGAGCGAAACTTCGTGAAAGACGTTCGCCAAACGTCGTAAAAGACGTTCGCGGAAAGTGACAGGTGAATATCTCGACGTAAAGGTAATCTCGCTGTATACGCGTTCGGTTGGAATGCAGTGGGATTGAGAGGGACTATGGACCAGTCTTTAACTAATGTGACTCTGTAGTGGCAGTGGTGGTGGCGTGAAACACGAATGCCTATAGGAGCAAACTACGCGACACAACGACGGGAGAACTAGATGACCGGTCCGTGTAAAATTCAACCAGGACTAGGAAGGGAGGATACGAGCGAACTACGCATGCCTCTTCACTGCACACAGCAAATGCTGAAAAACGTATCTTTGTTGGGAAGCTTGCCCTGGAGAGCTGAGCCCACGCGGATGGGCTGAAGTGTGCGGCGGCAGCAGCGGCACGATGGGATGCGATAGGGTAAAGATGGATCAAATGCGGTAGTCTAAGATGTTGTGGGTTTACGGTGTGCTGGAACGGTGGGTAGGCCGTGCTGCTGAGCGGACTAACGACCGGTTCATCAGTGACACAAAAGCGGGGCGAGCAAAGCACCGCTAGAAGCTTCCATTCGTGGGGAGGGCTGAGTTATGGCGACGGACGAGGTGCGGGAACAAAAGCTTTTGACCTGACCGGTCAGTTCAGTTCGGCGGCCCTGACGTGTCAGCTTGGCGGTGGCTGTTTCAGGCGCACGTCGGTTATCCAGATTGCTGCTGATTGTCGTAACGTGCGCGGTTCAGTTGATTGTCGGTTATGTGTTCCAACCGGGGAAGTTGGTTTGGCACAGTGATGGATTCCAGGGTGTGCCTTCACCAGCCCAGCTATGCACACCGTCAAATCAAGCCCTCCGTGCCACGTCCTGCAGCAACAACACCCGTGAACCCAGCACGGATTTCAGGCGCGTCGCTGGAAGGTTGGAGAATGTCAGAAATGCATCACAGCGCGCACACCGAAGGAACCAATCACTGTGGCTCGAACAAGCTTTGGGACCCCTAACCAGACCCGAGCGGTCACCGTACCTTTTTGTCAAGCCTCAAGCTTTAGTCCCTCGGAACTCGGTACGGGAACCCTTATTTCACTTTCATTATCATTCAAATCGTTTTTACAAACTAGGATTTAGTGCATTAATTTAGCCTATTGAACTAAAAGCTAAAATCTGAGACAATCAGGTATCAAGGCATCAAGGCATTGACAAACATCGTACTTGCCAAGCTGCCACTTAGTATTTGTGCGTTACAGCATGGTTCTTGGAATAAGGAAGAGCCTATGTGTAATCCACAATATACCCCTTATGATACTAGAAGGTCCTTGCAAAAGCATGCATGTTTCAAGTAAGAACAAAACATATGCTACCCTTATTTCTTTATTATACATTCAATCATTTGATTGCGGGTGGGATGATGACGGTGTCAACCCCATGCACAATAACCTGCGGGTCCACATACAGGTCTGGAACGACAATCTGGAGCCCTCCCGAAGCTCCAGGCTTGGTGAACTTTGAAGGCTTGTCAGCCGACTTCACCATGACAAACTTGTAATCGAGTGTGCCAAACTGCAGGAGCACGAAATGAGCGAGCAACGAGGAAGAGAAAAGCAAATATTACAGGTCCCTCAAAAGCCCCTTTCTCATTGAGCTCTGCAGATGCTTGGCACCCGCCTACACCATGACATACTTTTAATCCAGCACGACGAACTGCAGGAGCATGAGAAGGAAGGCGGGAGTAGAGGGTGGAAGCAATTGATCACACGAGCGCTTCAGAAGCCCAGTTCTTGGTGGACGTTTCACCAATTCTTGGTGAATGTTCCCATTTTCAGTGCGTCAAAAGCGGATTTGTAGAAGTGTTTCGTGAAGGATACCGAGAGAAATACACCTGAAACTCAGCCAAAGATACCGAGCTGAAGCATGAAAAATACCGAGCTGTTCCACTTCTGTTCTGTTCTCACCCGCGTTCCCACTTTCAGCGCGTCAATCGCGGATTTGTAGAAGCGTTGACTCAACACGTGGTACGACATGACTTGCAGCAGCGCCTTGGGGTTCTTCTTGAGCCTTGAGTACTGGAAGCTGCCCGTGAGCTTGTCAAACGCGCTGTTGCGCGGCACAAATATCGTCATCTGCGACTTTGGCAGCCATTCCTGGAGCGTGTTGTTCAGGCCTGGGGAGGCACGAGGGGAAGAAAGTGAGAGAAACACAGGCTAAGTGAGCTAAACCCTGGAAGTGAGAAAGAGGCGGCACCAGTATTGTCATCTGCGACATTAGCAGCCATTCCTGGAGTGTGTTTGTTGAGCCCTGAGGGGTGGGGCGAAGGGGGAGGCGCGAGAGAGAGAGAGAGAGAGAGAGAGAGAGAGAGAGAGAGAGAGAGAGAGAGAGAGAGAGAGAGAGAGAGAGAGAGAGAGAGAGAGAGAGAGAGAGAGAGAGAGAGAGAGAGAGAGACATGTGAAAGAGGCACCAGCACCGTCATCTGAGACTTTGGCAGCAACAGCTTGAGTGTGTTGTTCAGGCCTGGGGGTGGGTTGGGGACGGGGGGATGAGAGGCGAGAGAGAGAGAGACAGGGCGATATGAGAAAGAGGCGGCACCAGCAGTGTCATCTTGGACGTTGGAAGGTACAACTCGAGCGTGCTGTTCAGGCCTGGGGCGGATTTCCGGGGTGCCTCAACTGTCACCTCGTTGGAAGGTACTGCGTGAGCGTGCTGTTCAGGCCTTCGGCGCAGGGGGAAGGGGAGATGGAGAAAGGGGGGGTCGGCGCGGCACGAGAAATGAGGAAATTGACGGCAGACGAGGTGATATGGACGGCACGAGAGGTAAAATGGACGGAACGGGACGGCACGGGAGGTGAAATGAACGGCACGAGCTCGATTAACTTGGGACAGTCTTTAGGCTGTCTACGAAGTCAAGAGAGCGAGAATGAGACGCATTTTGAGGCGCCTCAAAAGTCGTCTCATCTCACGAGATTGGCTAACGCGGCACGGCTTTTGAGACGTCTCAAAGCACCCTTTAGGCCGTCTAGGAAGTCAAGAGGGCGAGTATGAGACGCGTCTCATCTCACGAGATCGGCTAACGGCGGAATCGCGTGAAGCCGCACTGCAGCGTTTGGGGGGTGACAGTTGGTGTGTTAGTATCGAAAGAATAAAAGAATAACCAGACCTTCTCAACCCCGACAACACATGCACGCCTCCGCTCGCCTGCACTAGCTCGGGCTCGCCATTATCTGTTGTTCTTCCTGTCTTCTTTAGTGACAGTTTTTTTATTCATTGTTATTATTCTCCCTAGAATACAGTATCGGAGTGGATCTCCAGGCTCCTGTCCATAAAAAAATGGTATTTCCTTTTCAAAATACAAAAAACAAAGGTGGTTCCGGAAGCTTCCGACATGTTATTATTGATCATAGAAGGGAAAAACTACACCTTTATGAAAAAAAAACATACAAACGCGGTGTACACAACTTGAACATAAAAATGTTACAAACAACGGATGGTGTTCGCAACTCACCAGACGTCTCCCACGCTGCAATGGCGGTGCTGTATTTCAACTTCGTCAGCTTCGCCACCAACTGCTGATACCCGGTATAAGCTAACGCGACTTGCGTCACGCACAGCAAGCTGACGACAGCAACGAGCAAGCGAATCGTCAGGCCTTTCGCCGATACTCGAGCCATTGCGAGTCTGATCAATTTGACGCGGCGAACGGGTGGCAGTCTCTATCTAAACACCTAAAAGGAGGTTAAGTGAAAACGAAATTCACAAGAGACGTCAAGCCGGGGAAGGTTGCTGAACCGTGAGCGTGGAAAATCGACAAAGAGTCGGGAAACTCGTTATCCTTCGTCAACACACGATGATACGTGCGCGCAATGAGACTATACCAGCAGCTCCCTTGATCCGACCAAAGTTGGAGGGATAGGACGGCAGTGACTCGGACGGCTTGTTACAAAGTGGTATCGCATATGTAAAGCAAATGGACTTTCGATTATGTCGTGGGATTTTACGAGGCATGAGTCACGGACTCTGGGGTGATGTGATGGGCTAGAGCTGATCACTAACGGAGTGATGCCAGGCGGAAGGGGAGTGGAAGACAATCGAGGGGGAAGTTCAAGGGGCGGAGGGGGGAACGGTGGGGAGAAAGGAAGGGCGGATTCGGCTACGGCGGGTCAAGAAGTGACGCGTGACGGGAGGAGACGTGTCGCGATCCCCGACGAGGGACAAACTCGTCACCTCGATGTTCGCGTCTGAATGTCTTGCTTTCGCAGGACAGGGCCGCCGCGAAGCACCGCAGTTGAAACTCCAAATGGAACTTAGTGCTTGGTAGCATACGCACGACACGAGGGTTTCTTCCCCTCTGCCAAGTCAAGCACAGAATTCTCGGCTGACAACTGTAATCTCTTTGGCAAAGTGTGTGAATGGAGCCTAACAGATGTCGGTGGTGGGGAGAAGGGGACGGGAGAGGAGGTGATTGTGGTTTGGGGGGATGGGGAAGGAATGGAGGGGGTAGGAGGGCCATTTTCGGTAGCGTTCCGTGCGGAGCGGTGCCTCCCTGATTTTCGTCTTTCGCCACGCCATCAGTGCACCGTCTCAAGGAAGCGCCTGCGACGCGGTTGACTGCTTCGGCGTCGGTTCCGCTGTGCTCTCCTGATTCCAGATCGGCCGTCGGTGACCTTTGACCAGGCTGGTCTGGGCGTGTGCAGATTGTACCCATGTAAATTGAACAAGGGCGAAATCGCGCGCATTGGCGGAAATCGTGTTTGTCTCAAAAGAATCGACCCAAATTGCTCCCCGCTCGCCACGTGGGCGTTTTTCTCAATTGATTCGACCCCCTTTCCCCCCGCCCCCCCCCACCCCGTTTTTCCCGCCCTTGCCCTCCGAAATTCGGGCACCCGCTAGAATCTCGTGAAATCACAAAACGTCACGAATACATGTTTTTTCGTAACGCTAAGATTTCAACATGCGAGCGACATCTGATTGGACAGAACACCTATGACTTCTAATGATAAATTTAGCAGTAATATGGATTTTATTAATTATGTGCCACTGCAGTAACATTTTTTTAAAATCTTTGTAATACAAGTAAATATTTTTTTTCTAAATAATATCAAGAAGTACAATCAAACAAAATATCTACCTATTTCAAAAGATATTTATTTTTATTTGTCGCGGAGCTATTATTATTACAAAATTATAAAATTTAACTCTTATTTTTTAAGTTTTCTGGAATAATCCTCATGTAGATATATAGAAAACATAAAGAAACTATAGGTTGATTCGTCATGTGTTTTTTTTTTTGCGCCCTTATCTACATTACTAGCATGGGCTAATAAAAAAAACGATACAATCAACGTGCATATGAGCCTCCTGAGATTGAGAAGCAACCGCTAAAATTATCGATTGCGAAAGCTGATGTGGCATACCACAACTACATGGTGGATTTGGCATGATGTAAAAAGCATGTATTCGTGACTTTTTGTGATTTCACAAAATTCCAGCGGGTGCCCGAATTTCGGAGGGCAAGGGCGGGAAAAACGGGGTGGGGGGGCGGGGGGAAAGGGGGTCGAATCAATTGAGAAAAACGCCCACGTGGCGAGCGGGGAGCAATTTGGGTCGATTCTTTTGAGACAAACACGATTTCCGCCGATGCGCGCGATTTCGTCATTGAACAAGGCACGCCGTTTGTGTGCAAACAAACGCGCCTCCAGAGAAGAGAGTGCATTGAACGCATTAATCTGCAAGATAGGATGAATTATGGATGAATTCTACTGTACGCTGTATTCTCCTGAAACTTTTGTGCCCAGAAAACATGAGAAGCCCTCCAGCAACAACGGGTCGCGTTTGTAACATGTCAACGAGTCTGTAATGAATGTGAAATTCATTACTGTAGAACTGTCCTTAGCGAGGACAGCCCCGAGCAGTTCGCGTCAGTGTGGCTCGGCCTACACTTTCGCACCGAACCAGCCCCGAGTCGCCCCGCACCAATTGCGACATTCCCGAGCCACGCACATCGAGGTCCTCGCCTAGCACGGTTTCGACACTATAAATGCATGCTTCTTTAACATTCTCGTCATTCTGTAATTCTCATCTCTTTTATAAAGTCTTCCGCGCACTCTTCTTAGTACAACTCATAACACTTGGTATCAGAGCCTAAGTTCCTAGGTTCCCCGTTTTTTAGAGTGTATTACCCCTCGGGGGGGGGGGACAGGGAAGGATGCCGTGGTGACAGGAGTAGCGCAGTAGCCGGCCAGGAGAACGGGTAGTTGCTCCTAGCGGCCATGAATTTCTCTGGCGCTCCTGCGGCACCGACGGATCCTTGCCCTCGACGGTCGGGATTGACCGTGGCCTCCCTCCCCCCGGGTGGCGGACAGCTTTTGCTGTCGTCGCATTTAATGCGTAAGTTAGTTGCATGGCGTTTTCGTCAATTTCCGAGTTAACACTGTGTGGCAGCTGACGTCGAAGGAGCGTCGTCTCTGCATGTCTGAGCTTGACGGGTGGCGTCGGCACGTGGTCGACAACTGCACGCAACGTTTTCGGAAAGAAGACTTGCGCGAGTTGCGTCGGCACGTGGTCGGCACCAACGCGCGACAATTTCGGAGACAATGCGTGCGGCAAGTGGCGTCGGGCGATTTCGTCACGTTGCGCACGAGATTTTCGGAGGTCTTCAGCACGTGGCGATCGTGGTCACTGTGCGCGAAGATTTCGGGTAGCAGCACGTGGAAAACGACTGCTGTGCGAGCAGCCAGGCGCATGGTGATTTGCGTCAGAAAATGCAACGGCGCGGAGTGACGGCGTGACGATTGCCCGATGAAAGCGGGGGTTTACCGTCGTCCAGCCCGGGTGTGGCCGGTGTGGCTACAGGAGGATGCATCGTTGGCGTTTTCGGCAGGAGCGGCACAGTGTGGGACGGAAGTCATTTTCAAACCACCGAAAAGTGCGGAAAAGGCCGCCTACGACTAGACTGTTTTCGTTAGGGTCACTTCTGCGCCTGCAACAACGTCGGCCGAAATTTTCGGAGCAACAGCAGCAGCCGACACTGTACTTCAGGCGGCACAGGTTCCCCCTGATCAAGGGAAGTTGTGCTGCAGACGGGGCAGTACACCGACGGGACAACGTTTTGGCGCAGCGTCTAGACACGTGAATTTCGCCTAGTCTACCGGCTACAATAAACGGAGTTGCGACAAATACGGGTCTGGCGAGAGAAACGGATTTCGAGCTTCAGGAGGGGAGAAAACGACCTACTGCGACGACTTTTTGCTGAGGCCGAGTTTTGCGGCTGTTACGAATAGTAACATTTGATATTACTGTGCACTCCTCACCGCAGCAAAGAGAAGCACGCAGTAACGGGAATGAACGCGAACCGTCAGACGGTTGGAATTGACTCGAAGCGACGGACAGTTGGAACGCATCTGGACCGTCGGAAGCAGACGGCATCGGGCAGCTGCAGGCAGGATGGTTTTGGCGGGAACAGTTACGAAACTGTACGCGCCGCACGGTTGGGAGTGAATTTGAATAAGGGAATGTACCCCTTAGAGTACATGGCTAGATAGGTCTGTTCGCATTCCCTTGTACTCTTATTTATATGACCTTGTTTGCATGTTTTTATTATCTCAAGCATTTACATTCACTCTACTATTGAGGTCAAGGGCCCACCAATTATTTCACTACATGCGAACCTTCCTGGGTAGATCCCGGGCTACGATCAACTTCTGATCGCAGCAGTCTGCGGCTAAGCGGCGGTAGCAGAAGGAGCTCCCTACCGGCCAAAGTCCACCGACGTTTCGCATACCCCACGCCCAGAAGGGCTCGAAGGCAATGGTAAGACCGAAGAGCCACTGGATCCAAAGGTGGGGCCCTGTGTTTAGCCCTGTGCTGGTTTAAAAGGCGCGGGTGACGCTGGTTCGACGGCAGGGCGTACAAGAAATATTTCGTGGTGCGGCACTGTTCGGCCCCGACAAAAACGGACCATCGGCGACAGTTACCCTGCCGAAAATGTCGGGACTGAAGAAATTGTGGCAGCTGTCGGGAATTTCTCCTAATTTACCGGTCTACCCAGTGGCGGTGTAGCGGCGAAGACGGAGGCTCCGAAGCTGTGGAATTTTAAAAGCGATAAGACGCGGTGGGCAAACGAAGCGGCCGGCCCGACGGTTTGATCCGATAAACCCGATCCAGTTACGATACATTCGCGCCTACACCGATGTCAGAAAAATCGCGGGCAACACGGAGTTATACCTCATCCGACAAAAGCGGACGCTGGGTGAACGGCGGCAAGCGAAATTGTCGGGGGGTGAAGACAAAAACAAATGGAGGGAAATTTGTGGGTGCTCCAGCAGATCTCCAGAGTGAAAGGTGGAGCTCGTACACCAATCTACCGCGAATTTCGGGGTCTATTCGGTAGACCCCCGAAAGGGTTTGATATAATGACATGGAGGCGCGGCGAGCGGTGTATCGCCAAGGATACCTGGGATTTGCTAAATAATTTCGACGGGTGCGAAGACGGGTGAACGTCGGAGTACCAGGGTTAACGGCGGAAACGTCGGGGTTACGCGGCGGAAAATACTTCGGGACTGCTTCAACAACCATGATTTTCAAGGTTTCTTTCCTACGGTGGGAGACGGCTGAACGTCTGCTCGCCAGCTGTTTATGCGTTTTACGGTGTACTTCAAGAGGATACACTGCAAACGACCAAGATTTTTACGGAGTGTGTAATTTTCCGACATTTACGGGTGCATCGAGCAGTTCCGAGACTGAGTGTTAACGGAGTCAGCGGGGTCGCTGACAGTATCCGTGCCGGCGATGGAGTTCCAGCGGCGCTTGATTAAGCACGCGATGGCACTCGTCGTCAAAGGTTAGCCGTACAAATCGGAAGCTGTTCGGGGGTACCAATCGCAACACGGGAGAGCATTTTACAACAGGTGGGGGGAGAAGGCGACAGCTGTTTTCACCCCTGCCCGGAGTTTTTCGGCGCATCACGACAACACCGACATTGCAGCTGACGTCATCGGCAGTTCGAGTTCAACATTAATAAATTATTTGCGTGGTCAGGGGGAAAAGCAGCAGCTGTTTTCGCCCCTACCCGGGAGTTTTCGGTGCAACACGACAAGTGCCTCGGCAAGTCTGGACAAGACTGCAGGGGGCACCGACAGCTGGAGGAGCTACAGCGAGGATTTCGCCACAGCAACGCGACAACAAACAGCAGCAATTTCGGATTGCAGCAGCTGACAGCTGGATATCCGGCAGCAGTAAATCGATTCGACACTGCCACGCGGGATTTGGGGTGGCAGTCGCTGGAAATGCTGCAGCAGCAGTCACTCCTACCCGACAAGAAGAATGTTTTCTGAAAGGAAATATATTTTCAAAGGGTTTCAAGTCCCAGTGCTCAACGCCTTTACCCTCTAAAAGAGACTTCGCGAGTTACCCAGAAGGTTCTAACAGGTCAAGACAATGTTTTTCGCCACCAGCTACTTTTCGACAGTGCAGCTGCAAAAATTTTTACGGGGTTCATCACACTTGGTATTTCGGATTACCCCCCGGCAGACGGGATTTCTGCCCGCGCAGCTGTCCTACAGTACGGTCTACCCTTTTCTTCAAAGGGGGGGAGGGAGAGTGATTCTCGCTCTGTGCTTGTCAGTTCTCTGACAGCATCGTCTGACAATCCGGCACGACGGACGCTTGCGATGGCTTCATCGGCATCGACGACTCCCGATTCACTGACATCTGACAGCGTGTCAGAACTTTCGCCAGCATCGCCAGCGTCACCACCGCACGATTCACATCGACGGCCTTCTTTCGTCGAAAGTTTTCAACTCGTCATTCGCCTTCAACCGCCCGATCGACATTGACAGTATCAAACGGCTGACATTCCAACTCTGAAATTCGCCTGGTCAACGCGCTCAGCCACGCGTCAACTCGAAAGTCAACACGCTTCCGCACCGTCAGATCGGTTTTCGACCGAGATCTGCAGTTTTTTACGCTACTGCCAGACTCGCTTACGTACCGATAAGGCGCCTTCTTTAGAAGGTGGGAGAGTGTAATGAATGTGAAATTCCTTACTGTAGAGCTGTCCTTAGCGAGGACAGCCCCGAGCAGTTCGCGTCAGTGTGGCTCGGCCTACACTTTCGCACCGAACCAGCCCCGAGTCGCCCCGCACCAATTGCGACATTCCCGAGCCACGCACATCGAGGTCCTCGCCTAGCACGGTTTCGACCCTATAAATGCATGCTTCTTTATCATTCTCGTCATTCTGTAATTCTCATCTCTTTTATAAAGTCTTCCGCGCACTCTTCTTAGTACAACTCATAACAGAGTCAACAATGGCAGGTGTTCGCCCTGGCCAACCAGTAACCCTCCTTACATAGCCTTCGTCAGCTTCTAGAACTTTTTGAGGGAGGTTTTTCCTCAACCTGGTAACACAGTAACTCGTTACTTTATAAGGGCCTTCTGAGCTGTCAAACACGCATTCGCCTTTGACCGCGCACGAATAACTTTGCCACATCAGGCCAATTAGCTTCTCGACGCTGGCTCTCCCTTCCTTTCCCAAGGTCAGGCAGTTCGTGAACCAGCGCATCCTAAACTCACTTCCAGGTGCCAGATAGCCATTGGCTCACCAGACGCTCCAATCTCGAGGAAAGATGCTTCTGGAAAGCGCGCACTTCCCGAAGCTGGCTGAGCAGCAATTTCAAGGAAATGCGACCTGATGAGTGTCGCTGATGTCATCAGCAATTTCAAGGTAATGCGCCTGCCGAACTGGGCCCAGGAATCAGCAAGCTTGAAAACAGCATCAAACCTTGAGCACGTTCAAATCTTGCAAGGAACTAAAATATTGATTCAAGACACCTAGGAGCAGCAGAACACCTGATTCTGCCTGCTCACTCCACACCACGCCATGGCTGCCGTCCACCTCCAGTCCGCCGTTGCGTCTGCCTTCCCCGGCATTCGCTCGCCATTCCGTGCTGCTGCCAGGCGGCTGCATTCGGCGTCGTTCGCTGGATCCAAGACCGCGACGGTCGGCAAAGCCTCGGTGCTGCAGTCGGAGTTCCTGGGCTCTGGCTTCAATGTAAGACATTCAGAGCGGATAACATCTCTGTGCAAGGTTACCTTGACATCGTAACTCGACAATGCTCGAAATGTCATTTCACGGCGTGTGGTTTAGACAATAACATGGACGAAATCCACGAAGTGTACGAATCCACGGTCAGCGTGCTGCTTCTCAGATGAGACGAATTATTCTTCGCCAAGTCAGCGTGTTGGTTCCTGCTGAGACGTTTCATACAATTGTGTGTATTCCACGTCAGGCTGCTCCTGCTCAACCGAGCGGTACCGCGTTCTTGCGGATGCCAGCAAGCTCGCTTTCTAGGCGTCGAATCTAAACATTGCGTTTCGATGTGTTTACTCCACGTCAGGCTGCGCCTGCTCAACTGAGCGGTGCCGCGTTCCTGAGGAGGTCAGCCAGCTCGACCGGTGCTCGCGCGTCTGCTGACGTGGAGCAGCTGCGCGGCGCACGGGACGAGATCAAGGAGCTTATCAAGAGCAAGCATTGCAACCCCATCCTGGTACGAAATGCTGGTACTTGGGTACGCTGTTCGTATGACTAGGGTTTAGCGTGGATAATGGGCACTACAATTCTTAAGACATGGTACGATATATTAATAAACGCACGTTTGTGCTACAAATACGGCGGCGTCGGGAGAGTAAAACATGACGGTTCAGGTGCCTCGCTCACAATCCATACGAACAAAACCATATCGTCATGTACTGCCGTCAGATTCCAGCCGTCAGATTCCAGCCGTCAGATTCTCCTGCCATCGTTCCGTTCCTTCCCCGTTCGTTTCCGCATTCCCGCAGATCCGGCGCGGCTGGCACGACGCGGGCACGTACACCAAGAGCATCGCCGAGTGCCAAGGGAGGCGTCCATTGTGAAATATCCAAAGCCCTTTCCCCCGTTCGTTCCCGTTCCTCCCCCGTTCGTTTCCGTTCCTTTCCCTCTGTGCGCGCAGATCCGTCTGGGCTGGCACGACGCGGGCACGTACAGCAAGAGCATCGCCGAGTGGCCCAAGGCGGGCGGCGCCACGGCCAGCATCCGCTTCAAGCCCGAAATCGAGCACGGCGCCAATGCTGGTCTGGCGGGCGCCATTGCTCTCCTGGAGCCCATCAAGCAGAAGTATCCCGCCGTCAGCTTTGCCGACCTTTTCCAACTCGCCAGCGCCACGGCCGTCGAGGTCCGTCCGTGCTCATGCTCATGCTCATGCTCATGCTCATGCTGATTCGCAACGTTCGGTTCCGATGCGTTAGCTTGCAGTTTTCTAAGATGACATTGATCAGGTTGGCAGGACCGTAAACGGTGATTATACATTCAAGCTGGCCTTACGAATCCTTACCTTCTGCATGTATCCGCGTTCTCCTGTATGTGTATATTCTGCTGTGTGCATGTGTGTGCGGTTGTGCGCGGTTGTCTGCGGTTGTGCATGGTTGTGTGCGGTTTTGCGTGGTTGTGTGCGGTTGTGTCAGCTCGCCGGAGGTCCCAAGATCCCGATGAAGTACGGCCGTGTGGACGCCAAGGGACCTGAGGACTGCACTCCTGACGGCACTCTCCCAGGCATGCTCCGTTTCCTCCCCCCAGCTCTGTGCTTCATATCCTCATATGCCCAGCTCCTCGTGCCCTGTCCTTCATCCCCATTCCCATCCCCATCCCCATCACCATCCCCATCCCCATCCCCATCCCCATCCCCATCCCTATCACCATCCCCATCCCCATCCCAATCCCCTTCCCCATCCCCATCCCCACCTCCATCCGCATTCCTATCCCCATCCCCATCCCCATTCCCATCCCCATCCCCATCCCCATCCCCATCCCCATCCCCATTCCTATCCCCGTCTCCATCCCCATCCCCATCCCCATCCCCATCCCCATCCCCATCCCCATCCCCATCCCCATCCCCATCCCCATTCCTATCCCCGTCTCCATCCCCATCCCCATCCCCATCCCCATCCCCATCCCCATCCCCATCCCCATCCCCATCCCCATCCCCATTCCTATCCCCGTCTCCATCCCCATCCCCATCCCCATCCCCATCCCCATCCCCATCCCCATCCCCATCCCCATCCCCATCCCCATTCCTATCCCCGTCTCCATCCCCATCCCCATCCCCATCCCCATCCCCATCCCCATCCCCATCCCCATCCCCATCCCCATCCCCATTCCTATCCCCGTCTCCATCCCCATCCCCATCCCCATCCCCATCCCCATCCCCATCCCCATCCCCATCCCCATCCCCATCCCCATTCCTATCCCCGTCTCCATCCCCATCCCCATCCCCATCCCCATCCCCATCCCCATCCCCATCCCCATCCCCATCCCCATCCCCATTCCTATCCCCGTCTCCATCCCCATCCCCATCCCCATCCCCATCCCCATCCCCATCCCCATCCCCATCCCCATCCCCATCCCCATTCCTATCCCCGTCTCCATCCCCATCCCCATCCCCATCCCCATCCCCATCCCCATCCCCATCCCCATCCCCATCCCCATCCCCATTCCTATCCCCGTCTCCATCCCCATCCCCATCCCCATCCCCATCCCCATCCCCATCCCCATCCCCATCCCCATCCCCATCCCCATCCCCATCCCCATCCCCATTCCTATCCCCATCCCCATCCCCATCCCCATCCCCATCCCCATCCCCATCCCCATCCCCATCCCCATTCCTATCCCCGTCTCCATCCCCATCCCCATCCCCATCCCCATCCCCATCCCCATCCCCATCCCCATCCCCATCCCCATCCCCATTCCTATCCCCGTCTCCATCCCCATCCCCATCCCCATCCCCATCCCCATCCCCATCCCCATCCCCATCCCCATCCCCATCCCCATTCCTATCCCCGTCTCCATCCCCATCCCCATCCCCATCCCCATCCCCATCCCCATCCCCATCCCCATCCCCATCCCCGTCCCCGTCCCCATTCCTATCCCCGTCTCCATCCCCATCCCCATCCCCATCCCCATCCCCATCCCCATCCCCATCCCCATCCCCATCCCCATCCCCATTCCTATCCCCGTCTCCATCCCCATCCCCATCCCCATCCCCATCCCCATCCCCATCCCCATCCCCATCCCCATCCCCATCCCCATTCCTATCCCCGTCTCCATCCCCATCCCCATCCCCATCCCCATCCCCATCCCCATCCCCATCCCCATCCCCATCCCCATCCCCATTCCTATCCCCGTCTCCATCCCCATCCCCATCCCCATCCCCATCCCCATCCCCATCCCCATCCCCATCCCCATCCCCATCCCCATTCCTATCCCCGTCTCCATCCCCATCCCCATCCCCATCCCCATCCCCATCCCCATCCCCATCCCCATCCCCATCCCCATCCCCATCCCCATCCCCATCCCCATTCCTATCCCCATCCCCATCCCCATCCCCATCCCCATCCCCATCCCCATTCCTATCCCCATCCCCATCCCCATCCCCATCCCCATCCCCATCCCCATCCCCATCCCCATCCCCATCCCCATCCCCATCCCCATCCCCATCCCCATCCCCATTCCTATCCCCGTCTCCATCCCCATCCCCATCCCCATCCCCATCCCCATCCCCATCCCCATCCCCATCCCCATCCCCATCCCCATTCCTATCCCCGTCTCCATCCCCATCCCCATCCCCATCCCCATCCCCATCCCCATCCCCATCCCCATCCCCATCCCCGTCCCCGTCCCCATTCCTATCCCCGTCTCCATCCCCATCCCCATCCCCATCCCCATCCCCATCCCCATCCCCATCCCCATCCCCATCCCCATCCCCATTCCTATCCCCGTCTCCATCCCCATCCCCATCCCCATCCCCATCCCCATCCCCATCCCCATCCCCATCCCCATCCCCATCCCCATTCCTATCCCCGTCTCCATCCCCATCCCCATCCCCATCCCCATCCCCATCCCCATCCCCATCCCCATCCCCATCCCCATCCCCATTCCTATCCCCGTCTCCATCCCCATCCCCATCCCCATCCCCATCCCCATCCCCATCCCCATCCCCATCCCCATCCCCATCCCCATTCCTATCCCCGTCTCCATCCCCATCCCCATCCCCATCCCCATCCCCATCCCCATCCCCATCCCCATCCCCATCCCCATCCCCATCCCCATCCCCATCCCCATTCCTATCCCCATCCCCATCCCCATCCCCATCCCCATCCCCATTCCTATCCCCATCCCCATCCCCATCCCCATCCCCATCCCCATTCCTATCCCCGTCTCCATCCCCATCCCCATCCCCATCCCCATCCCCATCCCCATCCCCATCCCCATCCCCATCCCCATCCCCATTCCTATCCCCGTCTCCATCCCCATCCCCATCCCCATCCCCATCCCCATCCCCATCCCCATCCCCATCCCCATCCCCATCCCCATTCCTATCCCCGTCTCCATCCCCATCCCCATCCCCATCCCCATCCCCATCCCCATCCCCATCCCCATCCCCATCCCCATCCCCATTCCTATCCCCGTCTCCATCCCCATCCCCATCCCCATCCCCATCCCCATCCCCATCCCCATCCCCATCCCCATCCCCATCCCCATTCCTATCCCCGTCTCCATCCCCATCCCCATCCCCATCCCCATCCCCATCCCCATCCCCATCCCCATCCCCATCCCCATCCCCATCCCCATCCCCATCCCCATTCCTATCCCCATCCCCATCCCCATCCCCATCCCCATCCCCATCCCCATCCCCATCCCCATCCCCATCCCCATCCCCATCCCCATCCCCATCCCCATCCCCATTCCTATCCCCGTCTCCATCCCCATCCCCATCCCCATCCCCATCCCCATCCCCATCCCCATCCCCATCCCCATCCCCATCCCCATTCCTATCCCCGTCTCCATCCCCATCCCCATCCCCATCCCCATCCCCATCCCCATTCCTATCCCCATCCCCATCCCCATCCCCATCCCCATCCCCATCCCCATCCCCATCCCCATCCCCATCCCCATTCCTATCCCCGTCTCCATCCCCATCCCCATCCCCATCCCCATCCCCATCCCCATCCCCATCCCCATCCCCATCCCCATCCCCATCCCCATCCCCATCCCCATTCCTATCCCCATCCCCATCCCCATCCCCATCCCCATCCCCATCCCCATCCCCATCCCCATCCCCATCCCCATCCCCATCCCCATCCCCATCCCCATCCCCATTCCTATCCCCGTCTCCATCCCCATCCCCATCCCCATCCCCATCCCCATCCCCATCCCCATCCCCATCCCCATCCCCATCCCCATTCCTATCCCCGTCTCCATCCCCATCCCCATCCCCATCCCCATCCCCATCCCCATTCCTATCCCCATCCCCATCCCCATCCCCATCCCCATCCCCATCCCCATCCCCATCCCCATCCCCATCCCCATTCCTATCCCCGTCTCCATCCCCGTCCCCATCCCCATCCCCATCCCCATCCCCATCCCCATCCCCATCCCCATCCCCATCCCCATTCCTATCCCCGTCTCCATCCCCATCCCCATCCCCATCCCCATCCCCATCCCCATCCCCATCCCCATCCCCATCCCCATCCCCATTCCTATCCCCGTCTCCATCCCCATCCCCATCCCCATCCCCATCCCCATCCCCATCCCCATCCCCATCCCCATCCCCATCCCCATCCCCATCCCCATCCCCATTCCTATCCCCATCCCCATCCCCATCCCCATCCCCATCCCCATCCCCATCCCCATCCCCATCCCCATCCCCATCCCCATCCCCATCCCCATCCCCATCCCCATCCCCATCCCCATTCCTATCCCCGTCTCCATCCCCATCCCCATCCCCATCCCCATCCCCATCCCCATTCCTATCCCCATCCCCATCCCCATCCCCATCCCCATCCCCATCCCCATCCCCATCCCCATCCCCATCCCCATTCCTATCCCCGTCTCCATCCCCATCCCCATCCCCATCCCCATCCCCATCCCCATCCCCATCCCCATCCCCATCCCCATCCCCATTCCTATCCCCGTCTCCATCCCCATCCCCATCCCCATCCCCATCCCCATCCCCATCCCCATCCCCATCCCCATCCCCATCCCCATTCCTATCCCCGTCTCCATCCCCATCCCCATCCCCATCCCCATCCCCATCCCCATCCCCATCCCCATCCCCATCCCCATCCCCATCCCCATCCCCATCCCCATTCCTATCCCCATCCCCATCCCCATCCCCATCCCCATCCCCATCCCCATCCCCATCCCCATCCCCATCCCCATCCCCATCCCCATCCCCATCCCCATCCCCATCCCCATCCCCATCCCCATCCCCATCCCCATCCCCATCCCCATCCCCATCCCCATCCCCATCCCCATCCCCATCCCTAATACACTCACACTCACATCTCCCCGCCATTTTCCTACCCACATCCTACACGCATATATCCCCACTGACCCACCATCGTCAGTCCCCACATAACGGACCTGTGACTCTTAACCCTGCCTGTGTTATCTTCTTCCTTCCTCCCCACTCCCTCCACCCCACTCCCTCCTTCCCACTCCCTCCACCCCACTCCCCTGCACCCCCTCCCTCCGCCCCACTCCCCTGCACCCCCTCCCTCCACCCCACTCCCCTGCACCCCCTGCCTTCCCTCCCATGCCCTCCACCCCAACAGATGCGGGCCCACCATCCCCTGCTGACCACCTGCGCAAGGTGTTTTACCGCATGGGCCTCGATGACAAGGTGAGTCATGGCATTGGTGTGATTGTAAGGCAGTGTGACTACAATGACGAGGGGATGTGAGGGCTAGGTGTTTCAACGCATGGGCCTAGCCCCAACAGATGCGGGCCCACCGTCCCCTGCTGACCACCTGCGCAAGGTGTTTTACCGCATGGGCCTTGACGGCAAGGTGAGCATACACTGGTGTGATTATACAGCACTGCGACAAGGTGAGTGAGAAGCCGTGTCATAATAAGGTGCAATGCAAGGTCCTAGACTTTGAATTCAGGATTCACCCATCTGTTGCCCCTCGACTTACATCATGCATGTCCGTTCCTTCCTTATGACAGGTCATTGCTGCCCTGTCTCGCGCACACACTTTGAATCTTAGGACTCGAGATTCACCTGTCTACCTTCCCCTCGAATCAACCATGCATGTCGTTCCCTCCTTCCTTATGGCAGGACATTGTTGCTCTATCTGGTGCACACACTCTGGTGCTCACGACATCCATCTTTGCCCGTCCCCCGCCTTATTCTCCCCATCCCTGCATTCCCCACCACAGGACATTGTTGCTCTGTCTGGCGCACACACTCTGGGCCGTGCTAGGCCGGAAAGGAGCGGGTGGGGCAAGGCAGAGACCAAGTACACGGTGAGTTGTGAGGCGCCTTCAAATCAAAGATAACGTTAGAAACGAAGGGTGCTGCTGGGTGTGCTGGTGCAGCTGGGTGTGCGGGCGGGTGTGCTGGTGGTGCTGGTTCTGCTGTTGGTGCTGGGTGTACGTTGGGTGGGGTAAGCAGAAAGTCGGCCAGAGAGGAGAGGAGCAGGTGCGGCACGGTGCAGACCGCAGCACCTTGCCTCACCATGCTCAGAGGTCTCTTGACAAGAGCGGGGGAGACCTTGCGTCACAGACGTGCTCCGTGCTACCATCGTCCTGGGACTTTTTGACACTGGTTGACATACACAGCTCGCACCATACTTTAAGGTGCCTTGCACTATGCTTTGGAACAGCATAGCAGGCTGGCACCAGCTGCCACTCTCAACTCCCCTCCTCTCCCCTCGGCCCCTCTCACGCGCTCCGCCGCCCCTCTCCCGCCTTCAATCACACCATCCTCTCCTCCCTTCCTCGCCCCCACCCCCTCTCCCTCTCCCCCCTGCAGAAGGACGGCCCTGGTGCACCTGGCGGCCAGTCCTGGACCGTGGAGTGGCTGCGATTCGACAACTCCTACTTCCGGGTGAGTGGATATTTCCCCCCCTCCCTCTACCCGCGTCCCATCCATATGCCCCCCTGGGCCTTTCAACACTCTGGCTTGGCTTAGAGGCGGCTTCCTCTGCTCTTCTTGGTGGCCAGTCCTGGACGGTGGAGTGGCTGCGATTCGACAACTCCTACTTCCGGGTGAGTGGAACCCCTTTTCTTTGCCTGTTGCCGCATCACCATTTCTGGGCTGACTCAAAACCTGCCTAGGCAACCTGCTCTGCTCAAAACCTGCTGCTGCTGCCCACACACGCAGAAAGAGAAGCACCCTTCTGGAGCTCAACCAAACGCTCAACCAACCCTCACCCCATTTTCTCCAAACCACCCAACCACACCCCCCCACCAACCAGGACATCAAGGAGAAGACAGACGTGGAGCTGCTGGTGCTGCCCACAGACGCCGCTCTGTTTGAGGACCCCGGCTTTAAGGTGTATGCAGAGAAGTACGCCGCAGCAGGGTCGTCACCTGGCTCAACTGACAGCTACTCTCCCATCTCCCTCCCCCCTCTCCCCCCTCCCCTCAGGACATCAAGGAGAAGACAGACGCGGAGCTGCTGGTGCTGCCCACAGACGCAGAGAGGCACTCTGCTGGGCCGAGCTGCTTAACCATACACTGCCCTCTTCCCATGCCCCCCGTTCGACTCCCCCCTCCTCCCCCCCAGGACATCAAGGAGAAGACAGACGCGGAGCTGCTGGTGCTGCCCACAGACGCCGCTCTGTTTGAGGACCCCGGCTTTAAGGTGTATGCAGAGAAGTACGCCGCTGACCAGGCGGCCTTCTTTGAGGACTACGCCCAGTCGCACAAGAAGCTCAGCGAGCTGGGAGCCAAGTTCGACCCGCCCCAGGTGAGGCGTTTTCCACACGTGAAGACACTCCCCTCCTGTGGGTGAGGTATCCACCTCAGGTGAGGGTTCAACTTTTCCCCTCGGTTAGCTATTCCTGCAGACCAGGCTGCTTTCTTTGCCGACTATGCCCAGTCGCACAAGAAGCTCAGCGAGCTGGGCGCCAAGTTCGACCCCCCCCAGGTGAGGCACTTTCCACACATACCGAACCTTCCCTTCCAGTAAGGCACCCCCTCAAGGTGTGGTGTTCCCTCAGGTTAAGACACACTCACAAACCAGGAGGCATTCTTTGAGGACTACGCCCAGTCGCACAAGAAGCTCAGCGAGCTGGGCGCCAAGTTCGACCCCCCCCAGGTGAGGCACTTTCCACACATACCGAACCTTCCCTTCCAGTAAGGCACCCCCTCAAGGTGTGGTGTTCCCTCAGGTTAAGACACACTCACAAACCAGGAGGCATTCTTTGAGGACTACGCCCAGTCGCACAAGAAGCTCAGCGAGCTGGGCGCCAAGTTCGACCCCCCCCAGGTGAGGCACTTTCCACACATACCGAACCTTCCCTTCCAGTAAGGCACCCCCTCAAGGTGTGGTGTTCCCTCAGGTTAAGACACACTCACAAACCAGGAGGCATTCTTTGAGGACTACGCCCAGTCGCACAAGAAGCTCAGCGAGCTGGCCGCCAAGTTCGACCCGCCGCAGGTGAGGCACTTTCCACACATACTGTACATTCCCCTCCGGTAAGGCACCCCCTCATGCTGTGGTGTTCCTTCAGATTAAGACATACCCACAGGCCAGGCGGCTTTCTTTGAGGACTATGCCCCAGTCGCACAAGAAGCTCAGCGAGCTGGGCGCCAAGTTCGACCCGCCCCAGGTGAGGCTTCTTTCCTCCAGGTGAGGTCTTCCCTCAAGTGAAGCATTCCCCCCTCGGGTCCCCAGACGAGGTTTTCCCTCATGTTACGCCAATGTTGCGGGCCAGGCTGCTTTCTTTGCCGACTATGCCCAGTCGCACAAGAAGCTCAGCGAGCTGGGTGCCAAGCTCGACCCGCCCCAGGTCAGGCCTCTTCACGAGTGAGCCATTACCCCTGGGCCCTAGGTAGGGTAATCCTGCGGGCCAGGCTGCGTTCTGGGTTAGCCATTACCCCTAGGTAAGGTATTCCACAGACCATGTTTGAACCTCCTCATGTGAAGCATTCCGAATTATGTTTTGCATCAGCTTTGGTTGTTAAATTATTTCCATCCTGGCTCCAATTGATCCCCTTGCGATGTGACCCTTTTGCTTCTTTGTGCATCCAGGGTGTGACCCTTGACTAAACTGGTGGCATGGGATTTGGTTAGTGTTTTGGTGTGAAGATTTGTATCAGAAATTGTGCTTGAATATACCGGTATACGGAGTGTTTTCAAAAAGCTGTACACCTAACCACCGCTATCTTCTTTCGGTCTATCTTCAACCCCCACGTGTGCAAAGGGGTATGAACCTTTTATATATTTTTTACAGAGGGTTGTGTCGATGATCATACGCTCGCAATAGGTTGCGCAACAGCAAACATGCTTCCCACGAACGGAAATTATCTTACACTCGCCCGACTGAAATTTCCAGCGTCCAGCATTTGACGTCATTCATAGCCCCCCATACCTAGGTTTCTAACTAAAAACCCCGAAAGTAGGGCAGAGAAAATATGAAAAGGCGGAAACAGTGCAAGGTCAGAAGTTGAAAGTAGCGGTGGTTAGGTGTAATCTGGTATAAAGTGGCTGTTAAAGTCGGCAAGCATCAAATGCGCACACAACAAGTGCTGGCGCTGCAATATCACTTATTAACAATAAGCACTTGCTGCTAAAAGCACTATCACTTGACCCACACCACGCCAACCAACCTCTCTATGTCTACAATTTCCAGTGAGCATCAACCAATCGGAAGAGTGCTGGCTGCTCACTTCCACCTGCTGACCAGAGCCACTCGCTGATAAACACAGATAATACAGTAATACAGTAATACAGTGACCCATTCCAGCCTCTATGTGTACAATCTCCGCGCTCGTTCCAAGGTGGAATCCACCAATCGAAACAGCTCTGGTTGCTCCAATTCCACCTGCTCCAATGACATCGCTTCATGTGCTTCCGCCTGCAGCGCACAGGGGGAAGGCAGGCAGTGGGGCATTGTATTGGAAAGTGGTATGGTGTGGAAGGGCAGGGATAGTGCAGTGCACGGTGAAAGGTGGAAAGCGCATGGATGCATGCGAAAGGGCTCGGGTGGTTGTAGCATGCAAAAAAAATCTTCAGAGCCTAGTGAAGAGCCTCAGCAATCCTAACCTTCAAAAAATGAACAGAGCTACGAGAGACGTGGCTGGATCTCTAAAACAGAACAAAATGCCTGATCGCGAGCAAGACTATCGCTGAAGCGATGTACGGCAAGCGCACCTCGTCGAATGTGAAGAGAACAAGATTGTCAATGGTGGGAGGCAGAGCCGCATTCCACCTGCCACACAGCCACAGTCACACAGGCACACAGCCACACAGCCTCACAGCCACACAGCCACACAGCCACACAGCCTCACAGCCACACAGCCACACAGCCACACAGCCTCACAGCCACACAGCCACCACACAGAGGCATGCAGGAAAAAAAAAAAGCTCCTAGGCGATGGCTTTTGCGGACCAGGTATGGGGAGGGCAGGAACAGACATCGCAAGGCCTGGACAGAAGTCACTTCAAAAAAGTGACTACGAAAGTGACCCCAAAAGTGGCGCCAACACACCTAGTGAGAGTCATGTGCCCCATGGATCGCCAGGTTGCAATCATTGTCAAAAGTGACCCCAGAAATGACCCCAGAAATGACCCCAGAAATGACCCCAGAAGAGATCCCAACACACCTGGTGAGAGTCATGTGTCCCATAGACTGCCAGATTGCTCGCCCTACATCCATCCCTCCTCCTCCTATTCCACCTCCTCCTCTCCCTCCTCCAATTCCAATTCTATCACTAGCAGCTTTCACTGCCCGTTTTCTACGCTCCCCCTTCTTCCTCTGCTGCTGCTGCTGTCCGCTCCTTCCCTGTTCCTGAGTCCCATTCTCCTTCTTCCCCTCCTCTCTCCCCTCCTCTACTCCTTGCTCCTCTGCCATTTGTCCATTTCCAAGTTTCTGCTCCCAAGTGCCCCCCTCACTTTCTCCTTGCTCCTGAGTGCCCCCCTCTTTCTCTCCCCTCTCTCTCTCCTCTCCCCCTGTCGTCGCCTCCTCCTCCTGTGATCCAACATCGGCCCCGCATTTGCCCGACTGGCTGTGAAGAAGCTTCTCGGCAGCTTCCTTCTCCCGGAGATGCTGCCACGCGCTGCGGCCGCGCCACACCTCCCTCACCACAAACATGACGTCATCCATGTCCACCTGTGCACGCATAGACACATGCACATGCACATACACATACACATGCACATGCACATGCACATACACATGCACATGCACATGCACATGCACATGCACATGCACATGCACATGCACATGCACATGCACATGCACATACACATGCACATGCACATGCACATGCACATGCACATACACATGCACATGCACATGTGCGCAGACGACTTTTGCGATGTCTCAAAAGTCACCTCCCTCACCACAAACATGACGTCATCCAAGTCCACCTGGCACACAGATAGGAATTTGGGCACATTTACATGCACGCACGTGCCCATGCACCTCCTGTTCTCCACCAGCCTCTGGCACAGCAGCAAGTAATGGCAACACACATACTCGCCCACACACACTCACACTCACATCAACTTCACTCTCTCCACCAGTCTCTGATGCAGCAGCGAGTAATGGTCTGCGCTCAGCCTCAACACACACACGCACGCCACACACACACGCACTCACCTCCACCTCTTGAGCTAACCCAAACTGCATCTCCTCCCTCTCCACCAGCCTCTGATGAAGCAGCGAGTAATGGCCTGCACTTGGCCGCAACACACGCGCTTGCACTCGCACGCACTGGCTGTTACACGTATCAACCCCTCCCACACACACGCTCACCTCCACCTCCGAACCAAACCGCATTTCCTCCCTCTCCACGATCCTCTGATGCAGCAGCGAGTAATGGTCTGCACTTAGCCACAACACCGGCTCAAACCCCATGCACACTGAAACCCACACATTCTCACATAAGCACACTCACCTCCACCTCTTGAGCCGAACCAAACCGCATCTCCTCCCTCTCCACCAACCGCTGATGCAGCAGCGAGTAATGGTCTGCACTTAACCGCAACACCGGCTCAAACCCCACGTCCATTCCGGCCAATGAGGTGACGACACGTGTCGCCAGCGCCAGGCCGAACATGGCTGGGATGGTTCCCAGGACGGGGATGACTCTTACACGAAACCCTGGGACCACCTGTAACGAGTATAAATAGATGGGGAATGGAGGGGAATTACAGTAAGTGTGTTTGTGAGTTCCTGCAATGCGTGCTATGGTAATGGCTCGTTTTATTTTAGATAAGTGTTAGAAAAGAAAGCAAAAAACTACAAAAAGAAACACACAAGTCCAGCACATTCTCAATAAAAATCACCAGCACCTGGGAAAGCACCTGGGAAAGCACCTGAAAAGCACCTGAACATCACCTGGAGGTCAGCAGGTTGCAAGGAATCGTCAGCAACGGGCAGCAGCTTGGCCTTGGGGCGATCTAGAGAAAACACCGCCTCCACTGCTGCTGCTGCCCCCAGCACTTTGATTGGAGGCACCTCAAACTTTCAGTATACCTGTAAGTCAGCAGGCTGCAGGGAGTCATCAGCAACAGGCAGCAGCTTGGCCTTGGGGCGATCCAAAGAAAACACCGCCTCCACTGCTGCTGCTGCCCCCAGTGCCTTGCGCAACCGCTGCCGCACCTGCACGGGTGGGTTGAATTGGATGGTGACGACTTGATGTATGCTTGAATATGTATGTGTGCCTATACATACATATATGCACATGATGGGATGTGTGAGTGGGTGGGTGGATGGAGCGGTAGTTGCCTCACCGCGCGCAAGAGACCCTCTCTCCATCGACCCTCCCTCTCGCGATGCCAGCGATGCGAATGCCAGTGGGGTCCGCCGAGCAAGAAAGGGTGCAGCAGGTGGGGGTTTGCGTGGGGAGGGGAGTGTACAGCTCGAGAGAGAGGGTCGATGGATGACTCGCTGATGTCAGCGATGCGGATGCGAGTGGGGTCGGCCCGAGCGCCGGCCCCCATGGCACTGATGACCGGCAGACCACGGCGCACACAGGCTGATAGCAAAGCCACCTGTGAGGAAGAGAGCGTGAAAAGAAGTTGTGTGTTAGGGGCCTGCCTTAACACAGCATGCAGCGGCTGCGGGACTAATTCAGCTTGACTTGCTTCCATTTGTTTCGATGTGATTTGATTTGATTCCCACCTTTGTGTCGATGTTGTCGATGCAGTCCACAACGTAGTCGGGCTGCCCGGACAAAACTTTCTCCTCGGTCTCCTCCGTGTACATGGCTGTCATCCCTTCCACTCGCGCTTCGGGCAGGATGCGAAGGAAGTGCTCCCTCATGCACTGCGCTTTAGAAATCCCCACGTCTGCCCGCGTGGCAACAGCATGGCGATTGAGTGAGGAGAGTGACACCTGTAAGAGTGGAGGACAGAACGGGGTGGGTGATTTGAAACCTCTGAACACAGGATAGGGAAAGCATACAAACAAATGGAGTATGATGAGTAAGAAAGTGGTTGTCACGCTAGGAATGAGTGAATGGTTGGATGCTACAGGACAAGGTATAAAGTGCAACCTGATCGACCTGAGTCAACGAGGTCAACGCAAGTCAACGCTGGTCAACAGTACCTGGTCAAAGTCAACGAGTCTCAGCCGGCCAACCCCGCATCTCAGCAGAGCAGCCGCAGCATGGCTGCCCACTCCCCCCAGCCCAACTACTACCACCAACACCACCCGGTCAATCCCAGTCAACTCAAGTCAACAGAGTCAATGGAGGCCAACAGGGTCAATGGAGGTCAACGGTACCTGGTCAAAGTCAACGAGTCTCAGTCTGCCAACCCCGCATCTCAGGAGAGCAGCAGCAGCATGGCTGCCTACCCCCCCCAGCCCCACCACCACCACAAACGCCCGGTGCACTGCCAACTGGCCGGGCAGACCAAACATTTGAATATTCCTGCCCGACAATAGGGACGCGTTGGGGGCAGGTGAAGCGCAGCCAGCGGGGAAGGTAAGCGGGGAGAAGGGTTGCAAAATCAGGGAGTTTTTTACTGACAGATGAATGAATCTGGATGAAGAAGTTGAGCTTAGATGATGGACCGAAAGAGCTGAGAAACAAGCTTGACAACGCCTATATTGAAGGGGCTTAAACCCATACCTGGTAAACTGTTCTACGATGATGTCATCATCAGCCGCTGCCAAGCTGGCAAGATCCTGGCCATCCAATCCGCCACTGCCACGTGTCTCGTCTTCACCAGAAGGTTCCTGACTGTTAGCACCGTGCTGCGACTCAGGAGCTGAGTCTGAATCAGGTGATTTTTCAGGTGGTTTCGGGTGCTGCTCGTGAAGCTGTTTCTCCTGGTGCGGCTGCTGCTGCTGCTGCTGCTGCTCCTGCCGATGATGATGCTGCTCTTGCTCCTCTGCTGCTGCAGATTGAAGCGAGGCCAGACCTGCATGGTCACCGTTATACCTGGACGGAAAGAAAGGAAGAGACGGGAAGGGAGGGAAAGAAAAGGCGAAAGGGAGTGGAGGGAGGACGGAAAGAAACGAAAGGAGGGAGTAAAAAAATGGGAAGGAGTATGACAGACGCGCGTGTCACCCATCGGTCCGCTGCCGAATGGGTTGTTATTTTTGAGAGTTCTGAAAGAATGGCGAGAGACGGGAGAGGTGAGATCCAAGAGACGGGATGCAACAAAGCCGCCTAGAATGCAGAAAATTACGCTTCTAGTCGGCTTCCGAAAATACCGAGAATTCAACATATTCCGAGAAAAGAAACAGGAATTCCAAAAAGAGACATCATATTCGACCATCAGTTAGCAAGCGCACCCTGTAGCGAAGCAGATACTAACGTGATTTCTTGCGGCTCGTCAGCAGAGTAGACGGAATAGAGCTTCCAAGCGCAAAGCGCGGCGCACGAGCCGGCAGCAGCTCCCAGAGCGAAGGTCGCCCACGGCGACCTAAAAATCTTCATGGCGAATAGCGAATTTCATACAAACGAGGACAACCCAGATGAGGAGGCCCCAGCCACATGCCGGAATGGACAGGGTCGCAGTAGGCGACTACGCGTAATGGGCGACGTTCGCTCAAAACAGTTCGACGTAATGGGCCACAGGACCGAGCAGCGAACGGGAAAAAGAAAAGCAGCAGCGTATTACGCTCGCGCCGCAATGGGAGTCGAGGGGATTCTGGTTGGAACAATAAATCGCAGTGGCGATTTCTTGTGCCGAGGCAAAACTGGCGAAAGCCTGAAAACAGGTGTGGAGGTGAGGGGTATCGATCCCCTTACCTATCGCATGCGAAGCGATCGCTCTACCATGTGAGCTACACCCCCATGTTGTGCTGAATAATGTAATATGTTCAATAATAATAAGCTCGATATGCACGAAAGGATCTTCTGACAACTCCAACGTTGCTTCGATTGAGTGAGCGACACGCACGTCCACTTCACAGTGAGCTCTCAAGGCTGGTCCCAACCCAACCCAAATATCCTCTTCTTGAAAGTACCTTGGGATTGGGGAAACACAGCAACGCTTGGTCACGCCTGTCACTTGTTGCGATCATCTCTCAACTCTGGGAACTTCGCAAAGGCAGACAGTTTCGCACTGGTTGAAGCTGGAACCTGGGGGATGTTATGAGCTGATTGGCCCGTGATAGTGCGAGATCGTGTGCCATGAAGTTATGCTGTGAGGGATGTTGTGTGAAAGAGATTCTGCAGTTTGGGACGATAAATCACGGTCGTTTTTAGTTAGCGGTTGTTAAATGCAGTAGTTGACGAAGAGCCAGCAGACTGGGAAGGGGTTAGCCTGTCGAGAGGAAGACTGATCTCGATTTGTCGCAAGTGGGGTGATCAACGTGTAGGACGAAGCTTTGAGACGTTCCGAAACTCGCGAAGTTGCATGATCGGCCCAGGATTCTTGCCGATCACAAAGGCAGCGGACGGCTTACAGAGATTGAAAGTTGAGGAGATAACGAGAGCAGACGGAAAGCCAACGCTGACGTAAACGGAACAGGCATCGCCAAGATGGCGGATGGCGGTCCCGTCGGATCAACGGCTAGCGATTGCGGTTTCTGGTGTCTGGTTACCAGTTGCCGGTTCGCCGAGGCTGTTTCGTCGCTGGCGAAGCCGAAAGAGGTGGTGCTGCGACCCAAAGAGGAGCAGGATCTGGTGGGATTCGGATGGCGAGAGATTCTGGGTCTGAAGGAGAAATCGTCAGGGAATGCTGAGCTTGCGGCTGAGACGCATCAGGTGAGCCGATGCGTGTATGGTTCCAACATTCTATGATGCTGCAAGCCAAGAAATTGCAGGATTTGGTGCAGTTTGGATGGCGGGAGATTCCGTGTGAATGAGAAGCCATTGGGGAATGCTGAGCTTGCTGCTGAGACGCATCAGGTGAACCGATGATTGTGTGTTTCCTCTGATGCGCAATCAAGGAGGAGCGGGAGAGGGCGGGGTGTGAGGCTCTTAGCCCAGTATGCTCACTTCCGCCCTACTGCTTTGCTTCCTGCCCACCCTCAGGTGTATTACGTCACGAATCGGGTGTGCGAGAGGGAGAGGGCGTGGTGTACGGCTCTTAGCCTCATGTACTCTCCCCCTGCCTCCTGCCATGCTCGTGTGCCATCCTCAGGTGTACTACGTCACGAATCGGGTGTGCGAGCGGGAGGACGAGAAGATGGGCAAGGTGTACGGCAAGCACATGGACAGTGGCCTGCACGTTGGCGTGGTGGATGTGAGTGATAAGTGGGTGTTATAGCTTGTTGTGAGTCGACTGTTATAGTGTACGATATCACTCACCTTGTTTGCAAAGATTAGAGGGAGGGAGGATGGGAGGATGGGCAAGGTGTACGGCACGCACATGGACAGTGGCCTGCATGTTGATGTGGTGGATGTGAGTGATTGTAAGATAGGTTGCTCTTCCATCCCCATGGTCAGTATCGGAGTGTACTGCTTGGCTTTGAAACAAAAGTTATCCCCTTATTTTGTGTTGTAATTGTAAGTGCAGGTGGACTGTCCTAACGGCAAGCCTCAGGTGAAGGCAGAGGGGCAGCTTGTAACGAGTATGGATGCAGAGGCGTTCAAGCAGCGACTGAGAGAGCATGTGGCTCGCGATGAGAACAAGGCAGTGCTCGTCTATGTGCATGGGTGGGTGTGCGCAGAAGGGATGTTCATGGGCATGTGCATGGTATGTGCATGGGTATGATTGGGCGTTCAAGCAGCGGCTGCTAGAGCACAAGAACATGGCAGTGCTTGTCTATGTGCATGGGTACGTATGTTGTGTGCATGGGTACAAATGTTATGTGCATGGGGATATGCATGGGTATGTGCATGGGTATGTATGTCCATGGATGTATGTGCATGGGTATGTATGTTCATGGATGTATGTGCATGGGTATGTGTGTGCATGGGTATGTGTGTGCACGGGTATGTGTGTGCTGTGCATAGTGTATGGTTACGGATATGTATATGGAAGGCGTATGGGTGTATGGGGTGCTTTCTTTCTGTAACAAAGTCGTATGTATGTCCATTTGCAAATCCTACAATATTTTCCTCCTTTTCGGCCTTACCCATTCCTCTCTGCACTTTGTGTGTTGTGTTGTGATTCGTGTGCTGTGGTTTTCCTCCCTGCAGTTGCTTCACTGATTTCAGCCGGGGCATGGGTTACGGAGCATTCATGCAGGTACCGACCTGAACCCTTCTCCACTTCAACCGCCCCACACTTAGCGTGTGTGTGGGCCTCACTAGTGCGGCCCCACAGTGAGGCCCCATTGTGTGATCCTCAGCCATCCTATGGTCGTGTACAGCTGGCCCACCCACGGTGGGGCGTCAGACAAGCTGAGAATGATTGCTCTGTGAGTCGAGTGTGTGATTTATGAGATTCTTCAAAAATCGTACACGTGGGGCGTCAGACAAGCTGAGAATGATTGCTCTGTGAGTCGAGTGTGTGATTTATGAGAATCTTCAAAAATCGTACACGTGGGGCGTCAGACAAGCTGGGGCTGACTGCCCTCACTGTGGGGTATCATGGCCATCATCCCTGTGTGTCAAGCGCATCATCCCTCCCTCCATGTGCCTTTCCCTCTTCTCTTGCATTTCCCATCTCTCTCCCAGCGAGGCCTGGATTTCAACGGACCCATGGTGGTGTACAGTTGGCCCACGGTGGGGCGGCTGCTGGGCTGGCTGTTGGTGGTGTATCTGTATCACTCTGAATTCAACTATGAACACCCGTCCTCTCCCTCCCTCCCTCCCTCCCTCCCAGCGTGGGCTGGATTTCAACGGACCCATGGTGGTGTACAGCTGGCCCACGGTGGGCGGCCGAGCTCCTACGGGTCAGTAATGACGTGCATCCTTCCTTTTCCTCCCCTCCTCACGTGCCCCCTTTCTTGTCTGCATCAGCGTGGTCTGGACTTCAACGGGCCCATGGTGGTGTACAGCTGGCCCACCGTGGGGCGGCTGCTGGGCTGGTCACTGATGTACCTGTATCACTATCATTTGAGTTCCCATCCAAACCCATCTCGCCTCTCTCCCCCCTTCCCAGCGAGGTCTCGACTTCAACGGACCCATGGTGGTGTACAGCTGGCCCACGGTGTGGTAACTGCAGGGCTAGAGTGATTCTAGTTTGCCTGTTTTTTCCCCGTCTCTCCCTCCCTCCCAGCGCGGCCTGGACTTCAGCGGACCCATGGTGGTGTACAGCTGGCCCACCGTGGGGCGGCCGTCCGTGTCGGTGGGGTTGGGGGTGATCAGCCTGTACCGCCAGGACGAGGTCACCTGCATGCAGGCCGCTCCCGACCTCAGGGTGAGTACACTCACTGTACATTTATGCAATATATATGTATGAATATGTGTATGTTTATGTATTATTAGGGGTGTTGGTGGGGTTGGGGGTGATCAGCCTGTACCGCCAGGACGAGGTCACCTGCATGCAGGCTGCCCCTGACCTCAGGGTAGGTACACTCAACATTGTACATTTTATATACAGACATGCATTTATGTACGTCTACATCTTATTAGTGGCCGTCCGTCCGTGTCGGTGGGGTTGGGGGTGATCAGCCTGTACCGCCAGGACGAGGTCACCTGCATGCAGGCCGCTCCCGACCTCAGGGTGAGTGGGATTCGTTATGTAGTTACGTTCAAACAGTATGGGTACACACATGCGCACAGTCTGCTCTGCGTCCTCCCATCCTATGCCTCTCCAAACCACAGGATCTTCTCCAGATGCTCTCAACCGAACTAGGAGCCAAGGCGGTGCATGTAATGGCGTACAGCATGGGCACGCGCACACATGCCCACCCATATTCCCCCTCCCCACCGCCCTTTCCCTTATCCCCCCTGCGCACAGGATCTGCTCCAGATGCTGTCTACTGAACTAGGAGCCAAATCGGTGGATGTGATGGCATACAGCATGGGTGCACGGACTTTATTGGAGGCCCTGCGCCTGTCGTCAGTCTCCCCGCCGCACCTGGACCCCTTCCATGCGCGCACCGGCGTCACCTCGCACATCTACTTCATGGGAGGGGGGAAAAAGACACTCTCTGAATGTGTGCTCATTACCCCCGCCTCCCTCCTTCCCTCCCCCCGTCCTCCCGCCGTCCTCCCCCTTCTCCTCTCCGGCTTCCTTCACATTGCCCACAGGATCTGCTGCAGATGCTCTCTCAAGAAGTGGGCGCCAAAGCGGTGCACGTGATGGCGTACAGCATGGGCGCGCGCACGCTCCTAGAGGCGCTTCGCCTGTCGTCAGTCTCCCCGCCGCACCTGGACCCCTTCCATGCGCGCACCGGCGTCACCTCCCACATCTACTTCATGGCTCCTGACGTCGCTGCTCATTCGTTCTCCTCAGTCATCCGAAAATTCAAGTTCCCGGGGATTGCCTGGGATGGGGAGAGTGAGGGAAAGAACGAAATTTCTCGAGGGGTTGCATGGGAAGGGGAGGCGGGGGAGAGAGAGATGTCTGCTGGGTGTGCGTTGGAAGCAGGGGCGGAGGAGGAAGAAACGGGCTGTGGAGTTCTGGATGTCAGCCCCCCTTTGACCTTTCTCCAGCAAGCCTCCGCACCTGCCTCTGCACCTTCCTCTCCACCTGCCTCTGCACCTTCCTTGGCACCTTCTCCTGCACCTCCCCCCGCACCTTCCTCTGCAGCGGCCTCTGCACCTTCCTCCGCACCTTCCTCCACACCTTCCTCCACCTACGACTTAGAAGCACGCAGTCATGACTCCATGATAGAGAGGATCGCAGACGTGTGGAACGTGGCTGGGGAAAACACGTCAGGCTGGGTGACTCTACGGCAGGCTTGGCAGGAGGTTCGGGAAAAGGGGCTGATGGAGGTTTGGAACGAGATATTCCACCTGCCAGGCCTTGAAGAACCTGGTGGCCATGCATCTGCCGAGGCTGTGCTGAGGCCTGTCGGCGCCAGGCCTGAGAGGTTTGGAGGTGCATCCGAAACTGTTTTTCGAACCAGAGAGGCAGGAGGTAACGAGGCTGAGCACAGGTCCGGAAGAAGTAGGTTTGGCAGTCCTTCTAACGCATCTGAAGGGCCTAATAAACATTTTCTCAAAGATTCGCACATGTCTGAAGCAGCTCAGGAATCAGCAGTGAGATTGGGAGGAGCATGCATGGATAGCTCGTGTGCTTCTAATGAAGGGGTGTGTGAGACAGGGAGATCCATGCCTGATAGTGCCAGGTGGCAAGAGAATCTTGCATCTAGACATTCAGATTCTGTGTCCAGCAGTGTAGATTCTGCGTCCAGCCAAGTGAACTCTAGCAGTGTAAGGAGAGCGGGCAGAGAAGGTGTAGGTTCAGGTAGAGCAGGGACAGCAGTTGCAGCAGCAGAAGCTCCGTTCCCTGGTGCAGAACGGCCAATGGAGTCAGCTGTTAGGCCGCTGCTATCAGCAGCATCAGCCGGAGGAGGAGCAAGAGGAGCAGCAGGTGCAGCAGTTGCAGCAGCAGAAATCAATGGAGCAAGAGGGACAGGAGCAGGAGAGCACAGCAGCTTACAGCCAGCAGTGCGGGAGAACGCGCACATACATCTGTTCACGGCTCGCAATGACATTGCTCTGCTGCTCTCCGAATTCATGGATGCCGGTATTCCCAAGGTAGGGCAAGCAAGAAGCACTTTGCTGGTCCTCCTTCCCTCCTCTTCTTCCGTCCTCCCTTCCTTCCCTCCTCCCACTAGTCCACGCTCAGGTGCGCGCAGGGCGAGAGGGTCTGATGATTTCCTCCTATGCTGCAGGCACAAAGCCTTTGATACAGTCGCTGTGAGCAGCCTGAACAGCGGGTTGCTCAGCACAGGGCACTTCAACGTCTTCCACCATCTCTTTCCATCCTTCCATCCTTCACCCCCGCCCCCGCCCCCTACCATACAGGTGCGTGCAGGGCGAGGGTCTGATGATTTCTTATTATGCTGCGGACACAATGCGTTCGACACGGTCGATGTCAGTGGCCTAAACAACGGGCTGCTGAGCACGGGGCACTTCTACCTCTTCAACCACATTGTGCGGCGAGACATGCGCCGCCCAGATGCTGGGATGTGAACAAATTTAGTGATGTGAAGCCATGCTCTGTGTTGTGTACCTCCTTTTCCTGTGCCACATATTGCCCTTATGCACAGGTTCGCACTGGCAGGGGATCAGACGACTTCCTCCTATGCTGTGGGCACAAGGCCTTTGACACGGTTGACGTCAGTGGGTTAAACAATGGGCTGCTGAGCACGGGGCACTTCTACCTCTTCCACCACATCGTGCACTTTCCTGTCCCCCTCCCTGTGCTCCCCTTGCTTGCAGGTGCGTGCAGGGCGAGGGTCTGACGACTTCCTCCTATGCTGTGGACACAAGGCGTTTGACACGGTAGACGTGAGCAGCCTGAACAGCGGGCTGCTGAGCACGGGGCACTTCTACCTCTTCCACCACATCGTGCGCCGCGAGATGCGCCGCCAGATGCTGGGACTCGGAGAGGGAGGTGGAGTGGCAGGGGGAGGAGTGGCAGGGGGAATTGGAGGGGCAGTGGCAGGGGAAGGCGAGGCAGGAGGAGGGGGAAGGGGTGCGGGGGAGGAGGCGTGGTGGAGAGAGCATGCGGAGTGGAATCAACACAAGTATGTGCGCCTCACTGCTTCCAGACCACCTGCTGCTGCTGGAAAATCGTCCAGCGGGCCTTCAGAACCTTCTGCTGCAGCTGCAACTGCTTCAATCCCTGCAGCACCATCTGCTGTACAATCTGCAGTACCATCCCCACCACACCCACCACAATCAGCATCAGCAGCACCACCTGCCTCGCCTCTTGAACCGTGCTCTGTGTCGTACACGCCACGCTCGCTCCTCTTTCCTTGGGCTCGAGCTGAACCCGCCACGCACAGCAGTAGCAGCAGTAGCGGCAGCGGCGGCGGCGGCAGCAGCAGCAGCACGCTCGGTTTGACACCCGCTAGGAGAAGCGGCCAGCTGTCCACCACTGCAAACCGCAACCCTTTGGTACGTACGCCTTTTGAGTCGACTCAAAAGTAACTGTAGCTCTCTCATGGTATGCACAACCACACTGCTGCTGGCTAAGGAACGAACGCACACGATTATCCTTTCTGCCCCATTTGTATCTCGTCTTCTGTTTGCTACTTTCTCTGTCTCCTTGATGGGGGCTTCGGTCTTTTCTGTTTGAAGTTGTTAACAATCCTGCTCTCAACCCTTCTTGAGCTGGCTCAAAAGTCATTTGTACCGAGCGGAATCGCAAGCCACCTCTTTTACACCGACTCAAGAAGTCACGTCGTTCGTACGTGTGGATGTCTACTCTTTCATGTGCCGCTTCCTTCCTCCTGCATGCAACACAATACCCCTTGCAGTTTGACTCGTCGTCACCACTCACCTGGGCGTGTCCGTAAGGTGTGTCTATAAGGCATCTATAAGGCGAGTAAAAAATTGACTCGTCCGTAAGGCGTGTGCAAAGCAAGCATTGAAGAGGAGCTAACGCGAATGGGGGCGTGCGGATAGTCTGCGACTTCTTTTGAAAATTTACTGTATAGTTTTAAATTTTCCAGTAAGCTTTTGTCGAGAAGCACTGAAGTCAAGTAAAGTCTTCGTTATTCATGTTGTCCAAACAGATTGTTAGGAGGTTTGGCTGCTCTGGTCTGCATGGGCTTTGTGAGCACTATTTTGTGCACTTACAGATGCATTACCCCTTTTTCATTGGTTTCCGTTGCACACACTGCAACACAACACATCAAGCTACCATATAGGATTCAGAGGCATACAAAACAACTTCGTAATAAACAGTGCCACATCCCTGGGCTTCTCATTAGGAAAAAAACTGCTGGAAAAAATAGTGTCATTCTCTGCATCGAAGTGCCTGTACAGTGTGGATGACTCAAGACATCCAGGTATCAGCTCAACACAGTGCTGGAGCTGAACCTGTACCGAAGCGTGCAATCAAGTTCGGAAACAAGCCCTTAAAAGGCAGCGTGGTGCAGTGGAACAAGGGAGGAATGTGGTGCTGGGGAGCGGCAGAGAGGGCACTCGGGTTTCTCGTTGCACCACTCTGCAATGCACCCCCTGGGAGGAGTGGAAAAGATGCATGGCGAGGAGGGAAAGAGAGATGGATTAGGATGTGGTGAAATCGAACAAGATTGGACAGGGAGCAGAGAGAGAGGTGTGAGGGAGGAGTGAGGAAGGAAGGAAAGATTGAGGAAGAAAAGGAGGAGAGAATGTGAGGCTTACCAGCAGAAGATGTGGCACTAGGGGTATTTTCGAGGCGCCGCAAAACACAATTCTGAGACGATTTTTTAGGCGCATTAAAAGGCGATTTGATTTTTGCCGCCTCGAAAGACGATTCTGGGACGATTTTTTTTTATGCCTCAGAAAAGAGGAGAAAATGTGAGGAGTATCAGCAGAAGATGTGGCCGCAGGGGTAAAATGAAGGTTGAGTGGTGGAGAGAAGAGTGGGAGAAGAGTGAGAAAGTGAGGAACGAAAGGGAGGAAGAAGAGCAGGAATAAAGCGTTACCAACAAAAGAGGAGGGGATGAGGGGCATACCAGCAAAAGATGTGACCGCAGGGGCAGCAGGTGGGGTGGGAGCGAGCGGCAAGGCACAGGGAGCACCGACCACTCGCCTCACTTTCCCTGTCCGCCTCCCCCTCAGCCTCTTGTGACGTCTCTTCCCCTTCGCCCCACCCCTTGCTGGAATTAGCTGGAGTATCAGCCGCTGTTTGTGGGGCGGAAGAGAGAAGAAGAGGGGCGGAGAAGAGAGGGGGGTGAATGTCGCGCTTTTGAGTCGACTTAAAAAATGAGACGTCTCCTCTTCTGCCCCACCCCTTGCTGGAATTACCTGGAGTATCAGCCGCTGTTTGTGGGGCGGAAGAGAGAAGAAGATGGGCGGAGAAGGGAAGGGGTTGAATGTCGCGGGCAGCGAGGAGTAGAACATGTTCAGTGGTACTTTTTTTAAGATGTATTTCAGGCAAGTAGAAACAGACAATGTCAGGTCGTACACGGGTGCCGTGCAGTACCGAGCTTGGGGTTTGCGATGTTAGAAAACGCTTTTGAGGCGCCTCAAAAGTTGGAGTTCGCGCCTCAAAAGTTGGAGTTTGCGCCTCAAAAGTTGGAGTTTGCGCCTCAAAAGTAGGAGTTTGCGCCTCAAAAGTTGGAATTTGCGCCTCAAAAGTTGGAGTTTGCGCCTCAAAAGTTGGAGTTTGCGCCTCAAAAGTTGGAGTTTGCGCCTCAAAAGTTGGAGTTTGCGCCTCAAAAGTTGGAGTTTGCGCCTCAAAAGTTGGAGTTTGCGCCTCAAAAGTTGGAGTTTGCGCCTCAAAAGTTGGAGTTTGCGCCTCAAAAGTTGGAGTTTGCGCCTCAAAAGTTGGAGTTTGCGCCTCAAAAGTTGGAGTGTGCGCCTCAAAAGTTGGAGTTTGCGTTGATCACCTCGCCTGTGTCTCGGGACTCACCTGTGGCTGTTAGTGGTAGGGGATGTGCCAGGGATCTTTGTTGCAGCAGAGAACGGCGCAGCCAATCAGAGGAGAGGATGGCAAGCTGAATGAAGAGGAAGAATGCGAGCATGTGGTACCTGCCGTGGGTGGGAATGGGGGATGGCATGGGGGGGCATGGGGGGGCATGGGTGAAGGATATGTGCCAAGTGCGTTTGGGGGGGATGCCGGTGGGATGGGAGGATTGCGAGCTGAATGAAGAGGAAGAATGCGAGCATGTGGTACCTGCATTGAGTGGGATGGGATGGGATGGGATGGGATGGGATGGGATGGGATGGGATGGGATGGGATGGGATGGGATGGGATGGGATGGGATGGGATGAGATGGAGGGGCATGGGTGAAGGATATGTGCCAGGTACTCTCTTGGCTACATGCAGATACGATACGACTAATGCCAGTAGAAGAGCACCAGATGCTTCGCAATGGTTAACCACATTTGAAACGTTACCTGAATGTTCATAGCACAAACCTGGGGGAATAAGCGGGTGGCTGTGCCGTGAAGATGTATCGCACCCCTGTCACTCTCTTAGCTACATGCAGATAAGCCCCGTGCCAGTAGAAGAGCACCAGATGCTTCGCAATGGTTAACCACATTTGAAACGTTACCTGAATGTTCATAGCACAAACCTGGGGGAATAAGCGGGTGGCTGTGCCGTGAAGATGTATCGCACCCCTGTCACTCTCTTAGCTACATGCAGATAAGCCCCGTGCCAGTAGAAGAGCACCAGATGCGCCCTCCCCAGCAGCATCAGAGTGGTAACCTTGAGGGCTCTCAAGCTCTCACAAAACAACAGCAGAAGTCAAACCTGGGAGACTACGCGGGTGGTTGGGCCGTGTAGATGTATCGAACTCCTGTTACTCTCTTAGCTACATGCAGGTACGCCCCGTGCCAGTAGAAGAGCAGCAGATGCAGCAGATGCAGCAGATGCAGCAGATTCGTTGGTACTCCTTTTTCTGCCACGGCAATAACACGCACCTGGGGGAATAGGCGGGTGGCTGGGCTGTGTAGATGTATCGAACTCCTGTTACTCTCTTAGCTACATGCAGATAAGCCCCGTGCCAGTAGAAGAGCAGCAGATGCAGCAGATGCAGCAGATTCGTTGGTACTCCTTTTTCTGCCACGGCAATAACACGCACCTGGGGGAATAGGCGGGTGGCTGGGCTGTGTAGATGTATCGAACTCCTGTTACTCTCTTAGCTACATGCAGATAAGCCCCGTGCCAGTAGAAGAGCAGCAGATGCGCCCTCCCCAGCAGCATCAGCACATCCCCCCCTCGCGCTGCCACCCCCGCCCACACCACCAGCGCCCTCCTCCCCACCTCCCTCACTCGCTCCCTCACTCGCTCCCTCACACGGCCCACCCAGTGCCACCCTGCCGCCACAGCTGCCACCCATCCCAACCCCCTCCCACCGCTCACACGTGCTGCTTCCAAGCCTCCTCCCTCTATTGAACCCCCCTCTATTGCGCTCTCCTCTCTCCCCCTAAGGCTGGATGTGTGGCTGTGACGTGCCCCTTCCGCCCCTGCAAGTGTCGTCCCATCGCCGCTTCCTCCTGCTCCCCCTCTCCCCCCTCCGCCTGTTGTCCCCCGTGTGCCCCCTTCCCCTACTCCTCCCTCCCCCACTCCCCCCTCCCCTGCTGCTGCAATCGCCCTTCCCCTGGCAGCAGCGCGGGCGCTGATGTGAGCCGCTACAGCCGGGAGGAGGGAGTGCAGCAGCACAAGGGAGAGGCGCCGGGCCGGGGTGGGGGGGAGATTGTAGCGGCCTGATACCTGATGACAGGGGGGAAGGATGTGAAAAAGGGGCAGTGCAGGAGCTGATGTGAGCCGCTACAGCTGGGAGCAGCGCGTGCAGCAGCACGAGGGAGAGGTGGCGAGCTGGGGTGGGGGGCAGGTTGTTGTAGCTGCCAGACGCCTGGAGTGGGGGATGGGTATGTGTGGAAAAGAGGGGTGGGTTGACGTAGAGAGGTAGAGAGGAGGGAGAGATGGGCGCTGATGTGAGCCTTCTACAGCTGGGAGCAGCGCATGCAGCAGCACGAGAGAGAGGTGGCAGGCAGGGGTGGGGGGCAGGTTGTAACGGCCTGACGCTTGGGAATGGGGGAGGGATGTGGAAGAGAGGGGTGAGTGGAGGTGGAGAGGGGAGAGATGGGCGCTGCGCTGATATGAGCCGCCGCTACAGCAGGGAGCAGGGAGTGCAGCGGCACAAGAGAGAGGCGGCACGCTGGTGTGGGGGGGGATTCTTGCAAAGAGGCACTATGGAAAGGGAGGGGGAATACCTGCACTATGTCGCAATGCTGCTTTCCCCTAGAGCCCTGCCGCCGGTGTGTGAGGGGAGGGGGGTGGCGGAAACACAATGATGCGTACTACCAGGACACTCATTACCTGCAAAGAGGCAGGGAACACTAGGAAGGGAGGGGGAATACCTGCACTATGTCGCAACACTGCTTTCCCCTAGACTCCTGCTGCGGGTGTGAGGGGGAACACGATAATAAGCACTGCCAGAATAGTTCCTACCAAGGGAAGGGAAGAATACCAAGGGGAGGGAAGAATACCAAGGGGAGGGAAGAATACCAAGGGGAGGGAAGAATACCAAGGGGAGGGAAGAATACCAAGGGGAGGGAAGAATACCTGCACTATGTCGCAATACTCCTCGCCTAGAGTCCTGCTGCCGGCGCCGGTGGTCACGATGTAATAAAGGCACCGCGCCGCCACGCGGATCGGGCCGCCCCATTGGCCCGCGACGCGGTGGCCGAGCTGCGAGCCAATCGCGTCGTGACACATGTCGCCCAGCGACGCCGCGTACAGTTCGTCCTTCTCCGCGGCGCGCATCACCTCCGGCTGCGCCGCTGGCGGAAACTGCACCCCTGGGGAAGCCGCCGGCGGAAACTGCGCGCCAGCGGAAGCCGCAGGCGAGACATAAGACCGCCTACTGCTGAAGTTATGCGCCGCCGACGCAGGCATGAATGAGCTTTCTCGCTCGTAGCTTCTTGCGGCGACGCAAAAGGGAGATTATTACGGCAACCTGGAAAATTATTGCGTGCTCGAATCCGTCTACACGTAAATTGAGACTCGAAAAAGTAGCCGCGTCGGCTGCTGTAGCAGGTATTCGGCGGACCTAGTTATATGGAAACCTCGGCATTTTAAAGTTTTAGATTGCATTCCCCGTTCAGACACCATCCGAAGTTTGGACACCTGTAGCGGTTTTTGAATGCTGTAAGCCTACTCCCCCTGTTTTAATCTGACCTAGACAACAGCCTACAAATTTTTGTTGGATTGAGAAATACCGTGCGAACTTCTTCACACTGTGAGTACACTCTACGCTACATGTGTCAGTGAGTGTGAGGGAACACAGTGGACCCCGTCCACCCAACAAATACTTCGAGACTCGGTTACTTCTGGGAAGTTGGGTTCGCTTATCCATGAGCCTTTAAAACTACGAGGTAACTCTAGATTAAGACCTTCATTCGGAAACAAATAAAATAACAGCTCAAAGTGTCCGAACTTCGGATGGTGTCCGAACGGGGAATGCAATCTTAGTTTCCTAAACAGCATCCCGTTTGATCTCTGCTTCTCTCCCTAAACATAACCTTCGCGAGTACAAACCCAGGCCGAGGGCTACGGACCAGTTCGGTTCGGCCAAAAAATACCGCCCCAAACCGCACCAGAGTCGCTCAGCACCAATCGCTACCCTTCCGAGCCATCTTCTCCCGAACCGGCCTAGGTAGGGTTTGCCCCACTAGATTCAGTCACTTTCATTGTATCATCAGTCCTTTCAATCACGGCCTAGATATTAGTTTACTTTATGCACTCTGTAACTTCATTCATAGCAAGTGCATAGTTTGCGTGAAGACAAGGCTCTTAGTGTACATGAAAACACTGCTCATAGGGTGCACGTGCTAGGGACGGGTCCCCTCCCACCCAAACCTGCGATAAAACCTGCACAGGTCTGTTTTTTTTTTTTTTTTCCCCGGCGTTTGAAAAGGTTCCGGTAGTTTTGAATGTAGCAAACAGAGTTGTAGTGCGGTGAAAATTCGTTTTCGCCCGAAGGTCGCAGGTTCGGGGTGTGGTTAGGGGAGCGTCCTGAGGCAGTCCCTAGACGCCTTGTGATTGGTTGGGCTTCAGTACCTCCCCTCCCCTCACCTGGACTGAACGCAAGCAACTTGGAAACCAGCACAACGTTTTTCGCCCATGCAACCTCATGCCAAACTAATGGTTTCCCTTCAGTAATTCAAGTACAGTAAGCTCAAGAGTTTTGCTGGACTCAGTGAAAGTACTGCACATAAAAAAAATGGTGCTTCTCGTGGTTTTGTGAAGAATGACGTAAGTGCTAGCGCTGTTTGTTCGACCCTCCTCCACCGTCCAAATTTAAAGTACGATGTCACTTTGCCTGGATTCTCAACAATAACTTAAATAAATATGTAACGCTGGGGGCTTGGGTGTGTGGCTCATGCTCGCGTTGTCAGATTTTGTTTGCCCTGGGAAGTGGTCAAATACTGTACATATAACCCTCCCTGACAGTTATGGGTTAACAGCGCATCACAGATTCTCGTTTAGCGAATTGGCAGACAAAGACAACCCTGCACATAGGTGCCTTGAAGCATCAGTTTCCATTCTAGCAAGCACGAACGACGGACGGACGCCATGGTTTCGTGTTTCGATGGTCCAGCAAACAGCTCGGCAATAGGTGCACACTGGTTGTCATTACTCGACTCAGCTTTAGAATGGTTTCCGAAATCCTCCCGACTAGATCCATCCATTCGTTCTTTCTGTCCTCGCGACCTGGCGTCGAGCAAACTGCACGGTGGTCTTGATAGTACTGTACATACATACCGTATGAGTGGTGACCAGCACATGGAATGGGATGGGATGCTTTTGATCAGCTGAGCATTTACAGTATTTTTAGAATGCCCCAGAGAGTGTATCACCATGTGGTGGTGGAGCCTGAGGTCGTGTCCGTAGGGATGACATGTCAAGCTTTTGAGTGTCAACTTGTGATTTTGACACTTGCCAACATTGTTGGCAGAGTGTCAACGACACCAAACTGCCAGCCTGTAAATTTCGCCGGACTTCCAGCTCTGCGAAAATAAAGGAACTAACCAACCAACCACATTGATGGCATCGAGATTTCCGACGACCACACCTGCCTAATCGACGGATGCTGAACTTCGTGCGACTGCAAGTTCGTGCAAGGGGTCGCCTGTGTACTCAAACTCGTGCCCAACCAATAAGCTTCCGTCGCAGGGTTCCTTGCTGCGCTTCGATTTGACACTGAAGCTTCAGTTCTTGACACTCTAATACCTCGCGCTTTGGGTTGACACTGCCAATGTTGACATGTCATCCCTACGGACACGAACTGAGGAGAGGATGGCTACTTCGAGCCATTCTCGGGGCCCGCGAAAAGTTGTGTTTCTCGTCCCCGTGGGTTACAAGCGACACGATTAGACGCCGACTATATTTTCCAGAGCACGACTCGGGTCCGGTAGAATTGCAAAGCTTCGTCGATCCCTTCCTTGTTCCGAACCTTCGTCGAGAGCTTGCAATATAGTTTTCTCGTGATGTCGTATACAGCACCGTGCTGACAGCGAACCGTTCCTAAATGCAGCAGACAAGTCCTCCAAAGTGGCTTCTACAACGGCGTCGCGTGGGGGTGTTGCGCGCAAACGTAGGCGGCGCAGTCGCAAGATCACTCCTCCCTCGCTTCCCCCTCGACATAGTAGCGCGACTGTCGATTCAAATGCCTATTTCACTCCGTGATTTTCGTAGAGGACTCTGAGTCGGATCCCCACAGGAAAAGTGTCACTCTCGCTCTCAAGATCAAATTGGTCGCATTGTTAGCATTCATAGCGCGATTTTTGAGACGTCTCAAAAACTGAGTCGGATTCCCACAGGAGAAGTGTCACTCTCGCTCTCAAGATCGGATCGAATTGGTCGCTTTGTTAGCATTCAAAGTGCGAGGCGCGGACGTTTAAGTCATCATCCTCGTCGCACCGCCGTCACGATGGCGCGGATGCTCGATCCCGAGTCGCCGCCTTAACTCCCTCCGAGGAAAAGCGGCGTTTTTATCAGAGAAATCTCTCCTTTTGAAGCTTCTATCGTCCTCATGATGCGTGCAGGCGGCAGAGCGACTCGGAGATGACTTTCGAGTCGACTCGAACATACAGCCTTGCGAGGAAATATCTCTCTCATTTTTAAGCTTCTATCGTCCTCATGGTGCGAGCTCTAGGCAGAGCGGCGTCACCGCACGGCGCCGCGAAGGCTTCATCAAGCACCAGCATCCTCCCGCTAATCGCCGCCGGCCACATGTCCTCCATCTGGCACGACATCATCCTCATCCCGCCTGCCCCCGCCGGTGCGCCTGCGCGTCCCCATTCCCCATCTGGAATCTCCTCGCGGCGCCCTAATCATCATCATCGTCGCAATCATCACCATGATGATGATTCTGTGCCGGCGGCGCCGGCTGTGGCGGCGGGTCTCTCGACCTCCACTTTCACGTTCGTCTGCCGCTCCGCCGCTTCCCGTTCCGCCGAGTCGCCCTCTGTCGTCCCCGGCGACGGCGGCGGCGGGAGGCGGCGGAAGGACGACCCTCTGCAAAAGGTGACGTTCAGCGAAAAGCGGAAAGTATTGGCGCTGGACGGCAGTCTTAAAGTGCAAACCGTCCCGCCGTCGTCATCCTCAAAGTCCGAATCGGCCGAGTCGCCCGATTCGGCCGAGTCGCTGCTGCTCGCGGCGCCGTGGAATATGGGCATCCTGCCGCAGACGTGCGTTCTCGCGCCGCGATCCATGTCGATGTTCTTCCACTGGGGTGTTGACGAAGATCCCGCTGAAGCGAAGGAAAGAGAACGCAGAAATGCTCTTATCGGGGATAACGATGATGATGGTTTGGGTGGTGGGGATTCTGTGAAGGATTTTAAGGATTCGCTTGTAACGGCGTGCGACAACTCGCCGCTCGAAGCGCTGGAGATTGGGTCGCAGGCGCGCGAACCTGGCGACGTGTACGACGTTTTGCCGCTGCTGGCGATGCCCTTGCGACTGATGGGGGCGGAGCGAAACAGCATGCCGATTTCGTGGAGGATTGTAACCATCGCAGCGGACGACGAGCTCGTGACAAGCGGGAAGCTAAAAACTTTTATCCGCAGCCGATTGGACGAAGTGCGAGATTGGGCAGAAAAAACAGAGTTTTACAGCGAAATAGCTGGAGCAGGTACAACCTTCCCCAGAAAACACCGTCCACCCTCTTCAAACCTCACCAACCCTAATTTACCATCTCAACACCACCCTAACTCGCGTCCATTTTCTGTGTGTCTTTTTTTGTTCTCTCATGGTCCTTCCTTTTGTTGACATCCCAATCATTTGCTTGTCTTTCTTCTTCCCAGCTATATATCGACACTGCTTTTAATTTATTTTTTCTTCCTTCGTCTCTGTTACACGTGGCGTACAGGTCGAGCTGTCAACAAATGCGCCAAACTTATCCCGTCTTTCTCATTCGTCGAGAGGCGTCCCGCCGCCGGCGCATCGGTTTCGGGGGAGCGCGGAGACTCCAGAGCGGGTTCCGCGGAAGACGGGGGGAAGCAGGCGGAGCAGGAACCTGAAGCGGAGGAATGCATTTGGGAAGCCAAGAACACGTGGACGAATAAAAAAGCCAAGAAACGGATAGATCCCGCCGCGCAGAGAGCCGCGCAAGCGGCGGCGGAAGCTGCGCAAGCGGCGGCGCACGCAGCGGCGCAAGCAGCAGCGGAGGCGGCGGCGGAAGCGGAGCGCACGATTCGCTACGCGCACCGCACGTGGCGGATCCTCTGCCACTCGCTGCGCCGCCCCGTGCTGCGGCGCATCGCGCATGTACAGGAGAGCCTTGGGCGGGATCGCGCGGAGGCGGCGGAAGCGGCTGTTAGAGGGCTGGAGGGGGGCAGAGGAAGAGACGCGGAAGCGCAGGGGGAGAAGGGGCATGGGCATGGGCATGGAAATGGGCATGGGCATGGGCATGGGCATTGGAATTTGCATTTGCATTGGCCTAAGCATGGGCATGGGCATGGGCATGGGCATGGGCACGGGCATGGGCAGGGGGAGGAGGAGGAGAAGCAGGAGCGGAAATCACCAAAGAGCGTGACTTTTGCTGCTGCTGTTGGGGAGTCCCCCGGGAAGCAGCCTCACTCGCACGACGGGGGCGGTGTGGGGGGCAGCAGCAGTGGCAGCAGCAAGGGCGCGCCTGTTGCTGCTGCTGCTGCGTTCTCGGCCGCGTTTAAGACTGCTTCTGCTGCCTCCACCCACAACTGGCCTCGCAAGCACGCGCAGGCGAACGCACACGCGCTCACGCTCACGCACGCACTCCCACTCACGCTCGCGCACCCACGGCCGTCGTCGTCAGCGGCTCTCACTGCTGCGGCCGCTGCTGTTGCTGGTACTGATGAGTCTCCGCAGGAGCAGGCTCACACGCAGGAGGCTCATAGCGAGTCTCATAACGAGTCTCATAAGGAGTCCCATAACGAGTCCCATAAGGAGTCCCATAACGAGTTAGAGAAAGTGTCCCATGCGGAGCCTCAAAAGGAGTCTCATAAAGACTCTCGTGTGGAGTCCCTTAACGAGTCACACAAGTGGCTTCACAATGAGTCGCATGCGAATTCTCCTCGCCACGAGTCGCACAAGTGGGTTCATAAGCATTCACAAAAAGAGCCTCACGAAGACTCTCCTCATTCTCCTCATCACGAGTCACACAGGTGGTTTCAAAAGCATCATTCGCATAGGGACTCTCATGCCGATTCTCCTCATTCTCATTCTCATCAAGAGTCCCACAGGTGGTTTCAAAAGCATCATTCTCACGAGTCTCATGCCGATTCTCCTCATTCTCATTCTCATCAAGAGTCCCACAGGTGGTTTCAAAAGCATCATTCTCACGAGTCTCATGCCGATTCTCCTCATTCTCATTCCCATCACGAGTCACATAGGTGGTTTCAAAAGCATTCGCATAAGGACGCTCCAGACGAGCCTCATAACGAGTCTCGAAAGTGGTCTCATAAGGAGTCTTATAAGGAGTCTTTTAAGGAGGGCCCAAAGCACCACCACCTATTCAAGCAAATCCATCACTCCTCCTCCGCGGCGGACCTCCGAAACCCCACCAGCAGCAGAATCACCAGCAGCAGCAGCAGAATCACCAGCAGCAGCAGCAGCGCCGCGTTGAGATTAATCGCTCCTCCTGAAAGCTATGGCCTTCCGGGTCTCATCACCCCTAGAGGCGGAGACGGCCTGGGCGGGAGCGGAGGAAGGGGCGGGCGACGAGGGGAAAGAGGAGGAGAAAGAGGAGGGGGGGAGGTTCGTGGGGTGAGAGGAGCAGTGTTCTCAGGCAAAGACAGAGGCACAGCTGCACGGATCTCACTGAACTTGCGTCTGTGGAGGAGGGCGAGCAGCATGATTGGTTGAACAGCCCAGGTCTCGCTGGTTTCAAGGAGTATTTAACTGGCTCACCTGTAGGGGGGTCGCTGCATGGGACTGGTAGAAGAAGCGGGCTCAGAGTTTCCATGGGGGAGAGACTGGGGGGATACGAGGGGTATGAGAGGCATGAGAGATGTGAGAAGCATGAGAAGCATGAGTGGTTGCGCAGTCCGTCTGCTGGTCAGGGGATACTCATTGCTGCTCGAGAGGCTGTGGAGGGGGCGAAGGGCGTGGCTGATAAGGTAGCAGGCGTTGCTGCTAAACGCATTGCTGTGGCTGGGGCTGTAGCGGGGACGGTAGCGGGGACGGTGGCAGGGACTGTAGCGGGGACAGCTGAGCATGTGGCTGGGAATGTGGCAGGGGCGGCAGGAGTAGTGGTGGGGAGAGTGACTGGCGCGGCAGGCGTGGTGGGAGGTTCGGTGACCGGGGCTGCTGGTAAGGTAGCCGGGGCTGCAGGTACGGTAGCAGGTACGGTTGCCGGGGCTGCAGGTACGGTAGCGGGTACAGTAGCTGGGGCCGCAGGTACGGTAGCAGGCACGGTAGCTGGGGCTGCAGGTACGGTAGCAGGCACGGTAGCTGGGGCTGCGGGTACGGTAGCAGGCACGGTAGCCGGAGCTGCAGGTTCGGTAGCAGGCACGGTGGCGAGTTTACCCAGAGAGGCAGTAGGGGTTGTGTCTCGCAGGGTGCGGAATATAGGTGCAGGGGGAAAGGCGACGAGTGCGCGCGTGCGCAGGGGAGCGGAGGCTCGGATCGAAGCTGCACAGAGCACAGTGAAATCAGTGAGTGCGAGGGTGCAACGGGGCGCCGGGGCAAGCTTCGGAGTGGCTCGGCATGCTGTGGAGGAGAGGCTCGGATTGGGTCGGCATGGTTCGGAGGAGAGGCTCGGGATGGGTCGGAACGGTTCGGAGGAGAGTCTGGGGATGAGCCGGCATGGTTCGGAAGAGAGGCTCGGGATGGGTCGGCATGGTTCGGAAGAGAGGCTCGGGATGGGTCGGCATGGTTCAGAAGAGAGGCTCGGGATGAGCCGGCATGGTTCGGAGGGGATGCTCGGGGCGGATTGGCATGGTGCGGAGGGTGGGAGTGCAGTGTTTGAGCTGTTTGGAATGGTTGGTGAGAGTAGTTCGGAGGGAGGGAATGAAGCACTAGAGTCGTTTGGAAGGGTTGGTGAAGCTGCTTCTGAGGGTGGGAGTGTGGTGCTAGAGTCGTTTGAAAGGGCGGTTGAAGATGGTTCGGAGGGTGAGAGTGCGGTGCTGGAATCGTTTGAAAGGGTAGGTGCAGCTGGTTCGGAGATTGGGAGTGTGCGAAAGATGCCACAAACAGAGACAAATTCTTGCGGAGAGGTGAGATCTGGTGCAGAGGCGATTGAAGTGGTTCAAAGCGGTGTGGAGGAGTCTAGTTGTGTGAGAGGAGGATCAGGGGCGCATTCGGACTTGGAGGCATCTCAGAGGAGTGAGGGTGCAGCGAATAGTGAGTCGCCTGAACGACAGGTGGAGATCACAAGTAGGGGAGTGCAGAGCGGTGCAGAGGAATGTAGCAGTGTGAGAGTGGGGTGTGGAGGCTCAGGGGCGCATTCAGGTCTGGAGCTGTCTCAGCGGAGTGAGGGTGTCGCGAGTAATGAGTCGCCTGAAAGAGAGGTGGAGAGCGGGAGCGGGGGAGTGCAGAGCGGTGTGGAGGATTCTACGAGTGTGGGAGATTTGAGAGAAGGATCAGGGGCGCATTCTAATCTGGATGCATCTCAGCGGAGTGAGGGTGCAGCAGGTAGAGATTCGCCAGAACGCGAGGTGGAGAGAGAGAGCGGGGGAGTGCAGAGCGGTGCAGAGGCGTATTCTGAGGCACCTGGGAACGAGGCGAGGAGTGGGAGTGGCAGAGTGGGGGGAGGGGGGGCAAGAGAACACGAGGAAATTTTAGGGCAACCAGCGGGCAGTTCGAAGCAACACGAAGAAAGTCTGAAGCAGCGCGAGGAAAGTTTGAGGCAACATGAAGAGATTCTTGAGGCAACTTCCGAGGAAAGCCTGAGGCAGCGCGAGGAAAGGTTGCGGCAACTTGAGGAGAGCCTGAGGCAGCGCGAGGAAAGTCTGAGGAAACAGGAAGAGAGTTTGAAGAAACGATTTGCTAAGTCCAAGAGCAGGAAAGGTAAAGGAGGGATTGGAGAGAGTGAAAGGTTGGCTGTTTCTGAGTCTGAGGAAAGCAGAAGGAGCGGAAAGGGCGGAGGGATTAAAGTGAGCAAGAAGGTCAAAGGGAGCGGAAGGAGGGGAGGGAGTGGAGAAATGGGAGGGGTTGTTTCTGAGTCGGAAGGAAGCAGAAGGAGCGGAAAGGGTAGAGGGAGCAGTGGGAGCAAGAAGGGCAAAGGGAATGGAGAAATTGGAGGGTTGGTTGTTTCTGAATCTGAAGAAAGCAAAAGCGGAAAGAGCGGAGGAATTGGAGGGAGCAAGAAGGGCAAAGGGAAAGGAGAGGATGGAGGGTTGGTTGTTTCTGAATCTGAAGGAAGCAGAACGAGCGGAAAGAGCGGAGGGATTGGAGGGAGCAAGAAGCGCAAAGGGAGTGGAAGGAGCGACGGAAATGGAGAAATTGGAGGGTTGGTTGTTTCTGAGTCTGAGGGAAGCAGAAGGAGCGGAAAGGGCAGAGGGATCGGAGGGAGCAAGAAGGGCAAAGGGGGCGGAGGGAATGGAGAAAGTGGAGGGTTGGTTGTTTCTGAGTCTGAAAGCAGAAGGAGCGGAAATGGTAGAGGGAGTAGAGGGAACAAAAAGAAGGACGGAGGGAGTGAAAGTAGTGGAGGGAGTGGGAAACGTTGTGCTTCAGAGTCTGTTTCTGAGGAGGGTGGAAGCGGAAGGAAAGACGAGAGGGAGGGAGGTGAGGACGGGGGGGAAGTGAGCAGGCGCAGAGGCGAATTTCGCAGTATGAGCACAAAGCACCGTAAAAGAGACCCCCTTGATAAAATGACCGTGAGCCCTCCTCTTTCCAGCCCTCCTCTTTCCACACCAGCAGCCTCTCCTCCTCTCTCCCCCTCTTCCGTCTCACCTCCTCGCACTCCATCCCTGCACTCCCCTCTTCTCCTTCCCTCTCACTCCCTCACTCTCTCTTCCACCTCTAGCTCTAGTGCCCTGTACGACCATTTAGCTGCTTCCTCTTGTGAGTCGACTCACAAGTCAGCTGGAGCAGGAGCAAAAGCAGAGGCAGGAGCAGGAGAGGAAACTGTAGGAGGAGGAGCAAGAGCAGCAACAGGAGAAAGGGCACCAAGACGAGCAAAATCAGGAGGAGGAGTAAGAGCAGCAGTGGGAGCAAAAGCAGCAGCAGGGAAAGCAAAAGCAGCAGCAGGAAAAGTAAAAGCAGGAGCAGCAGCAGGAGAAAAGGCAGAAGCAGCAGATGCAGCAGGCGTGCAAGAAGGGGCAGTGGTGGCAGTAGTGAAGAGGACTGCAAGCAAAAAGCAGACGAAGGCATCGCACTGTGCGGCAAGCACAGAAGCAGCAGCAGAAGGAGCAGGCGTGGGGGAAGGGGCAGTGGTGGCAGTAGTAAAGAGGACTGCAAGCAAAATGCAGACAAAAGCTTCGAGTCCTGTGGCAAGCACAGAAGGAGCAGGCGTGGGGGAAGGGGCAGTGGTCGCTGTAATAAAAAGGACCGCAAGCAAAAAGCAGACGAAAGCATCGCGTTGTGTGGCAAAAGGCACGGAAGGTGAAGCAGGCACAGCTGCACCTGCTGCACTTGCTCCTGCTGATGCGCCTGCAACCTTTTCTCCTGCTGATGCACCTACAGCTGATGTGCCTACAGCTGATGCACCTACAGCTGATGCACCTACAGCTGGTGTGCCAGCAACGTCTGCTCCTGCTGATGCACCTACAGCACTTGCTCCTAAAGCACCTACCGCACTTGCTCCTAAAGCACCTACCGCACTTGCTCCTAAAGCACCTACCGCACTTGCTCCTAAAGCACCTACAGCACTTGCTCCTACTTCTGCACCTGCTGCGTGTTCTTCCGCTGCCACACCTGATGCTGATGGGACAGCGGTGTGTATGAGAGGTGAAGCCACCGCACCTGCTGCTGCACGTGCAATTGAAGGGGCAGCACGGCACAAGTCTGAAACTCCTGCTGATACTGCTTCTGCTGATCCTGCTCCTGCTGATAAACGGGTAGCAGAACAAAAGAGTGGGATTAAAGTTGCTGCACCTGCTGCTATTGCACCTGCTGCAGCTGCTCCTCCTCCTGCTGCTGGTGCTGCTGGTGCTGCTGTTGCACCTGCTGCTGTTGCACCTGCTGCTGTTGCACCTGCTGCTGTTGCACCTGCTGCTGTTGCACCTGCTGCTGTTGCACCTGCTGCTGTTGCACCTGCTGCTGGTGCTGCTCCTGCTGCTGCTGGTGCCAGTCCTGCTGCGGCGGTATCAGTTGGCACTGCCCGACTTTCTTCCAAGCCTTCATGGAAGCGTTTTCCATCCTTAAGGCCATGTGTTGCGTGTTTTAATTTCGACAAAAGGTCCCTCGCCGAGCTCGCAGATGATTCGCGAGTGGATATTTTGGGCAGATCGGAGGAATCGGGTATGGCAAGGTGAAATTGTAGAAATCAGGGGGGATATAGCTGTTCCTGCTGTACCTTTAGAAAGGGTTTCCAGATGTAATACGTATTCTATCAAACAACTTGGAGTTGACTGCAGTCCAGACCACTTCTTGTGTAAACTCGATTTGTCACACAGCGAAACTGGTCACGTGATCAGTCAGAAAACCCACGGGCGCACCACTGTAGTAACCTAAAGTCGTCGAAACACGACAAGGGATCGCTCCCACGTAGGACGCTAGCGATTGGTTCTCGCTTAGGACCAGTTCCGATTTAGGGCAACGAATCTCGATTCCAGAAACTCAATCCGTGTGACTTGAGCCATGCGCTGTATCTGAATTTACTGTACATGCACCAAAACATGCAGTAGATCTGGCAGCATGCAGTCATTCCTTCACGGCGACAGCTGGTCACGACGAACAAACTTCAAAACCAAATTTTCACCACGGCACCACCCTTCACACCCGTTTCGCAAGCAAGTTTCGTCAACTCGGGAGGACTTGCGGACGCGAGAAAACCCGCGACACTTTGCGGATTTCGGCACAGAGAGAGTGCGATTGCGAACAGCCACACACCACAGTTACTCTTATAACTTGGTCGCAACTTTGGTGGACGACAGTGGTATACACAATATTGTCGTTTCAATCTCCATCTTTCCATCCAAGCGCGAACGAGTGTAGGCATGAGTCTACTCATCGCTTTCTCCATGGAAATAATATGCATGTAACGCTAGTATCGTACCAACAAAGGAGAGTACCTTTTTTCTGTGATGTCAGACCTTTCACATGCATTTTTTAGTAGAGTCGAAACTGCTGAAGATGCAAATCTGCGCAATATTACTGGTTGCAAGTTTATAGAATTAAGGTATGCTAACACTTTTATTGTCTTCAAAGTTTTTATACCATGGTTAACATTTGAATATGAGATGCTTGTACCAACTATATATATAAATATATTTACATGCTTGTATAGACTTGCTCCTATTACATACTTTGTATTATACTTTATGGCACTCCCCGTGCCAAACCCCGTTATTTCCTTTATGTAATACAATATGCATATGATGGAAGATGTATATGCTATCATAAACAATGGGGAATAGATTATGGCATAGTGTCCTTGTCTTCACTGACGGTGGAAATCGAAGACATTTCCACAAATCTCAGGATAGAAAGAATGTCCCCTTGCTTCAGTCAATAAATTTACGGTTAAGCAAGTGTAGAACGTGAGTGCAGGTTCCTGTCAGTCACCTAAGGACAAGGGTGGCTGGTGGCTGGTGTCAAGCACACGGCACTCCTCCCCCACACCACTCAAATCCCTCCATAAATGCGGCAGCTAGGGAGTTGATAGGGAGCCCGCAATTGGTCCGTCCTTAGGACCGCTTTAGTTCTGTTGGGATTCTTCTATGTTAGGTCTAAGAAATTCGGTCCGTCATTGCTTGGCCAAACTTCGGTGTACGTACAGGTCAGGGAATGTTAGCACACAGCCAAAACAGGTTTCATAGTTCTAGTGGGTTTCGGGTGCGGAATATCCACAAACTCCTGTTCGATGAAAAGTCTGACGCCGTCAATGAGGTTATTTTTGCCCGAGAGCGTCCCCGAAGCTGGAAATCATTCACCACCAGACCTCCGCTGCGTCGTGATCAGAGGGGGTACAACCGAGTCGCCTCCCTTGTGTTTACCGATGCGTGTCCGATATGACACAGCGAGGCCTGGGCCACAGTCGCACCCTCTCTAGAATCATCTCGCTCGCTCGTTGTGGGCCGGAGAAAGCCAGATGTGCCATATGAGCTGGTTGCCACATGGCTCCTCAGGTAGGCAGGGACCAGCGTACGTGCCTTGCTTCCGTGAACGCCGCTAGGCGGGAGTCGACAAGCTACAAGTAAGATTCGGCGCCAGGTTAGGCCGTGCTGGACTCATGATTCCGCCAGACGAGACGACTCCTCGCCGCCACGATCAGGTTCCCGCGACTCGGAGTCGTCGTCGACTGCGTATCTTCGTCGTTACTCTTCTCTCCGAGAAAGGCAAATACTCACACTACTATTTTTACGACTTCTAGGCTCACAGAGTGGCATTGTCCGTGCCATCCTCTAGCAAATGTTTGCTGCAGTTCAGTACCACTACCCTGAACGTATCATGTCACTGTCGGGTGTCCGTCAATCGCTGAAACTGCGCGCACCGCTCTGAATATTTGCGTCGAACGACGCGACTCAGGCTCCTCCCGAGATCTCGGGTTCAGATTCCCAGACACTGGAGAGAACGGCGACTGGCAGTCGGCTCCCACATTCTTACTACTACGAGCTACTAAGGCAAGTGGAAAAAGTCACATGATTCGCGGCTACCTTCAAAAATATTTCCAACACCCATTTAAATTGAAGCAAATTCGTATTACTACTTCCTACGAGTTACGACTGCCGACATGACGCGAGCTACGGCGGCACATCGGACAGTCGAATCATCCAACAGCCTTCTCCCGCTAATCAACGCCGGCCACGTGTCCTCCATCTGGCACGACATCCTCCTCATTCCGCCTCCGCCGCCTTCCGCGAGCGGCGCCAGGAGTCCCGCGGCCAACTCCTCCTCCCCGCGCCACCCTTCCCCGCGCCAGCTTCCCGCTTCTCCTTTCCCCACCTCCACCTTCACCTTCGTCTGCCGCGCCTCCGCGGATCGCCGCGGGAGCGAAAGGCGGCAGCAGCGCGGGGAGAAAGAAGACCCCCTTCTCGAGTCGCTGCGGGAGAAGCGGAAGGTGGCCGTATTGACCCTGGACGGCAGCCTTTATACTATTAAGGTGCGGACGGCGGGCCGTTGCTCTAAGTCCGATTCGAAGACGGCAACCGAGGCGCCGCCGTCAACGTCGCTGGCGCCGTGGAATCTGGGCATCCTTCCCCAGACGTGCGTGCTCGCGTCGCCATCCATGTCGATGTTTGCCCGTTGGGATGATGCAGCGAATGCTACGAACGGATGCGTCGACGAACTCGAATCGCGGCCGGTTAAGGAGCTTCGCGATTCGCTCTTAACGGCGTTCGACAACTCGTCTCTTGAGGCGCTGGAGATTGGGTCGCAGGCGCGCGATCCTGCGACGTGTATGAAGTTATTCCGCTGCTGGCGATTCCCCTTCGACTGCTGGGTTCTGGGCGAAACAGCATGCCGATATCGTGGAGGATTGTAACCATCGCAGCGGACGACAAATTGGTGGCGAACGGGCAGCTGAAGCATTTCTTGCTGCGAAAAATGTTGGATCGCGTGGATGACTGGGTGAAAACGTCCGATTTTTTTGGACAATTCGAAGGACCAGGTACTAATTGTTACGAAGTTACAAGTGTGAATTTGTTACCAAGTGGGCCAAGCTGGTCCTGCCCCTTCCTTTTCCCTGTCCTTCATCTCCCTTTCCTTCTACTTCCCCTCCTTCATCCCCTCCCAACTTCCTCTCAATACGTTCTTGGCCCTTCCTCCCGTCCTTCCGTCACTGCTTCCACAGTCCTTTCTCAGTCATGTCACTGGCCTTTCTCGAAGCATATCTTGGTTCATAATCGCTACCTTACAACTTACTTCCCTATATATATTTTTATATTTATATATATGTATATTCTAAGCGTGAACGAATATCACCAAAGCGGAACGTTTCGAGGCCTTACCCTGCATTCTCCCATGCTCTCTCCCCTCTTTTCTCCCCTCTGTCCCTCGTCCGCGCAGGTCGCTCCCCCAATCCTTGCCTTGACGCCCCCCCCCTCTCCCTCGTCCGCAAAACCCGCGGAGAGGGAGGCGGGGCGAAGCCTATCCGGAAGTCAAGACTCCATAACAGACCGTCAGGGGGGGGTAGTAGCATCACGGAGAATCACAAAAGCCGGAGATAAAAACTCGAGCATCAAACTCGAGAGGCTCGGGGCGGAGGGCTATGTTGCAAAATACGCGTATGGCGTACGGAACGCGTACGAACTATACGGTATCGTACATACGCGATACGCAAGGGGCAGCAGCAGCAGCAGCAGCAGGGGCGGCACGATAAGTCCCCGCGTGCCAGCAGCACCGGCGGCAGCATCAGCAGCGGCAGCGGAGGCTCAGTGCCTTCAACCTCGTCAGCTGATGGCCCTCCGGTTCCCTCCTGGCCCTTCTCCTCCACCTCTCCCACCTCTCCTTCCACCTCTCCGTTCTCCTCCTCCAAATCCCCCAAATCACCCTCCAAATCCCCCTCCAAATCCCCCTCCAATTCCCCTTTCAGATCCCCTTTCAAATCCCCGTCCCCTCCGTTTTCTGCCTCGGCCTCATCGCCCTGTTTAGACCGGGCGGCAAGCTCCAGCAGCCTGCAATCGTATCGGATCCGCCACACCAAATCTGCTACGGAGTTTGATAGTGGCGTGTGGAGACTTGTTGCTCCTCTCGAGAGCTATGGGCTCCCAGGGATGGTGTCTCCTCGGCTGGGAGGGGGAGGAGGAGGAGCAGGAGGAGGGAGAGCAGGAGGAGAAGGAGGAGGAGAAGGCGGAGGGGTGAAAAGTGGAGCTGGAAGGAAACACAGGCACAGCCACAGCATTGACTTTGCTGCAGTGATGAAGAACAAGGATTGGCTTCACAGTCATGACTTGAAGGACTGGTTGCATCACCCTGAGTCTGCTGGTCTCGTGGTGGTTGCTGCTGCTGAGGGTGCAGCAGCAGTGGCAGAGGCGGCAAAACAGCAGGTAGTTGCTAGACTGACTGCTGTAGCCGGGAGTGTAGTGGGGACGGCAGAGCATGTGGCTGGGAATGTGGCGGGTGCAGCAGCAGTGGCAGAGGCGGCAAAGCAGCAAGTGGTTGCTAGGCTGAATGCTGTAGCCGGGACTGTAGCGGGGACTGTAGCCGGGACTGTGGCAGGGACTTTTGCAGAAGCGGCAAAGCAGCAGGTAGTTGCTAGGCTGACTGCTGTAGCCGGGACTGTAGAGACTGTAGCAGAGACTGTAGCAGGGACTGTCGCGGGGTCTGTAGCGGGGACTGTGGCAGCGACTGTGGTTGGAACTGTAACCGGTCGCAGAAGCATAAGCACAATGCCTCTAGGCGTCTCCAGGAAAGCGTTTTGCAATGGTACTTCAAGTGTGGAAGGAGGGAGTGGAGGAAGAGGAGGAGGAGGAAGCGGAAGAGGAGGAGCAGGAGATATGTTTCCTCGAGCTTCGTCACTCACGGGAGGAGGAAGAGGAGGCGGAATAGGAGGAGGCGGCAGAGGAGGAGCAGAGGAAATATTCCCCCGTGCTGCGTCACTCACGCGGTCCCCTCCAATCACGTCCGCATCTCGATCTGCTCTTCTCCCTCCTCCTAACTCCTTCACCTTCTCTCCCACCTCTAGCTCTAGTGCCCTGTATGACCAGGCAGCTGGTGCGAGGAAACCGGGAAGCAGGCACAGGCACAGCCAGAGCGTGGACTTTGCTGCTATGACAACGAATAACAAGGACTGGCTGCACAGCCCTGAGTCTGCTAGTCAGTTTCTTGTTGCTGCTTCTGCTGCCAAAGAACAAAGAACAGCTGCTGCTGCTGCTGCTGCTTCTGCTTCTGCTGCCAGAGGTTCAGCTGCCACTGCTGCGGTGACGAGCAAGAACAAGGGCTGGCTGCACAGCCCTGAGTCTGCTGGTCGGGCGGCGGCTGCTTCTGCTGCCAAAGAACAAAGAACTGTCGCTTCCGCTTCTGCTTCCGCTTCTGCTTCTGCTTCTGCTTCTGCTGCCAGAGGTTCAGCTGCTATTGTTCCTATGACGAGGAAGGACAAGGACTGGCTGCACAGCCCTGAGTCTGACTGTCAGGTGCTGGCTGGTGCTACCAAGGGTGCTGCTAACGCTGCACCACAAGCAGCAGCAACAGCAGCAGGAGCAGCAGCAGCAGCAGCAGGAGTGGGAGCTACAGGGTCAGGGAAAAGCAACCCTGATGGTTCAAGGGTAGAAGGAGGGAGCAGAGGAAAAGGAGGAGGAAAAGGAGGAGGAAACGGAGGAGGGGAAGGGAAGACAGATTCACCTCCTCCTTTCTCAACACGCACCCGATTTGATCCTCTCACTCGCTCCTCCAGGCCTCCTTCTCTTACTGTCTCCCGTCAAAATCCCTTTTCTCACCACCAGCCCACCTCGATCACCCTCCTTCGCCCTTCCACCTCGGTCTCCCACTCTCACTGGCCCACCACGGTCTCCCCCTCTCACTGCCCCACCTAAGTCTCCTTCTTCCACTCTTCCCCCTCGATCTCCTACATCAAAGCTCCCATGTCGATCCCCTCCCTTCACCTCCCCATCTCGATCCCCTCCCTTCACCTCCCCATCTCGATCCCCTCCTCTCGCTCCCCCAACTCAATCCCTTCCTCCCCCTCCCTCTCACTCCACACTCTCTTCAACTCCTCCTGGCTCAAATGCTCTGTTCGATCATCCAGCGGCCTCCCCTCCTCTCGGGGTTGTGAGGGGGTGCTCTTTTGGTGTGGCAAGAGGGGAAGAAGGAGGAGGCGGAGGGGTGAAAGGAAGTGCTGCAAGGAAACCGGCAACCAGGCACAGGCACAGTCAGAGCGTGGACTTTGCTTCGATGACAAAGAAAACGGACTGGTTGCACAGCCCTGAGTCCCCTAGTCAGTTTCTTGCTGCTGCTGCTGCTAAGGCTGCAGGGACAGCAGCAGGTGACAACGGAAGCGGAAACACAAACAGCAGCAGCACAACAGCACCTCGATCCGCTTCTCTCACTCCCACTCACTCCCCCACGAACAAGACAGCCGCAACAGCACTCTTCCCCCTCTCTCAATCCGCTTCTCTCACCCTCTCTCACTCTCCCAGCAGCAGGACAACAGCATCACAATCCGCTTCTCTCACTCCCTCTCATTCCCCCATCGGCGCCCTATCCCCCTCCGCGCACCATCTGAGCAGCAAACCGCCTACCACCACCACAGCCATTCAAGCAACCCGCAAGCGGGTATCTTGGAACATTGAACCAAAGCCTTTGCCTGCCACTGCCAGTGCAACGCCGGGGGTGAGTGAATCACTGGAAGATGTATTTGATAAGTTCGCTGGTGAGCCTGCTGAGGCTAGTCAGGGTAAGAGGGTCCCAACAGGTGCTGCTGCTGGTGCTGCTGGTGCTGCTGGTGCTGCAACTGCTGCAGCAACTCCGGTTGGGGTCGCTGCAACAGCTGCTGGTGCTGCTGTAACTGCTGCTGCGTTGTCAATGTCGTCCCGTTCTTTCCAAAGCCCCACTCGAGCCATGGCTACGAGATCTCCTTCCCGGCCTTCCTCTCACGAGGTGGCTTCTGAGTCGCCTCAAATGTCGTCCCGTTCGTTCCAAAGCCCGACTCGAGCCATGGCTACGAGATCTCCCTCCCGTCCTTACTCGAATCTTCCTGCTTCTACCTGTAAGCTTCCTGTGAAGAGCCGGAGTGCAGACTATAGGCATAGGCGAAATGCGTCCTTTTCGGAGTTCGGTGGGTTTCCAACAGCCGAGCTATTGAGTGGGTTTGAAGCTCCCACTGGTGGAGAAGCAACTGGGAAAGCATGTGGGGAAGCAGGTGGGAGAGCGAGTGTGGAACCATGTGGGGGAGCAAGCGGGACAGTAGGTGTGGAAGCATGTGGGGGAGCAAGTGGGAGAGCAGGTGCGGAAGCACAAGGGAGAATGGGAGGAAGGAAGGCACGTCCTCCGTTTGTGGTTGTGCCTAGCCGTAGCTTGCACAAGCGGAACTTAAGCCACGACACAGCGTTTGGATCCCCTACACTCTCTCCAGCCTAGACTGCCTTAGATACTAGAGTTGGCTTGAGCACTGGCACAGCAGACGTGGCTTGAGTACAAGCATATGTTGGAGAATTGGGTGGGCATACATGTGTGATTGTTGATTACGTCCCAGCAATCTAGTATTGAAGGTTGTGTAAACTATGGTTTGGAAACATTTCTTGGTTGGCGCAAGGTATGATATGGTGTTTCTCCTCTGTTGAATACCGTATGTTGTCCATTAAATCTATTTTTGTAATAGGCCCTACTGAACAGTGCCTAATATTGGACTGCGCTTCACAAAACATTCACATGAATGCTCCAACGGCTCTTTTGAGATTTATGCTATCCGAGAGATATTTTAGTTTCCACAAGTATTTTTTACAGCTCTATATGCATCCATATACAGTACATGCCTGGCTCCCTTTCTGATGAACTTATGTTTGCTCTATATACGTTCATAAGCAGCCACTTCAATCGGGGCGGGAAATGAGCTTCGGGTTTGCTTGTGATTGGTCCTTGGGTGGGACCATCTCACGAAACTTTCTAGGACTGGGAGTTTCAAATTCTGCGAGCCAGGCCCCGAAAGCCTCATCGGAACTCGGTCGTCGGACCCGTTTTGCCAGTGTCGACGGGAGGGGTCGTCGGAGGAGGGTTTGACGAGGCGGGAGACTGACGCGCGTGCGGGCCCGCCAGCCTGGCCCAGGGCTGGGCCGAGCGCACGACCGCCGCCCCGCAGCCCCGCTCCGAAGGTCAACAGCGACCCACGTTACCGGGTGGGGTCGGCGAACTGGCGACCCCTCGCGCGAGGGAAAGTTACCCTCGCGCGAAGGCAGCCCACACGTGCTGCCTGCCCGCGAGGTCCTAGTAACCCATCGCGGCCTGCCCGGACGGGCAGGCGAGGGCCGTGCGAAAATACGGGCCCCCCTCGGGACACTCGACAATTTCGCGATTCGTTGCGGTGGCGCCACGTGTTCGCCCGTGGCTTCGCATCGGGCGCATGCGAAATTTTAGACGAGGCGGAAATAAATTCTCTCCCATCGCATGCATTCTATCGTCGCGAACCGCTACGAAATCGACACGTGTCGATTGTAGCGTCGCTCCGCGCGCAGGAGGATTCGTGCGTCCCCTCGCCGACCTGGGCCAATGGACGCGAAGTCGACGCTCTACCAAGGCGGAGACGGACCACCTGTGCCACTTGCGCATCCGCCCTCCGAGCACTGCCGAGCCAGGCCCTGCACCCTTGGGCGATGCTGAACGGGCCTGGGGTGGGGGGGGGGGGGGGGGGGCACCACCTCCTTTTCTTTGTGGAAGGTGGCCTCGCTCCGCATTTTCGGCATCTCTTTTAGATTTTCAAACATTGACAGCTCTGCGCCTCCCCTCTCTCCTACCAGAGCCGTCCGCCTCTTTTCTTAGTCGACAGATATGGAGCCGATCTCCGCCGCCGATAAGTCGGCGCCGACATCGGCCGACTTTCCCCTTCGGGTGCAAATGGGTCGCGGTCTCAGCTTCACCTTAGAGTGGAACGACTACGCCGTCCTTCGCGACCAAAAGAAAGAGTTCACCGAGAGATGCTTTGGACTCGCCATCAGGTGGGACGCGGGTAGTCGCGGTAGTCGAATAGGGAAGATGTCGGTGCCGACCAACCCTAGTAGGGCGCACTGTCGCCGATTGTCTTCCGACGTACGTCGGCGGGCGCGTTTGACGAAGCACGTCGACATGGCAGCGTTTGCTTACCAGCCATGTTCTCATCCCTCGTGCTCACTCGTGCGCTCAGGTTCGCTTGGTTTGACATTGGGCGGGACGACCTGCGGTTGTGGGTGCTCGGGATCGGCCCGCTTCGATCGGCCATGAAAGCCGCCGACCATTCTTGCTTTGCTAAGGCTTTCGACGCCGACATCGCCGCTATCCCGCTGAAATCGACGTGAGCTGTTACCCCGTTGTCCAGTCATCGTTTTTCAGTGTCGGCCGCATCAACGCCTTATGCTGTGGTCGACGCCGTCGTTTATTGCGTGTGCAGCGGCGGCCCGCTTCCAGGGTCACACTGCAGCGTCATAGCCATCCTCTACCCAGGAGATGTGCTGAAGGCTGAGGGACAGGTCTGCAGGACATCGATCCGGCACATCGACCCGCACACCGGAAAAGGGAAGCACCGCGACGAGGCCGTCCGCGTCCTGAAGTAAGTTGTGAATAGTCGTCGCTGTCGAGTTTGTTAGTCGCCGACACAGGGAATCTCATGCTGACCTCCTCTCCACTACGTTGCTCCAGGCTATTCCGCACGGCTGCCCTGGCCGAGCTGGGGCGTCCCGGTAGGAAGTGGGACGGGGCGCCGCCATCACAAGCAGTGGTGGAGGAAAGGCTTGCCGACTGCGACGACCCTATCCGCGACGTGAGTTGCACGTTTAGGCTCCGCTACGGTCTGCGCGTATCTGTATGCACCGCTCATATTGTGCCGCGCTTGCCTGTGTTGTATGCAGAAAGTGCCGGGCACAGTGTCGGACGGGCATGTCGGCACCGGCATGCTTGCCGCGACGTCGTTCGGGTGGGTGGCCAAGCAGATCGGCCTGCTGACGGGCGACAAGGCTCGGAGCGCTGTGAGCATCGAGAACATCAAGGTCGCGGGTTTGAGGTCGCTCCGTGATAGCATGGTCGATTACATCTGCCATCGTGTCGCCGAAAACCGGATAGCGGCGCCGACTTCAGGCGCCGACGGACCCGCCGAGGGTGCGATTGATGACGACGGCGCGGAAAGTCAGACGGCGCCCCAAGCAGCAGCTGCCGCCCAGCGCCAGGAGGACTTGCCGGTGTCCGCGGAAGGAGGAACCGGTGGAGGACTAGGCGACGATGCGGCAGGCGCAGGGAGGAAGGAAGAGGAGTTGACGGACTCTGGCTCAGAGTCGGAGTCGGAGGGGGAGGAGGAGGACGAAGGGGAGAAGGAGAATGAGGACGAGGAGGATGACGAGGGCAAGGACGAGAACGATGAGGTGGTGGAGGTGGTGGCCGGGAAGGATGAGGCGGCGCACGAGGAAGGGGTGGAGGAGGAGGTGGAGTACGAGCTGGAGTACGCAGACGGCACGGTTGAGGCGGTGGGGTCGGCGGACGAGAAGAACGAGGAAGCGGAGGATGGCGATGCGGGTAATGCTACGGGGTCGGCAGGTGAGGGGAAGGAAAAGGATGAGGTCGGCGTGGAGGCAACGACGGAAACGGGCCAGGAGGAGGCGGCATGCGAAGGTGCGAAGGTGTCGGTCGACGCCGGCGAAGGTGCGAACATCGCGGGCGTGCAGGAGACGGGGGACGCATCTGGTCGGCAGGGCCCTGCAACGGACGACGTCGAGGAGCTGCGACGGGAGAACTTCTTGTTGAGGGCGGAGAACGCTCGGCTGCAGGGTTTGCTCGATGCGGAACGGGCTCGGCTGGACGCGTTTTTTGTTGGGCTACGTGGACTCGTCGACCTCGTGAAGGACTTGACCTGGCAGGTCGACGACACCGAGAAGTATGCGGCGGAACAGCTGCGAAACGCGGCGGAGGCCATGTCGCAGACCATCACGGGCAACATCACCGGCAGCTTCGACGAGGCGTGGAAGACGATGAAGACCTTCGCGGAACAGGCGTCGGCGTGGCTGGAGGACTTCGACAACCCGGAGGGAAATGTGGCGTATCAACGCGCCTTAGCGGTCACCACCTTGGCCGACCACGTCGACAAGGTGGTGGGCGATGCGCAGGAGGATTTGCGGGAGCACATCACGAGCCAGTTGTCCGCCGCAGCTGTCAACATCGCCACAGCTGTGACCGGCAGGCTCCCCGTGCAGCCGCCGCCACCGCCTCAGCCCACGCCGCCCGCCCTCCCGGAAGAGCTCTTGAAGTCGTTCAAGGCCGACATCATGAAGACGGTGACGGAGGCCACCGAGCAGTCGTTCGTTGCGTCCGGGATGAAGATGTTGACCGAGATGATCGGCACGGTGGCGCCTGGTCGACGTGGGTCGTCGCCTTCGGCCAATGACGCCGACGCCGCGCAACAGAGGGCGGCCGACAAGCAAGGCCTGAAGAGGTCGGGCGACGGTGACGACAAGGAGAGCTCGAAGCGGAGCAAGGGATCGGACGGGAGCCGCGGCACGAAGCCTCCTGCACGGAGCGTGGTCGACATGCTGAAGGCGAAGGGGTGGAAGGTGAGGGGAGGGTCGACCAGCAAGGGAAGCGGAAGCGGGGGGGCGGACGGGAGACCTGCCGACGGGATCGCGGCTAACGTCGATGCACCGCCTGGCCCGCCTTTGGACGCCGAGCAGACCCATCCTCAGGCGAGCGGTGGGAAGGACGCGGCCCCCACTGCCCAGGCGGCGAAAGTCGGAGGCGCCGGAACCACCCAGGGGCCGTCTGACGCGGTGCCGGCCAAGGGCAAGGCGATGTCTGCGTCTGCTACGGTCGCCGGAACCGGCACGGCGAAGGCTGCCTCTGCTTCAGTCCCCGGAACCGGCAAGTCGAAGGCTGCTTCTGCTACGGTCGCCGGAACCACCAAGTCGAAGGCTGCTTCTGCTACGGTCGCCGGAACCACCAAGTCGACACCATGTAACCCGCCTGCGGCAACCACCGGGCCCGCCGGCCAGTCAGGTGCGGGGAAGCATGGGGAGGCCCGTGCGGCCCCTCCAGCTCCAGCAGCCCCTACTGCCGCCAAGGTCGACGCGAAGGCTGCTTCGGCACAGGGGCCACCCGGGAGTAACGCGCTTAGGGTGTTGCTCCACCGCATGGAGTCCCACCGCCCGGGCGCGCAGCAGCATCCTGTGGTCGACGCCGGCCTCGCAGAAACAGCACGTCGCTCCGTCACTCCGCACGTTGCCGGCAAACCGTCCGATGCCCAATCTGCCGCGCGGCCGGTCGCCGCCCCACCGCCTGCGGACCCCAAGTCCGCGTTTCTTCGCGCCCATATAGGCGCACGCAAAGCGGCAGCTCCACCAGTCACTCAGCCGGAACCCGGCACAAGCGCGACGCCGACGGCTGTAAATGCGACCGCACCCTCCCCAGGAGCAGCTGTGGTCGATCTGGCGGCGGAGAGGGGAGTCAGTGCAGCGCTAGCCACCGGCGGCCGCGCCGACAGGCATGCCGCCCTCGAATCCGTCCTGGCCCAGTTTGAGGCAGCAAAACGGCCCGAGCATGCCCCGGCACTGGCCGTCATGGACACGGCGCATGCGGAGCCGTCGGCGACCAACACAGGGGGTTCGGCGGAGCCGACGGCCGCAACGGGTGTTGTCGCCGAGGGAAATGCGGGACGGAAGGGTAAGGACGACACCGGGAAAGGGAAGGCGGTGTCGGCGGGGAAGGAGATGGCGGAAGACAAAGGGAAGAAGCCGGCACGGAAGACGGGCGGCAAGGGTAAGTCGGCAAAGAAGAAGGAGGAGGAGGAGAAGGAGGAGGAGGAGGAGGAGGAGGAGGTGGGGGAGGGGGAAGAGCATGGACGCCGGGGTCATGGCATCCGCCGAGACAGGTCTGGCGACGGGCAGGGGTGGGTGGGCGAGATGAAGTTCAAGAACCAGAATCGGTACATCGGCAAGTCCCGCGACAAGATGGAGCTGGCCTACGAGCACGCGATTGCGTACTTCGTCTACGACGGCTACGTGAGCAAGGTGCTCATGAAGGAGCTCACCGCCTTGAAGCCGGGAGAGTTGGATGAATGGAAGGCGGTGTGGGAGGAGGTCAAAATCCTGCCGACCGGGATGTGGACGGTGATGTGGGCCAGAGGCTTGTGCCATCCGAGACCAAGGTAAGTCGGTTACCGACATGCCGTGTTTTGACGACCAAGTCGGTGTCATTAATTCTATGTGTACGTGTTCGCTCGGCAGGTTCGACGACATACTCGGCAGGTTCCGTGGGTACGCAGGTTCGGGTGATGCGCTTCATGACGTGCTCTGGCCGGCGATGTGGTTCCCCGTCTTCGAGGACTCGGATGAAGGCAGGGCGGAGACAAATGCCAACATGTCGGCGATGGTGAATCGCGTGTCGATGTGCGCGGCGTATGGAAAGGTCGCGGCGAGAGTCGCGTATGGGAAGGTCGACGGGAGCGCGGAGGCGACCGCGGGAGAGACGACGGATATGGAAGGCGCGGACAGGAAGGCGGACGAGAAGGTGCAGATGGGGGCCCAGGCGTTAGCGGCCTCTGCATGCGCCCTCTGGTGCTACATGTCGACGCCGGCGTCGGTGCTCGGTGCTGTGGGCGAAGGTAAGGCGGCCGCGATTCTGGCAGGTGCGGGGAAGGAGAGGGGCGAGCACTTCGCGATGGTCATGCACGTGGTTATCGAACACGCACGCACTCGGCAGGCTCCCGCGGGGGAGGTTGCACATAACGTCGCGCCAGAGCTGCAGCGCTATGGAGTGGCCAGGGCCTTCGAGGCGGGCATTGAGGAAGACGAGGCCGACATGATCGCAAGAGCGACGGTCGAGACCTTGGCGTTCTGGGGAATGTGCCCCCTCGACGGGCCCAAGCTCAAAGCGGAGGGCATCGATGTGCCGTGTGACGCGAAGATGGAGTACGATTTGGATCACAGGGGGAGGAAGGGGGAGAAGGTCAAGCAGGCCAAGGGCAGCAAGAGGAAGAGGTAGTACGGATGCGTAGTCGGCGGAATGATGTTTGCTAGGTTGCTAGGGTGTGTACTATATTGGTATGGACGGCGCCGATTTTGGCGTAGATTTGTTAAATGTGGCCTTTTTTTGTTCAAGTGCTGTTCGTTTCAATATTGGGCTAACAACTCGGTGTCACTGTATAACCATGCTAGCCGAATATCACCCGATGAGCCAAGTCGGCGCATATGTCGACATGATATGCACATGATACGTCGGCGATAAGCAGTGCAGAAACATGGTTGTCGGCATGACGTCGACAGTGATTTTTAGCCACACCTACTGTACTGGGCGACAAACAACCAACATCGGCAACATTCACCGACAACTACGGTTCGCATGGACATTGATGTGGGATGTTTACAAACTACCAGAAACATCAGTCGGATGGGGCGGGGGGGGGGGGGGGGGGGGGGGGGGGGGGCTGTTTAAGTCTGCCAAAATCTACGCAGACGCATATCCCATGAGGGACTTCATGCCGTCTTCTTGCGCTTGGTCGGAGGACGCTGCACGGGTGCGGTCGGCTTGGCCGGTGCTGTCGACTTGGCAGGTGCGGTCGGCTTCGCCAGGTCGGCCTTGGTCTTCGGCATCTGCTCCTCCCAGGTGTCTGGAAAGAGGGCTTCGAGCCAATCGGCCGGCTTCAGATTGAGCGCGACAAGCCCACAGGCGAGGCGAAGCTTAGAGACGACCTTGGGGCCCAGCCCCTTGACTCCCATGCCAGGCTCTTTGGACTTCATCGGTTCCGTTTTCGGGTTGAGCACCGTGAGGGCGTCACAGAAGGTCCCAATGCCCGGTGCCGCGATCCTGTTCAGTGCGTCGACCACGGCCTCGGTGTCGGCGTCGCCGTCGCTCGCGCGTAGCTGGCGCACCGCATCCATGGCCCTCATCATGCGTCGCACTTTCGTGTCGAGCCCACCCTGCGTCGCGCCCTTTCCTGTGAGGAGGGTGTGGCGGGCGACGAATCCCTTCTCGGCGACCCTGTCGCAAAGGCGACGGGTGTCATTGGCGGTGGCGGAATTCCATAGGCGCCAAGCGTCCCTCACAGTCTTTGCCTCCCGCCACGGTTGCACCACGTTGAGCTCGTAACTGGCCTCCTCGTCCGTCTGTGGGGGTGGCGGGGGTTTGTCATCCCCTTTCTTGGCTCCAGCCCCCGTGCTGGCCGAATCCGTCGATCCACCATCGCTGGGAGCCTGCGCGGGAGCCGACGGCGGGGCCACCGGCACTCTCCGTGCTTGTGACAAGCGGAGTGCCTCGGTGACACGGGCTAGCTCGGCGGTGAGCCCAGCGATGGTGTCGTCGCGCTTCTCGATCTCCTCTAGGAGATCAATCTTCTCGTTCGCGGCGCGCTCTTTCTCCTTCTGCATCTGGGCCTTGAGGGACATGTTGTAGTACTCGGTGTCCATGCGCACCGAGATTTCCTGCAGCAGTAGGAGGAGGAAAACGTGAGGGCCGCGGTGGTTTGGTTTACACTCCCTACTGCACGTCGGCGACAGTATCGTCGACTTACCTCTGGCTGTATTTGGGTCGGGTCGCGACGCTTGTTGATCGTCTCGGTGTCGACGCTCTCCACCCGTTTCGCCCAGTGCTGGAAGAGGGGGATCCGGCAGAGCTTGGAACCTTGGACGTACGGGTGCCATGGTGTGCGGACTAGCTTCACCGCTAGGTCCTCGGCGACGATGCGGCGCAGCATCAGGAGAGTGCGCCAGAAGTGCACCGCGGCTTTGTCGGCGTCTGACCCCTCGACAGCCTTCCCTTCCGCCTGCCATTTGTCACGGGTACGGGGAGCTCAGAAAAGGTCGGCAACACGACTCGGCGGCAAGCTACGAGGGCGTCGACTAACATACCTCCTTCAGCATGTCGTCGACGCCGGGGAATATGTGCTCGGCGAGGAGCTTCAGGAGCTTCTCGGAGGGCGGCACCCTGCTCCGACCCAAGAAGTAGTCCTGCTTGTACCCCGAGTACCCGGCCTTCTTCATCACCACCCCCACCGGAATGGCGGTGATGTACGCTCGCGTCATCTTGTCGAGAGCCCAGTGTCCAAGCTCCGCGATCTCGGCGCGCGGCGTGCCGTCGATAGCCAGCTCCTGGGCCCCGCCCGCTCGAGCGGCGTGCACGTTCCTCTTGCAGAAGACATTGTTGGTGTCCCACAACTGCCGCGTCCAGCGTTGGTGGGTTGCCGCAGAGAGCTCACCCTGGTCGGTGTCGTTTTTGGCGAAGAACAGGTGCTTCTTGTACCAGCTAGCGCGTGTGCTGGTGTCGACCGGCGGAATGAGGCGGACGCCGTGAAACTGACCGATCTGATCGAGGACGAAGTGCAACCACAGGCCCGTCTCGCCGACGGCGCACAACTCCGCTTCGAGGTGCCGCGCGGCGTAGCTCTGCTGCAGACGAGCATCCTTGGACGTCTTCGAGTTCCGCGCTCCGATGACCATGACGACCGGCTGGTTCTCCGGGTTGATCGAGGAGGTGCTCGCCAGTCGGTACAAGAAGATGTCGGGGAGAGTGATCTCGCGGATGCTTGCACCGCGCAGGAGAGAGTGGTGGGAGAGTAGCGTGAGCACCTTCAAGAGAAGAAACCTCCACAGCGTCTGCGAAGGACCCGTACCCCGCGGGTTCCACGCCTTGGCCGCCCACGCCGGCAGCACCCTGAACATGATCTGGCGGAACTGTTCGGCGGTGTAGGTATCGCCGATGGTTCCGCGACGGCGATCGGCGCAGTTCCTGCCAACAATGCCATGGGCAAGGGGTATTTAGGGCGGCGTCGACAAAGATCATGACAGCAGGAGAGTGGTCGACGTAGGTTAAAACATAAACTCACTTGATGTCCCGCTCGTTCTTGGTGCGGATCATGTACCGCACCTCCGACCTGACCACCGATATCTCCCTCATGATGCTCAGTTCCGTCTCCCGGAAGAGCGTCGCCTCCACTCTCGCCGCCATCTGGCATGCCTTTATGCGCCCGAGGAGCGTGTGTACCGTTGTCGACTGCACCGGCTGTGTTCCTGTGGCGTTGTCGGCCCCCTTGCCGGACTCGGCATCGAGGTTCAACTCCCGAATCATGTACTTCACGTATGCGCGAAGCCGGTCCTTGGTGACCCTAGGGCCGTGCAGCCACACGTGAGACCGGGGGACATCGGCCTCTTGGTCCCAGTTTTTCTTCTTGTTCTCCCGGATGTAGTGCCCTATCTCGTCGACGTGCTTAAGCCTGTACTCCTGCGGAAGCTTGTTGCGAATTTGCTTCAACATCTTCGCCGCCCACCTCTTGTAGTGATAGATCCACGAGGTGTACTGCCTCAGCGTGCTGTTCCTCTCCACGGTTTGCAGGTGGCGAAGAGCGTCCATGACGAGCACGTCTACGCACGCGTAAACCATGTCCTCCTCGACGAAGTCTGCCGCTCTCCACTGTTCGCGCGGCACCGCCAAGTTCTCCTGGTCCTCGTCCTCGTCCTGGTCGAGCAGTATGTCGATGAATTGCAGTTCCCGCCTGAGTCGTTCGTCCAAGGTGCGCGGATTAGAGCTACGAGGTGGACGGTCGTCGTTTTCGTCATCGCTTTCCTCCTCCTCCTCCTCCTCCTCCTCCTCCCCCCCCTCCTCCTCCGCGTCCTCGTCATCGACCTGGTTTCCAGGGGCGGCCGGTGCCGACGAGGTACCTGGCCGACCATTTTGCGTAGGAGTCTGTTTTTTCTTCTTGTTGAACTTCCCTATCGGCGGTGGCGGAACGTCCGTGGTGAACACCCCTTCTGGGATCTGCGTCAGCTTGTCCAGATCGTAGAGTAACTGCAGGTTGTCTTCGTCGGTAGGTGTCGGACTGTGGTCGGTGGATGTCGGACTGCGGTCGGTGGTCGTCGGACCCTGGTCGGTGGATGGCCTAGCGTCGGACATGTCGACGTCGGCCATGTCGGTACACGTCTGCTGCTCTACCGTCGTCCGTGTGCGTTGGGGAGGTTGTTAAACCACTGCCGGTATTGAGACACGGGTGCGGTGTACGCCCGAAGAGTTGCGCGGCGGTCGTCCTCGAAATGACCCTCAATAACGTCTATCTCGGCGTCGACCTCGAGATCGCGGGGGGTGGTAAACCAGAGACGGTACTGTGTGACGGGTGCGGCGAACGCGCGAAGCGTCAGGCGGTCTTCGTCTTCTTCGAATTCTCGCTCAAGCGCGTCTAACTCGGCTTCGAGTTCAAGCTGTTCCAGCTGCGCCTTGATGTCGGCGTCTACCGAGTCGGCGGGGGGTGGGATGGGTTGCGGCTGTTGGGCCCTCGGGCGACCTCTGGCCATGCGTCGCCGACTTGCTACGTCGACTCGCGACGTGGAACCTGTGCCGACTTGGACGAACAATCGGCTGTCGAGCAACCTACAGGCGCGATGACAGACTGGCAGCTGAAAATTCTAAGGGAACGAGAGAGCAGGAAGGAACGCAGGAACGGACAAGCCATCTCTAAAAAGGTCTCACTCCAATCTGACCCGAAATTGACTTCGAGGTCACCTTCGGGTCACGCGCGTAGGTTCAGCTAGGGTTGAAGGGTCCGTCAAGTTTGGGTCACCCGAACCAGACCCCAACCTCACCTCGCAGCTAACCCAGAGGTGACGCGGCGGTCAACACTGTTCATCCGAGTCGCCCACCACAATAGAGTGATCCACTATATGCTATTGTGAAAGCGATACTTTACCTGCTACATTACGACTAATTTAAAATTCTAATTCTATATAATTATTACATTCAATATTCCAGCAGCTAGAAAGTTCAGATTAGAATTTGCAATATATCCAGGTGTATTACACAAGCAAATGCATGGCATCTACAGCTGTACATGACAACATAATACGCACATCTACACAATAAATAGCGACGCGACATGGTAAGTAACAAATCACTTACGGTAGATCTTGCAGCTTGAACGCCATCTGCCACACACCAGCAGCAGCCAGAGAGTCTATTTCCCCCAAACGCAAGAAAAGCAGCCGGAAAAAAACGTTAACATGTAAACGACAGTACATACCTCAGTGCTGCACTAACTGTTACTTCCACATCACATCGAAAATGCCCATACTCTTCGTTCACCAGATAAGCGTAGCGCGTGCTGCACACATGTCATAATAGAATTGACAATGGTCTTTTGTCTTGCAGACGCGCCCTGTAACAACAGCCAACATACCGCCACATGCACTGATGTTGGGTTACGGAACGGGAAGTAAAGTAGACAATTTCTTACCTCGTCGATAGTCACCCACGGCTGCTAGTACCCTCGATTGGAGCCGTTGCTGCCCTTCGTGAGACCTTCGTCGCTCCCCACAAACGCCATCACCGCCACCCGCCGAAACCCCCGCGCCATCTCTCCTTGCCACCACCCTTCGCTTCCCTTCCCACCGGCGCTCGATCAGGAGGCGGCAGCTCCGACGCCGGCGCGACGGTGGATGCGGAGGGGGCTTCGCTTGAAGAACCTGCGAAAGCGATAGGCAAGGAGAAGGGCAAAAAACCTTTAAATTTTATAATTTAGGAGAAGCATGGGGGCGAAGTTGTGCGTTATATTAGGTGTACGACATCACTAACGCATGGTAATCTAATTAAACACGACGAATACGTTTCCTACTTGCTGCCTGAATATGTTTCCCAAGTGCAGTGTGCGTACACAAGCAGACACAAAGCGCAAGCATCTGTAAGCAAATGAAAATAGCCTCAGCAGCAGAGCAGGCCTAACTTGGTGTCTAGCTGCTTGATCGCAGTACTAGACGGTTCGGAAAGGTTTCGCGACGGTAATGGGGTTTGGCGAGGTGTTTTGAAAGGGTTGGAGAGGATATAGGATGAGTTGGATGTGTGGTTCTCTTTTGCTTTGTGCAGCCAATTTTCGTGTGGCGGGTGTGGAGCTTTCGGCGCAGCTGGCAAGAGAGCGACCACCTGTGCATCACAGGTGGCGCTAAATTACTGCTCTAAAACCGCTGAGTTGGCGACGCTTCCAGTTTTCAGACCAATGGCTAGGCCAGAGTGTACAAGGCTCGCCTGTTTCTGGTTGTATCTGGTTCATGGTGCTCGGGATGGGCTGCTCCGATTTCGCGAAGGACCTGAATTGCGATCGCGGGTGAGTTTTGTAACTCCGTTTCGGTCGAAGTTCGTACTTGGTGACGCGACGGGTGCTACGCTTGTCGCACGAATTCAAAGCGTGTTACCAGTTAGTGTCGCTGACAGTTAGTGTACAACGACAGTTCATTTTCGTATTCGTGAGCAGTCCGGCATGTGTCGGATCGCGCACCAACGTTTTCGGTATAGCAGTAGCCCAATAAGAAATTGAAGTATAAAAAGACCTACCCAAAACGAAATCGGTATAACCTTCACTCACTGTAAAAAATGCTTTGGTAGCATACTAGTGAAGACAAATTTGCTAGAAGTTTACAGATCACAGCCTTCGTTCTATTTATATATATGCGTAAATCCAAAAAAATATATGTTTACATTATAGGGTGTGGATGGGTCATTGGGAATACATTCGTAAGTGCTGCATAAAATTATACCATTTCTTTTTCCATGCTGGCCTGGCTTTATTATGTACTGGAATATATAATGTGGCTGTTTTTGTTTGCAGATGTAGTTTTGCTACAACTGCCTCACCGTGTGCTCAATTGAATTAATTTGTTTTCGACGCACCAGATTGGTCGATGTTTGCTTGCGACGCGAAGGTAGGAATTGTGCCTTGCGATTGGTCAATGTCGGCTAATAAAGCGACTCGACAAGCGAAGCCTTTCGATACGCCAATGTTGGATGCAATGGCGGCTCGGAGCTTTCGGAAGCGCGGCTCGGGGTCAGGTTGGGGTAAAATACGGGTCAGGCGCGATTTTCCGACGAAATTGCTGACCCGAAGGTAACGCGTGGGTCGCGTAATGCTCTACTTGACCTGGAGGTCACCTCTGGGTGATGTTCGGGTCACCGTTTTGTCACCTGGGGGTTGTAAATTTTGGGTGGTCAGGCTAGGGTCGGCCACTTTTTGGAGATGGCGAATGAGCAGGCTCGCGGGGCAACGGACGGGTATGGTCCTGAGCGACTACGATGCTGCCGCGCGTCACGCACACCCCAATGCATCCGCCGCCGTGCATGTGTTCTCGTAAAGGCGGCGCACTGTCCGACGTGGCACGTGCCAGGCATGGCTAGCTGGGCGCCGCGCTGCACGGAAGGGGCGTAAGCCAGTGCCATTCCACGTCGGAATGGGCGTGCGTTACGTGGCTTGCGACCGCCATTGGCGCCCCAGTGCAGAAATTAAGGCAAGCAGACATGGATCTCCCGGAGGCCCGGGATGACTCAAGCACGGCGTGGCAACCATGCCGTGGGGGGCCTATGATCGGCGCCGACTTCCACTCGGCGCGCTTGGCAGAGAACGTGCCGTGTGGCCGGGTTTGTGTGCCTTGGGATGATCTGGTCGACACCGACTTCCCTGGCAACCCGCGATGCCACAAGACAGTGAAGATGTGGACGGTCCGATTTGCGCCGCGTGGGTCGTGCTGTGCGTGATTTGCACCGCTAGAGCGACGCGTGGCCACGACGCCCACGTCGTGGCAGCCTTGTAATCGGTGGGGCGGGTCTCGCACCTCCCTATTGGTCCGCGTGGAGGCATCCGCGGCTCGACGTGGCGAATTTTGTCCGCTGAGATTTCCTTCTCAGGAATCTCCCAGCGCAAACGGGTGTCGTCGGATTGTCTTGTCAACAATCCAGAGGGCTCCCGAGGCCCCTGGGACGCCATTTGGGCCCGTCTGGGAGCTCGGAGGTCGTCGGGAGGTCGTCAATCCCGAGGGGGGGCCTTGTCCCTTTTGAACCGCGAAATTGGGCGGCATTTTTCGTCCGCTGAGGTATATCATCCCGATGCCCGCAGCCCGGCCCGAGCGAGCGAACCCGCCCAGGGTACAGTAAAGCAGAGGAAGGCAACGCACGGGGAAGCCTGCTAGGAGCTCCAGACCCCAAGATACACCCGAGGGGCGTCTCGCGATTCGAAGACAAAAACTCGACGATCAAGCGCGAGGAGCGAGGAACGGAGGGGGCGGTGGTGGAGGAGGAGGAGGAGGAAGAGGAATGGGATGAGACCAGAGAGGCGGAAGAGGTGGAGAAAACAGCGGAACAATGCAGGGAGGCGGAGCAGATGGTGCTGCATGCTCACAGCACGTGGCGTATCCTCTGCGCCACTCTGCGCCAGCCCAGTCTCAAACAACGGGGGGGGCAGACGGGCAGCTCTCACCTGCCCGAGAAACAGCGGCAGCAGCAGGAGCAGCAGCAGCAACAGCAGCAGCAGGGGTGGCAGCACGATGAGCATTTGCGCAGCCCAGTGCTTTCATGCATGCCTCCTGATGCTCTGCCTGTTCCCTCTTGGTCCTCCGTTTCTTCTCCTTCCTCTCCTACTGCCTCTCCGTTTTCCTCAACCCACACCTCTGCCTCTCCGTTTTCCTCAACTGACAACTCGTCCCTAGCGCTCTCCAACCGCCGGCCGGCAAATCCAAATCAAATCCACCATATGAGATCTGATACGGATCTTGATGCAAGCACGGGCGTGTGGAGGCTGATTGCTCCTCCCGAGAGCTATGGGCTCCCGGGGATGGTGTCTCCTGGTGGGTTGAGAGGAGGGGGAATGGGAAAAGGAGGGGGAGGGGGAGGAGGAGCGGGGGGGATGCAAGGCGGTGTTGCAAGGAAAGAGAGGGGCAAGCATAGGTACAGCCAAAGCTACGACTTGTCTTTTATGATGAAGAACAAAGACTGGCTTCACAGCCCTGAGTCTGCTGGTCGGGTGGTGGTTGGTGCCGCTGCTAAGGGTGTAACAGCAGTGGCAGAAGCGGCAAAGGTGCAGGTTACTGGAGCAGCAGCGGTTACCGGCGCTTTTGGGTCAACTCAGAAGCTGGTTGGTGCTGCTGCTGAGGGTGTGGCAGCAGTGGCGGAAGCGGCAAAGCTTCAAGTTACTGGAGCAGCAGCGGTTACCGGTGCTGCTGTCGTTGCTAGCCTGAATGCTGTAGCAGAGACTGTAGCCGGGACTGTAGCAGGGACTGTGGGAGGGACTGTAGCAGGCATTGTGGACGGGACTGTAGCGAGCAGCCGCAGAGGCATGAGCACAAGCATGAGCACAATCCCTTTGCGTGGCTCCCGGAATACCCTTTCCAGTGTTACAATCATGGAAGGGGAGGATGGAGGAAGAGGGGGAGGAGGAGGAGCAACGGATATACCTCCTTCTGTCTCATCACTCAACCTATCCCCTCCTCCCCTCCCCCCTCCGTCCTTCACTTTCTCGCCAAACCCTAGCTCAAATGCCTTGTACGATGGTTCACCTGCCTCCTCCCTTCCAGGAGTTGCACCTGCCGCCTCCCCTCCAGGAGTTGTAAGGAGGGCCACTTGGAACGGGGTGTTTAAGCCTGTTGGTGTGACAGGAGGAGGCGGAGGAGGAGGAGAAGCAGCAGCGGCAGCAGAAGGGGGGGGAGGAGAAGGAGTGAAAGGGGGTGTTGCAAGGAAAGAGGCGAGCAAGCATAGGCACAGCCAGAGCTACGACTTCTCTTCTATGATGATTTCCAAGGGCTGCCTTCACAGCCCTGAGCCTGCTGGTCGTATGGTGGTTTCAACTCTTCCACCTCGGTCCCCTCCTCTCACTCCCTCATCCCGTTCCCTCCGTCTCACTTCCTCAACTCTATCCCCTCTTCTTAGTCCCTCGTCTCGGTCCCCTCCTCTCACTCCCTCATCTCAACCCCCCCGTCTCACTTCCACATCTCGCCCCCCTCCTCTCACTATCCCACCTCGATCCCCTCGTATCAACCCCCCACCTAGATCTCATACTCCCCTTCCCCCTCAGTCCTTCACTTTCTCATCAACCCCTTGCCCAAGTGCCCTCTACGACCATGCACCCGCCTCCTCTCCTCCAGGCGTTGCGAGGGGAGTCACAGTCATCTGTAACGGTGCGTATAAGCCCTCTGTTTTGGTAGGAGGCGGAGGCGGAGGAGCAGAAGCAGGAGCGGAAGGAGGAGGAGGCGGAGGAGGAGTGAAAGGCAGTGTTGCGAGGAAACAGGCGGGCAGGCATAGGCACAGCCAAAGCCACGACTTGTCTTTCAAGGTGGAGAGCAACGACTGGCTTCACAGCCCTGAGTCTGCTGGTCGGGTGGGGATTGGTGGAGCAGCGACGGTTACTGATGCTGCTGCCATTGTTAGCCTGAATGCTGTAGCAGGGACTGTAGCAGGATCTGTATCAGGGACTGTAGAAAGTGGCAGCAGAATTGGGATTGCAAGCGGCAGCAAAAGCGCAAGGGATTCACCTCCTTCTGTCTCATCACTCCCTCGCTCCCCACCTTTCACACCCACAACACCATCCCCTCCTCTCACTCCTCCTCGCTCACCCACCACCTCCCTATCCCTCTCTGCTCACCACTCCTCCATCAAACCAGTTATCACCACCATTGCTTCTCAATCAATCCGCAAGCAGGAGTCTTTGAACCCTGTCTTAAAGCCCTCGCCTGTCGTGGCTTCTCAATCAATCCGCAAGCAGGAGTCTTCGAACCCTGTCTTAAAGCCCTCGCCTGTCATGGCTTCTCGATCAATCCGCAAGCACGTGTCTTGGAACACCAACTTAAAGCCCTTGCCTGCCACTGCCACCACCACTGTTGGGATTCCTGTTGCTGATCCCTCTGTTGGCGTTGGTGCTGCTGCTGCAGGTGGCGTAGGCGGGCTGGCAGAAAGCATCGCCAAAATGATCACTGCTAAAGCTGGTGACGCTAGTCAGGTAGTGACGGTCCCATCTGCGGCTAGTGTTGCTGCTGCTGCTGCTGCTGCAGCCCGCGTAGGCAGGCTGGCAGGAAGCATCGCCGATAAGATTGCTGCTGAAGCTGGGTTGGCTAGTCAGGGAGCGAGGGTCCCAGCTTCTGCTGGTGTTGCTGCTGCTGATGGTGTTCCTGCTGGCAATGTTGCTGCAGTAACTGTTGCTCGTGCTGCTGTAACTGCTGCTGGTCCTGCTGGTGCTGCTGTAACTGCTGCTGGTGCGGTTGCGACTGCTGCAGCATTATCGTTCTCTCCCCGTGCTTCCCCAGTCACTTCACGAGCCGTCACTATGCGGCCTCCTTCCAGTCCTTCGTCAAATCGTCCTCCTCCTAAGCTTCCTGTGAAGGGCCTTGCAACGGCTTTTGAGGCGCCCCATAAACCGCTTCCTGTGAAGAGCCCGATCTCGGGCCAGAGGCACAGGCGGGATGTGTTATCCTCAGAGCTCGGGGGTTCTGCAACGGGCGAAATTTCGATCCGGTCGGAAACTTCTGCAAGTGGGGAAGCAGGTGGAAACTCAGGTGGAAACTCAGGTGGAAACTCAGGTGGGGAAGCACAGGGGAGAAGGGAAGGAAGAAAGGCGCGACCTCCGTTCGTGGTGGTGCCTAGCCGTACCTTGCACAGGCGCAACTTAAGCCATGGCTCAGCGTGTGGATCCCCTACTCCTTCCGCAGCGTAGACTGGTTTTTGAGTCCACTCGCTACTGCTCCCAGAGAACTTTTAGCCATGCCTCACCATTCAGATCTGTTTTCCTCTCTCCCTATCGTCGATGGTTCCGTAACACTAAAGTCAACACGAACAGAGAGAAGCATTTGTAAAAGGCAGATCCTTACCTTTCTGTCGTACAGTATTATAAGTTTGACGGATTGTAATCCTGATAGGTGCCTTTGGTTTGCAAACCTAAGGGAGTGTAACCATTTTGCATTTTGACGATACGTACCGCCGTTTGGGCGAAAGACTGTATCACACGGAATCTCGCTGGGTTTCACTTCGATAACGGGTTCTGACGAAGCGGGAATCTCTGCCCCGAAGCTCAAACCCCCCGGTTTGCGTGCGAACCGCAGCAAACCGCCCCAGACTCAATGTTTGTACCGCGTGCAAACAAAGAACCCCAACCAAGCCCAAACCAACCCAAACCAAACCCTCCTTCCCTGCCCAACGAACCAAGAAATTTGTGCTGCTCGGCGGACCAATCGCGCGAGCCTCCCAAGTGCTAAGATTTGGGCATTGTGGTGGTGCTGCGCTGTACATACAAAACAATCTTTTTCTTTTCGATGAATGGAGAGCATTCTTGGCTGGGTCCACCTTGGCTGCTTCAGGTTCGGATATTCGTTTGATTCCAGCCATACGATAATTTGCGGGCTTGTTGTGGGTGTGCCAGTGTGGTTGAATGTACTAGGTCTAGCAGCAGGTTCGGTTTCCGGTTCGCTGCTCGGTTTGTCGTTGCAAAGTTGTGTTGCAACCCCAAACTGCAAGGTACACGCGTACATTGCTTTGTGTGTTTCGAAACGCTATACCACATCAAGGCCCAGTTCGGCAGGCATTAAAAAAATGGCCTCGGCGGGTGGGCTACAGTGAAACGACCACCCTTGAACCTTCCTTGATAAGCGCGTGAATGATTATCAAGGCTCGATATAAGCGGATCTACGCCGAACCTGACAATAATGGAATGCCTCCAGAACAGTCCTTTTTGTGCAGGCGTTTTCACCAGCTGGAATCTTCCACGAACCCAGTCTCTCGGGCAAAGTGCCCATTTTTTCATCCGCCGCACCATGCGGCCTCGAGGCCCCGCACCATGCGGGGTATCAGTGAATGGGGGCATTAAACAGTGACTGGTCAATTAAGCCAGCCAATCATATGATCACGCGATCCATCACGGAAGCTGCCTACCATCAATCTACACCCAATTAATGCCACCCGAACTGTCAAACCATTAAAAATGGTGCACTGTAGCTACAGTCCCATTTCGGGGCTGTTTCTAGAAATGCACAGGGGCCATTTTTTGGGGGCCCATTAAAAATGCCCATAATGGCCACAATGGCCATAATGCCTGCCGAACAGGGCCCAACCTTCCTCTTGCACCCAACCCATATCTCCACGGGCTCACCCAGCTGGTTCCTTCCTAAAGTTCGCTCAGAATTCCAACCGTACGGATGTTGGGGCGACGAAGAACCGCTTCGCACGGTGAAGAATAAAATACCGCGCCAAAGTGCTCAAATTCGTACTAAACCGTAATTTAACATACTAAACCGTATAAAAGTATCGCTGACCGTAATTGAGCACATTCATCCCTCAACCAGACCACTCAGCTCGCCTTGAGAGCGACACGCGTTTGCAGCCATTTCCAGTTTGACTGCCGGATATGACGCAGCGATGCATTATCCACGGACAAAACTTGCATTCACTTCACTTCACACATAAACATCTATGACCAGCCCTAGACCAGGCCTCGACAAACTCACTTACACTGTAGCTAGCTTCCGTACTTACAGGCTGCTCCTTGCAATTACAGTCGCTACCGGTCACTGCAAATAAACCCGGCCGACTGTAACGGAGAAATTCCGTGGTTAGCTGATTCTCCACATGGCTCCTCCTAGGGCCGCGACGAGCGTGCGTTACTTTGCGGGATCAACGGCGGTCGGGAGGCGGATAGCGATAGAATTCGACTTCCGGATGTGGCATCAAATGTCGTCCTTTGCTCCGACCGCACCGCGTGCAAATCCGAGAGTCTCGAATGGACCGGTGCTTCTCGCGGCGTTTTCCCCGCCGACTCGGGATCAAGTCGGTCAACCAATACGACGCTGCTATTATATCTCGTTCTCTGGGGCCCCCGAGAATGGGAGGCCGAGCCTGAGGCCTCGTTATTCATCATGATTTTAAACTCGCGCAGCTGCACAAGATTCTTCATTTCCGCCTCGTCATCCTCGCTTCTCACACGACTCGTTCTTCACTTGGCCGCTGTCTCCCTGCTAGTACCTCCCTGCTGCCTCCTTGCTGCCTCCTTGCTGCCTCCTTGCTGCCTCCCTGCTGCCTTACCATTGCTACTGGTATCTTCGACGTCAACATGGTGCCGCCGCGGACCGTCGGATCGTCCTCCACGAGCATTCTCCCGCTAATCAACGCCGGCCACGTGTCCTCCATCTGGCACGACATCCTCCTCATTCCGCCTCCGCCTCCCGCCAACGGATTCTCCTCCCCCTCCCCGCGCCACCCCGGTCCCCCCTTCCCCGCCTGCACCTTCTCCTTCGTCTGCCGCTCCGCCAGGTCCTCCTCCGCCGATCGCGGGCCCGCGAGCCATAAGCTTCGGCGCCGCGACGACCCCCTTTTCCTGCGGGAGAAGCGGAAGACCGTGTTGGGCCTAGACGGCAGTCGTATTAAAGTGCAGACCGATACCGAGTCGGAGACGTCGCCGTCGCCGTCGCCGTCGTCGTCGCTCCTAATCGCGTCGCCGTGGAATCTGGGCATCCTGCCGCAGACGTGCGTGCTCGCGTCGCGATCCATGTCGATGTTCCCCCGCGGGGATGCCGCCGCGGACGATCATGGTGATTCTGAATCTGAGCGCACAGATTCGCTCCTAACGGCGTGCGACAACGCGCCGCTTGAAGCGCTGGAGATTGGGTCGCAAGCGCGTGAACCTGGCGACGTGTACGACGTTTTTCCGCTGCTGGCGATGCCCCTGCGACTGGTGGGGGCGGAGCGAAACAGCATGCCGATTTCGTGGAGGATAGTAACCATCGCAGCGGACGACGAATTGGTGACGAGCGGGCAGCTGAAACACTCCCTGAGCGAATTATTGGATCGCGTTCGCGAGTGTGCGAACAAAACAGAATTCTTTGGCGAAATCATGGCACCAGGTAACATGCCGATTAGGTTCATTCAACCATTCCTTTCCAAACCATCCCCTTTCACCCTCTCCTTTTGCTCCCCCATCCTGCTGTCCTCCTTCCTAATACTCCCCTATCCAGGTTCCCCGCTCTTTCTCTCGCCTCCCCAGCTCGTTAAATCTTTCTTCGCTCCTTCATTCCTTACGTTGCTTTCTCTTCTTGCTCCAAACTCTCTTCCAGCTCCTCCCATCCAATCTCTCGTTCCTCTCTCCTCCCCTCCTCATCCCCCCCCCCCCCCCCCCCCCCCCGTTTCCCCGCTGTCCCTCGTCCCCGCAGGTCGCTCCCCCAATCCCTGCTTCGGCGCCTCCGCCTCTCTTTCGTTTGCAGAAGGGACAGAAGAAGAAGCGCGAGAAAGGCCCTCCGGGCTCCAAGGCTTGAGAACTAAGAGCTTGGAGCGGGGAACGTGGAGCGGCGGATGCGGAGGAAGCGGAGGAGGAGCGCTGATACGAACCTCACGAATCGTTGGTCGAGATTCGCTGATCGGGCGCGTGACGCTAGAAGCGGAGGATTCCGAACCTGAGGAGGTGGAATGGGGGAAGCCCGGAAGAAGAGCGGAGGAAGAGGAGGATCAAGCGGAGGAAGCAGCAAGGCAAGCCAGAGAGGCGGAGGATGCGGAGAGAGCGGCAGAGCAAGCGAGGGAGGCGGAGCAGGCGGAGCAAGCAAAGGAGGCGGAGCAGACGGTGCTGCATGCTCACAGCACGTGGCGAATCCTCTGCCCCACTCTGCGCCGGCCGGTTCTCAAGCGCCTGGAGAGTCATCGTGGCGGGTCACGACTGTATGAGAAACAGCGGCAGCAGCAGGAGGAGGAGGAGGAGGAGGAGGAGGAGGAGGAGGAGGAGGAGGAGGAGGAGGAGGAGCAGCAGGAGCAGCAGCAGCAGCAGCAGCAGCAGCAGCAGCAGCAGCAGCAGCAGCAGCAGCAGCAGCAGCAGCAGCAGCAGCAGCAGCAGCAGCAACAGCAGCAGCAGCAGCAGCAGCAGGAGCGGCAGAACAGGCTTTTCCGCAGCCCTCCTGTGCCTGCATGCCATTCTGCCGGTGCTCTGCCGGATTCCTCTTGGTCCTTCACTTCAAATCCTCCTCCCCCGTCCTCTCCACTTACCTCTTCCGCATACTCAGCCTCGTCTAAGTCAGATTCGTTATTGTGTAAGGCCGCGGGCTCCAGCAAGGCAGTGCGTCAAATCCCCCAACGGAAATCTGAATCAAATCTCAGGGACACGGGCGTGTGGAGGCTGATTGCGCCTCCCGAAAGCTATGGGCTTCCGGGGATGGTGTCTCCTCACGTGCCGGGAGGGAATGGTGGAGGAGGAGGTGGAGGGGGAGGAGGAGGAGGAGGAGGAGGAGAGGAGTGAAAGGCGATTCTGAAAGGTGGCACGACTTCAAAGACTGGCTTCACACTCACGACTTTGCTTCGAAGATAAAGCACAAAGACGGGCGGAGCAGTCACGACTTTGCTTCGAAGACGAAGCACAGCGACTGGCATCACGTCTCTGAGTCTGCTGGTCGACTTGCGGTTTCGGCTGCTAAGGTTGCAGCAACAGCGGCAGCAGCAGCAGCAGCAGCAACAAGCTCTCAAGTCGCAAGTTGTTACAACCTTTGAGAAGGCGGAAGCTGTAAAGTCGCAAGTTGTGACAGGAGTCGCGGCTACAGCTGCTGCTGTTGCTGAGAAGCGGCATGCTGTGGTAGAAACTGTAGCAAGGACTTTCACACACCCGACCCATCCCTCTCTTCTCAACGCAGCTCACCCGCCTTCTGGCTTGACTCTAAAGTCAAGCCTCCCTCCTCTATCCCTTCCTCTCACTCCCTCACCTCAATCTCCTCCTCTCACACCCTCCTCTCGATCTTCTCCCCTTACTTCCTCGTCCCAATTCCCTCCTCTTACTCCCTCACCTCCATGCCCACCTCTCACTCCCGCATCCCAATCCCTTCCTCTCACTCCCTCACACTCCTCCACCGCCTCCCAATCCCCTGCTGCTCGCCGCACTAGCTTGAAAACACCCGCTACTTTCACGGCTACTTCTCCAAAAGTGGCCTCCTCTGCTGCTCCCCGCTCTAGCTTGAAGTCACCGGCTACCTTGGCGGCTGCTTCTCCAAAAGTGGCCTCCCCCGCTGCGCGCCGCGCTAGCTTGAAATCGCCTGCTACCTTCCAGCTGACGTCTTCTCCAATAAAGGCCACCCCTTGTGCTCGCCCTTTCTTGCCGAAATCATCTAGCACCTCCGCAACTTTTCCAAGATTCAGCTCCCCTTCTCTCACTCCCTCTCACTCCTCCACCTCATCCCTATCCACATATGCTCGTCGTCCTTCCCTCTTGAAATCAGCCAGCACCACCACAGTTTCTCCGCAGCCCGGTTCCCCTGCGCTCACTCCCTCTCACTCCTCCACCGCATCCCTCTCCACCTCTGCTCGCCCCTCCATCCTCAAATCAGCCAGCACTAGCGCAGTTACCCCAAGACTCGGCAAACGGGTGTCTTGGAACCTTCACCCAGATAGCCCATCTGTCCCGACTGGTGCAACACCTGGTGGGCCTGAATCACCAGAGCGAGGCGGTTACCAGCTTATAAGCAGTTACCAGCCCAAATGCGGTTACCAGGCCATCACAAGAAGGGCATCATGGCATGCAGGTGCCCTTGCTTACATCCATGCTGCTGTTGACACCTGTGCTGCTGCGGGAGCAGGTGCATTGGGTGGGCCGGCAAGAAATGTTTTTGATAAGATCGCTGGTGAGCTTGATGAGTCTACTCAGGGGACGGCTGCCTCAGCAGGTGCTGCTGGTGCCTCCAGTGCTGTTGTTGGTGCTGCTGATGCTGGTGCTGCTGGCGCTGCTGGTGCTGGTGCTGCTGGTGCTGCTGGTGCTGCTGGTGCTGCTGGTGCTGCTGGTGCTGCTGGTGCTGCTGGTGCTGCTGATGCTGCTGCTGCTTGTCCTCCTGCTGCAACGGCTGCTGGTGCTGCTGGTGCTGCATGTGCTGCTTGTCCTCCTGCTGCAACGGCTGCTGGTGCTGCTGGTGCTGCATGTGCTGCTTGTCCTCCTGCTGCAACGGCTGCTGGTGCTGCTGGTGCTGCATGTGCTGCTTGTCCTCCTGCTGCAACGGCTGCTGGTGCTGCTGGTGCTGCATGTGCTGCTTGTCCTCCTGCTGCAACGGCTGCTGGTGCTGCTGGTGCTGCATGTGCTGCTTGTCCTCCCCGTGCGCCCGCACTCGCTTCCCCGCGCACAGCTCGAGCCATCAGTTTTGAGTCGACTCAAAAGTCACTCTCACTGTCTCGCCGTGCCTCCTCACTCGCTTCCCCGCGCACAGCTCGAGCCATCACAATGAATCATCCTTCCAGGCCCTCCTGTCACCTTCCTTCTTCCAATCATCCTGTAACCATCTCGAGTCCCAACCAGACTCGCAGCCGTTTTGCAGTAGCTGAACTTCCAAGCGGATTGAGAGTTCTCCGGAGTGAGGGAGGGCAGGAGGGTGGGAGAGGAGGGAGAAAGGGACGTGCTCCATTTGTGGTGGTGCCGAGGCGCAGTGTGAACAACACGCGGAGCTTAATCCAAGTTTAAATTATGGTAAACTGCACGAATGGAGGCATAGGAGGGAGAAAGGTGCGTGCTCCGTTTGTGGTGGTGCCTAGGCGCAGTGTGAACAACACGCGGAGCTTAATCCAAGTTTGTAAACTGCACGAGCAGAGGCATAGGAGGGAGAAATGCGCATATAGCATTTGTGGTGGTGCCCAGGCGCAGATTGCATACGATCATGGTTGGCTGGATGTTTGCTCTTTTGTTCTTCAAAGTGTACAGTAAACGTTGATGTGTGACTCCTCCATACAGTAAGAGAACACATGTTAAATAATAAGCAAACAATAAATAATATTCTGTAGAATATAGGCAGCCACGTGTCATGGTGATATACGGTAACTATACCATGGGGGGTGGGGGAAAGCGAGAGAAATTACTCAAACAATAATTTGTGCGCAGGGGCATTACCACAAAGGGCGTGCGCGCATTTAGTTGATTTTTTAGGCGCCTCATCAATCAACTCAATGCTTGAGCAAGCTGCGCAGGGGCATTACCACAAAGGCCGTAGGCATCTTTCTCCCTCCTCTCCCCCCTCTCGCTTCCCCACTTGCAGTATGACATTTGAGTCAGACTAGAACTCATCCCGCCTGTGGATGATGCGCATGGGCATCACCACAAAGGGCGTGCGCGCCTTTCTCTCTCCTCTAGCCCCTTGTGCTTCCTTGCTCGCAGTGTGACGTTTGATTTTGACTAAAATTCATCCTGCCTGAGCAAGCTGTGTATGGGCACCACAAAGGGCGTACGAGCCTTTCTCCCCCCTCTACTCCCTCACGCTTCCCCACTTGCAGAGGCTTCCAACCCGCTCGGACAATCAGCTGCTGCAAACCTCCCGTGAATCTCTTTTTGAGGCGCCTCAAAACTAGCTTCTCTCCCCCCCCCAGCTTCCCCACTTGCAGAAGTTTCCAACCCGGTTTGAGGATCAGCTGCTGCGAGCCTCCCGTGAATCTGGTCACAGCTGAAGCTCTTTACGGGGGGCTTATCAAGAGGAAGGTTCCAGGAAGGCCTGGAAGGATGATTCGCTGAGATCATTCGAGGTGTGAGTGGGGAAGCAAGTGAAGAAGCACGGGAAGACAGTGAGAGTGCTGAAGCAGCTACAGCAGCACCAACAGCAGAAGCACCAGCAGCAGAAGCACCAGCAGCAGCAGCACCAGCAGCAGCGGCAGCAGCAGCAGAAGCAGCAGCAACAGCAGCAGCAGCAGCAGCACCTGCTGGGGCTGTTGTTCCCTGACTAGCCTCCACAGATTCACCAGCAATCTTATCAAAGATTGACCCTGCCGGCCTGCGAACGGCACCTGCAGCCGCAGCAGGAGGAGCAGCAGCAGGAGCAGCAGCAGGAGCAGCGGCACGAGCAGCAGCAGGAGGAGCTGCAGCAGAACGGAACGTGGAAGTTCGTCGCGGACTTGTAGCGTCAACAGCAGAACGGACGCCAGCAGAATGGATGTCTGCATGCCACGACGCCCTTCGTCTCATGGCCCAGTAACCGCCTCCTCCTGGTGACTTAGACCCCCCTGCAGATGCTGCACTGGCAGCAGCAGATGGGCTATCCCCTTCGTTTCCTGGGACAAGGTTTGGGCTGTCTGGGACAAGGTTCCAGGACACCCGCTTGCTGAGCCTTGGAGAAGCTGCGGTGGTGCTGGTGGGTTTCAAGCTGGAGGGGCGAGCAGAGGGGGATAGAGAGTCCAAAAGTGACTCTGACGAAGCTGCGGTGGCGCTGGCTGATTTGAGGTTTGAGCGGTGAGCGGAGAGGGATAGGGTCTCCAAAAGTGACTCAGAAGAAGCTGCGTTGGCGCTGGCTGATTTGAGGTTTGAGCGGTGAGCAGAAGGGGAGGCGGTTGTTGGCGAAGACGCTGTGGAAGTAGCAGGTGATTTCAGGCTGGAAAAGCGAGCAGCGGGGGATAGAGAGGCGGTGAAGGAATGGGGAGTGAGAGGGGATGGGGATGAGGGAGGGAGAGGAAGGGAGGGAGAGGAGGGAGTGAGAGGAGGGGATAGTGGGGGAGGGTGTGACTTTAGAGTCAACTTAGAAAGCGGCGGGGGGCAGTGGCTGGGAGAGGAGGAGTGAGCTGGGTGCGCAAAAGGCCGTGCTCCAGTTCCCGCTACCGTTTCTGCCACAGTTCCAGCCACAGTTTCTGCCACAGCATGCCCACTCTCAGCAACCGCAGCAACTGTATCTGTAGCCTTGACTCCCACAACGCCTGGTGACTCTACAGATTCCGCCGCTGCTTCTGCTGCTGCCGCCGCCGCTGCTGCTGCTGCTGCTGCTGCATCCGTAGCAGCAGAAACTGTCATCCGACCGGCAGACTCAGAGCTGTGATGCCCGTCGCTGTGGTGCTTCATCATGGAGGCAAAGCCATGATTGTGCAGCCACTCCTTGAAGTCATAACCGTGATGATGCCCGTCGCTGTGGTGTGTAATTATTGAGGCAGCATCGTGACTCTCTTTGTGACTCTGATGCCCGTCCCTGTGGTGCTTCATCATGGAGGCAAAGCCGTGATTGTGCAGCCAGTCCTTGAAGTCATGACCGTGATGCCTGTCCTTCAAGTCGTGACTGTGATGCCCTTCACTGTGGTGTTTCATCATGGAAACAAAGTCGTGAATGTGAAGCCAGTCGTGACTGTGATGCCCGTCCTTGTGCTTCATTGTCAAGGCAGCCTCGTGACTGTGAAGCCCCTCCTTGTGGTGTTTCATCATCGAAACAAAGTCGTGAATGTGAAGCCGGTCATGACCGTGATGCCCGTCCTTGTGCTTCACTATCGAAGCAGCATCATGACTGTCTTTGTGGCTGTGATGCCCGTCGCTGTGGTGCTTGATCATCGAAGCAAAGTCGTGAGTGTGAAGCCAGTCTTTGATATCGTGGCTGTGCAGCCAGTCCTTGTGTTTCACCATCGAAACAAAGTCATGAATGTGAAGCCAGTCTTTGTGACTGTGATGATGCCCGTCCTTCAAGTCGTGACTGTGATGCCCGTCCTTCAAGTCGTGACTGTGATGATGCCAGTCCATGTGTTTCACCATCGAAACAAAGCCATGAATGTGAAGCCAGTCGGTCATCGAAGCAAAGTCATGGCTGTGGTCGTGCCTTCCAGACCCACCTTTCACCCTTCCACCTTCTCCCCTTTCCCCTCCCCCGCCTTCTCCTTTTCCTTCTCCTCTTCCTCCTGCTCCTTTTCCTCCTCTACCTCCTCCATTCCCTCCCCGCCTACCAGACACCAACCCCGGAAGCCCATAGCTTTCGGGAGGAGCAATCAGCCTCCACACGCCCGTGTCCCTGAGATTCGTATCAGATTTGCTCTGGCGGATTTGATACGCCCCCCGGCTGGAGCTCGCGGCCTTGAACGGCAAGTCTGACCTAGACGAGGATGAAGACGAGGGACGGTCGGAGCTTGAGATAAGAGCAGATGGGGATTGCGAGGGAGAGGAAGAGGGAGACAAAGGAGGAGAGGACGGTCGAGAAGAAGAGGGAGGGGAAGAGAAGGGCCAAGAGGGAACCGGCAGGGCATTGGAGGAACGGGATGAAGGTTCAGGGCTGCGCAAATCCCTATTCTGCTGCTCCTCCTGCTCCTCCTGCTGCTGCTGCTGCTGCTGCTGCTGCCGCTGTTTCTCGGGTAGACGCGAGCTGCTGTGGAGTTTCTCGGGCAGATCGGAGCTGCTGTGGTGTTTCTTGAACAGGTGCAAGCTGCCATGGTGTTTCTCGGGCAGGTCCGAGCTGTCATGATGTTCCTCGGGCAGGTGTGGGCTGACTTGATGTTTCTTGAAAAGGTGCAACCCGCCATGATGTTTCTCGGGCAGGTGCAAGCTGATTTCATGTTTCTCGGGCAGGTAAGAGCTGTCATGACATCTCTTAAACAGGTGCACACCGTGATGATGTTTCTCAGGCAGGTGCGAACTGTCATGGTGTTTCTCGAGCAGTTGCGAACTGTCGTGATGTTTCCCGGGCAGGTGAGAGCTGTCATGGTGTCTCTTGAACAGTTGCAAGCCGTGATGATGTTTCTCGGGCAGGTGCGAGCCGTCATGGTGTTTCTCGGGCAGATGCAAGCTGTCATGGTGTCTCGTGAACAGGTGCAAGCCGTGATGATGTTTCTCGGGCAGATGCGAGTTGTCATGGTGTCTCTTAAATAAGTGCAAGCTGTGATGATGTTTCTCGTGGGGGTGCGAGCTGTCATGATGCTTCTTGAACAGTTGCAGCCTCCCATGATGTTTCTCGGGCAGATGCGAGCTGCCAGAATCTTTCTCGGGCAGGTGCGAGCTGCCAAGGAGTTTCTCCGTGCGTTTGAGAACAGGCTTGCGCAGAGTGGGGCAGAGGATGCGCCACGTGCTGTGAGCATGCAGCACCGTCTGCTCCGCCTCCTTTGCTTGCTCCGCCTGCTCCGCTTCCCTCGCTTGCCTTGCCGCCTGCTCCGCTCGCTCTGCCTCCTCTGCTTCCTCTTTTGACATCCCCCACTCGTCAGGTTCCTCCGCTCCTAACGTCACATGGCCGATCATCGAATCTCGACCGTCGATTCTTGAGCTCCGTATAAGGGCATTTCCCCCTCTGCTTCCGCCGCTTCCACCGCCCCACGCGCCCCTCCCCTGGGCCTTTGCTCTCAGATCCGCTGAGTCTTCAAGTCCGGATCTGCTTTCCCTTGCTTCTGCTGCTTCCGCGGGCGAGGTAGAGGGAGAACGGGGACTGGAGGAGAGACCTGAGGGGACGAGGGGCAGCGGGGAGGGCATGGGAGAATGCGGGGAACAGGGGGAAACGAGGGTCGCGGGCGAAGGAGAGTGAGAACAGAAACTGGAGGAGCGACCTGAGGGGACGAGGGGCAGCGGGGAGGGCATCGGAGAACGCGGGAAAGGGGGAGAACGAGGGCCGCAGGAGTGGGAGAAAGAGAGGAGCGGGGGGCGAGAGGAGGGAGAAGGGGAGGGGGGAAAGAGGCGGAAACAGGGGAGGGGAGGTCAGGGTAACCCCTTCGGACGCTAGTAGCATACGGAAGTAACCAGTATTGGCATACCTGGTGGCACGATTTCGCCAAAGAACTCTGTTTTGTTCGCCCACTCGCGAACGCGATCCAACAAATCGCCCAGGGAATGTTTCAGCTTGCCGCTCGTCACGAGCTCGTCGTCTGCTGCGATGGTTACAATCCTCCACGAAATCGGCATGCTGTTTCGCCCAGATCCCACCAGTCGCAGGGGCATCGCCAGCAGCGGCAAAACGTCGTACGCGTCGCCAGGGTCGCGCGCCTGCGACCCAATCTCCAGCGCCTCCAGCGGCGCGTTGTCGCACGCCGTTAGTAAGATCGAATCGCGGAGCTCCTTAACCGTTGATTCCGACTCCGAGTCGTCCTTGCGACCGTCCCTGCCCGAACCGCCAGATTCAGAATCGCCATGATCGTTCGCGGCATCCCAGCGGGAGAACATGGACATGGATTGCGACGCGAGCACGCACGTCTGCGGAAGTATGCCCAGATTCCACGGCGATGCTTCCAGTAGGAGCGCCGCCGCGGACGACGATTGCGACGACGATCGCGACGACGGCGACGGCAGCGATGGCGACGGCGGCGACGGCGACGGCGGCAATTGCGACGATTCGCAATCGGTCTGCACTTTGATACGCGAGCCGTCTAGGCCCAATACGATCGGCTTACGCTTTTCCCGCAGGAAGAGGGGGTCGTCGCGGCGCCGAAGCTTTTGGGTTCCGTGATCGGCGGAGGGGGACTTGGCGGAGCGGCAGACGAAGGAGAAGGTGGAGGTGGGGAAGGGGGAAGCGGGGTGTCGCGCGGAGGAGGGGGAGGAGTTGGCGGGAGAATGGGGACGCGGAGAATCATCGTGATGATGATGACGACGACTATGGTGATGATGATCGTCATCACTACTATCATGATGGTGATGATGACGGCGATGTTGGCGACGATGATGATCATCATTGTCATCATAATCGTGATGATCATGGCGACGACTATGATGGTGACGATCCTTATCATCAAGATGATGACCTAAATCCTCATCATCGTGATGATGGCGACGACTATGGTGACGAAAGGGCAGCCGTGCGGATAATCCGGAGCGGGAATGGGTTCTCGTAGGCGCGACGCGGGGAGGAGGCGGAATGAGGAGGATGTCGTGCCAGATGGAGGACACGTGATCGCCGTCGATTAGCGGGAGAATGCTCGTGGACGATCCGGCGGTCCGATTTGGCGCCATGACGATGTTGTAATAACGAGTAGTTATAGTGAGGAAGCAGTAAACCACTCGTGTGCTCCCGAAGGCGATTCGGACGTTCGCGGCGAACGTGGTGAATAAATCGCAAGGCGTATCAGGAGGAGCGGTTGTGCGGAGTCATATGATGAAGTACGAGGCTTCAATCCCGGCTTCTCATCCTCGGAGGCCTCTGAGAATAAGAGATTCTAGCAGCGTCGCGTTGGTTGGACGAATCGCGGCGATAGTTAATCGCAAGACAGGGCAGCAATGATACGACCGAGACCTCCCTCGTGCAGTCCGAAGATAGACGAGTTCGACCATAAAACCAGACGTCGAATTCAATCGCTATACGTCTCCTGAACGGCGCTTCCGCAAGATAACGCTCGCCGCTCGTCCCGGCCTCAAAATGAGCCATGCGGAGAACCAGCCAATCCCTGATCCCGGTACAGTAGTGCAGCATATGAGCAACTCGTGCTAAAAAACGCAGGCTACAGTGTGAGTGCTGGTCCTAGAGATTATTGCGCGAATGGGAGTTCTTAGCAAGGTGCATGACCCGCTCGATATGTCAGATCAGGAGTGATAAATGGCTAGGAAGGCGACTCGGCTGTTGCTTTCCCAAGTTGAGTAGTTCTGTGGTTTGTGAATGAAGGTCGAAAACAGCCCATTTCATCACAGGTTTACTATAAGCGGTTGGGTACGATGATGTGCAATTCGAAGTGGTATTCCTTTCATCCTACAGAAACTTCTTGAACATTCATGGCTACTGTACACTGACTGGGCTACACTGGCTCAACCCAAGAAGCAGGAATCTCCGTTGATTTCAGGGCTTTCCCAACTAAACATTTCCAATCTTTTGTCTCTCACGGTCATCTTGTGCTTGGATCACACCACATGAACTGTACGGTACGGAGGCCAAAAGTGGTCCCAAGGAAGGACCAATCACGAACCACCCAAAGGGCTGGAGACTAGACAAATTTTGGGCCAACATCAACGGCATGGAGATAGTTTCAGTGCGATTTTACAAATGTATGAAATAGTCGGCCATAGGGGAAAGAGGCTGACGGTTCGTTATCTGCCCGAGGTTAAAAAAACCCCGTCTGATGGCCTACGACTAGGGAAGCCTCAACCCTGAACAAGGGTAACCGCGTGGTAACCCGATGGGCCGACATTCTTCCTCCAACAGCGTCAGATTGAAGCATATGTAAACAAGCACTTGCATAATCTGCATGCAGTTGGTTTTTGTTAGAAACTGAAGTGTGAAAAAGGATCGTTCAGGGTTGATCGCAGGTAGTGTCGCAGCGGAAGTAGTGAACTCAGGTCAGAGTGAATGTAAATGACTGAGATTGATGATAGCATGCATACATAGGGTTTATATAGAAATACAAAGGAATGCGAAACGACCTAGACTAGCCATGTACTCTAAGGGGTACATTCCCTTATTGAAATTCAAATCGTGCGGCGCGGGAATCAGTTTCAAACCTGTTCCCGCTCTTTTCACTTCAAATGTTTCTGCCTGCATCGGTCTTGATCAGACGGTTGCTGTGTCGCTTCGATTCTTCTGACTCCTCGACTTCGTACTCGATAGAGTCGGCTCCTGCAGCATACAGGAATGCCTTCTCATAAAACTTCATATCGTAACACTCCCCTTCATTCCTGGACGCGAAGGGTGCTGACTCGCTTGACCACTCCGGTGAGGTCGGAGCAGTGCTTGAACTGCTGACGTGGCAGACGCTTGGTGAGGAAGTCGGCTGCCATTTCAGTGGTCGGGCAGTATGCGAGGTCAACTTTGCCCTGGTCGATTTCGTCCTTGACGAAGAAGTACCGTAGTGCGATGTGCTTCGTGCGGTTCACGAACCCAGGCTTGTTCGCGATCTTGATCGCGCTCTGGTTGTCGCAGTGCAGGCGAAAGGTGGGCGAAGTTGGAATTTTCGCCTCCTGTAGCAGCTCCTGCAGGTACAGACCTTCGCGAACTGCTGCTGTCGCGGCGATGTATTCAGCTTCGGCCGATGACAGGGCAACCAGTTCCTGCTTTTGCGAGTTCCAGGAGATGGGGCCAGTTGGCTCCAGGCGGAAGACAAAGCCGGTTCGGGACCGTCGATTCGCTGGGTCAGTGGCATGGTCAGCGTCTACGTAGCCGTTGAGGTTGAAGGATGTTGTTGACAGCGTGGAGTAGGAGAGCCCGATGTCAGGCGTGGAGATGAAGTACTGCAGGGCGCGCTCCAGGTCCAGCTGGTTCTCGGCTACTGGCTTGCGGGAGTACTGTGCCAGTTGGCTGGCGATGTACGAAAGGTCGGGTCGGCATGTGACAGATGCGAACAGCAGGCAGCCCAGTTGCTGCTGGTACAGTTGGAGTCCTGCGGGGGACAGAGGCTTGTTGTCCGGTTTGTAGTTGGTGCTGGGGTTGCGGTAGGGAGTTGAGAGTGGTGCGCGTGAGATGTTGAATCGTTCACCCAGCTGCTCTGCGTACTTCGAGGCTGACAGATGAATTGCTTCTGGCGCGTAGGTGATATTCAGACCTAGAAACTGAGTGACTTTGTGGTTGATGGTGATGTCCACGCGCTTCGCCAGGTTTTCTTCAAACTGGTTAAGAAGCGTGTTGCAGGTGCCAGTGTAGAGCAGGTCGTCGACGTAGACGGTGAGGAGGATGTAGTCGCCGTTGAAGTGAAGGCGGTACATTCCCGGATCGTGCGGCAGCTGCCTGAAGCCGATTTCGAGGAGAATTTTGTGCAGGTGCTACTGCCAGAGACGAGGCGCCTGCTTGATCCCATAGAGGGATTTCTTCAGCTGGCAGACCCTGGGGTCTCCTTCTCCGTAGGGTTTGGCTGCTCCACGAAGATGGTTGCGTCCACTAACGCATATAGGAATGCGTTCTTCACGTCGATCTGTCGCAGTGGCAGATGCTTAGCGGCCGCTATGGCGAGTAGGATTCTGACGGAGGTGTGACGGCTGACAGGAGCGAACGTCTGATCGAAATCGATCCCGTGACGCTGGTCGTAACCGCGTATGACCCATCGTGTCTTGAAGCGCTCGATGATTCCGTCAGCGTTGGTCTTGAGACGAAAAACCCATTTTCCGCTTAGCACCCTCCTCCCCTTCACTGCTGCACGATCGACGAGAACCCATGTATCACGCGACTCCAGTGCTTTTAGTTCAGCGTTCATAGCTGCACGCCACTCCTTGGCGTGAGGGCCGGTGAGGGCTTGGCGTGGGTTCTTCGGTTCGACGGCGCGAGCCATGGTGAAGACGGAGGTGTGGAGGCCGAGAAGTTGCAGGCCGGACATGTTCGTCGTTTCCGTGATGTCGGTGATGGGGACTTCCACCACGTCATCATCGTCGCTCTCGTGACCAGGTGAGGATGTGCTTGGTTCGGCGTCGCGGCGGGATGGTCCGGGCATAGGGGCGTCGTCGTTGTCGTCATCGTCATCATCCGTGCGAGGGCGAGGCGGGACGCCGGGATGATCGTCGGTGTCGTCGCGATCGAAGGCTGCTGCTGCTGCTTCATCCTCAGGAGACACAAAGCTGCGACCGCTGTTGACATAGCCGCGAGCTTGGTTGCGTGTGTCAACGGGAGTTGTATGTGGGCCCCGTCCTCGCTTGGGCGGAGCCGACTTCGTGGTCGGGTGTAGGGTGCAGCCGACCTGCAGCAGTGGGCGACTTGGTCGACGAGGTTGGTCGACCTGCACGGGGAGCCACTGCATGGGCGCCGACTTCGGGAGGGCGCCAACTTCGGGTGGTCGACCTGGGAAGTCGACCAGCCCTTCTGGTCGACCTGGGAAGTCGACCAGACCTTCTGGTCGACCTAGAGTGACGTCGACTTGGAGCTGGTCGACCAGGGGGTAGTGGTCGACCTGGGGAGGTCGACTGGAGGTGGCCGTCGACTTGGGAGGTCGACCGGCACATACCGGAGGCAGTGGTCGACCTGGGGAGGTCGACCGGAAGTGGTCGTCGACCTGGGTGGTCGACGGGCACGCACAGGAGCCTCTGGTCGACCTGGTTGCTCGGTCGACCAGGTTACCTGGGTGACGAGGTTCTGCGGAGGCATGCGACGTTCGCCCAGGTGGTTTTGGCGAGGACGACCTCGGTGATGGTATCCCGAGGTCGACGTGGTGCATCAGAAGCAGTCGTCAGCACGAAGTTGATGTGGTGTGTGCGCTGTGCAGGTGACGAGGCACTGCACGCCAATCATCTGCGAGCACCTGCGAAGTAGGTGCGCTGCTGTCCTGCGGGAGCAACGTTGGCGCGCCGTCAACCTGCGACGTTGGCACGCCGTCGACCTGCAGTGTTGGCAAGCCGCGACTCTGCACTGCTGGAGCGCAGTCGACCAAGTCGTGCTGGCACGCGGTCGACCGTGCTGCGCTGGCAGTCGTCCTGCTTGCATGCTAGCTCTGATGTAGTCTTGCCTTGCCAACTTCATTGTATCATTATTGTCAATTCTCCCTATGAACTAGCAAGCTGTGTGTGCACTAGGAAAACGACTAAGGAACAAGGAACGCAGAGATCACACGAGCACCCGTGCCTATCCCGTAGTCTAGCTCCCGTTGTAGTAGTTATCTCCGCATGGTGCGGTGAGCGTGGATGGCACACGACTTACCTTTCAGTCTAGTCGACTTAGTTGCACCTTACCTAAGTTGTTCGTAGGCCGGCAGCTGTGCGGTAGTCACTATGGTAGGCGCCGTAGGTGACACGGGGGTGGTGGACACCCTGGAGGCACGGCTGGAAAATGCGAGGAGGAAGCACGAGGCCAACGAGTATGGCGACCTGCCTTGGGCGGTCGTCGAGGCTGGCATCCGTTCCTTGTGGGCGACGGAGCACCCTGCGACCGGCGAACACTGAGGGCGGCGTCGACGTGGGCGTCAACGCCGGTGGTGACCAAGTCGGCAGCAGTGCGGGAGGCACGTCGTCGAGGCAGCGTGGTGTGATTCACGCCGACGAAGTCGGCGGCGTTCAAGGGCGAGGGGTGCGGTCGTCGACGGCTGCAGGCTCCTCGCAGGGCGACGTCGGAGGACGACGAAGCGGGTTGATGCCGATGGCGGCGTCCCAGGTGACGGCGGGCGGAATTGCGCCGAGCTACGGCTACGCCGGACAGGATCTTGTTCACTCCGCCGCTTGTTGGTCGACAAGACATTCTCACCTGGAAGGAAGCTATCGAGCCCCAGCTGGAGATGGCCGGGCTGATCAGCTTTGCTCGAGGTACCGTGGTGATGCCGAGCGACCCCGACTTGCGAGCTGAGTTCCGCGCTGTGCAGCTGTTGACCTTCACGGTCATCTCTTGGTGCTGCTCGCCGGGCGTGCAGATCGCCCTGAAGTGGTGCCGGGAGTACCTCGACGCCGGCCACCAGGCGTGGCACTTCATCGAGTCGACGTACCAGGTCACCGACGACCTGTTCATCGCCCAGCTGGAGGGGCAGCTGATGAACCTGCGCATGGGCGACGAGGAGTCGGCTACCGACTACTGCAACCGGGCCCGGCGAATTCTTGCCACCATCAGGATGGCCGGCGCGCAGTACTCGACGGCGTCGTACGTCACCCATGTCATGCAGGGACTCCGGAGCAGCTACAACCTGCTGAAGCGGCTGTCCATGGCGCCGAGCACGAGGGCGACGCTCAACGAGGACAACTTGACCTCGTACATCCTGCAGGACGAGGCGATGCAGGAGGCTGAGCGGTCCCAGGAGCTCTTGGCGCAGGTGAACTACGTCGCCCCAGCGAAGCAAGGCGGTCGACCGGGGCAGCGTGGACAGTCTGGTGGCGGCGGTGGTAGAAGTGGCTCGAAGTCGGCCAAGGAAGTCGACAAGAAGAAGTCGACCAAGGACAGTGGTCGAGGAGGAGGAAGTCGACGTCGGGAGTGCTGGCTGTGTGGCGACCCCGACCACCTCTCCTTCGAGTGCCCCGACCGCAGTGACTCCGACGACGACGACGCCAAGGGAGGCCGCGGGAGGTCTGGCAGTCGTCGTCCTCGTCGAGGAGGAAACCAGCCGCGCAAGGAGAAGCAGTCGACCAAGACGTCGACCTCGGCGAAGGACGCCGACTCCTCTGCTGGCGGCAAGGGGCGGGACGACAAGTCGGCGTCGTGCTCTCTGGTCGGCGTCGTGGAGCCGACCGTCTCGCTGGCACCGGAGGCTGGCGAGGACTTCCAGGCGGTGGCGGCAGCTGTGCAGGCGAATCCGGCGGTGGTCCTGCTCGACAGCGGCTGCTCCCACCACCTGATGGGGACGAAGGACGCCTTCGTCGACTTGGGGCCAAGCGGCGACGTGAAGCACGTGCGTGGCTTCAATGGAGCGCTGCAGGACGTCCAGGGCCGCGGCACTGTCGCCCTGCAAGGCGAGGCCGGGAAGACGGTGCTCATCCCCGACGTGCTGTACGTCCCGGGTGTGCGGGCCAACCTGCTATCGTCCGGCCAGCTGAAGGAGCACGGCGTGAAGCTGCAGGAGGACGGCGACGGGATGCTGCTCGTCTCGGCAGCAGGAGAGGTGCTTGGTCGGGCGACGTACTCCGGGCGAGTCCTCTGCACCGACCTGCGTCCCTGCTCGACGAAGTCGACGTCACCCACGCCGGAGGTTGTGGCCCTGCGGGCGATCGTCTCGAAGACGAGGTCGACGCCGGACAGGCTGCATGCTCGGCTTGCACACGTTGGCATGGACACCATCAGGCGCTCGGCGAAGAACGAGGTCGCCATTGGGCTGGACCTCAAGTCGGCGACGGGCGCCGACTCACCGTGTGTCTCGTGTGTCGGCGGGAAGCTGGCGAGGCACACCTTCCCCGACCAAGGCTCCGACGCCGACGACGTGCTGGCCGTAGTGCACCTCGACCTGTGTGGGCCGTTCCGCGTGGCTGCCAAGGATGGCAGCCTGTACTTCTTGCTGCTGAAGGACCTTAGTCCCGCTACGTGTGGGTGAGGCCGGTCGCCAAGAAGTCGGACGTGCTGCTGGAGTTCCAGAAGTGGCTGGTGCTGGTGGAGCGGCAGACGAAGAAGTCGGTGTTGCAGCTGCGCTCTGACCGAGGAGGGGAGTTCCTCGGGAAGCAGTTCACCGACTTCGTCGACGACAAGGGGATCGTCCACGACCTGACCTGCCCGTACACCCCGCAGCAGAACGGCATGGCGGAGCGGGAGATGCGGACGGTGGTGGAGTCGGTACGGACGATGCTGCTGCACATGGGCGTGCAGCACCACTGGTGGCACCTCGCTCTGCGGCAGGCCGTCTGGGTCCGCAACTGCCTGGAGCGGTCGGCGACGCCGGGGACGACGCCATACCAGCTGCTGACCGGGACGAAGCCCGACTTGTCGCTGGCGCGTGTGTGGGGCTGCATGGCGTAGTTCCTCGTCCCCGAGCAGCAGCGTGGTGGCAAGCTGAAGCCGAAGGCCAGGTGGGGCCTTCACCTCGGCATGTCGGAGGCGAGCAAGGGCTGGGAGCTCCTCGACATTGCCACCAACCGGATGGTCACCACGTCGGACGTGGTGTTCTACGAGGACTTGTCGCTGGAGGAGTGGAAGTCGGCGCACGGGCCGGTGTCCGGACGGACGTCGACCCCCTCGCCCTCCGACACCTCCACAGCGACGCTACCTTTGCTCGCCGAGGTCGGTGAGCTTGCTGAGGACGACGCCGAGGTCGTCCACCCTTCCTCCCCCTCCCCTGCCACTCCCCTTGTCACCCTGCGTGGGCTGACTAAGCCGTCGGCCTCCGATGATGAGGGGAGCAGTGGGGCGTCGCCTGTGGCGCCGACCAAGGGCATCGCCGGTGGCCGACGGGACGAGCAGCAAGTCGACGAGCAGCAGGTCGACATGGGAGTGCAGTCGACCTGGATCGGGGAGGAGAAGGTTGAAGAGGTACAGTCGACTTGGGCGAAGCCCACTGGGGAGCAGGCAGCAGCGCGGCCGACCAAGGAGCAGTCGGCGACCTGGCAGTCGGCAGGGGAGCTGACCGCAGGGGAGAAGTCGGTCGGGACGCCGACCGAGGTGCAGCAGGACGACGACGAAGCCGGTGAAGATGAAGGGGAGCAGTTGGGCGACGAGGAGCCCGTCGACAGTGTCGTTGAGGAGGTTCAGCCTGGACCACGGCGCACAGGTCGACTTCGGCGGCCTCCCGACTTCTTCATCCCGGCCGCCTTCACCACGGTGTATGACGTGGTCGACGAGGACGACGACCTGCTGTACGACGACGCCGACGAGGACGAAGAGTTTCCGGAGCTCGACCCCGACATGCTGGCCGACCCCGAGCACCGCTGGGACATCTCGACGATGACGGTGAAGGAGGCGTTGGCGAGCTGGAAGGGCCCGGCGGTGAAGGCCGCCATGGAGGAGGAGATCCGCAGCCTCATCAGCATGGGCACGTGGGAGCTGGTCGAACGCCCGCCGGGAGTGAACATCATGAAGAACCGGTGGGTGTTGACGACGAAGTACCACATCGACGACACCGTCGAGCGAGAGAAGGCGAGGCTGGTCGTGAAGGGCTTCACGCAGGTGTACGGCGCCGACTACGACGAGACGTTTGCGCCGGTGGGCAGCTACGTCACGCTGAGGATCTTCCTCAGCATCGTCGCCGTGCTCAACCTCAACCTGATGCAGCTCGACATGAAGAACGCCTTCCTGCAGAGCAAGCTCGACCGGGTGCTGTACATGTCGCAGCCGGACTACTTCAACGACGGAACCGGCCGGGTGTGCAAGCTGCTGAAGAGCCTGTACGGGCTGAAGCAGTCGCCGCTGCTGTGGTACTTGGCGCTCAACGACGTGCTGGTCGGCGCCGGTTGGAAGAAGAGCCAGGTCGACGAGGCCCTCTACTTCAAGGTCGGCGACGACAAGGTGACCTGCTGGGTGCTGGTCTACGTCGACGACTTGCTCGCCGCCAGCAGCAGCCCCGAGATGCTGAAGGAGCTGAAGGAGCTGCTGGAGGCCGCCTTCGAGCTGCGCGAGATCTCGCCGGTGCAGAAGTACCTCGGGCTGGAGATCGTGCGCGACAGGTCGGCGGGGAAGCTGTGGCTGCACCAGCAGGGCTACGCCGACAAGCTGCGTAGGCGTTTCATCGATGAGGAGCAGGGCGGTCGGACCCCGAAGACGCCGGTCTCGGTCGACGCCTACGCCGAGCTCACCTTCGACGACGAGGAGGCACAGGAGCGACAGGAGGAGGAGTACAGGCAGAAGGTCGGCTCGCTGCAGTTCGCGGCGACGACGACGAGGCCGGACATCGCCTTCGCCTGCAGCAAGCTGGGGAGCGGCCTCACGGTGAGGAGCGACCAGCACTGGCGCGAGGTCGACCGCTGCCTCGCCTACCTCGCCAACACGCGTGACACCGCCCTGGAGTTCGGTGGTGGACCTGAGTCGCTGGAGCTGGTCGGCTACGTGGACGCCGACGACGCCGGCGACAAGCAGAGCCGGACGAGCACGGGCGGCTACGTGTTCATCTACGGAGGGGCCGCGGTCTCCTGGTCGAGCCAGCGCATCAAGTGCGCGACGCTGTCGTCGACCGAGTCGGAGTACGTGGCGGCCGTCGAAGCCGGCAAGGAGGGACGCCGACTTCGCTTCCTCCTGGCAGAGTTCCAGCAGCTGGACGCTGGAAGGCCGACGGTCCTGAGGGTGGACAACAAGTCGGCCATCACAGTCGCCGAGGGCATGGGGTTGACGGGCAACCTCAAGCACATGGAGCGGCGACAGGCCTGGCTGCAGCACATGGTGAAGCGGGGGAAGTTCTCGCTGCAGTACATCCCGACCGCTGAGCAGCCGGCCGACTTCATGACGAAGGCGCTGCACTATCCGGCCTTCAACCGGTGCTCCGTCGCGATCGGCCAAGTGCGCCTGGCCGACGTGGGCGACGGCGACAACGACGTGCAGCAGTAGGTGCCATGCCCTCTTGCATGGCTGGTGCGGTGGACGACGTGCTGTGTGTTGGGTGCACGTCGACGAGCTTGTCTCCGAGAAGTACTGTCGTGTGGGCTGGGGGCCCAAGCGTGAACGCGGCAGGGGAGTGTCAACGGGAGTTGTGTGTTGGCCCCGTCCTCGCTTGGGCGGAGCCGACTTCGTGGTCGGGTGTAGGGTGCAGCCGACCTGCAGCAGTGGGCACGGACTTGGTCGACGAGGTTGGTCGACCTGCACGGGGAGCCACTGCATGGGCGCCGACTTCGGGAGGGCGCCAACTTCGGGTGGTCGACCTGGTAAGTCGACCAGCCCTTCTGGTCGACCTGGGAAGTCGACCAGGTCTTCTGGTCGACCTAGAGTGACGTCGACTTGGAGCTGGTCGACCAGGGGGTAGTGGTCGACCTGGGGAGGTCGACTGGAGGTGGCCGTCGACTTGGGAGGTCGACCGGCACATACCGGAGGCAGTGGTCGACCTGGGGAGGTCGACCGGAAGTGGTCGTCGACCTGGGTGGTCGACGGGCACGCACAGGAGCCTCTGGTCGACCTGGTTGCTCGGTCGACCAGGTTACCTGGGTGACGAGGTTCTGCGGAGGCATGCGACGTTCGCCCAGGTGGTTTTGGCGAGGACGACCTCGGTGATGGTATCCCGAGGTCGACGTGGTGCATCAGAAGCAGTCGTCAGCACGAAGTTGATGTGGTGTGTGCGCTGTGCAGATGACGAGGCACTGCACGCCAATCATCTGCGAGCACCTGCGAAGTAGGTGCGCTGCTGTCCTGCGGGAGCAACGTTGGCGCGCCGTCAACCTGCGACGTTGGCACGCCGTCGACCTGCAGTGTTGGCAAGCCGCGACTCTGCACTGCTGGAGCGCGGTCGACCAAGTCGTGCTGGCACGCGGTCGACCGTGCTGCGCTGGCAGTCGTCCTGCTTGCATGCTAGCTCTGATGTAGTCTTGCCTTGCCAACTTCATTGTATCATTGTTGTCAACCTTTTCTCCCTGTGAACTAGCAAGCTGTGTGTGCACTAGGAAAACGACTAAGGAACAAGGAACGCAGAGATCACACGAGCACCCGTGCCTATCCCGTAGTCTAGCTCCCGTTGTAGTAGTTATCTCCGCAGCGTGTTTCGTCCTCAATCCACTACTGCAAGGTGAGTCGCTCGTAGAAGAGAACATCACGCGCGGGAACAATATCCTTGCTGTCGATGTCGAGAATAAGCCAGCCTTTGTGCTCATTGCTGAGTCCCAGATGAACCCCCTAGCGGGCACGCTGAGTGAATTTTCCAATGTTTGCGGAAGTTGGCCGGTACTGCACCATGCACCCCCAAACCCTCAGCATGGAGGGGTCTCCCCTTGAGCCGGTCCACTTCATGTGCGGGGAAAGGTTGTCCCTGTTGGCCGTGGTGGAGAGGAGGTGCCGCACCGCGTGGTTCATGGCGTAGGGCCAGAACTTCTTGGGCAGGCCGGACTGGTTCATGAGGGCGCGCACTTTTGTCATGAGAGTGCGATTGACTCTTTCTGCGACTCCTTGCTGTTGGTGAGCGTAGGGAAGGGAGATCTCGTGCTTAATTCCCTTTTCGGTGAGGACGCTCTCCAGTTCGTGGCTGGGAACTCCTTGGCACCATCACTCTGCCAGATTTTTAGCTTCCTCCCTGACTGTCGTTGTGCGTGTGCGAGCCAGATGCGGAAGACTTCTGGAGCCTTGGAGCGCGCGTCGACGTTGGCGATCCAGACGTGGCGTGAGTAGGCGTCGATGAAGGTCAGCGTGTATTTTTCGCCGTTGAGTCCGTCGCAGGTGAGTACGATGAAGTCGCTGTACACCTTCTGCAGCTTCTTGTAGCGGTTGGTGCTTGGCTCCAGCGAGGGGTAAGCGCTGTATGTGAGGGCTGCAGTGGGGCAAATGGTGCAGGTGCGTGGATGAGGGGTGTTATGAGGTTCGGTGCCGTCGGGGCGCAGAAGTGCTCCTGGGGGGAAGACCTTGGCGCGGAGGCAGTTGGCGAGGGTCTGGCGTGAGGGGTGTCCGAGTCGCTGGTGCCAGAGGTCGTCTTCCGCTCGAATGCCGCTGGTGCGCATGTAGCGTGTGCGATGCTCCGCTGCTTCTGCCTCAGTTTCTTGTGGAATTTGGAGCGGGGGTTCTTCCTCCTCTCCTGGTTCTCCTTCGTCCTCTGCTTCTTCTGCTCCTTCTGCAGCTGTCTCCCCTTCTGCAGGTGCGGTCGTGAGGTAGAGGGCGAGAAATTCGCGGTCGGGGATGATGGTGAGCGGTGTTGTTGTGCCTTCGATGAAGCGGGCGAATGGATCTGGACGGGAGATTGGACCAAGAGAATCTCGGGCTGGTGTTGGAGGTACGTTCCCCTCCTCAAGCTCCGTCCAGGTACTGTCCCAGCGCCAGGGTCTGCGGGGAGGTGAGCGTGCAGGTGGCGGTCTCCCGAGGGGTATGGCGACGCGGGGTGATTCCTCTCCGCGTTCGGCTCGCATCTCCCGTTCTGCTTCTTCTAGCCCCTCTTGTGTCAGCTCTCCTGCCTCGGGTGTTTCTTCCGTTCCCCACCCTCCAGTAGTAACCATGCCGCTGCCGCAGGCTCCCCAAGCGCCAGTGGCTGATCCCCAGGTAGCGCCGGCTTCTGGCTCGTAGTCGTCGTCTCCCCATCCGCCTCGGCGTGCAGACTCTTCACTCCAGCCTGCCGCAACGCGCTCTTCGTACAGCTTTTGTTTCTTTTCTGCCCTGGCCTTGACTGTCAAACATTATACATGTTATATTTGTGTAGGCTATAGTGGGTTAGTCTATAGGGGGGTCACAACTCTAGGGTTTCCTATTTGTACTCTCATTCCTTTCTAGTCCAACCACTCTTGTTCATTCTAATATGGTATCAGAGCCTAGGTTAGGCACCTAGGACCGCCTCCTACTACGGGCCCACCGTTCCGCTCCTCGCGCCCTCGTGCGCCTCTCTCTACTCGTGCGCCCTCGTGCGCCCTCGCGCCCTCGTGCGCCTCTCACTACCGCGCGCCCTCGTGCGACCTCGCGCCTTCGTGCGCCCTCGCGCCCTCGTGCGCCTCTCACTACCGCGCGCGCGCAGCTCGCTAGCCACCCGCGCGCGGCCCACTTTCCGCCCGCGCAGCCCGCCAGCTACCCGCGCGCGGCCCGCTTGCCGTGCGCGCAACCCGCTAGCCGCCCGCGCGCGGCCCGTCAGCTCCCCGCGCAGCCAGCACCGCTAGCGCGCGGCCCGCCACGGCCTTGCGCTGCCCCGCGCGCAGCCCGCGCGCTGCTTGCCGCCTCGCGCTGCCGTCGCGCGCACGCAGGCCGCAGCCCCGCGCACCAGCCGCCCGTACGCAGGCCGCAGCCCACGCGCCGCAGCTGCCCGCACGCCGGCCGCCTCTACGCAGCTGCCGCCCGCGCGCAACTGCAGCCCGCGCACAGCCGCAGCTGCTCGCACGCAGGCCACCTCCGCGCAGCTGCCGCCCACGCGCAACCGCAGCCTACGCACCGCTGCCGCCCGTGCGCAGGCCCCCGCCGGACCGTCGACCCCGCCCGCGCCCCGCCTAGCGGCCCCGCCGGCCCGTCGATCCCACCTGCGTCCCGCCTAGAGGCCCCGCCGGCCCCGTCGACCCCGCGCACAGCCTCCCAGCGGCCCCGTCACTATTACTGCTACTACTGCTACCGCTACTGCTGCTACTGCTACTGCTGCTGCTACTATGGCTAGTCCTCCTGTACTCGCTTTCGATGCTGAGGGCCGCCCAGTGAAGTTCGACACCTGGCTAGATGACCTGCACCTCTTCCTACAGCTCACTGCCAAGGAGGATATTTCACTGTACGATCATGCCCTCGGTCACGCTACTGCCCCTCCTACCACTGCTGACAGCACTCAGCGCTCACAGTGGCAGACTCGTGACGCCCACGCTCGCTTTGCTATTCGCAACTCCCTGCCGCTAGATGAGCGCGAGCACTTTGGCCAGCACAAGACTGCTAAGGACCTGTACACTGCTGTCGTTGCTCGTTACTCCTCGCCTGCTTCTGCCGCACTAGGCCGCCTCTCACTCCCCTACCTGTTCCCCGACCTGGCCTCCTTTCACACAGTTGCTGACCTCATCACCCACCTCAAGACTAGTGAGGCCCGCTTCCGCGCTGCTATGCCTGACGAGTTCCTTGCTAGCAACCCCCCCCCGCTCTGGCTCACTCTCTACCACATCGTCACTCGCCTCCCTGACTCTCTGCGCTTAGTCACGGATCACTTTCTAGCTCGCTGCCCCACTGAGCTCACCATTGCCCTCCTCGAGAAGGAACTACTTGCAGCTGAGGCGAGCATCGTCGCTGTAGGTGCCTCTCGTGGCGACCCCCGCACCCCTTTCTTTGAGGGGTGTTCCCCTTCCCCCCTTCTCCCCTCTGTAGCCTCTGCTTCTGCTGTCGACCTCCTTGGTGCTGAGAAGGTCGGGACCGCGTCTGCTCCGAGCGGGCGCCGCAGGAACAGAGGGGGCAAGGGTGGAGGTGGCGGCGGGGGCGGTGGGGGTGGAGGCGGTGGGAGTGGAGGAGGGGCTGGAGAGGCTAGTGGCGGCAGTGGGGGTGGTGACGGCAGCGGCGGAGGCGGTGGCAGGGGCGGGGGCGGCAGCGGGGGCGGAGGTGGTCGTGGCAGCGGCAGAGGAGGAGGTGGTCGAGGAGGTGGCGGCGGCGGTGGTGGTCGTGGAGGCGCTGGCGGTGGTCTGAGCCAGCAGCACACTCCGTCGCTCCAGGAGGCCCGTGAGTGGTATTCGCAGCGCGGGGGGGTGGGTTTAGCTGCACGTATGTCATCCGCACTGGTGACCGCACTGGTCAGACGTGTGGGAGGCCGCACCCCACGCAGCGCTGTTTCTCGCGCCTTGACGACGCTTGGCGCGCCCAGTTCCCTGATGGCGCTGAGCTGCCCCGCTGGGCTGATCTGGAGAGGAAGGGAGTTGATATCTGGGCTCTAGACTTTGATGCTATTCTCACTGCCATGTATGCGATGTTTACTAGTGGAGAGGGTGCTCAGTACTTGCGTGTTCCGCCCGACCCGGGCATTCGGACCAGTGAGGCTGCCGCTCTAGGTGCTAGTGAGACTGCCACTGAAGGTGCCCACGTGTCTCCCACCTCAGGTGATGGTGAGGCTGCCGCTCTAGGTGCTAGTGAGTCTGTCCCCCCTGGTACTGAGTCGACTGAGGCACTGCACACCTTCACCCTGGACTCAGGTGCTTCTTGCTGTTTCTTTCGTGACCGCACTGCCCTTGAGCCGCTTGCTCGGCCAGTTGCTGTCTCCCTCACTGACCCCTCTGGGGGTCCGGTCATTGCGACCTCCTCCACTGTTCTTCCCTGTCCTGCGGTCCCGTCGGGCACACTGTCTGGTCTCCACCTCCCCTTGTTCTCTACGAACTTGGTGGCGGGTTGTGCGCTCCAGGACGCGGGTGTTCACCAGTTCACCCCTGCCTACGAGCGCGTGACACACTGCACGTGTGCTCGGACGGGCCGTCACCTGGCTACCTTCACTCGGCAGCCGGGGTCGGACCTGTACACACTGACCACTGAGTCCCCTCAGGTAGCTGCGTCTGCGTCCGCGTCTGCGTCAGGTCAGCTGTCGGCCCCCTGCTCGTGTCGCTCTCTGGCGCACGACACTGTCCTCTGGCACCACCGACTTGGCCACCCATCTGTGCAGCGCCTTCGTGCCATGCACAAACGGCACCTTGTCTCTGGTCTTCCCAGGGTTCTCCCTCCCCTCCCACCCTCGCCTGCTCCTCCCTGTCTTCCCTGTGTCGAGGGGCGGCAGCGCGCCGCTCCTCACTCCTCCTCCTTTCCCCCGACGACTGCTCCCTTGCAGACGCTCCACCTGGACGTGTGGGGCCCAGCCTGCGTCCGTGGACAGGGTCAGGAGAGGTACTTCCTGATTGTTGTTGACGACTACTCTCGCTACACCACGGTCTTCCCCTTGCGCACCAAGGGTGAGGTCCCTGCTGTCTTGATCCCTTGGATCCGCAGAGCTCGTCTCCAGCTCAGCGAGCGTTTTCGCTCGGACTTTCCTGTCCTGCGCTTGCACTCTGACAGAGGTGGTGAGTTCTCCTCCGACCTTCTGGCAGCCTACTGTGCGGAGCACGGCATTGAGCAGTCGTTCATGCTTCCGGCCTCTCCACAGCAGAATGGGGTTGCTGAGCGCCGCATTGGCTTGGTCATGGAGGTCGCTCGTACCTCCCTGATCCATGCGGCTGCTCCCCACTTTCTGTGGCCGTTTGCGGTCCGATACGCTGCACATCAGCTCAACCTCTGGCCCCGTATCTCCTTGCCGGAGACTTCCCCGACACTGCGTTGGACGGGAGAGGTTGGCGATGCGTCGCGTTTTCGGGTCTAGGGATCCCGAGCTTTTGTTCGCGACACGTCCGCGGACAAGCTCTCCCGTCGCGCTGTTCCCTGTGTCTTCCTTGGCTTTGTCCCGGACGCGCCTGGTTGGCAGTTTTACCACGTCACCTCGCGCCGGGTTCTGCCTTCTCAGGACGTCACTTTTGACGAGTCCGTCCCCTACTACTGCCTCTTCCCCTACCGCACTGCCCCGCTCCCCCCTCCGCCTCTCTTCCTCGCGCCAGGTGCTGCTGTGGTAGACCCCCTCCCCCCTCAGGGTGCCGCTCCCTCAGGTGTGTCCCAGGTAGACCCGGTTGAGCCTGTCGAGGTAGCTGTCGAGTCTCGTCCTGCTAGGGGAGCTGAGCCTGCACATGAGGAGCCTGGCGGTGCTGAGCCTGGGGGTGTTGAGCCTGGGGGTGCTGAGCCTGGAGGTGCTGAGCCTGGGGGTGCTGAGACTGGGGGTGCAAAGTCTGGGGGTGCTGAGTCTGGGGGTGCTGAGTCTGGGGGTGCTGAGTCTGGGGGTGCTGAGTCTTGAGGTACTGACCCTGAGAGTGCTACACCTAGAGGAGCCCTCTCCTCCCAGCAGCTGCAGGAGAGGTACCTACAGTACTGCAGCCTCCGGAGAGGTGCTGCTGGAGCTGGTACCGGTACTTCCCCTCCTACCCGGGAGCTCCCCTCCCTTCAGCAGATCCGAGAGTGGTACACGCGGCGCTGCAGTCTTCGGAGTGGAGCTCCTGGTGCTGCGGACCCTGGAGGTGGAGCTGCTGCGGGTGCTGAGGACCCAGGCGGTGGAGCTGCTGCTGGTGTTGAGGACCCGGGCGGTGGAGCTGCTGCTGGTGCTGAGGACCCGAGCGGTGGAGCTGCTGCTGGTGCTGAGGACCCGGGCGGTGGAGCTGCTGCTGGTGCTGAGGACCCGAGCGGTGGAGCTGCTGCTGGTGCTGAGGACCCGAGCGGTGGAGCTGCTGCTGGTGCTGAGGACCCGAGCGGTGGAGCTGCTGCAGGTCCTGAGGACCCTGGCGCTGGTGTCTCTGCTGGTTCTGGAGACGCTACGCGGCCGCGACCGTACTTCGTTCCGCTCCTTCAGCAGGTTCTTGGTCAGGCTCCTCCTCCTTGTCCTCCTCCCTCTGTAGAGTGTCCTCCGCCTGTCCAGTCACAGTCACAGTTACCGCCTGCCTCGCCTCTCCCTGGTCCCTCTCCTTACACTGGTCCCACAGGAGGTCTTATAGAGCGTCGTGAGCCTGAGTCTCGTCCCGCGTCGCCTGTTCGTACTGCTCGCACTGGTCGTCGTGTCCCACGTGAGCGTCCTCCTCCTGTCCCTGGCACTCACTACATGACGCTGCGTCCCTCCACTGCTCCTCAGCGTGTCCCTCTGCCGTCTCCTCCTGCGTCCTCTCTACCTACTCTTCCTGACCCGGAGTCTGACTCCCGTCGTGCTGCCAGTCCCACTGTCACGCGTCTCCTCGCCACTGTTGTCACTGACCCTACCTTTGAGTCCTCTGCTGCGTCTGCTCTGGTCGCTGAGTTGGTTGACTTTGCTGCTCGGTGTCGCCTAGACTACGCCGCTAGCCTTGTTGCTGAGTCTGAGTCTGTCTGTCCTCCGTCCGTCGGGGGTGAGTGTGCTCTTGGCACGGACGTCCTTGAGGACAGACAGGAGGAGTTCCAGTGCTTTGCTGCTGCTTTGCCCCATCTCGTGTCCATGCTAGTTGCCCCTGAGGGAGACCCGGATGCACCAGACATCCCGACCCCGCGCTCTTACGCAGAGGCGATGGCAGGTCCCTACTCCTCTCAGTGGCAGACAGCCATGGACGCAGAGATGGCTTCCTGGAAGTCCACAGGCACCTACGTCGACGAGGTTCCCCCACCTGGGGCGAACATCGTCAGTGGCATGTGGATTTTCAGGGTGAAGCGGCCGCCGGGTTCTCCTCCTGTCTTCAAGGCGCGCTACGTTGCTCGAGGCTTCAGTCAGCGAGAGGGAGTAGACTTCTTTCAGACCTTCTCCCCCACCCCGAAGATGACCACTCTTCGGGTGCTGCTGCACATAGCCGCTCAGCGCGACTACGAGCTTCACTCACTTGACTTCAGCACTGCTTTCTTGCAGGGCAGCCTGCACGAGGAGATCTGGCTGCGCCGCCCTTCTGGCTTCACTGGGTCGTTTCCTCTTGGTACCCAGTGGAGGCTCCAGCGGCCGGTCTACGGTCTCCGCCAGGCGCCACGTGAGTGGCACGACACACTGAGGACGACACTTGCGGCTCTTGGGTTCGCTCCCTCTACTGCTGACCCGTCACTGTTTCTACGCACCGACACCTCGCTGCCGCCGTTCTACATCCTCGTGTACGTCGACGACTTGGTCTTTGCCACTGCTGACACTGCGGCACTCGCCCACGTGAAGTCGGAGCTGCAGAAGAGACACACGTGCAAAGACCTGGGTGAACTGACAAGCTATCTTGGCTTGCGGATCACCCGGGACAGAGCACGGCGCACCATCACCTTGACTCAGTCACACATGGTGCAGCAGGTCCTTCAGCGCTTCCGCTTCACGTACTCCTCGCCTCAGTCCACTCCTCTGCCTACCGGTCACTCGCTCTCAGCTCTGCCTTCGGATGAGTCCGTAGAGCCGAGTGGCCCGTATCCAGAGCTTGTGGGCTGCCTCATGTACCTGATGACTTGCACTCGACCTGACCTTGCATACCCTCTTAGCATCCTTGCACGCTATGTCGCTCCTGGCCGTCACAGGAAGGAGCACATGGATGCTGCTAAGAGGGTGTTGCGCTACTTGTGCAGTACGTCGGGCATGGGGCTAGTGCTTGGAGGGCGAGACCGAGTTGTACTCACTGGACACTCAGACGCTTCTTGGGCGGACGACCAGGCTACTCAGCGGTCGTCCCAGGGTTACACCTTCAGCCTTGGCTCTGGCTCAGTTTCTTGGCGTTCTACACGTTCTTCTTCTGTTCTCAGCTCCAGTTGTGAGGCTGAGATCTACGCCACAGCCATGGCGGCCCAGGAGCTACGCTGGCTGACCTACCTGCTGACCGACTTGGGAGAGCGGCCTCGTTCTCCTCCAGTGCTGTACGTCGACAACAAGGCTGCCATTGCCTTGTGTGAGGAGCACAGACTGGAGCACAGAACGAAGCACATCGCCCTGCGGTACTTCCTTGCTCGAGAGCTGCAGCAGCGTGGTCAGCTTCGTCTGCGTTACGTGGCCACTCAGGCCAACACTGCTGATGTGTTCACCAAGGCGCTTCAGCCTTGTGACCATCAGCGCTTCTGTACTCTTCTAGGCCTTGTGCCTGCTGGACCTCACTTGCTTACTTCTTGACCTTGTTTGTACTGTGATCTCTATATATATACCTGCATGTTTACACCTGCTAGGTTGTGATCACTGTATCTCTTGCTATATTATCAAACTGCATGTGAACTGGTCTTGTGACCACTTGCTTGTGCTCGGAATTTGTGTGGTATCCTTGAGATCCACCCTGAGCTTGTGTTGCTTTGCTTTGACTGGGTTTGTGACCCCTTGCTCTCCCCCACTTCGCCTATGGGGGTGTGTCAAACATTATACATGTTATATTTGTGTAGGCTATAGTGGGTTAGTCTATAGGGGGGTCACAACTCTAGGGTTTCCTATTTGTACTCTCATTCCTTTTCTAGTCCAACCACTCTTGTTCATTCTAACATTGACTTGTTCCTCCTTGACACTCAACTCATCTGGTTCGTCAGGGTCCTTCCAGGCCGGGTCAATTTCGCGGCGGTAGACTTCGCGGGTGTACGGGCGCGGGCGACCTTTCTCGTCGTTTGTGCCAGTGTTGGCTTCGAGCATGAAGCGGAGGGTGTCGGAGCGCGGCGTTGGGCGCGGCACAGGCTGTTGACCGAACTGTTTGTTTTCTTCTCCGAAGATGCGGTGAGTTGCTACGGCGAGCTCCTCTTCGGTCATGCCAGTTGGTTCCTCCTCTGCGCTTTCTGCCTCCTGGATCGCCGCGTACTCTCTCTCAACTTGTTCCGTGCGACTTGCCGCGGGAGTGTGGCAGGTGGTGCAGAGCCCGCTGATGTCGGGATTATGCAGATTAATTTCGCGCGAATGAGGGCTGCGGCGGATCCACGGTCGCCCATCGGGGTGTTGCCACGACTCTTCATTCATGAAGGCGAATTCGAGGGGGACAAGGTCTACGAGTTCATCGGATGAGGCTTCACAGCTTGGTACATCGAAGTCCAGAACGTAGATCCCGTTTATGGAGCGGGCTCGACCGAGGTATTTGAACGACTCGGGAGGTGTGTCTGGAGGGGCGTACGTGAGGATGAGATCTCGTGTGGCCAGGTCGGTGGTGAATATGACGCCGCAGTCGCGAAGCTGCCCTGCCGAAAGCAGATTAAAGCGCAGGTCCGGGACGTAAAGCACGTCGTTGAACGAGATGTGTGTGTTGATGTCTCGTGCCTGCAGAACGACGATGCCTTGCGAGTTGGCGCGCAGCTGGTGGTTGTTAGCGACGGTGACGTAGGTTGCGGGGGCGCGGTTGAGATTCGATACGTAACGTATAGAGCCCACCATATGTTGTCCGCAGCAGCTGTCCAGGTACCTTGTGTTGTAGTTGTCTTTTTTTTTGTTGTTGCGGAGTAGCAGCGCGAGTCGCGGAGTCACCAGTGTCGCCTTGTAGCGACTGTGGAAGGACGGGTCTTCATCTTCCTTCCATCCGACAGGTACGTAAAGTTGGTTGTCATGTGGCGGGCTTTCCCGCAGTGTGATTGGCTGATTCCAATCCTGCTCGTCTTCGTCATACCGATAGTAGTGATCCTGTGTAAGAGGATTATTCCATCCTTCTTCTGGTTGCAGCAGTCTTCCTTCAAGTTCGTCTTCTTCGTCTGGTTCAGCAGTACGGCGGCGTTGCGTCGCCATGTTACGTTTCTAGGGGCCCCTCCTTGAGATCCTTGTGTCTGCTGTGGTTGTTGCTGTGCAGGAGGACGGGAGGCTGGTTGTTGAGGCTGAGAATGACGAGCGTCTTGTCGGCCGACCCAGTTGTTATGGTGAGTGGAATTCGGGTGGCGATAGTTGGATCGGGATTTGCATCGATCCGTTGAGTGCCCGAAGGCTTTGCATATTTTGCAGTAATGGCGCCTTGGTTGTCGTCGCTCTTCACGGTTGTCTGTGTAGAAGGCGAGTCGCTCTCGGCGTGGCGCGGAACTCGTTCTGCTCGAGTCCATGTCCTGCTGTTCAGTCAGCAGTGCGGCGCATAGCGCGGCTTCTGAGAGCTGTCCTCGATGTCGGAGTAGCGCCTTGCAGGGCTTCCACTCGGGCCCAAGTCCCTGGAGGATGATGTTGACGAATATCTCCTCCGAGATAGAACTTCCGTTCTTGATGATTTGATCACGGATGTTCCGACAACGGTTGATGTAGCTGTTTGCTTTCTCCCCGTGCCCCATTTTGGTCTCCATGAGTTGTTGCAGGAGACGACTTGCAGTGACGGAATCCTTCGGCTGATATACCTCCACGAGGTGCTTCCAGGCTTCTAGGGCTGGAGCGGCGCTCTCTTTATAAGAGCAGATGCCGAGCTGTTCTGCAGGCGTCATGTTGCGCAGCAGGACGCTATACGCCATGAGCGACTCACTGTAGTATTGAGCCCGGGCGTCTTCGGTGTCTTCCACCGGTTTAGGATAGGAGCCGTCAAAGTAGTGGTAGATCTGCGCTGTTTGTAGGAGGAGCTCAAGCTAAAAAATCCATGTATAAAAGTCTTTGCCGTCAAACACGGCGGTAGTCTTGATTTTTGACACGCTGAGAAAACGTGCTTGCGTAGAGTTGATTGCTTCGTCGCTTGGACGAGGGGCAGTTGTTGCAGATTTGTCTGAGTCGAGGGAGAAGCCGTGCGCGGCGGTATCGCGGCTTTTCGTAGCCGGTTGTCCAGGTTGGACTGGTTGGGAAGTGGTTCCCGCATCGCCTTTGCGCAGATCTTGGAGTTCTTTCTCCATTGTTGACAGTCGAGCGAATAACTGCTCGAGGGCGGCAGTGCCGATCGTGGTTGTCGCCTCATTTGTCGCAGCCGGGTTGGTTTGTCCTTCGGCCGTTAGATTTGTTTGGCCTCCGGATCCTCCGGCCATCTTGGTCTTGGAGAAATCATGTGCCGCTCGCCAGATCTAGGTTTGGCGAAATTTTTGGAAGTGACGTTGCGAAGAATCCCTGAGCAGCTCTCATACCATGTTACAATCTGAAGTGTGAAAAAGGATCGTTCAGGGTTGATCGCAGGTAGTGTCGCAGCGGAAGTAGTGAACTCAGGTCAGAGTGAATGTAAATGACTGAGATTTATGATTGCATGCATACATAGGGTTTATAGAGAAATACAAAGGAATGCGAAACGACCTAGACTAGCCATGTACTCTAAGGGGTACATTCCCTTATTGAAATTCAAACCGTGCGGCGCGGGAATCAGTTTCAAACCTGTTCCCGCTCTTTTCACTTCAAATGTTTCTGCCTGCATCGGTCTTGATCAGACGGTTGCTGTGTCGCTTCGATTCTTCTGACTCCTCGACTTCGTACTCGATAGAGTCGGCTCCTGCAGCATACAGGAATGCCTTCTCATAAAACTTCATATCGTACCGTATTCTCCCGGACAAAACACCCCCCCATGATAGAGCACCCCCGGGTAGCTTGTGCGGGGTGGGTGCTATGGGCGACCTCATTTTCACTATACCCCCCTTTTTGGCTGATTTTCTATAACACCCTCCTTTTCTTACGGATTCGTTATTATAGTCGTTAACGAGTAGCTGCAATACGGAAGAATAGCGCGAAAATTTCTCCCTCGATGAAAATTCGCGTTACTTTCTCCCTCAATCTGCCAAAATTTCCCCCCTCCCACTATTTCCCTCTGCCACGTGCTAGTGAATCTTCCGATGCAAGTGGCCAGCAAGATGCCACATGGCATATTTGTGAGGGTGATGAAGTTCGCGGCCGAAACTCACATTCGCGCCTCAGACAGTGATGTTAAAACGACCAACAAAACACCCACATTGTCTAATTTCAAAAACACTAACAGTAGATTATGCCATATGTAAGGACCCGGGTATTATGTAGCTTTTTCCTATGAGAAGACACCCCCCTTTTTTTTCCTGTATTTTTACAAATACCCTAGGGTGTTATGTCCGGGAGAATACGGTAACTGTTTTGATCGGATATTTTTTTTTTTGGAGGGGCTGTGGTGTGGTGCCGCCCTTGTGGCTAGGGCAATGCTTCCTTCCATGAACCGTAAGAGCCTTGCGTGCTAGGTAGGATCCTGAAGTGGCCTAGTCAGTAGAAAGAGGCACTTCCGATAGATGAGGTCCTGGGATCGAACCCACCCCCGTGCAGGCGTGTTCTGCCAGCCCCTAAGAAGGGGTTAGTGTCAACGGGAGTTGGGTGTTGGCCCCGTCCTCGCTTGGGCGGAACCGACTTCGTGGTCGGATGTAGGGGTGCAGCCGACCTGCAGCAGTGGGCGGGCTGGTCGACGAGGTTGGTCGACCTGCACGGGAGCCATTGCATGGGCGCCGACTTCGGGAGGGCGCCAACTTCGGGTGGTCGACCCGGGACGTCGACCAGCCCTTCTGGTCGACTTGGGAAGTCGACCAGACCTTCTGGTCGACCTGGTAAGTCGACCAGCCGTTCTGGTCGACCAGGAGTGACGTCGACTTGGAGCTGGTCGACCAGGGGATAGTGGTCGACCTGGGGAGGTCGACTGGAGGTGGCCGTCGACTTGGGAGGTCGACCGACACGTACCAGAGGGAGTGGTCGACCTGGGAGGTCGACCGGAAGTGGTCGTCGACCTGGGTGGTCGACGGGCACGCACTGGAGCCTCTGGTCGACCTGGTTGCCCGGTCGACCAGGTTACCTAGGTGACGAGGTGCTGCGAAGGCTTGCGATGGTCGCCCAGGTGGTTTTGGCGAGGACGACCTCGGTGATGGTATCCCGAGGTCGACGTGGTGCATCAGAAGCAGTCGTCAGCACGAAGTTGATGTGGTGTGTGCGTTGTGCAGGTGACGAGGCACTGCACGCCAATCGTCTGCGAGCACCTGCGAAGTAGGTGCGCTGCTGTCCTGCGGGAGCAACGTTGGCACGCCGTCGACCTGCAGTGTTGGCAAGCCGCGACTCTGCGCTGCTGGAGCGCGGTCGACCAAGTTGTGCTGGCGCGCGGTCGACTGTGCTGCGCTGGCAGTCGACCTGCTTGCATGCTAGCTCTGATGTAGTCTTGCCTTGCCAACTTCTTTGTATCATTGTTGTCAACTTTCTCTAGTGAAACTCTTGCCAAATTGCCTTGTGAACTAGCAAGTAGTGTGCGCACTAGGAAAACGACTAAGGACCAACGAACGCAGAGATCACACGAGCATCCGTGCCTAGCCCGTAGTCTAGCTCCCGTTACTAGAGTTATCTCCGCATGGTGCGGTGAGCGTGGACGGCACAACGACTTACCTTTCAGTCTAGTCGACTTAGTTGCACCTTACCTAAGTTGTTCGTAGGCCGGCAGCTGTGCGGTAGTCGCCATGGTAGGCGCCATAGGTGACACGGGGGTGGTGGACACCCTGGAGGCACGGCTGGAAAACGCGAGGAGGAAGCACGAGGCCAACGAGTATGGCGACCTGCCGTGGGCGGTCGTCGAGGCTGGCATCCGTTCCTTGTGGGCGACGGAGCACCCTTCTCGGCCTGCTTCTCCTCGACCGGTGAACACCGAGGGCGGCGTCGACGTGGGCGTCAACGCCGGAGGCGACCAAGTCGGCAGCAGTGCGGGAGGCACGTCGAGGCAGCGTGGTGCGCTTCACGCCGACGAAGTCGGCGGCGTTCAGGCGCGAGGGGTTCGGTCGACGTCGGCTGCGGGCACCTCGCAGGGCGACGTCGGAGGTCGACGAAGCAGGTTGACGCCGATGTCGGCGTCCCAGGTGACGGCGGGCGGAATTGCGCCGAGCTACGGCTACTTCAAGTTCACGCCGGATAGGATCTCGGTGACTCCCCCGCTGGTTGGTCGACCCGACATACTCACCTGGAAGGAGGCCATCGAGCCCCAGCTGGAGATGGCCGGGCTGATCAGCTTTGCTCGAGGTACCGTGGCGACGCCGAGCGATCCCGACCTGCGAGCTGAGTTCCGCGCTGTGCAGCTGTTGACCTTCACGGTCATCTCACGGTGCTGCTCGCCGGGCGTGCAAATCGCCTTGAAGTGGTGCCGGGAGTACCTCGACGCCGGCCACCAGGCATGGCACTTCATTGAGTCGACCTACCAAGTCACCGACGACTTGTTCATCGCCCAACTGGAGGGGCAGCTGACACACCTGCGTATGGGCGACCAGGAGACGGCGACCGACTACTGCAACCGGGCCAGGCGAATTCTCGCCACCATCAGGATGGCCGGTGCAGAGTACTCGACGGCGTCGTACGTCACCCATGTTATGCAGGGACTCCCGAGCAGCTACAACCTGCTGAAGCGGCTGTCGATGGCGCCGAGCACGCGGGCGACGCTCAACGAGGACACGTTGACCTCGTACATCCTGCAGGACGAGGCGATGCAGGAGGCCGAGCGGTCCCAAGAGCTATTGGCGCAGGTGAACTACGTCGCCCCGGCGAAGCAAGGCGGTCGACCGGGGCAGCGTGGACAGTCTGGCAGCGGTGGTAGCAGTGGCTCGAAGCCGGCCAAAGAGGTCGACAAGAAGCAGTCGACCAAGGACAGTGGCCGGGGAGGAGGAAGTCGACGCCGGGAGTGCTGGCTGTGCGGCGACCCCGACCACCTCTCCTTCGAGTGCCCCGACCGCAGTGACTCGGACGACGACGACAAGGGAGGCCGCGGGAGGTCTGGCAGTCGTCGACCTCGTCGAGGAGGAAGTCAATCGCGCAAGGAGAAGCAGTCGACCAAGTCGTCGACCTCGGCGAAGGACGCCGACTCCTCTGCTGGCGGCAAGGGGAGCGGCGACAAGTCGGCGTCGTGCTCCCTGGTCGGCGTTGTGGAGCCGACCGTCTCACTGGCGCCGGAGGCCGGTGAGGACTTTCAGGCGATGGCAGCAGCAGTGCAGGCGAACCCGGCGGTGGTCCTACTGGACAGCGGCTGCTCCCACCACCTGATGGGGACGAAGGAGGTCTTTGTCGACATGGGGCCGAGCGGCGACTTGAAGCACGTGCGTGGCTTCAATGGGGCGCTGCAAGACGTCCAGGGCCGGGGCACGGTTGCGTTGCAAGGCGAGGCCGGGAAGCAGGTTCTCATCCCCGACGTGCTGTACGTCCCGGGTGTGCGGGCAAACCTGTTGTCGTCTGGTCAGCTGAAGGAGCATGGCGTGAAGTTTCAAGAGGACGGCGACGGGATGCTGCTTGTCTCGGCAGCAGGAGAAGTGCTTGGTCGGGCGACGTACTCCGGGCGAGTCCTCTGCACCGACCTGCGTCCCTGCTCACCGAGGTCGACGTCGCCCACGCCGGAGGTTGTGGCCCTGCGGGCGATCGTCTCCAAGGCGAAGTCGACGCCGGACAGGATGCACGCACGCCTTGCGCACGTCGGCCTGGATACCATCAGGAGCTCGGCGAAGAACGAGGTCGCCACTGGGCTGGACCTCAAGTCGGCGACGGGTACCGACTCACCGTGTGTCTCGTGCGTCGGTGGGAAGCTGGCGAGGCACACCTTCCCCGACCAAGGCTCCGACGCCGCCGACGTGCTAGCCGTCGTCCACATCGACTTGTGCGGGCCATTCCGGGTGGCTGCCAAGGACGGCAGCCTGTACTTCTTGCTGCTGAAGGACCGTAAGTCCCGCTACGTGTGGGTGAGGCCGGTCGCCAAGAAGTCGGATGTGCTGCTGGAGTTCCAGAAGTGGCTGGTGCTGGTGGAGAGGCAGACGAAGAAGTCGGTGTTGCAGCTACGCTCTGACCGAGGAGGGGAGTTTCTCGGCAAGGCCTTCACCGCCTTCGTGGACGGCAAGGGGATCGTCCACGACCTAACCTGCCCGTACACCCCGCAGCAGAACGGCATGGCGGAGCGGGAGATGCGGACGGTGGTGGAGTCGGTGCAGACGATGCTGCTGCACATGGGCGTACAGCACCACTGGTGGCACCTCGCCCTGCGGCAGGCCGTCTGGATCCGCAACTGCCTGGAGCGATCGGCGACGCCGGGGACGACGCCGTACCAGCTGCTGACCGGGACGAAGCCCGACTTGTCGCTGGCGCGCGTGTGGGGCTGCATGGCGCAGTTCCTCGTCCCCGAGCAGCAGCGTGGTGGGAAGCTGCGGCCAAAGGCCGAATGGGGCCTTCACCTCGGTGTGTCCGAGCTGAGCAAGGGATGGGAGCTCCTCGACATTGCCGCCAACCGGGTGGTCACCACGTCGGACGTGGTGTTCTACGAGGACCTGTCGTTGGAGGAGTGGAAGTCGGAGCATGGGCCGGTGTCAGGGCGGACGCTAGTGTCCACGCCGACGGATACCTCGACGGCAACGCTCCCTCTACTCGCCGAGGTCGGTGAGCTTGCTGTGGACGACGCCGAGGTCGTCCACCCTTCCTTTCCCTCCCCTGCCCCTCCCCTCGTCGACCTTCGTGGGCTGACTCCGTCGTCGGCCTCCGGCGATGAGGGGAGCAGTGGGACGTCGCCTGTGGCGCCGACCAAGGGCATCGCCGGTGGCCGACAGGACGAGCAGCAAGTCGACGAGCAGCAGGTCGACAAGCAGCAGGTCGACCTGGGAGTGCAGTCGACCTGGATAAGGGGGGAGCCGGTCGAGGAGGTGCAGCCGACTTGGGTGAAGCCGACAGGGGAGCAGGCAGCAACGAGGTCGACCCAGGAACAGTCGGCGACCTGGCGATCGACAGGGGAGCTGACCACAGGGGAGCAGTCGACCGGGAAGCCGACCGAGGTGCAGCAGGGCGACGAGGACGGCAGTGAAGATGAAGGGGAGCAGTTGGGCGACGAGGAGCTGGTCGACCAGGAGGTGGCCGACCAGTCCACCGACCATGACGCGGTGAGGGTTCCGCCTGAACCCCGGAAGTCTGGTCGACTTCGAAGGCCGCCCGACTTCTTCATTCCCGCTGCCTTCACCACGGTGTACGACGTGGAGGACGACGACGACCTCCTGTACGATGACGCCGAGGAGGATGAGGACTTCCCGGAGCTCGACCCCGACATGCTGGCCGACCCCGAGCACCGCTGGGACATCTCGACGATGACGGTGAAGGAGGCGCTAGCGAGCTGGAAGGGTCCGGCGGTGAAGGCCGCCATGGAGGAAGAGATCCGTAGTCTTCTCACCATGGGCACGTGGGAGCTGGTCGAACGCCCGCCGGGAGTGAATGTCATGAAGAACCGGTGGGTGCTGACGACGAAGTACAACATCGACGACACCGTCGAGCGGGAGAAGGCGAGGCTGGTCGTGAAGGGCTTCACGCAGGTGTACGGCGCCGACTACGACGAGACGTTCGCGCCGGTGGGCAGCTACGTCACGCTGAGGATCTTCCTCAGCATCGTCGCCGTGCTCAACCTCAACCTGATGCAGCTCGACATGAAGAACGCCTTCCTGCAGAGCAAGCTCGACCGGGTGCTGTACATGTCGCAGCCGGACTACTTCAACGACGGAACCGGCCGGGTGTGCAAGCTGCTGAAGAGCCTGTACGGGCTGAAGCAGTCGCCGCTGCTGTGGTACTTGGCGCTCAACGACGTGCTGGTCGACGCTGGGTGGAAGAAGAGCCAGGTCGACGAGGCCCTTTACTTCAAGGTCGGCGCCGACGGAGCGACTTGCTGGGTGCTGGTCTACGTCGACGACTTGCTTGCCGCCAGCAGTAGCCCCGCGATGCTGAAGGAGCTGAAGGAGCTGCTGGAGGCCGCCTTTGAGCTGCGCGAGATCTCGCCGGTGCAGAAGTACCTCGGGCTGGAGATCGTGCGCGACAGGTCGGCGGGGAAGCTGTGGCTGCACCAGCAGGGCTACGCCGACAAGCTGCGTAGGTGCTTCATCGACGAGGAGCAGGGCGGACGGACTCCGAAGACGCCGGTCTCGGTCGACGCCTACGCCGAGCTCACCTTCGACGACGAGGAGGCACAGGAGCGACAGGAGGAGGAATACCGGCAGAAGGTCGGCTCGCTGCAGTTCGCGGCGACGACGACGAGGCCGGACATCGCCTTCGCCTGCAGCAAGCTGGGGAGCGGCCTTACGGTGAGGAGCGACCAGCACTGGCGCGAGGTCGACCGCTGCCTCGCCTACCTCGCCAACACGCGTGACACCGCCCTGGAGTTCGGCGGTGGACCTGAGTCGCTGGAGCTGGTCGGCTACGTGGACGCCGACGACGCCGGTGACAAGCAGAGCAGGACGAGCAAGGAGTACGTGGCGGCCGTCGGAGCCGGCAAGGATGGACGCCGACTTCGCTTCCTCCTCGCAGAGTTCCAGCAGTTGGATGCTGGGAAGCCGACCGTCCTTCGGGTGGACAACAAGTCGGCCATCACGGTCGCCGAGGGCATGGGGTTGACGGGCAACCTCAAGCACATGGAGCGGCGACAGGCCTGGCTGCAGCACATGGTGAAGCGGGGGAAGTTTGCGCTGCAGTACATCCCGACCGCTGAGCAGCCAGCCGACTTCCTCACGAAGGCGCTGCACTATCCGGCTTTCAACCGGTGCTCCGTCGCCATCGGCCAGGTGCGCTTGGCCGACGTGGGCGACGGAGTTGACGAAGTGCAGCAGTAGGTGCCATGCCCTTTTGCATGGCTGGTGCGGTGGACGACGTGCTGTGTGTTGGGTGCACGTCGACGAGCTGTTCTCCGAGCAGTGCTGCCGTAGGGGCTGGAGGCCCAAGCGTGAACGCGGCAGGGGAGTGTCAACGGGAGTTGGGTGTTGGCCCCGTCCTCGCTTGGGCGGAGCCGACTTCGTGGTCGGATGTAGGGGTGCAGCCGACCTGCAGCAGTGGGCGGGCTGGTCGACGAGGTTGGTCGACCTGCACGGGAGCCATTGCATGGGCGCCGACTTCGGGAGGGCGCCAACTTCGGGTGGTCGACCCGGGACGTCGACCAGCCCTTCTGGTCGACTTGGGAAGTCGACCAGACCTTCTGGTCGACTTGGGAAGTCGACCAGACCTTCTGGTCGACCTGGTAAGTCGACCAGCCGTTCTGGTCGACCAGGAGTGACGTCGACTTGGAGCTGGTCGACCAGGGGATAGTGGTCGACCTGGGGAGGTCGACTGGAGGTGGCCGTCGACTTGGGAGGTCGACCGACACGTACCAGAGGGAGTGGTCGACCTGGGAGGTCGACCGGAAGTGGTCGTCGACCTGGGTGGTCGACGGGCACGCACTGGAGCCTCTGGTCGACCTGGTTGCCCGGTCGACCAGGTTACCTAGGTGACGAGGTGCTGCGAAGGCTTGCGATGGTCGCCCAGGTGGTTTTGGCGAGGACGACCTCGGTGATGGTATCCCGAGGTCGACGTGGTGCATCAGAAGCAGTCGTCAGCACGAAGTTGATGTGGTGTGTGCGTTGTGCAGGTGACGAGGCACTGCACGCCAATCGTCTGCGAGCACCTGCGAAGTAGGTGCGCTGCTGTCCTGCGGGAGCAACGTTGGCACGCCGTCGACCTGCAGTGTTGGCAAGCCGCGACTCTGCGCTGCTGGAGCGCGGTCGACCAAGTTGTGCTGGCGCGCGGTCGACTGTGCTGCGCTGGCAGTCGACCTGCTTGCATGCTAGCTCTGATGTAGTCTTGCCTTGCCAACTTCTTTGTATCATTGTTGTCAACTTTCTCTAGTGAAACTCTTGCCAAATTGCCTTGTGAACTAGCAAGTAGTGTGCGCACTAGGAAAACGACTAAGGACCAACGAACGCAGAGATCACACGAGCATCCGTGCCTAGCCCGTAGTCTAGCTCCCGTTACTAGAGTTATCTCCGCAGTTAGCACGTGCTCATCTAGGAATGGATACCCCTAAAAACTGGTTACGACCAGAAATATAACTTTAACTTTAACTTTAACCTTGCGTGCTAGGTAGGCCCTCGCTGGGCCGTCCGTTGCTGAGCAAAATGTTGGCTAGGTACATCTGCTCGTCAACGTTGATCCAGGCTTAGGGGAGTCCACCTTCAACGCAAGCGGTTGAGTAAGTTAATGTGCCCTTCCATAGGGTTCTTCCTTCCTCACCAATTTGACCCTCTACCAGTAAAGATGTGGATACATGTTCTTCAAATAGAAAAGGAAAACTGTGAGAAGATATTTTTTTTTGTTTTTGTTACGATATGAAGTTTTATGAGAAGGCATTCCTGTATGCTGCAGGAGCCGACTCTATCGAGGAGTCAGAAGAATCGAAGTCGAGGAGTCAGAAGAATCGAAGCGACACAGCAACCGTCTGATCAAAGACCAATGCAGGCAGAAAAATTTGAAGTGAAAAGAGCGGGAACAGGTTTGAAACTGATTCCCGCGCCGCACGGTTTGAATTTCAATAAGGGAATGTACCCCTTAGAGTACATGGCTAGTCTAGGTCGTTTCGCATTCCTTTGTATTTCTATATAAACCCTATGTATGCATGCAATCATAAATCTCAGTCATTTACATTCACTCTGACCTGAGTTCACTACTTCCGCTGCGACACTACCTGCGATCAACCCTGAACGATCCTTTTTCACACTTCAGATTCTAACATGGTATGAGAGCAGCTCAGGGATTCTTCGCAACGTCACTTCCAAAAATTTCGCCAAACCTAGATCTGGCGAGCGGCACACGATCCAAGACCAAGATGGCCGGAGGATCCGGAGGCCAAACAAATCTAACGGCCGAAGGACAAACCAACCCGGCTGCGACAAATGAGGCGACAACCACGATCGGCACTGCCGCCCTCGAGCAGTTATTCGCTCGACTGTCAACAATGGAGAAAGAACTCCAAGATCTGCGCAAAGGCGATGCGGGAACCACTTCCCAACCAGTTCAACCTGGACAACCGGCTACGAAAAGCCGCGATACCGCCGCGCACGGCTTCTCCCTCGACTCAGACAAATCTGCAACAACTGCCCCTCGTCCAAGCGACGAAACAATCAACTCTGCGCAAGCACGTTTTCTCAGCGTGTCAAAAATCAAGACTACCGCCGTGTTTGACGGCAAAGACTTTTATACATGGATTTTTTAGCTTGAGCTCCTCCTACAAACAGCGCAGATCTACCACTACTTTGATGGCTCTTATCCTAAACCGGTGGAAGACACCGAAGACGCCCGGGCTCAATACTACAGTGAGTCACTTATGGCGTATAGCGTCCTGCTGCGCAACATGTCGCCTGCAGAACAGCTCGGCATCCGCTCCTATAAAGAGAGCGCCGCTCCAGCCCTTGAAGCCTGGAAGCACCTCGTGGAGGTATATCAGCCGAAGGATTCCGTCACTGCAAGTCGTCTCCTGCAACAACTCATGGAGACCAAAATGGGGCACGGGGAGAAATCAAACAACTACATCAACCGTTGTCGGAACATCCGTGATCAAATCATCAAGAACGGAAGTTCTATCTCGGAGGAGATATTCGTCAACATCATCCTCCAAGGACTCGGGCCTGAGTGGAAGCCCTGCAAGGCGCTACTCCGACATCGATGACAGCTCTCAGAAGTCGCGCTATGCGCCGCACTGCTGACTGAACAGCAGGACATGGACTCGAGCAGAACGAGCTCCGCGCCACACCGAGAGCGACTCGCCTTCTACACAGACAACCGTGAAGAGCGACGACAACCAAGGCGCCATTACTGCAAAATATGCAAAGCCTTCGGGCATTCAACGGATCGATGCAAATCCCGATCCAACTATCGCCACCCGAATTCCACTCACCATAAACAACTGGGTCGGCCGACAAGACGCTCGTCATTCTCAGCCTCAACAACCAGCCTCCCGTCCTCCTGCACAGCAACAACCACAGCAGACACAAGGATCTCAAGGAGGGGCCCCTAGATTCGTAATAGCGAACATGGCGACGCGACGCCGCCGTACTGCTGAACCAGACGAAGAAGACGAACTTGAAGGAAGACTGCTGCAACCAGAAGAAGGATGGAATAATCCTCTTACACAGGATCACTACTATCGGTACGACGAAGACGAGCATGATTGGAATCAGCCAATCACACTGCGGGAAAGCCCGCCACACGACAACCAACTTTACGTACCTGTCGGATGGAAGGAAGATGAAGACCCGTCCTTCCACAGACGCTACAAGGCGACGCTGGTGACTCCGCGACTCGCGCTGCTACTCCGCAACAAAAAAAAAAAAACAACTACAACACCTGGTACCTGGACAGCTGCTGCGGACAACACATGGTGGGCTCTATACGTTACGTGTCGAATCTCAACCGCGCCCCCGCAACCTACGTCACCGTCGCCAACAACCATCAGCTGCGCGCCAACTCGCAAGGCATCGTCGTTCTGCAGGCACGAGACAGCAACACACACATCTCGTTCAACGACGTGCTTTACGTCCCGGACCTGCGCTTTAATCTGCTTTCGGCAGGGCAGCTTCGCGACTGCGGCGTCATATTCACCACCGACCTGGCCACACGAGATCTCATCCTTACGTACGCCCCTCCAGACACACCTCCCGAGTCGTTCAAATACCTCGGTCGAGCCCGCTCCATAAACGGGATCTACGTTCTGGACTTCGATGTACAGTATCAAGCTGTGAAGCCTCATCCGATGAGCTCGTAGACCTTGTCCCCCTCGAATTCTCCTTCATGAATGAAGAGTCGTGGCAACACCCCGATGGGCGACCGTGGATCCGCCGCAGCCCTCATCCGCGCGAAATTAATCTGCATAATCCCGACATCAGCGCGCTCTTCACCACCTGCCACACTCCCGCGGCAAGTCGCACAGAACAAGAGGAGAGAGAGTACGCGGCGATCCAGGAGGCAGAAAGCGCCGAGGAAGAACCAACTGGCATGACCGAAGAGGAGCTCGCCGTAGCAACTCACCGCATCTTTGGAGAAGAAAACAAACAGTTCGGTCAACAGCCTGCGCCGCGCCCAACGCCGCGCTCCGACACTCTCCGCTTCATGCTCGAAGCCAACACTGGCACAAACGACGAGAAAGGTCGCCCGCGCCCGTACACCCGCGAAGTCTACCGCCGCGAAATTGACCCGGCCTGGAAAGACCCTGACGAACCAGATGAGTTGAGTGTCAAGGAGGAACAAGACAAGGCCAGGGTAGAAAAGAAACAAAAGCTGTACGAAGAGCGCGTTGCGGCAGCCTGGAGTGAAGAGTCTGCACGTCGAAGCGGATGGGGAGACGACGACTACGAGCGAGAAGCCGACGCTACCTGGGGATCAGCCACTGGCGCTTGGGGAGCCAGCGACAGCGGCATGGTTACTACTGGAGGGTGGGGAACGGAAGAAACACCCGAGGCGGGAGAGCTGACACAAGAGGAGCTAGAAGAAGCAGAACGGGAGATGCGAGCCGAACGCGGAGAGGAATCACTCCGCGTCGCCATACCCCTCGGGAGACCGCCACCTGCACGCTCACCTCCCCGCAGACCCTGGCGCTGGGATAGTACCTGGACGGAGCTTGAGGAGGGGAACGTACCTCCAACACCAGCCCGAGATTCTCTTGGTCCAATCTCCCGTCCAGATCCATTCGCCCGCTTCATCGAAGGAACAACAACTCCGCTCACCATCTTCCCCGCCGCTTACCCCTCGCTGGAGCCAAGCACCAACCGTTACAAGAAGCTGCAGAAGGTGTACAGCGACTTCATCGTACTCACCTGCGACGGACTCAACGGCGAAAAATACACGCTGACCTTCATCGACGCCTACTCACGCCACGTCTGGATCGCCAACGTCGACGCGCGCTCCAAGGCCCCAGAAGTCTTCCGCATCTGGCTCGCACACGCACAACGGCAGTCAGGGAGGAAGCTAAAAATCTGGCAGAGTGATGGCGCCAAGGAGTTCCGCAGCCACGAACTGGAGAGCGTCCTCACCGAAAAGGGAATTAAGCACGAGATCTCCCTTCCCTACGCTCACCAACAGCGAGTCGCAGAAAGAGTCAATCGCACTCTCATGACAAAAGTGCGCGCCCTCATGAACCAATCCTGCCTGCCCAAGAAGTTCTGGCCCTACGCCATTAACCACGCGGTGCGGCTGTACAACCTCCTCTCCACCACGGCCAACAGGGATAACCTTTCCCCACACATGAAATGGACCGGCTCAAGGGGAGACCCCTCCATGCTGAGGGTTTGGGGGTGCATGGTGCAGTACCGGCCAACTTCCGCAAACATTGGCAAATTCACTCAGCGTGCCCGCTAGGGGGTTCATCTGGGACTCAGCAATGAGCACAAAGGCTGGCTTATTCTCGACATCGACAGCAAGGAGATTGTTCCCGCGCGTGATGTTCTCTTTTATGAGCGACTCACCTTGCAGCAGTGGATTGAGGACGAAACACGCAACCAAGCTCGCGGCTATGTCAACAGCGGTCGCAGCTTTACGTCTCCTGAGGATGAAGCAGCAGCGGCAGCATTCGATCGCGACGACACCGACGATCATCCCGGCATCCCGCCTCGCCCTCGCACGGACGATGACGACGACGACAACGATGACGCCCCTGTGCCCGGACCATCCCGCCGCGACGCCGAACCAAGCACATCCTCACCTGGCCACGAGAGCGACGATGATGACGTGGTGGAAGTCCCCATCACCGACACCACGGAAACGACGAACATGTCCGGCCCGCAACTTCTCGGCCTCCACACCTCCGTCTCCACCATGGCTTGCTCCGTCGAACCGAAGAACTCACGCCATGCCCTCACCGGCCCTTACGCCAAGGAGTGGCGTGCAGCTATGGACGCTGAACTAAAAGCACTGGAGTCGCGTGATACCTGGGTTCTCGTTGATCGTGCTGCAGTGAAGGGGAGGAGGGTGCTAAGCGGAAAATGGGTTTTTCGTCTCAAGACCAACGCTGACGGAATCATCGAGCGCTTCAAGGCACGATGGGTCGTACTTGGTTACGACCAGCGTCACGGGATCGATTTCGATCAGACGTTCGCTCCCGTCAGCCGTCACACCTCCGTCGGAATTCTACTCTCCATAGCGGCCGCTAAGCATCTGCCACTGCGACAGATCGACGTGAAGAACGCATTCCTATATGCGTTAGTGGACGCAACCATCTTCGTGGAGCAGCCACACACCTACGGAGAAGGAGACCCCAGGGTCTGCCAGCTGAAGAAATCCCTCTATGGGATCAAGCAGGCGCCTCGTCTCTGGCAGCAGCACCTGCACAAAATTCTACTGGAAATCGGCTTCAGGCAGCTGCCGCACGACCCGGGAATGTACCGCCTTCACTTCAACGGCGACTACATCCTCCTCACCGTCTACGTCGACGACCTGCTCTACACTGGCACCTGCAACACGCTTCTTAACCAGTTTGAAAAAAACCTGGCGAAGCGCGTGGACATCACCATCAACCACAAAGTCACTTTGTTTCTGGGTCTGAATATCACCTACGCGCCAGAAGCAATTCATCTGTCAGCCTCGAAGTACGCAGAGCAGCTGGGTGAACGATTCAACATCTCACGCGCACCACTCTCAACTCCCTACCGCAACCCCAGCACCAACTACAAACCGGACAACAAGCCTCTGTCCCCCGCGGGACTCCAACTGTACCAGCAGCAACTGGGCTGCCTGCTGTTCGCATCTGTCACATGCCGACCCGACCTTTCGTACATCGCCAGCCAACTGGCACAGTACTCCCGCAAGCCAGTAGCCGAGAACCAGCTGGACCTGGAGCGCGCCCTGCAGTACTTCATCTCCACGCCTGACATCGGGATCTCCTACTCCACGCTGTCAACAACATCCTTCAACCTCAACGGCTACGTAGACGCTTATCATGCCGCTGACCCAGCAAATCGACGGTCCCGAACCGGCTTCGTCTTCCGCCTGGAGCCAACTGGCCCCATCTCCTGGAGCTCGCAAAAGCAGGAACTGGTTGCCCTGTCATCGGCCGAAGCTGAATACATCGCCGCGACAGCAGCAGTTCGCGAAGGTCTGTACCTGCAGGAGCTGCTACAGGAGGCGAAAATTCCAACTTCGCCCACCTTTCGCCTGCACTGCGACAACCAGAGCGCGATCAAGATCGCGAACAAGCCTGGGTTCGTGAACCGCACGAAGCACATCGCACTACGGTACTTCTTCGTCAAGGACGAAATCGACCAGGGCAAAGTTGACCTCGCATACTGCCCGACCACTGAGATGGCAGCCGACTTCCTCACCAAGCGTCTGCCACGTCAGCAGTTCAAGCACTGCTCCGACCTCACCGGAGTGGTCAAGCGAGTCAGCACCCTTCGCGTCCAGGAATGAAGGGGAGTGTTACGATATGAAGTTTTATGAGAAGGCATTCCTGTATGCTGCAAGAGCCTACTCTATCGAGTACGAAGTCGAGGAGTCAGAAGAATCGAAGCGACACAGCAACCGTCTGATCATGCAGGCAGAAACATATGAAGTGAAAAGAGCGGGAACAGGTTTGAAACTGATTCCCGCGCCGCACGGTTTAAATTTCAATAAGGGAATGTACCCCTTAGAGTACATGGCTAGTCTAGGTCGTTTCGCATTCCTTTGTATTTCTATATAAACCCTATGTATGCATGCAATCATCAATCTCAGTCATTTACATTCACTCTGACCTGAGTTCACTACTTCCGCTGCGACACTACCTGCGATCAACCCTGAACGATCCTTTTTCACACTTCAGATTCTAACAGTTTTACCAATTTTGCATGGTACTGCTGTCACTTATTGTTACAATATAATTTTTGTACCACGGAAAAGTAACTGAAATGTTAGATGCAATGAGTAACTAGGATATCATCTTAACAGAGTATCCGTATTTGACTTATCCTTCAATATGTTTGAAGACTCCGCCTGAATCTGCAGATATCATGGATTTTCTCACACTAACTACAAAGATTTTCGAGTCTTGTTGAATAAGACACCATGAAATAGCGGTTATGAAATATATTGTCATGTGTTGACATCGCAGAACTTCAGGTGTCTGTTGACAGCACACAGGGTGTGTTAAAAGGTAGAGGGTACAGTGCCTATGAACAAAGGTAGGAGTTGTAAAATTTTCGCACCCTTTGGCGCCACGCTTGGCAATTTTGGCGGGTGTTCGAAAATTGCTGTTCGCTTGACCAAACCATCAAGAAGGTTTTAGGTTATGTTTTTCCGACTAGTCACCTCTCTAGCGGAGAGGGGCACGTGGACTAAAATCCATTTCTGTAGTATTAGCACAGCAACATTTTCACACAAGGGTTTTCGCGGGAATTCTTGATGCAGGAGCGGTTTTGCGAGAATGAATACCTATTGCTGGTCTGGGTCTTGATTGAAGGGTAACTTATCATCACCGGCCTCAGGCGATCCAAAATTGCTATGTACAGTACTGTACCCATGTTGACGCGGTGAAAATACGTGTGCACGGCAAACTGTACAGACGCTTTACACAGGATGCCCGTTTGACTCCTACAACTTTTTGGGTCATTTGGGTGTCTAGTGCGCAGCCTTATTTCGCCAGCTCGCCAACGTTCGCGACGGGCAAAAACGGGACTGTAGTGGGCAGGTGAAGAAATGTAACCAGCTTCTTCAAAATATCTTACGAACGGACGGATGCCAGCGTGATAAGCTGTTTGTTCAACGGCTGCGATCAAAATAGGGGCTTGTATCTAGCATGCAACTGGCTGGTGCTACTTGCAATTGGGCAGGCTGTCAAGCCTGGCAAGACCAAACGCGCGTGCACTGGTTGGGCACCCTGTGTACTGTCACACGCAGATAAGCAGTCAGTCCTGAGCCTGACCAGGATTGAAGGTTTGGTGGCTCGCTCGCCAAGATCATTTCGAGAGCTTGGTCGGGGTGGGGGGAACGGCCTTGGCTGCTCCTAGTTCGCTCGCTAGCCAGCCAAACACTCGTTTTTCAGGAATTCTTGCATAAAACAGTGCGAGCTGGTTTTGGCAAAATGTTCGCCCAGCAGAGCTGGTTTGGTTCTCGTCTTGTGTGTATGTGTAGGGGCTCAGGACGCGTCACCTGAACGACGATCCTGCAAAATCCGATCTTTGACCGCACTGGAATCCTGCGTATTGCATTCAGAAGTTCTAGGCGGTTTTCGATCCTACGTAGGATCGATCGCAAGATCGGCGTTCAGGTGACGCGTCCTCAGCACTGGGAAGGCAACTCGACTCCCCAAGCTAATGAACCTTCTGTTTCCAAGAGGCCCACACCTATTTTCAAATGATAAATACAGTAGGTGCTTCCTTATCAACCGGGCCAACTTAGAACGCTCACTACTGTATACCGAACCGAACCTCACTCACAAAGCACACCTAAAAAATCTACTGGGCGGGCGAAACCCGAGTCGCTTTCGCAGCCATTAAATGCTGACTACACTTGATCTGACAAAACGAGCATTCTGCGAGGAACCCTCTAGCACAGTATTTAGGACCACATCAAATCGCTAACACTGTAGCCTGCATAGTCTCACATGGGAAGGCACATTTAGTCCCCTACAGCGGTCGCTGACACATAGCATTACAGCACACTTCACTTCTGGCGATGTCGACTGCATTGGAGAGTTTCCGTTTTTATTACTGGCTGATGTTTTTCATGGCCCAATATCAGGCGGGGATGAGTGTGCGCGACTTTGCGCGAGCGCCGGATAGGAGACGAATAACGACAGAATCATCTCACGTCGGGTTCGACGACCGACGCCGTCGTTTTCTCGACTGCAGGTTCCGGGTCGGAGGGACCGTTTGGTCCTCGTCGCGGCGTTGTCGCTGCGGCCGACTAGGAACGAATTGTCGTTCCGCCACCACGACGCTGCCACTATTTCCCAAAGAAGTCATTCTCAACGAAGAATTCAAGATTTCAAAGCTGGGCTCGGAGCCTCATTAGTGTTCGTGTCAACCCAGACGCCTTACTCTTCCCGATTAGGGCCCCTTACGCCCTTCGCATCATCCTCATACCACGAGCCTCGTGGGACCGAGGGCCTCTAGTAACTACCAACATCATGGCGCCGACTCGGACCGTCGGATCGTCGACGCGCATTCTCCCGCTAATCAACGCCGGCCACGTGTCCTCCATCTGGCACGACATCCTCCTCATGCCGCCTCCCCCTTCCGCCAACTCCTTCGCCCCGCGCCACCCCGGTCCGCCCTTCCCCGCCTGCACCTTCTCCTTCGTCTGCCGCGCGGCCGCCAAGTCCCCTTCCGCCGCCGATCGCGGCGGGAGCCAGAAGCTTCGGCGCCGGGACGACCCTCTATTTTTGCGGGAGAAGCGGGTGATCGTTTTGGGCCTAGACGGCAGTCGTATTAAAGTGCAGACCGATCTCGAGTCGGAGACGTCGTCGCCGTCGCCGTCGCCGTCGCCGTCGCAATCGTCGTCGTCGTCGTCGTCGGCGTCGTCATGGGCGTCGTCGTCGGCGTCGTCGCCTGCGGGGCTCCTAGCGGCGTCACCGTGGAATCTGGGCATACTTCCGCAGACGTGCGTGCTCGCGTCGCGATCCATGTCGATGTTCTCCCGCTGGGATGCCGCGAACAACAATGGTGATTCTGCCAGTGGCGGTTCGGACGGTCGCAAGGATGAGCCGTCGCCGCCGCCGGTTAACGCCGAGCGCGCCGCAGATTCGCTCTTAACGGCGTGCGACAACGTGCCGCTGGAGGCGCTCGAGATTGGGTCGCAAGCGCGCGACCCTGGCGACGCGTACGAAGTTTTCCCGCTGCTGGCGATTCCTCTGCGACTGCAGGGATCTGGGCGAAACAGCATGCCGATTTCGTGGAGGATTGTAACCATCGCAGCGGACGACGAGTTGGTAACCAGCGAGAAACTGAAACATTCCCTGGGCGATCTGTTGGATCGCGTTCGCGAGTGGGCGACAAAATCGGAATCCTTTGGCGAAATTGCGGCACCAGGTATGCCAAAGCTGGTTACTTCTATTTCTACCATCTCCAAACCATCCTCACCCCCTCCCACTTTCGCCTCCCCTTCCTACTCCCCTTCTCTTCCCCCTCTCAGCCCATATATTTTTTTATCGCTCCTACATTCCTCTGTTCCATCGTAGCTCCCCTCCTTGCTCTCCTTGCTCCCCCCTGCCTTTCTTTCTCCCTCCTTACCCTCCTTTCTCGCTCCGAGCTCGTTACAAGCGCATGTGAATTTTTCTTTCCACGTGTCCCTTCGCTCTCATCCACCCAAAGATGATGGGACTGTACGAAACCATCTTGAACGAACAACGAACAACCTTGAACGACACTATCTTGAACGAAACAACCTTGAATGAAACTATACAAAGTGACTCGAACGAGAATTGAGACTTTGTCCATTAGATGACAATGAGACTTTACGCAAACATCACAAAAGGCCTTGCATTTGTGAAGGAAATTTAAGACGTGTCAATTTCGGCGGTTGAGTGACACAAGCGGGAATTGAGAGCGCTTGCTAAAATGTTTACAGCAATTACAACGTTCACAACTTTTACATGATATTTCCCCTTCTCCATCTCATTTTTGCCTCTACCCTCCCTCTTCTCCCCCACATCTTGCCTTCCCCCTGTCTCCCTCTCCTCGCCCGCCCCCCTTCCCCTCCCCACTGTTCTTCGTCCCACTATCCCGCTCTCCCCGCTCTTCCTCGTCCCCGCAGGTCGCTCCCCCAATCCCTTCTTCGGCGCTTCTCACTCGCTTGCGGAAGAAGCGGAAGGAGAGGCGGAAGGAAATCAATCCGGACTTGAAGACTCCAGAGCTAAAGGCCAGGAGAAGAAAGCACGGGGTGGCGTAATCGTAGGAGGAACCCTGACACGCATCTCACGAATGGACGGTCGAGATTCGATGATCGGACGCGTGGCGCTAGGAGCGGAGAATCTGGAGGAAGAATGGGGGATGTCTGCGAGGGAATCAGAGGAGGCGGAGCGGGCGGAGCAGGCAGCAAGGCAAGCGAGGGAAGCGGAGCAGGCGGAGCAAGCAAAGGAGGCGGAGCAGACGGTGCTGCATGCTCACAGCACGTGGCGCATCCTCTGCCCCACTCTGCGCCGCCCCGTTCTCAAACGCACGGAGAAACAGCAGGGAAGCAGCTCTCACCTGCCCGAGAAACAACAGCAGCAGGAGCAATTACAGCAGGAGCAGGAGCGGCAGCAGGAGCAGGAACAATCGCAGCAGCAGGAGCGGCAGAACAGGCTTTTCCGCAGCCCGGTACTATCGTCCCATTCCTCCAACGATCTACCCGTTCCCTCTTGGTCCTTCTCTTCCTCTCCCCCTTCTTCTCCACCCTCTTCCTCTCCTCTTGATGCGCCTCAAAAATCTTCTCCACCATCCTCCTCCTCCTCTCCCTTTCTCTCTTCATCTGCTCTATCATCTCGCTCCGACCGACCCTCGCCTTCAGCCTCGTCTGAGTCAGCTTCGATACCAACCCAGGCCGCAAGCTCCGGCCGGGCGGCGAATCAAATCCGCCAAACCAGACCCGATAGGGATGTCAGCGCCTCAGGCGTGTGGAGGCTGGTTGCTCCCCCCGAGAGCTATGGGCTTCCGGGTTTGGTCTCCCCCCGTGGACCAGGGGAGAACAGCGGAGGAGGATTTGGAAGAGGGGAAGGGGGAGGTGGAGGAGGAGGAAGAGGAGGAGGAGGGAAAGGCGGGGTCACAAGGAGAGGAATGATGAATCACAAGCACAGCCAGAGCGTGGACTTTGCTGCTATGATGAAGAAGAACGGTGAGTGGCTTCAGAACCCCGAGTCTGCTGGCCGGCGTGCTGTCTCTGCTGCTAAGGTTGCAGCGGCGGCAGCGGCGGCAGCAGCAGGATCTGTGAAGTCTCAGGTCGTTACGGGAGTGACGGCGGCAGCAGCAGCGACTTTTGAGACGTCGCAAAAGGCCGCAGAATCTGTGAAGCTGCAAGTTGTAACGGGCGTCACGGCGACAGCCACAGCTGCTGCTGTTGCTGCCAACCGGAATGTTGTTGCAGTAAATGCGGCAAAGAATGTAGCAGTAAACGCAGCAAGAACTGTAGCAGGAACCGTGGCAGACACTGTAGCAGATACTTTAGCGGGAACTGTAGCTGGAACTGTAGCAGGGGATGTAGCAGTGAATGTAGCAAGATCTGTAGCACGCACTTTCTCTCCTCAGTCCTCTCTCCTCAGCCAGCGCAATGGTCCTGTTCTGACTCTCAAGCCAAATCTTCCTCCTCTATCCCCTCCTGTCACCAACCCATCTCGACCTCCTCCCCTCACTCCCTCATCTCAATCCCCTCGCCCCACTCCCTCACCTCGACCCCCTCCTATCACTACCGCGTCTCGATCCCCGCCTCTCACTCCCTCCTCTCAATCCCCCCGTCTCGCTTCCTCATCTCCAACCCCTCCTCTCAGTCCCTCTTCTCGAAAACCCCCTCCTATCACTACCCCATCTCGATCCCCTTCTCACACTCCCTCATCTCAAACCCCTCCTCTCGCTCCCCTATCTAGATCTCCACCTCTCACTCCCTCATCTCAATCCCCTCGTCTCTCCTCATCTCGCCCCCCTCCTATCACTCCCTCATCTCGATCCCCTCCTCACACCCCCTCATCTCGATCCCCCGGTCTCACTTTATCTTCCCGCCCTCCTCCTCTCAGTCCCTCTTCTCGGTCCCCGCCACTTGCTCCCTCGCCCCGATCCCCTCGTCCCACTCCCCCATCTCGATCCCCCCCTCTCAGTCCCCCATCTCAATCCCCCCCGTCGCACTTCCTCATCTCGTCCCCTTCCTCTCACTACTTCGTCTCGGTCCCCTCCTCTAACTCCCTCGTCTCAATCCCCTCCTCTCACTCCCTCATCTCTATCCCCTCCTCTCACTCCCTCTCACTCCTCCACCGCCTCTCCATCCCCCTCTGCTCCCCGCTCCAGCCTAAAATCACCTCGTAGTGCCTCTGCAGCTTCTTCTCCCGGATTCAGCAAGCGAGTGTCCTGGAACCTTCACCCAGATACCCCATCTGCCCCTGCCAGTGCAACACCTGGGGGACCTAGATCAGCAAGGGGAGTTGGGCCTAAATCGCCAATCGAAGGTGGTCACCGGGCTATTGCAAGAAGGGCATCATGGCATGGGGATACCTCTGCTGAGATTAGTGCTGCTGTTGACGCTCCTGCTGACATTCGCGTTGCTGCAGGTGCAATAGGCAAGCCGGTTGGAAGCATTTTTGAGAAAATCGCGGGTGAAGCTGCTGGGGATGGTCAGGGAACAACGGTCCCAGCAGGTGTTGCTGCTACTGGTGTTGCTTCTGGTGCTGCTGGTGCTGTTACTGGTGTTGCTTCTGGTGCTGCTGCTGGTGTTGCTTCTGGTGCTGCTAGTGCTGCTGCTGGTGTTGCTTCTGGTGCTTCTGGTGCTGGTGGTGCTGCTGCAGATCCTGCTGTTGCTGCTGCTGCTGGTGCTGCTGCTGCCCGTGCTTCTGTTCCTCCTGCTGCAACGGCTGCTGGTGCTGCTGTCACTGCAGCTGCATTGTCAATGTCTTCCCGTGCTCCCCCACTCACAGCTCGAACCACTGCACTAAAGCCTCAATCCTCCAGGCCTTCCGTGAATCGTCCTTCTAAGGTTGCTGTAAAGAGCGCGAGCTCTGACCAGATTCGCACCCGCTTTGCAGCAGCTGGATATGTGAGCGAGTCGGAAGTTTCCCGGCGTGGGGAATTTTCAGAAAGAAGAGGAGGAAGAAAAGCACGTGCTGCATTTGTGGTGGTGCCGAGGCGTAGCATGCACACGCGGAATTTGAGCGACGACGCAGGGTTTGGATCCCCTATTCTCTCTCCAAAATAGACTTTATGAAATAATGGGCTCCTGCACGTTATTGTCTTTTTAGGTTTCTTGGTGTTTCTGCAAATTTGGAAACTATAGTTTGGTTGTTTTCGGAAAATTGATGCGCCTTGACTTACCGTAGTTTTGGTCTGTCTGGTTGCTAACGCGGCTTTGGGTATCGAGGAAAATAGGCACCCTGCATACCTGCCATGTGTGCTGGTCCAGCCCAGAGAAATTGCCTCCTGTGTCGCTTGCCCGTGTCCAATCCGGTGCCGTTCCGCAATCATCCCATAGTACCCAGCGGTTGTATCCTAATACCGTTCTAAATCGTAACGCACCAGACCAGACAGTGAATTCTGGATTTCGCAGAATTCTAAATTCTGCTTGTTCCCTTCCTCGCTCAAGCTTCTGGTGCACAAGCATATGGCTCACACAAGGATTTCAGGATATGGGACTTCCCAGCAGTAGCATGTGAATTCATATCCTTGGGATTATCTATTTTATTGGAATTTACGACAGAGAACCACATCCTTTTGTCGCCTCTTTTTTTTCCCATATTTCTTTTGAGACGCCGGGGAATGCAGAACCTCGTGTCGCGTCCCGAGGGCGGTTTGGTTCAACAGCTGCCAATATTCACGTGGAAATCTCAAGAATCAGCGTAGCACCTAGCACTTCCTCTTGAGCTATGGAGCCAGTGGCCACGTGTCTTCTCGAGAGGCGTTCTATGCTGCATGCTTGCAATTGCTGACTATAAGCATACCGTCGTATAAGGGCACGAGCCAGGTGTTGACTACCAGTGAGACTTTGCTAAGAGCGCGTCTCACTTATTTTACCGTATCTGACACATTTAGCGAGCGCATTTTACTGCGCCGCACGGACTGCCATCAGAATCCCTGCTGTTTGGGAGAATAATTAGTAGTACTAAGGGTACTAAGGGTACTAAGAGTAGTATATCGCTCCATCGGAGTAAATTAGCACCGCTTTAAATTCCTCTTTCGCCGCCATGGCTAGTTCGAGTACCTTTCTGATTAATAGTGCTACCGAAGTCCTTGCGTCGACTGTCTCCGACAACCCTCGTTTCAGTTCCTTCCACCTCAGCCACTCCACCGCTACCCTCCCCTCTCGCTATTGTCACATCCATCATCCAAACACCCTGGGCCTCCGTCCGGCGATCTCGCACCAACCCCGCCGGCCAATCACGGTGTGCCAGGTGTCGCTCGTCGACGACGGCCCGTTCGTCGCAGCGATCGCCACGTCCATCGCACTCTCCGCGGCGCCGCTCGTCCTACCGTCGCTCCCGCTCCTTTCGCGAAAGGCGAAAAGACCCGACGGCGCAGGCGACGACGACGATGCTGCAGCAGCGGCGGCCGCGGCGCTATTGGCGGCGGGAGTAGGGGTGGGGGACGGGAAAGGCCAGGCGGAGGGAGAGGAGGCGGAAGGGGTGATGTCTCTGGGGGAGTTGCGCGCGGGGGTGATGACGGTGGTCAGCCTTATTCCGTTCTTCAATTGGCTGGTAATTATAGTGGATGACGGGTTGTTATGGATGGGTGGCTATGGTTGGGTGGCTATGGATGGGTGGCTATGGTTGGGTGGCTATGGATGGGTGGCTACGGATGGGCTGCTCTCACGATTGGAAATTCCGTGACCCATAGATGCATGGCATGTGTTCTTGTTGTGATATGACGCGTACTTGTCATGACAGAGGTTCTCCTTTTTTCTTCTTCTTTTTCCAATTAAGGTCTGAAATGCATCTGCCAAGGCTCCATGTGACAATATACGAATTGTAGTTGTCCTAAACGTGTATTGTATCGATTGTCATGCGCCTTAATCTGTGTGATGTGATGTGATGTGATGTGATGGTATGGTGGCAGTGCTGGGTGCTAGCGTGGATCGACTCCCGTGACGTCAAGTACATTCTCTTTGCAGCTGTCTATGCCGCACCTTATGCCAGGTATGCACATCCATGCCAGGTGTCAGTCATCCATGCCAGGTGTCAGTCATCCATGCCAGGTGTCAATCATCCATGCCAGGTGTGCATCATCCATTCCAGGTGTGTATTGCCCATCATCACCCTTGCCGATCGTTAGCTAGTGTCAGGAATGCAACCCGAATGTTATGCGAATATCTGACACCTGACAATCTTAACGTCCCAGTATCGACCCCCTCTCCTGACCCCCTCTCTTGACCCCCTCTCCTGACCGCCCTGTCTTGACCGCTCATTGCAATGCTATTTCTGGTCCCACAGGGGCGGTCTCACTCTGGCAATGGACGGCAACTGGCTACCTCTCTTCAGCATTGCAGCGTGTGCACTGCATGTCCAGGTCAGCATGTGCCCTAGTGTTTGTGTTGCCTTGGAACCATTGGGGTTTTTTTCTGACCTGACTCAATATGCTGGTTTGTTACCTTAAGGTGGTCTATGGGCTGTTGAAGTGGTCAATTAGTTGATAAAACAACTGGCATTGCACTTTGTCATTCTACCTTGGGATTGTCTTACCAGGTTGACAATGTAGCTGTGGAACGAAGGAAGCTCGCCGCCAAGATTAAGTGCGCCAAGGTAGGTACCAGAAATGCGTTTGTGGTCAAGTGTATTGGATTCTGATTTTTATTATGTCTCTCGCTTTTGTTTCTCCTCGCCTCGTGTTTCCAACTCCCTGCATCATCTTCCCTGCATCGTCCCTCTGTAGCAGAAAAAGGGCAGCCTTCCTGGTAGTGCCAAGGACAAGGGCAGCAACACAAAGCAGAGCAAGTGACGAGGGGTGAAGGGAGGAGAGGGGATGGTGTGGGTGGCACAGTGACGGAACCAGTTTGTTCCCTTATTGTGCAACCAGTTTGTTCCCAGCACTAGCTATTAATACACTCTCTGTACAGTACAGCTAATGTACAGCTGATGCCTGTTGGCTAGCGCTGGTGTCTGCACTCCACTGTAGAGGTGATGCATGTGTGAAATTGTACATGGGTTGCGTATAATCTTGTACAGTAGCTGATATTGTGCCATTTTTGTAGCAAGATTTGACTCGTATTGGGTTTTATTGGTTCCAGTCATCTTGGCTCTCCCCAGACATCAGATTATTGTATTTTACAACGGAAACTTCTTGTAATCACAATTTAGACCACACCTAGGCAGGCACTCGTCATGAAGCACCGAAGTCAATTTCTCGTCCTCCTTTCAAAAAATTGAGGAACCGTCTCTCTGTTGCCTGCCTTCGCTTCACCTCCAACTGCTGCTTCGGCATCATATCACAGTAACGCCCGAGTCCTTTGCTAGCAGGCGCCCCAATCGCAGCATCCCCTCCTGCTGCCAATACAACATTTCCTTTAACCTGACTGTGAAGCGGGCTGCTTGCATGTCCAGTGCGCACATTACTACTGCCTCTGCTGCTGCTGCTGCTTCGGCTGCTGTGAGTGCTTCCGGAGTCCCAGCCAGGGCTCAAGACACCAGCTGTTGACCCACCAGTACCAGCATGCCGAGAACTGTTCCTTGCTCCGAACACCCTTCTCTCCTCCCATTGAACAGGGCTTGCAGACCACGAGCTACTGCTGCTGCCAGTGCTGCTGCCAGTACCAGTGATGGCACCGCTGCCAGAGCTGCCTGTGCTGCCGGTGCTGCCTGTGCTGCCAGTGCTGCCCCTGCGGTTAGTCCTGTGAACTGGAAACTCCAGCCACAATTGGGGAGGCTGTGACTGTGGCGCTGCTGCTGATGCTGCTCCTGCCGCTGCACATGTGTCATAGCTGCTGCAATCAGCAACGCGGGATGATCTCCCCTTCCACCAGAGACCAAGGCCTGGGCTGCCAGGGACTCTCTTCCTCGCCACACCACCATCGCTATCCCTCCTGCTCCTGCTGTTGCTGCTGCTTCTGCTGCTTCTGCTGCTGCTGCTGCTGCCAAACCTCCAGCCGCTTCCAAACAGCCCGCCACCTGTCTTGCCTCCTAAATCCCCTTTCCCCTTCTCACTGCTGCCAAACACTCCCTTGCTCTCTGAAGCACCTCCTCCTGCCACGATTCTCTCAAAATCACCTGGCTGCATCTGCAGACACAGGTCGCTGTGGTGGGGCCGGTAGCTAGCTGCTTCGTGAGAAGATGTAGAAGCAGAGTCCACAGGGATCAAAGGGATGACAGGGATCAGGCCCAGGTCTTCAAGCCGAGCTTGGGACAGTGAGGAGGCCAGGGAGGTAGCAGGTGAAGAGGGCGTGAGAAGAGAGGAGGAGAAGGGAGGAATGGTTTCTGTGAGCTTGCGAGCTCTCTCCTCTACCTTGCGCCTGCTGCTGCGGAATCCAAACCGGCCCCTGCCAACCCACCCAGCTTCTCCTCCTGCTTCTGCTTCTGCTTCTGCTCCTGCTGCTGCTGCTGCTGCTGCTGCTGCTAGGCCACTCCCCCTGGAAACGGGTCTCAAGCGAGGAGGAGCACTAGGGCGGCGCTGCTTGGCTGCGGCGTGCGAGCAGATTTGAGGCGCCTCACGAAGCTGTATGCCTGCTGTGGCATGTGGGTTGAGTGATTCTGTGGGAAGGGCGTGGTCAAGGGACAGGGGAGGAAGGGAGTGCGCATGGAAGGAGGAGGAGAATGACGAGGCGGGAGAATAAAACGCCTCCGACTCTCCTCCCTCCCACTCTTCCTCGCCCTCCTCCCCATCCCCTCCTCCTCTCCCTGTTTCACCCGCCCCTGCCGCTGCTGCTTCTGCCACTGCTCCTCTCCCTGCTCCTCCCCCTGCTCCCCCAACTCTCTCCCGCTGCTTCTCCTTCCAGGCACGGTGCTCACGCATAGCCTCTCTGATCCTCACATACAGCTGCTCCTCCTCCAGAACCTTCCGGAACGCCTTCCCCTTGCTGCCCTTCGTATCCGCCAGATCCGATTCGATCTCTTTGCTAAACACTGAAAACAGCATCCCGCCGAACCCCTTGGTGATAAAATTGACCAGTGCGGGCGGCATCTTGAGATCGACGGTGAAGATTCCCCGATAGTGGCAGCGGTTTTCGCCCAAGACCTTCACGGTGAAGCCACCGTTAATGGCCATGCGGACCACGCCCGAGGGTACAGGTGGGACGGTCTCTCGGGGGAAGCCGTGCTTAGCTGGGTCAATGAGAGCGTTGTCTTCTGGAGGCTGGGGGCGGGAAAAAGGACAAGACGAGGACAGAACAGCAGGGCATATAATATATGAGCGATTCTCTCCCAAGTCCTTCACGGTGAAGCCACGGTTGATGGCCATCCGGACCACGCCCGAGGGCACGGGTGGGACGGCCTCTCGAGGAAAGCCGTGCTTGGCTGGGCTGATCAGCGTGTTGTCCTCTGGTGGCTGGGGGCGGGGAGAAGGAAGAGTTTGGGATGGAGGGGAAACATCATAAGCAATCCTTTCCCAAATGTTTCACGGTGAAGCCACCGGTGATGGCCTTGCGGACGACACCAGAGGAGGGTACAGGTGGAACGGGCTCTCGAGGGAAGCCATGCTTGTGTGGGTCGATAAGAGTGTTGTCCTCTGGTGACACAGAAGACACAACTCGAGAATGAGAAGGCAAGCTTCCCCTCCGCATGTCTATCTCCTCACGGGCTTCCCACTCAGGCACCTACCGTCTGAAGGACTGTGGTAACCATTCCTGTGTTAGCGTCATATACGCTCAAGAGCATGAAGGCGAACTCCTTCCCGGGGAACGGCCAAGGGGTCTTGAACCTGCTCAAGAAACACGATTCGACCAGCAGAAAAAGCAAGGAAAATTTTTATCGTCATTGGGCAGGGCTAGGAGCTAGAGGGTTATGAATTACATTTTCGTGGTGATCCCATGCTATATCAGTTTGGTTAAGATGGTCCAAGGTAATGAGGTGGTTACCACATGTGAGGCTCACCTACTGCAGCAATCACCTCATGTAGTCTCATCTTGTAAGTACCTCATGTATGTGAGATCGAAGCCGTCGCCAATTCGCTTCAGATAACGGTTCTCAATGACCTTGTACACAGGCATGTTCTGCTGCGGCCACCTGAAACCACAGATGAGCAACAAAAGAACACTCTCAAGACGCAACGTCACGAGCCGGGGGGAGATAAGCAACCCGACAGACAGCTGCAAGGTAGAGAGGCACTCATGCGGCCAATCATGCCGCGTACCATTTTGCTGATGTGGAGGTTGTTAATACTGGTCAACTGAGAGGGGGGGGGGGGGGTGGGGGAGGGAGGTGGGGGGGAGTGGGTGGCGTACCATTCTTTGAAGAAAGTTACGTCGCGGGTCATGGCGACGGCTGCTTCCACGGGTCCGTTCACGATTCCCTCCATCAGCAGCGTGTGCACCTCCGTGCCTTCCGGGCCCTTGCGCACCATGGCTCGATGCTCCGGTCCCTCTTCGCACATCTGCGGAAAGGGGTTCACAGCCCAGTTTCCTTAATTTTGGCATGCTGTGTTTTTAATCAGAGCAAAGAGACTTAATCTTTTTTCTTTTTTTGGTGTCTTTTCCGTCTTTCGAGCATCTTTAAACTTTCTGTCCTTCAGTATGCATTCACAATGGTGCGGAAAATCAACGAAAACCCACGCGCCTGTTTCAGGTGCAAAATCTGAGTCGAATCAAACAAAAATCACGCTCCTATTTCAGGTGCGATAAGTGACATGAATGATAAGGAATCGTACCTTCCATGCGCGGCGATCTTCAGGTGCCATTCCCCTCATAACATCAGCTTTAGCACTGTTCATGTCGTTCAACACACCCATCATCTCCCTCGACCAGTGATCTATGACTTCCTCCGATGGATCCTTAGCTCCTGCGTCTGGCAGAGAAACACAGATTCCGGCAAGGTCGAAATAGTAGGTGTCAGGAGAATACGCTAAGTCGCGGCATAAAAGCTGACGTTTCTGGGTTTCCACTTAGTGCACCATTTCCGCCAAACAGCCTTAAAGCATCAGGACCACAAAAATAAATGAAAAATGATACCTCGTTGTGTTAGTTGCTTCCGAATCGCCGTCCGGACAGCTCCGAGGCTGCTCCATTCGGGAGCCTCCAGAGCATCGTCTAAGGCAGTCATGCCATCCACAAGCGGCATGGCTGCTCCTCAAACTTCTCGCTTTTATACTGAGATAGTATAGTGGGATTACGGAGCTCAAGTACACTGAGGTAATTACGCGCTTTGCGAGAATCTACTAGACACGCTGCTGCATAGGCTAATCCTTCGGTTCAAACATGTCAACGAACAGAGTTCTTGAAATGCGAAATGGGCGGAATAATGTCGCCTACAACAGGGTCTCTGAGGCCCCGCACCTACTGGAGTAAGAAGCAGCTGAGTGTGAAAGAGCTTACTGATCAGAAAAGCTCACTGGAGCTCTGATCGGCCAGACAGCTGTTCCAGCGTGAAGGTGAGATAAGCTGAGGATGGAATAGAGCTGTGGATGAAATCGAGGCAAATGTTTGATTTGGCACCAGCTGCACAATTCCCAAGGGGGATGATGGTTTAGATTGACGCGCCTCGAGCTATGAAATGCCGGAAAATGTCGAACCCCTCCGGTCCGGTCCGGTCAGCTCCACATCAAAACTGGACTTCGGGCTGTCTGTGTGGGCTGATGGTGGAAGTTTTTTGTGACGGAATGCCATCGCATGGCCGACGGGATGGGGGGTTTGATGGGTGGATATATCCGACGTGGCTCTCGCTCCGTGCCTGATTGTGGAGCCGTCAGCATCCATTTGAGTCGCTCATTTGCGGGAAATATTCAGAGCCAAAATGCAGGCACGTTGTGACCCCCTCGAGCGAGACTGTAGGGGTAGCATTGTCAGTCTGCTTCTGAATTTCCCTGTCATCCCGAATACGAATTGCATACAGAATCACGTAATGTCACGGGCAGGTTTTGTGGCAGACCACTTCGGCAAAACGGAAGTTTGTCGGCCAACCGGTGCCTTTGCTGACCCATCACGATTGATGACAATCGTCCGAACCGAAAGAAATTCCTCTGACGACAGCTGACTGGAATATTTGAGCCGACCAGCTGCAGCAGAGAGCATGTAGAGGTCCCCCCAACCAAACCAAAACACAGCAAAAGGCTCCGTTGCCGGGATTTGAACCCGGGTCGCCTGGGTGAAAGCCAGGTATCCTAACCAGGCTGGACGACAACGGATGTTGAGAAGCCCAAATAAAAATTTCAATGAACTGTATACAGATTTTGGAGCCTTCCCCCCACAGCTCAACTCCCACATTCCCACCATGGCTCTCAGTTATTCGCCAACATGCCTGGCTGTTGGTTCCGAACTGACAGTCAAATGCGGCATTCCCTCGAATTTCGCCTCCAATGGCGGCATTGATCCCCCCCAATGGAAGGGCTCCACGTTTCACCTCAAGGCACGGCGGCATTCCGCAGCGCCCGCAGCGCCCGCAGCGCGCACTGCGAAAGTGGTCGCTATGGCGGGAAAGAAGGGGAAGAAGGGCGGAGGAGGCGGCGGAAGAGCCGGCGGAGGCGGAGGCGGCGCAGGTGCCGGGGGAAGCGGCGGCGGCGGAGGCGGGGGGAAGCTGAAGTCGGCGGGCAGCAAGGCTCCGTCCGCGGAGCGCGGGACAGCGTACCAGAACGAGACGCGCAAGATTATCCTTAGCGTGAACCGCCTCCGCAAGGCAAGCCTATTCTTACTACCATACTGCGTCTTCCAGTAGCGGCCGAGCCCTGCGCGACAGGGATTCAGGGTTCTAGAGAAGCGATCCGGGCGCGGGGAAGGTGTCTGGACGAGATACCAGCGCGTTATCGTCACCCGCTCCGCCTTCCCTCGCGCGCCCAGTTCGATCCTTCCGTCTTCACCCGTTCTCGCCCCACTCCTCCTTGCCTTTCTCCCTCCCCCCACTCTTTCAGGTGGCCCCCAACGGCAAGGAGATTCTAAAGAACATCAGCCTGGGCATGTACCTGGGCGCCAAGATCGGCTTCCTGGGGGCCAACGGGGCGGGCAAGAGTTCCCTCATGCGCATTCCGGCTGGGAGAGACACGGCGTTTGAGGGGGATTATTACACTCACTTCCTCCCCTCCTCCTCCCCTCGCGTCCCCCACCCACCCCTGCAGGCGACCCCTAATGGAAAGGAGATTCTAAAGAACATCAGCCTGGGCATGTACCTGGGGGCCAAGATCGGCTTCTTGGGAGCGAATGGAGCAGGCAAGAGTTCCCTCATGCGCATTCTGGCGGGGAGAGACACGGCGTTTGAGGGGGATTATTGCCCTCACTTCCTCCCCTCCACCCGCACCCCCGCAGGTCGCTCCGAATGGAAAGGAGATTCTAAAGAACATCAGCCTGGGCATGTACCTGGGCGCCAAGATTGGATTCCTGGGAGCGAACGGAGCAGGCAAGAGTTCCCTCATGCGCATTCTGGCGGGGAGAGACACGGCGTTTGAGGGGGATTATTACATTGATCCGAGCATCAAGATTGGGTACCTGGAGCAGGAGCCGCTGCTGGCTGATGGGGTCACTGTTATGGATAATATCGAGCCTGCTCTTAAGGAGACCAAGGACCTGCTGCAGGAGTTTGAGGAGGTGAGAGGAGGAAGGGAGGAGGAAGTGAAGAGGAGATGAGGTGAGGAGAGGAGAGGAGACGAGGAGATGAGGAGGAGGTGAGGAAGATGGGGAGATGAGGAGGAGCTGAGGAAGATGGGGAGATGAGGAGGAGGTGAGGAAGATGGGGAGATGAGGAGGAGGTGAGGAGGAGGTGAGGAGGAGGTGAGGAAGACGGGGAGACTTGTTGAGGAACGAATTAAGTGACAAGGAACTAAACGCGCGGAGCGGAGGGTTGTACACTATGCAGTATGTGCGTGTGTGCCTCTATCCGTGTGTGCTTATGTCAGATGCCCTTACGCAATGTGTGCATATATCCGTGGGTGCATAATCAGCATACGCCCTTTTGTCCATGGGTGCTTGTACCCATGTGTGCTAATCCATACATACACATTCATGCTTATATTCGCCTGAGCCTATATCCATACGTGCCTTTTCTTCATCAGGTGAGTGTAGCGATGGCGTCAGCGGGCGCTGCTGACGTGGACAAGCTGATGGCTCAGATGGAGCGACTTTTGAGGCGCCTCACATGTGTGCTACTGTGTGCTCATACATATCCATACGTGCTTATACTTACACGTGCTTATATCTTTACATATATCCATCAGGTGAGTGTGGCGATCGCGTCAGCAGGCGACGCTGACATGGACAAGCTGATGGCTCAGATGGAGCGACTTTGATGTGCCTAAACTATCATCCATGTGTGCTCATACTTATCCATCCATACGTGCTTGTACCCACACTCACACACACATACATATACCCATCAGGTGAGTGTAGCGATGGCATCAGCGGGCGATGCTGACATGGATAAGCTGATGGCTCAGATGGAGCGCCTGCAGACCCGTCTGGACGCCTGCAACGGCTGGGAGCTCGACAGGCAGCTTCAGGTGAGTCCCCCCCCTTCCCACTCTAGTAGAAAGCTCCAGGGCCCTCTGGCAAATCTGAGTATTGCTGCTTCTCAGTTTCACTTGCACCGCTCCCCACCCCCCTCTACCTCCCCGCCTGCCCTCCACTCAGAGAGCCATGGATGTGCTGCGCTGCCCCCTCCCCTGGGGAGGGTTGTGTGGCAAATCTGAGTATTGCTGCTTCACCAGTCCCCCTGCCCTGATCCCTGCTCTCCATTGAATCGTCTTGTACCCCTCTCCACCCACCTCTCTACCTCCCCTCCCCTCAGAGAGCCATGGACGCGCTGCGCTGCCCTCCCGGTGAGGCCCCTGTGGCCAATCTGAGTGCTGCTGCTTCTCATCCACTTGCACCGCTCTCCACCCCCCTCTACCCTCTACCTCTCCTCCCCTCAGAGAGCCATGGATGCGCTGCGCTGCCCTCCCGGTGAGGCCCCCGTGGCGAACCTGAGTGGTGGAGAGAGGAGGCGCGTGGCACTGTGCCGGCTGCTGCTGCAGGTGAGAGGGGAGGGGGGTGGGAGGTGTCGAGGGGGGATCTAATTTGATTCCATGCTTGTTACAGAAAGTCCCTTGTTTATTGAATCTGGGTGGCGGAGAAAGGAGGCGCGTGGCCCTGTGCCGGCTGCTGCTGCAGGTGAGGAGGGGTTGTTGTCGTTACTTCGAAAGTCAGGGCCGTTTTGTATCTTGCTGATACACAAGCATCCTTCTTTGGCGAATCTGAGTGGCGGAGAGAGGAGGGGCGTGGCCCTGTGCCGGCTGCTGTTGCAGGTGAGGGCGGAAGTGGGGGGAAATGGGGAAATGGTGGAAGGAAACAGGTGAAAAGTAGGGAGTTCTGTTTTCCAACAGGAGGTAATATCTTCTGTTTCTTTCCTGCCACAGGGATACACGAGAGGAGCGACCACTCACCCTCCCCTCTTCCCTCCCCCGCCCCAGTTATTGGCTGAATGGACCCGCCAACAGCGTTCGTTTTGTAACGCACCCCCTCCCCTTCGATCCCCTCTTGTGAGAATTGACGTTCTTTTCTGCTCTCCTGCTTGTTCTATCTCAACCCCCTCCCCTTCGATCCCCTCAGGTGCCCAACATTCTGTTTCTGGACGAGCCCACGAGCCCACGAGCCCACGAGCCCACCTCGTGCGGAGGCAGTAGCATGGGGTGACAGATAGGAGACTTTCTGTACCCCACCCCCATGGTAGAGGTGCACCCTCAGGCGCCGGACATTCTCTTCCTGGACGAGCCAACCAACCACCTGGACGCGGAGGCAGTGGCGTGGCTGGAGCGAGCGGCTGACTGGCAGGGCCCTTTTCGTGGCTCACGCCTTTTCCTCTGCCTCCGACACCCCCCACACTGCTCCTATGCACAGGCGCCCGACATTCTCTTCCTGGACGAGCCCACCAACCACCTGGACGCAGAGGCAGTGGCATGGCTGGAAAGAGGCACTCTTGCACCCCATCCCCCTCTTCCCCCACACACACTCCCCATACCTCTCCCACCCACCATCAGGCGCCAGACATTCTGTTTCTGGACGAGCCCACCAATCATCTGGACGCGGAGGCAGTGGCGTGGCTGGAGCGGTACCTGGCTGAGTTCAAGGGGACCGTGGTCGCCATCACTCACGACCGATACTTCCTCGACAATGTGAGTGGCTTGTACACCTGTTCGGATGTTTATCGATTGTTCCTTAGTGGCATGATAGTACAGTACGGGTCACCACTGATGGGTTGCGGAGGCAGTGGCGTGGCTCGAGCGGTACCTGGCTGAGTTCAAGGGGACTGTGGTCGCCATCACCCATGACCGATACTTCCTCGACAATGTGAGTTTGATTTGAGTGATGTGACAGTGGTATGGTGGTAGATGGGATGATGCAGTGTTGACCAGATCGATGGCATGTAGAGGCAGTGGCGTGGCTGGAGCGGTACCTGGCGGAGTTCAAGGGGACTGTTGTCGCCATCACCCACGACCGATACTTCCTCGACAATGTGAGTGTGAAGGGTGTGACTATGTATGTCAGCGATGGGTCCTTCCCAGGTGCTGGGGTGGAATCTTTAGCTGAACTGCAGGCAGGTCGTCGTTATCACTTAGTCACCCTCCCCACCGCCTATGCTGTTATGTTTTCCCTCTCTTCTCTCCCTTTTTCCCCTTCCCTTTTCTCCCCCCCCCTGGCAGGGTGGATTCTTGAGCTGGATCGACGGCACATCATCATTATCATCATCACTCAGCCTCCCTCCCCACCGCCCATGCTGTTATGTTTTCCCCCTCTCTGATCTCCCCCTCCCCCTGCGCTCACGTGGCGGGGTGGATTCTGGAGCTGGATCGAGGGCAGGGCATTCCCTTTGCGGGCAACTACTCTGCGTGGCTTGAGAACAAGGCGCAGCGCCTGGCAGGGGAGGAGCGGCAGGAGCAGGAGCAGGAGTATCAGCAGGAGCAGCAGCATTCACCCTGACCTCAACCCCACTCTTCCGCCTTTCCCACTTCCCCTGTATGCAGGTCGCAGGGTGGATTCTGGAGCTGGATCGAGGCCAGGGCATTCCCTTTGAGGGCAACTACTCGGCGTGGCTTGAGAACAAGGCGCAGCGCCTGGCAGGGGAGGAGCGGCAGGAGCAGGAGCAGGAGTATCAGCAGGAGCAGCAGCATTCACCCTGACCTCAACCCCACTCTTCCGCCTTTCCCACTTCCCCTGTATGCAGGTCGCAGGGTGGATTCTGGAGCTGGATCGAGGCCAGGGCATTCCCTTTGAGGGCAACTACTCGGCGTGGCTTGAGAACAAGGCGCAGCGCCTGGCAGGGGAGGAGCGGCAGGAGCAGGAGCAGGAGTATCAGCAGGAGCAGCAGCATTCACCCTGACCTCAACCCCACTCTTCCGCCTTTCCCACTTCCCCTGTATGCAGGTCGCAGGGTGGATTCTGGAGCTGGATCGAGGCCAGGGCATTCCCTTTGAGGGCAACTACTCGGCGTGGCTTGAGAACAAGGCGCAGCGCCTGGCAGGGGAGGAGCGGCAGGAGCAGGAGCAGGAGTATCAGCAGGAGCAGCAGCATTCACCCTGACCTCAACCCCACTCTTCCGCCTTTCCCACTTCCCCTGTATGCAGGTCGCAGGGTGGATTCTGGAGCTGGATCGAGGCCAGGGCATTCCCTTTGAGGGCAACTACTCGGCGTGGCTTGAGAACGAGGCTCAACGCCTGGGAGTGGAGGAGAAGCAGCAGTCGGCACTGGTAGCGTGCTCCAGATTTCCCCCTTACTGCCAGCAACTCATGAATGGGACAGAGCAACAGGTGCAGCAGCAGCATTCACCCTTACCGCGACCCCCTTTTTCTCCCCCTTCCCATGCACGCAGGTGGCGGGGTGGATTCTGGTGCTGGATCGAGGGCAGGGCATTCCCTTTGAGGGCAACTACTCGGCGTGGCTGGAGAACAAGGCTCAGCGCCTGGCTGGGGAGGGAAGGAGCAAGAGCACCAGCATTCACCCTTACCACAACCCCCTACTTCCCCTCTTTCTCCCCCTTCCCATGCACGCAGGTGGCGGGGTGGATTCTGGAGCTGGATCGCGGGCAGGGCATTCCCTTTGAGGGCAACTACTCGGTGGGGGAGGTGTGGCATCATCAGCAGCTGCAGGACCAGTCACCCTTCCCACAACCTCACAAACTACTCCCCTCTCTCACTCGCCCCTTCTCCCCCTATCCAGGTTGCCGGGTGGATTCTGGAGCTGGATCGAGGGCAGGGCATTCCGTTTGAGGGCAACTACTCAGCATGGTTCGAGAACAAGGCACATTCACCCTTACCACAACCCTCTTTTCCCTGTCTTTCTCCCTCTTCCCATGCACGCAGGTCGCAGGGTGGATTCTGGAGCTGGATCGAGGGCAGGGCATTCCGTTTGAGGGCAACTACTCGGCGTGGCTGGAGAACAAGGCAAAGCGCTTGGCAGGGGAGGGAAGGAGCAGGAGCACCAGCATTCACCCTTACCACAACCTCCCTTTCCCCCCTTTTCTCACTTGCTCCCTGTCCCCAGGTGGCGGGGTGGATTCTGGAGCTGGATCGAGGGCAGGGCATTCCGTTTGAGGGCAACTACTCGGCATGGCATCATCACCGAAATCCCCTCTTTTGCGTAATCCCCCTTGTCTCCCCTTGCTTGTCCCCAGGTCGCAGGGTGGATTTTGGAGCTGGATCGAGGGCAGGGCATTCCCTTTGAGGGCAACTACTCGGCGTGGCTCGAGAACAAGGCTCAGCGCCTGGCAGGGGAGGAGCGGCAGCAGTCAGTGCTACAGCGGCAACTACCACAATTCTTATATTCTCTCTCAATCTATCCTCTTGCGCCCAGGTCGCAGGGTGGATTTTGGAGCTGGATCGAGGGCAGGGCATTCCGTTTGAGGGCAACTATTCTGCGTGGCTGGAGAACAAGGCTCAGCGCCTGGCAGGGGAGGAGCGGCAGCAGTCAGTGCTACAGCGGGTTATGGAGAGGGAGATGGAGTGGATCCGACAGAAGGCCAAGGGGCAGCAGAAGAAGGGCAAGGTGAGGAGTGCGTGAGAGAGTGTCTTTTTTGCCCGTTTTCCCTGTCTGTCTTTCACGCCTGCCCACATCCACCTCCACCCAATGATAGAATCCAAGAATGGTTGAGTAATGAGCCAAGGAGGCTCTATAGTACAAGCATGCAAGGAAGAGAGGTTGGAAGAAGGTGCAACCCTATTGGCCACTAAGTTGGCCAATGGGTGAGTTGCCTTGTGGAGTAGGGAACCCCACAATGTTGCTAGCTTGTGATTGGTTGGCCTTAGGACCAAATGTTGGCAAGTGCCAACCAAGGACCAAGACCAAACCAAATCTTGACCCAACCACAAAGTGTGGTTGGAGTGTACACCCAACCCCCCAATAGCTTAAAGAGCTACACCTATTCTAGCCTATGTATGTTGTATATATAAGATACATTTACAACACAACCCCCCAACATGCATAAGGCTAGAAAAAATGTAATCAGGAGGCCGCCAAAACTGGTGGCGGGGTGAGCCCAAGGAGACGCAACAGGAAGGAGTGGGACGCTTGGGGAAGAGCTTTGGTGAAGATGTCGGCGAGGTTGGCTGCCGAGTCGATTTTGCCAAGACGAATGTGGCCGGCCTCAACGAGATCGCGAATGAAGAAGTAGCGAAGCTCAATATGTTTTGAGCGCCCATGATACACAGCGTCCTTGGTGAGGTGGATGGTGCTGGCGTTGTCACACCAGATGGTGGGACAGCGTTGGGGGGCTCCGAGCTCATCAAGGAGGAAGGTGAGCCAGCGTGCTTCTTGCGCGGCCATGGTCGCAGCATAGAGCTCTGCTTCGCAGGAGGAGAGGGCGACGGCAGAGGAGCGTGTGGACCGCCAGCTGATGAGACCGCTGCCGAGGGAGAAGCCATAGCCCTGAGAGGACCGCCGATCCGGTCGAGAATCAGCCCAGGAAGAGTCGCTGTAGCCGTTGAGGTGTGGTGGGGAAGGGCCGCCAAGAGTGAGGACATAGTCCTTGGTGCCACGAATGTAGCGAAGGACACGCTTGGCGGCCTGCCAGTGCTCTTCCGTGTGCTTGCCAGCGCCAACGAACCGAGCGAGGACGCTGATGGGGTAGGCAAGATCGGGGCGAGTGGAAACCATGGCGTACATGAGAGAGCCGATGAGTTCCGGATAAGGATGGGAGGAGGGAGAGGGAGAGGAGGGTGGGGAGAGGTGGTGCCCAACCGAGAGGGGAGTGGGCTGGGGGTTGCCGCGCGCCATGTCAAACCGGTCCAAGACCTGCTGGAGGTAGTGACCCTGAGAGAGTGAGATGGTGCGGGCGGAGCGGTCGCGAGTGATGGTCATGCCGAGGTAGTTCTGCAGCTCTCCCAGGTCTTTGCACTTGAGACGGCTGCCCAGCTCCGCCTTGACAGTCTCGAGCTCGGCAAGGTCGGCGGTGAGGAGGATCATGTCGTCAACATAGACGAGGATGTAGAAGGGGGAGGGAGAGGTGCGGAGGAAGAGGCTGGCGTCAGAGCGGGAGGTGCGAAAGCCAAGCTCAGCAAGGGTGGCAGCAAGCTTGGCATGCCACTCCCTGGGTGCCTGACGGAGCCCGTACACGGGTCGACGAAGCTGCCAGACGGAGTCGGCGGGGAAGGGGAGGTGGAAGCCGTCTGGGCGCTCCATGTAAATGAGTTCACGTAGTACGCCTTGCAGGAAGGCGTTGGAGACATCCATCGAGTGGATCTCCATGTTGAGGCGAGCGGCGAGGTCGAGTACAGCGCGAACGGTAGCAGGTTTGGCGGTGGGGGAGAAGGTGTCGAAGAAGTCAAAACCATACCGCTGCGTGAAGCCCTTGGCGCAATACCGGGCCTTGTAGACGGGCGGTTCTCCTGGTAGCTGTTTGACGCGAAACACCCACTTCCCCTTCACCACGTTCGTAGAGGAGGGAGGGCGAGGGACATCAACGAAGGAGGAGTTGGCGATAAATGCCTCGAGCTCCTTGATGATGGCGGCAAGCCAGAGCGGGGCGTCGGGGCAAGCCATGGCCTCCTCGTACGTGGTTGGGACGAAGATGGAGGGAGCAGAGGAAAAGGCGAAGACTGGTGTTCCAGACAGGTCAAAGGTGATGGGGAGGAGGGAGGGGTCGGAAAGGTGGAGGTCAAGGAACTCCTCATGGGAGTCCTCAGAGAGGGAGGTGTGGAAGGCGCGGATAACCGCTGGGGCCGCTGCTCGTGCCGCTGCTGGTGCCGCTGCTGGTGCTGCTGTGGAGGCCGCTGCTGCCGCTGCACTTGCCGCTGCTGGTGCCGCTGCTGCTGCTGCACCTGCCGCTGCTGGTGCCGCTGCGATGGCCGCTGCTGGAGGTGCTGCTACCGAGGATGGGGAGGTGGTCGAGGAGGCTGGTGCAGGAGAGGCGTGGTGTAAGACAGCCTGGAAGAAGTGGTGAAGGAGGGGAGAAAGAGGGGGAAGGGAAGAGGTAGAGAGGGTAACAGGGGGCGGTGCACCAAGGATACTGTCACATGACCTGGTGTGAGGATACCGGGTGAGTATGGTGCGGGGAGTGGGGGAGGGAGGTGGTTGGGAGGGAGGGGGAGGGGCACCGGGGGAGGAGTGGGCGGGGGAGACAGGGGAAGATAGAGGGTCCGGGTCAAAGATGTCACCAGACGAGGGAGGGGCACCGTGGGACTGGGAGGGCGGAGGGGGAGGGGGTAGGAGGATGGGGGGAGGAGGGAGGAGAGGGGGAGGTGTGGTGTCAGACCAGACAAGGGGACGGGTCAGAGGTGGGAGTGGGTCAGTGGACGGGGGAGAGGAATAGTACGGGGTGGACTCGTCAAAGACGACATCTCTGCTGCGAATTAGTCGACCGGAAGGGGGGTGGAGGAAAAGGTAGTCGGGGGAGGAGGGGTTATGACCAAGGAAGACGCAAGGAAGGGTACGAGGGGCAAGCTTTCCAAGGGAGCGGGATCGGTCAGACGGGTGAATGAGGACATAGGCCTTTGAGCCCCAGACTCGAAGAGGGGAGACATCGGGTTTGTCCTTTGTCCATAGCTCAGTGGGGGTGGTGGAGGGGAGGAGGGGGTGAGGGTAGAGGTTAGTAAGGAGGGCGGCATGAAGGAGGGCGTAGCCCCACAGAGAAGGGGGGCATGAGGCGTGGACAAGAAGACACCGAGCCGTTTTGGTGATCTCCCGAACACGGCTCTCAGCGACACCGTTCTGCTGTGGGGATTAAGGGAGGGTGTGAGTCTGGAGAACGCCGCGGGACTGGCAGTAGGAGGAAATTTGGGTATTAAGGAACTCACCACCACCATCAGAGTGGAGGCGACGAACAGGGCGGCCAAAGTGGGTGTTGGCTTGCTCGAGCCAAGCAATGATCGCGGTCGGGGCATCCGCCTTCGTCCGAAGGAGAGAGACGGACGAGTACCGACTGTGGTCATCGACGAGCACGAGGAGGTAGCGATGGCCTTGGCGAGTGGGGGAAGGGTTAGGGCCCCAGAGGTCCATGTGAACAAGATCAAGTGGCTGAGCAGCAGCGGAGGGGGAGCTCCGGTGCGGCTGCTGCTTGAGCTTGCTCTAAACACAGACGACGCAAGGGGGGGCAGGGGACTTTGGGAGGGGAGGGAGGGAAGAGGGGAGACCGTGGAGGAGACCGGAGGATACAGAGGAGCGCAGAGTGGCGAAGTTGGGGTGACCTAGCCTGTGATGGAGGAGGATGGCAGGGTGGGAGAGGGAGCGACATGAGCAGTCAGAGTCAGGGGGGCGGGGGGGGACGGGTGGGTTAGTGGAGGGGAGGGGAGGGGGGGGGGGGAAGAGGGGAGGGGAGGCAACTTGGAAGGTGAGGGGGCGAGGAACTCGAAGGGTGTATAGACGGGTGCGGGGACAGTAAGGAATACGGGCGAGGAAACGACCTGTGGAGGTGTGGTAGAGATCACAATGGTTAGCACCACCTGGGGTGAGAGTGGTGATCATGGATTGTTGGAGGGACCTTTGGGAGAGGAGGTTGGTGCGAAGGGAGGGAATGTGAAGACCTGTGACAGTACCTGAGGGAAAGAGAGGACAGGGAAGGGTGGAGGTGTTGTGACAGGGGATGGAAAAGCTGCTATCAGCGCCAAGGAGGGACGTGGATGTGGGAAGAGGATTGAGTTTGCCGGCATCTCGAAAGACATTATCAGTGGCTCCACTGTCCAAGACGAACTCAAGGGTGGAGGAGGGTGAGGCGGAATACTGAATTGAGGTTTCATTAATAGCAGGGGCATACATAGGAGATGCAACAGAAGGAGGCTGACTAAGGAGACCAACAAAGCCAGAGGAGGGAAAGGGGGTCACACTGCCACCTGTGGACGGCGCAGGGGATGGACCGGAGAGGTGGGCCGCAGAGGCGGCATTTCCGGCGGTCCAGCTGGGAAACGGCTGCTGCTGGGGGACAGGAGGAGGAGGGAGGAGAGGAAGTTGGGGCTGGAGGTCGAGCTGCTGCTGGAGCTGCTGAAGCTGCTGCTGGAGCTGCTGGAGCTGCTGCCCATACTGCTGCGGTCCCTGCTGCTGGACACTCTGCTGCTGCTGCTGCTGCTGCTGCTGAGAGGGGAGAGCAAAGGCCTGGTGGGCCTGGGAGGAGGAGGAGGGGGCGTAGAGGGGAGAGGTGCGAACATCGAGGGGAGTGGGGCGGGGATTAAGGGCGGACCAGCGAGGAGGGGTGCCAGAGTTCCCACGAGCGAACCACTCATCGCTGAGTGCCTTGAAGCACGTGTCAGTTGCATGAGTGGTTTGGTTGCAGCGTTGGCCTCGGGTGGGGCCATAGAGGGGAAGATACTGACAGGGTGGGAAGGCCGCTGCTGCCCCACGACCCGCACCACCACGACCGCCAGAGCCGCCTCGACCACCACCACGCCCACCTCCACGCCCTCCCCCACGTCCGCCCTTGCCGCTGCGCTGCTGTGCTACCGCGGCAGTGGAGGAGGAGTGGCGAAGGATTTCAGCCTCAGTGGTGATAATCCACTGGGCAACTTGAGCGGGAGTGTCATGCTTGGAGAGGAGTTGCATGTATGCGAGCTTGTGGGCATCGAAGGCGGGAGTGAGGCCTTCGAGGAGGTGGCAGCAGATGACGGTGTCAGGGTAGGTAACGCCAAGTGCTGCAAGGCGGCGAGCAAGGTCAAGGACGCGGCGAGTAAAGGCGGCTGCGCCGGCAGTGGAATCCATGGTGATGGATCCAAATTCCTTGATGAGGGCATAGAGGGTGGCGATGTCCTGCCGGTCAAAGAGGTCGACAAGCAGTTGCCACAGGTGGGAGGAGGAGGTAGGTGAAAGCTCTCGTTTGAGGGAGGAGGGGATAGTGGCGAGGAGGATGGCGAGAGCTCGACGGTCAGCAATGCGCCACGCAGCGATGTCGGTGGTGTAGCTGGCGAGACGTGTAGTGTACGTGGCGAGTCGAGCTTGGTAATCGCGGTGGCGGGCAGCAGCCTCGTCGTAGGCGCGCTTGTCGTCCTCATAGCGCAGTTGACGGCGAAGGTGGTCGTTGAGTGCGGTGCGGTAGGTACGGATGGCAGTTTCCATGCTCTGAGGATTGTTGACATCCGGCGCGAAGGTGGGAGGATCACCAGGAGGCTCGGGCTCAGGTCCGGGCTCGTCAGGAGGAGGTCCGGTGGGGGCGGAAGGGGCGATGGGCTGGAGTCCGCCTTCCTCCTGGAACACGACGGAACGGAGGGTATATCCAATGACGACAACCGAGGAGAGCAACACCTCGACGGAGTGGGCATAAGAGTGCCAGTTGGCGGCCGAGTTGTCGCCCAACAACTCGAGAGAGTCAATGGTCGCCAGGTCGACCGATGAGTCTGCGGACGCCATGATGGCGAAGTCGGGAAGGTGCTGCTGCTGGTGCCGTTGAAGGTGCCGCTGCTGGTGCCGTTGAAGGTGCCGCTGCTGGTGCCGTTGAAGGTGCCGCTGCTGGTGCCGTTGAAGGTGCCGCTGCTGGTGCCGTTGAAGGTGCCGCTGCTGGTGCCGTTGAAGGTGCCGCTGCTGGTGCCGTTGAAGGTGCCGCTGCTGGTGCCGTTGGAGGTGGCGCTGCTGATTTAGGGTTAAAGGTACCGCTGCTAGGTGCTGTTGCTGGTGCGATTAAGGGTGAAGTAGGGGGGGGAGGAGGTAGGGGAGAGGGAGGATGGCGCGGAAGTGTGGGGCAGGGCGCGGATGAAAGGGGGGAGGTCGCGCAGGTCAGTCGCGGCAGCGCGTCGGCCGCCCGTGAGAGCGCGAGGGTCGGCCGCGGCTCTGCGTCGGCCGTCCGCGTCAGCGCGAGGGTCGGCCGCGGCTCCGCGTCGGTCGTCCGCGTCGGCGCGGAGGTCGTCGGCGATCGCGCGGCGGCCGTTCGGGATGGCGCACAGGTCGGCCGCGACTCCGCGCTGGCCGTCCGCGTCGACGCGCGGGGTGCTCGTGGCCGCGCGCTGGCCGTCCGCGACGGCTTGCTGGCCGTCCGCGACGGCTTGCGGGCCGTCCGTGACGGCTTGCTGGCCGTCCGCGACGGTTGGTTGGCCGTCCGCGACGGCTTGCGGGCCGTCCGCGACGGTGTGCTGGCCGTCCGCGACGGCTTGCTGGCCGTCCGCGACGGCTTTCTGGCCGTCCGCGACGGCTTTCTGGCCGTCCGCGACGGTGTGCTGGCCGTCCGCGACGGAAGGCGTGAGGGAGGGGTGGCGGCGGGAGGGAGGATTGAGGCCGCGGGAGAGCGGTCGGAGGCCGCGAGAGGGAGGATTAAGGCCGCGGGAGGGAGGATTGTGGCCGCGGGAGGGAGGATTGAGACCGCGGAGGAGTAGATCTGAGCCGCGGAAAGCTAGATCTGAGGTACGGGAGGGAGGATTGAGGCCGCGGAGGAGTAGATCTGAGCCGCGGAAAGCTAGATCTGAGGTACGGGAGGGAGGATTGAGGCCGCGGGAGGCTAGATCTAAGACGCGGAGAGGAAATTACGGCCTAAGGATCGAGGGAGGTGGCGTGAGCCATTTGGCTCTGAATACCATGATAGAATTCAAGAATGGTTGAGTAATGAGCCAAGGAGGCTCTATAGTACAAGCATGCAAGGAAGAGAGGTTGGAAGAAGGTGCAACCCTATTGGCCACTAAGTTGGCCAATGGGTGAGTTGCCTTGTGGAGTAGGGAACCCCACAATGTTGCTAGCTTGTGATTGGTTGGCCTTAGGACCAAATGTTGGCAAGTGCCAACCAAGGACCAAGACCAAACCAAATCTTGACCCAACCACAAAGTGTGGTTGGAGTGTACACCCAATTCCCCAATAGCTTAAAGAGCTACACCTATTCTAGCCTATGTATGTTGTATATATAAGATACATTTACAACACCCAACACTGCCGCTTCCCTGGCACGAATGCGAGCATATGAAGAGTTAGTGATTCAGTCAAAGCCAGTACTCGCGGGGAAGAGAGCGCAGGGAGAGCATGTTCCTGCTACCCTCACTAGTAGTACCTGCCTTCCCCCTTCCCTCAAAACCCCCTCCCCCTCCTCCGTCTCCCCCTTTCCTCCTCTGCAGACCCGCATGCGAGTGTATGAAGATCTGGTCATTCAGGCGAGCCAGTATTCACGAGAGGAGAGGCTGGAGAGCATGTTCCTGCCTTGTCTGTCTTTCACGCAGCTCACCTGCCCGTTTCCCTTGTCTTTCCTCAAACCCACAGGCGCGCATGCGAGCATACAAGGAATTGGTGATTCAAGCCAGCCAGTACTCGCGGGAGGAGAGGCTCGAGATCATGTTCCTGCCTTGTCTGTCTTTTCCACATGCTCACCTGCCCATGTGCCCGTGTGCCCGTTCACCCTATCTTTCACAGGCGCGCATGCGAGCATATGAGGAACTTGTCATCCAAGCTAGCCAGTACTCGCGGGAAGAAAAGCTGGAGAGCATGTTCCTGCCGCCAGGGCCGCGGCTGGGAGATGTGGTGGTGGAGGCGGAGGGGGTGGCCAAGGCGTTTGGGGAGAGGGTTCTCATGGATGGGGTCAACTTCACCCTGCCACCTGGAGGTATGAAACGGTGGTGTGCGGTATTTGATGGTGTGTGTGTTGTGGCGGCCACAATGTGGCCTGGAGGTGTGGCATGTGGCATGGAGTGGCTGGGAGATGTGATGTTGGAGGCAGAGGGGGGTGCCAAGGCCTTTGGGGAGCGTGTTCTTATGGATGGGGTCAACTTCACCCTGCTGCCTGGAGGTATGACATGGCATGACACCGCATGTGGCACAGTGGCAGGATAATCCCAAGGGGGCCAGCCCGCATGTCTTACAAGCTCTTCCCTCCCTGTCCCTACCTTGCTTCCCCTGACACCGCCAGGCATTGTGGGGGTGATTGGTGGCAACGGTGCCGGCAAGTCAACGCTGTTCCGCATGATCGTGGGGCAAGTCAGCCCCAATGAGGGCACGCTGCCAGTCTTTCAAGCTCTCCCCTCCCCCCCTCCCCCCTAACCTCCAACCCATCCCTGCCCCTTGCCCTTGTTCCACCAGGCATTGTGGGGGTGATTGGTGGCAACGGTGCCGGCAAGTCAACGCTATTCCGCATGATTGTGGGGCAGGACAGCCCCAATGAGGGCACGCTGCGAGTGGGAGAGACAGTGGCGCCCCTCTATGTGGACCAATCGCGCGACGCGCTGGATCCCAACAAGACGGTGTTTGAGGAGATCACGGGCGGCGCAGATGAGATCCTTCTGGGTAGGTTCGTTTGTCCTTTAGCAGTGATATGTTGACTTGTATTTGGTGGAAACAAAGGGAGTTGTGTTGTGTTGGTTGTGGGTTGTTATGGGAGCAAGCTATATTGTGTATGGGCTGTACTGGTTATAGCTGCCCCCTGGTACAATCACACATGCTACTGTCACACGCCTGACTTCCCCTCTCTCCCTCCCTCCCACCCTTTCTCCCTCCCACCACCCCCAGGCGAGCGCAAGGTGAACAGCCGGGTGTACTGCGCGTGGTACAAACTTCAAGGGCGCGGACCAGCAGAAGAAGGTGGAGTTGCATCTCGTACAGTCACACATGCGCTACACAGTCACAAAGCTCCCCTCCCCACTCTCTTCTCCCACTAACCTTCCCAGGAGAGCGCAAGGTGAACAGCCGGGCATACTGCGCGTGGTACAACTTCAAGGGCGCGGACCAGCAGAAGAAGGTGGGCGTGCTGTCAGGCGGCGAGCGGAACCGCGTGCACCTGGCGCGCACCATGCGGCAAGGAGGGAACCTGCTCATGCTGGACGAGCCCACCAATGACCTGGATGTGGATACTCTGAGGGCGCTGGAGGACGCGATTCAGGGCTTTGCGGGATGCGTGATTGTCATCTCTCACGACCGCTGGTTTCTGGATCGCATTGCTACGCATATCATGGCCTTTGAAGGCGACTCCAAGGTGCGTTTGTTGATGATTCTCCAAAGTTACTCCAAGAATTTACTGGAGGGCGTGATTCAGGGGTTTGCAGGATGCGTGATTGTCGTCTCTCATGACCGCTGGTTCCTGGATCGCATTGCCACGCATATCATGGCCTCTGAAGGCGACTCCAAGGTGCGTTTCTTCAGAGTTTTCAGACGTGACTCCGATACCTCAATGTGTTTCAATGTGCAGGATGCATGTTGTGTAAGAAACAGCCACGCGCATGTATGGTATTAAGCCACTGTTCTGCTTTGTTGTTAATTCTTTTATACCTACCCCTGAACGTTTCCGAAGCAGGTGGTTTGGTTTGAAGGCTCGTACAGTGACTACGAGGAGGACAGGAGGAGGCGGCTTGGGAACAAAGAACCATCACGTCTCAAGTACAGGGCGCTAGCATGATTTGGCATTCTTGCAGAAAACTCTTGATGTATAACATGCCATACCATAAATGCCATAACATGAGGCTTTGCAGCTTGGATATTCTGATGTGGCTTGCCTTGCATATTCCTCCTTGATTTTAAATGGAACTGAAGTGGAGTGGAACTTTGAGTAACTAACTGAACGCTGCATGCATGTTCATGCCCTTTCCCATCATCATGGCTCACTCACACAAAAACCAATCAGCCAGCAAGTTCAAAAGAATGCGAGGATAGAGCAAACGAGTATCACCATTGCCCGCCTTCATGTTGTGTGAAATGCAGACAATCATGTGAGCTGTGACAGACAGCCAGGTACCGGTAGGTGGTAGCAGCCAAATCCGAGTCCATTCTCCCTCTTCATTATAGATGATGCTTCATCAATCAAGTCCTGACACCGCCTTCATCATCTACTTCATCACCGCCGTCATCATCTGATTCATCATCCGAATCAGTATCAAAATCGTAAGTCCAGGTCATGGTAGCAACTTTAAATGCCACCTCATGGTCCCGAGTATCCTTACTCATGAACAACTTCTGCAGGAAATAACTGCAAAGTGAGAAATAGGTGTGCAAGGTGTTACTCTTGGTGTCCCGAAGAGAACGCACACAGACCTTTAAGAAGTTAGGACCAGTTTCTTCGTCCAATTGCTCAAAAAGCCTTCTAAATGTGACCTTTGCACCAGCTCGGCCAACAACTTTTAGAACCTCAAAAAAAGTTTCCTCATCATTCTCGTCGAACTGCTCATCAATTATCAGGTGTAACTTGCGGTCCATCACCTTGACTAGATCGGGAACATCATACTCATGCGCCGCTTCAAGTATAGAAAGTCCGCTCTGTAGAAGGTGGCAAACTGTAAAATGCACGCAAAGATCCAACACAAATACTGTGCTTCGCATACATACCTTGATGGACTCCAACGTAACCGTTATTTCATGACCATACATGAACGACAGAAACTGCCTCAGTGTTGAACCATCCAGCTCCTTTATTTTCACGACCGAATTTTTCTTGTTTGGAGTGTTCTTCCACCTGTTTCCCAGCAGTGAAGACCTGAAGAGAAGAAAGCGATGATAATGTGGATCCGCAATACGATGTTCTTTTGCGACAGTTATAGGTACCATATGGCGACAATGCTGCGATGTGCAGGGATCCTGGTCCCATCTGAGGCCTCAAACACGACGTCGCTGAACTCTGCTTTGTCAAAAATGTCTTTGAGCTTCGATACATATTCTGGCGCCGCTACACTGCAAGCGAAACAGATCACTCAGTAATGCATTCGCACTTCATGCAGCGTTGCATTGGAAAGGAACGTTATTACTGCATGGCCATTGTGAACTGGCAGCAGAAGCAGGAATGTTTCTGCCAGGCCTATTGGAGAAACAAGAATTTGATGCTGCGGATTGCGGTTGTGCGAGGCGAGGGATGTAGTGGGAGTATTTGAGGTTGAGAAACGACAGGCTTGGCTTGGCAACTGCGCTTTGTTCGTCAGAGGCACGCGTTCGATTTCCTGTGTTTCGCAGCGCCGTGGATTTGAACATGACGAAAAGATTGAATTCGCTAGTCCAAACTGAATTTCGCAGAATGGGCAAACGGTGTTGTAACAAGAATGTAACACACTAGTGATCTCTATCCTGAATCAAGGTGTGCAACAGAGTAGGGTTGCACTAAATCCAGTGGATTCTGGGCGAGCTACAAATGCACGAGACAACAGTGGTTCAACAAGTAGTCTCAGGGCATGTTCCTACGGCCCCTTATCAGGGACACCTCAAATCAGCTTCGCATTTTTGCCTGGTAAAATTCGCGAAGGTTTTTGGGTTTAGAGAAATTTCAGTGTGTTGTGACGCGAGCCTGATAAGAGGTTGGCCTGATAAGGGGCCGTAGGAACACGCCCTCAGTAGAGAAGCTCTAGAGATAGGTCACAGATCAACACATGGGACGTAGCAGGCTGGTGAGCAGAGGAAAACTATTGGTAATGGCAGTTTCTCAGATTCTCGTACTTTTTTAAGCGAAGAGCCAGAGGTGCTTACGTATACATACGGGCAATGATGGTTTTGTAATCAAACACAGAGCTACGGGTACTTGTACGTGGGCGCAGCGGTGGTGGGGGGAGCAGGAGGCATTCTCCTCCCCATGCCCACACCACTTAGCATCTGCCGCAACGGGGAAGGATTGCGGGGCGGTCCAGCCGCAATCGGCACACCCATTGGCTGCCCCATAGGCTGCCCCATAGGCTGACCCATAGGAGCACCTCCAGCCATAGGAGCTCCTCCCATAGGAGGACCGGCCATAGGCGGCGTCCCCCTCGCCCCCCCAGTGCTGCCGTAGCCTGCTGCTGCACCAGCACTGCTGCTCATGCCCACACTGCCACCATACCCTGCGCTGCCAAGGCTCGTGCTGCCCATGGGACTGCCGCCTCCCATGGGGCTCGTGGTCATAGGAGCCATGCTCACGCTGGTTCTAGGGCCGTAGGAGATGGATGGGGACGGGGATGATGCAGATCCTGCCCCCCCTAGCCCTCCTGCCCCTCCTCCTGCTGCTCCTCCTGCTCCTCCTCCTGCTCCTCCTCCTGCTCCTCCCTGCTGCTGCAGCAGCTGCTGCTGCTGAAACCACCGCAGCAGAAGCAGCGGATTGGGATGCGGCAGGAGCGGGAGACGAGCCTGCTCCTCCCGAGCCTGAGCCCTTGGGAGTTCCAGAGGAGGTTCGGGCAGGCTTGGTAGAGGTTGGGGAGAGAGCAGGAGCGGAGGATCTGGGGGATTGTTCTTCCTCCTGCACGGGGGCCATGGGTGCTGCCTTGTTGAACGCTGCCCGCCAGTCAGCCACCTTCTCCTTCTCGCCTGGTGCAGGTGGGATGGGGCGGGTTGGGGGGGGGTGGAAGGGCAAAGGTGCAATGGTGATGCACAAGGGAGGTGCCTCAGAAGGATTGTTCTTCCTCTTGCACGGGAGCCACGGGTGCTGCCTTGTTGAAGGCTGCCCGCCAGTCAGCTACCTTCTCCTTCTCGCCTGGAGTGTAATGGAGGGGAGGGGATGGGGTAGTCAGGCAAGACAGAGGTGTAAGGCTGATGCAAAAAGAGGGTGGTGTTTCAAGAGGTGCTCTTCTTGCACTGAAGCACTGCAGGCAAGGTTAAAAGCTGTGTCTTTGTTGAAGGCAACCTGCCAGCCATTCGCCTCACACAACACTTGTTCACTCACTCCCACTCGCTCGCCCACTCACTCCCTCACTCTTTCTCTCACCTGCGCCAGCCTCCTCTTCTGCGGACGCCCTCGCCTCATGTAGGCTGAAAGACCGCTTCAGCTTCAGCAGGGCATTCTGCAGGTGCTTGAACCGCTCCCTCTCTCACTCCCTCACTCACACCCTTACTCGCTGCCACTCTCTCTCACCTGCGCCAGCCTCCTCTTCTGCTGATGCCCTGGCTTCATGTAGGCTGAGCGACCGCTTCAGCTTCAGCAGAGCGTTCTGCAGGTGCTTGAACCGCTCCCTCTTCCCCTTGCTCTCCATGTCCTCTTGGAGGAGAACAGATAGACTGTCGTCTGACAGTTCACTGCAAGGAAGAGGAAGAAAGAGGGAAGTATCAAGCATAGGCACCCCGAGGAGCAATTATTTCAGCATCAGCTTCAGCAGGGCATTCTGCAGGTGCTTGAACCGCTCCCTCTTCCCCTTGCTCTCCATCTCCTCCTGGAGGAGAACCGATAGACTGTCGTCCGATAGCTCACTGCACGAAGGAGGAAAGGAGAGTGCCTAAGCACAGGCAGCATAAGGGGCTTCGCCTCCATCCAAACAAACCAAAGCATTCAAATTACACAACCGCGATTCACTACAGTCAAATAATAGAGCTCAGATCATCGCACCTGAACTTCTGGTACAGCTTTGTGAGCATGGAATTTTAGGCGGAAGAGGACACCAGTCGTAAAAAACGGTGGTAACCGGTTTCGGCTCAAATCGTCGTACCTGACTTTCTGGTACAGCTTTGTAAGCATGGCGTCTTTAGCCTTCTCCACTTGCGTCAGCACGATGGCCTGAGGGGGAAGAAAAAGGGGGCAGAAGGGGGAGAGCCACGTGTAGAGACGGTGTTTTCACCCAAAAGGTGACACAAGATAGTTCTCCTCTCCACTCACATACACCCATCTCAATTCTCCACTCAGAAGACGTTTCCTGCCTGCTTCCACAGCCATTCACACCTCACTCACACCACACACACCCCACCCACCTTGCGGATGTTGTCAGTACAGCATGCATGTATCGCCTCATTTCACCCAATACTTCCCTCTCACACCCTCCCTGCCAGCCAGACCCACACTTGCACACTCACTGATTAGACACCCGGTCTCTAGCGTCCCATTCCACCAACCTTGGGGATGTTATCAGCCAGGTGGGCCAGCACAGCATGCACGTATCGCCGCACTTCAGTCGCCATCGCCTTGAGCTCCTCCTCCGGACTCACCACCCGCTGATTGCCCCCTCTAGATACAACCCCCCCAGATGCCTCCCCCCCCCTCCCCCCCCTCCTCTCAGGGCGCCCCCTGCTGGCTCAGGCTTCACGAACCACTTACCCCAAGCCCGCACCTCCCTTCCCTCCCTTCCCCCCCTACTCCCACCACGCACCCACCTTGGGGATGTTATCAGCCAGGTGAGCCAGCACAGCATGCACGTATCGCCGCACTTCAGTCGCCATCGCCTTGAGCTCCTCCTCCGGACTCACCACCCGCTGATTCCCCCCCCCAGGCCCCCCCTGCATCCCAGGCGCAGGGGGAACCCCCGCCCCAAGTCCCTCTGGCCCGCCCTCCCCCTCATTCCGCTCCCCATCCGCGCCCCCGGAATCGTCCCCTGCTTCCCCTCCTCCTGCTGCTTCTGGTGGGGGCGAGGGCGCTTCTTTGAAAGCCTTGGTGTGGCTGCGCAGGCGTTGAACCCACTGCTGCTTCTCTGCTGGGTTTTCAGCTCGGAGAATGAGAGCGTTGTGCACTGCAATTAAGAAGGGAACGAAAGAAAGCAGGAAGCCAGGGGGGAATGGGGGGGTTGGAGAGGGGAAGGGGATCAAATTCAGCCCCCGGAGTCATCCCCTGCTTCCCCCCCGCCTGCTGCTTCTGGTGGGGGCGAGGGCGCTTCTTTGAATGCCTTGGTGTGGCTGCGGAGGCGCTTCACCCACTGCTGCTTCTCTGCTGGGTTGTCAGCTCTGAGAATGAGAGCATTGTGCACTGCAACGAAGTGGGGGAACGAAAGAAAGCAGGAAGCCAGGGGGGAATGGGAGGGTTGGAGAGGGGAGGGGGATCAAATTCAGCCCCCAAAGTCGTCTCCTGCTTCCCTCCCGCCTGCTGCTTCTGGTGGGGGCGAGGGCGCTTCTTTGAACGCCTTGGTGTGGCTGCGCAGGCGCTGCACCCACTGCTGCCTCTCTGCCGGGTTGTCAGCTCCGAGAATAAGTGCGTTGTGCACTGCAACAGAAACAGGGGATTTAAGAATGCGACAGAGGGGACGAAGAGAAAGCGAGTGGAGGGGGATCAAAGTCAGCGTAGGCTCTTCTTTGAGCAAGTGCTTCGAATCCGCTTCGCGTCTGCATACCTCGACTCGCCATGCAAGTGCCCGGGTACGGCTTCGCCGATGCCTCGACTCGCCATGCAAGTGCCCGGGTACGGCTTCGCCAATGCCTCGACTCGCCATGCAAGCAATTAAACCTGGCGATATCTTGCTCTTGATAAACTCAGAAGTAAAACAAATATAGACAATAACCAGCTCGTTGTTACACAATAGCAACCCAGCTTTAACCGTTGTCTGTAGTCAAATTTGACCATGCTTTATACTCACCTTTGACCACAGTCTTGTAGGGGGTGCGATTACTGATTTTGAACGACAGCGACTGCGCGGAGGGGCTTCCAGACTTGAGGTCCGAGGCAGACGGCACCTCCTCTGGGGCGACATTGTCCTCCACTATGCAGTCCTGAGAGCGTAAGGAAGAGAGAGGGAGGGAGGAAGGGGTGTGTGTTGTTGTTGTCTCCAAAATGCACATGACATGACACCTCATCTGGTCTGGAGACAAATGATATTCAAAGATGGATTCCTGAGAAGGGAGGGAAGAATGATGCAGTGCTTTCCCCTGCTTGTGCCTTGCTGCCTTTTAGTACAAAGGACCGTTTGAGAGTGGGGTGCTTGAATCACACATAAGAGTGTAAGCGGAGAGAAGCAAAGAAAAGAAGGACCCAAAGGAAAGAGAAGAAAAAGGACACATACCAGACCCAGAATCGGAACGGATGGCACCTGGGTTTCGCCGCCACCTCCCTAGCCTAGACAAGTTGACGATCCAGGCTAGGGAGGTGGCGGCGAAAGCCATTGGCTAGGGAAATTTACCTTCAAACACCCTGACCCTGGAAGAAACAGCACTGATGGTGGGAGCTAATCATGATTTGAGGTGACTGGAGACACGGCAGCGAGTGACGTGACAATTGAAAAGACGAATGGTGCTCACCTCTAGAGGGATGACGCCCCTGGGAGTCTTTTCATCAGGCTTCTTCACGTAGTACAGCTGTAGGGCACACAGGCAGAGGAGAGAGAGGTGTGCAGGCGGAAGGGGAAGGAGGGATGGTTATTTGAGTCGACTCAAAAGAGGGATGACGCCCCTGGGAGTCTTTTCATCTGGCTTCTTCACATAGTACAGCTGTAGGGCACACAGGCAGAGGAGAGGAGGGTGTGGGGGGAGGAGAGGGGGTGTGGGGGCAGGAGAGGAAAAGAATGGAGAGAGAGCAGGGATGGACAAGTGGTCATGGAATGGGACATGATTGTAATTGCTGATGAGAAACGGGTGTTCCTTCCGAGACCCACTCAATCACTCACTAACTCACTCACTCACTCACCCTGGCAGTCTTGTCGCTGAGGGCGAACCATCGCTTGCTCCACCCGCCCTTAGAGCTAACCTTCCACAGGAACCCTGCAGCACATGAGAGGAGGGACAACCCCAAAAGTTTACAACAATGTACGCTTGCTTGCTTGCTTGCTCCACCGCCCTTGGATGGAGCTTCGAGCTCACCCTCCACAGGAACCTACGAACGCTCCCCTCCCTCAGGCATGTCATCAATGTTCGCTTGCTTGCTTTAACCGCCCTTGGAGCTCACTCACTCACCGTCCACAAAAGGCCTGACCCAAGAGCCCAGAGCAAGGTGAGCGAAGCCAAGAACGATGAAGATGGCAAGTGCGGACAAGCCTTCCTTTCTCAGATAGCAAACAAGAAAAAAATGCATACCTGCAAGTTCCCGCAGCGGCTCTTGGGGCTGGCTGGGGGCGGTTGCAGCAGCAGAGAAGGACGCTGATGGTGGGGGAGGAGGGGGAGCCTCCTTCTTCCGCCCCATGCCTGACATGAATGAGCCAAACCGACCCTCGCCCTGAGTGGGGAAGAGCGGAGGGAAAGAGGAGAGCGTGAGCGAGGAAGGAACAGTGAGGGACAGCAGCAGCGGGAGCTTCCTTCTTCCGCCCCATGGATGACATGAATGAGCCAGACCGACCCTCGCCCTGAGTGGGGAAGAGCGGAGAGCAGGGAGGGGAGGAGCGGAGATTGATGCTGATGGTGGGGGAGGAGGGGGAGCCTCCTTCTTCCGCCCCATGCCTGACATGAATGAGCCGAACCGACCCTCGACCTGAGTGGAAAAAAGAGGAGGGAGTCAGTGAGGACAGGGAGAAGGAACATCAGGCAGCGAGCCACACCAAGGCACGAGGCATCCTTCTTCCACCCCATGCTTGACACAAACGAGCCGAACCGACCCTCGCCCTGTGTGGGGAAGAGAGGAGGGAGAGAAGAGGTAATGAGCGAGGACGGAACGGCGGGGGACAGCAGGAGGTGGGGCATCCTTCTTCTGCCCCATGCTTGTCATAAACGGGCCGAACCGACCCTCGCCCTGCGTGGGGAAGAGACAAGGGAGGGAGAGAGGGAACATCAGGCAACGATCCCCACACCAAGGCACGATGCATCCTTCTTCCGCCCCATGACATGAATGAGCCAAACCGACCTTCTCCCTGAGTGGGGAAGAGAGGAGGGAGGGAGAGAGGGAACATCAGGCAATGAGCCTTACACCAAGGCACGATGCATCCTTCTTCCGCCCCATGGAGGACAAGAATGAGCCGCACTGACCCTCGCCCTGATGGAGAAGAGAGGAGGGAGAGAAGAGGGAGGACCGGGGGTGAGAGGGATATCAGGATGGTAAGAAACGAGGCATGGGCCGTCCTTTTTCCGTGTCATGGATGATATGAAGGAGCCGAACAGGCCCTCGCCCTGCGTGGGTAAGAGAGGAGGAGAGCAGGGAAGGGGAGAAGAGGGGGCAAGGAGGAGTGGAAGCGGAGAAGAGGCAACATCAGGAGGTCAAAGACACCTCCTTCGTCCAACAAGACATCAGCTCCTATCCCCATGCACCCTGCTTTCATCTCCTTGAACAGTGTCTCCTGCCGTTTGTACTCCGCCTCTATGAAGTGCGTCGCAGGGATGAAACGAAGCCTGCTTGCCAGCCAACACCCCACTGCCACCAGCACCACCTTCCCATGCTGTACGCCTTACCCCTCTTCCATTTCTCACTGCCCATTTCTCACCGCTCTGCTTTCAGACTTCCTCGCGTTGGTGATCTCTTTGAACAGCGTCTCCTGCCGCTTGTACTCCGCCTCTATGAAGTGCGTCGCAGGGATGAAGACCCCTCCAACCCTTGCCTGCCTACCGTCCCAACGCTGCCACCAGCACAACCCTAACGCACTCCACTCCTGCTCACCGCTCTGGATGCATTCTTTCTCGCAGTGGTCATCTCCTTGAACAGCGTTTCCTGCCGTTTGTATTCCGCCTCTATGAAGTGCGTCGCAGGGATGAAGACCCTCTCCATGTCCACCAGTGCCGTCACCATCACCTTCGCCTCTGCCCTGTACTCGTCCAGTGCTGCTGATGCTATCGCCACCAGCTGAAGTGGGGCAGGGCGAGAAATTTCAGGGTGGAAAAAGGAGGGTCCGACATGAGGTAGAGATAGCGGGAATGTAAAATGGTGTTTTTGTCTTTCAAGGGAGGAAGGCCTCGGCAAAACGGGGCAAAGACGGGAGAGACAGCAAGGTATCAATGCATGTATAATGATGGCGGAAGGTATGCATGCAATGAACAAGTGACATGACATGGCATGGCATGGCATGGCATGGCATGGCATGGCAAGGGATGGTACGGTACGGGATGAATGTTAACGCACCTCTTTCTTCATGGGAGGGAAGCGGACTAGCGAGGGAGCTGTGGACGCTGCTGCAACTACAATGTCCAACAGAATCTTGTGCACCTGGGAGGGAGGGCAAAGCAGAGGGAGGCATAAGTAGCCGACAGGTCAAAGGGAGGACGGGAAGAAAGCCTAATTCTGCTGTTCCAATGACAAATGTCCAACAGGATCTTGTGCACCTGGAAAGGCATAGGGAAGTTGAAGACACGTCGAAGAACGCCATCAAGGGGAGGACGGGGCGGAAGCAGCCGAGGCCTGAGTCTGTAAGGCTTGTCATTCCCCTATCTCATCACACACTCTGCCCTCAGCTTCACCCCCCCAGGGCCCCAGCTCACCTCATCCACACTATTTGTCGTAAGCCTCAACCCCCCACCCCAGGCACCCTCCCTCACCTCATCCACACTCTCTAACTTCAGCTTCACTTTCCCGTGGTCCCATCCTCACCTCATCCACGCAGTCCGGCCCCGGCTGCTTGGCCAGGTTGAGGCTGCGCTTGATGAGAGCCGCAGACCCTTCATCAACACAATCTGCTCTGCCCTGGGCCTTAACCCCCACCTCATCCACGCACTCTGCCTTTACCTTCATCCCTCCAGGGCCCCCGCTCACCTCGTCCACACAGTCCAGCCCCGGCTGCTTAGCCAGGTTGTGGCTGCGCTTGATGAGACGGAGCCCCTTCATCAGCCCATCCATACTCTCCCCCACCCTCAGCCTCACTCCCACCTCATCCACACACCCTGCCCTGCTCTCAGCATCACACCCCCTCCCACTCACCTCGTCCACACAGTCCAGCCCCGGCTGCTTGGCCAGGTTGAGGCTGCGCTTGATGAGCAGCCGCAGACCCTTCTCTGGAGAGATGACGTACGGCTGGTACCCGTCTGCCTCTGCCACCACCTGGGGGATTGTTGGGTTGGGGTGGATGGATGGGTGGATGGGTGAACAACAGTGGACAGCGGTGGACAGCGGTTAAGGAGGGGCAGAGCAAGTTCAGCGAAGCTCGCAAGTACAGGTAAGGATAACAAAGGAGGCAGATGCGACAAGCGGAAGGAAGGAATAGATCTTTTATCCCCTTATGCTGCCATGCCTGCCTGACTGACCTTTTTGACGTTGTCAAAGTTGAACATCTCGTCCAATGGCAGGCCTCGGAATCGCAGGGGCAGTGTGCCGACAAACTTTTCAACCATCTGAGAGCCTCCACCCTGAAATGATCAAACATGCACATGCACAAGTATTTCGACAGTAAAAAATATTAACTCCACCATATCACGGATGGACCTCAGGAAACATCAGCCTTACCTACCCTGTGTACGTGGTAGGTAAGGCCTTACCTACCACATATGTGTGCTACACTGTGGATAATGCAGAAAATTGATGAGTGGAAGAATTGCGTAAGAAGGCAAGAAGAAACAACAACCTCCTTTTCTTTTCATTTCTTTCCAGAAGAATAAATCAGCTTACTCACCTCACAGCCGTCCAGGTGTTCAATGAAGCGTGTCTCAAACCCCCGGCACAGCTCCAGAGCCACGGCCCTGGATCCCTGCAGGTCGGAGATGAGTGACTCGCCCAGACGCAGCAGCTCTGATTCCACGTCCACTGACCGCGACTCCAGGCTGTGAGGGAGGAAATGGAGAGAGGGGCATAAAGGTGTGTGACTAGCAATAACTGACACGAAGCTGAGCCCTGCAGGTCGGATATGAGTGACTCGCCCAGACGCAGCAGCTCTGACTCCACGTCCACTGACCGCGACTCCAGGCTGTGGTGTGGATGGGGGGGTTGGGGGGTCCGATCGGATAGGCAAATGAACAGAGGACAACTCCAGAGCCACGGCCCTGGATCCCTGCAGGTCGGATATGAGTGACTCGCCCAGACGCAGCAGCTCTGACTCCACGTCCACTGACCTCGACTCCAGGCTGTGGGTGGGTAGATGGTGTGGTGTGGAGGGAGGGGCAGAAGAGAGGGTTTGAATAAAAAAAACTCAGTTCGGCCCTGGATCCCTGCAGGTCGGATATGAGGGAATCTCCCAGGTGCAGCAGCTCTGACTCCACGTCCACTGACCGCGACTCCAGGCTGTGGGTGGTGTGTACGCAAGGAGGGCTAGGAGGGGAATTGGGAGAGTGAATCGGAGGACAAAGACAGTGCAGGTGACGAGTGCAGGCTAGCAGCCAGTGCCGGGGGATGACAGACTCGCCCAGGGCGTGGGATAACGGCTCTGATTCCACGTCCACTGACCTCGACTCCGGGCTGTGGGTGGGCAGGTGGTGCGTTGGGGGAGGAAAGGAAATCTTTCCAGCTACTAATACACCCACCTACCTACTCCAGTCCAGCCTACCCAGTACACCCCCTCCAAACCCCGTCTCCCTCCTCCCCTACCCATCCCAACCCAGCCCCACCTACCCAGCCACCCACCTGGCCATGATCCTGGGGATCTTCTCCTTCATCTTCCTTCTCATCGTCCTGGCAATCAATTTGACGTTCTAGTCGACTCTCAATCAAGTCACCCACAGTCCTTCCCTGTCTGTATCCCACACAACCCAACCCAGCCCAACCCACCCACACCCGTCCTCACCCAGCCACACCCACCCCAATACCCACCCGGCCATGATCCGCGGGATCTTCTCCTTCATCTTCCTCCTCATCGTCCGGGCAATCATCCTGAGCAGCGTGTCTCGCCCCATGGACCCCTCCATGCCCTTCACGCCCACCGCCCGCATCACACTCGCCAGCAGCAAGCCTACCCACCCACCCCAATGCACCTTGCCATGACCCCCTAACCTTCTCATTCTCGTGTCAACACGCCTCAGAACCCACAGCCCTAGCAGTACCCCGCCCAGCCACCCACCCACCCAGCCCAGCACCCACCCCCACCCACCCCAGTACCCACCCGGCCATGATTCTCGGGATCTTCTCCTTCATCTTCCTCCGCATCGTCCGGGCAATCATCCTGAGCAGCGCATCTCGCCCCACGGACCCCTCCATGCCCTTCACGCCCACCGCCCGCATCACACTCGCCAGCGCCTTCTGCTCGCCCGCCCACGCCTCGTCCATCGGCACATCCGTGTCCGCGTCCCCCAGGGGCTGCCCCAGCACGGCCCAGGACCCACAGCCCTCCCAGGACCCCGCCCACCCATCCAGCCCACCCATAGACCCACCTACCCATCCACCCAAACCCACCCGGACCCACCAGAACTCACCCCGCCATAATTCTTGGGATCTTCTCCTTCATCTTCCTGCGCATCGTCCGGGCAATCATCCTGAGCAGCGCATCTCGCCCCATGGACCCCTCCATGCCCTTCACGCCCACCGCCCTCATCACACTCGCCAGCGCCAGCCTACCCACCCACTCACCCAACGCACCTACCTCAGAATCCCCCTACCTTCTCATTCTTGTGTCCGCAGGCCTCAAAACCCACAGCAGTTTCTCACACGCCGTACCCCATTCACCCACCCCAATACCCACCCGGCCATGATTCTCGGGATCTTCTCCTTCATCTTCCTCCGCATCGTCCGGGCAATCATCCTGAGCAGCGCATCTCTTCCCATGGACCCCTCCATGCCCTTCACGCCCACCGCCCGCATCACACTCGCCAGCGCCTTCTGCTCGCCCGCCCACGCCTCGTCCATCGGCACATCTGTGTCCGCGTCCCCCAGGGGCTGCCCCAGCACCGGCACCCACGGGTAGTCCTGAGCCATTGCTGCGCCCTGCCCTTGTAATAACTCCAATGCCAGCTTCGCAGCTGCCTTATCCGTTACTACCCGATCAAACTGCGTTATCACGCCTATGCTGCGCGCGCCTGGGGGGTGGGGAGGGGGAGGGGAACGGGCAAGTGGGGTGGGGGGAAGGGAGGCACGTCTGGCCGTGTCCGCGTCCCCCAGGGGCTGCCCCATCACCGGCACCCACGGGTAGTCCTGAGCCATGGCCGCGGCCTGCCCTTGTAATAGGTCTAGGGCGAGCTTCGCGGCTGCTTTATCCGTTACTACCCGATCAAACTGCGTAATCACTCCTATGCTGCGCGCGCCTGGGGTTGGACGGGGTTGTTTGAAGGGGTGAGTGAGTAAGGGCGAGTGAATAAGGGAAGCGAAGCAATGTGGCTGTGTCCGCGTCTCCCAGTGGCTGCCCCATCACAGGCACCCACGGGTAGTCCTGGGCCATGGCCGCGCCCTGCCCCTGTAATAGCTCCAATGCCAGCTTTGCGGCTGCCTTGTCTGAGACTACCCGATCAAACTGCGTTATCACACCTATGCTGCGCGCGCCTGGGGGGTGGGGAGAGGGGGAGGGGAACGGGGCAAGTGGGGTGGGGGGAAGGGAGGCACGTCTGACTGTGTCCGCGTCCCCCAGGGGACGCCCCATCACCGGCACCCAGGGGTAGTCCTGAGCCATGGCCGCGGCCTGCCCCTGGAGGAGCTCTAGAGCGAGCTTGGCGGCTGCTTTATCCGTTACTACCCGATCAAACTGCGTTATCACTCCTATGCTGCGCGCGCCTGGGGGGTGGGGACAGGGGGAAGGGAGGCACGTCTGGCTGTGTCCGCGTCCCCCAGGGGACGCCCCAGCATGGGCACCCACGAGTAGTCCTGTGCCATCGCCGCGGCCTGCCCCTGGAGGAGCTCTAGAGCGAGCTTGGCGGTTGCCTTGTCTGATACCACCCGCTCAAACAGCGTTATCACGCCTATGCTGCGCGCGGAAGCAGCAGCAGCAGCAGCAGCAGCAGCAGCACATGCTAGAACACTCTTACTATGCTCGAACGAACACACACACTGATCATGCAACTGACCATGCTAACAAACAGCTGCTGCTGCAGAAGCTTAGTACTAGATATCACCCTTCATGCTCAAACAAAACCACTTACCATCGCGGTCGATGTCATGCGCCAGGCGCAGCAGCTTGAGAGAGTCCTTGACGCGCGTGTCAGCGATGACCACGAGGAGAGCAGCAGCAGCAGCAGCAGCAGCGCCATGCAATTCTAAAACAGCCTTACCATCGCGGTCGATGTCATGTGCCAGGCGCAGCAGCTTCAGCGAGTCCTTGACACGCGTGGCAGCGATGACCACGAGGATGATGGCGTCCTGATTCGCCACGTTGTCTTGCAGCTGGCGGCGGCGGTGTGGGAGAAAGGACCATGGAGAGAAGGGGTCAATATGACGGATTCCCAAGCAATTTGATGTGGAATGGCAGGCACTGTGTTCAGCCCAACCAAGGAAACAGCAGCAGTGCAGTGTGGGTGGGAGTCTGGCATCAGCAGCCACAAGAGCACTGACTGACTTGATCGTAATGATCATCATCAGAACGGGTGCTGCTGCTGCCAATGAATTCAGCCCATCCAAGGTAGCCCCTATATATGTTGGCACATGACGTCACCACATGTGATGACGTCATTCGAGGGAAAAGGGAGGGAAAAAAGCTCCCAATCCCAGGGCTGCGAGCAGCGACGTGCCAATGAGACGAGGTCACGAGAGAAGTGAAAGGATCGCAACGAGAAGAGGGGACTCATCAATCCAAGCATGCACAGAGTAACATCATTCCGTCTCTTTAACCAAAGAGAGAGAGAGAGAAAAAAGAGAACGAAATGAAGTGCAGAAAGGCACTCACTGTGCCGTCGAGGTCTGACGACCGTTCGACTCCAGGAAGATCCGCCACTCGCATTGGCGGTGCTGCAGGGGGGATGATGGAGAGGGAAAGAAAAAAGATGAGAGCTCAAACCTCAGGATGAGCGACAAGGGCAATCACATTGCAGGCATGCCAGGCGAGAGAACACAATTGCGGATACAGATTGTGAAGGGGATTGCAGCATCCTTGTGGAAGAAATAAAATAACCTAAGAAAAGAGAGAGGACAGGGGAGCCAAGACAGGCAGGCCTTCTAGGCAGGAAAGGGAGGGAGGAGCAAGGAGAGAGAGAGAGCGCAAAGATGGAATTCTCAGTTGAGACTGACCGATTGGCGAGCAGAGGATGAGGTGTGCCTCCTGGCGGCTCCTGGACTTGGACTTGGCCTGTGCCATGTCTGCCACCAGCGCCTGCCGCACCTCCGCTGGTTTGATGGTGACACCCCCCAACCCTCGACACACCTCCGCTGGTTTGATGGTTTGATGGTTTGATGGTGCAATAATAAGAGTCTGTGTACTGACCGATTGGCGAGCGGAGGATGAGGTGTGCCTCCTGGCGGCTCCTTGACTTGGACTTGGCCTGTGACATATCTGCTACCAGCGCCTGCCGCACCTCCGCTGGTGGTGACGAGACACGCACAGACACACACAAGCACGCACACGCATGCACACGCATGCACACGCACGCACACAAACACACACGGAGCAATAAAGGCACACAAATGAGACAAGGAAAAACGGCCCGAGTTAGAGAACTGCAGACTCAGCATGTTTGCAGTATAATAAAATGAAAATGAGGAGGAGAAGAGGGTGTGCAAAGAGAAACCAAAGTCGTACTACTCACAGGGTTTCCGCATGTTGGCTCGCGGCCCGAGACTCGCTCGGATGCTGCCTACCCCCAGGTTGGGGTCCCTTTGTAGGTCCACCAGAACAGGGAAGCGTGTAGCTCCGCCCTCAGCCGTTGGCTGCAACGAGGCACAAAGGCAGCAATAACTTTTTATTCAGCCGTTAAAAATATCTACTCCCAGGTGGGGGTCCCCTTGTAGGTCGACCAGAACAGGGAAGCATGTAGCTCCACCCTCAGCAGTTGGCTACAATGGGGCACGAAGACGAAACCGGAAATGGCTGGATAAACGAATCCACTGAGTCTATACATGAGACGAGAATGAAATGGAACATAAGAAATGGAAGTAAACATTCGAGGCAGTGGCGGAACGAAGCAGTGCTGGTGGTGTGAGATGCCACGACCATCAAACTGATTTGGATTGAACTGGACACGTGGCACATCTAAATGGAATCATAACAGCTGAGGCATACACAGGGAGACTGAGTCGACAGACCACTCTAACGCAGTGACTTACGAGGACTGCATGGCCAATGAGAGTGTTGAGAACAGCGGATTTTCCGGCACCCTGCAGAGATGTAAGCGTGTGGGGAAAGAAAATGGCAGGTTTACAGATCGAATTTGTGGAGAGTGGTGAGACGATCAAATTCGAGTCCCACTGTTTACGTGCAGCGCGAGGGGGTGAATGGGGATACGGGGAGAAAGTACTGTAGAGGTGACATGAGACAACAGCTGATTAGCACGTCCGAGCCGCCTAGATAAGAGCCAATACCGCACGCTAATCAAGTACAACAACGATTGAATGCGGGTAAAGGTACAGGCGACGCTCTTCCATATAGGTCACGACACAAACGAAGCTTCTGGAAAGGCAATGGTGCGAACGAAGCTCGAATATACTGGAAATGTCGAGAATAACCACAATGAAATCTTCCTGCCTGCGGTGGAGTACAAAACTGTCCGACAAGACGCGGAATTGATTGAGAAGGCACGAAACTGACTGGGAAAGCAGAAAACTAACTGCGAAGGCACGGAACTGACCGGAGCACCGAGCACGATGAGCTGGATCAGGGTGAGGAGGAGGCGCTGGTGGAGACTTTTGAATCAACTCAAGAGTCGAGTCGACTGGAAAATCACATTGACTCGACAGTCACGTGGACTCAGAATTCAACTCGCTGAAACGGGACTGACCGGAGCGCCAAGCACGACGAGCTGGATGACGGGGGAGGAGGAAGGACTGCTGGAGCGCGAATCGTCGGAGTCCGGAAGGTCGTCGCCGACGAGCGCTGACGACGCCTGCTGAAGCGTCTCGCCTAACGAGATCAGATCGTCCATCGTTGAGAGCGACGGTGAAGTCTAATAGAATCTATTGCAATGACAGCGCGTGAGGAGTAGACGGACTGGATTCACCCGAAAGCCCTCGCCTGGATCGGAGGCATGAAGAACTCGAATGTCTGTTCGAGACGCTTTTGGTCGAACGAATAATCCAAACGAGCACAACAGAGATTACGGGAAACCGTGTCCGATAAGGAGAGACAATAAGTACGTAAATCCCTATTGCGATGCCAGACGAGCCTTGGATTGGCAGAACCAGACTCCTGGGGGGAGCTTTCACTGAACAAGCTACTACCACCGGTTCTGCCGAATGACTGAACCCGCCTGATGGAATCTAGGAAATACAAGTGCACTTGATCGTGGGAGTGTTTCATGAGAATTCCCTCCAGTATGGTTTGGTGAGATGTTTTGCGCCGCAAAGCGATACTGCTAAATAGTAGCACGGTTGGACAGGGTTTTGAGGGAATCTGGGATTTCACGTTTGGCAGTGTTGGGCAGGAGGAACAGCGCAAGGAGCAAGGGGGGGAGAAGCGCACTGGCGGAACAAAGACACCCTTCGATTAGCACTGGGGGTGGAAAAATGCCTTGCAGAATGTTGAAATGGATTGGCATAAGGGCATGGCGAGAACAATTACGTATGCTTACGATTATAGAAAACCTAATCCTGCTCTCCGAAACGGACTCATACGCGATACAGGACTGCTACTACTGTTGCGGGCGGAATCGGTCTATTGAGCAACCTCCTAGAAACTGCCATTGTGACGAACCAATCCCTCCCCGCCAACAGCCTGACAGGGGCGCCAAAATTCCCCCCACACCACAGTCCGCCCCCAGCCGGAAAAGAGCGTCGGGATAGCAGACTTTATCTCGGTGGGGTGCGGCGGAAGGAATTGTGATTCATCAGCCGCGCTGTTCTGGAACCTCCAGTTCCATCCAACTCCAAGGTCCTGTTCAGCAGGCAGAAGGAGCAGGAGCATGGGGAGGGATCAGCTGAAACCAAATCCCGAGGGGTGAAACCGGACTGGGCACTTTCATTTGAAGGACACACAGCAAGGATCATTACGAGGCGGTGCGTACAGATCACACACGGCACTCGCCATCACCGTGGCAGCAGATCGACATAAGCGCAGCGTCTCGCTTGTCGGTCCTCCGTGTAGTTTCCCTGAAGCGGATTCGACGCTTATTTTCTTCCATTTTCCGCTTTCAACCCCTCTTGTTCCGACGAAATAGTCAGCGTCTTGTTTCTGAGTCGATACCTATTTAGCTTCGGCAATTTTCAGGAACCACGACTCGGACTTACAGCGTTATTCCTTCTCTATTTACGAGGCTGTAGGAAATAAGGACACATGGATAATTTGATAGGTCTAGTGAATCGGCTTCAGCAGGCGTGCACGGTGCTAGGGGACTATGGCGTGTCGAGCGCTGAAGATGCGCTGCCGACGCTCTGGGAGCAGCTTCCGTCCGTGGCTGTGGTGGGAGGTCAGGTGAGGCGGATAGTTACGCGCGTCGAATAGATTCAATTTGAGGTGATCTTTGACCGGACTAGAAAGTCGTTTTGATTGCTGCGGTGGGAGGTCAGGCGAAGTGGATAAGTTCGCATTAAATACCAAACGATTGGGGTTCGGATTTATAAGTATGACTGTACGGTAGTATAGCTGCGCCAGGCATAACTCAGAGTGTCATGGTTCACAATCACATTTCAATGAATGTGTCTCCTTCACGATCATATTCTGGTGCATCTTTTATAATAAATCTTCTTCTTCTTCAACTCGTAGACTGTGTAGCGGTTTGCCGAATGATGCTGCCGATGGCAATGTTGTACTGGGTGTCGCGGTAGCGGATTCGATCAGAGGCTTCGCATAGGGACTAAGAGGGCCTCCAAACGACCATAGAGGGATTCTATCATAATGCTTCACCGTAGACTGTTCTCGGCACACATTCGCCCAGGCATATACTCTCGAGTCTTGCAACGAAAGCTTCCCAGAATGTTCCGCCTTGGCTTTTCCATTAATTCCATTCCATCCCGCTCCCATCCCGCTTCCATCCCGTGGCAGAGTTCGGGAAAATCATCGGTGCTAGAGAGCATTGTGGGGAAGGATTTTCTTCCTCGAGGATCAGGTATATCAGCATAGCAGCAGCCTACGGTTTGTCTTTTCCGTCCGGATGTATTAGAAAGGCCTCAGTCATGTTTCGCTGTGACTGATCTTCTAGAGAGTGTTCGTATGTGCTGGTCCCTGTCGTCGAAGCCTTGTTGATGGCTCACTCGCCCTGTCTCTGTCATCGCTACCTTGGCTTACTCGCCCTTGTTAGCCGTAATCATGACCGTCCACTGGGGTGATGTGTGCTGTGTCGTGTGTGGTGATCGCTTACGATGTCCGGTGATGAGCTGTGCTGTGCTGTGCTGTGCTGTGTGTGGTGCTGTGCTTGGTATGTGGTGCTGTGTGGTGCTGTGCTGTGCTGTGCTGGTGGCTGCAGGCATCGTCACCCGGCGGCCACTGGTGCTGCAGCTGCACAAGGTGGACTCATCATCCGAATACGCGGAGTTCCTGCACCAGCCGGGCAAGAAGTACACTGATTGGGGTGAGTGAGTGAAAACGTCAAAGCGTTGCCCATCTCGTCTCTCATCAAAGCGTTGACTTATTTTTCTTTTGGTCCAATCTCTTCTCCATCTTTCTCTGCAGCTGCTGTGAGAAAGGAGGTTGCAGATGAGACGGATCGGATCACTGGGAAGACCAAGATGATATCGCCTGTTCCCATCCATCTCAGCATCTACTCTCCCAATGGTACGCAACCACCTCAGCATTTATCCTTATACCCATGTGTATCCATGTGTGATGTATTTAATGATTAAATCCCGCACAGTAAAGCATTCGTGTCCAGGTGCTACTCTTTAATGGAAAGCAGAAGGAAGGCGGCAAGCCCATGATTTTCCACAGGCCTCTTTTTTTTAAATCTGACCGAGCTCCTGCCCGTTGCTGTGTCCCTGCAGTGGTGAATCTGACCCTGGTGGATCTGCCTGGTCTCACAAAGATTGCCGTGGGTGAGTTGTCAAGCATTTCCACACGGCTGGCTGTGAAACATTGGGTGGCAGGCAAATGCAGGGTTGAAAGCCATTTGCATTGTAACCCCCCCACCTTCCTCCCCCCCTCCCTCCGCCACTCTTACCCGCCCCCCGAATCATTATTTTGCTCGTAGCACTTTGTTGCTATGGGCAGCTTATTGATCTTTGAACGGTCGCAGAACATTCGGCTTGGGGTGAGATATGGCATTGTGTTGGTGTGTTGTTGTGTGCCTGTGATGGCGTCACTGGAGTTTGAACAATGATTCACCTGTGTGTGTCTGTCTCTGTGATGGTGGCGATTTGTGTGCCTGTGGTTGTGTGCGTGAATGACCGCAGAGGGCCAGTCAGAGAGCATTGTGCGGGACATTGAGGACATGGTTCGGCAGTATGTGGAGAAGGTGCGTGTGGGGAAGGCGAATGTGGGGAAAGTGAGTATTGCGAGCCAGGATGGGAGGATTATCAAAGGGGGAATGGGAGTATGGTCGGGGGGGGTCATGTGGAGGAGCGATTAATTGTGTCATTCTGGCAGCATTGCCTATCATTGGAGGTGTAGTATCGTGTGTTTGACATATTAACCTTCATAGTATCTCCACCATTTCCCAACCCCCCCTTCAACCCAACCCTTCCCTCCCGCCCCTACAGCCCAACTGCATCATCCTTGCAGTATCCCCCGCCAATCAAGACATTGCCACCTCGGATGCCATGCGCATGGCCAGAGAGGTCGACCCTGAGGGTAAGTAGCGCTTTGAGGGTGATTAGGGAGGAGTTCCTTAGTGTACGGGGTTCCATGTGGTACCCCACGTGGTATGTGGTCCCTTCCCTCAACTCAATCGTGCTTGTTCCCATGTTGGTTCCTTTTCCCAATTTCCATGGGTGTGCTGCAGGCGAGAGGACATGGGGTGTGCTCACGAAGCTCGACCTCATGGACAAGGGCACCAACGCGCTTGACGTACGTCCTCGTTCTCTTCGCTGCTTTACCCTTGCCGCATCGCAATGTCCTTTTGCCCCGTTTCCATTCTGTTTTTATGCACCCCAAAAAGCGCACGTGGTTTTGACCACCTTGAACCGCCTCTTCTCTTACCCCCCACATGCCTCCAGGTACTAGAGGGGCGCGCGTACAAGCTCAAGTACCCGTGGGTGGGTGTGGTGAACCGCTCTCAGGCCGATATCAACCGCAATGTGGACATGCTGGCATCCCGGCGGAAGGAGAGGGAATACTTCCAAACGTCCGCGGATTACTCCCACTTGGCCAACCGCATGGGCACTGAGTACCTTGCGAAGATGCTCTCCAAGGTACGGTTTCCCAGTTCACCTGCTGATAGCATGAGAGCGTGACAGCATGAGAGCAGGAGGGCATGAGAGCAGGAGAGCATGAGAGCAGTATCAACCACAATGTGGACATGCTGGCTTCCCGGCGCAAGGAGCGGGAATACTTCCAAACGTCTGCTGACTACTCCCACTTGGCCAACCGCATGGGCACCGAGTATCTTGCGAAAATGCTCTCCAAGGTAATGCTCTCCCTCATTTTTTTGATACATTTTTGTCAGACTCCTCAAAACCCCATTTTGCAATCCGCATGGGCAGTGTTTTTTTGTGAGTCTGTGAACAAAGATCTGTCAGCATCGACAGCAAAGATGACAGGCTGGCGTCCCGGCGCAAGGACAGGGGGTGCTTTTAGCATGTGGAGCAAGTGATTCGCTCCAAGATCCCAGGCATCCAGTCACTCATCAACAGAGGCTCAGATTCTCCCTCATATGCTCGCCCTCACGTGCCTCCTCCCTGCGTTTCATTCACGCCCCTATGCCATATCGCTGTGCTGGCAGCATCTGGAGCAAGTCATTCGCTCCAAGATCCCGGGCATTCAGTCGCTCATCAACAACAACATTGACGACCTTGAGAAGGAGATGAACGCACTGGGTCGGCCCATTGGTGGCGAAGCCGGGGTGAGTAGCTTTGTGGGCTGAGAGGTGTGCTGTTGTGGAGTAGGTGTGCATGCAGGCGTGGGTAGGTAGGTGCGTGTGTTTGGTCCTTCTCATCAACAACAACATTGACGACCTTGAGAAGGAGATGAACGCGCTGGGTCGGCCCATCGGGGGTGAAGCACGGGTGAGTCACATAAGTATCACAAGGTGCAATTAGGGTGTGTGTGTGTGCGGTGCGGCTTTTGAGTCGACTCAAAAGTCGACTTTTGAGTCGACTCAAAAGTAGCACAAGGTGCAATTAGGGTGTGTGTGTGTGCGGTGCGGCTTTTGAGTCGACTCAAAAGTTGCCGGCCCATCGGGGGTGAAGCACGGGTGAGTCACATAAGTAGCACAAGGTGCAATCAGGGTGTGTCTGTGTGCGGTGCGGCTTGTCCTCCGCCTGTGGCGTGCGCATCTGGCCAATTACAGAATGAACAACTCCTTCATCCCCCAACACCCCACTCACCCCGCCGCCCCGAGTTGATATTTGAGTCGACTCAAAAATCGACTCAAAAATCAACTCGCCTGTGGTGTGCTCATCTGGCCAATTACAGAATATACAACCCCTTCATCCTCCAACACCCCACTCACCCCGCCACCCCCGCTCCTTCCCCCACTCTCCCGTTCCCAACTGCCATCTCACCCCCCGCAGGCCCAGCTGTACACGGTGCTGGAGATGTGCCGAGCGTTTGACAAGATATTCAAGGAGCACTTGGACGGCGGGTAAGCACATGTGGGGTATGGTGGGTGGATGTGTCCTGTGGTGGGCTGGGGCCGAAGGCATTGAAAGGGCCCCAGGCCCAGCTGTACACGGTGCTGGAGATGTGCCGAGCATTTGACAAGATATTCAAGGAGCATTTGGACGGCGGGTAAGAGGTCGGGGTTGGGTGGATGCGTGCTGTTGTGGGCTGGGAGCTATGGAACTGTGTGGGCCGCGGGCCCATCTATAGATTGATTCATACTCTCAGCAGGCTTGCTGCGGTTCGAAACCAGCCTTTCTTAGCTGGAACTGTGTGGCCGCGGGCTTGTCTATACATGGTGCTGGAGATGTGGAGCTTGGAGATGTGGCAATGTCTTTTCTCTCCTGCTCCTCTCTTCTGTGACGACGCTGCCAGCAGCACTCAAGAATTTTCTTAATAACCCGGAAATACTTTCTAAAAATTTCTTCCCATCCACCAGTCGACCAGGGGGTGATCGGATTAACGCTGTGTTTGAGACGAAGCTGCCAGCAGCACTCAACAAGCTTCCCTTCGACAAGCACCTCTCCATCCAGAGTACGTGCTTCCCTTGTCCGAGTCACACACATGAACCTGTGCGCACACACAACATGCGCGCCACACGCGCGCGCGCGTACGTGCCCCCCCCCCCCCCCCCCCCCCCCCCACACACACACACGCAGGTACTGATGAAAACTCCGTTCTCCAGACTCTCTATCCTTTCCTCAATCCCCTACCTTGCTTTGAAATAAAACCGGCAGATGTGAGGCGGATTGTGGCGGAGGCAGACGGGTACCAGCCGCATCTGATCGCCCCAGAAGGCGGTTACCGCCGACTGATAGAGAGCGCGCTGCTCATGTTCAAGGGGCCGGCAGAAGCAGTGGTGGACGAGGTGCATTTCATTCTCAGAGACCTCGTTCGCATCTCCGTAGGGGAGACCACCGAGCTGCTCCGGTTCCCTTCACTCCAGGCTGAGCTCTCAGCTGCTGCTACCCAGTCCCTGGAAAGTTTTCGGGAGAACAGCCGCAAGCTGACCGTGCGATTGGTGGAGATGGAGACGAGTTATCTGACCGTGGAGTTTTTTCGGCGGCTGCCCGGGCTGGAGAATCTTGACGAGGCGATGGATGGGAAGGAGGGGAAGGATGGGAAGAAGGGCAGTGGGAGTGGCATGAGTAGCAAGATCAAGGCGCTCAAGGGGAGTGGAGACAGGCTGCCTACAGGGGCAGATCGATACCAGGAGATGCACTTCCGGAGAATTGGTGAGTCTCCTGAGATACACTTCACAAACCTCGGTGAGTGTGTTTGTGTTTCTAAAAAAATCATTTCGCGTGTGGGCAGCAAGATCAAAGCGCTGAAGAAGGGAAGTGGGGACAGGCTGCCTACAGTTTTGCTTGTTATTTCTCCCCTGTCCATTCACAATCCTGCCAACGTGTCAACCTACATGGGCATGGTCATCTTTTCCTGAAGGGAGTGCTTGCAGAATGCTATCAGTCATTTTGGAAGTCACCTCTTTCCCCCTCCCCCCTCACGCATCCCTGTTCCCCCACCCCCCGCCCCACTCGCCAGGCTCCAATGTGTCAACCTACGTGGGCATGGTCATGGAGTGCTTACAGAACTCCATTCCCAAGGCCGTGGTGCACTGCCAGGTAGGTTCGGGTGTTGCCAGGTAGGATTGGTGTTGCCAGGTAGGGTTGGGTGTTGCCAGGTAGGATTGGTGTTGCCAGGTAGGATTGGGTGTTGCCAGGTGGGACCGTGCATTGTAATGTAGGATTGCCCACTCTTTGAAAGGATGGTCCGTTGTCGGATTAGCAGGGTCTCCCCCGTTTGCCTTTGATGGGCAGGAACACAGGAATACACTAGATTGACGTTGAACTTTTATTCTCTACTGCCCTTTCTGTCTGTTTTGCAGGTCCGGGAAGCTAAGCGGCGGCTGCTAGACCAGTTCTATGCGATGGTGGGCAGGGAGGATGGGAAGGCGCTGGGGAAGCTTCTAGACGAGGATCCGGACGTGATGGCTCGGAGGCAGGCTGCGTGGAAGCGGCTGGAGCTGCTTCGCAAGGCACGGAATGAGATTGACAGTGTCGGATGGGCCCGAGTTTGAGGTGTGATAAGGGGTTGGGTTGGGTTGGGTCTGGTCCAGTTTGGTGGAGGCTGGAATGGAAGTTGTGAAGGCATCATATGCAGGTGTGACTTGGACTGTTAGACAAGGTTGCGACAAGCCAAGAAGCATTTTGGTTTAGCTTGGGAATATCATGCCAGAATATTTGTAGCATGTGTCAGCTCTGCTAATGATTTAGTGGAGACATGTATCCAACTGTAATGCGGATAGTGAGCTCTTCCATGAATCGAGCATATATGCTTTGTTTTAGTGGAGACATGTATCCAACTGTAATGCGGATAGTGAGCTCTTCCATGAATCGAGCATGCTTATGCGTGTACTTGTTTGAGCGCGAATCCCAACCGTTGGCGTTGATTTTTGGCTTCCACGATTCGGCAATTTTCACTAGGCATCGGTGTAAGGAACCGCGATTGGCGCCAGAATGCGTTTCGATTGGCGCGTCGTTCTTAGCGGACCAAATTCAACCGGCAATGTGCCGGAACCATCGCACGGACGAGATCACTTTCAAAATGGAGCACCCTCATCTCATCATGTCCCCCCTTGCCTGCAATTTCAACTGTGAAAGCCCAGCCACAAACCTCGCGCCGGAAATCCCGACTCCACCAAGCCTGTCGGCACGGCAGCATTCAGGCATAAATGTCGTGTAAATGCATTCCCTTCCGTCCAAATCCGAACCATTTTGCAAATCCCAACTCCCGTCACCCGTCATGTAAAGTTGCAATGTGACTCGTCATCGCGTTCCGGTCCAGGGTCAGATGAATTTGTGGGCCGAGGACGACCGTGGATGATATTGTATGGAAAATCTGCTCCGTCGATTCCCGCTTTATAGAAATATCACTGCAGCAGGAGCAGTTGCGCTGCCAGTCAAAGCCAAAGCTGAAAATCTCTCGCGCCAGTAAGAAATTCTTTCATTTTCCGGCTCTCCTTACGGTAGACTCCCTTCCTTGCGAGACTCTCCGCGTTGACTGATTCCACGAAATAGCGTGCGATGCTCCGTTTCTGAGAAAGGAAGCGAGCATATTTTCCGACTGCGAGTGTCTGCCAGGAAGTACGATTTAGTAGTGCCTTCAACCTGGCAACCCGGACAGCGACTGAAGTCACAGCTGTGCTGCAGAGAAATTAAATTCGCCAACCCTGTAAATTACACTCCCTGGGCCTGTAGACCTCCGAGATCCTTCGTCCCGGATTAAACGTTTTATTGTATCAGGCAGTCATCTGTTTAGGTTCACCACTAGATTTTCCTCCTGAACCTCACAACCACTGCCTTTCACCAACAGCTCCTTCTCTCGGGACAATTCAGTGCAACTTAGAAAGTGAGCAGCAGGAGCGCGTGATTTGATTCCGAGTCGCATCTCAGATCTTAGCAGGTTTCCGTGACGGTCGCCGATGTCGTTCTTAGAAGCGCGCCAGGCCCTCGATAGGTCGCTCGCGTCGCCTGCGTGGACGGATCGCGATGCCGTCACGGCCGCTGTCAGGCGGCATCTGGGTACGTGCAAACTTCGAGACATAATTTAGTCTCTTAGTGGTAGAGATGTACGCTGCTGCTGGTGGTGCTGGTGCTGCCGGGCGCGACCTATGCCGACTATCACCCCGGAAAATACAGGAGAGAATATTGGCTAAAAGCGTGATGAACGAACAAGGCGAAACGATCGCGGGCCCGGGTAGCTTAACATTGTCAGGTTAAGTTGGTCAGGTGATGCCGCGCTTCGAGTACCTCAATGCCAGGTTCAATGCGATGAGGAGTGGATGCGACGGGAAGTCTGCAGCAGAGATTCGAAACGATTCGCAGAAACCGTTGTCAGTCAGTTTTTCAAATTTGAAAAGATTGTGCGTGATTCGTTTACTTTGTTGGCCAGTACTGAGTAAGCGCAGCGAGAGACTGGGTAGTAACGGCGATTATTAGTCCCGAGAGCTTGTGTCGCCCTCCTTTAGTCAGGCGACCAGTGCAGACTGGTAACCATCATGTGTCCCATTTCGCAAATAGCATTAAGGTGTCGTGTCTGTCTCCTTTCCCAGTCCTTGTACCCTCCTCATCTGATCCTTTTCCCGTTCGCCCCCTTCCTTCCCTTCCCCCTTCTCTCTCTTCTCCCTTTCCCCTCTGCCTTCTCTCTCTCTTCTCTCTCTTCTCCGCTGTTTTCTCTGCTTGTCGTTCCTGTCCATTTTTTCGGATGGCTTTCGCGCAGTAGCGGATTGCGAGGAGCAAAATGGCAGCACCACTCCCGGCGCAAGCAGCAACATTCTCGGGGAATCCAATAAGGGGAACATTGCTCCAAACTCCAACGCTGGCGACGATGCTGCGGGGAAGCCAGCGCGTTGCGCGCGCTTCTCGGAGAAAATGGTCGAGGCGCGAACGCGCGAGTTAATCGACGTGCTGGACAGCCTGCGCACCGCGGGAGAGGCGAATCTCGAGTCGCTCGCGCTGAGCAGCGAGAGCATTCGAGAAGACGGCGTGGATTGCGGCGACGACCGACAATGGCGGGTAAGCGTCGATCAGCAGTGGCGGATACCTTTGCTGAGCGTCATTTCGCCTGAGCTTGCGTTCCTTTTGACTCGCGGGGGAAGAAAGGGGCGAAGGGAGGGCAAGGAGCTCCAGTGCTGCTGATGACCGCCAGATGATGGCTCGGCCCGGTCACCAACTCTCTCGTTTCTCCCTCCTCTCTTTGCCACTTACTTCTCAATACCGCGCAGTTGAAGGAGGAGGGCAAGGAGCACCGCGTGCTGTACCGCAAGGGACCGGAGGGATGTGCCTTAACAGATAAACCATCCCCCCCCCTTCCCGTCTCTCTTCGCCGATAAACCATCCCCCCCCCTTCCCGTCTCTCTTCGCCCTCAACCCCCTTGCGCCATCGCGCAGTTGAAGGAGGAGGGCAAGGAGCACCGCGTGCTGTACCGCAAGGGCGTGGAGAGATGTGCCTAAACATCTAAACCGTTCCCCACTCCATCATCTCTTTGCCCAAACTATGCGTTTCTCGTGACTCGCAGTTAAAGGAGGAGGGCAAGGAGCACCGCGTGCTGTACCGCAAGGGTCCTGAGGGCACGCAGCTGCACGAGATCTGCCACAACGTCTACACCACCATTCATTCCCTCCTCTTGTGTCTCTTCGTCCAAACTCGGACTGGCAGTTGAAGGAGGAGGGCAAGGAGCATCGCGTGCTGTACCGCAAGGGTCCGGAGGGCACGCCGCTGCACGAGATCTGCCTGGAAGGAATCATTCACGGCCCTCTTGACACCTGTACGCGCCTCACCCTGCCACGTGTCAGCTCTCTTCCGCACGTGTCTGATTTTCCGTGTGAAATGATTGACATCCGTGCGGTTTTCCCGCCCATTTTCTCCTCCCGTCCGCCCCTGACATCGTCTCTCTCGTTACTGTCTGCGTCTTCCTTGCGTCATGCTGCAGTGTTGGCTGTTGTCTGGGAGGTCCCCTTTTTCAAGGACTGGTAAGAAACCCAAGCCACCTTCTCCTCAATCTTTAAACCCCTCCTCCTCTCCTTCCATTTTTTTTCCCCCTCCCATTGTTGCAAACCCCTCCTCCAACCACCCCCCCCCCTCCTCGCATACTACCCCTCCTCCCTCCTTCCAGACACGTTCCCTCTCCCGCCTTTCCTTCCCTCTCCCCTTTTTTCTCCCTCACCTCCCTCCCCTGGTTCTCCCGAGTTTTTCTGCTCTCCTTACCTTCCCGTTCCTTCCCACACGCACTTTACGACATGTTGAACGGCATTGCCATCCGCGACTTATCCATTTCTCACCCATCGACACGTCATCGAATGCCACGTCACCCCATGCCTCGTCATCCCGTGCAGGTGGCCTCAGTTCAGCGTGCCGCCCTTCAAGGTGCTAGAGTCCAAATTCGCCCACCGCATTGCACCAGGCCTAGAGCTCAGCTACCTGCAGTAAGTTATATTGATGATGCCTATAGCGAGTAATGAGTCATGGGGGGGGGAGGGGGAGACTGCCTCAGTAAATTATTCTGTCATTCCACCACTTGTACCAGCCACTTCCGCAACTGCCTTATCGCCCTTCAAATCCTCTCATCCTGCACTCGAAGCGCTCTCATCCTCGCCTCTTCCCCACTCCACTGTATCAAGCTGTGCAACTCTTCCTCCACTGTGTAAGGCGCCATGGCCCTTTGCCTCGCGCGAGCTGCCGTCCCACGCGTGTGTTGTGCGTCGCTCATACCTCTCCTTGCCTCCGATCCCCCCACTCCTTCCCCCCACTCCCTCGCACTTAACTCCTCTCCCGTCCCACAGGTTCAGGTCGCCGTGGCCCTTTGCGACGCGAGAGCTCCTCTTTTTCGCCTTCATGGTTCACGACACAGCCACCGGCCTCTTTGTTGCTTCCGTGCACTCGGTGAGTGAGTGGCCTCCGTCCTCTCGGTGAGTGATGCGGGGAGTGACGTGGTGCGTGAGCTACCTCACATGCTGCACTAGCCTTCGCCTTCATGCTTCACGGCACTTCCACCGGCCTCTTTGTCGCCTCCGTGCACTCGGTGAGTGTAGGGGCGACCAATGGGTGATGCGGGGCGTGACGTGGTGAGTGAGCTGCCTCTCATGCTGCACAGCCGAGCCGAGCACATGCACTAGTCTTCGCCTTCATGCTTCACGACACGGCCACGGGCCTCTTTGTTGCCTGCGTGCACTCGGTGAGTGGTTTGATTGGTAACGAGTGTGCACATTGTACGGGAGTCCACGGGAGTCCCTTAACGCTGCAGAGCACAGCACAACCCCCCCACTAGTTGCCTCCTTACCCACCCCCACCCTCCTCCCCCCTCCACCTTCCACTCGCCCGTCCTTCACGGCCCCTGTTGCACCCTCTCAACTCAAACCCCCTTCCTCTCCCACACTCCCCCCTTCCTCTCCCCCCAGCCACCTGACGACATATCACAAATGGACCCCGAGACAGCAGCCCTGCACCCCTCCGCCCTGCCCCCCTTCCGTGGCACCCGGCTTCGTGCGCATGGTTGTACCTTCATCCAATATTCCCCCCGTTCTCCCTCCCTTCTCCCCCTTCCCCCCAGCCACCCGACGACATATCACACATGGACCCCGAGACAGCACCTCTGCACCCATCCAGTGTGCCTCCCGTAGCGCCCAGCTGTGTGCGCATCACAGTACTTTTCCATCTCGCCCCCCCCTTCCCATTCTGCCCCCTCTCTTCAATCCCCCAGCCACCTGACGACATATCACACATGGACCCCGAGACAGCACCTCTGCACCCCTCCGCCATCCCCCCTGTGGCGTCGGGTTGTGTGCGCATGACTGTGGGCGGCGGATTCGCAGGCCAGGACCTGGGGGGCGGCCGCTGCTATTTCCGGTAAGCTTGGCCAATTGAGAAGTTGGAGGGGCATGCCTTGCCTCAGCTCTTGTTGTTCCTGGCTTTGTCTATGCAATCGGCAGGCCAGAACCTTGGGAATGGCCGGTGCTACTTCCGGTAAGTTCCGCCCCTGGAGAGGCTCAAGGGGTATGCCTCGCCTCTTGTTTGACACAGCACCTCTGCACCCCTCCGCCATGCCCTCGGTGGCGCCAGGCTGTGTGCGCATGACCGTGGGCGGCGGGTTTGCAGGGCAGGACCTGGGGGGCGGCCGCTGCTATTTCCGGTAAGCTTGGGTTTTGGAGAAATGTGTTCTTGGCCTTCTTCGAGACAGCAGCCCTGCACCCATCCGCCCTGCCGGCTGTGGCGCCGGGCTGTGTGCGCATGACTGTGGGCGGTGGATTCGCAGGGCAGGACCTGGGGAACGGCCGCTGCTACTTCCGGTAAGCTTGACCTCGATTATTTCTTGCGAGGTTCTAGGGGTACGCCTAGCCTCTGATCTTTTTCCTTTCTTTGTCGCCGCAAGTTGCAAGGCAGGACCTCGGGGGCGGCTGCTGCTACTTCCGGTAAGCTCGTCCTCTGGGGAGGTATACCTTTGCTCTGTGTGTCTGTGCTTTGTCAGTGCAATCCGCAGCTGCTTGTGCTGCACGTTGACCTACTTTGCCCCACTCTCCTAACACAAACAGTCACTTTGCTCCTCCCTGCCACTGGACTCTCTCCCCTGTCTCCGCCCCACCTCTCCCCCTCTTCACCGTGGTGCATGCACGCTGGATATGAAGTTCGACCTCATGCCCCCATGGCTCATCAATTTCGTTGCCAGCTCGGGATACCACCGACGACCCCATTCACTCTTCTCCGAACCCCCCTCCCCTCCTTCTTTCCCCCTTACCTCGTGCGCAGCGGTGCATGCACGCTGGATATGAAGTTCGACCTCATGCCCCCGTGGCTCATCAATTTCGTCGCCAGGCAACTAGCCGGCTCTGGTTTCCACCTGCTCTGCCACGAGGTAGACACAATCGTTAAAGCCACAGCTGCTACTGCTGCAGCCGGTGGTGTGAAATCACTGAAATGTGACAAGAAGAAGGGGCGCGGGGCGTTTCAGCAGCTCTTGGCCTCAGACCCGGTCTACGTGGGTTTGAGGAAAGCGATGGAGGAGTACAGAAGGGGTAAGGAGGAAGAGGAGGAGAGGAGGAGGAGGGAAGGGAGTGAAGAGGAGGGAAGGTGTATGCGGGAATTGGGGGAGAAGGTGGAGGAGGAGGTGGAGCGGCTTGTTTCGTCTTTATCTAAGAGGGAGAGTGTTCTCGGGCCTGAGGAGGCAGAGGTGGCTCTGCTACAGCTGGAGGCAGCCGCTGCTTCGGCTGTAGCGCTGGCTCGGCCTTCCGCCGAACCTCTCGGTTCGCAGGCTAGGGACAGGTCCGGAAGCAGGTCTGGGAACGGATTGGCTGCGAGTGAAGCATCTGCCGCTGCTGCAACGATTCTAGCTGCTGCTGCTTCGGCTGCAGCGCATGCTGCTGAGAGCCCTCCCAGTGCTTCCACTTCCTTCAGCTCCGTTACCCAAACCTTCTCTTCCGGACCTCTGCCTTCGGCTCGGCACGGAGGTCTGGAAGCTGGAGAGGGCATGGCAAGCCTGCTTCGGGAGTCCTCCTCGGTACGTTCGGGGCCGCTTCCAAGCATGCGAACCGTCACGGGCAGCACCAGCAGCAGCAGCTATGGTGGCATTTCTAACATTCGGGCAGGTGAAATTCCGGATATGCTCAACAGCAGTTACAGTGTCACCAGCAGCCGAAGCTCCTTTGCTTGCGGTGACAGCGCCAGTGGCAGCGGCAGCAGCAGCCAGAGCAGCAGCGGTAGCAGCAGTCCGAGCAGTTACCCCGGGCTTTATCACAGAGACCCCGCAATTTTCCGGGCGGTTGCTACACTGGATAAGGCGATTCTATTCGTGCGTGCACGAGCGGCGGCAGCAGCAGCAGAAGCAGGTTCTTTGGATTCTCAATGCGAGGCCAAGCATGAGAAGCAGGTCACAAGCATGACTGCTGCAAATGGGATGAAGAGTGGAGCCTTCAGCTGCTCGCCGTCTGCACAGCCAGATGGTTTCCAGGAGGAGGTGGTGCTGGGTGACGGGGAGACAGGGAACAACGCGGTCTTGGGCGGTTCTGTGGGGCCAAACAAGTTTGCCACTCAGCCTGTCGCAGTTACGGGAGAGTCGGGTGACAGAGATTTCATTTCCCCTGGAAGCTTAGAAAATGGTAAGGCAGGAAAGCCAAAACATGGAGGTGGGAAGAGAGTTTCTCTTTCAAGAATCGGTAAGAGATTCTTAGGATTGAGATTTTCACGTACTAGCAAGATCCTATAGGCCATTGGGTAGGTCTGTCTACCTAAGGCAGTGAACCCGTGCTTTGTTTTCGTAATTATTTTGTATTGAAAGGGTCCTTACTGGAAACATATACATTGTTCGAAACCACCAAATATAACCCCTGAAGTTAATCATATCGCGTACTCCGCATTCATAGGGCGGTGGCATGAACTTTACCACTGTTCACTTCGCGATGCGTGCGAAAAATACGCGATTCGAGGCTAACGGTGCGAAAGCTAGGCCTTTGTTCTTTGGTTTGAAGGTTCGTTCGGTTCGGAATCATACCACTTCGCCTAGCCTCACCTCACCTCACCACACCTCGCCACCGCCACCGATGTCTCCATACATAGCGAAATCAAGGTTTGTTGTGATAGGTGTTTCACGCACGACGCTAGGTTCGGGTATGTCGCGCTGTGCTGACCGGATGTCCTTCGTTCGAGCCTAGTCGTCCACCCGAATCTACCCAGTCTTGTAGCCATATGGTACCGCCGCTTTCTGCTGTTTGGCGGATTTGAGAATCACACTTAGCAAAGTACCTAGGAATCACCACCCAAATATCTATACAGCGGAGAATAGGCCTAGGAGTTACCGCGCGCCTCCCAGGTTCCTCCACCGCCAGTTTTTTTCCCACAAGGCGATGCTTGAAGGGGTTCTTCCTCCCCATCATGCCCCCCAGTAGCGATGACGATATATCCAACATCATATTGACCATCCACCTTGCCCAGTTGTGCCTTCAAGTTTCATTCAAACCATCACTAACCCGTCAACTTCGGGAGTCAGTCCCTCTAGTCTTGATTGCAGGGTAGTCTACTCTCTCAAAGGTGATCTATCGCTAGCTTGTCATTCATCGTCTGTCAGCTGCTGCGGGATTAACCCGCCACGAGGCCAAGCCCGCGTTGTCGGGACGATAATAGGCCGAATTCTCATTCACGATTGTACAAACTGCGAAATTGAACCCGGAAACTGGACTCGGAGCAGCGTAGTATTCCCATAACGGTAACTTATTTTCCGTAGCGTAGGACGCGAGGGAAGCCGTTTTAACATAACTACGAAAGAAAGCCAAGCCATGGCACTAGCGGAAGGCATCGACCTCCTCGATCAGGCTCTGGAGGAGCCCACATGGAAGGACCTCGATAAAGTCACGGCTCTTATAAGCAAGCAGCTCGACGTGAAAAACGGCTCAGCTGCTGTAGCAGCAGGTGGATCGAGCAACAGCGTGGCGGACTATTGGGCTGCGGAGACCGTTAAGCTCCTGGAGGATCTTAAGAGTGTCAGCGTGGAGGCTCTCGCTACTACCGACCCTGATGACCGCAATGCGTGGAAGGTGCCGTCTTGCGTTTTACGAGCCCCTTCAGCGATGACTAGAAATTATTGGAATGCGGCTTAATAAACGCGATGCGTTTGATTTCAGCATTTTGTTCACCCCGTATTCATGGCTATCTGCTTGTCCGCGCTTCTCCCGCAGATGTGCGAGGAGGGTCCGGAGCACCGCGCGATGCTGCGCAAGGGCCCGGAGGGCACGGCGATAAACGCGCTGTGCATGGAGGGACGCATCGACAGCCCCGTGCACGCCGCCGTGGCCATGACGCGCGACGCGGGGTTCTTCAAGGAGTGGTGGCCGCAGGGCGACATGCCCGTCTACCGCATCGTCGAGAACCGTTACCTCGCGCGCGTCGGCGACGGCTTCGATATTACGTACATGAAGTAAGTAGCTCGTTAGACGAAGTGAGTGTATCGGTAGGCTACTCAGACTTGAATATAGCAAGAATTCTTCGCTACCCTTTCCGTCAATCTAATGACAATCCTCCTCCTGTGTCCTCCCTCTCCTCTCCTCTCTTTCGTTTTTTGCTCTCTTGCCTCCAGGTTCAAGGTGCCGTGGCCGTTCCCGTGGCAGGAATTCGCGATGATATTTTTCACCATCTATGACTCGGACACGGGCGTCGCCACCACTGTCGTCCGCACGGTGAGTGCTTTGAGTGTGACAGCTTGTGTGTGACTGTGTGACTGTGATTGTGTGCGAGGGTGCGAATGAGATTGTGTGTGTGTGCGAGTGTGAGTTCGCGATGATCTTCTTTACCATATACGACTCGGACACGGGCGTCGCCACCACTGTCGTCCGCACGGTTAGTGTGTGCGCGTCTAAATGTGTGTGTGCGTGTAGCATGCGGGGACTGTGTTCGTGTGCGAGAGTGTGAGTTCGCAATAATCTTCGTCACCATCTACGACTGGGACACTGGCGTCGCACCTGCGACTTGTCGCCTGCACAGCTCGCTCACCCTCCCACTTTCTTCACCCTTCCATCCCCCAGCTTCCAGAGGACAACAGCGAAATCGACGCATCCATTCACGGGTTTTCCCGCGACATGGCGCCGCCAGTCCCCTCGGGAATGGTCCGCATGGCCATCAACGGCGGATTCTCCATCAAAGATCTGGGCCGTTTTCTCCCGACTTGTCGCCTGCACAGCTCACTCACCCTTCCCACTCACTTCCCCTCTCTCTACCCCAACCCCCCCCTCCCCCCTCCCACTCCCCTCCCCCTTCGGCCCCCTTCCCATCCCCAGCTTCCGGAGGACAACAGCGAAATCGACGCGTCCATTCACGGTTTCTCCCGCGACATGGCGCCGCCAGTCCCCGCGGGAATGGTTCGTATGGCCATCAACGGCGGATTCTCCATCAAAGATCTGGGCCGTTCACGCTGCCACTTCCGGTCGATCTTCACCTGTGATCTGAAGCTCCCAGCGATGGTGGTGAACTTCGTTACCAAGGAGTTCGGAGGGGTGCTGTTTAATTTGTTTCGGAAGGAGGTGGAGACGGATTTGGCAGATGAGGGGCAGAAGGGGGTGGAGTTTCGGAAGGTTCTGAAGGAGGAGAAGCTGTATGGGCGGATTGAGGCAGCTATGGATGAGTACAGGGCAAAGGCGGCCGGAGGATTGGGGATGGGTGAGAATGGGTTGGGAGAGACGGGGGTGGAGGGAGAGGAAGGTGAGGAGGTGGAGGAGGAAAAGAAGGTGTTGGTTGCTACGGCGTCGTTTGTTGAGGGAGCAGCTTCTGGGGAGGCGCACAGACCTGCAATGGCAGCTGCATCAGCAGCATCAGCAAACCAAACAACCGTTGTGCCAGCAGGAGCGACAGCGACAGTGACTCGTGCGGATGACAGGGAGGAGGAGGAGGAGGAGGAGGAGGAGGTGTTTGAGGATGCAGAGGATCAGCTCCTGGTTACCCTGGAAGACTCAGACACTGCTGCTTACCCCCAGCAGAAGCACCACCAGCACCCTCATCCCCCTGTTCCGCCTGCATACGCGCCCTTCTCATCCCAAGACCCGGCTATTGCTGCAGCCTTTGCAGCAGCAGCCGCGCTGGCAGGCGCAGGTGGGACTGGGGCAGGTGGCACCCCCGTGGCTGGCTCTGCTAGCTCCGGTGCTGCCGAGCCTGCTCTGACCCCGGACGTGCTCCAGGCTATGGCAACCCTAGAGCAGGCTCTAGAGTCGCTTCGTGCCCGCACCTCTGCTGCCCTCTCTGCTGCTGCTCACGGCGGCGGACCAGGAGGAGGCATGTACCCCGGACAGCAGTATGGTCACGCCTATCCTGCCCCTCTGCCTCCCCACCCTGCCTATGGTTCTGTGCCTGGGTATGGGCCAGTGGTGGGGGGAAAGGGTGGCAGGTTCGTGGGAGCTCCTGTGGGGAATCCTCAGCTGCTGCCGTATTATGCCGCGCCGTTCCCGGCCAATGAGATGCAGCGGTTCGCTGGTCCAGTTCCTGTGGTTGGGAGGATGGACGGGTATGGACGGGTAGCTGGGCGGCGGGGGAATGGAGTGAGAGGGGGAGGCGGGAGGTATAAGGGCGAGGGAGGAGCGATGGTTGCGCCTGGGAAGGGGGGAATGGGCGGAATGGGCGGAAGGGGAGGAGGAGAGGGAGGAGGAGGGGGGAAGATGAGCAGGAATGGGAAGCAGCAACCTCCCTTCCATCCCTCACAGCAGCAGATGATGGTGTCTCGATCGGCCTCCGGAAAAGGAGGAGGGGTTATGGGAAAGGCAGGTGCAGGCACAGGGAAGGTTGCTGCAGCAGAAGCGGCTGCTACAGCTGCTGCTGCTCCTGCTACAACCTCAACCCTCTGGTCAGCAGCTTCAGCCTTGTTTGGGCTTGCCACGTGTTGCACTGCTACTGGTCTGAGAAACGCCGAGGCGGCGGGGTACATTCTGCCGGAAGAGCTGCCGTCCGAGAGGTGGCGTGATGATGTTGAGGATGACTATAACGAGTATGATTCCGAGGAGGATGAGGAGGAGGATGAGGGGTATTATGAGGGGTACGGAGGTGGTATGAATGGTGTTCCTGGGGGTTATGGGAATGGAGGGTATGGGAATGGGGTGTATGGTCCTGGTGCTTATGGCAATGGTGGTTATGGGGGTAATGGTGGTAGATTGGTGGATGAAAGGCAGGTGTGGAGAGGAAGAGCCATGGTTGGCAATATGGCAAGATGACGGGGGTGTAGTTATGTGAAGTGCACCATTTTTTGTTGCAGTAATGCTGTATTGCACCATGGTTCGCTACTTTCTGTAATGTTCATTTTTATTTCAGTCACCAAGTTATTCAGTACCAATGTAATGTCCTATTTATATCGCCTAATTCACATTAGGCGGTGGAATCATAGTGCAACGTATAGCGAGTATGAATTTCCTGGAATTCGTTGAGCACGAGGGGCCTAGGGGATTACGTGACTGCTTCCCAAACCAACTCACCTCGGGATTGGGGGGAATCGCGCCGAGCACATAGGATTCGGTCCTGCTGAATCGGAAAGCTTTTCTAGGTGTCCGTGGCACCCGCAGTGTTATCATCTCCAGATTAGGTATTTTCCTGGCTTCCGCTCCGCAGTCCCTCCCGTTAACTAGCAGGGTGCGGCACGCGTGTTTCGCGCGTGCCTGATCTATTCGCGAAGTTTCGCGACTTTGACGACAGCAGATAAGGGAGGAAACAGCTGGTAGAGGAACAGATTCGTTGTCCAACCACGTGTCGTGCTCTAATTCGTGATTCAGGGAGTTCTGCTTTCCACATTCGTTAGAAGCACAACTACGGACACCGATTTCATCCGCGTACAGTCACATCCATCTGGCTTGTCAATACTAACAGATAACGATCAGTATTGATTCTATTTCCCAACCTCCCGCTCGCCTCGAGACATGGAAGGCGGAGGGGGGGGTGGCGGAGGCCGTGAGTGGCGCCCGCGGGGAGGCGGCGGCGGAGGGGGAAGGCAAGGACGGGGAGGCGGAAGGAAGGGTGGCGGGGGGGCTTCTGGGGGAGATAGTTGGGGCGACGGCGCGACGACAGGCAGAGGGGGAACAGGCGGAAGGGGCGACGGGGATGGTTGGGGTGGCGGAGGGAGAGGGGGGCGTGGCGGAAGTGGCGGAAGGTATGGGGGAGGGGATCAGCGCGGCTGGCGGGGGGACGGCGGAGGCGGAAGGCAAGGGCGGGGAGGCGGAGGGTTTGGCGGAAGATGGGGCGGAGGGGGCGGACGAGGGGGAATGAATTACCAGCAGCAGGCGGAGCAACAAGCAGAGCAGCAGGCTGATCACTCAGCACACGGGCAGCAAATGGGTGCAACGGGCAGTGCAGGAATTTTAGGATCTGCCCCACATGCTCCCTCAGTGCCTCCTGGATTTGAGAAACGGACCAATTTGGCAGAAGCTTCAGCTGCTACAGCTGCTACAGCCGCCCCAGCTGCTACAGCTGGTTCGTCGGGCCTTGCAATCCCTCCTGGGTTCAGTCCTCCTTCCTCCCAACCCTCCTCTTCCACCTCTCCCGCGTTCCCTCCCGGTTTTGGCTCATCCTCGTTACAAGGTGCCTCTGTAAAAGCCCCTCCCGGATTCGCACCACCCCAAGCTGGCGCATCTAGGCCATATGAAGCCACGGCAGGATCAGCAGCTTCTGTAGCAGTTGATACGATGGATGCAAGGGCAAGTGGTGAAGCAGGTAACATGGCAGCAGGTGATTTTACAGGATCAACGGCGGCTGTAGCAGCGCCTGCAGCATCAACGGCTGTAGTAGCAGCAGCTGAAGTGGAGGAGCAGGAGCCGTTTTTGTCATACCTGCCACAGGATGAGATCCTGGCAGGTGGAGTGTCCAGGATGGGAGGTTTGGTCGGGGGTTCGAACGGAGGCTTGGAAGGAGGGTCGGAGGGAGGCCTGGTGGGAGGTTCGGCAGCAGGTCTGGCTGGCGTGGATTCGGGGGAGACTCAGAGGATGGTTGATCGGACGGTGGAGAGGCTTCGAGAGATGCTGAGATTGCCAGCTAAGCAGTTCTGGAAAACAGGTACGTGAGTATGTGTGTGGGAGGGGGGAGGGGTGTTAAAAGGGGGGAGAGGGAAGTATGGTCTGTGTAGGGGGAGTGTGTGTGTGCATCCTATCCTGTACCCATGCGCGTACCCCATTCCGCCTTCTCCCATTTCCCCACCTTTCCTCCTTTCTCCCGTTTCCACTTTCTCCCTTCTCCCTTTTCCCCCTTTTCCCCTTTCTCTCCGTTCCCCCTTTCTCCCCTTTCTCCCTTTCCCCTCTCCTCCTCCCATTTCCCCACTTTCCCCCTTTCCCCCTTCCCCTTTCCCTACATCAACCCCTCCTTTAACACTTTGTTTCCCCCCATCCCAGTTGCCTGCTCGCCTTCGCTCGTGGCCTTCTTGGATTCCTACCTTCTCAGAAGTCACTCCCGATGGTTCGACCTCCTCCTCTCCGCTGCTGCTGCTGCTGCTCTCACCCACTTCTTTCTTGATTTTCCACTTTCCCCCCTCCCCCTGTTTGCCCCAGTTGCCCGGTCGCCCTCACTTGTGGCCTTCCTCGACTCCTACCTCCGCTTCCGCTCCCGATGGTTTGACCACCTTCTCTCCGCCGCCGCCGATGGTGGAAAATCAAGAACATCAGGAGTAGATGGAGTGGATGGGGGAGGGAGAGGAGGGGAGGGGAGTGTGGGGACAGGGAGAGGAGTGGTGGTGGGGGATGAGGAGTTGTGTCGGCTGGTGTTCCTGCTGCTGTTGCGCATGTGAGTTGTTTTTTTAGAATTTTCAAAAAATCGAATCCAATGTCACAAGCATTTGAGGAACCATGCAAGTGTATTTCCATCCGTACGCTTATGCAACCCTCTTCCCTCTCACCGCACCACTGTCTTCCTGCAAAGGTTCCTCCTCTCGTTAGCGCTCCTATGTTCCCGCTCTCCATTAATCTTGTTTCTTCTCCTGTGTGCTACTATCAGGTCGTCTAATATCGAGTCCAGAGCCAAACCATCAGAGCAGCTTCAAGCCAAGGACCATGCACGTACGTATCCCGTGCAAGCCATACCTGTTCAATGCCACTTGTTGAGCTTCCTTCTCTCTACGCGCGTATTTGAGTGTTGGCACTGCTGTCTTTGGGAGAGCAACTGTTGCTCTCACCCACTCTCTTCCCTTCCGTCCCCTTCTCCACCCCCCCCCCCCTCGGCCCGCGTCCCTCCTCTCTTTCCTGCAAGCAGACCTGCTTCTCTCCATGCGTCTCTTTGATGCGCCCAAGCTCATGGACGTGGCTGCTGTCTTTGGGAAGGCCAACTCTTTTTCTCTTCCTCCCCCCCTCTTTCCACCACTCCTCTTCTCAGACCTGCTTCTCTCCATGCGTCTCTTTGATGCGCCCAAGCTCATGGACGTGGCTGCTGTCTTTGGGAAGGCCAACTCTTTTTCTCTTCCTCCCCCCCTCTTTCCACCACTCCTCTTCTCAGACCTGCTTCTCTCCATGCGTCTCTTTGATGCGCCCAAGCTCATGGACGTGGCTTCTGTCTTTGGGAAGGCCAACTCTTTTTCTCTTCCTCCCCCCCTCTTTCCACCACTCCTCTTCTCAGACCTGCTTCTCTCCATGCGCCTCTTTGATGCGCCCAAGCTCATGGACGTGGCTGCTGTCTTTGGGAAGGCCAACTCTTTTTCTCTTCCTCCCCCCCTCTTTCCACCACTCCTCTTCTCAGACCTGCTTCTCTCCATGCTCCTCTTTGATGTGCCCAAGCTCATGGACGTGGCTGCTGTCTTTGGGAAGGCCAACCCAGTCGCAACGCGGCAGCTGGTGAGTCGATATCACCATGCTGCCCTACCCCTCTTCACCGCATTGCACCCTCTTACTCACCCTCTTTCGCTGCACTGCACCGCTTACGAAGTTGCCCCCCATCGCCACAACGCCCCTTAGTTTTTCAACTTCCTGTCACCAATGTTTTCTTCTTCTGCTGCTACTGTTGGTGGAGGTGGGTTGTATGGTACAATGTAGATGCATTCCTTACTGCTCTGCACCCCCTGTCACGACATTGCACCTCTCCCCACCACCAGGTGTGCCGGGTGCTGGTTTCTCAGCCTCTCTTCCGGGCAGATCTCTCGTCGTCACTTCTGCAGCTGCTACGGGTGGTTGAAGAGATGGTGACGAGGGCGTGTGGTCAGATGGAAGAGGTAAGTAGTGAATTGGGGGGGAGGAAGGGGAAGGGGGGTTCTTTGTTCGTCTCTGCAGCAGCTGCTGCGGGTGGTTGAGGTTGAGGAGATGGTGACACGGGCATGTTGGCGGATGGAGGGGGTAAGGATCACATGGTGGTACTGTGTGTGTGTGTTTTTTTTTTCTTTTTTTTCTTTTTTTTTTTTTGGCAACAAAGACGCAGACACTCCTTCCTCTTCTTCACCCGATGCACTACTGCAGAACAGCAAGGCATCATCACCAGCAGATGCATCATCATTATACGCAGCAGACACACACTGGCTCCTTTCTCTGAGATCATCGAGGCCCTTCACTACCTCTGTGACTTCACTTTCCCCCTCGACTCACACACTCTCTTCCTTCTCATCTCCCCATTCGTCTCTTGCAGCACAGCAAGGCAACTTCAGACGCAGCAGAATCAAACCCTTCTCCTTCCACTGAGATCCTCGAGGCCCTTCACTACCTCTGTGACTTCGCTTTCCCCCTCGACTCACACACTCTCTTCCTTCTCATCTCCCCATTCGTCTCTTGCAGCACAGCAAGGCAACTTCAGACGCAGCAGAATCAAAGCCTTCTCCTTCCACTGAGATCCTCGAGGCCCTTCACTACCTCTGTGACTTCGCTTTCCCCCTCGACTCACACACTCTCTTCCTTCTCATCTCCCCATTCGTCTCTTGCAGCACAGCAAGGCAACTTCAGACGCAGCAGAATCAAAGCCTTCTCCTTCCACTGAGATCCTCGAGGCCCTTCACTACCTCTGTGACTTCGCTTTCCCCCTCGACTCACACACTCTCTTCCTTCTCATCTCCCCATTCGTCTCTTGCAGCACAGCAAGGCAACTTCAGACGCAGCAGAATCAAAGCCTTCTCCTTCCACTGAGATCCTCGAGGCCCTTCACTACCTCTGTGACTTCGCTTTCCCCCTCGACTCACACACTCTCTTCCTTCTCATCTCCCCATTCGTCTCTTGCAGCACAGCAAGGCAACTTCAGACGCAGCAGAATCAAAGCCTTCTCCTTCCACTGAGATCCTCGAGGCCCTTCACTACCTCTGTGATTTCGCCTTCTCTCTCGACGCGCTCTTTGACGCCTACCCGCCCGCACCGCTGCTCCTCCTGCAAGCAACCACAGCAACGACACCCACAAGGAAAGCGAAACAAGGCGCAGCAGCAGCAGCAGCAGCAGCAGCAAGTTCTCCTGTACGGCTTCTCTCTGTCTTGGCTCGGATTCACGACTCATTTCTCCCTCTGTTATCAGCAGAGCGAACACTGATGCAAGCAGCAGCAACGGTGAATGTTCAGGGGAAGGTTCTTCAGACAAAGCTGGAGGAAGTTGCTTGGAAGTATCTCTGGAGCTCCTATCTTGAAGGGAGGGGGTGTGCCCGTGCTGCTGCTGTTGCTGCTGGTGGTGCAGCTGGCGGTGGTACTGGTGGCGATAATGCTGCTGGTGCTGGTGGTGGTAGGAATAGCAGGAGCAGGGGTAGCAGAAATAGAGGGGGGAACAGTGGTAGCGGCAGTGATGGTTTGCCGTCCTGTCCTGTGTGTGATTCCGGAGTCAAGCCGGGCAGGGGAAAACATTCCGGGTGCCCGTTGTGGGACGGGATGCTTGGGCAGAAAACGAATCTCGGGCAGTTGCTGTTGGAAGAGATTCTTGCCGTGCATGGAGTGAGCTCAGGCAGCTCGGGCAGCAAAGATGTGGATGGTGCGGCGTGGATCCCGCTGCTTCGGGCAGTTGATGCTTCTTTTGGTCTTCGGTCAGCAATTTATGAGGAGAAAATGAAAGGTGGGTAATCGTGAAAGGTAGGTAGGCAAAAATGAAAGGTGAGATTCAGTTTTTGGAAGGTGGGCACAAGAACGTATGTTGCTGCAAGATGTTTGGCTTATAAAGGCGTTTGTTTTGTCCTGCGGAGTTTTTTTTTGTTTTGTTTTTTTTTTTTCACTGTTGTTCTTACGTTCTCCCATTCTTTTGTTTAATTTCTTTCTTCCATTTCCCCAGGCAAGCTTCCCCTTGACAACACACAGTTTGACACAATCTTCGACATCAGAGGCCCTCCAATCACCCTGCTAATAGCCCCCTTTCCTCCTTCACACTGTGTGTGTTCCTTCCTGCCTGTTAAAACCCCATGTCTTCCTTCCTTCACACGGTGTGTGTTTGTATTCCCCAGGCAAGCTTCCCCTCGACAACTCGCAGTTTGACACGATCTCCAACATCATAGGCCCTCCAATCACCCTGTTTAAAACCCCCTGTCTTCCTTCACACTGTGTGTGTTTGTATTCCCCAGGCAAGCTTCCCCTCGACAACACACAGTTTGACACGATCTCCAACATCATAGGCCCTCCAATCACCCTGTTTAAAACCCCCTGTCTTCCTTCACACTGTGTGTGTTCCTTCCTTTGCACTATTTATGTTCCCCAGGCAAGCTTCCCCTCGACAACACACAGTTTGACACAATCTCCGACATTATAGGCCCTCCAATTACGCTCCCACCATCCCTCACTTCTGTTTTCGAATTATTCTCTTCCGTCTTTCCTGCAGGTAAGCTTCCCCTGGACAACACACAGTTTGATACAATCTCCGACATCATAGGCCCTCCAATCGCCCTGCCTCCACTCCTCACTTCCTCCTCCTCCTCTGACCCATCCACTACCAGCAACACTGCAGCAGCCAACCACCCCCCAACAGCGGCAGATTTCCCCTCCCTCACTCCCTCCCTCACTCCCTCCCTCTCTTCCTCCGCTGATGCTGAGTCAGCAGCTCTTGAACAATCCAAGATCTCGCTCGTGCGGGATATTTTCCCGGATTTCGGGGAGGGGTTTGTGGGTGCGTGTTTGGAGGCGTACGGGGGGGATGCGGAAGCGGTGATTCAGCATGTTCTGGAGGGGAATTTACACCCGGACTTAGCTAAGTTAGACACTCAGTTGAAAGTCAAGCCTGGGAAGGCTGGTGCGGATGGTAAGGGGGAAACTGCTGCTGGTGCTGTTGGTGCTGCTGGTGCTGTTAGTGTTGCTGGTAGTGGTGCTGCTGGTGTTAATGGGACAGCAGCAGGTAAAGGAAAGGGTAAAGCAGTGGTGGCAGAGGGAGGAGAGGAGGACGAGGAGGACGATGAGAGCGGTGCAGGGGGGTGGGGAGGGGTATTGGCGCAGCAGAGGGAAGTGGAGAGGCAGCTGAGAGGAGAGGGGTCCAGTGCGGTTGGGGGGGGTGGAAGCTCGTGGGCAGGCGTTGCAAGAACTACCACTGCAGCTGCTGCTACAGCCCCTGCTACAGCCGCTGCTGCGACTGCTGCTGCTGCTACAGCTGCGTCTGCTGCTGCTCCTGCTGGCAGGTTCGTCCGGAGCAAGAGGGAGGATGAGTCAGTGGAGGAGGAGGTTTGGAAGAGAGGTTCGGCAGCAGGCACGGGGAGCAGGCGGGAGCAGGAGGCAGTGAAGCGGTTTGTGTTTGAGTCGCAGTTTGAGTATGACGATGAGTATGACGACTCGTTTGATGAGCTGGAGGGGTATGACGTGGCAGGGGGAGCTGGGAGCAGTGAGGTGGAGGAGGTGGGGACGCGGTCTGCTGCACGTGCTGCTGCTGCGGCTGCTGCTGCTGGTGCTGGTGGTGCTGGTTTGAAGGGGCAGCAGCAGCAGCAGCAGCAGCAGCTGGGACAAACACAAGCACAGGCCCAACAATCCCAAGGACCCCAGTTTTATGTGAAGGACGGCAAGAATTACAGCTACAAGATTAAGGGCTCCGTGGCCGTCGGATCGGCGGCACAAGCGGCTGAGATGAAGCGGATTGAGGCGGGGCTGATTCATGGGCTAGGGGAAGGTGGTAACCGCGCGGCATGGGGAGCAGGAGCGGAGGAGGAAGAGGACGAGGAGGAGGAGGATGAGGAAGAGGGTGGGTTAGGTGGAGGGGGAGTAGGGGCGAGTGGTGGAGGGTGGGGTGGAGGAAGGGGAGGATTTGGGGCAGGAGGAGGGGGGAGGGGTTGGAGAGGAGGGAGAGGAGGAAGAGGAGGAGGTGGGGGAGGGCGGGGAAGAGGGGGGAGAGGAAGAGGAGGGGGAAGGGGAGGGGGAAGCGGAAGAGGAGGGGGTGGGCAGGAGGGCAGTGGTAGTCATATTGCTGGCGGCGGCAGGGGTGGTGGTGGTGGCGGTGGTGGTGGTGGTGGTGGTGGTGGCAGTGGCAGTGGCAGTGGTGGAGGGGGAGGAAGAGGACAGTCATCTTCTGCAGGTGGATCCAGGGGAGGTTCATCTGGTGGGTCTGGGGGAGGTTCTTCTGCCAGACCCACAGGTGCCTCTACTGGTAATGCTCCTAAAAATGTGTCGTCTGGTGCCGCCGCTGCTGCTGCTGCTGGCTCTGCTGCTGCTGGTGCAGGTGGTGCTGACATGGGCAAGAAAGAACGAAAACCGGCTCAAAAAGCAGGCCCAGGTTTTGGTGGGTTTCGTGGAGGTCGATAAGGTGGTTTATGTAAGCATAGAAAGGGAAGGGAATGGCAGTAATTACGGCCATTCCTGTTGAGACAGCATATTTCTTAAGTAATTCTGTAGATTTTGAAACGGCAGGCATTCCTGCAGGGTGTGATGACAAGCATTGATCATGATAAGAGAATCAGACATACTTACCTCAGGCCTCTGAAACCCTTCGCCCTAATGCAATACAAACAGTACTGTAGTCATGTTTGTAATCAAACGGCTCGATCTGAGCATGTAGTTGCAAGGAAGAGCGGTCCGTAGTACACTCTACATAGTAACCACATGAAGGACCAAAGAACCAACAAAGTGTAGTACCAGTCGAGAGACACACATTTGGGTTGCGAAGAATTACCATACTCATCATAGTAATTCCCGTTCTAGAAGAGCGATTCCATGACTCCATCTTTCAGTGTACCTTCCAGGGTATCTCATCTCACCTCGTCTCATCTCATCTTGCTTCAACACAGGGGAACAAATACTGTGCTGTTGGATCACCCAGTGGCCTTTCCTCATCAGCAGCAGCAGCACATCAAGTACCCTCTGGTGGTTACCACACCCCTCCAGGTGTTTTGGCTCCAAGTCTTAACCATCTGGTTACCACACTGCAGTGCAGCCACCAAAGATCTCCTGTTTTACACCCACCGGTCTCCACCTTTCCCTCTTTCGTTTTCTGTGAATTCTCCACCAGCCTTGGAAGATAATTTCCTTGCATCCTCTAAAGCTTCACCAACCGTAGAGCAGTCCAATTTCTGGATCCATGGCAACGGCTCAGAATTCCTTTAAGTCACTCTGAACCACTCTGAATCATGCGGAATCAGTCTGAATCGCTTGAAACAGTATCAAATCACTCAGAATCACTCAGAATCACTCTCAACGATCCCGCGCCTGTGACCTCTTCCTCCCCCTCCACCTCCCTCTCCCCCTCTCTCCTCATCACTCTCATATCTCGCCCCTCCTTGCCTCCCTCCTCGCTCATCCTCCTCCCCTCTCCCCCTCCTCTCACTCTCACTGTTGCCCCCATCCCCACCACCACCCCTTCCACCCCTTTCCCCACCACCACCACCACTGCTGCCACTGTCTGCCCTATGCTGCCTCCTGTGCCTATCTCCCTCATCATCACTTTCTTCCCCTCTCCCACCACCACCCCTCTCCCCCCTCCCCCCTCTCTCTCCCCTCTCCTCTCTCTCCTCACTACCATACCTCCGCCTCTTCTCCTTCCTCTCCTCCTCCTCATCTTCCTCCTCCTCCTCGTCCCGTCCCCTCCTCGCTCCCCTCTCTCTCCTACCCTCATGCTCCTCCTCCTCCTCCTCGTCCTCCTCTCTTTCCGCTGCACGTCTCCGCCTCTCCCCTCTCTCATCCCCCTCCTCTGCGTCTTCCCCTGATCGATTCCAAACTGTGATCTGGTGGGTGGGTGGGAGGGTGAGGGCAGAAAAGGTGCAAAAAAGGGGAAACTCGCTGATGGGAATTCTTTCAAAATAAGCCTACTTCACATTCGCTTCCACTGCACGAATATCCTCTCGATGGGTCACAAAAACACTCTGCAATCTGGACGGCAGACACAAAATCTGGGCAGCAGACACAAAATCTGGGCGGCAAACATAACACAATACCTTGGAGGGAACTGGAAGCTCGACTCTCTCTCCCTCCTCACCCTTCGCCTTGCCTCCCTCCTTGGCCTTCCTCTTAGCCACTGTCAGCTTTGTGTTGATTGGCTGGGGGACAGACGCATGATAAGAGGACAGAGATCAAGAAAAGGGTTGACTGACGGGCCGAAGGAGAGCCTTTTTTTACTGAGATGTGTCTACCACATCCACGAGGGAGGGAGTGAGAAAGAGAAGGATTGTCTTGATACGCAGAGCCCTTACTAGATTACCTCTGCACCGAGTGTGTGAAAAAGAGGAATGAGCAGCATGGGTACAAGCATGTTTCCATAGCAGCCACATCCATGCGCAGAGCTTGGAAAAGTTGGCTCACAAGGTAATTCACACTGTCCTTGTTGAAACAGAACAGAAAGGTTCCTCGCCCTTGTTCTTCCTTGGCCACCTGGGAGAGTGAGAATGAGAAACAGGTGGAGCGAGCTGTGAAGGGGTGCCGAGGAGTTGGGTTGGGTCAAGGGGACTACAGAATTAAGCCTTCAGTTCTCACTAAAGGGGAGACTACTGTTGAATAAAAAAAAACCAACCAGATAACCCGCACACACTTCAAATAGTCTCTCAGAAACTGAAGTATTGAAAACGAATCAAACGTACAGAAGTTCCCTGCCCTGTGCCTATATCAGAACTTGAAAGGAAAAAAAGAGAGAATAACGAAAACTATGTTTACGTTCCTTACCTTCCAGTGGTATTCCCGCACCCAGTCATACCGCGCACTCTCCCCCTCCCTCAGCTTCCTCCCCAACTGAGGCACAAGAGGGGAAAAAAAAGGGATGGAAGGTAGGATAGTGTGGAGGTTAAGAATGGGGAGGTTATAAAAGGGAGCAGTCATACCGTGCACTCTCCACCTCCATCCTTCCTCCCAGCTGCACTCAGGGAGGGGGGCGATGAATTCAGAAAGGGAGAAAAGTGAAAAGGGTTAACGAAGGAAAGGTGGTGCATGTTAGCGATGCAGAACAAAACGCTCAGCCTCACTCAATCTCACTCAATCCCTCACCTCGCGTTTGTTGGGAACCATGTAGGCCACAAATGACTGCGGCTCCCCTCCTCCTGGTGCGGCCACCTTGAAATTCTTCATTATCGCCTGGGGATGGGGGGAAAGGGGAGGCAAACGCGAGGGACGGAGAGGCAGGGAGGGAGGCAAGTTGACTTTTGCGTCGACTCAAAAGAGGACTAGGCCCCTTCCTCATGGTGCTGCCACTTATAAATTCTTCACGATCGCCTGGAGAGGGGGAGAACGGAGAGGGGAGTGCAGAGGCGTGCCCTTGAGATACAGAGGCGTGCCCTTGAGATTGTCAAACACCAGATGCAGATTCAAACTGGCGGCAGCACCGGCCGCACCTCCACTGGCGGGTGCACGGGCGGCTTCCCCAATCCCTCCCATCCGATCCGGTCCCATTCCATTCCACCACCTTGCACCAGAACCTACAGGGGGAAACCCTTCCAGACCCACTCACCCGCGCCTCCATTTCTTTCTTCTGCTCCTCCTTGAGGTGCATGTGGGCGGGCGAGTCAGCCAGAGGCGTGTCGTCAAACACGAGGTGCACAAACTGGCGGCCCGCGAGAGAGAAGAGTGGCAGCACCGGCAGCACCTCCACTGCCTGCAGGCTCGGGTTCGACTCGACTCAATGAAGGGAACCACACTCCAGTCCAGACTCATAAGGGAGAACCCCCCAAGGCCCACTCACCCGCGCCTCCATCTCCTTCTTCTGTTCTTCTTTCAAGTGCATGTGTGCGGGCGAATCAGCCAGAGGCGTGTCGTCAAACACGAGGTGCACAAACTGGCGGCCTGCGAGAGAAAAGAGTGGCAGCACCGGCAGCACCTCCACTGCCTGCGGGGCTGGGTTCGACTCAATGAAGGGAACCATAACACTCCACTCCAGACTCTAAAGGGAGAAAATCCCTGAGGCCCACTCACCCGCGCCTCCATCTCCTTCTTCTGTTCTTCTTTCAAGTGCATATGTGCGGGCGAATCAGCCAGAGGCGTGTCGTCAAACACGAGGTGCACAAACTGGCGGCCTGCGAGAGAAAAGAGTGGCAGCACCGGCAGCACCTCCACTGCCTGCGGGGCTGGGTTCGACTCAATGAAGGGAACCATAACACTCCACTCCAGACTCTAAAGGGAGAAAATCCCTGAGGCCCACTCACCCGCGCCTCCATCTCCTTCTTCTGTTCTTCTTTCAAGTGCATATGTGCGGGCGAATCAGCCAGAGGCGTGTCGTCAAACACGAGGTGCACAAACTGGCGGCCTGCGAGAGAAAAGAGTGGCAGCACCGGCAACACCTCCACTGCCTGCAGACTCGGGTTCGACGGGTGCACGGGCGGCTTCCGGGCAGCCTGAAAAGATTCCTCGATGTACCGGATCTGCCCTTCCCTGGATGGGATGAGAAAGGGGGCAGGCGGAAAGGAGTCAAGGCAGGCTGAAATATCTTCCAAGTCAGCTTGAGCCAACTGAAAGGGCAGGTGAAGGAAACGGAAAGCCATGTGCATGGGCAATTGGACTCACTAGCTGCCGAAAAATATATTGTATATATACATTACACATATACATCTATATGTACACTCACCTAGTACTATACATCTGTTCGTCTGCCAGCTCAAGCTGCAGTGCCAGCAGCTTCGCCTCCTTCTCATTAAGCACCCTCTGTACAGGCACACACGAGTGAGAAGGGTGGGGAAAAAAACAGCAATGAGAGCAGTGGGAATAGTCAGCCTAACACGGCCCAACACAGCCCAGGTTCAACGCAGCAGCACCTGCCTGCCATTGACTCACCTTCTTGGGCGCACTGCCAGAGCCAGCGGCAGAGATGTACTGAGTGTGCACCAGCCAGCTCAACCCCGCGTCTGTAGGCCTCTCCTTCACTCGCAACGCACCCGCTCCTCCTGCTGCTGCCCCCGCGCCCTCCCTGTGCTTGACACTCGCATCGTCGTCCCTCAGCAGTTCCGCGTCTGCTGGGTGGAGTGGTGGGCGCTGAGAAGCGGGCGGGGCGCTGGGGGAAAGGAAGGAAGACACAGAGCGGCAGGAAGGGAGTTGGTTGTATGAGAGAGTTGGCTCAGGCGAGCACCTGCTGCTTGACACTCGCGTCGTCGTCCCTCAGCAGTTCCGCGTCTGCTTGGTGCAGTGGTGGGCGCTGAGAAGCGGGCGGGGCGCTGGTGGGAGGCAGAGACACAGAGGGGAAGGAAGGGAGCAAGGAGTTGGTTGAGGGAGAGAGGCGACTCAAAAAGACCCCCCCTGCTGCTGCACCCGCGCCCTCCCTGTGCTTCACACTGGCGTCGTCGTCCCTCAGGAGTTCCGCGTCTGCTTGGTGCAGTGGTGGGCGCTGAGAAGGGGGCGGGGCGCTGGGAGAGGGGAGAGACACAGAGGGGAAGGAAGGGAGCAAGGAGTTGGTTGAGGGAGAGAGGCGCCTCACACTAGCCCCCCTGCTGTTGCCCCCGCGCCCTCCCTGTGCTTCACACTCGCGTCGTCGTCCGCATCTGCTGGGTGGAGTGGTGGGCGCTGGGCGGAGGGCGGAGAGCTGCGGGGTGGGGGAAGAGAGGGGGAGGCATTGGCTTCTGTGAAGAGCCACTTCATATCCCCCTTCTTTCTTCTTTTTCAAGGCAGGATGGGGAAGGGGCAGGATGGGGCAGGATCGGGGCACAGGGAAGGGCATTGGTTTGGTGTGACAGGGGGAAGCAGAGGAGAAGAAGATGGCTTGGCAGTGTGGCTCCATGTGCAGGCGGTGCCGACGGCCGGCCTCAAGAGGGAGTCGACACGTGGTAGGAGGAGTACTGATGTGTGTGCATGCATACATGATACGTGATACACACACACAAACACACACACACACACACACACACACACACACACACACACACACACACACACACACACACACACACACACACACACATGTGGCTGCGCCTACAATCACTAACCAGTAGGCGGATAAGCCGAGCAGGTCAAGGGGGATCCCTAAATCAGAGGCTCCAAATGCAGGCGGTGCCGGTGCTCAGCCTCAAGAGGTGCTGTGGCGAGTACCAGTGGTGATGAATGCACTCGTTTGATGAATGCAAGACTGCAACGACTAACCAGTAGGCGGATAGGCCGAGCAGGTCAAGGGGGATCCCTAAATCAGAGGCTCCAAATGCAGGCGGTGCCGGTGCTCAGCCTCAAGAGGTGCTGTGGCGAGTACCAGTGGTGATGAATGCACTCGTTTGATGAATGCAAGACTGCAACGACTAACCAGTAGGCGGATAAGTCGAGCAGGTCAAGGGGGATGCCTAAATCAGAGGCTCCAAATGCAGGCGGTGCCGGTGCTCAGCCTCAAGAGGTGCTGTGGCGAGTACCAGTGGTGATGAATGCACTCGTTTGATGAATGCAAGACTGCAACGACTAACCAGTAGGCGGATAGGCCGAGCAGGTCAAGGGGGATCCCTAAATCAGAGGCTCCAAATGCAGGCGGTGCCGGTGCTCAGCCTCAAGAGGTGCTGTGGCGAGTACCAGTGGTGATGAATGCACTCGTTTGATGAATGCAAGACTGCAACGACTAACCAGTAGGCGGATAGGCCGAGCAGGTCAAGGGGGATCCCTAAATCAGAGGCTCCAAATGCAGGCGGTGCCGGTGCTCAGCCTCAAGAGGTGCTGTGGCGAGTACCAGTGGTGATGAATGCACTCGTTTGATGAATGCAAGACTGCAACGACTAACCAGTAGGCGGATAAGCCGAGCAGGTCAAGGGGGATCCCTAAATCAGAGGCTCCAAATGCAGGCGGTGCCGGTGCTCAGCCTCAAGAGGTGCTGTGGCGAGTACCAGTGGTGATGAATGCACTCGTTTGATGAATGCAAGACTGCAACGACTAACCAGTAGGCGGATAAGTCGAGCAGGTCAAGGGGGATCCCTAAATCAGAGGCTCCAAATGCAGGCGGTGCCGGTGCTCAGCCTCAAGAGGTGCTGTGGCGAGTACCAGTGGTGATGAATGCACTCGTTTGATGAATGCAAGACTGCAACGACTAACCAGTAGGCGGATAGGCCGAGCAGGTCAAGGGGGATCCCTAAATCAGAGGATCCAAATGCAGGCGGTGCCGGTGCTCAGCCTCAAGAGGTGCTGTGGCGAGTACCAGTGGTGATGAATGCACTCGTTTGATGAATGCAAGACTGCAACGACTAACCAGTAGGCGGATAGGCCGAGCAGGTCAAGGGGGATCCCTAAATCAGAGGCTCCAAATGCAGGCGGTGCCGGTGCTCAGCCTCAAGAGGTGCTGTGGCGAGTACCAGTGGTGATGAATGCACTCGTTTGATGAATGCAAGACTGCAACGACTAACCAGTAGGCGGATAAGCCGAGCAGGTCAAGGGGGATCCCTAAATCAGAGGCTCCAAATGCAGGCGGTGCCGGTGCTCAGCCTCAAGAGGTGCTGTGGCGAGTACCAGTGGTGATGAATGCACTCGTTTGATGAATGCAAGACTGCAACGACTAACCAGTAGGCGGATAGGCCGAGCAGGTCAAGGGGGATCCCTAAATCAGAGGCTCCAAATGCAGGCGGTGCCGGTGCTCAGCCTCAAGAGGTGCTGTGGCGAGTACCAGTGGTGATGAATGCACTCGTTTGATGAATGCAAGACTGCAACGACTAACCAGTAGGCGGATAAGTCGAGCAGGTCAAGGGGGATCCCTAAATCAGAGGCTCCAAATGCAGGCGGTGCCGGTGCTCAGCCTCAAGAGGTGCTGTGGCGAGTACCAGTGGTGATGAATGCACTCGTTTGATGAATGCAAGACTGCAACGACTAACCAGTAGGCGGATAAGTCGAGCAGGTCAAGGGGGATCCCTAAATCAGAGGCTCCAAATGCAGGCGGTGCCGGTGCTCAGCCTCAAGAGGTGCTGTGGCGAGTACCAGTGGTGATGAATGCACTCGTTTGATGAATGCAAGACTGCAACGACTAACCAGTAGGCGGATAGGCCGAGCAGGTCAAGGGGGATCCCTAAATCAGAGGCTCCAAATGCAGGCGGTGCCGGTGCTCAGCCTCAAGAGGTGCTGTGGCGAGTACCAGTGGTGATGAATGCACTCGTTTGATGAATGCAAGACTGCAACGACTAACCAGTAGGCGGATAGGCCGAGCAGGTCAAGGGGGATGCCTAAATCAGAGGCTCCAAATGCAGGCGGTGCCGGTGCTCAGCCTCAAGAGGTGCTGTGGCGAGTACCAGTGGTGATGAATGCACTCGTTTGATGAATGCAAGACTGCAACGACTAACCAGTAGGCGGATAGGCCGAGCAGGTCAAGGGGGATCCCTAAATCAGAGGCTCCAAATGCAGGCGGTGCCGGTGCTCAGCCTCAAGAGGTGCTGTGGCGAGTACCAGTGGTGATGAATGCACTCGTTTGATGAATGCAAGACTGCAACGACTAACCAGTAGGCGGATAGGCCGAGCAGGTCAAGGGGGATGCCTAAATCAGAGGCTCCAAATGCAGGCGGTGCCGGTGCTCAGCCTCAAGAGGTGCTGTGGCGAGTACCAGTGGTGATGAATGCACTCGTTTGATGAATGCAAGACTGCAACGACTAACCAGTAGGCGGATAGGCCGAGCAGGTCAAGGGGGATCCCTAAATCAGAGGCTCCAAATGCAGGCGGTGCCGGTGCTCAGCCTCAAGAGGTGCTGTGGCGAGTACCAGTGGTGATGAATGCACTCGTTTGATGAATGCAAGACTGCAACGACTAACCAGTAGGCGGATAGGCCGAGCAGGTCAAGGGGGATCCCTAAATCAGAGGCTCCAAATGCAGGCGGTGCCGGTGCTCAGCCTCAAGAGGTGCTGTGGCGAGTACCAGTGGTGATGAATGCACTCGTTTGATGAATGCAAGACTGCAACGACTAACCAGTAGGCGGATAAGTCGAGCAGGTCAAGGGGGATCCCTAAATCAGAGGCTCCAAATGCAGGCGGTGCCGGTGCTCAGCCTCAAGAGGTGCTGTGGCGAGTACCAGTGGTGATGAATGCACTCGTTTGATGAATGCAAGACTGCAACGACTAACCAGTAGGCGGATAAGTCGAGCAGGTCAAGGGGGATCCCTAAATCAGAGGCTCCAAGTGCAGGCGGTGCCGGTGCTCAGCCTCAAGAGGTGCTGTGGCGAGTACCAGTGGTGATGAATGCACTCGTTTGATGAATGCAAGACTGCAACGACTAACCAGTAGGCGGATAGGCCGAGCAGGTCAAGGGGGATCCCTAAATCAGAGGCTCCAAATGCAGGCGGTGCCGGTGCTCAGCCTCAAGAGGTGCTGTGGCGAGTACCAGTGGTGATGAATGCACTCGTTTGATGAATGCAAGACTGCAACGACTAACCAGTAGGCGGATAAGCCGAGCAGGTCAAGGGGGATCCCTAAATCAGAGGCTCCAAATGCAGGCGGTGCCGGTGCTCAGCCTCAAGAGGTGCTGTGGCGAGTACCAGTGGTGATGAATGCACTCGTTTGATGAATGCAAGACTGCAACGACTAACCAGTAGGCGGATAAGTCGAGCAGGTCAAGGGGGATCCCTAAATCAGAGGCTCCAAATGCAGGCGGTGCCGGTGCTCAGCCTCAAGAGGTGCTGTGGCGAGTACCAGTGGTGATGAATGCACTCGTTTGATGAATGCAAGACTGCAACGACTAACCAGTAGGCGGATAAGTCGAGCAGGTCAAGGGGGATCCCTAAATCAGAGGCTCCAAATGCAGGCGGTGCCGGTGCTCAGCCTCAAGAGGTGCTGTGGCGAGTACCAGTGGTGATGAATGCACTCGTTTGATGAATGCAAGACTGCAACGACTAACCAGTAGGCGGATAGGCCGAGCAGGTCAAGGGGGATGCCCAGGTCCGGCTCCACGTGCAGGCGGTGCCGATAATCCGCCTCAATAGTCGACACGTGGTAGGCGGAGTTCCGGTGAGGTGAGGATCCCTCCACGTGTGTGCTTATCCCCCCACACGTGCCTGCGCCTACTGCTTGCTTACCAGTAAGCGGATAGGCCCAGCAAATCAAGTGGGATCCCTAAATCCGGCTCCACGTGCAGGCGGTGCCGGTGATCCGCCTCAAGATTCGACACGTGGTAGGCGGAGTACTGGTGGGGATGCATGTGTGCTCTTATACCCCCACACGTGCCTGTGCCTACTGCTTACCAGTAGGCGGATAGGTCGAGCAGGTCAAGTGGAATCCCTAAATCCGGTTCCACATGCAGGCGGTGCCGGTGATCCGCCTCCAGAGTGGACGCATGGTAGGCGGAGTACCGGTGGGGGTGCAGTGCATACATGCTGCTGCATCTAAATATCACTCACCAATAGGCGGACAAGTCCAACAGGTCAAGAGGGATCCCCAGATCCGGTTCCACATGCAGGCGGTGCCGGTGATCCGCCTCCAGAGTGGACGCATGGTAGGCGGAGTACCGGTGGGGGTGCAGTGCATACATGCTGCTGCATCTAAATATCACTCTCCGATAGGCGGATAGGTCGAGCAGGTCAAGTGGAATCCCTAAATCCGGTTCCACATGCAGGCGGTGCCGGTGATCCGCCTCCAGAGTGGACGCATGGTAGGCGGAGTACCGGTGGGGGTGCAGTGCATACATGCTGCTGCATCTAAATATCACTCACCAATAGGCGGACAAGTCCAACAGGTCAAGAGGGATCCCCAGATCCGGTTCCACATGCAGGCGGTGCCGGTGATCCGCCTCCAGAGTCGACACGTGGTAGGCGGAGTACCGGTGCGGATCTCCCCCTAGAGGCACCAGCTTTGGCTGCGACGCTGGCTCTGGTAGGCTGTTGGTGAACCTGATGAGAGGGAGGAGGAGGGGGGCGAAGGGGGAAAGGTAGTGAGTGTGGTAGGCGGAGTACCGGTGGGGGTCCCCCCCAGAGGCAGCAGCTTGGGTTATGACGCTGGCTCTGGCAGGCTGTTGGTGAACCTGATGGGATCAAAGGGGGGGTGAAACACGTGGGAAGAGGGTGGGGAGGGAGGCATTAATCCGGCAACCAGTGTCGGTGGTGAGGGGGATTCGTCTCAAGAGTCGAGACGTTGTAGGCGGAGTATCGGTGGGGGTCCCCGCCCAGAGGCAGCAGCTTTGGCTGCGATGCTGGCTCGGGCAGGCAGTTGGTGAACCTGAGGAGAGGGTAGATCATGAGTGGAGGAGAGTGGGTGGGTGGGGAAAGAGGACATGGAGAAAAGGAGGAATAGAGGGGGATGAGGGGGATAGTGAAGAGCCCCTTTCCCCATAATCCCTCCACCCCCTCCTACCGCATCAAACCGCACTCCCCTCCCTCGCACCTCACTCTACACAGAAACGTCGACGGCCGTTTCAGCCGGTTCTCGTCCTTAGCCCCCCCTGCTGCTGCGCCTGCTGCTCCCCCTGCTCCGCCGATTCCCCCCCCAGCTGCTCCCCCAGACGCGTCCCTTCCGCGTGCGGGGACCAGCGCCCCGCTTCCCCCACCTCCCCCGCCCGCGTGGCTGCTCTTCCCCCCAGCCTGCGCGTGCGCCAAGTGCCTGTGCTTCTCCCCCTGCTGCTGGTGTTGGTGCTGTTGCTGGTGGTGCTGCTGATTGTGCTGATTTGATCCTGGTTGTGATGGCTGGTGCTGGTGATGCTGTGACTGTTGCGAATGGTGACTATGCTGGTGCCTGTCTCTCCGCCCTCCGTCTCCCGCATCTCCGCCAGCCCCGCGCTTGTCTCTCCGCCCATCCCCTCCCGCATGTCGCCCCTTCTCCGCGGATGGAGGTTGCGGGGCGGAAGGGGGTGGAAGGGCGAGAGTGCCCGTGCCACGGGCGGATGGGGGAGGCGGGGGAGGCGGAAGTGCGGAATGCGCGGGAGGGAAGGGCGGGGGAGGGGGCAACGGGGGATCGGACGTGGGCGGGGGCGGGGGAGGAGGTGTCGGCTGGTGGGAGCCGGACGGGGGAGGGGGGAACGGCGGGGGAGGGGGGAGCGGAAGGTCTCCGCTGGTGGGCGGAGGAGGCGGAGGCGGAAGGGGAAGCGACTGATTAGGAGCGTAAGCAGAATTAGGAGCAGCGTACGACGAGGAATTATGTGCGTTGGCGGCTCCGTATGGGTTGCCTGAATATGGCCCGGATGCTGGAAGCATGCCGGGTGGGGGACCCGGCGGAGGTCCAGGTGGCATTCCTGGATTGGCTAGATGCTGGGTATGCGCTCCGGAGCTCATACTGACACCGCTAGTAGTAGTACCCCTTATAAGCTGACTCAACTTTGAGTAATACGACAGCTGATAGTAGGAAACGAGATGGATTAGTCCAGCTTAGTAGTCTCCTCGGTACTAGCTACGAAAAGCTTATATCAGTCTCGCAGATGACGTGAAACGGGTGCTTTGATCCCAAGGTGGGAACCGAACGGCACCCGGCCTTACCACGCGGGATACTTTCAAGTCGGCTCAAAAATGCAAATACCCACGCCACGTGGCCTTACCACGTGTGACAGCCTCGCACTTCTACGAGTGGATCCTGAACTATTATTAGTAATCCCAGTCTCGTGGCGACTGGATTGACCTGGGCTGACCCCAGATAGAACCTAGTACGTGAGCATAGCTTATAACGAGGACAAACGCCCCTCCTTATCTTTAACCTGCGTCGACCGAAACGAACGCGACTCAAGAAAATAAAGACGATTGCTAAAGGTAAGTCCGTCCAGGCGAGCTGAGTCGCTAGGCACGAAATCTAGGTCGCGTGCCGTGCTATTATTGTGCGGTCTGATCCTGGTTGCCTTCTCATGCCGACACTTATTGCTTTCCATTCAAGATGCTTTATAAGTAAACCGCTTTAAACCGATTTGCACCTGCAAATGATATCAAGATCAGGCCTTGGGAACACCGAGGCCTGGACTCGATACAGAGAAAACACGGATGAGCAACCGTCTACAAGCTCCATGTATATAGATAGATACCTGTCCACTCCAATCCAATCAACGCCACTTGTGCTGCTCGAAAAGATAAAGCCCGGATGAGCATTTGACCATGTTTACAAGACATGCAAGAAATACAATCAAAGAAAACATATAAAGTATAAATTGTTTGCATGTCTTCGGCTCAAACTGGAGCAACCCGTAGTGCCATGTTATTTCACAAACCCAACACGTTGGAAACACTTGGCCCATTTTGCGAACCACTTTCCTGACCAGCAGCACCCGCATTGGCAGCAGCAGCGGCAGCGACAGCCTTTAGCCTTGCCTGTTCCGCAATATTCCTCGCTTCAATGTTTGTTGCCTCGACGCATAGGTCATGGAATAGACCTCGCATTTGGGCCGTTATGATGTATCCCAATATGTACTGGGCTGTTAGAGGTGCAGGCAAAGGGGAGCAGCACAGTGAGCAAAAGAGGACGAGAAAAAAGGGTGAGGAAAGGTAAAGACATCGCATTTGGGCCGTTATGATGTACCCCAAGATGTACTGGGCTGTTAACATGCAGGCGAAGGGGGACCAGCACAGAAGGAAGTTCAAAGACAAGAAAGTTCAAAGACAAGAAAGTCGGGTAAATGCAAAGACGAGGGCTTGAAAGTTGAAAGGGAAGCAACTGGGTGGGTGGGCACTCTTAAGCACTCCGACAGAAGCCCATGAATGCTGGGGTTGGGGCACAGTGCAATCGCATGAGCAATGGGGCGAGGAAAGGAGGAAGCAATGGGGCACGCACACTTGAGGGCACGCACACTTGAGGGCACGCACACTTGAGGGCACGCACACTTGAGGGCACGCACACTTGAGGGCACGCACACTTGAGGGCACGCACACTTGAGGGCACGCACACTTGAGGGCACGCACACTTGAGGGCACGCACACTTGAGGGCACGCACACTTGAGGGCACGCACACTTGAGGGCACGCACACTTGAGGGCACGCACACTTGAGGGCACGCACACTTGAGGGCACGCACACTTGAGGGCACGCACACTTGAGGGCACGCACACTTGAGGGCACGCACACTTGAGGGCACGCACACTTGAGGGCACGCACACTTGAGGGCACGCACACTTGAGGGCACGCACACTTGAGGGCACGCACACTTGAGGGCACGCACACTTGAGGGCACGCACACTTGAGGGCACGCACACTTGAGGGCACGCACACTTGAGGGCACGCACACTTGAGGGCACGCACACTTGAGGGCACGTGGGGGCACGCACACTTGAGAGGGCATGTGGGGGCACGCACACTTGGGGGCAGGCAGGGCACTCACTCAAAGGACCAAGCGGCAAGTTGGATGGTTCGACCCTCTGGACGATCTCGATCTCCGACCCACAATCCGACGGTTCATATTTCACCAGCTCTGATGCGCCACCCTTCCACTGAACGGCCCCCCCTATCTTAGCTCCTGATCCTGCTGCTGCTTGTGCTCCTACTGCTCCTGCTGCTCCTACTGCCCCTGCTGCTGCTGCTGCCACAGGCACAACAGAAGCAGATCCATCACCCATCTTCAGCCATCCACCCAGAATCCCCCCTCCTAGCCCCTCGCCTTCGATCCGAGGCTCGCCCACAGCCACTCGACCGAACGCCAGCAGCTGAGCGGGGAAGCGGCCGAGGGGAATCGCCTGCTGCAGCTGTAGCAGCCGCTGCTGTAGCGGGAGGCGCGGCTGTAGCGTCGGCTGCGGCTGTAGCGGCCGTAGAGGCTTCATCTGTAGCGCAGGGTGCGCAGGTTTTAACTGTGGTGCCTGGGGCTGTAGCTCAGGTTGTTGCAGAGGCTGGGAGTGGGTGATAGCGCGTGTGCCGGGAATGGTGAGAGGCAGGGAGGAGGAGGAGGAGGAGGAGGAGGAGGAGGATGGTGGGGTGTGAGGGAGGGGAAGGCTGCGGATGGTTGATGTGCCGACAAAATCTTTCATGAACCCAGGAGTAGCCCTGCGAGAGAGAGAGAGAGAGAGAGAGAGAGAGAGAGAGAGAGAGAGAGAGAGAGAGAGAGAGAGAGAGAGAGAGAGAGAGGGGGGGGGGGGGGAAGAGAGAGAGAGAGGAAGGAAAGGAAGAGGAGAGGAGACATAGAAACGGAAAACGGAGTGAGGTTATGATCGGAGTCATGTTTCTCTTAAGGAAAAAGACCAAACAAACAAACTATTGCTTGCACGGGCCCCGTTTTGAACTGTAAAGAACGCGCGAAGCTCACAGTCGGTACGTGATTGTTCTTGCGGCGTCGTCACAATAGCAGTAGAGCGCGAGGTCGATTTTCCCCGAGAACAGCTGGAAGCGCCACTGGACGTTCTGCACCACTTCTTGAGGTATATGTAGAATTGAACTTACAGTCTGTAAGTGATTGTGCGTGTTGCGTCGTCACAATAGCAGTAGAGCGCGAGGTCGAACTTCCCCGAGAACAGCTGGAAGCGCCATTTCACGTTCTGCACGACCAGCAGGCTCCCGTCAGGCTGCGGCACGGAGGAGCACTTGTCCATGTGGCGGAATATGGCGGGGCCGCGCTTGAAGTCGCGCAGGAGCCCGTAGATCACGCCTGGGGGGTGCCGCGACTTCATGCCCGCCGCTATGCGGTAGCTGTCCACCTTCCCCTCCTGGTGGGGGGGAGAAGAAGACAGGGGAAGCGGGAGAGGAAAGGGGGAGAGTGGGGGGCGGAGGTGAAGAAGGGATGAGACACCATGACAGTTGTTACGATAGCAGCTGGAGTGTGGGCATGGAGGAGGGCGCGTGGATGAGGGGCGGCGGAGAGGAAGGGGGGGATTTGAGGAGCGAACAGGAGCCAGGAAACACGGGAGATTGAGAACGACGTGACAGGGAAAGGGGGGGAGGCATTGAGGCTGGAGCAACGATGCTGGCAAAAGGTGGAAAATTAATTATCGACTATTGAGAGCCTCGTCTCAAGCGATCATTACCTTGGCCATCAACTCTTGCAAACATTGTTTCGAGAGCCTCTCAAGAACCTCACCTCGGGTATCAGCTCGATGCGCATCGGCTCCAGCAGTCCCGGCGTCGCCGCGAGTTCCGCCTGCACCGCATCTTCCGCCGTCGATGACGCTGCGCGGTTGCCGCTCGACTGCGCCCATTTGCGCCGGCTTCGGCTCGAGTTCCCCGCAGCCGCCGCGTCGGTTGCGGATGCTTTTCCTCCTTTACCTCCTCGCCGTCCTTCTCCGGAAGAGCCGCCGCGAGCGGTGGACGCTCGCAAAGGCCGCACTGAACGGCGACTGTCGCCGTGGTCGTCAGAGCTGCCGGCAGCCGTTAGCTTAACCGATCGCCGCTTGCTGGCGAAATCGCGTGTGCTGACGGTTTGAAACATCGTGAATGGCTGTCGGACGCTAGGCGCTTGACACGTGTTACAGCCTCGGCTGCTCTATAGTCCTCTGCGTTTCGTCCTCTGCTGAACGTATGGCGTGGCGGCGTCGTTTGCTGGATGCGGCAGTGATCTGCCGCTAGGTCGCTAGACAGAACTAGCAGAATGAGTCAGTAGCGAGAAACAAAAATCGCAATGTGGGGCGACGCGCGGCAGGGGAGGAGGGAGGCGGACGGACTCGCGGCCGTGGCAATGGCGGCAAGTACGGAGCGTGACAGCGAAAATGACAGGAATGGGTGCTTGCTTTGTTATATAAACGACGGTTGGCGTGAAAGTGACTGGCCGTGCCGTGCCTGACGATGGTGGTGGGTGGCGGTGGGCAACGGATTGGTGCAACGAAAGGGGGAACAACACGGGCGCGGTTTATTGGCCTCGGGATTGACGGGGAAAGGGGGAGGGAAGGTGGCGGGTGGATGGACCTTGGCTGGACCCCAATAAAACGACGCACCGCGCGTGCGCACCGATTTTTCGCTAGCTGTCGCTAGTGCCGCAACACGATTCACGAGAGATGAATGAACCGAGGATGTATGTTGAGAGCAGGACAACGACGAGTTACCTCTTTCGCGAAATGAATGTTTTCGGTTGAGAGTTCGTGAGGTTGGGGGAACCATTCACACTTGCGGATGTCGTTTCTTGTCTCGTTGCTTGCGAAACAGCCAACCACAAAGCCATAGCGGCGTGGATGCGCGTGGTTGGGGAAGAAGAGGCTCCGAAACGAAAGCCCTGCAGCCCTACGTCCCCTCTTTTGCGGTGCGTTTGTGGCGTGATAGAATTGGTTTGAATAATTTCTGAGACTCGTAGCCACAAACAGAATCCAGAAATGGTGGGGTAGGAGGAATCGCGGCTTGGGGTTTGTGGTCGTGCACGATGTAGGGCGGATGGCGTAGGTCGGCTACTGTACACCTACTTTTTCACTAGGGTAGGGTTGACGCAAGCTGGAACCCTTCTTGGATCTTGCGTAACTGACTCGTTATGTGACTCCCCGTGAAATAGTTTTGTCTTGTACTACATGAAGTTGTGTGTTTGTGATACCAGTAAGGCCTTATTGTATCCGCGTATGCCATTTCGTGAATTAGCCAATCTAGTGTAGCTTTGCTACACCGAATTCACAACTCCATGGGCTCCACAACCACACGGAATGCCCGTCCACATGGACTCCATCCTAAATTACATCAGACCGCCAAACACTCTAGTCAGCATGATCCCTATCTGAAGTGTCAACACGACTTTTGCATGTCACCTCGACAAAAGCTATGCTTGGTGGTGTGGAGGAAAGCCCAAACCACGTCAGCGCGGGACACCTAACCGAAAGCGGGGCAGCTGCTGCTGCTGCTGTGGTGGGAACCCTGAACTGAAACTGTACATTCCCTAGGCCGACCGCAGCGCGTTCGAGCCATGGAAGCTGGAACACATAATAGACCAAAAACCCTGGAAACACCAATTTCCTCCTGCCATGTGCCCGGCATGGCATGTGGAATTCCATGCATTCCCAAGGTAGCCCGTACAACAAGAAATGGCACGTGAATGCCGTTCGATCCCAGCCGTTCACTTCACCATCTCTCATGACACCATGACGCGATGCGATAGTGAAAGCATGATGACAGCGTGACCTCATCCGCCGTGGCAACATGAGCGTGACAACGCACTGGCGCGCTGTGTCGCGAACTTTATTAGAACGGGGACACCTGCTGCTGCTGCCGAGAGAAATTTCCTCTTAGTGTGATTTCGGTGGTTCGGCTATGGCGTAACCCGAGGGAGTGAAACGCGAGGGAACGAGTAGCAGGGGCACGTGGAGAGGATTTGACGAGGCCGGAGACAGTCAGTCCGAGAGGATATAAGAGGGGGAGGAGATGGAGGGCCTCAGTTGAAATCAAGCGCCAGGAAACCTAACGAGCACTCTCATTGATTCTAGCGAGGTTTTGTTCGTGGATTTTGCCAAAGGTTTTAGTCTGCGACGGCGTACTACTTGAAGGCTCTTTTAGGTCTTTTCCTACACACGGTAGGAGGATTCCTCTTGCAGGCTTCCGTTGATAAGTCTTATCTCATAATTTCGCCTCCATTCTTAGTAGGCTAGTACCACTTGAAGTGAGAGACATAAGCAGCTCAGTGTTTTAGTGGTAACCACATGGCGTCTGCACAACACAGCTTTCGCAGCCTTTCGCTAGACTCGGGGTCGAAGCCTCCTGCCGTGCAGCAGGAGTCGAGCCGCGCCTTAGGTCTCTACGACGACCCTGGCGAGCTCCTTAATCCGCTCGACCAGGGCGCGTTCTTCAGCGCCGTGGCTGCGGGGAACGTGGACGGCGTCGCGGCGCTTCTGAAGCATAGAAAGGTTGACATTAACGAGTACAACGGACAGGTGCGCGGATGGGATGGAGGGAGGAGGGAAGGAGAGGAGGGAGCGAGGAAGAGAGAGAAAGCGAGGAGGGAGGGTGGGTGTGCCTGCGTTATTGGAACGCCAGGATGACAAAGCTGCTCATAGACCAAGGGGTGGCTTTTGAGAGTGCTCAAACGGCCCAAGTCTCCATTATGCCGCCCTGCTCCCCGTTCCTTTTCTTCATATCCCTCCCCTAAACAAGGCATGACAGCAATTTTCGAATCCTCTCGAAGCGTCACCATGGCGAAGCTGCTCTTAGACCACGGCGCTAAGGTCACTGTGCGAGCTCACTTTCCCCCTTCCTCTCCTTCATACCACCCCCCCCCCCCCCCCCCCCCCCCCCCCTCCCTCTCCCCCCCCCCCTTTCCGCCCCGTCCCCCAACAGGGCATGACAGCAATCTTTGACGCAGTGTACAACTTCGAGTCCTCCCGCAGCGTCAGCATGGCAAAGCTGCTCAGAAGTTGTATATCTATCCATCCTGCCTGCGCGTGCCCCGTACCTCCCCGAACAGGGCATGACAGCAATCTTTGACGCAGTGTACAACTTTGAATCATCCCGCAGCGTCAGCATGGCAAAGCTGCTCATAGACCACGGCGCCAAGGTCACCATTAAAGCCGTGGATTCCCCTGCGGCCAGCAAGCTGTGCTACATCAAGCACGACTCGCCGCCCTCAGCCAGGTCCGGAAGCCCGGCAAGTTCGGGCAGCCCGGGCAGTCCCAGGAGCCCCAGGAGTCCGAGAGGGCTGGCGGGGAGGAAGGACGAGACTCGCAAGGTGGCAGTGGCTAACAAGACGCCCCTTCTGGTGAGACTCTTACCCTTTGATTCTCGTAGTCTCTGGCAGCCCTGGGAGCTCTGGCAGCCCAGCAAGCCCAGACAGTCCCAGGAGCCCCAGGAGTCCGAGGGGGTTGGCGGGGAGGAAGGACGAGACTCGCAAGGTTGCAGTGGCCAACAAGACGCCTCTGTTGGTGAGAATTCTCAGAAGTCTCCAGAATCTTCAAGCAAGACACCTCTGCTCTTACCTTAAAGCCGTGGATCACCCCCATTGTATTGCGGTATGGCCACCACTCTTCACCGCAATTCACCTTTCCGCATGCCTCTCAACCTGTGGCACTGGAACTGAAGTCCAGCCTGTATCTGAAAGGTTGTGACTACTGCCACTGCATCGCCATGCTGGACCTGCTTGCTGACTCACTCCTACGTGCTGTATCCCTCTTCACCGCTCTTCACTCCTCCTTACTGCTGTCAACCGCTCTCCACTCCTCTCCACCCACAGGTGGCACTGGAACTGAAGTCCAGCTTGTATCTGAAAGGCTGGGACTTCCGCCACTGGGACGCCATGCTGGACCTGCTTGCTGACTAATTAACATGTACTATTTTCCCTCTTCACCGCTTTCCACCGCCTTCTACCACTCTCCACAGGTGGCACTGGAACTGAAGTCCAGCTTGTATCTGAAAGGCTGGGACTACCGCCACTGGGACGCCATGCTGGACCTGCTTGCTGACGCGACCGTTGCTGAGCTGGCAGGCCGGCCGTTCCACGGGCCGGGGCCGGCACAGCTGCCGGCTGTAGCGGACGGCTGGGCGGCGGTTTTTGGCAGCGGGGGGCATGAGCTGGTGGAGGTGTGGGCGGAAGGGAAACACATTAATGTGTTGAAGATGCTTCTGGTGGTGCAGTCGAAGGTGAGATGCGGTGCAATGAGGTGAGGTGACACACGGGCATGGTGGTATCTGCAGATGTTACCTGAACAAGTCAATGCACTGATGATACAGTAAATTTTTGGTTATGATATGTGTTTTCTAGACTATGTTCAGGCCTATTAGCTCAGCTGGTTAGAGCGTCGTGCTAATAACGCGAAGGTCACAGGTTCGAGACCTGTATGGGCCACTTTTGATCCTGTACATCCTCTATCGACCCTCTCTGTTCGCCCTCTGTTGCACTCGTTTGGACAATCATAGTTTTCGTAGCATGAATAGGGACACCTACACTCCTCCCTTGGTCCTCCTCTGCTTTGTTTTTTTTTTTGCTCGCTCAAAGTGGTGCCTCCACATGGCGTCACGATCCGCATTGGCCAGCACCGGCGAAAATCCACAGTTCGAAAACCAATGGAAGCACCATGTCTTTGATGAGCAGAAGTTTTGAAGTTTGAGTTTGAGGAAGCAAACGTGTCTACCTTTCCTTCCTCTCCTCCTTCTTGCTTCCCCCTGCCCCCCCACCCCCTGCCCCCCGCATGCATGCACAAAGCGGCGGCAGTGAGTCCGGGCAGGCTGGAGACCACAGACGCCTCTTTCAAAGTGATCAAGGAAGTCATGGAGTTTCATCTGTCTGGCATCCCTTTCACCCTCTCGACCTTTCCCCCCTCTTTTGCTCCTCTCCTTTCCCCTCCCCGTGCGCAGAGGTTCAAGTTCGAACTTGAAAAAGCAGCAGCAGTGAGTCCGGGCAGGCTGGAGATCACAGAGGCATCATTCAACGTGGTCAAGGCAGTCATGGAGTTTCTGTACACGGGCCACGTCAGCAGGGAGTTCATGGGGCACAGAGGCGTTGACCTGCTGCTGGCTGCGCACAAGGTGAGATCAATAAGAGGGTGGTCAGTCAACGTGGTCAAGGCGGTCATGGAATTTTGGGGCACTTTTGCAAACTGCCACAAGATAAAAACGCCTTCAGGTGGAAGTGCAAAGTTTATGCCCTCCAACTGCTAGTGCTCTCGCCTTTCGCGGCACCCGTTGCCCTTTTTTCTGCATTGAAACGTTTCCAACTTGTTCTCTTTACCTCGCTGTAACCATCTCTGCAGTACGAGGTGTTTGCTCTGCAGAAGCTGTGTGAGGAGCAGCTCGAACCCACACCAGGTAAGGGGGGTTATTGGGATTGTAGCTGTTGAGTGTGATTATGAGGTGGGGAAGAGCGGCGGGTTAATGACTGAAGGATGATGAGGATGATGAGGATGCGTGCTTTTATACTGCTGCAAACGTTTTAGTTTTGTTCGTGCAAAATTGCCGGTCCTAGGAAATACATTAATTTGCTTTCTCTTCCCATGTTTGGCAGAGAGCTGGATCAAGATGCTGACCGCAGCGCTGGAGTGTGGCGCCGATGCACTGGTTCTGAAAGTGGCGAGGTCGATCCATGCAGTCATGAACTCTCGCCATGCCACCCGCCTCTTTGTCAAGCAGCCGTTTTCCGCCTCCATCCATCCTGAGGGTGGCCCGGCACAGCTTCCTTTCATCGATGATTCGGGCGTCGAGGAGGAGGTTGAGGCTAAGACACTCTAAATCCTTTCATTCTTGTGGCAGGGAGTGCCCTTGTAAATAGTTGTACAGCTGTTAGCACATTTCGATCGCACATCTTCTATGGAGTCAAACATGTAGAAGGAAGAGTATGCTAGAAACAGGAGGAATTGTGGTTTCCATAGTAATTCACCGGGTTAATGCTTGCTAACCACGCAAACAACTGCTATTTCTTGCGTGTTATGTACATTACTTGAATGCGGCGACAAGATATGCTCTACCGCGAATAGGCACTCAGACTTATGACTGGCTTTTGGAATCTTGACGAGTCACTTGAGTGGAGGATTCACTGCGACGTCACAGCACCAATCACGTCCGAGGCGCGTGTCTGTACGGGCAGACCCAGTGCACGGCTGGCTGGAGATCCGACCGTCCCACAAACAGAATGATGCCACACCACAAAGCCACTTCACTTCACCGTCCAACACCGAACTCAACTCAACACTTCTTCGTTCTTTCTGGCGACATCGTTTGTGCTTCCGGAATGTTCTCGGCCCGGCAAAGCCACTTATGAGCGACTGATTTCACACCCCCAGCCAATCAGAAGCCAAAGCTTCACGTCAAATTCTGTTTTTACGGCTTCGCGCAAACCCCAAAATGTTTTCTGCCTTCCCATCCCTTCCCATCTTCACAACCGCAAAACGTTCCCACATCCCTCCCAGCCGAGCTTGTGTGTGGATATAAAGCCTTGCCCGCTTACTAGTGAAAGAGCATCATTGACGAAACCCTAGCGCCTATTATAAGCTTTTACTCGCCTCACCACCACCATCCCTCGTTCAAGAACTGTGACGCGTTCGTTCTGTTCGTTCGTTCCGCTGGTTTCCTTGACGTGTTTCGTGGCGCAGCGACCTTCCAGGCGTTATGGCGATTATGGCGGTTGTTCTTCTCGTGGGGTTCTATGCAACTGTCACTACGACTGTCGCCGTCGTTGGTTAACGTGAATAAATAACAAGGCAGCATGGCCAGCGCTCTTCGTCCTGCCAGTAATCGCCTGCTGCCTTGATATACAAAGGACGGCTTCAGTTTCCGCGGTGGTTCATTGTCTACGGCTGCCGAAGAACTTCGCATCGTCTCGTCGCTCATGGTTTCCATGCCTTCCCAGTTTTGCTCTCTGTTCCGCGTGAACGGAGACAGTACCTTGGTCTTGAGTGCTTTCAAGATCATGTGCTAAACCCGTCTCATGTCTAGGAGCTTCTTGTTGGTGTTTTTTTATCTGGGAGCTGCAATGTTGTAACTTAAAAAGTACAGTGCCACTATGTTTCTGAGAGTTCCCCTTGTGCTGTTTCTCTGATTTTAATCTGTAAGTGTGGTCTGTATTCTTGATTTGAAAATACGGTATATAGGAGTTGTTGACACTACATTTTGCATGTATGACCAGCCTTCACAGGCTCACTTTACCCACTCCTTGAAGATGGCCATTAATGAGTTTAGGGAGCTAGTTCTCTAGTTGTTGACACTACATTTTGCATGCATAACCAGCCTTCACAGGCTCACTTTACCCACTCCTTGAAGATGGCCAAAAACCATTGACCGGTGTTCCTGGTTTTGTCAAACCTCACAGCACATGCTTCCAGAAAATTAAGTGTGTTCTGGTGTGGGCCTTCATACTGTTGCTCCATACCTCTCCTGCTGCCTCCTGCAACGAGGCGAATTGATGGAAACGTTTCGCTGTCTGCTCAGGAAGCCTTGCATCGATGAAGGCCCTGAAGCTGCATGGCATCTGGCAGGCTGCCTCCGAAAGCTAATGAAGCAAAGTTGCAATCTTCAGCAGTTGCTGTTGTTGCTCCTGCTCCAATTGCTGCTGCCCATCCTTATTGCTGGTTAAATGGTTACTGGTAACCACTCCTCTCTCATCCCCACCAACGAACCAGTAAGCTCCAACACTAGCCTTCCTTCCCACTTAAATTATCTGCTGATGCGCCTCTTGTGCCTCTTGCTGTGTCCCCGGCTGCTGCTGCTACAGCTGCTGCAGTAGCAGGTGCTGTAGCTAGTGCTGTAGTGGCAAAGGCAGCAGGCACGAGAACTTCAAGACGGGTGTCAGCAGAGGGAGGTTCGGGTGGGGGAGAGCCGTCCCTGAGTGGCTCAAAACCCAGCCCTGGGAATACCCCTGTGGATGGTGAAAGAGGGGTGGAAGAAACAGGAGGAAAATCACGAGAACTTCAAGACGGGTGTCAGCAGAAAGAGGCTCGTGTGGGAGGGAGCTGTCCCTGAGTGGCTCGAAACCCAACCCTGGGAATACCCCTGTGTGGAGGGTCGAAAGGAGGAGGGGGATGGGGTGGGATGCGATAGGGAGTGATACGCATGTAGGCATGCAGAACGTAAACATATAGCCTACTTAGTTATATCCATGTGTTACACACAGGGGCACCGGCCTAGCTTTCGAGGCACGCACACGGCCTGTTCAGCCACGAGACATAAAACAACGGGAAAACGAAACCAAGGAAAGGTGAACAAGGATCACCAAAAAGCACACTTAAAAAACCAAACGTATGGGCAAGTAACACAGACGATTTGACAGGGATAAGCTTGCTGGCTTGAAGTGACTCACTTGACTCAAGGCCACAGCGAGGAGGGGGAAAGACCCTCCAGTACAAAATTACTGCCACGAGCGTTCCTGCAAAGAGGAGGGGAGAGAGATATGTGCAAAGAGGAGGGGAGAGAGATAAGGATAGAGGTGGGGTCATATGGACTGGCAAAATCTGGTTGGTTTGTTTGTTTGTTTGTTTGTTTTTTTTGTGAATAACTTATAATTATCTCTAAGAAATTTACTTATTCATTTATTTATTCATTTACTTACTTATTTATTTACTTATTCATTCATTCCTTTATTTATTCACGGCAGGTGTACATTACCATTCAGAAAAGGTTTTGATTACAGAGAGACAAACTTACTGAAAAGCCACTTGCATGCTGCCTGCATGTGCCCATCGTAAGCCAATTATGCATGCCCACAGCACTGCTGCCTCACCTTGTTAACCCTGCCACCCGCCCACAACACCAATCCACGCCACCCACCTATGCACCCACCACACACAGCTCTAGTTGAGACCAGAGCACCTCACTTGGAGCAACGCAGGCAAGAATGTCTCCCGGCGCATTGCGGTATGTGCACCCAGCAGCATACACAAGCCACACGTGTATGCACCCACCCACACCACTCACCCCAAGGCACCCACGCTTACCGCTAGGGTGACTAAGACCTGCTCACTTAGAGATAGTGAGAATGTCTCACGGTGCTTTGCCAGCAGCAGCCACAAGCCACACTTGTATGAACCCACCCACGCTGTCCAACTACAGCCACCCCACTCACCCATGCTCCCACTCACCTAGAGCAACGCCAGCAAGAATGTCCCCCGGCGCGTTGCTGTACGTGTCCAGGTCAGCAAGCCCTGCACCGGCCGCGAGGGCCAATGGCCACGCGACAGCTGGCACGCGCCAGAGGTGGCTTGCGTGGAGAGAGTCCCGTAGGCGGGCAGCAAGGGGCTGATTGGTGCTCGCCAAAACCCCATAGGCGATTGGTAAGGGTGTTGCGATCAGAAATGGTTGTGAAGAGGATGTTGCATTCTCATGTGTATGGTCGGGGGCCTGGTGTGGTTGCTGGGGATTTTGGAGGGGTTGATTGCACTCCTGGTGGGACTGAGTGCGGTGCTGAGAGTGATTGGAGCGATGAGAGGGGTGAGAGGAGGAGTGGAGGCTTGGTGAGTTGGAGTGGGAGGGCCGCTGGGGAAAGGATTGTTGGATGGTTCGGGAGAGGAAGAGGAGGAGGAAAACGGCAGCTGAGAAACTGACTGCCACGAGAAATAGGGGAGCAAGGGTGGGGGAGAGCGGGGAGAGGACAGAAGGAAAAGGGCAGAGCAGGGAACGATAGACGGGGAAAAGAGTGGGTCTGAAGACGGCACAGGGGGACAGCATGGTTGCTGGATGGTTCGGGAGAGGAAGGGGAGGAAAACGGCAGCTGAGAAGCTGTCTGCCAGGAGAAGCAGTGGGGAAGGGGGGTGGTAGAGTGGAGTAAGGGGGAGAGTGGGCGAATGACATGGAGAGAAAGAGTGAGGTTGAGCACAGAATTAGTGGACAAGAGACAGAGGGAGAGAGCTGTTGGGGAAGTGATTGTTGAATGGTTTGGGAGAGGAAGTGGGGGGGGAAGATGGGGGCTGAGAAGCTTGCGTGCCACACGAGGAGCAAGGAGAGGGGGACAAAGGGGCGGGTGTGGTTGGGGAGGATAGAGTGGGGGTGTAAGAGAGGGAGGGAGTGGTCACTTGGAGAGAAGGTGAAATACGCAGACCAGGGGAGAGGGAGGAATGCGACTAGGCGAGAGGGGGAAGAGCTCACCTGCTGCGTGTGCTGAGGGGAAGCTCTTGCGGTAATAGTAAAGGTATGCAGGAGGTGGCACACATGTGACACCTGCTGAAGGGGAAACCACCTGGAATGAACACGTGGAAATAGGGCCGAGGGGGAAGAAAGTGGAGAAGATGGTAATGGGAGTGCAATGCAGGGTGTGGTAATGAATGTTTGTTAATCGGCTCAAAAAACAGGAGGTAAGAGAGCAGCGGATGTGGTGATGGGAGTGCTGCAGGGTGTGATGCTGGGAGTTCAGGAGCATAAAAGGAAGTTGACAAATATATTTTGTAGATGAGCATAGGATATGAAAATAGCACTGAAGGGGGGTTTAAAACCAGACAGGTTCGCTGCCTTGCAAGCAGGCTGAGAGGAAGCTGGGTCGAGGCCGGCCAATGGCGCATTGCAGGAGAGTGGCAGCTAGCCAAGTGATTTGCACGGAATAGACCAGCCCTGCAGAAGATAGAATGGGAGGCAGGACACGACAGCGGGAGGGCGGGGCAGTGGGGTTGAACACCCTTGCAAGCAGGCTGAGAGGAAGCTGGGTCGAGGCCGGCCAATGGCGCATTGGAGGAGAGTGGCGGCTAGCCACGTGGTTTGCACGGCTGACAGCAGCCCTGCAGTGCAGTTCGGGGGATGATGAGGGGGAATATGGGGGAACGTGAGGGATGGTGAGAGAAAGTGGGGTTCAGCAGGGAAGAAGGGTCCATGAGGGAAGGGGAATGCAACAGGGGTATATATATAAGACGTCGTGAGATGTACGTGGGACTAATGGGGCTGCTTGTACCGAGTATGAGCATGGATATGTGCGACTAGTGGTGCTGCTTTTACCGAGTATGTGCAGGTCGAGCAGGTTTGGCTGAGGGAGCAGCACCTTCACGAACACAAGGAGGGGAGCCAGAAGCGAGGCAGTCTGTAGCAATCAGGCCCGGGATGTTTAAGGGGGGAACGGGGCAGGGTAAAGAGTGGAGAGAGTGGAAGCTCTAAAGGGGGCTGAAGAGCCTGTAAGGTAGCACCAGTGGAAACGCAAAGAGGGGAGCCAGCAGCGAGGCAGTCTGTAGCAATCAGGGACGGGAGGACAAGGAGTGGGGCAGGGTAAAGAGTGGAAAGTGGAAGCTTCCAAGGGGGCTGAAGAGCCTACAATATCAGGTAATGTCAGGTACAGGATACCACGGAAGCAGAAGGATTTCAGGCGGTATGAAGCGGTTATAGCCTCATACGGAGGCAAGAAGAGGGAGACAGGGCGATGGTGGTAGTACCGTAAAAAAGGCTGCTCCTGCATTGTCAACCACGGGATAACGCGGAGAGTGCAGGCTTTCAGGGGGGATGAAGCGCTGATAGGGAGGCAAGTAGAGCAAGAGAGCGATGGTGATTGGACGTACCGTGAAAAAGGCTGCCCCTGGATTGTCAACTACGGGATAACGTGGAGAGTGTAGGGTTTCAGGGGGGATGAAGCGCTGATAGGGAGGCAAGTAGCGGGAGAGAGCGATGTTGACCAGGAGCAAGGCGAAGACCAGCAACCAATCGGTTCTGCTCGTGACGACGGCTCGCGCACGATGGTGCAGCGACGACCATGGGTTCTGCGACGACCGTGGGCTCTGCGATGAGGGATGCGACAGCGGATGCGACATTGAGCTGTCGCGAGGCGACGGGCGATCGGAGGGGTTGAGGGGTACAGCCAGGTGGAGGCTGGAGCCTGGCGGATTTGAGGCGAGAGAAGCGGCAGGGCAACAGGGAGAGGGAAGCGGGAACAGCCAGGTGGAGAGGGGTTGAGGGGTACAGCAGAGGGATTGAGGGGTACAGCCAGGTGGAGGCTGGAGCCTGGCGGATTTGAGGCGAGAGTAGCGGTAGCAGGGGTGAAAAGCGGGAACAGCCAGGTGGAGAGGGGTTGAGGGGTACAGCGGAGGGATTGAGGGGTACAGCCAGGTGGAGGCTGGAGCCTGGCGGATTTGAGGCGAGAGAAACGGCAGGGAGAGGGAAGCGGCGATGGAAGCTTCGATTACTTAATGGTGATTCTAATCGCATTGAAATCGGAATAAATGCGGAAAAGATGCATGGCAAAACTGAGGAGGAGCTTCGAGGGAAGTGAGACGTGGTGAGTAGGAACTAACCTCGGGATGAATTACGAATCATCCGGTCATGCGAACGGTGTCAGTGCGCGTATCAGTGTTACCACGTTTTCATTCTCTGGTAAATGTATCAACAGAAAATCGTTAACTTCGTGAGGAAGCTGAGAATCCTATGGAGTCATTTACTCCGCTCGTTTCTGATTCAACATCCCATGTGATGGGTGAAGCTGAAATAGGGGTGGGAGTGGGAGCCTTGGGATGATCAAGATATGACAGACAAGCTCGCAGAGCCCATTGTGACTATGTTCAGCGTGTTGCTGTGAAGGACGATAAGAACCGGAATCCTCGTTATACCACGTGAACCGCACTGAGCGAGCCTTGAGATGCTAGCCTAGGGAATTGGAGTTTCGATTTCAAGCTGATTGGAAAGAAACCAGTGATGCTGGCATGGTACTTTTGAGATATTGTGTGGCTTGTAAGGAATATGAATCCGTTCTCAAACGGGTACGCCCGGAGACCAGGACAGAACACATGCCTGACAGCCACAAGTCTCCTAAATCAGCGCGGCTAATCGAAGGGCGACAGGTGGACAAACCCCACCAGAGCCTGTTTTGACGAAGCAATTCTCCCTTGTGGTCGCTAAAATTGGATGCCGAAATTTGATCCGCGAGGAATTATCCCTGTGGGGAAAATGCAGGCTTGGTGTACAATGGGATTCGTGAACACTACTTGAGATCATTTTCGCGAATCGCGAGATCGGTGTTTGTTCGAATTTCAAAACAGCTCGCTCGCCCAGCCTTGATACTCCTCTCGTCTTTCCATCTTTCGTTCTTTCTCGTTTTCCATCCTGATCGCTTTCTCTTTCCCCACTTCCGTCGCTTCTTGTTGTGGTTTTCTATGTTCGGGTTTTAGTCTGCCCGCAATGCCGCTACTAGGCGGAAAATCACATCACTTAGCCCAGCCACCTGCGGACTTGGAGGATAACGAGCAGCTCTATATCGTCAGATTCACGAGAGAAGCATTTCGCAATTACGAGTGAGCATTACGTGCATTTCTCTGATTCTGGCGCTAGCATGTCCGAGCAAACCCTAATTCTAATTCGACCACCCGAATTCGTTGTTTTCGGCTGAAAGCTGCGTAGCACCGCGTCTCGTTCGTCGTTCGGCCCTCTGTTTAGTAAGATCGCATAGGCAAGGATATGAGAGAGATCGGCTCCTGGGTGCCTTGATACCGTAACCTCTTCGTAACTGGTTCCGATTTCTTAGTTTACACCGCGAACCTTCATACCCTCCGCTCTAGATTATGGTAGACGCTGGCTTATTCTCAGCGCTTGTCCTTCCAAACAATTATAAAAAATACCACTTCCATCCTTTCCTCTTTCGTGCTCCCGCAACCTGCTGATCAGGGACTATCTTTCCGCCATTCGACGCTATAAGCAGCGTATATGGACGTGCACCGAGACGGGTCAGAGCGGGTTGACTTACGAAGAGGCACTCAGTAGCGAGACAGAGGCGGTTGAGGGGAAGAAGCGCCTGAAGCAGTCGGGTTACAGGGATCTGCCGGACTGGTTTCACAAGATCGCCATCCCTATCGTGCACAAAAGTAAGGCGTTTCGTTTTCGCTGCGGCTGGTGACTCAATCTGTGAAATCTCCTTGATCAGCTTTAGAAAGTCTCATAACACGCTTATAGATTGCGGATCATGCCATGTTTCTGAGAGTCTCAGGATACGTCTATCTACTGCGATTGCTGGTGTAACACGAGGCTCATGAAAGCGGTCCGGTTAGCCATCCGGTCTCAAGGCTGATTCTTTTCGCCTCCCTTTTGCCTGCTTTGCCTTATTTGTTGAGCTTTGTATTGTCTTGATTCGAGATCTATGAGATCTGATACGATCTGATGTGATGAGATCTGGTCGGTTCTGGTTTGTGCGGGTTTGTTGCTTACACGTCTCAGGCACATGGAGTAAAGTCGCTGCATAAACTCTGTGTTGATCTGATTTGATATGATTTGGGGACTTGACGTTTCAGGCAAGCTGAGCAAGGGTGCACTTGTAACGGCGATTCAAGACGCTCAAGCCGAAAGAGGCAGGTGAGCACAAGTGATGGAACCATGGAAGAAAATGGAACCATGTGATGGTGATTCAAGTTAGGCATGTTCCCATGTTGAACCAATCTGTTGGGTCTCGATTCACTAAGGCCAATCCCACGCCTCTCTGCTTTCAACGTATTAGTTCACGCTCCTCAACTTCCACCCCCTCTGGTCTCGCTCTCCCTCTGACACCCTCTTCCCTCCCTCTCACTGCTTGCAGCGACCACATAGGCAAGAAGCCGATAAGCGCATGGCTCACCCGCTTTGCCTCTCGCAGCCTGCTGCAGGACAACGAGTGGACCGTTGCTAGTGACCTGCGCTCCCAATATGGATTTGCGAAGAGTCCTGGGAAGGGCAGGGGGAAGGGACGGGGAAAGGACGGAGAGGCAGGCGGGGTGGATGGTGGTGGTGGTAGTGGTGGTGGAGAGGGGCGGATGGGAGGGGTGGGAGCAGAAGGAGAGTCGAGAAAACGGAAGGCCTCGGTGGAAAATGGTGTGGAGAAGGGTGTTGCAGGGGCGCAGAAGCAGCAGAAGAGGGGGAAGGAGGAGGAGGGTGGAGGTGGAGTGGTGGCGACAGGCGGAGAGGAGGGAGAGGGAGCTGCTTCCACAGGGAAATGCCAGTACGTGCTTGGGCACCTGTTTGACTTCCCCCCCTCAAACCGTGTCCTTCAATAGTAGTTTACCGTGTCGTGTATAAGTTGAGTTCACACGTGTGTGTGCAAGGGGCGTGGTGGAGGTGAGGGAGAGGGAGCGGCTCCCAAAGGGAAATGTCAGTAAGTACTTCCCCATGTGTTTGTTCTTCTTTCGCCCATATGTCCGTTACGTTCCTTCTCTTTCTCCCTCCCCGGCAGTGTGTGCAAGCGCAAGGTCCACAAGGACAATGCGCCTCTGCTCTCGTGCACCACCTGCCCGCGCGCCTTCCACCTGCTCTGCATGCTTCCTGCCATGCTGCCTCCAGCGGCACAGCTATCAGAGTCACAACCCACCACAGTGACAACCCAAGTGTCACAAGCCCAAGGGTCGCAGGTTGGAGCAGAAAAGAATGATCCGCGTTCTGTAGCAACCCCAGGAAGCGGAGAGAAGGGAGGAGGAGAAAAGGAAGGAGAGGAGGGAGCTGGAGGGAAGGAAGGAGGAGGGCAGGCTCTGCTTTGTCCAGTCTGCTGGCGAAGGTGGGTGCCACTGTGTCGTGTCATGGCTGAAAGGTCGCCTCACCTTGCCTAAGATTTTACCTTTGAGTCGACTCAACAGGTAGATGTCACGGTGTCCTGAAAAAGCATCTTTCCTTGCTAAAGAATTCCTGCGGACTGTAGACTTTGAAATGCCACACCGCCTGCATGGCTCATTCACATTCAGTTGTCATCTGAGCAAACCTCCTCCTGTTTCCCCATGTTTCTGTTCCCAAACCCGAATTTCAGTCAAGCAAAGCAGCAGCAGAAGGAAGAGCAGAGGAAGGCCGATGAGGTGAGGCCAGAGCTTATTCCGAATTCAAATTAGCGGAATTTGAGGCGCCTTTTTTGAGGCGCCTCAAAAGTGGCCAGAGTTCATTCCAGATTCAAAAGAGCGAAATCAGCAGCACACTGTCTATCCTTTGCTTTAAACCTGACTGAGTTTGCTGCTCGCTGAGAAATGTCACAAGTTCAAAAGAGCGAAATCAGCAGCACACTGTCTATCCTTTGCTTTAAACCTGACTGAGTTTGCTGCTCGCTGAGAAATGTCACAAGTTGAAAAGAGCGAAATCAGCAGCACACTGTCTATCCTTTGCTTTAAACCTGACTGAGTTTGCTGCTCGCTGAGAAATGTCACAAGTTCAAAAGAGCGAAATCAGCAGCACACTGTCTATCCTTTGCTTTAAACCTGACTGAGTTTGCTGCTCGCTGAGAAAAGTCACAAGTTCAAAAGAGCGAAATCAGCAGCACACCGTGCTCTTCTCGTGTTCTTATCCCATGGTTTTTCCTGTGTCATGTTTTTTTATGAGGAGAAGGAAGAGATCCCAATTTATTTTATTGTACCTTGACAAATGCAATGCAGGAGCGCAAGTTGCAGAAGCAGCGGGAGCGGGAGCGCGAGAAGGAGCAGAGGGAGAGGGAGAGGGAGCAGCAGCAGCGCAAGCGGCAGTACCCGATTGAAGACCTTGAGGTGGAAGAGGAGGAGCGAAGGGAGCTGGCCGCTGCTCTTGCTGCCGCTGCCGCTGCCGCTGCCGCTGCTGGTGGTGGTGCTGCCGCTGCCGCTGCTGGTGGTGGTGCTGCCGCTGCCGCTGCTGGTGGTGGTGCTGATGGTGCTGCTGCTGCCGCAGCTACCACTGGTGCCACACCAACTACCCCAGCTGCTGCTCCAGATGTTACCACTGCCACTGCCGCTGCTACTGCCACTGCCACTGCTTCACTACTCCCAGGAGCCCACCCCTCTGCACTATCCCTTCTTCAGCCTCACACTCCCTCTCCCGCACCCGGCCTCACACTCACTCTGCCTCAACGACCCCCACGCCCCACTCCCATACTGGCTGAAATTGCCCTGGGCCTTGACGCGCCTCTGGATCTCTGCCTGTGGGGGAAACTCCAGCGGCAAGGGGGGATACACCCTGGTGCTGGTGGGTCTGATGCGGTGGAGAGAGCTGCACAGGATGGGGAGGAGGAGGAGAAAGAGGAGGTCAGGAAAGAGGAAGAGAAGGAGGAGGGGGACAAAGACGAACAGAAGGAGGATGCTGATGTTGATGCTATTATTGACCACATGGTCGATGCTGACATGGCGAAACGACGCACCGCCATTGGCCCTTGTCTTCTCAAGTCACCCCAACTCGAGGCTCCCAATCCCTGGGACAACCAAAAGAAACCGCAGCTTCTTCTGGTGCCAGGCAATGCATCCATGCCCAGCTCTCTTGGTGCCGAATCCAACCAATCCACTCTCCTGCTACCCCAATGCATGGATCTCCCAATTTCGCCTAATCTCCAGCTGCCCCATTCCAAGGGTTACACTCTCCTGCTACCCCAGTCTATGGGCGACGTGCTACAGGTCTTCCAGTTTCACCGGGAGTTCACCCGTTTCGCCAGGATTTCCCCCGTCCCCCTCCGCAAGCTCGCGCGCGCTCTTGCACAAGCGGACGAAGAGCCCGGGTGGCTGGTTTTGTCCGACCTGCACGTTGGGCTGTTCAAGGCGCTGCTGAATCTGGGCGGCGGGGAGGTGCCGGGCGGGCACGAGGGGATTGGCGTGAGTCAGAGGGTTCTGGACCGGTGGAAGAGGCTTCTGAACGCTGCCACGTGGCAGGAGATCATTCGCAGGTGGGTCTGGGGAGGGGGTGTGCTGCTTTAGGGAGGAGTGGAGAGGGGGGAAGGGACAGGGGTTAGCGGAGAGGGCAAGAGAAGGGGCAAGCTGGTATGAACTACTTCCTCTCTGTCTTCTTCTCGTCCCCGGCGGGGAGGTGCCGGGCGGGCACGAGGGAATTGGCGTGGGTCAGAGGGTTCTGGACCGGTGGAAGAGGCATCTGAATGCTGCCACGTGGCAGGAGATCATTCGCAGGTGGGTCTGGGAAGGGGGTGTGCTGCTTTAGGGAGGAGTGGAGAGGGGAGAAGGGACAGGGGATAGCAGAGAGGGCAGGGGAAGGGGCAAGCTGGTATGAACTACTCCCTCTCTGTCTTCCTCTAGTCCCCGGCGGGGAGGTGCCGGGCGGGCACGAGGGGATCGGCGTGAGTCAGAGGGTTCTGGACCGGTGGAAGAGGCTTCTGAACGCTGCCACGTGGCAGGAGATCATTCGCAGGTGGGTCTGAGGAGGGGTGCTCTGCTTGAGGGTTCTTCAAACGGGGATGAGTATAGAGGAAGGGAAGGGGAGAGGCCAGGGGAAGGGACTGTATGTCAAGGCAGTGCTTGGCCTTCATATCTCTGAAAAAAGCTCTATTTTCCCTTCCGTCCATCCCTCGCCCCAACCAAAAGTGAGTTGGTGTACGAAAGGACCTGCTTCCGGTGCCGTTTTTCCCCACTTGTCTTCCGAATCCAGGTACTTCATCAGGGCGAGCCTCATGCCTCCTCTCCTTGCTGCTGTCTGCGTGCTCTCCCTGCTCCCTGGGCTGCACCTCTCCCTGCTCCTCTGCAACGTGCTTGACGCCGAGGAGACGCGTGAGATGCTCGCAGAGAACATGGACGCTGGGATCGAGCTGGGGAAGAGAGGAGATGCGGTATTTTCATGCTTGCAATTCTGCCCTCCTTTTCCTCCCCACACCCACACATGCTTACAATCCAGGTATCTCATCAGGGCGAGCCCCATCCCTCCTCTCCTCGCTGTCATCGCCCACGCGCTCTTCTCCTGGCCTGCACTGGGCCTGCCCCCTGGTCTGCACGTGTGTGTGCTCTCCCTCCTGCTCTCTGACCTGCTAGAAGCTGAGGAGACGCGTGAGATGCTCGCAGAGAACATGGAGGCCGGGATTGAGCTGGGGAAGAAAAGGAGCGTTGAGGTGCTGGAGGAGAGGCGGGTGCGGAATGAGGAGGTGAAACGGCAGCAGGAGGAGCAGCGGGTGGAGAGGGAGAAGCGGGAGAAGGAGAGGAAGGAGAGGGAGGAGAAGGAAAAGGCGAAGGGGAAGGGGGAGAAGGAGGAGGGAAAGGAGGAAGGAGGCAAAGGGAAAGGGAAAAAGGGGAAGGAGGAGAAAGAGAAGGAGACTGAGAAGGAGAAGGGGAGTGAGAAGGGGAGTGAGAAAGGGAGTGAGAAAGGGAGTGAGAAGGGGGAGTGTGATACAGATGAGGAGGTGGAGTTTTTGTTTGCAGTGCCAGAGGAAGTGAGGGAGTATAGGGGCGACCCCATGGACAGGAAGGCAGTGTTGGCTCATAAAGAGAAGCTTCGGCAGGAGGAGGAGCGCATGGGCAGGTGAGAGGGGTTCTGGATGGGCGAGTTAGGGGTGGGCATAGGGAGTTGCGGGTCGCATAGGAAGTGAGGGAGTATAGGGGTGATCCCATGGACAGGAAGGCGGTGTTGGCTCATAAGGAGAAGCTGAGGCAGGAGGAGGAGCGCATGGGCAGGTGAGGGTGATGCTGGGGTTGACTCACTAATGCTATGGAGAAGGATGTGAGGGAGTATAAGGGTGACTTGATGGACAGGAAGGCGGTGTTGGTGCATAAGGAGAAGCTGAGGCAGGAGGAGGAGCGCATGGGCAGGTGAGAGGTGGGATGGGCAGGTGAGGGATGGGCAGGTGAGGGATGGGCAGGTGAGGGATGGACAGGTGAGGGGTGGACAGGTGAGGGGTGGGATGGCAAGTTATAGGTGAGATGCGTTTCTTAGGCAGCTGAAGGTGAAGGCCTCATCAGAAGTCTTCACCGTCAACCAACCCCCCTCCCCACCCCGATTCCTTTCCTACCCCTAACTGCACAACGCAATGAATGACAGGCTGAAGAGCGGGTACATCCGACGCAAGGAGGCAGAGAAGCGAGCAGCAGAGAGGGCACGAACCGCATTCTGAGGCACCATTCAGAATTGTTGACCCCCCCCACCCACCACTGCTGTTTCCCTTTCTACCAACCCCTAACTACTCAACGCACTGGTTGGCAGGCTGAAGAGCGAGTATATTCGGCGCAAGGAGGCAGAGAGGCGCGCAGCAGAGGGGGCAAAGACCTCACTCTAACTCACCTTGAACATTTTCGTTCCCCTTTCCCCCTCCCTCCTCTTTCCCCGCGTTCCTCTACCCTGCAACTTAAACAATGGCAGATTGAAGAGCGAGTACATCCGACGGAAGGAGGCAGAGAAGCGAGCAGTAGAGAGGGCACGGACCGAGGTGGAGAGAAGGGTGAGATGGTTGTGAAGGGAAGGAATGATGCATGCAGGGAACGGGATGATTCAAGCAGGAGAGGGGATGACGCAAGCAGGGGAGAGGATGATGCAAGCAGGAGAGGGGATGACGCAAGCAGGGGAGGGGATGATGCTTGCAGGGGGAAAGAATGGGATTGGGGAGAATAGGGGGCTTTCAGAGATATTTTATCTTCGCCTTGAAGTTTCTGCTCTTCCCGTACGTACATGTGCCTGCTACTCTTTCCTCCCCTTTCACCCCTTGTATTCTCTCCCTTTTCTTCCCTTTGCCAGCGTGCGGCAAAGAGAAACCCTGCTCTTCCTTCACAGGCACCTACTTTTCCCTCCTCCTCCCTCCTTGACTTTTGAGTTGCCTCAAAAGTCACCTCTTTTGAGTCGACTCAAAAGTCCCAGCGTGCGACAAAGAGAAACCCTGTTCTTCCTCCACAAGCACCTACTTTTCCCTCCTCTTCTTCCCTTGTTTCAGCGCATGGCTCAGGAGAGAAAGCGGGAGGAGGAGTGGAAGAAGCGGGAGGATGCATTCGAAAAGGAGATGGCGCGTCTAGTGGTTCGAACAGTCCCCCTGGGGTTGGATAGGCACTATAACCGGTACTGGTTGCTGAGTGGTGAGCCTAAAGTGGTGTGGGTGGAGGAGAGAGGAGGGATGGTGGGAGAAGAGGAGGTGTGGGGAGGAGGGAGCGGAGGAGGAGGCGAGGGAGGAAGTGAGAGAGGAGGGGTGGGAGGTGAGGTGGGGACGGGGTGGCCTGGCTCCCGTTGGTTCTGCTACACTTACCGTGAGGATATAGAGGAGCTTATAGCGAGTCTGAATGAAAAGGGGATAAGAGAGGCGGCACTGAAAGCAGCACTTGAGAAGGTGAAGGGGAGGCTTATAGCGGGGATGAAGAAAAGGGGGCCTGGTGTTGGGGGGAGGGAGAAGGGGAAGGGTGGAGGAGGGGGAGGGGGGGGAGGAGGGGAAGGGGAGGGTGGGAAAGAGGAGGAGAAGGAGGAGGAGGAGGAGGTAGAGGTGGAGGAGGAGAAAGTTAGTGAGGAGGATGACGAGAAGAGGAGAGGGGAAGTGAAAAAAGAAGTGGAGGAAAAAGCATATGGGTCTGATGGGGTGAAGGCAGAGAGAGAGGTGGGGCAGAAACGCGAAGAAGAAGGGAGGTGGAAGGGGGAGGCGAGCCTCATAGGAGAGAAGCTCCGGGAGCAATTGGAGGGGTTGAGAACGGTTTTGGAAAGGCTTAAGGCCGCTCCTCCCCCTGCTGCAGCCACTGCTGCTGCTGCTTCTGTGCTCGTACCAGCTCCTACTACTACTGCTGCTGGTGTTGCTGCTGTTGTTGGTTCCGCTGCAGGTGCTGCTGCAGGCACTAGGAGCAAGGCAGCCACAGCCTCAGCTACAGCTGCGACGTCTGCTCCCAGTTGGGGTGTTTGGGGCGCTCTCGTCTGCAAAGCCACTGCTGTGGCCCCTCCTAAATCGGATCAAATCAGATTAGGGGGCCTTCACAGCTCCTCTGGTTTAGCTGTCGTGATGGGCAGCAGGAATCGGCCTGACTCTCGTTCTCCTGCTGCTGCTGCTGCTGAAACTTCCATGGCTGAAACAGCAGCAGCAGAAGCAGGAGCAGAAGCAGAAACAGGAAAGGCAGGAAAGGAAGGAGGAGAAAAGGGAGGAGAAGAAAAGGCAGGAGCAGAGGCAGGAGGAGTCAAACCAGTCAAGGGAGTCAGCAGTGAGCGCGTCCAGCTGGCGCGCCAGGTGGCAGCGCTACGGCGCCTGCTGCTGTGCGCTGAGGTGGCGGCTTTCAAGCTATGTGGCGGAGCTCTGGGGGAGGCGAGAGGCGCAGAGGGGGGGAGAGGGGAGAAGGAGGAGGGAGGGAGTGAGGGAGAGGAGAGGGTTGAAGGAGCGGGAGGTTCGAGAAGGGGGGCGGACGCTGGGAAAGCAGGGAAGGGTGGCCTGGGAGCAGATGAGGAGGGGGAGGAGGGAGAGGAGGAGGAAGAGGAAGAGGAGGAGGAGGAGGATGATGCAGCAACAGTGAGTGAAGCGGAGGAGCATGAGGAGGAGGAGGGGCTCAAGGGGCCGTCTGCGTCGCGCTGCTTGTGGCGGTCGAGACGAGTGCGTCGCGTGTGGAGGAGGGAGGTGATGGGTGCTCGTACACTCGGCGCTCTCACTTACCTCGCTGCATCTCTCGGGTGTGTTCTTCTTGTAATAGCTATCTTTTCTTGGTTTGTCGACCATGTTCTCCTTATTTCTTCCTTTGTCGCCTTTTCTCCTTCCCGGCTCAACCACCAATGCCCTTGGTGCCTCCAAGCTTCACACAGGGAAGGATGGTGAGAGGAGGGAAGCGGACAAGGAGGAAGAGGAGGACGAGGAGAATGAGGAGGATGAGGAGGATGAGGAGGATGAGGAGGATGAGGAGGATGAGGAGGATGAGGAGGATGAGGAGGATGAGGAGGATGAGGAGGATGAGGAGGACGCGAAAGCGCTCACACTTGTTTCCCTCACTTCTCATGCCTGCCCCCTTTGTCTTTCCTCTCTTTCCCGCCACAGGGAACGATGCAATGCCCTTGATGCTTCCAAGCTTCAGACGGAAAAGCATGGTGAAGATAAAGGAGAGGGGAGAGGAGAAGACGAGGAGGAGGAGGAGGAGGTATCAGATGATGGGAGCGATGAAAATGAGGAGGGAGAAAAGAGAGGTGCGGAAGAGGTGGACGAGGGGAGTGAAGGGAGTGAGGAGGAAAAGGGGGAGAGTGAGGATGAGGAGGAAGAGGAGGTGGAGAAAGGGAGTTCAGCCAAAGGTGGTAGTGGTGGACGGAAGAAGCAGGGGAAGAGTAAAATTGGGGGGAGTGGGATGAAACCAAGGGAAAGTAGGAGAAAGCAGGGGGGCAGAGGCAAGAAGAACAGTGAGATTTCTGAAGACGAGGGGGAGGATGAGGAGGAGGATATGGAGGGAGAGGAGGAGGAGGAGAAGGAGGAGGAGGAGGAGGAGGAGGAGGACTCAGGGAAGTTGGGGGAGCAAGGAGAAGAAGAGGAGGAAGACAAGGGTTTCACGACGGTTGGAGGCAGAAAGCTGCGGGCGAGAGGCAGTGGTGGTGAGGCAAGGGCGAGAGGCAGTGGTGGTGAGGCAAAGGCGAGCGGCAGTGGTGGTGAAGTGAAGGCAAAAGGGAAGGCAAAAGGGATGGGGAAGGAGCCTGGCAGCAGCCGAAACCCTTGGTCTGCTGCTGTTGCCGCCGCCGTTGCTGCTGGATTGCGAGCTCAGGGATTTCCATGTGTCCATGGGAACGGATATCCATGTTTCTCGTGTGGAGAGGCATATCCGTGTGGTTCGTGTGGAGAGGCAGTGGGGGCAGGAGGAGTAGGAGGGGAGGCTGTAGCAGGGGAGATGGTGCGGTGTGCGGCGGTGCAGTGCGGTAAGGCGTTTCACCCCGTGTGTGCGGGGTTAAGGCGAATGGCTGCTAAAGCTGCTTGGTTCTGCCCTGAGTGCAGGCAGGGGTGGAAAAACCAAGGCAGGCGGAAGGGAGGGGATGGGCCGAGGGGTAAGGGTGGGAAGGCTGATAAGGATAAGATGATGGGTGGGAAGGATGGAGAGGGTGTGGGGCGAAGGGGTAGGAAGCGTGGGCGAGGGGAGGATGTGGAAGAGGAGGAAGAAGAGGAGGAAGAGGAGGAGGAGGGCATTGGGAAGCGGAGTCGTAGTGGGGAAGAAGAGGGAGATGGGGGGGAGGACGAGGAGGAAGGAGAGGAGGATGAAGAGGGAGAGGAGGACGAGGAGGAAGAGGAGGATAGTGCGGATGAAAGGACAGTCCGTGGAAAGGGCAGCAAGGGAAAGTCCGTGGAAAGGGTGATTAGTAAAGGAAAAGGCAGAGGCAAGTCTGCTATTGAGACCCTAACTGGAAAATCGCGGAAGAAAGGGGAGGTGAGTGAGGAGGAAGAGAGGAAGAGAGGAAGAGGAAGATGAGGAGGAGGGAGAGGATGAGGATGAAGAAGAGGAGGAGGGTCAAGAGGATAGTGAGGAGGAAAGGGAAGCGCGCGGAAGGAGCAGCAACAAAAAGATGGGAACCAAAGTTAAAGGAGGAGTTGGTGGTGCTGCCAGTAATGCCCGTGCTAAGAAACCGCGCAGGGAAAAAGAGGAGGACGAGGAGGAAGAGGATGAGGAGGAAGAAGAAAGGGAGGAAGAAGAAGAGGAAGAGGGGGGCGAGGGGGAAGAGGAAGAGAGCGAGGATGAGAGTGAGGAGAGTGAGGAGAGTGTGGAGGATAGGAGAGGAAGTCGTGGGAAGAAAAGCAAGGGGAAGCTTCTCATTAAAGGGAAGGGCCGGAGTGGTGGTGCTGTTGATGCAACAAGAGATGGGGAATTGCGGAAGAGAAAAGGTGCAGAGATGGAAGAGGAAGAGGAGGAGGAGGAGGATGAGAGTGATAGGGATAGTGAGGACGATTGGAAGGTGGAAGGATGGGATAACAATGGAAAGATCGAGATTCGTATCGGGAGAAGCAGCAAGGGAAGGAAGAAAGCGCAGATGAAGAGGAGGAAGAAGGATTGTGAGGAGAAGGAAGAGGATGAGGAAGAAGGGAGTGAGGAGGAGGAGGAGGAGGAGGAGGAGGAGGAGGAGGAGGAGGAGGAGGAGGAGGAGGAGGAGGAGGAGGAGGAGGAGGAGGAGGAGGAGGAGGAGGAGCAGGAGGAAGAGAGTGAGGAGGATGAGGAGGAAGAGAGTTCAGAAGGTGATGGTACTGTTTCGTTGAGAGGGAAGAAGATGGAGGGTAGGGGAGGGAAAAACGTTGGGAGACAGGGAGGCGGGAAGGTGCAAGGGCAGAGGTTGGTGGGAAAAGGGGCAGGGAAAGGCGTGAGGAAGGGAAACGGGAATGGGAATGCTAAAGGGAAAGGAAACGTGAAAAGGAAAGGGAGTGAGAAGATGAGAGGTCGAGCGGAAGCGATTCAACCTGATTCCAGTGAGGAAAGTGGTGGCAGTGAGACCGAGAATGAGAGTGAGAGTGAGAATGAGAGTGAGAGCGAGAGTGGGAGTGAGAGCGAGAGTGGGAGTGAGAGTGAGAGCGAGAGTGAGAGGGACAGTGAAAGTGGAAGGGGTGGAAATGGTCGTGCTGAAAGGAAGGGGGTGACTCGGAGGTCGGTGTCAAGTCAAGAAAAGCCGGCCAAAGGGAAGGTGAGCCGAGAAACGCTGACCCAAGTAAAGCGGGCTCAGGAGACAAAGACTCCTGAACAGCCAGCTCTTGTGGTGGTAGGAGCAAGAGGAGTGACTTTTGAGTCGACTCAAAAGTCATCCCAAGTGAAGCAGGCCCAAAAGACGAAGAAGACTCCAGAACAGCCGGCTCTTGTGGTGGTAGGAGCGAGAAGGGTGACTCGTGGCATAGCTGAAAACAGCAGCAAGGGGAGGAGAGTGAAAGAGGAGGATGAGGAAGAAGAAGGGGATGAGGAGGATGAAGTGGAAGAGGAGGAAGATGAGGAAGAGGAGGAAGGGAGTGAAGAAGAAGAGGAGGGGGAGGAGAGCAGTGAGGAGGAGGAAGGTGCAGGCAGCGTTGGTGGGAAGAAGGTGGGTGATGGGAAGAGGGTGGGTGACGGGCGTGGGACGGGGAAGTTGAAGGCGGATGGAGGCAAACTCAAAGTGGCTTCAGTTGAGTCGACACTCCAGTCACGTTCGGGAAAGCAGCAGCAGCAGCAGCAGCAGAAGAAGAAGGGAAGGGAAAAGAGGGAAAGGGAGGAGTGGAAGAGGGGCAGGAGAAGGCAGTAGGGAAAGAGATGGCAGTAGGGAAAGAGATGGCAGTAGGGAAAGAGAAGGAGAAAGCAGGAGTGAAAGAGAAGGAGAAGGCTGTAGGGAAAGAGAAGGAGAAAGCAGGAGCGAAAGATGAGAAGGCAGTTGGGAAAGAGGAGGAGAAAGCAGGAGCGAAAGAGAAGGAGAAGGCAGGAGGGAAAGAGAAGGAGAAGGCAGGAGTGAAAGAGAAGGAGAAGGCAGGAGGGAAAGAGAAGGAGAAGGCAGGAGGGAAAGAGACGGGAAAGGCAGGAGGGAAAGAGAAGGAGAAGGCAGGAGGGAAAGAGACGGAGAAGGCAGGAGGGAAAGAGAAGGAGAAGGCAGGAGAAAAAGGGAAGGAGAAGGCAGGAGGGAAAGAGAAGGAGAAGGCAGGAGGGAAAGAGAAGGAGAAGGCAGGAGGGAAAGAGACGGAGAAGGCAGGAGGGAAAGAGAAGGAGAAGGCAGGAGGGAAAGAGACGGAGAAGGCAGGAGGGAAAGAGAAGGAGAAGGCAGGAGGGAAAGAGACGGAGAAGGCAGGAGGGAAAGAGAAGGAGAAGGCAGGAGGGAAAGAGAAGGAGAAGGCAGGAGGGAAAGAGAAGGAGATTGCAGGAGGGAAAGAGAAGGGGAAGGCAGGAGGAAAAGAGAAGGAGAAGGCAGGAAGGAAAGAGAAGGAGAAAGCAGGAGGGAAAGGGAACGAGAAGGCAGGAGCAAAAGAGGAGGCAGGGAGGTTTGGGAAGGCCTATTCCCGAATGAGAAGGAGAGACACCATTTAACAGGGTGTGTGTGGTCAACGGTAGTGAGTCTGTAGGTCAGCTTACCAGCTTGCCAGCTTATGTGTCCGTGGTGGTTTTGGTGAAACGCTTGCTGGTTTTGGAGCGCCTTGGCAGGCAGGCAGGGCATTGGGAGAGATAGAACGTGATATGTTGTGGTATGGGACATTGCATGTTGATTGGGGCATGGAAGAGAGGGGGAGACTCTTGAGTCGGAAAGTCACTTTGGTTGAGGTGCGCAAGAGAAGGGATGGCGACAAGATGTAATTGACTTACGGTAGTGTCACATCACAGCATTCCCGGAAGACAGTGTGAACGAGGCGCCTCTGTAAGTTGGTTGAGATGAGGTAGTAAGGGGCATGGCAGTAAGGGTTTTGGTTGAGGCGTGGAAGTGAAGGGAGTGTGACACCAAGCGTGCGATTAGATGTAGGTTGGTAATGTTGCTGATATGTTTGCCCTTTTGTTTGGGTGGAAATGGGTTATAGGAGGCGAAAGGGTTCTGAATGAAGTTTGGCTTGTTTGTATGTTTGCCCATCTGTTTGGGTGGAAATGGGTTATGGAAGCGAAAGGGTTCTGAACGAAGTTTCGTTTGTTTGTCAGTCAACTTTATTGTTATTAAGGTTTAGGACTGATTCGGCACAGTACTACCCAATATAGTCTATCCACCATTGTGTGGTTGATAAGTTCAGAGTACTGGTGTATGCCAGTTCAAAGTACTGTACTAGTAATAATTCAGATTGCATGTATGGTACTGGTTAAATCTAACATGTTAGCTGTACAAAGCAATAAGCTACCAGTACGTCTCTGAGCTGTAAAATTGAAGCTCCATGCAGGCTTGCAGGTCCTGACTCTTGAGACACTTCAACCAACTCCTGAGATGAGACGCTACAATCAACCTCCATGTGCTTGTTCCTCCTGGAAAGCGTGCAGCTTACCAGACTTGGGAAATCGGGCCTTCCATTCACTGTGGCAAAAGCACCATTCGAACCTTAACCTGCTACTTCCATTCCAACTTCTCCCATGCTCCTTCTGATCATCTTCATCTGCCTCTTATAATGCATCTTCCTTTGACACACTGGAGAGCCGTTCTTCCCCTCTGAATCGCCGCACTCCCTGCTTCTCTAAGTCTCCTAAGCACCGAGAGCAAGCCAAACTTCCCCGCTGCAGTTTTGAGCCACACGCCATGCTGACTCTCCCCACTCTCATCAAATCTTTCCGCACATTGCCGCACACAATGCCCACTGTTCCCACTCTCAACCAAGCTCACCGTTTTCAGGGTTTCCTCGCCACTACCCCCAATGCCACCATTTACAAGCGACTTGTTAGCTTTCTCAAGAAGTGCCTCCCCTTTCAACTCGTTCTCTGTGCTGCTATCAGGTCTCAGGGCCTCCTCGATCCTCCCCCCTACTTGTTCAGATGTCGCTCTTTTGATTGTTCGACGAGCCAAGGCCACACGAGAAAAGTCGTTTTTCTCATCTTCTACAGCCTGATGCTCCTGCTGATTCTCCTGCTGCTGCTGCGGCTGCTGCGTCTGCTGCTGCGCCTGCTGCTGCGCCTGCTGCTGCGCCTGCTGCTGCGCCTGCTGCTGTTCCTGATGCTCCTGCTGCTGCTGCAGCCGCTGTTGCGGCTGCTGCTGCGGGTGCTGCCTCTGCTGCCTCTGCTGCATGCAACGCCGTTCCTGAAACGAGAGCACAAAGCATACTGTTGCGGCAGGAGAAGCTGCCGTGGCAGGAAGAGTAACTGCAGAAGGGAAAGGAGCAGCAGATGCAGCAGAAAGAGTAACAGTAGCAGGAGCATTGCAGTTGCTGTTTCTATTGACACCGCTTCTTGTCCTTCGCAGGTGGCTTAAATACCTCATGTCAGGAGCAGCAGCAGAATTGAAACTCTTGCTGCTGCTGTTGCTCCCATTGCTGATATTGATTCCGCTTCTTGTTCGTCGGAGCTCGATGGAAGATCGGTTGCCAGTGGCAGTGGTGGTGTGGCTGCTGCTGCAGCTGCTGCTGTTGATGTTCCTGTGGGCGCTGCTGGTGCTGCTGCTCCTGACGTGAATGCAGCGGCGGGTGCTTTGGAGATGGATTGGAATCTGGCTGTCACCACCTTCAGTTCTGCTGCTGGTTCCGTTGCTGGTGCTGGTGCTGCTTTGCTGGTTGCTGCTGTAAGTACCGCTAATGTTGACTCTGGTTCTGCTGCTGCTGGTGGTGGTGGCGCTGCTGCTGCCAGGACCGGGGCTGTTCCTTCTCACATGAACGGTGCTGCGGGTTCGGCGGAGGTGGATGGGAATGGCCGGGAAGAAATTGCTGCATTCTACTTGCTCTGATTCCTCTGCTTGCTCTGCTTGCAACTGGGCATGGTCAATATCGGGGGTGCTTCTTGTCCTCGTTAAAGGTTGACTCTTTTTGGGTACAAGCATGCCACGATCGCCAGCAATCAGAGGAATGTTCCTGTTACCATTGAATCCGTCGTTTCCCACATTGCCGACAACATCGCCGGCCACATCGCCGCCCACATTGCCGGCCATGTCCCTGCCTCTATCCATCGCTGTCTCAGCTGCAGCAAGAGGATCAGCTGCAGCAGCAGGATTGCGAGAGGGGGCAGTGGCGGCAGCGGCAGGACCGCAACTACCACAAGCAGCACTGCGAGGGCTCTTGCATGATACAAGGCCAAGTGCAACGGACGAAGACTGGAGTGTTAGTGCAAGCGGTGATGATGGTGGTGGTGGTGCTGCTGCTGCTGCTGCTGCTGCTGCTGGTGTGACATGTGGTGGTGGTGGTGCTACTGCTGCTACCACTGCTGGTGTGACATGTGGTGGTGCTGCTGGCGCCGTTGGTGTGAGTGGTGGTGGTAGTGGTGGTGGTGGTGGTGCTGCTGCTGGTGCTGCTGGTGCTGCTGCTCGTTTAAAACGAGGACTCCACATCCCAGGACTGAAACGCCTGGGGCTCGGCAGCCTAGGAAAGTTGAAGCAGTTTCGGCCAGTTGCAGTGCGATCCGACGCTGTCTGCTCGCCACCCCTATTCCCCACACCACCCTTACATTCCCCAGTATCCTCGCTCCCCCACACGCCCCCCTTGCCTTGGCCTTCTGCTCCACACACGGCCCCCCTGCTCCACTCCCTCGGGTTCCACGACTTGGCCTTCTGCCATACCCTTGCCTCTCCCCCTCCTTGTAACGCACGCGAGTCTTGAGAAGTCTTACCCTCGCCCACCTCCCTCTCTCGCAGAATTTCCACAGTCTCCCTTTCCTCTCTTGGCTGCCACGACTTCGCCTTCCGCCATACCCTCCCTTCCCGCCCCCACTCTCTCCTGCTCTCCCGCCCCCACTCTCTCCTGCTCTCCCGCCCCCACTCTCTCCTGCTCTCCCGCCCCCACTCTCTCCTGCTCTCCCGCCCCCACTCTCTCCCCGCCTCCCTCCCCCATTCGGTTCCCAAACCGTTCTGTTGCTGCTGTTCGTCCATCCCACTCTCTTTTTCCTCCACCGTCCCCTCCCCCCTCCTCTTTTCACCAGACTCCAAACAAAACTCTCTCCCTCTTTTCTTCCGATGTGTCTGGCAACGCATTTCTTTCCCTCTTTTTCCCTTCTCCCCTTCCTCCCTTTCGTTTCCTACCTCTTCCGCCTCTCCCTCCCCCAACGCCAGTTCCTCCCACAGGGCGTCGATGTCAACGGGGTCCAGATTGCAACATGCCACCGCCGGGATTCGAACCCGGAGCTTCCGCGTGAAACGGTACTTAGAGGCGGAGCTGGAACTGGCAGAGGGGTGGTGATTGGGTGCCGCGGAATGGGGAGCGGGACAGGCGCTTCCGAAATGCGCCTGTGCGGAGGGGGGGTTGGATGCGACGTGGGGGAATTTCCGCTCAAATAGAACTGATGGGATTGGTTGAACGGATTGAGCGGATGCGATTGGCTGAACGGATTGGACGGGTGAGACCCGCTGGGCAGACGGACCCAAGGGTATGATAGCAGTAACTGCATCAGTCAAAGACTGGCAGGCGGTTGCGGCAGCAGCAGCAGCAGTAGTTGCGGTGGCGGCACCAACAGCAGCAGCAGCAGCAGCAGTAGCCGTGGCCGTTCTAACGGTGCTGTTAATAACGGGTACTAAACAGTTACTTGTGAAAAGAACTGATTCGCTTGGTTCCGGAGGACTTGGCAAAGAGAGAGGCTGGGCGCAAGGGGGGCTGGTCACCACTGACTCGGGGCGGGAAGAAGAGCGGAGGAGCGGGGAAGCGGCGGGGCCTGCTAGCGGCGGTGTCGCGGGCGCGGCGGAAAGCGGTAGCGAAAGCGCGGGCGGTTGAAGGGCTGCGGAGAATGGGGGCTGTGGGGATGCGGAAGGGTGCGCGGACGCGGACGTGCGCGGAGCTTCCGTAAGGCCTCCGCGCGCACTCGGGCTGCGGAGGCTGATGGGCAGCTCGAGTGCGCGCGGGGAAGCGGAGGGGCGCGACGATTGCGGGGAAGCGGAGGTAAATTGGGGAGAAGCGGAGGGGCAGGACGATTGCGGGGAAGCGGAGGGGTAGGTGGATGGGGATGAGGAAGACGAGGTGGAGGGGGATTCCGCGTGCGACGGTGGCGCGGGCGCGGAAGACGCGGCGGGGGAAGAAGAGGCGGCGGAAGGGGAAAGCGGGGAGGGGGAGGGCGAGGGGGAGAGGGAGGCAGATGGGAAACGAGAGCAGCGCGAATGTATCACAGTCTCCGGCGGCGTCGCCTTTTCCAGTGAAGCCGGGGACGCTGCAGTAGCGACTTCGCGCTCGGCGCGCTCGACCGGGGATGCCGCCGCCATCGCCGCCGCCGTCATCTCCGCAGGCATTGCCTCCGTCGTCGCCGCCGCCATCGCCGCCGGCTCGCCCGTGCTTCCCGAGGCGCCTTTACGCTCCGGCGCCGCGGGTTCGATGCTCGTTGCCGCGCAGCGGCCGGTTTTGAGAAGGATAGCCGGGCGGCGCCGCCTTCGAGTCGTGGGGCAGCGGAAGAGCGAATAACCGGCGGCGGCGGCCGTGGTCGGGCACCCGCCTATGGGCGGTTCGCGCAGGCGCGGGGATTCGCCGGCGGACCTGGGGTCTCCGCAGTTGCGCGATCCGGCCGCAGAGGGTGAATCTATGCGCGCTCCGCAAACAGTAACCGTAGCATCCAGAACCACAGCAGGAGCCACTTTGTGCGGGGCGTCATTTGTATTCCTTGCAGGCCAACTCTGGAGTGGCGTGATACGCTTGAGAGCAGCGTCCGGGGACGCATCGTAGAGCGAGCTTCGGAATAATGCCGCGAAGCTGCAATGCGGCGAGGAATCGCGCGGTGGTGCTGATGATGGTGATGATGCGGCGCAAGCTGAAAGGCCATCCTGGCCGTCCGATGCCATCATTGTGATGGGAAGAATGTACGGCTAAAGGGGAGCGAGGAATGACTGAGAAAGTCACATTGTGGAGTCGTGACGAGGCAGCTTTTGATGCCCCCTGCGTTGGCAAGATTACAAGCTGCTAGTAGAAGGATATCCCAACGGCTCGGCGGACCCGCGAACCCGACACGGTTGTCTTAATCCGTGAATTCCGTTTCGTGTTGCGAATTTTTTTTAGAAAGCACACGCAGGACGCGAATCGTTATGTGAGGAGTCTAAGGCTGATCGAGGTTAGCGGCACCCGGAGTAACTCACTGGACTCGACCCGACATGCTGAGGGGACTTCTGGAGCGAACAAAGCTTGTGAAGCTAAGAATATTGTAAAGCGAAGAAGTGGAAGGGGTTCCTTTTGCCCTCGATAGAGCCCTGTTGTTCTCTCCCAGGCGGGAGCGGACTGCGGGCGCAAGGGTCCGCGCGACCTGTTCCAGATCGAGCCTCCTTGCTTCGTCGGTGGATTTTGCCGACCGATGAATAGAAGGGGTATGCGCGTCCAGGGACAATGATCCCTGCTCCCACGGATGGTTATGAACGGAGGGCAAGGAAGGGCGGTTACAACTCGCTTTGGCTGGATATAGTATGCTCGTGACTCGACGAGACAGGGGATGCCAGAGGGTGCTGTTTGTGTGTGGTGCTGTGCTGTTCTGCGGAGCGGACCTGTGGTGTGCTGCCGTGCTGTGCCAAACCGTGGTGCGGTGCGGTGTGGTGCTGTGCTATGCTGTGCTGTTGTGCTGTGCTGCGCTGTGGTGCTGCTATGCTGCGGTGTGCAAAAGATGAGGTGCAATTTGCAAACGGACGAATGGATGGCAGGTGCAGGGGCAATGGAAAGAATCACCAATGTCAAGTCAATGCCGAATTCACGGAAAATGTGAAATTTCCTGGCAGAAATGCGGTTCGGGTGTAGAATACTGCGGCTCGGATTATGAGGATTCGGCAGCGGGGTTCACGCTGTCCAATTGCATTTCTTAGTTTTGGCGCAAACGGTAACCGCGGCGTGAACAGAGTGCACTTCCATCTCTCTGATTGGATAGCGAAAATAGTGTTTTCCGATCGACTCAGCAAACAATCCCATCACCGACCAGTAACGCCTGTTGCAATAATGCGAACAAAATTCTCCACGGGTGCCATTTCGCAAGCCAGTCAACCATCCTCGATGCAAGAACATCGTCAAGTGCTAAACTACGTTCTCTAAAACTCAAAATTTGATCGCACCACATCCTCCACAAAACAGCTAACATAGACGGCACCTGCTCCGCTCGCACAAGTGCATCTACATAGCCAACAGCTGTCAAACCTCAAGTCGACTATACAAGAAGAAACTAAACTACCTAAGGAAACAGACGAATCTCCTCCTTCTGGAAGGTCTTGGTAGCAAGCTCCTTTTGCTCCTTCACATGCGTAGACGCAAATCCAGTGGCAGTAGCAGCCGAAGGAGGCCGGCCGACGTACTTAACATCCTCAAAGCTGCCCCGGTCGACACTGCGCAGCACAGTGGCAAGACGAGGTGCCACGTAGGCATAGGCCCCCATGTTCATTGGCTCCTCCTGCGTCCACACCACCTCAGCCTCTGCACGGACGTTCACACAACATGGCAAAGAGGAGGGAGGGCCACTTTATTTGGTATTTATCCCCAGACACGTTGAAAGCAATCTCCTATGTTAGGAGGTTCCTCCTAGGTGACACCACCTCACATCACTTCTCTGGAAGGCAACATATAAGCACATGCCCCCGCATATCCTGTTTTCTGCGACCAGATTCAGCCCTAAACAAGCTTCAGGATGGCATCCTCTCTCGCTCAACCTCATCCTCTCGGCCACCTTCACCCCCCCCGCCCCCTTCTTCGTAAACCCATCCTCATGCGCCAATAAAAAGAAAAAAAGGGGAAAAAATAAAAGTAAATAGATATAGCCGCAAATGAAATAGCACTCACTGCTGTAGCGCTGCACTTCGCGCTGCACGAGGTCGAAGGGGAAGGGGCAAATCTGCTCCACCCTCACCAGCGCCACGTCATCCGCTCCCAGCCGCTCCCTCTCCTCCTCCAGCTCGTAGTACACCTGCAGAGGATTAACATGTGTGGATTGAGCATACAGTAACTGCCTTATGTAACATAAGCACGTAGACACGACTCCCAGCCGCTCCTTCTCCTCCTCCAGCTCGTAGTACACCTGCAAGCGTACAGTGTGGATTGGGTGTACCAGTAACAATAATTAAGGAATATCAGTTTCCGTTCGACAAGCAGGTACATACAGATCTCCCAACAGCTACCTCTCCTCCTCCAGCTCCTAGTACACCTGCATTGGAGCAGTAACAATTGAGTAAACAATAAAAGTCACGGACCAGTTTCAAATATACAAAGGTTGACGACAAGGCCACACATCAAGTGTCTAAGGTAACCACCACCACCAGCGGAGCGAAACAAACTTTAGCATGTATATGTATATACATGTACGTATATGAATATGTATACATATATATACCCAAGAAAAACCTCCCTCATCTCTCGCACACACCTTGCCAGAGCAGAAGACGACGCGGCGAATGCCCTCCTCGCGCTCCCCATGCTCGTGCTGGTCCATGATGAGCCGCTTGAACCGCGTGCCGCGCTTCTCAAACCCGGGCGTGCCCTGGCAGTCGTTGAACTCGTCCAGAGGTGACTTGCAGCGTGGGTGGCGCTTTTCCACCCCTCCCTACTCCAAGCTAAACCCCTTCTCTCACCTTCAAGAGAAACAAACACCCACCTTGCCAGAGCAGAAGACAACTCGTCTGATCCCCTCCTCCCGCTCCCCATGCTCGTGGGGGTCCATGATGAGCCGCTTGAACCGCGTGCCACGCTTCTCAAACCCGGGCGTGCCCTGGCAGTCGTTGAACTCGTCCAGAGGTGACTTGCAGCGTGGGTGGCGCTTTTCCACCCCTCCCTACTCCAAGCTAAACCCCTTCTCTCACCTTCAAGAGAAACAAACACCCACCTTGCCAGAGCAGAAGACAACTCGTCTGATCCCCTCCTCCCGCTCCCCATGCTCGTGGGGGTCCATGATGAGCCGCTTGAACCGCGTGCCGCGCTTCTCAAACCCGGGTGTGCCCTGCCGGTCGTTGAACTCGTCCAGAGGCGACTTGCAGCGCGGGTGGCGCAGCAGGCTCTTGGGAGACATGACGATGAGTGGCTTGCGGAAGTCCCGATGGATCTGCCGCCTCAAGACATGGAAGTAGTTGGCTGGCGTGGTTGCATTCACCACCTGGGGATGTGGCGGGGAAGGGGGGGGGCGGGGGGAAAGAGAACAAGAGAGGCTCTTGGGAGACATGACGATGAGCGGCTTGCGGAAGTCCCGGTGGATCTGCCGCCTTAAGACATGGAAATAATTGGCTGGGGTGGTCGCATTCACCACCTGGGGTATGGGGAGATGGTGAGATGGAAGGGAAACAAGAGAGGCTCTTGGGAGACATCACGATGAGCGGCTTACGAAAGTCCCGGTGGATCTGCCTCCTTAAGACATGGAAATAGTTGGCTGGGGTCGTGGCGTTCACCACCTGAGAGGGGGGATGGGGAGGGAGAACAAGAGAGGCTCTTGGGAGACTTGACGATGAGTGGCTTGCGGAAGTCCCGGTGGATCTGCCTCCGTAGCACATGAAAGTAATTGGCCGGTGTGGTTGCGTTCACCACCTGATGTGTTTTGCAACGGGAGGGAGTTGGACGGAGGGAGTGCTTCAGGAGATTGTGGGGATCCATTGATCCGATAAAAATGACGCTCTCACTAACGCGATGAATCCATTTCACTTCTTCCCCACAACACACCTGCCAGTCGACCAATTGCACTTGGCACATAATGGTCACGGCCAGCCATGGTCACAGCAATGGTCACAGCCATGGTCACAGCCATGGTCACAACACAAACCATGATCTAATCCAATCCAACAACCCAATCCAGAATTGTTTCTTCAATGCACGCAGCGCACCTGCCAGTTGACGGCTTGCACTTGGCGCCTCATGGTCTCCTCTAGCTCACAATGTCATCGCAATAATCATCAATTCGAAAAAAAAGGATTCCCTCACAACGCAATGCACTTCAGCCAACTAACACCTTCCCCTCAGCGCACCTGCCAGTTGACGGCTTGCACTTGGCGCGTCATGGTCTCCTCTAGCTCGGGAATGACAAACGGATTGTCGTCAGAACTCTGGTGCGGGGGGGATGTTGGCGAGAGAGGGGGGAGGGCATAGAGAAGAGGGGAGAAGAGGGAGGGCAGAGAGGACAGGGGAGAGCGGAACGGAGGAAGCATGACCCATGTGCATTGGTCATGGTCTCCTCCAGCTCTGGGATGACAAATGGGTTGTCGTCAGAACTCTGGTGCAAGGAGGAGGGTGAAGATGGAAGGGGAACGGAGACGGACAACGGAGAGGTAAGGGCAAAGAAGAGGAAATTGCCAAGAATAGGCATGAGCAATATGCATTGGCCATTTTTTGTCCTTGTCGCCATTATTTGTCATTGGCCAGGGTGAACAAGGAGTTTTTCAGACGCTTGGGTGGTCTCACTACCGTTCCCCACACCTCCTCACCTGGAGGCACCGCCCCTAACATTGCGGATGTTTGTGTACAATGATCTCCCACCCAGAAATCTTCACCCATCCCCCCCCTCCCTCCCCAGCACCCACCCACTGCCATCATTTCTAACCTGGAGGTACCGCTCCAATCGTGCAGATGAATGCTCAGGCCCCTGGCCGTCATAGCAGTGCGGCAGCAGACAGACAAGGCCCGTCTGTCGCAGCCACTTGGATTCTCCAGAGCTGAGGAACTGGTCGAATATGACGTGCGCTCCGTTGGCAATCTAAAACCAGAGAACCACTCCTCACCTGGAGATACCGCTCGAGCCTGGCAGACGAATGCTCAAGTCCCTGCCCGTCGTATCCGTGAGGCAGGAGACAGACTAGTCCTGTCTGCCGCAGCCATTTGGGCTCGCCGCTGCTGAGGAACTGGTCGAATATGACCTGCGCTCGGTTGGCGCCAAGTTTATAACCAGAGCACCACTCCTCACCTGGAGGTACCGCTCAAGCCTGGCGGAGGAGTGTTCCGGCCCTTGCCCATCATAGCCGTGGGGCAGGAGACAGACAAGCCCCGTCTGTCGCAGCCATTTGGACTCGCCGCTGCTGAGGAACTGGTCGAATATGACCTGCGCTCCGTTGGCAAAGTCGCCAAACTGGGCCTCCCAGAGCACCAGCGAGTTGGGATTCTCCATTGAGTAGCCGAGCTCAAAACCCAGCACTCCAAACTCCGACAGAGAGCTGCATGGGAGGAAGGGGCCAGCAAAAGGAGGCGGGGCGAGGGGATTACATATTGTCGTATGCCTCATAATTGTGCCTCCCAGAGGACAAGCGGGTTCTGATCCTCCAGCTCAAAGCCCAGCACCCCAAACTCGGACCAAGCGCTGCATCGGGAGGCGGCACATTCACTGAACTCTCATCTACTATTGGTTCTGAGCATTCACCTGTTGCTGATGGTTAACATGCCGTCGGTCTAATTCCGCAGCACATGGTTAAGAGGCACGAACTTGCGCCCGCTCTCCTGGTCGTGCACGACGGCATGGCGAGGACTCACTGAACAATCACCTGCTGCCAGCAGGGAACATTCACCTACTACTAGTGCTGAAAATTCACCTGTTGCTGATGGTGAACATTCCGTCGGTCTGGTTGCGCAGCACATGGTTGAGAGGCACAAACTTGCGCCCGCTCTCTTGGTCGTGCACCACAGCATGGCGGTGGGAGAAGGTGCCTCGCTCCACGTCCTGCCCGCTCAGCCGCACGTGATTGCCCTCCACCAGTAAAGTTCCGAACGCCAGCGCCTCTGCTGTTGCCCAGTCCACGCCCTGAGGGAGGGAAAGAAGACAGGGAAAGTGTACGGTCAGGGAGAGCAGTATAGAGCCACTGAAGTTCCCTTCCCTCCCCTCTTCCCCTCCTCCTTCCCCTTTCCTGTTTCCCCCCACCTTGCCTCACCTCCTCCGTCTCAATGGACTGCAAGCGAGTGTCACACACACGCGCTTGATGGCGCGGTGGCTCTGAAGTCTACAATGCACACCAATCCCTCGTCGTTCCCCCTTGACTCTCGCCTCACCTCCCTTTGCACACCACTCTCACATCGTTGCTCGACCATCTCACTCACCTCCTCTGTCTCACTCACTACCATTACCATTACCAGTACAAGTACCACTACAACTACCACTAGCATTACCATTACAATCACCATTACTGTTACCATTACCATAACCAGTACCATTACTATTATAATTACCATTACCATTACTATTACCATTACCACTACCATTACCATTACCACTACCACTACCATTACCATTACCACTACCATTACCATTGTCACTACTATTAACATAATCACTACCATTACCATTACTATTACCACTACCACCACCATTACCATTATCACTATCATTATCACAACCATTACCATTACCATTACCATTACCATTACCACTACCATTACCATTACCATTACCATTACCATTACCACTATCATTACCATTACCATTACCATTACCATTACCACTATCATTACCATTACCATTACCACTACCACTACCACTACCATTACCACTACCACTACCACTACCACTACCACTACCACTACCACAACCACAACCACAACCACAACCATTACCATTATCACTACCACTACCATTACCACTACCACTACCTCCCCCACATCCCTCTTCTCACCCCTTCTTGCCTCACCTCCTCCGTCTCTATGGACTGCAGGCGCGCGTCATACACCCTCTTGATGGCGCGGTGGGCCTGGCAGTCGACCACTCATCACACCCCTTCCCCTCCCTCTCAACTCCCACACACAACACAACCTCCTTTAGCTGTCCCTCACTCACCTCCTCCGTCTCAATGGACTGCAGGCGAGCGTCATACACGCGCTTGGTGGCGCGGTGGGCTTTGAAATCCGGAGGCAGCTTGCCTTCCTAGCATCGCCCCCCCCCCCTTCCCTTGTTCTCACCCCCTTGCCTCACCTCCTCCGTCTCAATGGACTGCAGGCGAGCATCATACACACGCTTGATGGCGCCGTGGGCCTTGAAGTCTGTCTGGAGGCGGCTTCCCTTCCTACATCCCCCTCCCCCCTCCCTTGTTCGCAGCCCCTTGCCTCACCTCCTCCGTCTCAATGGACTGCAGGCGAGCGTCATACACGCGCTTGATGGCGCGGTGGGCCTTGAAGTGAACAGACTTACCAAACCCCCTGCTTCTTTTCTCCACCACGTCTCCCCACCTTGCCTCACCTCCTCCGTCTCAATGGACTGCAGGCGAGCGTCATACACCCTCTTGATGGCGCGGTGGGCTTTGAAGTCCGGAGGCAGCTTGCACACCAGGCGACCCACCTCCTTGAGCACCTCGGGATTCACACTGGCGGGCAGCGAGAGGGGGGGAGAGATGGAAGAGAGAGATGGTAGAGTTATATAGATGCCTCAGATAGCTGAACGGGTGGGGACTGGGGCAGCTTGCACACCAGGCGACCCACCTCCTTGAGCACCTCGGGGTTCACACTGATGTGCGGGGGGGGAGGGGGGAGGGGTGTGAGTGAGGGTGAGTATAGAGAGGTATGGCGCGGTGGGCCTTGAGGTCCGGCGGCAGCTCGCAGACCAGGCGACGCACCTCCTTGAGCACCTCGGGATTCACACTGGCAAAAGAGGGGGGAGCAGGACGGGGAGGTAGAGGCGGGGGGGAAGAACAGGGGATGAGAGACGGAATAGACCGGAAAGTTTTGCGGCGCCTCAAGGTGCTGGTAAGATAGGGATTGGGGCAGCTTGCAGACAAGGCGACAAGGCAGGAGGGATGGTGAGCGGAGAAAACAGGGGTGAGATGACAAGGAGGACTAAAGTGCGGGAAAGCTGTTCCGGGGACTTGAACCCCGACCAGTGCGCAGCAAGCCAGTCGCATATGGAGGGCACGTAGTCCTTGCTGGCGGCGAATTCAGCCCCCACCAGCTTAACCAATGCTTGTCTTACCCAGTATTGAGGATACAAGACAGCTGCTCCGGAGATTTGAACCCTGACCAGTACGCGGCCAGCCAGTCGCGGGTCGAGGGCACGTAGTCCTTGCTGGCAGCAAACTCGTCTCTACAGCCAGCTTACCCAGTGTTGCGAATGCGAGACAGCTGCTCCGGAGACTTGAACCCCGACCAGTAGGCAGCCAGCCAGTCCCTGTGTGGAGGCCACGTAGTCCTTGCTGGTGGCGAACTGACTCACCCGGTATTACGGATACGGGAGAGTTGTTCCGGGGACTTGAAGCCCGACCAGTACGCGGCCAGCCAGTCGCGCGTGGAGGGCACGTAGTCCTTGCTGGCTGCAAACTCGTCGTTGAGAATCGAGTCGACCCGGTTCGCCTGCTCCACAATCTCCTCCTCACTCATGTGTCCCCGCTGCACCAGCTGCTGCTTATACAACTCCAGTGGAGGCGGGTGGTTGCGAATGACCTGCAAGGCAAGGAGTGGGAGTGAGTACGGATGTGAGGGGAAGCAGGACTCTTGAAGGGTTTGCCTGCTCCACTATCTCCTCCTCGCTCATGTGCCCCCGCTGCACCAGCTGCTGCTTGTAGAGTTCCAGGGGTGGCGGGTGATTTCGGATCACCTGGAGTGTTAACAGGAAGGTGACGGAGGGGAGAAGGATGGAGTGAGAAGGGAGAATCCTCTAGGCTAGAGGTTCGCCTGCTCCACTATCTCCCTCTCGCTCATGTGCCCCCGCTGCACCAGCTGCTGCTTGTACAGCTCCAGGGGCGGGGGGTGGTTGCGGGAAATGGGAAGACGGGGAGTATCGGGTTGGGGATGGGGTGAGAGAGGAGAATTTTCAAAGCTAAAAGCTCTCCTGCTCCACAATCTCCTTTTCACCGGACAACTAACAACCATACGAAAGCCTCACACACCCCTACCTTGTACATGACAGGCTGGGCAAACGAAGGCTCGTCGATCTCATTGTGCCCAAAGCGGCGGTAGCACGCAAGATCAACCACCACATCAGAGTGAAAGCGCTGGCGCCACTCCGCTGCGAGCTCCATGGTGTGCACCACTGCCTCCACGTCACTATGACAGCGGGATACTATGGCCTCCACGTCTTTGTCCAAGTGGAAGCGGGTTTTGCCACCCCCCCCCTTGACTCACCACTAGACTGGGCTGGGCTCACCTTGTACATGACAGGTTGAGTGAACGACGGCTCGTCAATTTCATTGTGCCCGAACCGGCGGTAGCAGACAAGGTCCACCACCACATCTGAATGGAAGCGCTGGCGCCACTCCGCAGCGAGCTCCATGGTGTGCACGACGGCCTCCACGTCGGAAAGGAAGCGAGTTACTGCTAGCCTCAGAACACGATCACCACCACCACCCTCAGCCAGAGTCTCCAACGTACCTTGTACATGACGGGCTGCGTGAAGGAAGGCTCGTCGATCTCGTTATGTCCGAACCGCCGGTAGCACACAAGATCCACCACCACATCTGAATGGAAGCGCTGGCGCCACTCGGCTGCGAGCTCCATGGTGTGCACTACTGCCTCCACGTCGTCCCCGTTGACGTGGAAGATGGGGCAGTTGAGTGCCTTGGCCACATCCGTGCAGTAGACTGAGGAGCGTGAGGACTTGGGGTCTGTCGTGAAGGCAACCTGGAGGAGTGAAAATGCAGGGAGGGTGGGCAAGCAATGAAGGGGGGAGAAGATGGGGCAGTTGAGTGCCTTGGCCACATCGGTACAATACACTGAAGAACGGGAAGACTTGGGATCTGTGGTAAAGGCAACCTGAGAGGGGGAAAAGGGCCCATGGGGAGGGGGGAAGGGGGAGAGAAGAATGGGGAAGAACAAGAAGAACGGTGGTTGTGAGTTGGTGGTGCGGCATGAGGGGCACGGAAGAGAGCAGCAAAGGGACTCCATGGTGTGCACCACGGCCTCCACGTCGTCCCCGTTGACGTGGAAGATGGGGCTGTCTGTTGAGCGCTTTGGCCACATCGGTGCAGTAGACTGAAGAGCGCGAGGACTTGGGGTCCGTGGTGAACGCAACCTGTTGGAAGGGCAGGGCGAGGGGAGGGGGGAGGAGAACAGGAAGAAAGACCGTTGTGAATTGGTGGCGTGGCGTGAGGCGAGGCGCGTAGGTTGGAGAGAGGAGCTGCGAGCTCCGTGGAGTGCACTACTGCTTCCATCCAGATCGTCCCCGTTGACATGGAATAAGAAACAGTTGAGCTCCTTGGCCACGTCCGAGCAGTAAACTGAAGAACGGGATGACTTGGGGTCTGAGGTAAAGGCAACCTGGAGTAGGGGGAAGAGGGCCCTAGTAGGGTGGGGGAGGGCAACGTGGAAGATGTGGCAGTTGAGTGCCTTGGCCACATCGGTACAATACACTGAGGAGCGTGAGGACTCGTCATTCGTGGTAAAGGCGACCTGTGGGGGTGGAGAGGGAGGGAGGGCAATTGGGAGGGGAGAAGATGTGGCAGTTGAGTGCCTTGGCCACATCGGTACAATACACTGAGGAGCGTGAGGACTCGTCATTCGTGGTAAAGGCGACCTGTGGGGGTGGAGAGGGAGGGAGGGCAATTGGGAGTGGAGAAGATGTGGCAGTTGAGTGCCTTGGCCACATCGGTACAATACACTGAGGAGCGTGAGGACTCGTCATCCGTGGTAAAGGCGACCTGTGGGGGTGGAGAGGGAGGGAGGGCAATTGGGAGGGGAGAAGATGTGGCAGTTGAGTGCCTTGGCCACATCGGTACAATACACTGAGGAGCGTGAGGACTCGTCATTCGTGGTAAAGGCGACCTGTGGGGGTGGAGAGGGAGGGAGGGCAATTGGGAGGGGAGAAGATGTGGCAGTTGAGTGCCTTGGCCACATCGGTACAATACACTGAGGAGCGTGAGGACTCGTCATTCGTGGTAAAGGCGACCTGTGGGGGTGGAGAGGGAGGGAGGGCAATTGGGAGGGGAGAAGATGTGGCAGTTGAGTGCCTTGGCCACATCGGTACAATACACTGAGGAGCGTGAGGACTTGTCATCCGTGGTAAAGGCGACCTGTGGGGGTGGAGAGGGAGGGAGGGCAATTGGGAGGGGAGAAGATGTGGCAGTTGAGTGCCTTGGCCACATCAGTACAATACACTGAGGAGCGTGAGGACTTGTCATCCGTGGTAAAGGCGACCTGTGGGGGTGGAGAGGGAGGGAGGGCAATTGGGAGGGGAGAAGATGTGGCAGTTGAGTGCCTTGGCCACGTCTGTACAAGCAGCGTGTAATGCAGTGGAACAGAACATCCTGTTGTGTACACAACCCCTTGTTAGAAAACCTCTATTCTATTCATCCTGCATATGCTAGTTCGCTTGTCTAGAGTTAAGCACCCAAACTTAGTTTGGGTGTACAAACAGGAGTAACCCAGTTTGTAGGTTGGAACCCAACCTTGGTCCAATTATTGGACCCCAAAGGTTGGGTTGGGTAGAATTATTGGTCCCCTCCAATAATGTTGGCCCAACTCCAACTTGGCCAACATTATTGGACCCCACCAATAATCTCCCAACCCAACTTCTTGGTTGGGGTCCAACTTCTTGATTGCTCACCTAGGCTAGTATCCAACCCACTTCCTATGTATACCCCCATCCTCCTCAATCAATCATCAACTTCTTTCAGTTCTCAAGTCATCCTTCACAGAATTCTAACATGGTGTCAGAGCATTTTGGCTCACGCCCCTCATGATCCTAGGACCATGTGTCCTGCGTGTCCTTCCACGCGATTTCGCGGCGGTTTCGGTGCCGTCCGCCGAATCACGACCATCGAAGCCGTCGCGACCAGCAGCCGCGCGGACTCAATTTTACGGCGATTTCGGCACCCTCCGTCCGCCGCATCGCTACAGCCGCTCCCGTCGCTTCCGCCCTCGCGCCTAACAGCGCCCCTCTCCCGTCGCCTCCGCCCTCGCGCCTAACGGCGCCCCGCTCCCGTCGCCTCCGCCCTCGCGCCTAACGGCGCCCCGCTCCCGTCGCCTCCGCCCTCGCGCCTAACGGCGCCCCGCTCCCGTCGCCTCCGCCCTCGCGCCTAACGGCGCCCCGCTCCCGTCGCCTCCGCCCTCGCGCCTAACGGCGCCCGGCTCTTGTCGCCTCCGCCCTCGCGCCTAACGGCGCCCCGCTCCCGTCGCCTCCGCCCTCGCGCCTAACGGCGCCCCGCTCCCGTCGCCTCCGCCCTCGCGCCTAACGGCGCCCCGCTCCCGTCGCCTCCGCCCTCGCGCCTAACGGCGCCCCGCTCCCGTCGCCTCCGCCCTCGCGCCTAACGGCGCCCCGCTCCCGTCGCCTCCGCCCTCGCGCCTAACGGCGCCCCGCTCCCGTCGCCTCCGCCCTCGCGCCTAACGGCGCCCCGCTCCCGTCGCCTCCGCCCTCGCGCCTAACGGCGCCCCGCTCCCGTCGCCTCCGCCCTCGCGCCTAACGGCGCCCCGCTCCCGTCGCCTCCGCCCTCGCGCCTAACGGCGCCCCGCTCCCGTCGCCTCCGCCCTCGCGCCTAACGGCGCCCCGCTCCCGTCGCCTCCGCCCTCGCGCCTAACGGCGCCCCGCTCCCGTCGCCTCCGCCCTCGCGCCTAACGGCGCCCCGCTCCCGTCGCCTCCGCCCTCGCGCCTAACGGCGCCCCGCTCCCGTCGCCTCCGCCCTCGCGCCTAACGGCGCCCCGCTCCCGTCGCCTCCGCCCTCGCGCCTAACGGCGCCCCGCTCCCGTCGCCTCCGCCCTCGCGCCTAACGGCGCCCCGCTCCCGTCGCCTCCGCCCTCGCGCTCTTCGCCGCCGCGGCCGTAACATCGCCGCCGCCTGCGCCTCCCCCAAGCCGCGGCCATTCCGCCGCCGCCGCCTCCTCCCCTCGCCGCCGCGGCCATTCCGCCGCCGCCGCCTCCTACCCTCGCCGCCGCGGCCATGTCGCCGCCATCCTGCCCTCCCTTCCCCCTCGTTTCCTACCCCTTAAGGGGCCATCCCGCCCTCCTTCCCCTCGCTTCCTCCTCCTCAGGGCCATCTCGCCCTCCTTCCCCCTCGCTTCCTCCTCCTAAGGGCCATCCCGCCCTCCTTCCCCCCCTCGTTTCCTCCTCTTAAAGGCCATCTCGCCCTCCTTCCCCCTCGCTTCCTCCTCCTTAAGGGCCATCCCGCCCTCCTCCCCCCCCGTTTCCTCCTCCTTAAGGGCCATCCCGCCCTCCTTCCCCCTCGCTTCCTCCTCCTTAAGGGCCATCCCGCCCTCCTTCCCCCTCGCTTCCTCCTCCTAAGGGCCATCCCGCCCTCCTTCTCCCTCGTTTCCTACCCCTTAAGGGCCATCCCGCCCTCCTTCCCCCTCGCTTCCTCCTCCTAAGGGCCATCCCGCCCTCCTTCCCCCTCGCTTCCTCCTCCTAAGGGCCATCCCGCCCTCCTTCCCCCTCGTTTCCTACCCCTTAAGGGCCATCCCGCCCTCCTTCCCCCTCGCTTCCTCCTCCTTAAGGGCCATCCCGCCCTCCTTCCCCCTCGCTTCCACCTCCTAAGGGCCATCCCGCCCTTCCCCCTCGCTTCCTCCTCCTTAAGGGCCATCCCGCCCTCCTTCCCCCTCGCTTCCACCTCCTAAGGGCCATCCCGCCCTCCTTCCCCCTCGCTTCCTCCTCCTAAGGGCCATCCCGCCCTCCTTCCCCCTCGCTTCCACCTCCTAAGGGCCATCCCGCCCTCCTTCCCCCCCTCGTTTCCTCCTCTTAAAGGCCATCCCGCCCTCCTTCCCCCTCGCTTCCTCCTCCTTAAGGGCCATCCCGCCCTCCTCCCCCCCGTTTCCTCCTCCTTAAGGGCCATCCCGCCCTCCTTCCCCCTCGCTTCCTCCTCCTTAAGGGCCATCCCGCCCTCCTTCCCCCTCGCTTCCTCCTCCTCAGGGCCATCCCGCCCTCCTTCCCCTCGCTTCCTCCTCCTTAAGGGCCATCCCGCCCTCCTTCCCCCTCGCTTCCACCTCCTAAGGGCCATCCCGCCCTCCTTCCCCCCCTCGTTTCCTCCTCTTAAAGGCCATCCCGCCCTCCTTCCCCCTCGCTTCCTCCTCCTTAAGGGCCATCCCGCCCTCCTCCCCCCCGTTTCCTCCTCCTTAAGGGCCATCCCGCCCTCCTTCCCCCTCGCTTCCTCCTCCTAAGGGCCATCCCGCCCTCCTTCCCCCTCGCTTCCTCCTCCTCAGGGCCATCCCGCCCTCCTTCCCCCTCGCTTCCTCCTCCTTAAGGGCCATCCCGCCCTCCTTCCCCCTCGCTTCCACCTCCTAAGGGCCATCCCGCCCTCCTTCCCCCCCTCGTTTCCTCCTCTTAAAGGCCATCTCGCCCTCCTTCCCCCTCGCTTCCTCCTCCTTGAGGGCCATCCCGCCCTCCTCCCCCCCGTTTCCTCCTCCTTAAGGGCCATCCCGCCCTCCTTCCCCCTCGCTTCCACCTCCTAAGGGCCATCCCGCCCTCCTTCCCCCCCTCGTTTCCTCCTCTTAAAGGCCATCCCGCCCTCCTTCCCCCTCGCTTCCTCCTCCTTAAGGGCCATCCCGCCCTCCTCCCCCCTCGTTTCCTCCTCTTAAGGGCCATCCCGCCCTCCTTCCCCCTCGCTTCCTCCTCCTCAGGGCCATCCCGCCCTCCTTCCCCTCGCTTCCTCCTCCTCAGGGCCATCCCGCCCTCCTTCCCCCTCGCTTCCACCTCCTAAGGGCCATCCCGCCCTCCTTCCCCCCCTCGTTTCCTCCTCTTAAAGGCCATCCCGCCCTCCTTCCCCCTCGCTTCCTCCTCTTAAGGGCCATCCCGCCCTCCTCCCCCCTCGTTTCCTCCTCCTTAAAGGCCATCCCGCCCTCCTTCCCCTCGTTTTCTCCTCCTTCAGGGCCATCCCGCCCTCCTTCCCCCTCGCTTCCTCCTCCTAAGGGCCATCCGCCGCCCTCTCGCTGCCGCCGTTCCCCTTCCGCCGCCGCAGCCCTCCCGCTGCCGCCGCCGTCTCCCGTTCGCCGCCGCAGCCCTCCCGCTGCCGCCGCCGTCCCCCTTCGTCGCCGCAGCTCTCCCGCTGCCGCCGCCGTCCCCCTTCCGCCGCCGCAGCCCTCCCGCTGCCGCCGCCGCTCCCCTTCGCAGCCGCAGCTCTCCCGCTGCCGCCGCCGTCTCCCTTCGCCGCCGCAGCTCTCCCGCTGCCGCCGCCGTCTCCCTTCGCAGCCGCAGCTCTCCCGCTGCCGCCGTCGTCCCCCTTCGTCGCCGCAGCTCTCCCGCTGCCGCCGCCGTCCCCCTTTCGCCACCGCAGCTCTCCCGCTGCCGCCGCCGTTCCCCTTCCGCCGCCGCAGCCCTCCCGCTGCCGCCGCCGTTCCCCTTCGCAGCCGCAGCCCTCCCGCTGCCACCGCCGTCCCCCTTTCGCAGCCGCAGCTCTCCCGCTGCCGCCGCCGTTCCCCTTCCGCCGCCGCAGCCCTCCCGCTGCTGCCGCCGTCTCCCTTCGCCGCTGCAGCTCTCCCGCTGCCCCCGCCGTCCCCCTTTCGCCACCGCAGCTCTCTCGCTGCCGCTGCCGTTCCCCTTCGCAGCCGCAGCCCCCCCGCTGCTGCCGCCGTCTCCCTTCGCAGCCGCAGCTCTCCCGCTGCCGCCGTCGTCCCCCTTCGTCGTCGCAGCCCTCCCGCTGCCGCCGCCTTCTCCCTTCGCCACTACCCCTTCGGCTGGCCACCGTCAGCAGGTCCCCCCCCTCCTCTTCCCCCCCGGCTCGCAGATGGACTTCACGCCGCAAGCCTCTTTCCTTCAGCTTCTCTGCCTGGCATCGCGTTCATGCTTCAGGGGTTGCCCCGTCTCTCATTCAAGCCTCCTAGCCCTATGCAGGCTGAGGGGTTGTGTTAGAAAACCTCTATTCTATTCATCCTGCATATGCTAGTTCGCTTGTCTAGAGTTAAGCACCCAAACTTAGTTTGGGTGTACAAACAGGAGTAACCCAGTTTGTAGGTTGGAACCCAACCTTGGTCCAATTATTGGACCCCAAAGGTTGGGTTGGGTAGAATTATTGGTCCCCTCCAATAATGTTGGCCCAACTCCAACTTGGCCAACATTATTGGACCCCACCAATAATCTCCCAACCCAACTTCTTGGTTGGGGTCCAATAATGCTCACCTAGGCTAGTATCCAACCCACTTCCTATGTATACCCCCATCCTCCTCAATCAATCATCAACTTCTTTCAGTTCTCAAGTCATCCTTCACAGAATTCTAACACCCCTTGGCCCGGCATGTCCTCCCCCTTTCTCCCCCCCATCTCTCCCCCCCGTCCTCCTCTCTATACACACCTGGTTGTTAACAACGATGTGAACCGTCCCTCCCGTCTCGTAATTCGGCAGGTCCTGCAAGTGAAAGGTCTCGTAGACGACGCCCTGGCCGGACATGCTGCCGTCGCCATGCAGCAGCACTGCCATGTTGCGCTTGCGCTCCGTGTCCCTCGCATACCACTGCTTCGCCCTCACCTTGCCTATCACCACCGGACTCACCTGTGTTGGGAAGGATTTGAACAGAGGAAGGGAGGGGGGAGGGGGGGAGAGGGAGGGGCGGAGGACGGGTGAAAAAAGAAGGACAGGACGAGGGGGAAGCAAAGGGCGAGAGTGGTGGAAGGTTGGGTGGGCGGATGGGGGCGGGACGAAAAGGGCACGATTCACGAGGACAACCGAGGACAACCATAGGTTAGGTTGACAAAGAACAAGTGGGAAATGAGCTGGGTGTTGGTGTCCCATCGCTTATTTCTCATTTCCCAACACCGAGAAATAAGCGATGGGACACCCAGCACCAACCACCAACCCACCCACCACCCACCCACCAACCCACCATCCCACCCGCCATCCCAACCACCCACCCACCATCCCAACCACCAGCCAGCCCAGCACAACTGCTTACAGCTTCCAGATGGGACGGGTTGGCAACGAGGGAGAGATGGATCCTCTTTCCGCCACGTGTCGGCCTGTCATAGGATGTGCCCAGGTGATACTTCACGTCTCCAGTGCCTGCCATGTTGGGGGAAGGGGGGCAGTGAATACCGCACTTTACCGCACCCAACTGGACTCGATCCCACCCAACCGCCCTCGACCACTCTTACCAGTGTAGAACGAGTCCTCCCCGTCCTCCCCGGTGGCCGGCTTGATCCCGCTGCTGAACTCGCTGAAGATCTGCCTCAGCGGCTTCCTCACAACGTCCCCAGCACATTCGATCTTGAGACGCCTCAACCGCAATCAACCGCAATCAACCCCACCCAACTGCGCTCAACCGCACCCAAACCCACCCAACCCCATCCAACCGCACTCAACCAAACTCACCAGTGTAGAACGAGTCCTCCCCGTCCTCCCCAGTGGCCGGCTTGATCCCGCTGCTGAACTCGCTAAAGATCTGCCTCAGCGGCTTCCTCACCACGTTCCCCAGCACGTTCAGCCGCCCGCGGTGAGCCATGCCAATCACCACACTCAACCTCACCCAACCGCAATCAGCCGCACTCAGCCCCATCCAACCACATTCAACCGCACTCAACCGCTCTCAACCGCACTCACCAGTGTAGAACGAGTCCTCCCCGTCCTCCCCGGTGGCCGGCTTGATCCCGCTGCTGAACTCGCTGAAGATCTGCCTCAGCGGCTTCCTCACCACGTTCCCCAGCACGTTCAGCCGCCCGCGGTGGGCCATGCCGATCACCACGCTCTCCACGCCGAGGTCTGCCGCGCGGTCGATCATCTCCTTCATCCCCGGAATGAGCGTTTCAGCGCCCTCCAGCCCGAAGCGCTTGGCTGCGCCCCACTTGTTGGCGATGAAGTTCTCAAACTCGGAGCTCCAGATGAGCCTGTCCAGAATAACCTGTAGTGGGTGTGTGTGTGCGGGGGGTATGGGTATCATGGGCATCAAGCAGGGTTCAGCCGCCCACGGTGAGCCATGCCAATCACCACGCTCTCCACGCTGAGATCTGCCGCCCGGTCGATCATCTCCTTCATCCCCGGGATGAGGGTTTCAGCGCCTTCAAGGCCGAAGCGCTTGGCCGCGCCCCACTTGTTGGCAATGAAGTTCTCAAACTCGGAGCTCCAGATGAGCCTGTCCAGAATCACCTGTGCGTGCGTACCATGGGCGTCGTGCATCAAGGAGGGGGTGAAGGAGGGGAAGGAAGGCGGGGCAGTGTTCACACAAGAAACTGGTATGGGTTTCTGACTCTACTCCAAAGCCACTTGTCTCTCAACCCTCTCAACCCTCTCTCACAAACAACCTGCTACTGACACCCCCCACCCACCAGCCCCCATCGCCCCCCTTCACCCTCCCCCTCACCTGCCGCCTCTGCTTGCCATATTTCCTCTTCGTCGGAGTTTCAATCTTATCCCTGAGCCAGTTGCACTACTCGTGGTCAGCAATGTGCATGTACTCGTACCCCACCGTGCCGCAGTACGACTGCTCCAGCCGCGCCAGGATCTCCCTCCCTCACCGCCTCCCTCTCTTCCTATCTCCCTCGCTCCCTGTTCCCTCACCTCACCCTCCGTCTCTCAGTCTCCTCCCCTCTCTCTTCCCCCTCCCTCCTCACCTGTCGTCGCTGCTTCCCGTATTTCCTCTTGGTGGGCGTCTCAATCTTATCTCTAAGCCAGTTGCACTGCTCGCGGTCCGCAATGTGCATGTACTCGTACCCCACCGTGCCGCAGTACGTCTGTTCCAGCCGCGCCAGGATCTCCCGCAGGGTCTGCACGGGGCGGTTCTCAGAGAGGAAGCCGGACATGCGCCACACGCCCAGGAAGAACTGCCGGTCCAAATCCGCTTCGGAGAAACCATATAAGGCTGGGTCGAGTTCAACTGCAGGGACGAAGAGCAGTGGAGAGAGGAGGAGTGCAGGAAGGAGTGGAGAGGGGTGAGGGAGGGACGGGGGAGGCAGAAAGGCCTGCCTAAGGCGGTTTCAGGAGTGCCAGGATCTCCCGGAGGGTCTGCACGGGGCGGTTCTCAGAAAGGAAACCCGACATGCGCCACACGCCCAGGAAGAACTGCCGGTCCAAATCCGCTTCTGAGAATCCGTACAGGGCTGGGTCGAGTTCAACTGGGGGAGCAGTGGGCAGTGGGGAAGAGAGGGAGTGGAGGAAGGAGTGGAGAGGGGTGAGGTGAGGAAGGAAGGATCAGGGGAGGCGGAAAGCCCTGCCTAAGGGGGGTCCAGCAGCTTCACAAATCACTTCCCCGCCTACCCAAACCTACTACTCCACTCACTGGGGGGCTTGCGGGCATCAAGGCCAAGGGGGTCAAGGTTGGCCTTCATGTGCCCGTTGACCTGGTCGGCGCGCACCAGCAGCAGCAGCAACCACCCACTTTGTTCTAATCGCCTCCCTCCCCTCGTGTCCCCTACTCACTGGGAGGCTTGCGAGCATCTAGGCCGAGGGGGTCGAAATTCGCCTTCATGTGCCCATTGACCTGGTACGCGCGCACCAGCAGCAGCCGCAGCACCCACCCTCTTTGTTCCACTCCCCAGCCTCAAGCCCTCCCATGCCTCCCCTCCCACCTCCTCCCCTTTCACCCACTTACTGGGTGGCTTGCGGGCGTCGAGGCCGAGGGGGTCGAGATTCGCCTTCATGTGCCCGTTGACCTGGTAGGCGCGCACGAGCAGCAGCAGCAGCCACCCCCTTTGTCCCACTCCTCCGCATGCATCCCCCCCCCCCACTTCACTCACTGGGGGGCTTGCGGGCATCCAGTCCAAGCGGGTCGAGGTTGGCCTTCATGTGCCCGTTGACCTGGTAGGCGCGCACGAGCAGCAGCAGCCGCATGCTCTCCTGAATCGTCTGCCCTGATATGCCCCCCTCCACGCGCAGCACTGGCTCTGCCGACGTCTTGCCTGGATTAAGAGGAATGGGGTTCGGTTGGAAAGGGTACAGATAGGTAGACAGGGATTTATAGAGTTTTAAAGTGCCTTGAAAGTCTCTTGTCTTCAATAGACTTCCAGGGTGGGGGGTCGTCTGCCCCCAGATGTCTGCCTTAGTGCGTTGCACAGAAAGGTTGCAAATGGTACGCACATTATGCACATATGCACGCGCACACACACACAAACATGTGCGCGCGTACACACACATTATGTGAAGTGATATGGCGCATGCCGACTCAGAAAGTCGCCAAACGTGTGGTACTATACTATGGAAGGATGCTGGAGCTGGAGTGGAGGCATTAAGGAGGGAGAGATGCGTGCAGGCAGGATGAATGCTCTAGGATGAAACAGGAGAGGCAGAGCCACTGCGGTAGAAGCAGAAGAAGCAGGAGAAAGAGAGTTACTCAAAAGCGGGCGGGATACCTGAGAAGTTTCTGATCCAGCAAAGGCACCTCCACGTCTTTGGTTTCTGAGAAACAAGAGCAGCACCTGCAAAACTACCCAGAGGCAAGAGTGGCACCTGTGAAAGTTACCCAGAAGTAGAAGGGATACCTGTGAAGTTCCGGAAGAAAGTGTCCCACGATTTGTCCACGCTGTTGGGGTCCTGCTCCCACGCCCGCTGCAGCTCCTCCAGATACACACTGTGAGGAGTGAAGAAGCAGAGGAGAGAGAGCAGAGAGCAGGGCAGAAAGTTACCCGGTCGTCCCACTCTTCCTTCCCATGTTCTGGTCCCACCCTTCCCATCCAACCCTCCCACCCTTCCCATCCAACCCTCCCACCCTTCCCATCCAACCCTCCCACCCTTCCCATCCAACCCTCCCACCCTTCCCATCCAACCCTCCCACCCTTCCCATCCAACCCTCCCACTCTTCCCATCCAACCCTCCCACTCTTCCCATCCAACCCTCCCACCCTTCCCATCCAACCCTCCCACTCTTCCCATCCAACCCTCCCACTCTTCCCATCCAACCCTCCCACTCTTCCCATCCAACCCTCCCACTCTTCCCATCCAACCCTCCCACTCTTCCCATCCAACCCTCCCACTCTTCCCATCCACCCTGCTGCTGCCGTCCAGAAAGTTATCCATCAGGGTCGAAAGAGGCACTGCGATAGGAAGGAAAATATGAGTTTAGTAAATACTCAACTCGGCTCACTCCTCGCACGCACCTACTGGTGCCGTCCAGAAAGTTATCCATCAGGGTCGAAAGAGGCACGGCCTTGGGGGGTGGCGGTGACGTCAGCTGAGGCGAAACCGACGACTTCGAGGCTGCTGCTGCACCGGCTGCCGAACCTCCAGATCCGGCTGCCGAAGCTGCAGACGGCGCTGACGAGCCAAACGGCTCGGAAGGAGGAGTGGCGGAAAGCTTGGCGGAGGGGGAGGAATCGGAGTGGAACGTGCGGGAGAAGGCGGAGAGGGGAGCGGAGGCGGAGGCGGAGGACGCGTGGAAGGCGGAGCGGCGGCTCGCGGAGGCGGGAGTGGCGGAAGTGGCGGGGAGGAGCGCGCGGGCGAGGAGGATGGGGGTTCCGCGGCCATGCGCGGAGATCACGGTGTCGGCGGGAGCTGCGGCTACGCGGGTTGTCAAGTAGCTGAGGGAACGGGGAGATAAGCAAGGTGGAGAATCACGCAGATCGACAGTAGAACTAGGTACGTGAAGGCTATGGAGTGAGGGACGCATCGGAGACCGCGGATGCTTGCGACACACTTAGTGAGAGGGATGGCAGACGGTGTTATGCGCATTAAATACCTTTATCTAGGAACGTAGCACGAAAAAAAAAGGAAGGGGGAAACAAAGTGTTTTTTAGGACCTCCTAAAGGCACGGTTTTCAAATATCAATTGAAACGGCACGAACAGCGGTTAAAGCTAATCGACCTAGACAAGGAAACGCGTCGTAACGTTTGTCTACGGTTCGACCAAAATAAAAGGGTTGCGCTTACCGACGAAGGTAGGCTGCGGATCTAGACGAGGCGGGAGAACCGGAAGAGGGCCCACTGGCCCTTCGCGCAAGCAGCAGAAGACGATGCCACGTCATGATGCCGCCGTGGACCGTGGTTCAGAAAAGGTCGAATTTAATGAGAACCGTGAAGACTACTAAGCAATGTGAGGTGAAAACGGCAGAGAGGCAGCACGACGACGGCAGGATGACGGCAGGACGACGAAGTTATGACATCTGCATCACCCTAGAATTCAGGAAGCATGCTCTCTTCCTGAGCACGCAAAAGCTTCAGCCACCCTGCTGAAGCTGAAGCAGCAGCCGAAGCAGAAATGGGTTCTGCTGGGGGTACCAGGGATTATCCGAGGAGGAAATATGGTTTGACAGGGGAGAGTATATTTGATCGAGTAGAATTTTTACTCTACCCTCTTCGGAGAATATCCGTAGAGAGTATGAACTGTGGGGACCACTTTCCCGAACCTCTACTCTTACCTCAATTGAGTTACAGCCAATCGGATAGCCTCGGAAACTCATAACACGTCGGCTTGACTGCACCTTTCGCCGCTTTGACGTGGCTGCAGCGAAGGGGAGATCCCAATGTCCGTAAGGTTACCCGAAAGTTACACTCGCCAGTACAGTATTTTGAAACTTCTTCCTAACAGATGATGCGTTACTACTACGAGGGCAAGAGGTGTACGACTGCTTTCTAACAGATAATGCTCTTGAATCTATCAGATCAGATTCTCCATCCTTTCTCTCACCATTCCAACCCGCCACTTTCATTCCGCAGGTCCATTCGATCCTACGCCGAAGACTCTGGCATCTAGATTTGCTGGGCGTAATCGGGTAATTCCTGTCCTGTCATTGGATCACCCGCTTTTGTCAAGATTCGATTGTGGCCATGTCTGCCGCGATGGCGCACGAGGAGCAGGAGGAGCAGCGCGGGTTCTCGTTCGAGCTGTGCCGCCGAAACGAGTACCTCGGGAAGCAGGGAGTGAAGCTTCCGGGATTTCTCAAAACCGGTACCACCATCGTCGGCGCCGTCTTCAAGGTAGTTCGCCAAATCTAGTTTCCAGTTCGATTCGTTATGCCTCGTAAATTACGGCCGAGCATTTTGTACAGGCTGGTGGATCTCGGCCGATCTTAATCGGGATTACCGTTAGTGGAAATCATACCGGATCTGGTCCGTCGGATTGCGCGGCTGAAGGATGGGTTGGGTTAGAGGCGAATTGCACGAATCGCATCGTTGACAGGGTATGATCCGGGTAGTTCATGAAACAGATAGGGACTGAGTCGGGTAGGTATGAGACGGATAGCGTATGTTCCAGGTAGGTTATGGGACAAAAAGAGTATAAACCACGCGATAGGTTTTGGCACGGGGTAGATTGCGTGGCGGTTAAAAGCGGGTAACCGGTTACTCGACATTTTTTTTCCACTTTGATTTCTCCCTGGTACGGCAGGATGGCGTGGTGCTAGGAGCGGACACGCGGGCCACTAACGGGGCGATTGTAGCGGATAAGAACTGCGAGAAGATCCACTACATGGCGCCCAACATCTACTGCTGTGGCGCTGGTACCGCCGCTGACACCGCGTTCGTCACTGGTGAGCTGAGCCTGTGTTGGCTTGGTCTGTGTGTCTGGGCGTGATTGTACGGATGGGGTTGGAAAGAGGTGGAGGACGGGTGAAGGCGAGGGGTTGGAGAAGGGGAAGCAGGGAAAAGGGGAGGTGGGGGGAGAGCGAGGGAGAGAGGGCGAGGAGGGAGAGAGGGGGGGGGGGGGGAAGAGGGAGGGGGGGGTCGAATGTGTGTTGATTTCTCCCCGAGATCCACTACATGGCGCCCAACATCTACTGCTGCGGCGCAGGCACCGCCGCCGACACCACGTTCGTCACTGGTGAGTGCCAGTCGTGGCGTGGGGTGCGTGTGTGGGTGTGTGTATGGAAGGGGGGAGAGAAAGGGGGGAGAGGGAAGAGATGGGGGGGTAAGAAGGGTCGTGCTCCCGCCGCCCGCTGTGCCCCTGTTATGGGTACGCTGCCGCCACACGCCCGTTATGGGTCACGTGTAGCACAGAGATGGTGAGCGGGCAGCTGCACTGCCAGCAATCTTTTTTTCCTCCTTTGGTTCTTGTTCCCACCTCCCACAGTGATGGTGAGCGGCCAGTTGGCGCTGCACCGGCAGGCCACAGGCAGGCAGTCGAGGGTCGTCAGCGCCCTCCACTTCATCCCCCTTGCCCCTTTTTCCCCACCCCCGCTGCTTCATGTTTGTCACATCACGCCTGCCGCAGAGATGGTGAGCAGCCAGCTGGCTCTGCACCGCCAGGCCACGGGCAGGCAGTCAAGGGTGGTAGCGTGCTTAACTCATCCCGCTTCCCTCCTTTTTCCCCTTCCCGGATGCTTCATGTTTGTCACATCACGCCTGCCGCAGAGATGGTGAGCGGCCAGCTAGCGCTGCACCGCCAGGCCACAGGCAGGCAGTAAAGGGTCGTCAGCGCGCTCACCATCCCCCTTCCCCCTCTTTCCCCACCCCCACGCCTCCCCCAGAGATGGTGAGCGGGCAGCTGGCACTGCACCGCCAGGCGACGGGCAGGCAGTCGAGGGTCGTCAGCGCGCTCACCATTCTGAAGCAGCACCTCTTCTCGTGAGTCGCCCCCACAACTGCTCTTATCAGTCGCTGTGTCTCCTCGTGACTGTTCCTTGCAATGCAAGTGCGCCTGTACAAACCAGGGCACAGGCAATCAAGGGTCGTCAGCGCCCTCACCATCCGATAGCAGCACTTCTTCTCGTGAGTGGCTGTTTCTTCTCCTTGCATTGCAAGTTGCGCATCTACTAACCACGCCACAGGCAGTCGAGGGTCGTCAGCGCCCTCACCATTCTCAAGCAGCACCTCTTCTCGTGAGTTCCTGCTTCGTCGTGACTCGCTCTCACCTCACCACTCCGTTTGTAATCGCTGCCTTTCCCCTGGGCTGCCCTTTCCCGTACAAGCGCGCCTCAGCCAGTTTTCCGGACTTGCGACCTTTTTTGCCGTGTTTGGCTATTTGGGAATCACTTTTGAGAATTCTCAAAAGTGATTCGCCTCAGCCAGTTTTCCGGAGTAGCGACCTTTTTTGCCGTGTTTGGCTATTTGGGAATCACTTTTGAGAATTCTCAAAAGTGATTCGCCTCAGCCAGTTTTCCGGAGTAGCGACCTTTCTTGCCGTGTTTGGCTGCGCCCCTTTTGATCCCTCTCCCCTCTCACCTCCCTCCCCTTCTCCCCCCCCCAGCTACCAGGGGCACATTGCAGCGGCACTCGTGCTAGGCGGAGTGGACGTGACAGGTCCGCAGCTGTACACCATCTATCCCCCCCTTCCTCGCCTTCTTATCCTCCTTCCCCCTTTGTTACCCGACCACCGTTCCCTTCCCCCCAGCTACCAGGGCCATATTTCGGCAGCGCTGGTGCTAGGGGGAGTGGACGTGACGGGCCCGCAGCTGTACACCATCTATCCGCACGGCAGCACGGACCGCCTGCCCTTTGGGTCCATGGGGTCTGGGTCCCTGGCAGCCATGGCCATTCTCGAGTCCCAGTACAAGGAGGGTATGACGGTGAGCCTTTTAACCTTATAACCGTATAGCCTTAAAACGAGGATGTTCGTATGGATGGGTTCGGACCGCCTGCCCTTTGGCTCCATGGGGTCGGGATCGCTGGCAGCCATGGCCATCCTCGAGTCGCAGTACAAGGGGGGCATGACCGTGAGTGCTATAACCTCATAACGAGTATGGCCTTATAACGGGGATGTTTGTATGGGTGGGTTCTGAAGGCCCTCAGCTGCACATCATCTATCCGCACGGCAGCACGGACCGCCTCCCCTTTGGCTCCATGGCGTCGGGATTGCTGGCAGCCATGGCCATTCTCGAGTCGCAGTACAAGGAGGGCATGACGGTGAGCCTTTTAACCTTATAACCGTATAGACTTATAACGAGGATGTTCGTATGGATGGGTTCGGACCGCCTGCCCTTTGGCTCCATGGGGTCGGGATCGCTGGCAGCCATGGCCATCCTCGAGTCGCAGTACAAGGGGGGCATGACGGTGAGTGCTATAGCCTTATAACGAGGATAAATGGGCTCTGATGGTGAGCTGCAGTGCAAGTACGGCATGACGGTGAGACTTATAACGGGTATGGATGGGACCTCCGTGATGATTGTCCTTATTCAAGGGAGGGCATGTCAGAGAGCCCTGTAATGAGAATGGTTAAGACTAGATGTGTTCCTAATATATACTGTTTTATTATCGGTATTAACTTTATTGTTGTGATTGTTCCTTCGCGATTGTGCACCATCTATCCTCATGCCAGCACTGCCCTGATCGCCTACCCATACGATTCATGCCTTGGAGGTTAGACGACACGTTTGCCTGGTTTCTCTTTGCCTGGTTTCTCTTTGCCTGGTTGCCTGTTATTCTTGCTGGTTTGCATGCTCGCCTGGCACTCTCTCGCTCTCTTTCCTGTTTCGATCCTTTCATCGTCCTCCTGCTTCTTCGTCCTCCTCCCCCCTCACCGACCTCCCTCCCCCCTTCTCCGTCCCCCGCCCCCCTGCGAAAAGAGCAGAAGGAGGAAGGAGTAGCATTGGTGTCTGCGGCCATCCGAGCGGGTATTTTCAACGACCTGGGCAGTGGCAGCAACGTGGATATCAACATTATCACCAAGGTAACCTGCTCCTTATCAACATTATCGCCAAAGTAACCTGCTCCTTATCAACATTATCACCAAGGTAAGTACATGGTTTAGCTGTCGCTTTCCTGTCATGCTGGCTGCAAGCCACGTGGACATCAACATCACCACCGAGATAACCTGCTCCTTATCAATATCAGTATCTGCTGATGGGGTAACTTCCCCGGACCGAGTCACTTTGTTCATGAGGTACGGCTGATGGGGTACGGCTGATGGAGTATGGCTGATGGGGTACGGCTGATGGGGTACCTAGGAATCCCTCTATAGTCCCACGTGCTCTGGACAAGAGCCCCTCTTGAAGATTTTCGGACGCCTGGAAGGTATCAGTTACTGTCAATCTTTTGCTAAAAGTTTCTTTTGGACTGCTGCTCGCCTAATTGGATGGCTGGCGATTTTTTTCAGACGCGCTGGAAGGTGTTGATGGCGTTATTTGTTTGAGCCTTTTTTAAAACTGCGGAAAATTGTTTTAAGAAAAGTTTTATTCAAGGTCAGCACTGTCGTGGAAAAGGTGAGAGGAAAATTGCATCCTGCTCCTGTGCCTGCTTGTTCCCAGTGCTTGTAGGTCCTTCCACAAAAAAATGGTTAAACTTCTAATACTAAAAAGGTTACTGTTCTGCTTTCTTCTTTTTCTTGCAGGAGGGAGTGGAGGTGCGCATTAACTTATGGAGCCATGGAGGTGGCTCTTTAGGTCCTTCAAGATCTGAATCATTAATAGTTTTTTTTCTGCCTGCTTGTTCCTCTTGCAGGAGGGAGTGGAGGTGCGCAGAAACTTTGAGAAGCCCACACCGCGCACATACAGGGCTGCAGGGTACAAGTTCCCCCCTGGGACCACGAGTAAGTTGAGACGCAACCAGCAAGGCGAAGCACAACGCGTAAGCGAAGCACAACGCGTAAGCGAAGCAACGCGTAAGCGAAGCACAACGCGTAAGCGAAGCACGACGCGTAAGCGAAGCACAAGGCGTAAGCGAAGCACAAGGCGTAAGCGAAGCACAACGCATAAGCGAAGCACAACGCGTAAGCGAATCACAACGCGTAAGCGAAGCACGCGTAACCGAAGCACAACGCGAACGTGAAGCACAACGCGTAAGTGGTGCACAGTGGATTGGCCGAAAGCATGAGTAAGCCACAGGAGGTGTTGTTTGTGCTGCTAAAGGTCTCCTGTGGTACCCCGAGTAAGTCATGCGGAATTTAGTATGTTTAGAGGTGTCTCAATACATAGCCACAGGAAGGAAGATTGGGAACGAGACATGACGAAGCATGGTTTCAGGAATAGAAGTTGCAGATTTGGGGAACATGGCCACGGAAAACACACACACACACACACACACACACACACACACACACAGTTTTTTCCCCTGGTTTTGAATTCACTACTCGCGCAGGTCACATACAAACTACCTTCTCCCCCCTCTCTTCCATTCATTCCTTTGTCCTGTCTTTCACTCTCACTCACACTCTTTCCCTCTCTCTCTTCAATGCATTCAATAAAAACAGCTAGGACAGTCTCTTTCGTGCAACTTCCCCACGCTCTTCTCCTGTCGTTCCAGCATGCTCGCTCACACTCTGGTCCTCATCTTTCCAATGCACGCTTCCTTGCCTGTGGTGGTGCCTGCAGAGGTTCTCACCACTAGAGTGCAAGATTTCAGAAGGCTGGTGTCTGTCGTCGAGGGGGATTCTATGGAAGAGTAATTTTTGTAGGGGATATTCCTTATATTTTCTTTCCCCCACCTTTTTTTTGGGCACGAGAACATACCATATGCCACCTTGTAACACTTGCCTTTCTCAACAAGCCTAAGCATACAAGGAAAAAGGTAGGCATCTGGAAGTTACTGCACCCCTGGGCGCCCCTGGGCATGTCCTGGGGCATGCTGCCATTCCCCTCTGATGGTGTTACCAGTAACCAGTCCATTCCGTCCGTTAAAGCACAACGACGGTATGTATATCATGTACAGTATTTGCTGAAAATACACTGTGTACATCACATCCACCACCGTCGCCTCATTATAGTTTTCAGTCACCTGGAACAAGTGGAAAACAGTAACGAGTACTGCATATGTATGTGTAGCTGAATTTACTGTGCACATCCATTCGAGTACAGCCGTTGTAAAACTGCCCAGCTGGGCTACGTTGTCACTGTATTTCGCCAGCTCGGATCACAAGGCTCCCAATGTTAGTTTCCCTCCCCAGAACTCTCTACGATAATCAGGGCGGGCTAATGAGAAGCCTCCCGTTTCACATCTTCATTCATGGTTCTCCTAAGTTCCAGAAGAGATTACTCTGTTGTCACAGTCCCATAAGTGGAGTCCGGCGGAGGATGTGAAAAAGCTGCTTGAGTGGCGTTACAACGGGCGCAAGCTCGTGTCATCCTGCTTCGGGCGGCGTCTTCCATGGGGGGGTTGAATGTGGACTTGGTGGATCGGGAGAGGGACGATGTCGAGGTGGAGGGCGGGCCTCTTTGGGTGGAGGCCCCCTACATGGTGGATGTGCAGATGTGACTTGGGGGGGAAGGGGGGGGGGGGGGGGGCGAGGGGGAATGGGGTGCGAGATGGGATGTCTGGTAGGGGATCCTGGTTGGGTTTTTTCTTTATGGAGTATTTTTATGGGGCTTTTTATGGGTGTTGCGTTTGAGTTGTTTCTGGTGTCTTTCTTTCCCTTTTCCTTCTCCCTCTTTCCCTTTTCCTCTTTCAAAAGCGTGCACCGTTACCAGACCTGTTTTGGCGATGATTTTTCCTGCTTGAGATAGGGGGATGTTAGAGCTAAACATTCCGGGCTTTAACGAAATATACTTCTTTTAATCGTTAAAGCCAGCAGCTAAAATAGTGACCCCCCCCTTCTAGTTGGGTCCAACTAGAATTCTCCTTTCACTTGTGAAGTTTTTGTTAGGTTGGAAGTGCTTTGTGTTTTTTCTTTCAGCGGCGAACGATGGTTTCTTTTTTAACAGTGCTGATTGGTGGTAAACTTGTCGCACATAGATGCGCGAATTTGGCGCAAGGTTGCGCAAAAATCAATGCATCACACCCTGGAAATGTCGTACCATCACCACATTCGCAGAGCAACACAGCAGAGCAGATTTAGAAGCACATGCCACAAGAGTGTGTGGCGTGTGTAGAGAGCAGCCGAGCTGTGAGACCAGCTTAGCCATAGACATGGGGCCTGAAAGACCGGGAAGCCCTGAAAAATGAACGCTGGGGGAAAATGACACATGCCACGAAGTGACGCGAACAGAGAGAAAAAAGTGTCATTGGGAAGGGAACGTCTGGGATGAATGGGATTGGGGGGGAGAGAGGAAGAACGACGGGAGGGTAGGAGAGAGAGGAAGAACGATGATATGGGAGGAGAGAGGAAAAACGACGGAAGGGGAGCGGGGAGGCATAGAACGATGGAGGGGAGCGGAGAGAGGAAGAACGACGGAGGGTAGCGGAGAGAGGGAAAACGACGGAGGGGAGCGGAGAGAGGAAAAACGACGAACGGAGCGGAGAAAGGGAAAACGACTAAGGGTAGCGGAGAGAGGAAAAACGGCGGAGGGGAACGGAGAGAGGAATAACGACGGAGGGAGGAGGGACGAACGACGGGGGGGAGGGAATCGCGATCGTGAGACTGACGGTAAGGGAGGGGAGATGGTGAGAGGAGCGGACAGCGGAAGAACGACGGGGTGGAAGGGAAGATCGCGAGGACGACCCGAGGGTTCAATACCGTACATTAACTTGTGAAAAAGGAAGTGAAAGGATGTAGCGAAGCGAGGTGACGAGCAGCGAAGGGAGATGGCGAGGCGAATGGCAGCGATATAGCGAGGGGACGGGCTGCAAAGGGAGGTATAGTAGCCGACGAGGTGGGTGATAGGAAGGGAGAGCGGAAGGGTGACACCTGCAGCGACGGTGAAAGGGAGAGCGAATGTGAGAGGCAGAGTGACGTGGCGACGTAGGAACGCGATGGACGACTGGGTAGGTGGGAACATCGCGAGGGTGATTGGAGGAGAGGGGTAATGGAGATGGCGATGGGACAAACAGGGGCATTACGAGGGTGACGAGAGAGGGACGGGGCGACGACAGGAGGGCGACGGGACGGCGACGGGACGGCGACGGGAAGACGACGGGACGGCGACGGACGGAACGACGTGAGGACGATCGGAACGGGAGGGCGAGCGAGATGCGATGGGAAGGCGGCGAGAGGGCGTTCGAAACGGCACAGAGTACTACACAACCCTGAGAGGTTCACTATGCGTCTAAATTGAAACAACACCGGCCTAAGTTGATGGTTCAGCAGCAGCTAGGGTGGCTAGTTATAACTAAAACACAGAGATGAATGATCGGAAAAACTAGTAGTTCACCCAGGCCCAACTTGAACCCCAAGCTGGGCCCAAAATCGCAAGGACGTGCATGAGCGATCGCAGAGTTAGTGTTGTGCAACTTTCCACACAGATGTGCGACGTTTGACGTGCTGTGTTGCCTTTTTTTGGTTTGGCGGGAACCAATCAGGTGTGTTCGATCTGCACAAATGCTCCCAATGAAACAGTGAAAACGAGAAAAAAATGTTTCGCTCGGCAGGCCCTCTTTCAAGCTGGCCCCGGGTTCACTATTTTGCATTTCGGTTTTAAGTCTCAAATTTGGCAGATAGAACTCTTGTGACAGTCCGACTTGGGCTCAAAATCAACCTGTTTTCCATTCAAGCAAGAGTGATTTTCCCTATGGCATTAGCCCTTCGCCGCCCTGACCAATAGAGATTCCGCTGCACAATGCGTAGGGAGAGAATGAGGGTGTACAATGATAACAACCTCAAGCCCGAAGCACAAGAGGAATGTTCGTAAGTCACGTTGTGAATTCTGTCTTGTACCGTTCAAAGTATTGTGCTACAAGCGGGGCGTAATGGGGTGTCTAAAGTGCTGAAAAAGCTCGACGTCGAGGGATGTTGGTGAATCCTGACGGTCGAAACCGTTAATCCGAGGGCTGAAAATTACCGACATAACTCAAACGTTCACTGGCTGTTGGGAGGTCTGGTGGGATAGGTTCGTGTACAACTGTACAATTTTTGGACCCAAGGACACATACACCCTCATTCTCAGTCTGTGCACAATCGCCACATGCACCGAACGCTTGTAGTGACTGCAACGTGCCTAGAATGGTGCATGCACATACTCTACAAGCACAATCACGACTGCCACGTTGGTAATGCAGCTGTTGACTTTGACTGGCAGGAAGTGTACAGTGCGCTCACATGTGTGGTTGGCTGCCGTTGCTTTTCGCTCTACCATACGTTACCCCTTTCTACCGAACGTAGATATTCTGTATGTGTTTTGAACCTGTGTTAGGAATTGTCTGTTTCTTGTGTGTTTTGATGTGGAATCTTTGGCCACAGTGTAGGACAAAGTGAACAAGTCGTTTCGAATGTTACTGTTTTGGCGCTTGGTGCATGGTGTGCCTGGCAACAATAGAGGGTTCGGCCACAAGCACAGAGACGCTACCTGACAACACTGTTGTCGCTGCTCCCGATTGTGCGTAGACTGAGAATGAGGGTGTACCAAATCACACAAATGTGTGCAAGCAAGACTCATTCGTGACGTGACTTGTGCAATTCCACAGTGCGACGGACGACATGGGCATTTCGATCTACCCGTGTAAGACGCGTCGGGTGGACGCGTACCTTCGTCATCCAGCCAAAACGACCAGATCAAAGCAGCAGCAGTCAAATCAAATTGGCCAGGGATACAGTTGTGTACCTGTCCGAAATTTGAGCGAACTCCAGTGCAGATTTTCGCTTGTTCGCAAAAGCATGCTTGCCACCAAAGCAGTCTTCCCAAAGAATTTTGACACAGTCGCGAACCATCAGAGCGGCGGTGGTGAAAGGGTGTCTACAGTATTGTGGACTTCGACGATGTCGACAAATATTATTCGTCGGATCATCGAATCGGAGGGCTGAAACGCGGCAACATCCAGCGTCGTTCGTCGTCTCGACGTCCACTGGTGCGATCACGCTCTCGGTCGGGAATTGCTGTTGGGGTTTGTACGGTACATGTTCAATGCTTACTTTCAAGATCTCGGTACCAAGATTTTTGGGACGGCAGAGAGAATACTTTCTCTCGGTACAGAGGTTGCCTTTGTATGGTACACACGATGTCCGTTTGACTAACCCAAGGTTGCCTTGTGAAGGGGGCGCTTAAGTGATTCATGCATTTCGTGGAGGTTTCGTCAATTCGCTTCGGGCAAAAAGGGCTTATAGCAAAATTTTGTAACTCACCGTTGACTGTTTGACTTCGGTCTCTTCTGTTTCTGTGGTTCGTATTGGTTGACGTGCTTGTAACGTGGGTGCAACTGCCCGGGAAAAAACCTTCGTGTGCAAGGTTTCTGGAACGTAAGAGGCAATTTCGCGTGCAGGGGTTGGGCATCTTGTGTACAACCTTATTCCTTGGTACAGCTGTACATGCACACCCTGTGGGCGGGCCCTGGGGTGTAGCCTGTTTGCAAAGAACCCTACCCTACCATTTTAGATTTTAAACAGACCTCTGAGGTTAAAATCCATACCTTATTCAACCGCATTTGGCCGTACTTTCCAAGCACGCACCCAGCACACAACCCATCATCGGGCACTGCCCATGCCATATGCCCCTTCCCTGGCGAAGTCGGAGCCAGACCTACCCACTGGGTACACCCCACTTCTCAAATTGTCCCCCCAAACCAACCCACCCCTACTCCAGCACCTCCATGATGGATATCTGCCGCAGCCACCCAGTCCAGCCATCCCTTAAAACACACTACGTTTGGCAAACCAGAAATGGAAAACGCGAGATGATCTGCAACCGGGCGAATTAAGTCACAAACCATCGTCCTCTACTTTCAGAATACGCACGGACTCCCCGCCCCACTGTGGTTTGTCAATGACTTCGTATCGGATGCTTGTTCTCCCATCATGGATCCACTCGAAAATGTGGCTTCTACGCAAAAGCCAACGTCACCAAAGTCTCTTCCACCCGCAGAGGGCGTCACGGAGCCATGGTCTTTAGATGATCTCGTCGCCTCCAGCATGATTTCGCCTCAGAAAAGTCCAATTTGTACGCCAAAAAACGATATTCTTACACCAACAACTTCTCCTCAGGAGGCTCTCGCTCCTACCGCTGCAATGGACGCCATTTCTGCAAATGAAATTAGCCGTGGCACGCCTCGTCTGGCAGAACGCAATTCTGCCGTGAATCAGAAGCGTTTGGGAGGTCCAGCAAACATTTGTGACTGGTGCGTCCACCGTAAAATTTTTGAACAAATGGAAATAAACTCATTGCACGCTGGAAATTCTGGAGATTTTGGGATGTAAGGCTTCTGCAAGTTTTATTGCATGTGGTAAGTTAGGATATAAACTCGGAGTTGGCCTTCTCTTTCGTCCTTCTGATTTTTTTTTTAATCAGCTTTTCTCTTTCTTAATATTTTTTTAATTTCATTGAATGAAATGCATTTTCCAAATTAAAAGTGCTGATTTACAGATGGTTCCCTGCCACCATGACTCCCTTTATAGGTGCATGACATAGGGACCAACCGTTACCACTGAAGAGACTCTTTTAGATGCAATCCTCATATTTTCGTTTTAAATATAATAGGCGATACTACCGTTATGATAGTTTAACAACATCACCAAAAAGTGTCGGTCCGAAATGCAGCCGGCCAGCTAGGTGGTCCACATTGTGTCATTTGACCCCCCAAAAGTGTCCAAAAAGAGTCTTCACCCAAAATTGAAGGGTCTAAAAATGTCCGAAAATTAGCCAAAACGCGAAGTATCCGGAATCTGTCCAAGAAGTCTCCGATTCATGTTACTATGCAGAAGGTCGGGGATCGATGCTTGCCTGGTGCACTATACCGAACACAAAATTGTTAGATTAGGAAAGAAAACGAACACTCCCAATTATAAGTTGCTTTTTACTAGCTAGAATCGATCTCGCGATCTCCCAATCGCACGCGCGATTCGTAACCACTACGCTAACTCGGTTGTAAACCAAGCAAGTTGGTTCAATTAAACTCAAAATCCAATCAAAAACTCCTTCGCAACATGTTGACACCTGTTGCCAGGGTTGCCACCTGTCACACCACCTGCCACACAAACGCCTTCCTGTGCAGGTTAGGCTCGGAAAACATTAGCCACAGCTACCTACACACCTTACCAAACTCATCCCCCAACCACTCTCGACTTGTCCATCCCTTTCAGATCTAGATGCTCCATTTTTTAAACTGAGCTTTTCACTCGAGCATTTCTTGCCCAACATTTGTTCGCACGATCTGTTTTGGTTAGCCTAGCACTACGACTTTTGTAGAACCAATCTAGCTTTGCGGATGTTATACATTTAGGTTTATAAATCCAGTTTCTGCTTTTCTATGCAACAATGTCATGGTGTTCATCGCTTGCTGAGATGTGCGCGGTCCTACGTTTTTTATTCATTCATACAACCAGAATAACGCATTCCATGACGTCGTTTACTTATACCGCTCCTATTTCCAATATCTATCTATCCCCAGTGCAGCATTTGACGGTCTTCTTTTTACGTAACAAGTTATTCAACTTCGGGCGCTGCTAAGGAGCGCTACGGGCACTGCTAAGGAGCGCGATGGGCGCTGCTAAGGAGCGAGACTGACGCTGCTACGGCGGGTGCTGCTAAGAGACGAGATGGGTGCAACTAAGTGCTCGACGGGCGCTGCTAATGCGGCTGCTGCTTAGAGGCGCGATGAAGAGCGGTAATTACATTGTTTAATTCAATATGAACCTGTGTGTTAACGGTTGCTAATCATCGCTTACCTTCTGATGTTTGTTTCAGTTGCATTTGGTGAAGATTTCCTTCATAGAGGGTGAATGTGTCATCACGCAGGTCGGTTTGTTTGATTCAATGTTGGCATTTTTTGTGGTTACCGACTTATACGTACATACAAGCTTCACGTTGATTTCGCGGTTTTGTTTGTTTCCTCCCCTTTGAAAGTGCTCGCAATCTGAAGGTTTTGTTTAATATTTCACAGCCGCCATTTAGTTCTCTATCACTAAGGTACGCGTCGGGCGCTGCTTTGTCAGGACGCTGCAAAGGGTCGTGACGCCTGCTGCTTACCCTGTTGCTGGTAAGAGGCCCCATCAAAGGTGGTGCTCAATTTGCTTAATGATTTGTTGATATAGCCAGTGTGTCTTGTACTTATTGGTTTTTCTTGTATTCAGAGATGTATTAATCACCGTGTAAATGGAGATGTTTGTTTCAATCGTTTCTGGTGACTATTTTCAACCTTGTTGGACAATGTGTCATCAGTCACCACGGTTTGTACGTTTTAGTATAAGCAATTTTGTAGTTATTATTTTTTGGAATGGACCTTGTGGCTCATTCAATATTGTTCTTCAATCCGTGCAGGTTATTTTTCTTTTAAGCATTAACTAATGGGGGTTCGTATATTTATCTGGCAATGCATTATTTAGTTTCTAGCAGTTTGTATAAGTAGAAATGCCTTTGCATGTTCTTTATTAAAAATCATGTAAACAATGGTTGGGTATAAATTTTATTGGTAAAACGCATCTTAGTATATCGGGTACGTGATGTACACATATTGCCTTCGCTTTTCGTATTGTCCAAATGGACTCTTCGCGGACTCTTTGGTCGGACCTAAAACAGACTCCGGAATGTAGCAGGCCTTGGTCCAAAAAGTCTCTTTTTCTGCACGTCCGGAATCCGTCCAGAAAGAGTCCGTTCGGACTCTTGGGGACAACTTTGGGACGCTGGAAAATGGAGATGAATCTGTTTGTGGGTGAGTAAGTGAGTGACTCAGATTTACACTGGTAGTGTGTGAGTGGATGCCTGTGAGTGTGTGTGTGTTGTATGTGTGTGTGTATGTGTGTGTGTGTATGTGTGTGTGTGTGTATGTGTGTGTGTGTGTGTGTGTGTGTGTGTGTGTGTGTGTGTGTGTGTGTGTGTGTGTGTGTGTGTGTGTGTGTGTGTGTGTGTGTGTGTGTGTGTGTGTGTGTGTGTGTGTGTGCAGAGCATGTGTGTGTTTATGTGTGCGAGTGTGTGAGCGTGTGCGTGTGTGTATTTGTGTTTGTGTCACGCGTGTGTGTGTGTGTGTGTGCACACGTGCGTGTGGCGTGTTTTTGTTTTTCTTTTCCTATCCTCATTTACCAGAGCAATGACATCTTCCTCACACCATCTCCTTCCCCCAATTCGTGTTCTCTTCCAGGCTCAATCAGCGAAGTCAGCGAAAAAAAACAGTAGTACCCCTGCCTTCGGCCTCTCCTGAAGCTGAACTGCCAAGTGGCATCCCGCCTCCTTCTCCACTGCCGACAACCAGGACGAAAGACGCATTCCAGCACCAAAACCAAGAGTCGCAGCAGGGGCAGCATTGTCAGCAGCAGCAGCAGCTGCAGATCAACTCACATGCATCCCAAATCCCAGAGATCAACAAAGTCAGCGATGCGGTCAACGCACTCAATGCAGTCAACGAAGTCAATGCACTCTTCAAAGTCAATGCAGTCAACGAAGCCAGCACTTCCTGGAACGAGCTGCAAGGCCTTGTGAACAAGGCAATGTACCCGCTGCAGCAAAACACCTCAGATTATTATGTGAGTGAGTCTCTGAGAAGCGGATCTGCTCTTGCGAGAAGCAGATCTGTCCGCAATCTCCTTCCTCCTCCCTCTCCTACTCAAAGCCAGCTCCCTCGCTCTCGGACGATGCCACCACGCTTGCTATCCAGCAAGGAAACGGTCACCAGCGGTGGAGCATCAGACAGTGCACAACACCAGATTCTTCCTGCTGCTAGTAGCAGATTCTTACTGCCCACGCTGCACCTCTCACACGCAGAGCAGCCCGGCAGTTTTCAATCCAACTGCGCTGAGGCGGCGGGTAGTGGTGCTGGTACTGGTGCAAGTGGGCCCACTTTCCCCTGCCCACTCCCCCGCGCCCCAACTCAGGAGGAACTCCCCCCCGCCCCAACTTCTCAGAGCCCACTCCCCCCCGCCCCAACTTCTCAGAGCCCACTCCCCCCGCCCCAAATTCTCAGAGCCCACTCCCCCCCGCCCCAACTTCTCATAGCACACTTACCCGTGCTCGCACGATGCCGCCACCCTTGCTATTCAGCAAGGAAAACGTCGCGAGAGGGGGAGCATCAGATAGTACACAGCAAAGGTTCTTTCCTGCTGCAGAAAGCCTATCTAAGCAGCGCTTCTCACTCGAGGAGCTGCCAGGAGCTTCTCACTTCAACTGGGGTGATGTGGCAGGCATTAGTGCTGGGACCGGTGCCTGGGCTGGTGCTGGGAGAGGGGACTGCGCTGGTGCTGCCGGTGCTGGGTGTGGTGCTGGTGGTGCTGGGAGTGGTGCTGGGAGTGGTGCTGGTGGTGGTTGGAGTGGTGCTGGTGGTAATAGGAGTGGTGCTGGTGGTGATAGGAGTGGTGTTGGTCGTGCTGGGAGTGGTGCTGGTGCTGGTGGTGCTAGGAGTGGTGCTGGTGGTGCTGGTGGTGCTAGGAGTGGTGCTGGGAGTGGTGCTGGTGGTGCTGGGAGTAGTGCTGATGGTGCTAGGAGTGGTGCTGGTGGTGCTAGGAGTGGTGCTGGTGGTGCTAGGAGTGGTGCTGGTGGTGCTAGGAGTGGTGCTGGTGGTGCTAGGAGTGGTGCTGGTGGTGCTAGGAGTGGTGGTGCTGGCGGTGCTGGCAGTTGTGCTAGTGGTGCTGCGGATGGTGCGGGGGATGGTTCTGGGGATGGTGCTGGGGATGGTTCAGGGGATGGTGCTGCGGAAAATGCAGGGTGTTGTACTAGCAGTGGCGCCCCCTGTGCTGCCAGGAGCGGTGATGGTTCAATCAATCATTCTGACCCGCATACGGCTTCTGGCAAGGAGGGGAACCATGGGTCTCACACATTGGCAGAGGAACACACATTGGCTGACGAACATATGGAGGAGAAGAAGCGCAAGAGGAAGCTGTCCAACTGTGCATCCTCACGACGAGCGCGGCAGCGGCAGCAGGACCGTCTGGCACAACTCGAGATTGACGCTGCGAATCTGAAGCTGGACAATGCGAGTGCGTATCGACGGTTGTCGGAGGCTAATGAGCAGCTACGGCAGTTCCAAGCTCAGAAGGAGGAGTCTGAGCAAGAAGTGAGGCGGCTACGACTGGAGTTGAGCAGTATGCTGCCGTCTGATTGGAGGATTCGTGAGGATGGGAGTGTGGAGGAGCGCGAAGCATGCATGTCGAGTGAGCCAGGTGCTGATCGGTATCAAGGGGTTGGAAGTGGTGGTGGGGCTTCCTCTGACCCGTTGCCATCCAGGGAAGTAGAGGACTCTCGTTCTCCTGAAACCACTCCGACCGCTCTTGCGAATAGCTTGTTTGTTCAGCCTGATTTCACTTCGGGAACTTCTGCATCTACATCTTCTGTATTCGATGATATTTGTGAGTAGTAGTATTTCTGTAGATGGTGCATGTGTTCTGATGGCTTGGTTCAAGATATGGTATTGCTCCATTGCCACTTGGTTCAAGAGCAAAGTTTGGATGGCTTTACCTTTCCATTCTACCCCATGAGGGTAGCCCCTTGCCCTTGGCAGCCTGGCAACTGTCTTGATGTACTATATATGGGTATTACAGGTGTACAGTACCTTCAGATGCTGTTTCATGAAACCAAAGTCCTTGGCTAAAAAACTCATAAGAGTATTAGATAATCGGATTGAAGGTTCTTATCCATCTCTTGTAAACTTATGAATCATCGCGTTACAAGCATTTGGCCTTTTACGTGATTGCCAAGTCCGAACGAGGGATGCAATAAATACCATTCAAGGGAATCCTTAATTTGAAGGTTGAAACCCTTCAAATAGTTGTGTACAAAAATGCACGTAGGTGGCAGTGCTAAAGAAGAAGAGTACCACTCAAACTTTTGGGAGGTTTTCCACATGAGAATCTGTAACACAATGTACAGTTTATTTAGCCTCTTTTGAAGGTGGAGCACCACTCAGCCGATGATTTCCCGCGCGTTTTTTGTGCGTCTTCGCTGGAGGAAATATAGGGTTTCGTGAAGCTTCTACGGCCACTTGATTACATTCCCCTTCTTGGCTCCTACTCTAAAACGGCCAGCGACCTGTGTTGATTCCTGATCTGCTGGTTCTATGGGGTCTTGGTGCTAGCCAGTCAGATGCGCTAACCACCTCGGCGACACTAACAGGAGAGGACCGTAGGAACTTTCACGGTCTCACGCGGTCGTTTGTGACTCATTCGTCCACGTACCGTGGTTATTTCGCCACTTGATCGATTATCGGAAGCGTTAATACTCGGGATTTGAAGGCTAAGGCCATGGCATCGGGTTATGGCCGCTCACCTTACGACTCGGTTCGCCAGTTCGACTCGCAGCCTCCCTCACGCAGCGGTTACGATTCCTTGGATCGCGGCCGTCCATCCGCTCACGCGTCGTATCGCGAACGGTCCCGATCGCCGCGACGATCCGACAGTCTCGCCGGCGCCTCACGGGAACGCGACCGCTACGGTGTAACTGACCGGTCAGGATTTTCCGGGAGGGACCGGGAGCGCGAACGGGACAGAGAGGCAGGCCGATCCTACGATCGTGACAGGGACAGGGATAAGGACAGTTATCACGATCGGGACCGCGAAAAGGCTTCTTCGCGCGAACGGGAGAAAGATCGCGATAGAGGCGACGGTCGAGATCGACCCTCGGGATTCAGCGACCGGTACGATTCCGCCGGCCGGAGCAGCAGTGGCGGTTACCGGGACGACAAATACGACCGCGATCGTGACGACCGGTATGATCGCGATCGTGACGACCGGTACGGCGTGTCCGGCAGCAGGTTCGGCGGCGGCGGACCTATGGGGATGGGAGGCCCGCCTTTAGGTCCGCGCGGAATGGGAGGTCCCGGAGGCCCGGGAATGAGCGATCGGTGCAACGCATGCGGCGGGGTGGGGCACTGGGCGCGTGAGTGCCCGAGCAAGTTCGGCGCGCGGGGCGGGTTCGGCGGAAGGTTCGGCGACGATGGGATGGGGCCCAAGTGCTACGAATGCGGACGGAGGGGACACGTGGCACGAGAGGTATGTCCGAGTGGAAAGAGCTGGTCTTGATCACGAATAGTCGGAGATTGTTCCAATCCCACGGCCTTCTGTTCGATCCTTTATTTTGTATTTTGTATTTCAAGCTCGTTCAGTGTCCCTTTTTCGTCGTCGATGTTTCCCCTGCACTCTCACAACCTGCTTTCCTCGTCACTTATTATTCCGCCTAAACCATTGGTCTTTTCGTAGGGTGACGAAGAGGGGCAGCAGCCGTTGCCTTTCTTGTGGTGAATTGAGAGGGGTATGTGGAGGGAGATGGAGAGAGAGAGGAAAGGGGAGCGAGAGGTGGAGCGGTAAAGGGAGAGGTAGAGGGAAAGGGAGAGGGAGGAGTCGTTAGGAAAGCAGTGTCTTTGTGCGACTCTTGAAGGTGGCGTGTGTGTATGTGCTCTTGCTTCTTCGTCTCCGTTTCCTTCTACTCGTTCTCCTTCTCCCTTGCGGGGCTGTACATGCTTGGTGCGATGCAACGGCGAAGGTGGGTCCTGCGCGTAGCTGTTCGGACTAGGGGAGTAACGATGTGGTATGGCAGGGTAAGGGGAGGGTGAGGGGTAGGAGAAGGAGTGCGACTGGGAGCTCTGGACGCTGAAAATCATGGAGGTGGAGCGGAGTGAAGAAGTTGGAGGGGTGGAATGGAGTGGGGTGGAGAGAGGTGGAGTGTGGTGGCGTGGAGTGAAGAGGATTGGAGCGGAGTTGGATGGAGTGGAGTGAGTTGGAAGGTGGAGGGGTGATGAGGGCGTGGCGGAAATTTACACCGAGGGGAAAGACAAGCTAGCGTTGAGAAAGTGGATAAATAGGTGTGGGTAGGGTGGGGTGGGGCGGGGGAGGGCGAGGGGGGGCGGAAGAGGGGAAGAGATATGAGACACGTGTCGTGCACTGGCTCTTCTTTCCTCCAACGCTCTCCGCCCAACTTTCCTCCTAGCCTCCGGATTCGAGGTGGGCACCTCGCCATTACACCGTAGTGTTCAAGACAAGGTGGGTCTCCTGGAATAATCGCCTTACGAGGCGCTGTGCTGGCTTCCTATTACCGCCTTCCGTTCGTTGGTTCCCAATTCGAGTCCGTGCGCCTCCCTTCCTGCCGCTCGTTGCACCGTACTCCACCCCGCATCGCCTCTCTGCCTCCTGCAGGGTTTCAGTTGCAAGCAGGGGAGCCTTGAAGGCCCTGAAGAGCAGAGCTGATACGTCTGCTGCAATGTGGGTAAAATATTCTGAACCGCATCAATGTTTCTTTGCGTCCCTCCCAACCCCTCCCCTCCTCCCTCAACCACTCGTTACCCCTCTGAACCCCTGCAGTGTCAGTTCAAGCAGGGAAACCCCGACGGCCCCATAGAGCAGCGCTGCTACGTGTGCAACGAAGTTGGTCACATCGCCCGCGACTGCCCTTCCAAACCACCCCTTGGCGCCCCCATCGGAGCCATAGGCTCGGGCCGAGCCGGGCCCGGGTTCGGCCCAGGCTCGGAGTTCGGTCAGGACGGGTGCTACTACTGCGGCAGGAAGGGGCACTTCGCGCGGGAATGCCCGGAGAAGTTTGGCGGCGGCGCGCCGATGATGCCGCCGGCGGCGATGGCGGCGGCGGCGGCCGCGGCAGTGGGAGGGCTTGGTCCGGGAATGCAGGATCGGTGGATGGGGGGGCTGGGGGCGGGGATCGGGGCGTTCAGGCCGGGATTTCCGCCGGGGATTGCAGCGTTTGGGGCGCCGATAGGGACGGGGTTTCCGCCGCAGGTGGTGCGGCCGGCGGGAGACGGGTGCTATGAGTGCGGCGAGCCGGGGCACTTCGCGCGAGAGGTACGCCACGCCGCAGTTGCGTGCTAGCGTTTGCTGTGTGTATGCTAGATCTACTGCGTATGCGGCTCGCGCTTGGTTCAATGATGAGTTTTGCATGCGCGTTGTCCTCCTATCGTCCCTTCCGCCCTTCCTCCCCATCCACCCCCCTCCCCCCCTCCCACCCACACCCCGCCCCATTCCGACCTTCCCTCTCCCCCCGTTCCCACCGTTCCTCTCTCAACCTTTTCTTTCCGTACTCCCTTTTGCGCAACCTGCTGCCCTCTTGTTCCGCCGTTGCTTATGCCTTGCTCGTTGATTGCCCCGCTTTCTAAAGCGCGCCAATGATTGACGTATCTTTCTCCCACTCCCCCCCTTTCGCCTTTCCGACCCTTCTCCCGCCCCCCTCCCTGCTTCCCCCACTCGTTCTCTTCCCCGCGTCTGTCTCCCCGCAGTGCCCTACCCGGTCGCGGCGCTTTGCGGAACGGGCAGCGGCGGCGGCGGGGGCGGCGGGGATTGCAGTGGCGGGGACGGGGGCTGAGGGGCGGCGCATAGCTTCCAAGGCAAGTGGGAGGGCGGCAGAGGAGGCGCTTAATAATGAGCTGGAGACGTACATGAAGGTACACTCGGTTTCGTGAATAAAAATGTAGTTAGTCAAGTGCTAATTCTGGCTCAGGTGTAGATTGACTCAGTGTAGCCACAGAAGGCGCTTAGTAATGAGCTGGAGACGTACATGAAGGTACACTCGGTTTCATATATAAACGTTTAGTTTTGGTTCCGATGTATTCATACTCGATATAGGCAGAGCAGGCGCTTAATGATGAGCTGGAGATGTAGGCGAAGGTACACTCGGAGGGAGGGGAGGGCAGGGGGGTGGGGGGGAGGGGGGGGGCATTGCAGTGGCGGGGACGGGGGCTGAGGGGCGGCGCATAGCTTCCAAGGCAAGTGGGAGGGCGGCAGAGGAGGCGCTTAATAATGAGCTGGAGACGTACATGAAGGTACACTCGGTTTCGTGAATAAAAATGTAGTTAGTCAAGTGCTAATTCTGGCTCAGGTGTAGATTGACTCAGTGTAGCCACAGAAGGCGCTTAGTAATGAGCTGGAGACGTACATGAAGGTACACTCGGTTTCATATATAAACGTTTAGTTTTGGTTCCGATGTATTCATACTCGATATAGGCAGAGCAGGCGCTTAATGATGAGCTGGAGATGTAGGCGAAGGTACACTCGGAGGGAGGGGAGGGCAGGGGGGTGGGGGGGAGGGGGGGGGGCATTGCAGTGGCGGGGACGGGGGCTGAGGGGCGGCGCATAGCTTCCAAGGCAAGTGGGAGGGCGGCAGAGGAGGCGCTTAATAATGAGCTGGAGACGTACATGAAGGTACACTCGGTTTCGTGAATAAAAATGTAGTTAGTCAAGTGCTAATTCTGGCTCAGGTGTAGATTGACTCAGTGTAGCCACAGAAGGCGCTTAGTAATGAGCTGGAGACGTACATGAAGGTACACTCGGTTTCATATATAAACGTTTAGTTTTGGTTCCGATGTATTTTTTTCTCGATATAGGCGGAGCAGGCGCTTAATGATGAGCTGGAGATGTAGGCGAAGGTACACTCGGAGGGAGGGGAGGAGGGGGAGGGGGGGGGTGGGTTGGTGGGGACGGGGGCCGAGGGGCGGTGATTGCTTCCAAGACAAGTGGGAGGGCGGCAGGGGAGACGCTTAATAATGAGCTGGAGTCGTACATGAAGGTACACTCGGTTTTGTGAAAAAAATTTAGTCGTATTTATAGGGGCAAATTCAGGTCCTGGTATAGATCGACTCGATTTAATTACAGCAAGTACTTAATTATGAACTCGAGACGTACATGGAGTGGGCATAAATCTCGGTGTTAGTTCTGGTTCTGGTGCTTTTTCACTCGATAGGGGCATAGGATGAGCTTAATAGTGAGCTGGGACGTTCATGAAGAAGGTACACTCGTCTGTGTTCGTTCACATGAATTTGTATAGGTATTGGTTTCGGTGTAGATTAAACCTGTAGAAACACAAGAGCTAGTTAGAAATGCGCTAGAGCTAGCACGTTGGGAAGTGTTGGGTTTACATGCTGTTGGGGGGCCTGTTGTTCCAATGCATGGGCTTGAAAAGCAAGATAGCAAAGGAAGTTTGAAGGCGGAAAGTGGAGAGAAAACGGAGAGCTGACCAGGTGCTTCCTGCTGTGGAGGTCCAGGCCAGGTTGAAGGATCACAGGACCAACTTCTGATTTTGTTTCTTTTTCTATCTTTCTGTCTTTGTTTCTTTTTCTCTCGTTGGCTTCGCTGCAGGACAAAGCTAGGGATGGGAGCAGTGAGGAGAGGGAGGAGGAGGGCAGGAGGCGCGGCGGGAGGGAGAAGGATGCAGACGAGGTAAGAGGAGGGCGGAAAGGGGGAAAGGATTCCAGTGATAGCGACAGTGGTGTGCGGAGGAGGGGGAGGGATGAGAAGAGGGGAGGCGACAGGAGTAGCAGGAGGAAGCGCTCGCGCTCCCGCTCTCGATCGCGATCGAGCAGTAGCAGGTCCAGGTCGGTGGGTAGTAGTCGATCGAGCGGATCTTCGGGATCGAAGTCTTCCCGGTCAAGGAGTAAGTCGCGATCAAAATCCTCGAAATCCTCGAAATCGTCGAAATCCTCGAGTAGGTCGCGATCGAGGTCGAGAAGTAGGTCCAAGTCTTCGCGGTCGTCCAAGTCTAGGAGCACGAAATCAAAGAGCGGGGACGCGAAGAGCTCGGGGTCTTCGTCTCGGCGGAAAGGATCGCCGTCAGCTAGTGATGCGTCCTCCGGGAGGGATAGGAAGAGGAAGAGTGATCGTGATTCGGCTTCTGAGGAGGTTTCAAAGAATGGCGAGGGGGGGAAGGAGCGGGAGGGGAGGAGGAGTGGAGGGAAGGGAGAGGGGCGGGAGGAGGAGAAGAGGGAGAAGGGGAGGGAGGGAGGGGAGGAAGAAGGGAGGAAGGAGGAGGAGGGTGAAGAGGAGGGGGGAAAAGGAGGGGAGGACAGGAAGGAGGAGTTGGCGGAGAAAGGTAGGGGGGGGAAGGAGAGGGAGGGGGGAGCGAGAGGAGCAGGTGGGTCAAGTGATAATGAGGGAAAAACAGCAGAGGGAGTGAAAACGGACGAGGATAAAGGGGAAGTGGCGACTGCAGGGGGTAAGAGGGCAAGGGGGGCTGAAGAAGTGGGTGAGGGAGGAGCTGGAGGTGATTGTGAGGGTGTGAAGGGGGATGGTGCAGGAAACAAACGCCAAAGGACGAGTGAGGGTGAGAATACAGGTGGGAGTGTGGGAGAGGGAGGGGGCGAGGGGATGAGCTTGGGGCTGGATGCGATAGCAGCGGCAGCAGAGGCTGAGGCGGCTGAGGCAGAGGCGGTGGAGGGAGGGAAGGAGGGGACGGAGGGACGTAAGTTGCTTGATTTGAATGAGATGGAAGGAGGAAATGATGGGCGTGTGGATCAAGGAGGGCATTGATTGGTTTGGCCCCTGCACACGCTCAGGTGTGTGTTGGATGTGCATTTTGCGAGCTGCAGTTTTGGCAAGTGGGCGTTACTCAACTGGTCTGCTCAACTATTTCAAGTGATTTGAATATTGTGCGCTTCTTATGCTGTGTTGGTTCTCATTGGTGCAGGGCCGCTGGGGTTCTCGGTATGAGGATTAACATTTGGTTATCTGTGTAACAGTGGACATGCTTTACCTTAGTTGAGAATTTTGTTTAGAATCTTACCAGGAATGATATCTGACCTTTTTTCCAGCAATTTCAGTTTCAGTAACCCAATATTCGAGGTGGAATGCTTTCCATGTCGCCTTGTTACGGAACATTTCGCCAGGGCGGCTGTTTTTCCGCCACCAATCACGCATTACAGCTCCTCAGATTCTCATCATCCGTGAATTGTCGCCAGAACAGAGCCAAAACCCTAAGCCCATGGCGCGTCCCTTGAAATTGCCGAACCGAGCCCGCTTCAGCCAGACCAGAGACCTGAGAGTTCATTCTAGGCAAGTCCATTGCCACAAATTTCTTGTACCAGCCAAGACACCTCTTCTCCCCCAGCTCACAATTTCTGGACCTCAAATCTCTTCGCTCAGGTTCCAGTCTCTGCCTGGTCCTGGAATCTTCAAGCTAGTCCTTTTGCGTCTCGGTAACCGTGTGAGTCGAAGACCTGATTATTGACGCGGTCTGTCATCTTCTTAAGGAGCATTACATTGTTTATAGTCCGATCTGCTGAAAGCTGGTCTTCGTGATCAAGTACTTTGAAGATGCTCGACATTAACTTGTTCCGAGCGGAGAAGGGCGGGAATCCAGAAATCATTCGCGAATCGCAACGGCGAAGATATGCGAAAGTGGAGCTGGTCGACGAAGTGATTGCTCTGGATAAAGAATGGCGGGAATGTGAGTCCACAGATCGAATGTGATAAACATGGATTCGCCCTTTTCTATCTCTTCCTCTCTTAAGTCTTCGCATGCTATGAAGACGTCGACTTGTTCCTGTGCTGTCCTAGTACTTTTATTCCCTAATGATCTGGTTTCATTTTTTCTCTCTCGCTCTTCAGGCCAATTCCAGCTGGATCAGCTACGAAAAGACTTCAATAAGGCCAACAAGGAAGTCGCTGCCAAAAAGATTGTAAGTGCTTCTCTTTCTGGTGCTTCCCTGATTCCAGTCGACCAAATTGATCAAAAAGCTTCGTCTGCCGGTTTCCGGGTCGTGTCTTCCATGTGCCGTTTGCTAGTAAATATTATACTGTGACCCGTTTTTCTCGATAACATCTTAAACCCCTCCGGCTCTTGTTTTCTTTTCCTATTTCGGAAAACCAAGCAATGTCGACGGCGGAGATCGCTAAGGGTAAGTCCATCGGCGATCCGATCAACGCCATATTTTCACCTCTCATCGCTCTCTTCCGCCTCATCGTTCTCTTTTCGCAGGCGAAGCAGGATGCGACGGAGGAGATTGCCAAGGTAAAATCCATCGACGAGGCGATCAAGGCCAAGGCGGTGGAGGTGGAGGAGAAGCGCAAGGAGGTGGACGCGCGCGTGAGGGTGATCGGCAACCTGGTGCACGACTCCGTGCCCGTGCACGACGACGAGGACCACAACGCCGTCATCCGCACGTGGGGCGAGCCCCGCACGGACGAGGGCGTGAAGCACAACCACGTGGATCTCGTGCACATGCTCGACATCGCCGACTTGGAGCGAGGTGCGTCGTTCAATTTGGTGTTTCAACATTTGCCCTCAATACTTGCTTCTGCCTTGATCTGCTTTGATCGCCTTGGAGAGAGGTCCGGTGCTGGTTTCAATGTCTCCCTTCAGTAATCCAAACTACGCCTTGTTTCGCTTGGATTGCAACCACGGGATGTGGAGAACATCCTCGACATCACGAAATTGAACGCGGTTATGCAATTCTTTTTCTTTTCTCTCTCTTTTTTTTTGTTGCATTTTTGGGTGTTCTTATCAACAGGCGCGAGCACGGCGGGAGGGCGAGGGTACTACCTCAAGGGGATGGGCGTGATGCTGAACCAGGCGCTCATCAGCTTCGGCCTCTCGTTCCTCGTGCAGCGGCAGTTCACGCCGCTGCACACGCCCTTCTTCATGCGCAAGGAGGTCATGTCGGAGTGCGCGCAGCTCGCGCAATTCGACGAAGAGCTCTACAAGGTTCGTAGTGAATCTAAAACTTTGGAAGTCGAATCAGTCGTGCATGTGGTTCGCCATGTCCCTCCTCTTTTTTTATACTTTTTTTTTCGCGTGCCTCACGTTTCACGTGCCCTTATGCCTCCGCTCCGCGTTTGTCCGCTCAGGTGTCGGGAGAGGGCGACGACAAGTACCTGATCGCCACGTCGGAGCAGCCGCTGTGCACGTACCACCGAGGGGAATGGCTCGACCCCAAGGCTCTTCCTCTCAGGTGACGCTCTTTCAGTCCCTCTCACTCGCGGGCGTTCCTCACTCCCCGTTCCTCCCTCCTTTCAGCCTCCCCCACTCGGCCGCCCCATTCCGTTCAACCCACCCCTCCTTTTCTTTCTACTTTCAATTTTTGATAAAGTTTTATCGGCGACTCAGTGGCAGAAACCCCCGTCGTTAGCCCGTACAAGTCTGCCTTGGTGTTCTGTGAAGATACCCAATCCATGCTAATTCCGACGCCCGTTAGGGTCGCATGGGGACCCACATATTTTTTACTCTCTTACTGAGAACACCAAGGGGGAACCAGGACGGTCAACTGGTAGTAATGCGCAATGTTGTCTGGCAATTTCATTTAAGATTATTTTATGACAGGTGGTCCAGTGATGTTACAAAACACCATGCTAATTCTGAACTCCGTCTAACGGAGTGTGCGGAAAAACAATTCTCAAACTCGTGCTGAGGACCACCGGTCTATCCTGAATCGCAGGTTCATGCTCACATCTTGCCTGTCCCACTTCTTCTCCTGTCTTTCTGCTGTTAAGACGTTTGTCTGACCCTTTCCTTCCACCTCACGTCCTCTCAGATACGCGGGGTACTCGACGTGTTTCCGCAAGGAGGCGGGGTCGCATGGGCGGGACACGCTTGTCTTACTTACCTCTGTGCTCTTATTCTCCCCGTCTTCACCTCGCTCGCTTTTCAGATACGCGGGGTACTCGACGTGTTTCCGCAAGGAGGCGGGGTCGCACGGGCGGGACACGCTGGGCATATTCCGCATCCACCAGTTTGAGAAGGTGGAGCAGTTCGCCATCACCAGCCCCAACGCCACCGACTCCTGGGACATGCACGAGCAGATGTTGAAAAACTCGGAGGAGTTTTACCAGCAGGTGGGTGGTCGGGTGGCTAGATGAGGGCATACAATACAACGCTCTGATAATGGCTTTCAAGTTGGTTAATCTGCCACAAATGAGTGGTGGAAGATGCTGGGAGATTTGCAAGGAGGCGGGGTCGCACGGGCGGGACACGCTGGGCATATTCCGCATCCACCAGTTTGAGAAGGTGGAGCAGTTCGCCATCACCAGCCCCAACGCCACCGACTCCTGGGACATGCACGAGCAGATGCTCAAGAACTCGGAGGAATTCTACCAGCAGGTGTGTTGTGTTGCTTGCTGAGTGTTGTCTTGCATAGGCGCCTCTAAGTTCATTTTCCACCAAAAATGTTTGTGGGTAGAGGGTTGGATTGTTCCTCCCTTTCATACCTTGCACTTTGCAAGTTGGCAGCAGCAGCAGCAGCAACAGCAGCAGCAGCAGCAGCAGCAGCAGCAGCAGCAGCAGCAGCAGCAGCAGCAGCAGCAGCAGCAGCAGCAGCAGCAGCAGCAGCAGCAGCAGCAGCAGCAAAGAGCCCGATGATGATCCTTGTCTTAACCACACTGAAGGACGTGTGCCAAGGGGTGGCCTTCTCAGTCCCGCTCCTCCCTCTCTCCTCGCCCGTTCCCTCCTCCTCACCCTCCTCCCTGTCGCTTCCGCCTCTCATCCATGTGCATTACCACCACCGCCTGTGCCTTTGTCTCGTGCCCATCATACTGCCACCTCCATTCATTGTCGTTTCTCCTGTGTGGGAGAGGGGAGGGAAGGCAGCGTGGCTGGTGCGGGTCCGCCCCTTGGGGTTGTGCACGCTTGTGGAAAAACCTGGCTAGAACTGAGGGCTTGCCGCTGCTGCTTCGGATTATTCATATCTCTTCCGCCCTTCTGCTCGTTCTCACCTTCATGCATAGTTGCCTTGAGTCTTGTTTCATGCTTTCCCAACCTGCCGAGCCTGTGACCCTTGAGCTCCTCCCTCTCTCCATGTGAACCTTCCGCCCTGCATGCCTTTCCCCCATGTCACTCCCTCCTCTCATCTCTATCTCCCATCCCAGCTGGGTCTGCCGTACCGAGTGGTGGCCATAGTATCGAGAGCGCTCAACGATAGTGCAGCCAAGAAGTACGACCTGGAGGCATGGTTCCCTTCCCATGGGTCGACTTTCATCCTTGTCTGCTCCCACTCCCCTGGCCCCTCCGCTTCTCCCTCCTCTCATCTCTATCTCCCATCCCAGCTGGGTCTGCTGTACCGGGTGGTGGCCATAGTCTCAGGAGCCCTCAACAACAGTGCAGCCAAGAAGTACGACCTGGAGGCGTGGTTCCCATCCCATGGGTCGACTTTCATCCTTGTCTGCTCCCACTCCCATGGCCCCTCCGCTTCTCCCTCCTCTCATCTCTATCTCCCATCCCAGCTGGGTCTGCCGTACCGAGTGGTGGCCATAGTATCGGGAGCCCTCAACGATAGTGCAGCCAAGAAGTACGACCTGGAGGCGTGGTTCCCATCCCGTGGGTCGACTTTCATCCTTGTCTGCTCCCACTCCCCTGCCCCTTCCGCTTCTCCCTCCTCTCGTCTCTATCTCCCATCCCAGCTGGGTCTGCCGTACCGGGTGGTGGCCATAGTCTCAGGAGCACTCAACGACAGTGCAGCCAAGAAGTATGACCTGGAGGCGTGGTTCCCGGCCTCCAAGACCTTCCGTGAGCTCGTCTCCTGCTCCAACTGCACCGACTACCAGGCCAGGCGGCTGGAGATCAGATACGGGCAGAAGAAGGTGGGTTCACTTGTTCTTCGCTGAATTGAGTGGGTAATGGCTTCTGTGAGCTCATCTCCTGCTCCAACTGCACCGACTACCAGGCCAGGCGCCTCGAGATCAGATATGGACAAAAGAAGGTGAGTGGGCGTGTGGGGTGCTGTCTTGGAGTGTGAATGGGGAAAGGTGTATAAAGCTGCTTGCGAGCTCGTCTCCTGCTCCAACTGCACCGACTACCAGGCCCGGCGGCTGGAGATCAGATACGGGCAGAAGAAGGTGGGTTCTGTGCATGTAGTGTGGGAAGTGAGAAGCTGATGATGTCAAGGTGCTTGTGTTTGTATCGCTCCGCTCGGGCTTTTTGGACTCTTATTGTGATTGCACTCAAAGAACTCACCTCACACATGCATCCCCTCTTGCCGCCTTTCTCCTCCTGGCAGATGAATGAGACAACAAAGCACTACTGCCATCTGCTCAACAGCACTCTCACGGCCACAGAGCGCACCATCTGCTGCATCCTCGAGACCTATCAGACGGAGACAGGTGTCACCGTGCCAGAGGTGCTTCGGCCATTTATGATGGGCGTGGACTTCATCCCCTTTGTAAACGGTCCCCCTAGTGCACCGGCGGATAAAAAAACTGCCAAAGCAGGTGGGAAAAAGGAGAAGGGAGGTGGAGGAAAGAAAGCAGAGGCCCCAGTTGCAGCGGCTGCTGTGAAGGAGACGGCGGATAAGCTAGCAGAGGCTGCCATTGATGGAGAGAAATAAATGACTTATTCATGCTTGATCAACACCTTGTTGACTCGGTTGGTGATGAGTGTAATGTCCAGTTTCTGGTCCAAGGAGATAGTGGAGCTTTATTACATAATGCATTGACTCTTCAAGATGTAGGCTTATCCGTTCTCTATAATAAGAAATGGTGACAACTTGTTTCCTCGAAAGGCTGGTGCCCTTACGGTATTACAATACGGTTCAAAACGATTCTTATTTCTAGTAATCAGCCACATTGCCACGCAACTGAAAAGCGGTGCACTCGTCTCCCCCCACACCCGCAGCCATACACCACTTCACTCTTCATGCCCTGCTTCACAAATCTGGCATTCCGCATTCGTATTGCAACCAACGGCTATCTCGCTAGCAGATTCTCTCGTACGGTCTCCTTTCGTCAGCGTATGTGGTCAAACGTTCTTCTAGCTGCATAGTAGGCTTGGATTTCACCGTGTATCTCCGTCAAAGGCCAGGATCAGCACTTCGCTGTCGCTGGCCAGAATCGTATCACCGCAACGTAGGTCGTGAATATTTCACCGTCTAGCTCTGTCAAAGGCTAGGAGTCGTACTTCGCTGTCGCTGGCCGGATTCGTATCACCTCGTCGTAGGCCATATAGGTTTCTGTCCCATAGCGGCGGTTGACGCTCAGATATTTTGAGTATATTCACGAATCTGCTCTTGCCACGTGGCAAGATCAAGCAGCGCCAGGTTCGAAATGATGAATTTTCCTGGTAATACAGGTGACGATAATCATGCGCTGGACGAATCAATGGACACCATGGAAAGCCTGATGCTCAATCCACCCGATCAGCATCCGACACGTGGCATGCCATCTGGCATGGCCGGAGATTATAGCAGCATCTTATCCTCCAGCTCATCGCAGTTTTACACGTCAGATCCTCTCGGCCAATCCTGGAACCCGCCTCCCTTACCCACGGATTCATCCCCCGTAACATCCGCCGCGTTTGGCGGGTTCCCTGACGTGGGCTTGGATCCGGCACCGCCGCCTTATCACGAGGCTCTGCAAGCGCCACGTGTCGGTGACGTCAGCAGCAGCGATATGCTCTCAGGGCTAGGCTTATCCGCATCAGGCGGATTAGGAGGTTCGGATTTCGGGCTTGGCATGCCCGCAAGTGGCGCCGACATTCACGGCGGAATCTCCGGCGGGGGGTTTCCAGGAGGCGTTGGGGAATTCCCTGGTGGGAGTGGTGGGCTAGAAGCGGCATCTGCGGCGGCAAATGCGGCGTCTCTTTCGGGGCCAGTGGTAGGCACCGTACCAGGCCAAGTGACTGGCGAAAACGGCGGCAGCAGCGGCGGCGCTGGTAAAGGACAAGGGATGCCGCCCGATTTTATAGACGTGAGAGTCGTGGGTTCCAAGAAGCTGCAGGAGGCGGGCGGTTCCATGATTCCCGGAGGGGGTTCTTACGTGGCGTATGTGATTGAAACGAAGACGAATGTGCCTGAATACGGTGCCCCGTCTGCCCGCGTGGAGAGAAGATTCCGCGAATTTGTCGCCCTGGCTGACAGGTACGTCGGTTTGGTTCGGTTCGGTTCGGTTCTGTTCAGTTCTGTTCGGCCCTGTCCCGTCCAGCCAAGTCAGGTGCTGCAGCGGGTAGAGACGTCTCAATTCTGTCCGTCTGTTCTCCCTGTCCTGTCCTTCTCTCTCTTTCGTTTCCAGACTGGCAGAGACGCATCGGGGCTATTTCATCCCGGTGCGGCCGGATAAGAATGTGGTGGAGAGTCAGGTGCTGCAGGGAGCGGAGTTTGTGAAGACGAGGCAGGTGGAGCTGGATAAGTACGTGCAGCGCCTCGCCCGCCACCCCGCCATCCGCAGGTAAGGGTTGCATGCATCAGTTGCCTGATGAGTGAACGGGATGAATGAACGGTATGGGTTCAGGTGGAGCTGGATACATACGTGCAGCGCCTGGCGCGCCACCCTGCCATCCGCAGGTATGGGAAGAGAAAATGGGATGAGTGACCTTTTTCCAAAAGTGCAGATGCAATCTCCTTACTGACTTCCCTTCCCCGCTTCCTCCCCCCTTACCCCCCCTCCTCCCCTTCTTTTCCCGCTTCCCTTTTCACCTCACCCCCACCCTCCTCCTGCTCCCTCCCCTCAGGAGCGCGGATCTGATTTCCTTCCTGACGTCATCGGAGAGATTTCAGCCTGCCTCATCTGTAGACCTAGCTTCCCGCGTGCTGGAAGGTGCCGTGAAGCTTCCCCAGCAGCTGTTTGGGGCGGCAGACTCCATCACGCCGGCAGAAGCTGCCAAACCGGCGGGCGGCGGGAGGAACCTTCTGAGAATGTTCAAGGAGTTTGGGCAGTCGGTGGCGAACGATTGGACGGGCAAGCCGCCAGCTGTCAGTGGGTCCACGTCAGCAGCAGGGGGCGGAGGAGGAACGTCCACGTCAGCATCGGAAGCAGGCGCAGGAGCAGGAGCGGGAGCAACAGATGAAGAACCCGGAAACTCCGGCACAAAACAACAAACGGCGCCGACCGCAGCGGAGGTCGAGGCGCACGAGGCGCGGTTTGGTTCGGCCCGAACCAAGCTGGCAGACCTGGATAAGCACCTTGCCGAGGCTACAGCCGGCGCGGTGGGCATGATGCAGGCCCAGGACGGGTGTAGCCGCATTGTGGGCTCCCTGGGGATCACGTTTGGATTTGGCTAAGCTGCAGGGGCAGCGCCTGGCGGAGGGGAGCGCAGGGGGCGCAGGGGGAGGCGCAGGGGGAGCAGGGGGAGGGGTAGGGGGAGGGGGAGGGGGAGGCGGAGGGGGTAGTACAGCGGGAGGGGGGACGGACGGGGGGATTGGGTCGGAGGCAGGGGGGGCAAATGGGGTTGGAGGGGGAGGGGATAAGGGGGCGGGGCAGCGGGAGAGGGCGTTTGTGGCGGAGTGTCAGAGCGTGGGCAAGGGCATGGTGCGGAGTGCACAGCTGTCGCACAGTGTGGTGGAGAGAAACAAACGCACCCTGGTGAGACAGGTTGGGCTGGGTTGGGTTGGGTTGGGCTGGGTTGGTCTGGGTTGGTCTGGGTTGGCCTGGGTTGGGTTGGTCTGCGAGAACAATGAACTGCTGTCGGCCTTGTCATGTGACATGTCACTCTGCGTCTCACTTTCAGGTAGAGATTTAATCACACGTCTTTTGTTAGCCGACGTGTGTGAAACCCTCCCTCCCCCGCACTCTCCTCTCTTTCTCCCTTTCCCCCTTCTCCAAACCCGCGCCCCGCCCCCTCCTCTCCCCACCCCCCCCCATTCTCCCCCCATCAGTCCATCCTCCTCGAGTACCACAAGACAACGGCTGCCTTGTTAGCAATTCCACCCCTCCTCTCTCCCCCTCTCCCCCCCTCTCCCCCGCCCCCTCCTGTCCCCCTTCCCGTCCTCCCCGTCCCCCATACCTCCCCCACCAGTGCATCCTCCTCGAGTACCACAAGACAACGGCTGCCGCCCGGACGGCCCTCGCCGACCGGTCCCAGGCGCTGCCCCACCCCCTCCTCTTCGCTCTCCCCCTTCCACACCCCCCTCCCCACCAGTCCATCCTCCTCGAGTACCACAAGACAACGGCTGCCGCCCTTTTCCCTGTCCCCTCTTTTTCTCTCACTTCTTTCCGGGCCCCCTTCTCCCCCACCCCAGTCCATCCTCCTCGAGTACCACAAGACAACGGCCGCCGCCTGGACGGCCCTCGCCGACCGGTCCCAGGCGCTGCTGACGTGCTTTTGAGTCGACTCAAAACTCCCCACTCTCCTCTTCCTCCCTCCCCACCCCAGTCCATCCTCCTCGAGTACCACAAAACAACGGCTGCTGCCCGGACGGCCCTCGCTGACCGGTCCCAGGCGCTGCTGACGTGGCAGACACTGGAGAGCGATCTGGGCGGCAAGAAGACAAAGCTGGACCGGTTGGGATCGGTGGAGGGAGCAGATCCCGCCAAGCAGAAGAAGGCTCAGGAGCTGCAGAGGGAAATTCAGGCGCTGGAGAAGGCTAAAGAGGCTGCTGTTAACGAGTACAGAAAGATCACGGTGAGTCTGACTGTTGCCCTTTGACTTTTATAGGCCTTCGTTTTTCTTTGAGAGTCGCCCCATTCACATCACATCAAATTTGGGGGAGTCTCAAAAACCGCCCACCCAAGAAGACAACGCTGGAGAGCGATCTGGGCGGCAAGAAGACAAAGCTGGACCGGTTGGGATCGGTGGAGGGAGCAGATCCGGCCAAGCAGAAGAAGGCTCAGGAGCTGCAGGGAGAGATTCAGGCGCTTGAGAAGGCTAAAGAGGCTGCTGTTAACGAGTACAAGAAGATTACGGTAAGCCTGCTTTTTGAAAACTAAACGCTTCACCCACATCGACTCTTAAATAGTTTCAAGGGTCGGCCACCCAAGAAGGCAAAGCTGGACCGGTTGGGGTCGGTGGAGGGAGCAGATCCCGCCAAGCAGAAGAAGGCTCAGGAGCTGCAGAGGGAGATTCAGGCGCTGGAGAAGGCTAAAGAGGCTGCTATTAACGAGTACAGGAAGATCACTGTGAGTACAGGAAGATGCAGGAAGATTCTGTTTTTTCAACGTTGGATGACCTTTGATTCTGACTAGCTCACTGCACACCTGCTCGAATCCGCTTCTCAACCCCTCACGCCCTCACGGAGCTGCAGCGGTTTGAGAGCGAGAGGAAGCAGGGCAGCCTATGTCTGACTTGACTAGCCCACTGCGCACCTGTTTGATTCTGCTTTTCAATCCCTCACGCCCTTGCGCCCCCTCCCATCCCTTCACCCACACCACAGGAGCGCAACACATCGGAGCTGCAGCGGTTTGAGAGCGAGAGGAAGCAGGAGTTCCTGGCCATGCTGGGCAACTTCGTTCAGGACCAGGTGCGTGTGTGCGTCTGTCTTTTCTTGTGTCATATGGTTGTGCTGATCGTTTTTGTGAACACTCACATGCCTCACGAGTGAGAGCGAGAGGAAGCAGGAGTTCCTGGCCATGCTGGGCAGTTTCGTGCAGGACCAGGTGTGTCTGCTGCAGGACCAGTTGTGTGTGTGTTGGTTCTTGTGTCGTGTGGTTGTGCTGTTCATTCCCATTGAACACGTGCCTCACATGAGGGAGCGAGAGGAAGCAGGAGTTCCTGGCCATGCTGGGCAATTCCGTGTGTGAGCAGGTGCGTGTGTGAGCAGGTGCGAGTGTGACCAGGTGCGAGTGTGACCAGGTGCGAGTGTGACCAGGTGCGAGTGTGACCAGGTGCGAGTGTGACCAGGTGCGAGTGTGACCAGGTGCGAGTGTGACCAGGTGCGAGTGTGACCAGGTGCGTGTGTGACCAGGTGCGAGTGTGACCAGGTGCGAGTGTGACCAGGTGCGTGTGTGACCAGGTGCGTGTGTGACCACGTGCGTGTGTGACCAGGTGCGTGTGTGACCAGGTGCGTGTGTGACCAGGTGCGTGTGTGACCAGGTGCGTGTGTGACCAGGTGCGTGTGTGACCAGGTGCGTGTGTGACCAGGTGCGTGTGTGACCAGGTGCGTGTGTGACCAGGTGCGTGTGTGACCACGTGCGTGTGACACCAGGTGCGTGTGTGACCAGGTGCGTGTGTGACCAGGTGCGTGTGTGACCAGGTGCGTGTGTGACCAGGTGCGTGTGTGACCAGGTGCGTGTGTGACCAGGTGCGTGTGTGACCAGGTGCGTGTGTGACCAGGTGCGTGTGTGACCACGTGCGTGTGGGACCACATGCACAAAAGATGGCAGCAGTATGGGCACGGGTGGGGGAGGAACACCCATTGCAGTCCTGATTCAACTGCTTCCATGCTTCCATCCTCCATCCCTCCATCCACCCCCCCGCCTCCTCTCTCCCAGGTGCGGTGTGCACAGAAGATGGCAGCAATATGGGTACCAATGGGGGAGGGATCGGCAGTTGCACGATGCGATTATATGCAACATCCCCCTTGTCTTTATGTATCCATGCATGCATCCCCTTCTGCACCCCCTCAGGTGCTGTGTGCGCAGAAGATGGCAGCAATATGGGCGCCAGCGGGGGAGGAACGCCCACCACAGTCCTGATTGTAACTGCCCCGATCAAGACAAGAGCCATGCTTGCTATACCACCTACCTACGTCATCGACACTTCAAACGGAAAATGCTGGTATCAGTATCAATATATGGTGGAGGTCCCAGTCAGTCATCATATCAATATATGGTATCACATTGGTTGCAATGCTGGGTGCTGTGAAGTCGTGAGCTATAGAATGAACCAAATTGGACCACACCTCAATAGGCTATGTGGTGTTGTGCAGCGCGTGTCTGCCAGAGAGTGGTCTAAATGGTGTAGCCCGGAGCTGGGATATACGGTATAGGCGCCTGGCTTGTTAAGGTTATCTAACCAACCAAGACTCCTGCTACCGTGCGGTATCTAAAACTGATTAGCATGGTAGAACTTTTAGAGTTTCCTGCACTATAACGCATCGCATACCTGTCACATGATACCACACAATTATTCGGGAATGACAAAACAGATTCCCAAGACCAGCTATAGAAGACAGAATACCCTCCCCCGCTCCCCCCCCTCCTCCCCACCTCTTCACCCTCCCCCGGTCAAGCTTGAAAGGAGGCACGCAGGAGTGGTGTTATCTGTACACCCTGATGGGGAGATGGATGAGGTAGGATTGGCATAGGGAGGAATGACATAAGGAGTGGTGGTGAGGACTTTCATATGGTGCAGGATATGTGTTCAGTGGACGAGAGTTACATGTTAGGGAGAAGTGGTGTGATCGCAAGCACTGCAATGCCGGTGCTGGTAACTCCGCTACTCTTGTTACAGGTTGTTCCTCCTCACCATCCATCATCATCCACCCATTTCCCTTCCCATTCTTTCAACCACTCCCACCCTTCATCCCCCAATGCCCATCCCCACTCACCGCCCATCGGCATGCTTCTCGCCCTGAATGGTAATGCACAGCTGCCTTGCCCCCCGTATTTGGAAACCGTGCTTCCTAAATCTTGTTACAAACTTCCTCCACTCCCTTCCCTTCCTGCTGTGGTGTCCACTCCCCTCGCATTCCCCACTCACCGTCCATCGGTGCGCTTCTCCCCCTGAATGGTAATGCACAGCTGCCTTGCGCCCCCATAGTTACGGTGCTCATTCAGATAGATGCCCTGGCGTGTTGCGTTCAGATAATAATGGAAGTGATTCAAAGGGAGAAGGGAAGGAAGGGGGATGGAACAGGGTGAACAGGGGAACTGGGGGTCACATAAATATAATGCTTGTTCAACGGCACACGTGATAGATCAACAAGCAAGGTAACACGGTTGACACACTTGTAGATGAATTGGAACGAGACAAACTGTTATGAGATGGATTGTATATAGAAACTGTGCTCACGCTCGTGCCGCGTCGCCATGCTGCTCATACGTGCCTCTGAATGGAGCAGCTACTAACGAGTACAGGAAACTCACCTGCCATGTGCCGAGCTTGAAGCGACCAGACATGATGGGGACGGTGAGGGAGCAGCCCATTAGGGAGGACTTGACGTGGGCTGTAAGGTCAGGTGGGGTGGGGTGGGGTGGGGTGGGGTGGGGTGGGGTGGGGTGGGGTGGAAAGTGAAGAAGAAATGGGTGGATGTAGCAAGGGGCGCGCACAGATAAGAGCACAAGAGCATGATGTGGACGGTGAGGGAGTAACCCATTAGTGAGGACTTAAACTGCGCTGTGGGGTGGGGTGGGGTGGGATGACTTTTGAGGCGCCTCAAAAGGGGCCGGACGGGGTGGGTGGGATGGAGAAAGCGGAAACGGGTGGTGGCAACAGCAAGGTGGAAACCAGGTGGGACACATGGTGGATTGGATAATAGCACGCACGCGAGCATGACGGCACGGCGGGAGTGGTGAGAGAACAGCAGGCAGCTAGGATGGTGGGAACGAGGATGGTGGCAACAACGGTGGGGGGGAAGGGAGGATCGGAACGGGGAGGAGGGAGGAAGGTGGCAAGGGAGAGGGCTTACCTGGTATGTCATTGTAGCCCTTGTCCCGGTGCTGGTAATGGTTGCCCCCTGGTGCAATGGGTGTGCGTGGTGTCCTGTGGTGCAATGCGGTTGAGAGCAACCGCATCAGGTGCAAAGGGCTGGGAGGGGGGGAGGAACGCACCTGGCATGTCGTCATAGCCCTCATCCAAGTGGCGGTAATGGTTGCCCTCCGGGGTGCAATGCGGTTGAGAGCGTCTTCCATGTCCAGAGGCACGTCTGGGCTGGCGTTCTCGTTGATGGTTAGACTGGCTGATGTGTGCAGCACTGGAGGGGTTGGGTTGGGGCGGGGTTGGAAAGGGGAGTAGGGGAGAGGGCACATGGCAAGGAGGGGAGGGTGTGAGTGTAGCTCATGTCAAGAGGCACGTCTGGGCTGGCGTTCTCGTTGATGGTCAGGCTAGCAGATGTGTGCAGCACTGGGGGGAGATGGGGCGGTGGTGGTGGGAGGATAGGGGGGTTTCAGAGCTTAAGAGGAGGAGACTCTGTGTGTGTTTGGAGGCACGTCTGGGCTGGCGTTCTCGTTGATGGTGAGACTGGCAGACGTGTGCAGCACTGGGGGCATGGTGGGGGGGCGGGTTAGGGAGTGGGTGTGAGAGTTGTTGGAGTTGTCTGTCTGTGCCTACAGGCACGTCTGGGCTGACCTGTTTGTGAAGCTGGCTGACGTGTGCAGCACTGGGGGGGTGGTGGGGCTTGAGTGGTGGAGTGGTGGAGTGGTGGAGTGGTGGAGGGGGGGGGTGGTTACAAATTGATACTAGAAAGGCTCACCGATGCTTTATTTATATTTAAAGCATCACATTTATAGACTTTGAAACAGCGCCTCACCGAAGATATTTGCGACTCACCGAAGATATTTGCGATGCCGACGCGGAACTCGGCGATCTCTGGCACGGCCCACATGATCTGCGACGTGATGATGTGGCAGCCCCTGATTGGCGCGGGAATGGGGGCACGGGGGCGGAAGTGGGGAGTTAAGGAAAAGAGCAGCGGATCTTAGGAGGGTGGGGGAAGTGAGGTGGAGGGGGAGGAAAAGGGAAGAGGAAGAGAGAAGGGGGAGGAGGGAGGAGCGCGAAAGAGGGGGAGAGATTGGAGGTGTTGTGCTGAATGTGACGAATCAATCAAAAATTGTTCTAGGTCCGTCCCGTGAATGTTGCGTGGGGTGGCGGAATGCTGAATGCGACTCGCCACGTGTACCGTTTGTAAGGCGGCAGCTCGATTGTCTTCTGGACCCACACCGTCTTCCCGGCCGCTTCCGCCGCCGCAGCTGCCGGAGAGGCGGAAGAGGCGGAGGGGGAGGCGGGGGGGGAGCCGAAGAGCGATGCGGACACGCGGGCGCGGCGGGATAGATCGTGGCGATGGCGGATTCTCAGCGGCGCGGGGGGCGGAAATGCGGAGGCGGGGACGAGCGCGGAGAGGTGGGGGATCCGCGCGGCATCCGCGGCGGCGGAGTGAAACGCGCCGAGCGCGACGGCGGGTGATGCCATGGCGGGCTGGCGGGAGAAGGCGAGATAAAGGAGAGAGAGGCGCTACTTTACTCGTGCCTGGCGGGTTACGGGAAAGAGAACAAGCGAAATGTTCCTTCAAATTCCGGTAAGCAAGGCACCAGCTGAAACAGCCTTTGCTGGTGCTGGTGGAGGGGTGGTGTCTGATTTGTGTGTGGTTGAATGCGATTCCTTTGGAAGGGCAGAAAGCATGCAATAGCGGGTATGCGGTGGTGTTTTACAGCATGAAACCAAAATGAATACATGACATAATGAATCTCGAGTATTGCCCTTTTCGAACCTCGTAATCAAATCACCGCGCTTTTCGGGGCACAGCCACAAGCATCGCATCGCGCATGGTGCCTCCCGCGATTGCCGTCGCAGCTGCTGCGGCTCGGCGCGCGCCGCCCCTCCTCGCCCTAATTCCCAATCGTCACCTTCGCCCCTTCAGTCCCCTCGGTCCGCTCGGTCCTCTCGCCCCCCACCGATTCTCCCCGTTGCGGGATCCCTGTTTGAATTCCTTCAATCTCCTCCGCCTAGACACCTTCACCACATTTCCGTCGACTAGAACCTCGTTACAGTCCCGCTCGTTACAGTCTCGCGCGTGCATGGCGCCTCCCGAGTCGCTGATCTGCGCGGAAGCCCCCGCCATCGGCGGCGGAGACGGCGGTGATGCCGAGTCGCGCGCGATTCCATGGGGCCACCCGGAGCGGCTCGACCTGGCGATGGGGTCGCTGGTGGACGACAAAACGCGGCTCCGCAAGGACGTGAAGAAGGCGCTTCGGGGACTGACCGAGGAGCAACGCGCGGCTGAAGGTAAACCTACCTCTCCCCAACATCCCCCCTTCCCCTTCGCCCCCTCCCCTCCACAGCCACCACCACCACTTCCCCCCCTCCCTCCACCACCACGCGGCTCCGCAAGAAGTCTTTTGAGTCGACTCAAAAGTCACCTCACCACTTCCCTCCCCCCCTCCCCTCCACCACAACGTGCTTCCGCAAGGACGAAGGGGAAGGGGGATAGGGGGGAGAGGTAGGTTTACCTTCAGCCGCGCGTTGCTCCCCCTTCCCCTTCCCCCCCTCCCCTCCACCACCACGCGGTTTCGCAAGGACGTGAAGAAGGCGCTTCGAGGATTGACGGAGGAGCAACGCACGGCTGAAGGTCATCCACACCCCCGCACCTCCCTCCACCCCTTTCCACCGCACTTATTCTCGCCCCAATCTCCCCCCTCTTCCCCGCTCCCTACCTCCCTTGCCGCAATTTTGTCTGCCTACCTCAATCCCCCCTATGTTCCCTGCTCTCCCACTCCCCTCCCTCTCTCCCAGCTCCCCACCTTCCTCCTTCCTCCCTCAATCCTCGCTGTCTCTTCTCCATCCTGCCTTCGTTCCTTCCTCTCTCAATTATCCCTATCTCCCCTGATCTACTCTATCCGTTGCTCCTCCATCATTCCTCCCATACTCCTCTCAGTTACCCCTGTCTCCCCTGATCTCCTCTGTGCAGACGTGGCAGTGCAGCGCCACGTGTTGCAAGCTGATTGGTTCAGATCTGCTCAGCGCGTGGCTGCTTACATCAGCTGCCGGAAATTAAGGGAGGTGGAGACTGCTGACGTCATCAGCGACTTGCTAGGGCGAGGAGGTGAGAAGGGAGGGTGTGGGAGTGAGAGGGAAGGGAAGGGGAGGGGAAGGTATTGGAGGAGAGGAAATTGAAGGAAAGGGGAGGGAAGGAAGGGGAGCGGATGGAAAGGGAGTGGAGGAGAGGGAAGGGGATGGTGCGGTTACGCACAAAGCTCTGTTCCACAGATGGTGAGCGGACACCAGATGTAAGGGAGAGAGGTTAGTTTTGGAGAATTCTCAAAAGGTTGAGGCGCCTCACAACCCTCAAAAGGAAGAGAGGCTCGTCCCTTTTGCCCTTTTGCCCTTTTGCCTTTTTCCCTTTTGCCTTTTGCCCTTTTGCCTTTTTCCCTTTTGCCTTTTTCCCTTTTGCCTTTTTCCCTTTTGCCAACCCCTCTTTCTCGTCTCCCTCCTCCTCCTCCCACTCTCACTCCCCTCGTCCTTCTTTGCCTGTCAGCCAGTCTCTTTGTGCCACGTGTCATGGACAGCGAGAGCCACATGGTGATGCTGAAAATCAACTCTGTGGATGTGGTGGGGGAGGGCGGAGGGCAGGGGGGAGGGGAGCGGGATAGAGAGGCGGTAAAGACGCAAGAGCAAGGAGCAGGAGCAGACGCAGCAGGGGACTTGGAGCGCAATGGGATGGGAATACTGGAGCCCACCCTGACCCTCACAGATGGACGACCACGATCAGACGGTGAGCTTACATTCAAGGATCATCTTGGTGGTGCTTTTGTATTTGTTTCCCCTCGCAAATACAGCTCATTCTTGTTCTCCTCTCTTCCTCTTCTCCCTCTTCTTGCCGGTTCCTCTGCCCTCTCTCTTGATCATAAGCCATTTGTGCTTTCACCTGAGGTAACCTGTGATCTGAATCTTATTGCCACCTCCTTTCCACGTCTTATCCCCATCGACAGTGTACAGTGAACAGGAGCCGTTGGATCTGATTCTCATGCAACCCTTCCTCTACGGTCTACCCCATCCCGACCCACGGCCCAATTCACCTTCCCATCTACAGTGAACAGCAGCTGTTAGATCTGATTCTTATACACCCCTTCCTCTACCCCATCCCCACCCACAACTTCATTCGCCCCCCATCTACAGTGTACAGTGAACAGCAGCCGTTGGATCTGATTCTCGTGCCGGGATTGGCGTTTGATCGCAGTGGTGGGAGACTGGGGCGAGGAGGAGGGTGAGTCACTCCCTCTCTCAGCTTCTCCCCTTGCCCCCTCTTTTTCCCCTCCCCCCCTTCCCCCCACACACACACTCCCCGATTCCTCACTGCCGAACCTTTTCTAGAGCACATTTCTGTTATACCTGCCGTTTCCCGTACTGAACTCATTCTGCCTCCTCTCCCGATTTAATTTCTGAGTCAACTTAATAATGATCACACACCCTTTTGTCCATGTTCTCTTGTCTCTCACCATCCCCCTTATTGCACTCTTCGCCAAAAGGTACTACGACGTGTTTCTCTCGCAGTACTTGGAGCATGCCCAGGCCAAGAAGTGGAAGCAACCGCTCATAGGTACGCCCCTGCTTATTCTTAGAGTTGTTTTGTGTGACACTCGCCTACAAGGCACAAATTCTCTTCTCCCTAAGGAGACATTTGACGTTCCCGTTAGTGGCATCCTGTGTGCTTGCACCACATTGAACCTCATCTAACCAAACTGGACTCATTCCCCTCTTCCTCTCTTGTCAACACCCCACTGCAGTGGCACTGGCCTACAAGGCGCAAATTCTCTCCTTGCCGTTGCCCATGTAGACATCTGACGTCCCCATTGGTGGCATTATGTGTCCTTGCACCGCATTGAACCGCTCTCAACTGAACTGGACTTCCTTCCCCTCTTCTGCCCTTGTCAACACCCCACTGCAGTGGCTCTGGACTACAAGGCGCAGATTCTCTCCTCGCCGCTGCCCATGGAGACATGATTTCCTTACTCCATATAAATCCGCAGTTAACCATGTTGAATCCCAACTCCCCCCTTGTAAACACCCACTGCAGTGGCACTGGCATACAAGGCGCAGATTCTCTCCTTGCCCCTCCCCATGGAGACATCGGACGTCCCCGTTAGTGGCATTGTGTGTGCTGATGGCTTCCTTGCACCCCATTAAACCGCAGCTAACCGCATTATAGCCGGGATCTCATGTTACTGCAATTGTTTTGTAATTGGTGAATAGTGCTAGCCCGGGATTGGGCAGCGAGGTACAGAAGTTGACTAGGAGTTAAGCGAGGGGTGCGAAGCAAAAACAAGTCGCAGGTTTTTTCCAAACAGTCTAGGCACGGGAATTGGTTCGGTGCTGAAGCTAGATTACCAGCAAATGTTTCAGCTTTTCGAAAGTCTCATGCCCGCAGCAATTTGTTTTGCAATTGCTCCAGGTACAAAACGGGGAATGTGTTGGCAGTCAGCTTCCAAACCAACCACTCCACTTCGCCTACTCAAACAGGGTGACTCCTGCGTCATTTGTTTTGCAATGCAATTGAATCATATCCTTGTTATCAAAGTGACGCATACTCACGAGCTGTGCAAGTTCCCAAACCGCACAATAAGCAACTGTAGCATTTGACAGTGGGCATCATTACAAACAGATCATGCATTAGAGGAAGTTATCTGCCTCTTTGGATGGCCGAGATTGCTTGTTGGGCCGTTGGCCAGTTTTCAGATTGCGGTCATCGCAGTGCTTGTCGTCCTACACGAGCCCCTCGTTGGCGCCTACCTAGAAAGGAGTCCAAATTCTTTGTCGGTCATATTTGTGGCTGTGAGATGAGCGATCGCCTTGGCTGCGAGGCTTCCAAGCCAAAAAGAAGAAAGTTTGGTTTGGAAAAGAGTTACTGTACAGTACGTTTTGTACTGTGAGATGCCGAACCGACTTGCGCTCTAGTGTACCTCCCAACCAGGGCCTATGTTATCAGGGCAATTACCCTGTTTTGACTGAAATTATAAGGTGATTTTTAGAGCAACCCTGATTTTCACAAGGTGATTTTCGGACCAGCCCGTAAAACTAAAGGGTGATTTTTGAGCCCACTCGGATCACTCCGGGTTGTTTTCGCGGGGACCCGGATTGATTTAGAACACTTTTATAGTCCCCGACCTGCCTCGCATCCCCTCCCTCTCCCCGTGTACAACGCATTGGCCAGTTTCAGTTAATTTTCCTTAGCTTCGCTCCTGGTTGGGCCTCCAGGTGTTTGATTTCCGGTACTACGTTGACGTTATTAGTACTCCTCCGTGCATATAAAACTTTTAAAGTCCACAGAAAGTCTCTCTCCCCCCCTCTAGCGCCGCTCTTTAATTTCCAACCTTCCCAGCCTTCGTGCCAAACCACTGTGAGTTTCACGAGCAATACCCCATCCCGCGAGATTCCGGTAAGGTGGTTTTCAGGCCTTTTCTGGCTCGAACCCGGATTCGTGAAGGCTTTTTTTCAGCTGGCTCGTAATTTACAGGGTATTTTTCACAGGGACCCGGATCGTCCGAGCTATAAAAAATCCTAGCAATAGCCCTGCTCCCAACCGAACGAGGGAAATCTGCAACGCGCGGGAGTCAGATTTGAAATGTGCGGGCGGTGGTGGGGGAGGGAGGCCTGGAGATTGTCGTGGCCATGCGTCTCCAGGCTTGTGAAAATGAGCAGAGTTACTGTTGTACACAGTTTCGTGATGTTCCGAGTCGCCTCAAAACCAATCTGTCCGCCGCCGGGACAAGGCGGTGAGGTATTGTCGGCGGTCGGCCTGGGATACTGAAAATGTAAGTTTTTAACCGTCGGATTGATCAAATACCAAATGATCAACGGTAAATATCACACAGGCCGACATTTCAGAGACCAGTACCATTTCGTTGCAGACCTTTTTTTTTTGTGCGTGGAGGTTGTCAGGGGCTTGGCAGACGGATGGGTGTCAGGTCAACGCGGCAAAACATTCTGTTCGTGGTGGAGCGCCTTCTACTCCCCTCCATAGCCCCTTCCCTTCCATCACCCCCCAAGCGAACCGCCCAAGCTGGCCATTATCCTTGAGATTGCTCCTTTTTATCCGAACCGAACGAGAAACCTAACCTGTTTCTCTCGAGCCCATCACCAACCAGCTGCCCCAACACTTTTGTAAAGGCTGGGGTAACTTTCTGTAAACACCCATACAGACACTCGCTAACAAATCCCGAGGACCTAGTGGCAGCCTAATTGTCCAATCTGATCAGCCCATCCGAACCTAGCTAGCAGCCTCGATTCGGCAGCAGGCACCCCCCCCGCCCCGCCTCACCGCTTCGGTGCCTCGTTTGGTCATGGCTGGTCGTCTCGTCTTCTCCCCCTACCCTGCCTGATTTCTTCTATAAGCGGTGCTCGGCGAACCACTGGGGAGTGTAGTTGTACTTTCCCGCAAGGGACCTCGAGTTCTTCTTTCAGACAAGCTCAACCCCTTGCGGTTTTCCTCAAATTTCTCCACCTCCATTCACACTTTTCAGGCTCGTTTGTCAGTCGACGGGAAGGTAATTTTCCGAGCTGAACGGTTTGTTTCGCAGTGCGCCGCGTGGCATTCCACATAGCTCCGACCAGTGTACCGATCTCTCGCTGGGAGTATCGGTGTCGTAGGCTGACTTGACGAACTGTGGCAGCCTGAACGGGGATAACGATCGTAGGACCAGATCAGCCTCCGGAGAAGCTGCATCGGCATTTACTTTATCGCTAAAATATATTTTCCACTGGTTTCGAAAGGAGCAACAGGAGGCTGTCTCTCTCATCCATCCTCGCGCCATTGCACTTCACACAATAAAAGTCAGCAGATTCCAAGGGTTGCGCCTGACCCGAAGCTCGTGCACGAGCTTTGCGTGAAGCTTCCAAGGGTCGCGCTTTGCGCCAGAAAACGATGTCACCGAAGCCCGGCCCGCTGTTTCACGTCCCATGGCGGTGGATGGGAGGCTTCAAGGTGAGCGCAGCTGCAGGCCAGCACAGCTTAATCGATAATCACGATCGTTCTGAGCTCGATTCTGACACACAGCTAGCAGTACTTCCGTCGCGGAACGATAACCGTTACCTTCTCTCAAAAGCGATTTCATCTCTGACGCATTCGCCGTTACTTTCGGTCGCGGAGCTTCTTAACACGCAGCGCCGATTCTTCCCCCTCATTACTAAACCACTCGTAACCTACAGCGTATCCACTCTACTTTCCCCACTTACCCTACTAAACCTATCACACCCTCCCTCCCAACCAATCCCGCACTCCCCGCAGTACATGATCCTCGCGCCGTTCCTCGCGCGAGCCGTGCACGCGCGCCTGTACGGCGGCGATGACGTGGACGCGTGGAGCTTCCACATGGTGCTGCTGGCGCTGCTGCGATTCGCGCACGGCAATCTCTGGATGGCCGTGGCGCGCTGGCCGTACCTGATCGACCGCTACAGAATACAGAAAAAGGGGATTAATTTTGAACAAGTGGATCGCGAGTCGCATTGGTGAGTGTCTATTGGATAGGGAGTCGCGCTGTGAGTGGCGTGTGAGACGATTGAGAAGCCTTTTTTCAGTGAGACCGTGGCGCGCTGGCCGTACCTGATCGACCGCTACAGAATACAAAAGAAGGGGATTAATTTCGAGCAAGTGGATCGCGAGTGGTGAGTGGAGTTTGAGCCGACCTAGAAGCTTAATGTCTGAGAGGCCGTGTTGCGGTCGCCCTACCTGATCGACCGCTGCAGATTAGAGAACTTCAAATGGAGCAATTGATCGCGAGTCGCACTGGTGAGTGGCTATTTGAGCCGATCAAGGAGATGCTTTCCTGAAACGGCCTTGACGCGGTGATCGTACTGGATCGACGGCTGCTAATCGACTTCAGAGACAACGCCATAATCCTCCAGGCCCTAGTCATCACCGCCCTTCGCGAATGGTCACCAGGCGCGCGAAATCTTCCTCATCGCTTCTTTCGTTCACACCTCCCCCTCCGCCCAACAGGGACGACGCCATTATCCTCCAGGCGCTAGTGATCACCGCCCTTCGCGAATGGTTACCAGACGCGCGAAACCTTCCTCATCGCTTCTTTCGTCCCCACCTCCCATCCCAACAGGGATGACGCCATCATCCTCCAAGCCCTAGTAATCACCGCCCTTCGCGAATGGTTACCAGGCGCGCGAAACCTCCCGCTGTTCAGCTGGCCAGGTCTAGCACTGATCCTGGCGCTGCACGTGGGGCCCGTGGAGTGCCTCTACTACTGGTGCCACCGTTTCATGCACACTCCGTTCTTCTACGCGAGCTACCACTGCCACCACCACGCGTCTGTCGCGACGGAGCCGTCGTCGGCGCACGTGCACACGTTCCTGGAGCTCGTGGGGCACGCGCTGCTGGTGTGCGTGCCCGTGGTGGGCACGTGGCTGCTGGGCGGCGCGTCCATCGGCGCGCTGTACGCGTACTGGCTCGCGTGTGACTTCCTGAACGCCGTGGGGCACTGCAACTTTGAGTTTGTGCCCGTGTGGCTGCTGCGCGCGCTGCCTCCGCTCAAATATCTCGTACATACTCCCACGTGAGTCCGCGTTTGCTTTGAGTTATCGTGAGAATGACGTGCAGCGGGTTTGAACGCCGTGGGGCACTGCAACTTCGAGTTTGTGCCCGTGTGGCTGCTGCGCGCGCTGCCTCCGCTCAAGTACCTCGTGCACACACCCACGTGAGTCCGCATCTCTGCTCTGGGGTTGGCATGGGGCAAATCTCTTGGGATGTCCTAGAAATACTTGTGAACGCTGTGGGGCACTGCAACTTTGAGTTTGTGCCCGTGTGGCTGCTGCGCGCGATACCGCCGCTAAGTACCTCGTTTACACACCCACGTGAGTCTGCCTCTGCTTCGCAAGTGGGCCTTTGAAGCGTGGCAATCTCGTGATTGTTCCAGACTTCCTGACTTCCAGTTCGTTTGTTCACTGTCATTCTCACCCCCACCTCGACGTCCCCCTCCCCGTTTCCCCCGTCCCCTGGCCCCCTTGTCCTCCCTACTCTTCCAACTGCGCCTGCAGGTACCACTCTCTGCACCACTCGGAACCGAGCAGCAACTACTGCCTGTTCATGCCCATGTACGACCTGGTGGGGGGCACAGTCAACCCGAACACGGACCACGCACACAAGGAGTCGCGCAGAGGTAAGCCACGACTGCTACTCCCCCCACACTCCCCCCACACTCCCCCCACACATCCCCCACACTCCCCCCACACTCCCCCCACACACCCCCCACACTCCCTCCACACTCCCCCCACACTCCCCCCACACTCCCCCCACACTCCCCCCACACTCCCCCCCACGTTCCAACTACTGTCTGTTCATGCCTGAGGGGCGCCGATGTCTGCTCCCCATCCCCACTCCCCACATATACAACCCCCCCTCTTTTCCACCCCCACAAGGCCCTGTGGAGCATCCGGACTTTGTCTTCCTGGGCCACGGGGTGAAACTGCAGTGCATCTTTCATACCATATCCTCCCAACCCCGTTTCCTTTCTCTCTCCCCTGCCATTCTGCTGTTTTGTTCTGGTTCCCCCATTAACAGGACCAACAGAGCATCCGGACTTTGTCTTCCTGGGCCACGGGGTAAACCTGCAGTGCTTCTTCCACCTGCCCTTCCTCATGCCCTACGGCTCCACGCACCCATTCAAACCGACCTGGACCACTTTCGCGCTGCTCATACTGTGCCTACCGGCCTACTTTGTGCTGTGGTTCGTCTGCCCGCGCTTTGCCGTGGATAAGAAGCGGTTGAGAGGGTTGAAACTGCACATTTGGATGGTGCCTCGCTTTGGAATTAATGTGAGTTTATGTGCTTGTAACGTGTGTGCTTGTAGTGAGTATGCTGCTGTGCTTTGTGCTGTGGTTCATCTGCCCTCGCTTTGCCGTGGATAAGAAGCGGTTGAGAGGGCTGAAGCTGCATATATGGATGGTGCCTCGATTCGGGATCAATGTGAGTTTCTGCTTGTAACGAGTGTGCTAGTATCGAGTGTGCTGCTCTACTTTGTGCTGTGGTTCATCTGCCCGCGCTTTGCCGTGGATAAGAAAAGGCTGAGAGGGTTGAAGCTGCATATATGGATGGTGCCTCGCTTCGGAATTAATGTGAGTTTCTGCTTGTAACGAGTGTGCTTGTAGTTAGTGAGAGTGATTGGAACAAGTGTGCAACTGAATGTGATTAAGTGAGCTTGTTGTGAGTTCACACTCCCTCTCATAACCCACCCTACATCCCCATCCCCGTCTCGACCCCTCCACACCCCACCCCACCCCACCCCACTCTCGCAGTATTTCATCCCCTTTGAGAAGCGCTCCATTAACAACTTTATAGAGTCGGCCATCCTAGCAGCGGACAAGCAGGGCGTGAAGGTGCTAGCCCTGGGCGCACTCAACAAGAACGAGAGCCTCAACAGCGGAGGGAAGCTGTTTCTGGACCGGCACCCGAACCTCAAGGTCCGGGTGGTGCATGGGAACACGCTCACTGCGGCGATTATTCTGAGGGAGATTCGGCCGGATGCCACGGAGGTGTTTCTCACGGGTTCAACATCAAAGCTCGGAAGAGCGATTTCGCTGTACCTCGCGCTGAAAGGAGTGCGAGTGCTGGTGAGTAGATCTAGGCCAGCATTCTGAGGGAGTCCGTGTGTGTGTGGGGGCAAGGGAGGTGGTGCATGGGAACACGATCACTCGCTGCGGCCATTATTCTGAGGGAGATCCGGCCGGATGCGACGGAGGTGTTTCTGACCGGGTTCAACATCAAAGCTCGGCCGGGGCGATTTCGCTGTGCCTCGCACTACGAGGCGTGCGAGTGCTGGTGAGTAGATTGTGCCTCGGTGTGTGTCTGGGGGGGAGGTGGTGGTGCATGGGAACACGCTCACAGCGGCCATCATTCTGAGGGAGATTCGCCCAGACGCAAGAGAGGTGTTTTTGACCGGGTCTACTTCGAAGCTAGGGCGGGCGATTTCTCTCTACCTGGCACTATGAGGCGTGCGAGTGCTGGGGTGTTGGAACGGGGTGGGATGCATGGGAACACGCTCACTGAAGCTTTACTCTGAGGGTAATTCGGCCGGATGCAAAGGAGGTGTTTCTGACGGGGTCTACTTTGAAATTTGGCCGGGCTATCTCGTTGTACCTGGCGCAGAGAGCGTTCGCGTCCTGGTGAGTGCTGTGCCGGGAGGTGCTAGTGATTGCTGGTGATTTCACTTTACCTGGCGCTACGAGGCGTGTGAGTTCTGGTAAGTAGATTGAACCAAAAGCCTCGGTGTGTGTGTGGGAGGGGTGTTGGTGCATGGGACACGCTCACAGCCGCCATTATCCCGAGGGAGATTCGGCAGGATGCGAGGGAGGTGTTTTCGACCGGTCCGCATTTCACTATACCTGGCTATGCGGGGCGTGAGAGCGCTGGTGAGTGGAGTGCTAGAGAGTACGGTACTGTGCTGTGCTGTGCTGTGCGGTGCTGTGCGGTGCTGTGCTGTGCTGTGAAGCCTACTGTGTGAGGGAGTTTCCCTCACTCGCCTCACTCTTTCCTCTCTGTCTCTCTCAACGCTGCCAGATGCTGACCCCATCAGATCAGAGCTACCAGAGGAGAAGCAGCACCTGCTGGTCTTCAAGTCGACCCAAAATCGCCTCTCCACCTCCCCTTTCCACTTCCTCTCTGTCTCCTGCTCTCTCTCCCCCGTTAAATCCGGCCAGATGCTGACCCCCTCAAGAGAGCGGTTTGAAGCCATTCGATCAGAGCTACCAGAGGAGAAGCAGCATCTGCTGGTGCAAGTCAGACAATACTCGCAAGCCAGCCAATGCCCGGTATGCCCATTCGGCCATCATGGCATCTTACCCCTGAAGCCGTGCTGCAGCCTTGACTTGCGCACGAGTCAAGGCAGTGAGAGGTGAGGAGCTGGTTGTTGAGAATTCTCAAAAACGTGCTCCAGCCTTGACTTGCGCACGAGTCAAGGAAGTGAGAAGTGAGGATTCTAGACGACTCTAACCGCGTTGGAATCTTTTTCCGGACGGTTGAACTTGATTCCATCAGCCGCAGGCCGGAAATCGATTGAGCTGCTGATGAGATTCCTGCCTCTGCTCGATTGAATCTCAACCGGACGGTTGAACTTGATGAAATTCTTAGCTCTGCTTGTTTTGCCCATTGCTGTCCATATGGCATGGCACGCACGCAGTGTGGGTCATGGGCAAGGGCATGGCTGCTCTTGCTTGGTTCCCCTGTTCCCATTCTTACTGAGCTGTCTATGCGTTTTCCACCTGTTCTGGCGTGTCATGATGTTTCACATGGCATGATGTTTCACATGGCATGATGTTTCACACGGCATGATGTTTCACATGGCATGATGTTTCACACGGCATGATGCTTCACATGGCATGATGTTTCACATGGCATGATGTTTCACATGGCATGATGTTTCACACGGCATGATGTTTCACACGGCATGATGTTTCACACGGCATGATGTTTCACACGGCATGATGTTTCACGTGGCATGATGTTTCACACGGCATGATGTTTCACACGGCATGATGTTTCACACGGCATGATGTTTCATGTGGCATGATGTTTCACACGGCATGATGTTTCACACGGCGTGATGTTTCACACGGCATGGATCCAGGTGTGGATCATAGGCAAGGGCATGATGTGGTGGGAGCAACGGCACGCGCCGCCTGGCACGCACTTCCACCAGTTTGTCGTGCCGCCCATTGCGGAAGTCCGGCCGGACTGCACGTACGGCAAGCTGGCGGCCATGCGGTTACCAGACGACGTGGAGAACCTCAAGTTCTGTGAGGTGAGCTGGCAGATGTGTGCGTTGCCACCATTTGAACTGGCAGTGAGGTGCATTGGGTGGTGCAGTGCGGGCCCACGCAAACCCCACCCAACCCCCCCCACACAATGCACGAAACCACATGGCATGTGGCTCATGCATCTGGTGAAGGCATGGAATATCCTACCTGACCTTGCTCGCTCTTCTTGTCCCAACGCCCCGCCTCCCTCTTCCTCCTTCCTCCACTTCAGCTGGCCTTGCCGCGAGGGCACATCTACGCATGCCATGCGGGGTGGCTCGTGCATCTGCTGGAGGGGTGGGACTACCATAACAGCTCTCACGTGATGACACCTGACCTTGCTTCCTGTTCTTCTCCCATTCCCCCCCCCCACACACACCACTCCCTCTCTTCCTCCCTCTACAGCTGGCGTTGCCGCGTGGGCACATCTATGCGTGCCATGCGGGGGGCCTGGTGCACCTGCTGGAGGGGTGGGACTACCATGAGGTGGGGCGCATTGATGTGAGCCGAATCGACCCCACGTGGGATGCTGCCATGCGCCACGGCCTGCGACCTATGCAGTGACACTTGTGAGCGTCTTGTAGCTGCATGGGGGGGCACTTATGCTAGAGATTTTAGGGTCATAGGAGGCTTCGTGGGAGGGGTAGGACTACGATGAGGTGGGACGCATCGATGTGAGCCGGATCGACCCCACGTGGGATGCTGCCATGAGCCACGGCCTGCGACCGATGCAGTGACACCACCTTTGGGGGTTTCTAGCCCCGTGCAGTGATCCTGGTGAGGTGTTTATCCCTGTGCCGTGACATTTGACAGGGTTCTCAACAAGTGGTATAGCCCCTTGGAGCAGTGTATGCTGATGAAGGGAGCTCAACACAGGGCTAGGTGCTCCAGGGTAATGTACTAGCACTAACATACTTTAGGTGAATCCCTAATTCGTTCCCCAATTTGTTTCTGCATTGGCCATTTTCAGTGCATGTCTGGCTGCATTGCAGCTATGCAGTGATGGTTTCCCGAGTTCTTCTTTAATGGGATGCAGAACAAGATGAGGGTAGCTTAGCTTTAGGTACAACATTATATGTAAACTGTTCAGTTCTGCAAGGCAGTTTGTTTGCTAAAATCATGGGTTTACTAGGTGTTTTAGTACAGGTTGCTATGCATTTCCAGTTCTGGGGTTATTGTTGTCTTTGTTACTAGAAGCAGTCTCTACGTGTTGCTCGTGCGAGACCGATGTTCTCACACGTGTCGATCAGCAATGACGTCAACCGTACGTCATGGGTGCACACCACACAATCTGTGATATGATCCACCTGCATCCACCGCTGCCGAATGCAACACTGGTCTCATTCATATCGAGGTGGGTCGGGGCAGCATACAGTACTTTTCACATCTTGGGGCACTTGTCGGAAAGAACACAGATGCAGTGTATACCCCTCCAAATGTACAGATTGGAGGGGAATCGTTCTCATTTGGAGGGGAATCGTTCTCGCGCAAAATTTAAACCACGGGTACCTATACAGTACAGTACGTAGTTTCACTTTTAGAAACCGACGCAAAAGCAACAACTATTTCCTCTAACCCTTCCGCATACAACTTCACAATTCAGGTGTACAGTTCAATACCACGACAAAACCCAATGGGGGCAGAACAGAAAATGATGGGTAGAAGATGATTGGCAGGCTGCAAGCAATCAACTATCTTTCACGTCACAGGGAAATTCTGGCCTCTTTATCCAGAACCAGTGGGGGCAGAACAGAAGATGATGCGCTGGGTTGGGAAACCAGATGAGAAGATTTTGGTGTCCCCAAGATACACTTGTGGTTAGGGAGAGTACGCTTGCCTCAAATCTGGGTACGCGGTCAGCCTGGGAGAGGATGAGAAGATTTTGGTGTCCTCAAATTATGCCTGACGCGGTTTGCGTCAAGTGGCTTGACGACGTGTTCGAACTGGAGAGGCTGCTCGAAATCCTTCGTTCCGCGAAATCGCTAGCCTCGCGTCCGCCTCTTCGACTCCTCGACGTTCCCGCTTCAACACCATGGATATCCTACACCAACGATTTCCTCAAGCGGGTTTCTCTCGCCTAGAAATCAACGGCACATGTGTGTCGGTAATGAATCCTGACGTGTCCTGCCTTGAATTCGTCCATGAACAACCGCCACCCTTCAACAGACTCTGCATTACGCAATTCGATCATTTTTCCACCGGCCAACTTCATTGATACTCAAATTATGCCTGACGCGGTTTGCAAGCGTACTCAACCTCAATTTCTCATCGCTGATTGGTTCTCGCTTTTCAATCACACTTTTCAAGATACAAACACCTCCGAATGTGACAGAAACAGAACGCAATGACCGACCATAAATAGATAATATTGTGTGCAGGTTCTTCCTAAAAATAGACAAAAAACAATTAATACTCAACCATTTACAAAGAAAATTGTATAAAACGCGAATTTAGTAAAGATTAAAACCCGTTGGAAAATGAAATGCAGACTAGGAATAACTTCACAGAATAGACGGCACCGTCAACCCTCTTGTGGACGTTCTGACCTTGTACGGAAGAAAATTAAAACTCCTTTGGATGGCATCAACCCTAAACATTATGCGACAAAGTTTAAGGGTTGATGCCATCCTGAATGAATGCCTTGCAGTAGGAAGGTTCTTTTTAATTGGCTGCGGGTAGCAAGCTCCGCTGGGCGGTGTTGTTTGTTGTAGCATATAAACCTAAACTAGAAGATATCCCGTATTTAGGGTTAAATTAGCAGATTATGTCTTGCTTATCCACGCGTTAGTATGTTCCCTTTTTTTGTTGGGTATGTGCGGACCTGCTGGTGGCGACTTTGTTTCAAAAAAGTGACTATAACAAACTTCACAAGTATTTGTAGCTACTATACTGAGAAATTGTCGGTTGAGTACGCTTGCAAACCGCGTCAGGCATAATTTGAGTATCAATGAAGTTGGCCGTTTTTCCACGCTGGTTGCCACCGTGGCAGCAGGTGTCTTCTTCCTTTCGCACAAGCCAGTGATGCCATAGCGTTAATTAGCCAATAAGAGCCAGCAGATATTGGCGGGAGATTTGTGGTTGGGGTAGTGCCACAGGCCAGTGACCTGCGTGTCAGTGCTGTCCAATCAGATTAAGAGCGCGTTCTCCGAGTCCCCTTGAAATCCGCCACGCTGGGCGATTACAAGACCGCCACAGAGCAGGCCCAGCCAGCGCAGCGGATGGGGAATCGACGGCGGGGCCTTGAGGCGGTTGACGTGTAGGGGGTAAACCTAGACACACCCAATCCGCTCCCAGCTGTCCCGTACACCCACACACCTCGCTTCCCTCCCTCCCTCCCGCACACCCCATCCACCCAGCCACAGCAGCAACAGCAGCATCAGGCGATTGGGCAGGCAGATTTGGCGCAACACGCCACGCAACCCCCGATAAGGGTAGGGAAGGAGCCGCCGCCATACGAAACCCACACGGCCTCAACTGGAACGGGGAGATACAAGCTGCGTTGCGAGTCTCACCTTTCAGATCGTTAGTATTCTCGTCTCGTCGCCAGTATTAGCAGGCTACTCTTTCTACTCCAATAGCTCCTGAGATAGCGTCATTTTCGCCGGTACAGACGCGTTAGTACTCAGTAGCTTGTACAAGCACACCATGGGTCCTCCAGCTCGTTCTTCAGTCACTGCAGGATCCCCGGCTTCGGCCGATTCCCGAGAGTCGACTAGGAGCTATGTGCAGATGGTGCAGCACTTGATTGAGCGATGCCTGCTGCTCAATTTGAGCCGTGAGGAGTGCGTCGTTGCTCTAGCGAAGCACGCGGGAGTCAAGCCTGCTATCACTGTCACTGGTACGCGTTAGTGCTTCCTGCTGTACTCACACCCCATCCTTGATTCTCAGTTTTGCTGTTTGATATTATTTCAGTCTGATGAGTTCCCGCTTCTTTTTCGTCTGACTCTTCTCGCTGCCTTAAGTTTCTACAAGCCCACCTGTCTCCATCGGCGTCCCGCTACGTTCTCGACTGACTCTTTTCTCCGTAATCTTCGCAATCCTTCTTAACTACTGTCAGTGTGGAAAGCTTTGGAGAAGGAGAACCAGAGCTACTTCGTCGAGTACTCTAAGCAGCGGATTCAGCGACGGGCTGAGAGCCAACGGTTGCGTGCGCAGTACGCTAAGGACTGTGCCGAAAGAGTCTCCCAGTGCATGGACGTCTGGCGGCGGCCCGCTTCGGAGCAGAAACCTATAACCGACGCGTTGTATTGCGTCGCCGGCTTGTAGGCTGTATCGGGGCTCGTACCATCGGAGCTTCTGCTCCAATCAAGAATCACGACGTGTCGAAACATGTAAATATGGCCTCGCGGCCGCGATTCTTCTCCCCGTTGGGAGCCAATTTCTTATCACCGTTGATGACGTGTCTCATCTGCACGGCGCGCAGCAATTTCGCGGGTTGTGCTGCAATTCTTGTTGTCGCAGTCTCATCAGGCAGTATGGTGGTTACCACTCGGACTGGCGACTGGAGCCGTAATACTGGGCGCGATCACAGGAAGTGCCGTGCGCTGCGTTACTGACTCGGGGTTCGGCTGAATCCCGTACAGAGTAGGCTTATTGGATCGTTTGCGAGGAGGACCCCTCTTAGATTAGGTGTGCGGTGTGCGAGGGCCTCGAGTGTGTGTATACATAGGTTGTCGGGGCCCATTCACCCCATAGTGTGTTTTGTGTGCAGGTTTTAGTGTGCAGCAGCTTTGGAGCGTAGTATTGATTCTCAATTTAATATGGCCGTGGCTGCAGGTTTGCCAAGAGGACCTTGTAGTAGAATTAGAGTGTGAGATCTAGGCCGAGTGTTTTTACTTGTTGTGTGAAGTAATCTTTTTGGCTTAAAAGTTGTGTGGTTTCCAGTCTCTAGCCATGTGCCTGGTCATCTAAGATGTTGATCCATCCTTCCCTCAAGCTAAGCCTGAGCATGTTTTTCCAAGCAATAATATTTTGCTCACATACTGTAAGGTGGTATGAACGGAATTGTAGGATTGAAGTTTTTAGGTGAAAGATGTAGCATGTCACATAACCAAAACCTCACTCCACAGCTCCAATCGATACTCACCCACGGCTCCGCCAGCTGCTGCATCACCCGAAATCACCATTGGCTCGCCATATCACTCAATCGACAAATCAGTATCTGACACGTCAATGGGACTTCACAAATTACAACACGCGTCATTCTCTATGCTTCTCGGTGTCACATGTGCGTGCCACCTCACCATGAAGGTCATCACTGGATGTGGATGTTATGTGTATGCATATTGATTGTGATTGGCTGCAGGCTCTTGCATGTCTCGAGCTCTTTCATCAAGCATCTATGCCGTTGATTGGAAATGAGTTAGTGGTGACGATCGATATGAATGGCAGGCTGCTTAGTGGCAGTGACACACAGAACGCCCGATTGCCGTAAGTGTTAGCCTTAAGTTCATGATCTAGACCGTCCAAACGACCAAATGACGATGCATCTCCGCTCAACCGTTCGATGATCTCTGAATAACAAAAGCTGGTGGTGTTGGGGTTCTGTGGTCCATGCCAGGCAGATTTCCTCCTCCCAAGAGGAAAACCATAAAATAGACTTTCTCCTTGTGATTGCTCCACGTACTTCGTGTGTCGTCAGTTGTTTGGTGCCTAGATTGTGTTCTCCTGATATGCATGGGTTGATGTGAGGAGCAACATGTATGACCACGTTGTGCAGGGTTGCCGTGAACACACTTGCGTCCGTGATGCATTTCGGTCGGTTATCTCCACCTCCTTTCCGCCTCGTATCCTGTGAACCGCCGCCAGATGCGCTGATTCAGCCGAGGTCTAGAGGGGCTCAGGCTGCTATCATGCTGTCGGGACGCGCCGATTGATCCTCTTTTATCAGATACTCCTGAATATGCTGACGGATCGTCTCATGGCGGACCATATTCCGGTCTCTAACGTGGCTCCGCCTGACCGATTTTACCTCGCCTATTTCATCTTCCTGCTGCTTGGAGTCGGCTTTCTCCTCCCGTGGAATGCCTTCATCATGGCCGTTGATTACTTCTACCTGCTCTATCCGACGGCCCACGTCGCCACGCTATTTTGCGTCGCTTACATGTTCGCCAACCTTGGCACTCTGATTCTCGTTCTCTTGTGAGTGAGCGACAGCAATCCCATCTCCTTGGTCAGTCTGCTTTCCGCGTGCTTACAATTCACCGAAGTCGTCTTTTTTGGAACCCACTTTTTTTTTACTGCCATATTTTTTCCTCGTTTTTTCGTAGGTACGGCCAGCACGTTCCCTCTCGCACGCGAATCGTCCACGGCTTCATCGCCTTCACTCTCCTCGTCCTCCTCGTCCCCGCGCTCGACGCTCTTTCCGCTCCCGGCGCCATCGCTCCCAATGCCTTCCAAAACACGGATAGCCCTGCCGAGGCCGGTGAATCCGCCGCGGATCTCGCCGTGAAACCCGCCGCGTCGCCGCCGCTGGCGCTGGCGCTGACGGTGGCGGCGGTGGCGGCGTCGGGGGCGATAGACGCGGTGGTGCAGGGCAGTCTGTTCGGCATGGCGGGCGAGCTGCACGAGCAATACACGCAAGCCCTAGCCGCTGGAACTAGTGTTTCAGGTATGCTTCTTGAGACGTCTCAAACGTGGTGCAGGGGAGACTGTTCGGCATGGCGGGCGAGCTGCACGAGCAATACACGCAAGCCCTCGCTGCTGGGACTAGCGTTTCACGTATCTCTTGTTGTGACCAGCGATTCAGATGTGACCCTACTAGTGTTTCATGTATGTGGGGATAATACGAGCGCAGCATGCGATGAAGCGAATGCGAAGTTCTCCGCTGCGCCATCATACTGATTACTCGTTTGGCTCGGCGTTACGCCTCTTCGCCATGCGGGTTTGACTTTGGCGCCACATGGACCGATTGAGCAGGTCGCTCGTGCGGCCAGGCGCAGATTGCGGGTGGCGGGTTGGCTTCGGCTGACCTGCCGCCTGCTCCTGCCGTGCCTGCCTGCCGACCTGTCCACTCACAATTCATACATTTCCATAACTTCCTGGTGAATTCTGTCGTTGCTCCTGCCGTGCCTCCGATGCGCTCTCATCCTCCTCCTCCTCTGCCTCCCCCCGTTCTGCAGGTCTCGTTGTGTCCGCAGTGCGCATCTTGACGAAAGCTGTTCTCCCCAACACGCCCACGGGCCTGCGCTTGTCCGCACACCTCTACTTCCTGCTCTCCGCGCTCATCCTCCTCGTCTGCCTCTTCCCTTTCCCCCCGTTCTGCAGGCCTCGTGGTCTCGGCAGTGCGAATTTTAACCAAAGCTGTTCTCCCCAACACGCCCACGGGCCTGCGCCTCTCCGCGCACCTCTACTTCCTGCTCGCCGCGCTCATCCTGCTCGTCTGCCTCCTCGCCTTTCGCCGCCTCCACTCGCTCCCCGTCATCGCCTTCCTCCAATCCCAGGTCGCCGCGCTCGCCGAGGCTGAGCGCCGGGCCCGGGACAAGGCTCGGAAGGAGGCTCGGCGAGTCGAGCCTGGCTCGGGCTCTGTTGCAGCCAAGGCAATCTGCCATGGTGGGAGTGGTCGGGGGGAGAGAAAAGAGGCGGGGAAAGCACATGCTGGGGAAGGGCGCGTCGGGGAGAGTGTGGGGGCGGACAGACAAGCGGAGGAAAGGGAAGGAGAAGTGGAGGGAGAAGCGGAGGGGGGGTTGGCGGGCGCGGGTGAGGACGAGTCTCTAGAGCCGCTGGTGAAGCGAGAGGCGACAATAGAGGAAGAGCAGGTGATCCGGCAGCTGCTTCTGATTGAAAACGAGGCGGAGTGGTGGGAGCAGGAGCGCGCCCGGGACGTTGCAGGCGCAGCGGGAGAAGTGGGAGAAGGGGAAGCAGCAAGTGATGTAGGAGAGGGAGCAGCAGGAGCAGCAGATACAGTAGGAGAGGCATGCGCCGAAGCAGAGACAGAAGGGGAAGTTTGTTTCGAAGCAGAGCCAGTGGGTGATGGTGCTGTGCTGATGAACGGGTGTGGAGCAAGCAGAAGTGAGATTGCAGAGGCAGACGGGGAAAGTGAAGGTGGAATCGTGTTAGGAAACGGATTGTATCAAGGCGATAAGGTTGGGGACGAGAGGCGCAGAGGCAGGTATTCTCATGCAACGGGCAAGGCAGGGAGGCGGGTGTGGGATCATGTGGTTTCCTGGTGGGAGCACACTTTCCGGTCTGAAGAGGCTATGCTGGCTGAAGGCAGGGCTTTTTCCCTCCACGTACCCTCTATAGTCGACTCCGCTCCCTCGATATACCGCCAGCAGTGGGAGGTCATGCAGCAGATTTGGCCGTACGCGGTTTCGCTCGCGATAGTGTACATAATTACGATTTCCATCTTTCCAGGGTTTATATCGGAGCTTCAGTCTTCCGCGCTCGGCTCATGGTACCCCATCCTCCTTATAAGCATCTACAATGTGTTCGATTTCTTCGGGAAAATGGCGCCGGTAGTGTTCCTGGTGTCGGATCTGAAGGTATTAGTGGCTCTAGTACTGGCAAGAGGGGGGTTTTACGTACTTAACCCCTTCTGTGTGTGGTGGGGCCCCTTGTGGGCTCGGCATGAGGTCATCATTGCTGCTATCACGGGGGCGTTTGGATTTTCTAATGGGCTGCTAACGAGCCTGCTTATGATGGCTGCGCCGAACCAGGTGCCTCGGGACCGAGCCGAATCGGCTGCTATGGTGATGGTGATTTTCCTGGTGGTGGGGCTGTTCATTGGGTCTCTGCTCAGCTGGGCACGGCTGGGCTTCTAATTGGATGTAACATTTGTACATACGAGTATTTGTTCCTTCTTTTTATGTTTAAATTTGATCCTTTCTGCAACAAGTGTACCAGAACACCTGCTCCCTGACCTTCCACCTTGATCTCTCTGGTTACAGTGTATTTGCAATAATGCTTGAAATAATACCGGTAGCATAATGTACATTCCACGCGCCTTGCAATTGCATAACAACCGTATATGAAATCAAACAAGTGGCACCATCAGCTGTTCCAAAGCGTTGCCTTCATCATCATCCACATCTCTTCCTCCTGCCTCCCCACTCCCTCCTCTTCCTCTTCCCATTCCCACTGACAACCACGGCCAGCAGCAGCACATCCGGCTAGCCATCCCTCCTCCTTGCCCACTCCTTATCACACTCCCTCCCCCCCTCTCCCCTCCTGGCCCCCACACTCCACTCAAACCCCATCCCCGACCCGCGTTCTCAGCCCCCCTCGCTCCACTACGGTGGGTACTTTCGTCTTCTAGCTGCTGCTGCAGTTCCTCCACTCGTTCGCGCAGTTCCGCCACCCGCCTGTCTGCCGCCCGGAGCGACCGCTCCGCTGCTTCCCGGGCGGCAACTGCTGCTGCTGCCAGCTCATCGCGTGATGTCAGCATGGCTTGTGCCTCCTCTGCTGCCCGCTGCCACTTCTCTGATTCGCCCTCCAATGTAAGGAGCTGGAGGAGGGGTTTTGAGGGGATTTGAGAGGAGTTGAAAGCGGTTGAGCGTGAATGGCTTGTGCCTCCTCTGCTGCCCGCTGCCACTTCTCTGCTTCACCCTCCAATGTAAGGAGCTGGAGGAGGGGATATAAGGGAATTTGGGAGGATTTGGATGGGTTGAGTGTGATGTCAGCATAGCTTGTGCCTCCTCTGCTGCCCGCTGCCACTTCTCTGATTCACCCTCCAATGTAAGGAGGTGGATGAGGGGATGTAAGGGAAATTGGGAGGAGTTGAATGCGGTTAAGTGTGAGTGGCTTGTGCCTCCTCTGCTGCCCGCTGCCACTTCTCTGATTCACCCTCCAATGTAAGGAGCTGGAGGAGGGGATTTAAGAAGATTTGAGAGGAGTTGAAAGCGATTAAGTGTGAGTGGCTTGTGCCTCCTCTGCTGCCTGCTGCCACTTCTCTGATTCACCCTCCAATGTAAGGAGCTGTAGGAGGAGATTTGGGAGGAGTTGAATGCGGTTAAGCGTGAATGGCTTATGCCTCCTCTGCTGCCCTCTGGCATGTATGTGTGTGCGCGCGCGCACGAACGTGCGTGTGCGTGTCCATGTGTGCACCCAGCCCTATAACGCAATCATGCCACCCCTCTCCCCTCACCTGCCCACGCATCTCCTCCATCTCTTCAGCCACTGCACTCCCCGCTGCGGCCTCCTCCTTGGCTGCCTCTCGCCATCTGCTCGCCTCCGCCTCACACTCAGCCAGACTGGCCTGGAGTGCCGCGATCTGAAAGCGGGTGTGGGGGAAGTGGGGCAGGGGAGGGGTGGGGGAGAGGGCGGAATTAAGGCTCTGGGTTGCTGCTGCCTCCTCCTTGCCTGCCTCTCGCCATCTGCTCGCCTTTGCCTCACACTCAGCCAGACTGGCCTGGAGTGCCGCGATCTGAGGATGGGTGGGTGTGCTGGGAGTGGGGGTGTACGAGTGGGGCAATGCGGGGAAACATGAGGTCTGATCCTCCCACCTCTTTGGCCGCCTCCTGCCATCTGCCCGCCTCCGCTTCACACTCAGATAATCTGGCCTGGAGTGCCGCGATCTGAGGATGGGTGGGTGTGCGGGGAGTGGGGGTGTACGAGTGGGGCAATGCGGGGAAACATGAGGTCTGATCCTCCCACCTCTTTGGCCGCCTCCTGCCATCTGCCCGCCTCCGCTTCACACTCAGATAAGCTGGCCTGGAGTGCCGCGATCTGAGGATGGGTGGGTGTGCGAGGGAGAGTGTGTGGGGGAGATGGGGAAGCGTTTATAGTCTGCTCCTCCCTTCTCCTTTCTCGCCTCTCTCCTTACGCAATCTACCTGCCTGCACGTCACACTCTGATGGAGTTGCCTGGAGTGATATGATCTGAGAGTAGATGAGTGGGTTGCCACGTGAAGAGAGGGTATTTTTGAGACGTCTCAAAAATACCCTCTCTTCAAGCGTTTACACACTCTGATAGAGTTGCCTGGAGTGATATGACCTGAGAGTAGATGAGGGGAGTGCATCTACTCTCAGATCAAATGAGGGTGATTGCATGGAGAGACGCTTGTCAAATGAGCCGACTTTTGAGAACCCGTGCCGTTTCGAAAAGGCTTACCGAGTCTTCAAAGGCCCCTTATCGCTCCCCCCACACTCACCTGCTCTGCTGCACGCACCCCCTCCCCCTGCTTTTCTGTCCCTTCCCTCGCACTCTCCTTTCTTCCTTTCCCCTCGCCCCCCACTCACCTGCTCTGCTGCACCCTCCCCTTCCCTCTCTCAGTCACCTGCCAGCATCCTCCTCCATTAAAGCCCTCCCCCATGCTCACCTGCTCAGCAGCCCGCACTCCCTCCCTCTGCAACCCCTCCAACGCCTCTCTCACTCGCCTCCCAGCTTCCCTCTCCTTCTTCCCTCGCCCGCCCCCCACCCTTCCCCACGACCGCCCACACACTCACTCACCTGCTCAGCAGCCCTCGTCCCCTCCCTCTGCAACCCCTCCAACGCCTCTTTCAATCGCCTCCCAGCTTCCCTCTCCTTGCGCAACGCCCCTTCCAACTGCTGCACCTCCTTCCTAAAGGGGGGAGGAACACAGGGGGCGAGCGAGAGGCAGGTGGGAGGGCGAGTGGGACGGGGGCTGAGGGGTGCAGTCGCCCCTGCAGCGCCTCTCTCAATCTCCTCCCAGCTTCCCTCTCCTTGCGCAACGCCCCTTCCACCTGCTGCACCTCGTGCTTGTGCGGGAACACAGGGGACGAGGATGGAGGAGGGAGGGACGTATGGGGGTTGGATTGGATACGGGGTTCAGGTCAGGGCGTGTCCTGAGAATTCTCAAAAACACCCTGCAGCATGTTGGGTTGGGTGCGGGGTTCAGGGCGTGTTCTAAACACAACAAATCGTTCGAAACACAACAATTTCATTCCGCATTCTTTAAACTCCCATTCGGTTTCTTCCGAAAGCAGGGTATCTTCAATGCAGTATCCCTCTAAAGTCATTCCTTCATTTCCCCTAGACCTTGACCGACTCCCCTTTTGTGACTTTACCTGCCCTTTCCCAACTCCTTCTTCCACTCCCGTTCACCTCCCTGCATCTTTTAAAACCCTAACCCACTCCTTCTCCTGTCACTCACCTGTTCCTTTCCGCTTCTTCTTTTTTCTCCCTCCTCTCCTCCTCAACATGCTTCTGCAGCAGCTCTATCTCTCTCTCCTGCACCACCACACGTGCAGTAGAGTAATAATAGACACGTAAACAAGGAGGGGGGAATAGAAACGCAAGCAAGAGGACACAATGCAGTGGGATCAGTAATTGTAGTACAGGCACAAAATGTTTTCATGGCACAAAATGCATCCGGAGAAAATGCAGCCATTGCTCCTACCTGCCTCTATTGCATTTACCGTAGCACCTACTCTATCCAAGTTTCATACACGCACTCACCTTCGCTGCCAGCTTCGATTCAGCACCAACAGCACGGCTCTGTGATTCAACTGCCGGCACCAACGCGCCTAAAATGATATAACTGCCCCCGTCGCACCATCAACACACTCACCTTCGCTGCCAGCTTCGTTTCAGCACCAACAGCACGGCTCTGTGCCTCACTCTCCCTGCTCCTCCAATCGCTCACAGCCCTCTCCGCCTCCTCTAACCGTCTCTCCACCCATCTGATCTCCTCCACGCTTCCCTCTCTCCCCTCCTCCTCCTCCCCTTCCCTCCCTTCCTTCCCCTCCTTTCCTCCACCACCCTCTGTCCCCACTCCGTCTGTATTGCTAGCCTTTCCACTCCTCCCAACTCTCTCTCTCAACCGCTCCAACTCCCCTCGCACCCTCTCCAACTCCTCCACCCTCCCCCTCTCCCTCCTCCTCTCCTCCTCAACCTCCCTCACTCTCCTCTCCGCTTCCTCAGCAGCCGCTCTCCACCTCTCCCCTTCCACCCTCCCCTCCTCCACCCTCCTCTCCCCCTCCTTTCTCACTCGCTCCACCTCCTCCTCCCCTTCCTTTCTCACTCTCTCAACCTCCAGCTTCGCATCAACCACATCAGACTCTAACTGAGAAACTTCCATAGCCATTGCAACCGCTCTCTCCTCCATCTCCTCTCTCTCCCGTCGCACTGACTTGGCCACAAGCTCGATAACATTTGAAACCCTCTGCACTCCTGCTTCAAACCTTGCAACCACGTCTTCTTCTTCTTGTTCTGCTGATGCTTTTGCTGATGCTGCTGCTGCCGCTGACCCTGCTGCCCCTGCTGTCGCTCCTGCTGCTGCCGCCGCAGCTGCTGGTTTAGCAGGGGTAGCCTCGTCTGTGGCACTTCTCCCCCTACCAGTGCCGGCGCTTGTGTCACTCATTACACCATCACCATCCCCACCACCATCACCACCGCTCTTTCCCTCCACTCCTCCCTCACTCCTCCCATCACCCATCCTCCCAACACCTACTTTCCCATCGCCCATCTTACCCCCAAACATCCCTTCAAACATCCTCTCAATCCGCTCCACTTCTCTCCCCAGTCTCCCCACAGCGCGCCGCACACTCCCTTCCACCGCCTCTACATGCCTCACAGCCGCTCCCCTCTGTAACACAGCCACCTCTCTCTCTTTCACCGCACCATCCCTCTCACTACTCAACCGCTTCGTAATCTCTTTCACCGCACTCTCCCGCTCCCTAACCGCTCCATCCCGCTCCTTTATAAGCCGCTCCAGTTTACTGATAGCACCCTCTCTTTCCCGCACTGCCCGCTCCTTCTCCTGCACTGCCCCGTCCCTCTCTCCCCGAGCCTCGTCCCGCTCCTTCCGAGCCTCGTTCCGATCCTTCACCGCAGCTGCGGCGGCAGCTTCGGCAATGGCCTTCTCCTCTTCTGCCTCCTTCTTTCTCTTCACAGCCTCCTCTACTATATGCCGCAGCTTTTTCAGCATCTCAGCTTTCGTTCTTTCCATCTCTGCCCGTTCAGCCTCTGCCCGCCGCTGCCCGTCCGCCGCCCGGGCAGCTTCCTCGACCGCGCAAGAAGCTTTTCTTTCTGCCCGTTTCGCCTGCTCCTCTGCTGCCACTCTAGCATCCTTTTCCCGCGCCAAAGCACCCTTTAACTCATCTACCTGACGCAATACTTCCTTCAGAGAACCTGCATCGGGGGTTGCTGCAGAAATCCCAGCTATGGGACGAATCCCCCCTGTGGGGGAGAGTTTGCCTGCAGCGGGGACGCCCCCTGTGGCGTCATTCGATTGTGCCAGATCTACCCTTAAGTCTGTACTCTGCGTTGCTGCTGCAGCACTTGGACCAGCGTTCTGCCCTCTCCCCTTCCCCTTCCCTTTCTTCTTCTTCTTTCTCCCGCCCTTTGTCCGCTGATCCCCTTCACCCTGTTCCCCACCTCCCCCTCCCGCTCCCGCTGCTCCTCCTGCGCCTATGTCATTCGTCTCGCTCTCCTCTTCTCCTTCCCGCTCGCCTGTTTCCTGCTCCGATTCATCCTCGTTAGTAGCAGCAGCCCCGTTAGGATCTGCTCCGTAATTAGCAGATCCCATGTGCGACAACCCACTCTCCTCTCCTCCTCCACTCAACCCACTCGCCTCCTCCTTTTTTCCATCCAGCTCGGTCTCTTCCCTTCCACCGGCCTCTCCGTCCAATTCTTCCTCCTCAGCATCCCTTTCAACCGCACTCTCCCCCACAGCACCGCTTTCTCCCTCCCTTCCCCCACCTTCCGCAGCTTCTACTCCGCCTGCCCCACTAGCTCCGCCAATCCCGCCCTTCCCAATCCGATCCTCTCCAATCCGAGCCTCCCCAATCCGATCCTGAGTGTCATTCAGGTTCGGAGCAGCCACAGGAATAGAATCTGTATGCGACGGCTTGGCTGGTTCGGAAATCGCGAGAACGGGAGGTGCGGCGAGAATCCCGGCATGAGTCACAGCGGAATTTGCGGCGGGAGTTGCGGCGGGAGCTACGGCGGAGGGCTGCGCGGAGGGCGCTGCCGGCCGCGCGATCGAAGACAGGATGGCCGGCCGCACTTCGGCAGCTTCGCGGAAATCGTCGTCGTCTGCGTCGAAGAGAGAGAGGTCCTCATCGTCGCCACCCCACTCCATGGCCTGCCGATCGTTGACTATCGTAGAATTTCGCTGACTATTTCCTTCGACTATCGTTAACTTTCGTTGATAATTTCGTCAACTATCGTCGGCGTCGAAGAGAGAGAGGTCCTCGTCGTCGCCTCCCCACTCCATGGCCTACTGCGTTGACTATCGTTGACTTTCGTTAAAATTCGTGGACTTTTGTAAGCTATTTCGTCAACTACAGTTGATTATCGAAGAGAGAGAGGACGTTGTCGTCGTGCTCTCTCCATGCGCATCGCAGACGCCGATTTCTCGAGGCGCCTCAAAAGTACCGTAGACCGATCGTGTTCACTCCACGCGCATCGCACGCGCCGCAGGTCACGTAGCTGTGAATTGCGCGGCTGAGAAGAGCTGTACGGCAATAGCTACTTGGCTAGAATAGAGCAGAACACGCTGCGCTGAAATCAGTCGATCGCCTGACTGGTGAAACGAGGATCCACTGAATGACTCGATATGGAGTGGAAACCAGAATCGTCAGTCGAATTCTGAAGCAGCAAATATACGCGAGCTGTGTCCGAAGAATCTTCGAGAATGTCGAAATCCCGCGGATCTGCGTTACAAGACTCGAATGTCAGAACTAATAATGCATGCGAGTAATGTTACATGGTAGAATTCTGCAACTAAAGAATGCATCCATCTACAAGTAGGTGACACTGAGAATCAAACCCCCAAATCATTTAATAATATTCCGCCAGATAGTCATCGTGATAAATGCGCCCCGATGTGACCAAACACATGGTGCGACGATGCAACACCATAATGCAACCCAGCCATCCCACCACCACCTGTAACCCCACCCCCACCCATACCAACACCAACACCACCAGCACCACCAGCAGAGACAACACCCGCAACATTCGCAGCAGAATGTGCGCGGGGCAGTGAGGCCGGCAGCACGAGATATTTACTGTGCAGCCCGAGCCTCCTGAGAGCTGTCCGCAGCTGCTGCAGGTGCATGGAGCGGGGGATAAACGCATCCACCCCCGCCAACATGCACTGCTCCATTGCTGCATCCAGCCCCACCTGGTCGTACCGGCTCAAATCGACCACCACCACTATCAGCGTGCGATCGGGAGATGATGCAGCAGCTGCTGCAGCAGGAGGAGAAGCAGCAGCAGCAGCAGCAGCAGTGTCAGCAGCAGCAGCAACAGGGGAGGAGGAGGAAAATTCCACTGCCGTTTGCTCTTGTGGCTGTGCCGTTTCCTCTTCCCCCTCCAACTGCTGCTTCGCACTATCGCTCACCTCACTCCTACCCTCCTCACTCCTCCCCTCCTCCTCCTCGCCCTCCTCACTTAGCACCTTAAGCCCTCCCAACGACCGCATGTCCCCATCACCGCTCTCACACCCACCAGCAGCAGAAGACGCCCCAGTAGCAGCAGCAGAGCCAGCAGCAGCGGCGGCGGCAGTACCAGGCGTGGCAGTGCCAAGAGTGAGGCGGCGGGACAGCAGCGCCCGCTCAGCACGTCTAATGTCCCGTATGGCCGCCTGCCCCGCCCTGCTCGTCGCCTGCTCTAGATCTAGTACCACTAAAGAGAACAGCACTCCCCCACTCCCACTAGACGCTGCAGCAGCAGCAGGAGAAACAACGGTGGCAGCAGCAGCAGGGGTGCTGTGCAAGAGAGGGGTTGTGGCACTGGTGGCAGCAGCGGCGCCAGCAGGAGCAGCAGGGGGAGGAGGAAGCGTGCCGTGCAGAGCAGTTTGCTCGTATTTCCACGCAGCTTCCTGCACTGACGTGGCACTGACCACGTCAAACCCGCACCGCTCCAGCTGATGCGCCAGGTCGTTACGACCCGTCGTCACTCCGTCCGCTATCAGAGCACGCACTAACGAGGATGAGGAGGAGATGATTGGGGAGGAGGAGTGCGAGGAGGAGTGGGAGAAGGCGGAGGAGAGAGAGGAGGAAGAAGAGGTGGGGTAAGGCCGGGAGGTGAGCGGGCGGGGGAGGGAGGAGAAGGGGAGAGTGGGAGGGGTGTTGGTGTGGGTGGTGGGTTGGAAGGAGAATGCTGAGCGGTGGGAGTGGTGGTGGTGGTGGGATGGAGAGGTGTCCGCGTTATTGAGAGCATCACTGCTGATATTGCGACGCATGCCTGTCAGAGAGGAATAAGCTGCAAGAAAATCGACCGGACAATGAGGAAAAGAGGGGAGTTGGTGGGGGGAAAGGGGAAGAAAGGTGTAAAGCAGAAGATTAAGAGACATGGCAGCACGTTGAGAGGGATGCTAACGCGTATGGCATGAAAGCTGAAGTTTGAGGACACCAGAACAGCAGTTGGTGCAAGCAAGAATCTAACCAGTACATGGCGAAAGGACCTCTGGTTACAGTGTAACAGTGTAACATGCGACGCACCATATTTTGGCAGATCGCACGAGCGTCGGATAGCTAGCTTCGTTTGAACGGGCTTTAAGTGAACCCCCGCGCCTCCGCCCACGCCCCCCCCCGCGCCTCCCCCCGCGCCTCCCCCCGCTCCTCCCCCCGCGCCTCCCCCCGCGCCTCCGCCCACGCCTTCAGCGCCCGAAGACACGACCACGGGCGCGTTGACAGGGGAAAGCAACGCCGCCGCAACTGGCGGCGCAACTGGCGGCGTAGCTGGCGGAGTCAGAGGCAAAGCTGCTTCCCCCGCTTCTCCCGCCTCTCCCGCCCCTCCCGCTCCTCCTGCCGCCCCTGATTCGATCGCAGTCGCAGCTTCGCCCTCCCCCAGTGAAAGCCTCCCCGACAGCTGTCTCTCAGAAGACGACGACGAAAGCCGCCCAGTCGACCCCAATCCCGCCCCCCCGCCCGCGTCTAGGCCCGCGCCCGCACTATTCCCCGCGCCTGCGTGACCTCCGCGCACCCCGCTGCCGCTGCCGCTGCCGCCGCCGCCGCCGCTCGCGCGCCGGCTGGAGGAGACGGGCTCCATGACGTGGCGCCTGGAGCCGCCGGAATTGCCGCCGCCACCGGCGCTGCTGCCGAACGGGGCGGAGCCGAGCTGGTAGAGATCGCTGCAGCTGCTCGCCGCGTCGCTGTCGTCTGCTTGTGAAGAGAGGGATAGAGAGGGGTGGAGAGGGATTAAGAAGGGTGAGGTTGGTGGAGGAGTTGACTATGTGGCCAGAGGAGGGAGGGAATTAGTAAGGGAGACTGACAGACCAGGGGGGGCAGCTTACTGCGCTACTTAAGTGACTCAGCGGTCTAGAATACAAAACGGTTAAAGACATTCACTCACCGCCCCTCACCACCACGAGCCACCACTTACTGCCCCTCACCACCACTCACCGCCCACGGATTCCTCGTCCACGGAGTGCATGCCGTACAGACTCCCCGCCGACGCGTTCCGCTGCAGCCATTCCTCCGTATCGCCCGCCGCAAGCGACGGCGCAAACGGCGGCAAGCCGCCTCCGCCTCCGCCTCCGCCGCCGCCATCCACGTCGAAACCATGCGCGGAAGCTGCGCTCAGCGCGGACGCCGGCCCACCCCCGCTCCCCGAAGACCCGGGAATGACGGCGCAAATCACGCCGCAAACCGCGCCGAGCGCGTCGGTGCGCGCGCTGGCGAATAAACGCACGCGCGCGCAGCTGCCTCCGCGCTTCAGTAGCAGCAACTCCGCCGTGACTATATCGCGGCCGAAGAGCGCGGCGCGGAGAACGTCCTCGCATCGGCGGAACGGCGCGGATGCGCTGGCGGGGCGGAAGAGCCGCTCCGCGAATCTCCCCTCCGCGAATCGACCCAAGCGCATGATTTCCCCTTCCGCCCACCCCGTCAGTTCCGCCATGCGCCTGTTCCAAAGCGCGCACACCAGGTCGCGGTCGACCGCAAATACCGCCACGGGGAGCTCATTGGCGGAAAGCGGCAAGTCCCCGCTAAGGCTTGCGCCCAGAAGCGCTGCGCCAGAGGCTAATGTTCCGCCGGGATTTGCGCCGAATGTTGCGCCGAGGGTTGCGCCAGCGGGTGGGGTGCGCTCCCCCGAAAGCGAATGCGCGGGGGAGCTGGGGGGCTGCAGCGGGCCGGCTAGCTCCGTGACGAAGTCTAACGCGGCGCGGCGATTAATCTCCTGCTCTACCAGGCGGTCCGACGCGGTCGCGAAGGACGCGAGGCTGCTAGTTTCGGACGACGCGAGCGACAAGAGCGAGTCGGCGGACGCGTGCCGCGCCGCCAACCCGCGGAACATAGGCCAGTTACCGCCGCGGCCGCCGCCGCCGCCGCCGCTACTGCCACCAACACTTCCTGGCGGGGTGCTACTGGTGCTGTGGCTGGGGCTTTGGCCATTACTGTAACTGTAGTTGTGACTTTGATTCTGACTGTAATTCTTGCTGTGGCTTTGACTGAGGTGGTGGTGGGACGACGATCGCGGTACGGGCGTGGGATGCGCTGCGGGAGTGAAAGAGAGACCGTGCGAGAGACTTATGGCCGTGGGAGACGGCGCGGGGGAGAACGAGAGCCCGTGGGACGACGATCGCGCTACGGGCGTGGGCGGGGCGGCGGGAGTGAAGGACAGGCCGTGCGCGAGGCCCATGGCCGTGGGAGACGGAGCCGGGGAGAATGAAAGCCCGTGCGAGAAATTAAGGCCGAGACTGCTCTGCTGTGGCTGACGTGGCAGGCTAAGGAGCGTCGACCACGCATCCGATCGACCTCCCTCACCGGGAGCGCTCCCCGTGCCGCCTCCGACCCCGTTAAGGAGTCCCCCGCTAAACCCCGTTAAGGTGCTGAAAGCTCCGCTACCTAGAGCGGTCCCTCCAGCTTCCCCTTTCCCGCTCTCGTTATTAACACCTCGGGTTTCGGTATAAGTCGTTCCCAGGCCTTGCCGGAGCCCGTCTGTTCCTGCAGCGTTCTCATGGGCATGGGGAAATCCGCCGCTGAATTTAACTTCGCGCTTGGACGTTCCCGGAGGATCCAGCGATAACGCGCGGGAGGTGACCGGCAGGAGCGACACTCGCGTCGCCATGGCCGCTGACTGTAACTGTGACCGGCCGGTTGTTAGACGGCGAGCGTGAGCGGTTGTAGGACGGCAATTTTCAGCGTCCGTAAAGCGGTGGTTACGAGCGGCTGGAGGCTGGTGAATTCGCCGAGCGATAGGAAAAGCAAAGAGGGTGTAGCCTTTCCAGCTGTCAAAAACTAAACTTGTGATCAGTTAGACAAGTGCAGCCTGAGCTTAGAAGTAGAGAAAAGGGTGCTTTATTCCGTGCAGCAACTAGTGTGAAGTAGACATGGCTCAGGAGCACAAACAACCAGACCAGGCTACCAACCAAACTATCAGCTCAGCTGGCGTGTGATACTGTTATGGAAATCCGCGACTGAAAATCCATGGCGTTATCTCCTCGGAGTTGGGGGTGACGGATGCGGGAGGAGGTGCCCGTGACGTCGAACGGGACGAGAGAGGCTACGAGAGGATTCTCTTCTTCCCAAACCAGGAAGCTTTCTTTTGTAATACACCGAGAAATAAAGGTAGGGTCTAGACACCGACAATTGTGTTCCTCGGTACATCCGTGACGTGACTGAACTTGGCTAAACGGAGAACATGTGGACGGCTTGATGGAAACCGTGACATCGAAAGCGAAACAGCCTATACATGTAGTACTTTTCAGGTGTATTAGTGAATGACTGGGTTTCGGGCAGCTACAGAGATTATCACACTCCCCCAGTTTGTGATTTGTTTTCTGAGGCTTGGGATCTACACTGGATAAAAAGTCACCACACTGCCAGACCTCGCCGCATGCCTCGTCAACCAACCAGCTGCGTCGTTTGTGTTCCACCAGACCAGCTTGTCGCCAAAACAGCGGTATGGGCAGCACAGAAGGAGGAGCAGAATCAAGGACGGATGCTGACTTTTCTTTCAAGGGCAGACTTGCTGCTCAGCGGACCAGCAAGGATGCCCACATGGCGCTTCATGATTCGTTGTACTGGGTTCCCACAAAAGTGCTTCGCGTAGGGCCGTCCAATCCGCTGAGGTTGCAAGGGAGAGAATGGAATCCAGCTCTGATTGGTTAGTTCGCTGCGACTCGTGTGATGTGGGGGCAGTAACTGGGTATGGTGGCAGGGAAATGGCTTCTCGTCTCGTCCCTCTCTCGGACCAAAACTGCATCGTTAGCCGTTCATCTGGCTCTCTGCATCTCACAGGTGTTCCGCGACCATGGGAGCACTCCACGGTTCAACTCATCTTTACTGTCTGCGTGTCCGCGGCGCTGGCATCAACGGTGGTGACCGAACTGTGAACACGAAGGGATCAGCGGTCGAGGAGTGGGGATCCAAATCATTGTTGCAATCCATCTTCCGCCACGCCATCGTTGATGCTGCTCAGCAGATATTTTTCTTAAACGGGAGGAAAACAGTGTTTCAATCACGTGACACTTGAGAAACGAACGGCAAGAATTATCAGCAGCACAAGGTCCCCAACGTGGGTTTGGATCTTGTGAGGCATTGATGCGCTTTGTTTGCGCTCCCCCGGATTAAATGTTGGTGCAATCTACCCTTTCAAACTACCGATATCATGTTTTACTTAGAGAGTCCCGAGCTCATGCAGAATATTTCCGCGTTAAAATCACAAGGTCAGAGGGGCAAGCACCAAAGGCCTCAATCTTAAACCTGAACCTTGAAATGAAGCTGTCTACCCTGTAATCTGGGTGTAAAGGGTTGCAGCTTTTGTGGAATGCATGAATGGCATTCCCGTGCGCGTGCAGTTCTGTTCGCTGCCAAAGAAGCACGAGCACGTGACTCGGAAAAATGTCAACCACTAATATTGTGGTAAAATGCGTGAACATCAAACGCCTTGAAGAACCTTTCTAGAGGTACACGAGAATCAGCAAGAGCCTATCACAACAGCCTTCGGAAAACTGTACACACATAGTCTTCCAAAAAAGGCAAAATATGATATTCCACAAACAAAATAAACTACCGTGGACATTCTTCACAATAAAAAAAAAAAAACAAACAAAAAAAAAAAACTACCGTGTGTTCCCAAAAGAGGGGAAAAGGCTAAGCTCCAAATCTTCATGTCTTGATCCTTCGTTCACTTCATCTCTTCTCTGTGTCTTCTCCAACGACTTATCCTGTGATTTGTCTTGTGACCTGTCCTCTACCATTCCTCTCGCAGATGCCGCAACAGCAGAGCGCCACGCTGCAAAGGCTGCTGCACTTGAGGCATCACCTCCTCTTTGCTCCTCCTTAACGGCAGCAGCTGCTACAGGACCATCAGCAGGAGCAGCATCGGTCAAAGCAGCAGGGGCAGCGGCAGGAGCAGCAGCTGCAATGGCAGCAGCAGCAGGAGGAAAGGTAGGGAAGAGCCCCCCTAGGCTCTGAAGCAGAAGCTGCTGCTGCTGCTGCTGCTGCAGCTGCTGGCGCAGCTGCTGCTGCATGCGGTGCTGCTGTGCAATGTACATGTGCAGTGCCGTCATATCCATCATCATAGATGCACCTGCACCAGATGGACCTGCCCCAGATGCATCCACACCTGCACCCCCTGCACCTGCACCAGCACCAGCACCAGCACCAGCACCAGCACCAGCAGCAGCAGCAGCAGCAGCAGCAGCAGCAGCACCAGCAGCAGCTGTTGCAGCAGCAGTCGCAGCAGCAGCAGCAGCAGCAGCCGCAGCAGAGGCAGACCCTCCTGCTCCAGCAGCAGCACCCATATCCATGCCGATGCCCATTCCCATGTTCATGTTCATTCCCATGCCAAAGCTCATGCCCATAGCCTCCGCCATGCCTGCTTGTCCAGACATGCCAAAATTAGCAGGCATGCCGAAATTGGCAGGGATGCCAAGATTTGCAGGCATGGTAAAATCAGCAGGGAGACCCATGGCAGTGAGCATAGCAGCATACTTTGATGAATTTCCTCCAGCCTCTTTCGACCTCCTCTCCCCTTCCCCAGCCTCCGACTCAGGCACGGTACCCCAGCTCATGCCAAACACATCCGAGCCTTCAGGTCCGGCAGATTCCGAGCCTGTCAGGAACCCGAACGAGGCTGGAGTGACGGCCGTTGCTCGGGCAGCAGTGGCGTTGTCCGAAGGTGCAGCAGGCGCGGCGGCAGGTTTGGCAGCAGCAGCGTCGGCAGCAATGGCAGCAGCAGCCGCAGCGGCAGCAGCAGCAGGATCAGCGTTCTTGGCAAAGCGAGCATACAGAGGAAACGACCAGCCAGCGGCAGCAGCAGCAGCAGCAGCACCGGCCTTGCTTGCCGACGCCGCTGCTGCAGCGGCTGCTGCCGCTGCTGTTCCAGTCGGCCCTGCTTTACCCGACAAATCCAAGGCAGCAGAAGGAGGTGCGTCGGTGAAAGCAGGGAAGGCGGGAATGGTGGCGAGGCGGGGTGTACCGAAAGCAGGAGGGCGGCTATGGGGCGAACGGGCAGGAGGCGGCTTCATGCCAGTCGTGCTGGAAATACCACCTGCTGCACCTGCTGCAGCTGCTGCTGCGGCGGTGGCCGCGTCGGCGGCTGCTGCTGACAGTGGTGTTGCCACAGCTGCAGTGGCATCGGCGCTGGCGTCCTTTGAGGCTGACTTCTCAAGCACATCAGGGAAACATCTCTCCGTAGCAGCACCGATTCCTGGCGCCCTGCTGCTGCTGCCAGCACGACGGCGGGGGCATGGTACTTGGTCAACAGGCTCCTCCGCGCTCACAGCTGCAGCAACAGCTGCATCATCTGCAGCGCCACCAGCAGGAGCAGCAGAAGTGACGGGGGCATCAGCAGCACCGGCACAAGGTGCAGCAGGGACCAAAGCCTGGTCCTGTTGTAGCTGCTCCTGCTGCTGCTCCTGCTGCTGCTCCTGCTGCTGCTCCTCCTGCTGCTCCTCCTGCTGCTCCTCCTGCTGCTCCTCCTGCTGCTCCTCCTGCTCTGACTCTTCCGGCACTTGATGCTGCTTTTTGATGTTGAGCGGCTCGTGCATCAGTCCCTGCTGCACCTGTAAACGTTCAGACGGGGGGGGGGGAGAAGAAAAGGGAGTGGCGCGTAAATCCAAAAGCAGAGGCAGAAAAAAGAAAGAAAGAAAGAAAGAAAGGAACGGATGCAAGGGAACTACACAAGGCAGGAAGCAGCACGAGATTATGGCATACCCTGTTGAGTCGGTGCAGTTCAAACAGCTGTGTGGAGAAGATATGCTGCTGCCGCACAATACCCTTCCTCACCCGCCAAAACTCCTTCTGCCCCACCGCCCCAACCAGATCACCCATACACATCTCCCCCCCTCCCTCCCGCTTCCCCCTCTTGCTCTCCCCTGCTACCTCCCCGTCCACCTCCCCCGCGCCCAGCCTCCGCCCCTCCCCCGCGCGCCCCTCCTCCGCGCGCCTGCTCCGCTTCCTGCTCTCCCGCCGAAACCGCTCCTCCTCCTCGTCCTCCACCCCTCCCGCCACCCCCAGCACCATCGCCAGCATGCCTCCCGCCGCCTCCGCGCCCGCGGGAGCAGCAGCAGTAGCAGCGGCAGCCCCAGGAGAAGCGGTACCAGTAGAGGCAGCAGAAGCAGGAGAAGACGCACGGGCGGACACAGCAGGGGCAGGACGAGCAGGGAGCACAGCAGTGGCAGGGGGGAGCGAGTCACCATCGCTCGCCACCACCACCGCGCCATGGTAGCCGCTCGCACAACCAGCAGCAACGCCAGCGGCGGCGGCGGCGGCAGCGGCGGCTGCAGCTGCGCGGAAGCGCCCTAGAGCGCGCGCCTCGCGCTGCTCCCCCGAGCTCTCGCCCTTTTGATCTGACAGACCACCCCTTTCCGCCACTCCCGCTCCTTCATCCGCGCCTGCCCGCGCAGGTACCATCCCCGTATCGTCGTCGTCCCCTTCCGCCTGCGCTGCAGCTTCCGCCGCCGCATCGGCGCGCGCGCGCCTCTCCTCCTCCCGCGCAGCTACGGCGGCAGCGCGAAGCACCTCAATTCCCCGGAATAACTCCTCCTCTGCTGCTCCCGCTGATCCTTCCGCGCGCTCCTGCGGCGTTTGTGCCACAAGCTCCGCGACCTCACCAGCCGCCATCTCCTTCCGCTTCTTTCCCTTTCCGCCCTTCGCCGCGCCCCGCGTCCCGCTCTTCATCGTGCTCTTCATGCTCCGCCCACTCGTCGTCGACATCGCGCCAACCGCTCCCCCTCCGCCTCCGCCTCCCCCTCCCCCTCCGCCTCCGCCTCCGCCGATTACACCGGCAGGCGCAGTGGCCGCCGGGCCCCGGGACCCCGCGGACCTCGTGCTTGCGCTCTTCCGCAAGGCCCCTTTCCGCGCCTCGTCCACTCCGCTCCGCGCAGGTCCTCCGCGGCTGCTCCGCTCCTCCCCGCGCCTGCGCCCGAGCCTCTCGCTGGCGGCGGAACGTGCAGCCGCCGCGGACGGGCTCCGCCCTTGCTGCTGCTGCCCCGACGCCTCCCCTTCCCCGTGTATACACCCGCGGTCGGGCGGAGACCCCGCGCCTGAGCTTCCCCCGAATCCGCCCATTCCGCCGAACATTTGCTCTTGACTCATCATAAGTAACGCATTCGGATTACCCGATCCAGGCCAGCTGAAATTCGACATCAGTCCCGCCAGGCCTCCTTCCGCCGATGCGCCATTCCACGTTCCGGGGGTGAGCGTCGGAACTGCGCCACTTGCGCCTCCGCCTGCGCCGGAACCCGTACCCGCGCCCATGCCCGCGACTTGCGACGCGCTTCCGTAATTCAGAAACGCCGCGCCGGCCGCCGCCATGGCCGCCGCAGCAGCCGCCGCCGCACCCGGGTCGCCGCGACTGCCGGCCAAACCCGACGCCGCAGTGAGCGCCTGCATCGGGTACATCGCCGCTGTGCTGCCGTCCTTGCTGTTGCTGGCGCCGGCAAAGGCGGCCATCGCGGCGGCGGCGGCGGCGGCGGCGCTCGCGGGGGACATGGAAGCTTGCGGCATGACTGGCGGAGAGGGGGAGCTGGGGGACGCGCCGTTCCCCCACGGCATGTGCCGCTGCTGCCATGCCCAGAACGCCCATTGATCCGCGTCGCTTCGCGTCGACTGGCCGTGGCTGTTACTGTTGCTGCTCACCGCTCCCGCTCCCGTTCCTGCTCCCGCGCCAACACCCGCGCTTCTTCCTTGAACGATGCTCCCCGTGCCGCCTGCTCCTCCGCCTCCGTTCCGGGCGGCAGCAGTTCCCGCGCCGCCGCCAGCGCTGTGCGCTGCGCAGGCGGCTAAGGCAGCCTGGCCGGCGCTTTGGAAAGCTGCGGCTTCGGAGAAGCTTCCCGTGCTGCTGGCGATTCCGGAATGGGATTGAAGCATGCTGCCGGCCTGCGGCGGGGTTTTGAAGCTGTTGGTGGGATGCTGCTGTTGCTGCGCTTGTTGCTGGGCGGCGTATGGAGCGTAAGAGAATTTACTCTCGTAGTTGGGAGGCATCAACGGGACCGCCGACTGTGGATAGGAAGGCCACGACAGGGGGTAGTCAGGAAGGGAGAGGAAACTTGAGCAAAATTTGAAATTTAAGGAGAAGCGCGGAAAGTATTAGAAATAAAGCAAGCGCGGTTAAGTTCCTGACTTGTCACCGTACAAACAACTCCCTCGATACAGACAACGATAACTCCCTCGATACAGACAACGATAATTTTACAGACTAGACTTCGTATATAGCTAATTACGGAGCACCACGGGCCTAAATTGGACAAGTCGAAGACTTCCTGGACTTTATATTTAAAAAGCACGGTCGGCGTACGTCGCTGGAAAAGAGCGTCGCTAGTAGCGAGCATCGCTCGCACGGAGCACGTACCCCGCTGTGCATGGGATGAAACGTCGAGGGTGCGTTCATAGTTGGTCCTCCCAGAGGTTGAGCCGTCGGCCGTAATCGCTTCGACGGAACGGAAACCTGCTCGTAGAGTGCCATTTTGTTTCGCGGAGGAGCCTTAGGGCCCGACGCCGCTGTCGCATGGCTAACATGTATCGGCGGGAAAAGCGCGACAGCCTCGGGTTGATCCTTCCGGCTACGACCGCCATTACTATTTTGACGACCCATTTGCTAACGCTCTCTAATTCACTCTTAGCAGCGGAAATCTACGTCAACGGCTATTCTTATGTGATTTTCGTAACAACGGATCTTGAGCATATTCTAAGACCGAAACAGGACATGAGCTCCGCAAGTGAAAAGTCGCATACGAAATCAATCTAGATCCAGTTTTGCTTTACAAGTGACCTGAGGACTTCCTAGCTGGCTGAAGTTTTGGTGAATCAAAGAAACGAATGGCAGAGAAAGACTGTCAGCCTTATCCTGAAGCAAGCAAGCAGGCAAGCGGAAGGAGCGAAAAGGTGAGTTGGTTGAAGGGGGAAAGGCGGAAGGAATATTGGGGGGGGGGGAGGGGGAAGGGCAGACTGGGGAAGTGAACAAGGGAAACCTACACACAAGTAGGGGATGCGGGGAAGAGGCGGAACGAGAAAGGGGAATCTTGAGGAGTTGCGGGCGGACAAGGGAGCTGTTTCACGCAATCTCGAGGGAATCGGGGGAAGGGAGGAGATGAGGAGAAAATATCCAACCACAGATGGGCACGCGGGTTTGGCGGGCAAAAAAGTGCAATCCAGCGCGACAGAGTGTCGAGCCATCCATTCGGCGTCGAGCAAAATATCGCTTTATCGCGGGCTGAACGGGAAGATATGGCGAAAAAGTGCGAAGGAAAGCTCCGAAGCGCTGGATGGAGCTAGGGCTTCATTCGAGTGTCCAGCGCTTGTGGGAAATGACATCAGTGCCTTGTCATTTCCACGGGAGTGCCAGGGTGGACACAGAAGTTCGGATCGACGGCCTAGATTTACAATGGGGGAGACCAAATGGGCTGCCATACACAAATCACCAACTGTACACGAATCTGGGCACAGACGGGTTTCCAGGCCAGCCTGTGCTGTCGTGTCTGTTGGCCCCGAATGGCGGTGAGATGAGAAGTTTTCGTCATCCTCGTAACCTGACCTGAGTCCTCCAGAACGCTGGCGACCACGTGAAGATGCCAGCGTCATCTGGATACCGAATCTGCCAATAGGTATGGCAGATCTTCTCGTAACATTTTCGGTCAGAACTGCTCGGACATTCTCGTGAAAAGACTGGTTCAAAAGGCTACACGAGTTACAGTGGCAGCCCTCGCGGCTGCAAATGCGTCACCATAATCTCTTTAACTTATTTCATCTTGGCCTCTCCTTGGCTTGTTCGTTCTTTAAAGAAGGGACAATCGTGCCTTTCCGATCCGTCACGTGATAAAAGCAATTGCTGCGCAACTGTGCTACGAGAAAGCGGAAAGCCTCGCTGCCCGTCTTATCTACGGATGGAAAAATGTGGTGGAAAATCGTTTTCTGCGTTTTCGAAGCGCAATAACTTGAAGACCACACAAGCAATCAAGCTCCTCCGATTGGTTGTCCCGTTGCCCTTGCATGCATTCTTCAGAATGCCATCCTTTTGGGGCTGTCTAAGTGGCTGAGAGCGGCCCTCGGTGAATCTCGTCACGTGAACCGCAGAACTGGCAGTTCCGCTGTTTGTCAGCTTGCCCTGGTCTCCGAGCTAAAAACTCTGGCCTACGGGAACTCTGCTGAAATGGGGTTACTGTATGTTTCTTAAATTTGGTGACGTCTGTGTGCCTGCTGTCCAAAAAAACTGGTCCTAACAGGTCTCAGTTGGCCGAAATCCTTAGCTAAACACAGAAGATGGAAAGAGAAAACAAGAAGCAGGTTCATGATGATCTTTTACTTGCAGCACTCCTTGCCTAGTGTTATGAATGAACTTGTCAGAGTGCGCAGATATCGAATAACGAGAATGTTGAACTACAGAATGCCTGAACAATGAAGTAGCGAGGCCTAAATAGGGGAAAACCTAGCTAGGCGGGGATGGTGTGGTAGGGTTGGCTCGCGAAGTGTCGCGATTGGTGCGGAGGCGGCTCGGTGAGGTTGGGATGCGAAATTGTAGGCCGAACCAGTTGGTCGCGTGGCCCTCGGGATGGCCTCGCTATCGAGCGCCTCAGTAAGGATTTGTAAATCCTTACACTCTCCCACCTCCTAAATAAGGCAGCCCTGTACTGAAAAGGGTCACCCAGTAGCGAGGATGTCGTCGATCTTCACTTCAGCTGAATCCGACGGCTGAAATGCCCCGTACAAATATTGTTGAAGAGGTTGGAATGTCGGCCGTCGATGTTGTCAGATTTTGATCTGACGGTCGAAAATGAAGTGGCCCAAATGTAATGAAAGTTGGATTGTGGGCCGTAGATGCAGTCAGATGTCGATCTGACGGATGAGGATGAGCTGGCCCAAAATGAAGTGGAAGTTGGAATGTGGGCCGTTGATCGAGCAGCAGCGAATCTGACGGTCGAGGCAGATGCGATTTTGGAGGGAACCTGCTGACGCGAATTCAAACGCGATTGAGTAGGGATCGTTGATCGTGAAGCAGCAATCGTAGTCGTTCGTCGTGCTGACGCAACCTGACAAAGTCAGAAAAGGACCAAGAAAACGCCAAGGAAAGAACAGTGCGAAGCACTTTCTCCCCCACTCCAAGAAAACACACCATAAAAGTTCCAGCAGCTGCGCCGAGATGAAAACAAACAAAACCGGGTGTTAAGTCCCGCCGAAAACGAGCGATGAGCGAAGAGTCCAGGCGAATTGTGTCGGTGTGGAAATTCGATGACGAAACCAGTTGTTACGTGCCCCAAAATTTTTAAGGGCGAACCAGCTAAATTAGACCAGAAACCGAAACCAAAATTCTGCGTTGCTCGAACTGAAGTTGTTCTGTCTTCACATGCCAGAATCCTGCAGTATCTCCAGCAGTTGCAGTTGGCAGCACCTGACGTGGGCAGAATGTAAACTCATTTGTCCTGGGCGGGTCGAGGTGGGCGAATTGTCGTTAGTAGAGTTGGAGTTCCTGTCCCGAAATCCTCTGGCCGTAAAATCGAGGATGGTACGAAACTGTCGGCGATGAAGGCGATTGATCGCGAAGTCGGATACGATTGTCGGCGATTGTTGTCGAAACAGTAACCAATTTGAATGTCGCTCCGTGGAGAATTGTCGAACACTTTATCAGGGTCAGATGACGTCAGCTACTCCCGGCAGTTTGTCCAGACTCGCCGAGGAGTTTGTCGCGTTGCGCCGAGGGGTCCTGGGCAGAGATGAAAAAATTACAGCTGTCTCTCCCCCCTTCCACTGTTGCTGCTGCCACCTCCAGTGTTGTAAGTCCTTCGTACCCCTTGAAAACTCCGTGTAGATCTCGCAGTGTTGCCCACACAAATGCGCGCGCGTTTAATCAAACGCCGAATACTCCTCCGATGTTGTCGCCGCTTCCCGCCGTAAAACCTGCAAGTCCCCGTTGAAATCTCCGAAAATGTCATTGGAACATAACCCCGAAACTCCGCAGTTGCAGGTGCAGTTCGCCTCCGAAATCTTCGGTCGTGCTATAGCCCCCACCCGGTCACCATCAGTTTCCGTCGGTTTACCCGACCCCAGCATGTGGGTTCAATCGAGAACCGGGGACTGCCCTGGGTCTTCCGAGACCGAATTTCACGGAACCTAGTGGCATCAACGCCTTTGACCCCGTCGTCGAAACTGCTCCAGTCGGTGTCGCTTAACTGAAAACCACGCAAACTCCCACTGGCGCTTTGCGATGTTTCACCTCATCGCTCGTCACCGGCAGGTAAATCCCGAAGCCTCGGCTGCTCCCACGCTCCCTGAAGAATTTCCCGCGGTGTACGTTTAAACATCGGTATCAACCGCACTCCAAGAAACGAAGAAACACCCTCAGCTTCAACTCCTTTTTTTTTGTTTTGTAGAAAGATAACCCCGAAAATCGTGGTTGAGGCTGCAGTCCCGAAGTTATTCTCCGCCGTATAGCCCCGACGTTTCCGCCGTTTTTTCCCTGGTACTCCGATGTTCACCCATCTTCGTACCCGCCGGACTACTTAGCGAATCCCAGGTATCCTTGGCAATGTACCGCTCGCCGCGCCTCCATGTAACGATATCAAACCCTTTCGGGGGTCTACCGAATAGACTCCGAAATTCGCGGTAGATTGGTGCACGGGCTCAACCTATCACTCAAGTGATCTGCTGGATCACCCACAACTTTCCCTCCGTCGTCATATTTTTCGTATTCACCCCCCGACAATTCCGCTTCCCGCCGTTCACCCAGCGTCCGCTTTTGTCGGATGGGGTATCGTCGTTGTTGCCCACGCGAACTCGGCCACGGTGGAGAGGCAAAAACTATCGGAGTCGGGGCAGCCTTAGTTAAAAGGAAACTGTCGCCCAACCGTTTTGCAGCCCGCCGTGCCTATCACGCCACGAAAAAATCCACAGCTCCCCGTCTCAGCTTCGCCGTTGCGCCGTAAATTCGTGTAGACGCCCGGGTCAGGAGAAACCTGTAGACTGCACCATTTCTTCTTCGCAGCTCCCCGACTTTTTCGCGTGCCGTTCACCCAGCCCGCTTTTGTCGGAGTAGAACAGTGCTGGGAGCTCCATTTTTTTTTTTAATCCTTTTCTTGTACAGCTATTGAACGGGCACCAATCCCGGTACCTTTAACCAGCGCAGGGTAGGCCACGTGTTCACCCCCGTTATTCGGCCAAGTAGGTTGACTGCATGAGTCAGAACCAGGACTTGGTGGGGATGGTGAGGTTCGGGCGAAGTAGGGCCGCAGATCGATTCCACCGGCTTTTAATCTGCCCCCGCAACGTTCTTCAACCCCCGCTTAGCCGTTGGGCCGTTTCTTCTCGCGTGTCCCGGCAGCCTGTACCGACCCCTCCGAAATTATCGGGCGGTACCTTGGACACCGTTTAACCGTGGGTTGTCAGCAGCTGTCCCCGAAAACAACGTCCTTGGTCAGGGGAAACTGTTCTCGATACTGCCGGCCAGCTTGCAACAACACCAGGCACGCAGCGTCGCACGAGTTCTTTCGAGGTGTACCTGCCCCGATTTCCTTCGTCGCCTGCGTCCCACTCCTCGTAAGTGCGGTTTAGCCACCGCGTTTTCCGTTGCAGCCCGTAAGCGTCAGCAGGTATGAAGCCCCGTCTGTCCACGAGCACTCCTGCCGAAAATAGTTGATGACGCGCCCGCCAATGCGGTAAAAGCCGCCGCACTTAACAGGTCGGGCGGGACGGCAGTTAACTCCCGTTAAGTCGGGCAGTCTTGTGTCGTCTCTCCTCGCCACCGACTTTTTCGGACGCAAACTCCTTTTGCGCCTGGCGAGTTCCCCAACCGACTTTTCTTCAACAGTAGCTCCGAAATTATCGCCACAGTGACGCACATCCACTGTCGCCAGCTGCCGAAACACCTCCCGCGAGCCATGCCCGCAAAGTGACGACGAGCCACCGTCGTAACTTGCCGCATCAGACGAGCTCCGAGATTGTCGCGCAGCTGTTGACCCAAATCCGACGGCGTCAACTGCCACACCCGTTGACGATTCCGAAATCTTCGTGCAGGCGCCGACGCAAGTCCGCTGACGCCAGCTGCCTCACAAAATCCGAAATCGTCGGTAAATAACGCAGCGGAATAGTACTCACGTTCAGAGTCGTGACAGCTCCAGCTGTCCGTTGCTCGGGGGGAGGGAGGTCACGGTCGATCGCGACCGTTCGAGCTAAGGATCTGGCGGTGCCGAAGGAGTGCCCCGTAAAACTATGGCCGCGAAGAGCAACTAACTAGTTCTCTTGGCCGGCCTACGCAACTCCTGGACCCCAAGGCATCCTTACTCGTCCCCCCCCCCCGAGGGGTATTACACTCTAAAAAGCGGGTTAGGTTAGGAAAGTAGCTCTGATACCAGGTGTTATGAATGAACTTGTCAGAGTGCGCAGATATCGAATAACGAGAATGTTGAACTACAGAATGCCTGAACAATGAAGTAGCGAGGCCTAAATAGGGGAAAACCTAGCTAGGCGAGGATGGTGTGGTAGGGTTGGCTCGCGAAGTGTCGCGATTGGTGCGGAGGCGGCTCGGTGAGGTTGGGATGCGAAATTGTAGGCCGAACCAGTTGGTCGCGTGGCCCTCGGGATGGCCTCGCTATCGAGCGCCTCAGTAAGGATTTGTAAATCCTTACACCTAGGGCACAGCAGTGCACCCTTTATCTGCTGCGGAGGTGTATTCATGTCAGATTAGCAAACATCAAAAACCTGATAATGAAACAAAGTGAGTTGGCATAATTGATCATAGCCAACATTCATAACGCTAGGGTGGCATCATAATTCATTCACAACTAACTTTCTGTGTTCTGGTGAGCAACACGGCATGCTAGAATTTGGTAGCGCATTAAAATGCATGGGGACATGTAAGGAAGCTGATACCATAGTGTGTGGGGTGAGGAAGAGCATGGGTCGTAGGCACTTATGCCAGCTTGCAGAATAGCGGACCGGCATGCATCAGAAGTAACTGTGAAGATGTGAGATATACAAGAGGTGCAAAGAGGGAATATAGCAATAAACATGTGGGCGTTATAGATGCTGTAAGTTTTATCCATTCCCACTAAACCGGTCATTGATGTTCAATGAGCCAAGTTTGTATCATACGGTACTACCAACAAACTATATCTACAGTGCTTTGCAACAAGCAAAGCTTCTACACTCCTACATGACCGCTCATAAAAGCACTTCTTTTCCCGCAGGATGCTAGCTGTGCGATTCATAGCTAGTCCTGCTTCTAGATCCAGGTTTATCTTGCTCGGGTCTGCAGGAATGCTTGGTTCCCACACCAAGGAGCGCTTAACTAAGTACCGTGTAGCCGCTGAGCCTGCTCCAGCTTGCTCGCGAAATCCGTCAAGTTTTGAATTGAAGAAAGCACCCGAACCGCTTCCGACATGAGAGGCCGTGCGTGCGGGTCCTTATTCAAGCACTTGCGCGCCAGAACCGCCGCTCGTTGCGCGCCCTTCACCGAATACTCGCCGCCCACCCTCGGATCCACCAATAGCAGCATCTTGCTCGGATCGACCAAAAACGGCCGCGCCCACTCGACGATGTTCTGCTGCCGCCTCGGGAACTCCGGCTCCATGGCCCGCCGCCCGCTAATCATTTCTAAAAGAACGACTCCGAAGCTGTAGACGTCTGACTTGGCGGTGAGGTGGCCAGTCATCATGTACTCGGGGGCGGCGTAGCCGTATGTGCCCATGACCCGCGTTGACACGTGCGTCTGGTTGCCCTCGGGACCGTCCTTTGCCAGGCCAAAATCAGAGAGCTTTGCGTTGAAATCCTGAAAGATGGGGGCGCGAAAGCGGGTGGGGATGTGGTGTGGAGGGCAGGAAGGAAAGGAGGGAAGGAGGAGAGGAGGGAAGGAGTGAGGGAGTGATGAGTGCCTGTCAACGCCTGACTCGGCAGTGAGGTGGGGTGAGGTGGCCGGTCATCATGTACTCAGGGGCGGCGTAGCCGTATGTGCCCATGACCCGCGTTGACACGTGCGTCTGGTTGCCCTCGGGTCCGTCCTTTGCCAGGCCAAAATCAGAGAGCTTCGCGTTGAAATCCTGAGAGGGGAGGATGGGGGTGTGGAAGGAGGGAGGAAAGGAAGGAGGGAGTGTGGGGAGGAAGTAAGGAGGGAGGAGGGAGGGAGATATGAGTGTCTGTCAACGCCCGAGTTGGCAGTGAGGTGTGGTGAGGTGGCCCATCATCATGTACTCTGGGGCGGCATAGCCGTAGGTGCCCATGACCCGCGTTGACATGTGCGTCTGGTTGCCCTCGGGTCCGTCCTTTGCCAGGCCAAAATCAGAGAGCTTTGCGTTGAAGTCCTGTGGTGCGGATTGGGGAAGGTGCGTGACGGGGATTTGAGCACACGGGTTTGGGAGGATGGGTTTGGAATTCGATGGGAATGAGAGTATACACCTTCGGTTGAGTTCGGATGGGTTCGGATGAGTTGTGATGGATGATGTGCTGGTGCGGATACACCTTCGGACACACCAATCCCGCCCATACTCGTTATGGCGCATCTCGTTACACGCACGCACCTCGTCCAGCAGAATGTTGGACGCCTTAAAGTCGCGGTAGATGATCTGCCGGTCCGCCTCCTCGTGTAGATACGCCAAGCCCTGCGCCGCGTGCAGCGCCACCTTCATTCGCACCGCCCATGGGAGAGGCTGTATGGCGCCTGGCAGGGGGAAAGGGGAGGGAAAGAGGGGAACGCAAGGGGGGGCCGAGAATAAAGGCGCGGGGACGAGCAGCCGCGCGCAGAGGTAGGAGGGAGGCGGTAAGGGAAGGAAATTGCGAAGAAACGAATGAATTTGAACTTACGGGTGAATAGGAATCGCTCGAGGCTGCCGTACGGCAGATACTCGAACGCCAACAGCGGGGTTTAGACATTTTAAAGTTCGCATATGCTGCAACCGCGGCTCAAGTGAATGCTCCCACGTGAAACTCACGGGTGAATAGGAATCGTTCGAGGCTGCCGTACGGCAGATACTCGTACGCCAACAGCCGGTGATGCCCGTCCGAGCAGTACCCGACCAGCCGCACCAGGTTCGGGTGCCGAACCTCGCTCAGGTACCGAACCTCCGTCTTCCATTCCACCTCACCCTGCTGTCCCCCCTGATTCAGCACCTTCACCGCCACCTGCAGCTTCCGCTTTCCGCCCTCCCCGCTACCCGCGCCCATCCCCGCGCCCGAAGCGCAAACGTCCTCTTCGATGGTTCCCCGGAAAACGCTCCCGAATCCGCCCTCCCCCAGCTTTCCCTCCTTTTCGAATTTCCGCGTCGCTATCCATAGCTCCTGGTACGAGAATTCGCGCAGCGATGACGTGGCGACGCCGCCGTTCGTCAGAGCCGTTCGATCCGCAAGCGGCCCGCCGCGTCGGCCGGACCCTAGCCCGCCGCAGCCAGGTGGCGTGCGGAAGCCGCCCGCGGAACCCCCGCGCGGCGTTTGCGGGCAGGATCTGCGGCCGCTTGCGCTGCCGCCACTGGAGGCGCTGATGTTGCTCTCGTTAGATTTGGGGAGGAGTCCGCCGGACCGATACGCGGAAGCGGAAGACGGGGATGGCATCGGGGAGGACTTGCGCGCCGAGCGCTTGCTTGCAGTGGAGGGGCTTTGCGGTGCAACGCGGTTTGAATGGGTTGCGCGGGACGATGAGCGGCCAGGTGCTGGCCCCACTCGGCCTCTGGGGTCCTCCTCGATCGACACGCAGCCCCCCATTGGTTCCTAGTGCTTATTGGTCTTAACTATTATTAGCAGCAATGCTGTAGTATTTGTGTCGCTCGAATACTTGATGTTGGAATTCCTAGGTGCTCCTGCCGAATTTGATACTTGATGATGGAATTCTAGGTGCTTCTGCCGAATCTGAGTTAACTGTTATTGTTTAAAACTGCAGTCTGCGGGTTGGAGACGGGGGTAGTAACGCAAAGCGCACAAGGAACATCCACAGGGGTAGGTATGATTGATGGAGGTAGTAGAAAAAGGTATGGGGGTAGTAGGGAAAGATACGGGGATGGACGGTGAAGGAAAAAGAGGCCTGGTGAAAGGGGGGGGGGAATTTGGGTTGACTTGAGAATTTCCTGCTCGAGTCGCGGAATTCCACGCTCGATGAATTTCACGAAATGCGAAGATTGGAGAATTTGAGGGGAGGGAGAAGTTTGGCGGTGGCATGGGGGAGGAAAAAAGTTTCGACAGTGACGGCTGATATTTTCCAGCCTGCCAATTGACTTGACAGTCATGCCACAGCGGCTGTTGACTGGCCCGGTCAGTTCAGCTGACTTGATGGGCTGGGTGCGAAAACTGTTTTCCAACGGCAAACCGCGAACGCGAACACATCACCTTTGGGATTCGTGCATCGCGCGAAAAGGGATGCGTTTCGTCGTCTCAGCGACGAAGTTGCATGGAGGTGTCGCAGCTGCTGCTGCTGAGTCGTCGTCGTCGTCGCCCAACGTATCGTTTCGATAAAGGGAACCGGCCGCTTCTTTATACTTCATTTGATCATGCGTTGACCTGAGTTGCAACGTAAATACACATGCACGGGGCTTCCCAATCCAAGACATTATAGCCACCATCAGTGACATTTCAACCAGGAACCCATATATATGCCTAGATAAGCATGTATAGAACTTAGCATCCCAATCCTTTTCAGAGATCTTATGGTCTGTGGCTTTATGAATGTACGGTACTTCATTCTTATCTTGTGTGACTCTCCCTCAGAAACGATCCTGAGCCACCTGGGAGCCTGTCAGGTTCTGGACAGGATATAATTTTCGAGGGGGTTTTGCGTGGGAAAAGATTCACCTTTGGTTGGATGCAAGCCTGGGCCAGAGCCGTACTACAATAGCATCTCATGGTACTTTCCACTATCGTATATTGGAATCCAGCAAATACGTAGTACATATATCTGAAGCAAAACCTAGAAGTTCTCAAAAGCAAGACACCATCTACATTACGACACCTGAAGAAAGGGGCAGCAGCCCCACAGGTCCCACTGCATCACACCTAAACCATCTTACTTCTTGAAGTCATCTTTGTCATCCTTGGGAAGTGGGTTGTTCCTCCAGAAGACAGCAAGAGCACTTCCTCCCAGCTGCAGCCACACAGGGAGATACACACATGAAGTCAGCTCGTTATCAACAAGTACTGGATACCACAGCCGTAGAACATGCACGACAAACAGGCAAACACAAGCCGTCGAATGAACTCATAAGGCTCCCAAAGAGCGGATCCCACAATCAATGTTGAAAAACTTACAGCCATGAAGACAACGCTGACAGCAGATGGCACAGCGACCAGGGGGTTGGAGAAATGCTTTTGGGCTAGAAGGAACCCAAGAGCCGAGCTCTGAAGCAGCATACAAGGGATCGAGAGGAAACAGCAGAAACAGATGGGCAGGAACAGAAGCGCAGGAATAAGGGAGGAAAATGTTATTTAGACTCAGCTGTACGAAGGAGGCTGCCAGTATTAAAACAATTTGAACTCAGGTTCGAGCTCATCTGTGGTGTTAGTTGCACAGCTGACCTACATGCTACGCTGAATTGCGTGGCACTTGCACGTGCATGCACGCATGCTGCAACGCTACCAACAGGCACCTCTCACCTGCATGCCGCACTCAATGGAGATGGTGCGGGAGGTGGACTCGCTGAAGTTGAAGGTGCGCGAGAGGAAGTATCCCAGAGCGAAGGCGAAGGCGTGCAGAGCAGCGACGGGGATAATAAGCTGCGCGCCCTGCGCCTTGAGCACCTCCGCCACCTGACCGATCTGTTGTGGTAGGCAATGGAAAGAAGGGAGGATGCCCGGGGTGAGGGGTTATTCAAGGTTACTGGAGATGCAAGGGTGAGGGATGCAAGGATGAGGGGATTATGCCAAGTGCGAGAGGTTGATGCACGGTTGTGTTGATGATGCACGGATGAGCGGATGATGCAAGGGTGAGGGATGATGCACGGAAGAGGGGATGATCCACGGGTACGGGGATGTCAGGGTGAGGGGAGAGGTAAGGGTCAGGGAGGGAAAGGATAAGCGACGACCAGTCTAAAAGCAGGCATGAGAGTATTTTTTTTCCGCTCAAATCACCTCAAGGAGCAAGAAAGATGGAACAGGAGGAACTACAAAGAGTGGTATGGAGGAGTACCGGGGACGCGCAGAGCAGGGTGGTGAGAACGACGCCAACAAGTGGGGTGAAGAAGGTGATCTTCTTAGTGATGTCGTTGAAGAACTCGTTAGCGAGGACTGCATTACGAGAGAAAGATGCGAGAAAAACGATTATCAGTCAGGGCGCCGCACGATGAAACAGTTTCTCCGAGAAACAATGATTAGAGGTGAAATTTGGGTTTCTCACCTCCGCAAATGGTGGGCACAAGCACGACCTGGAAAGTGCTGATGGCTAGACCCTGCAGGAAAGGAAAGCATGGTATCATGTTGAGTATGCTTCGCTCGCAGTAAAGGGTTATGCAGATGGCTCTGAAAAGGGGAAAATGCAATGGCATGGCAATGACAGATCACGCGTACCTTGGCGTCGACGGGCACCAGCTGGCCGGCGAGGATCTTGGTGAGGAATGGCGTCATAAAGATGGCGCCGATGGTGGACGCCCTGTTGTGGCGCCAGACCGAAAGGAGGGAGGAAAAATGCGCGAGGTTACACGCCTAACCTAAAACCACGAGCTTGGATGGACGTCGGAGAGAGTTTCGAAAGACTGTATACCGGAGACAGACGAGACGGGAAAAGGTAGCAGGGTTATGGGGTTAGGGCGGAGACTGACGTGGTCATGAGCACGGAGAGGGCGACGTTGCCGCGAGAGATGTAGGTGGCGACATTGGATGCCTGACCGCCGGGGCAGCACGACACGAGGATGAGCCCGGTGGCCAGAGGGGCGGGGAGCTTCAGGGCCTGGAAACACAAACGAGATTGGCAGGGAGCGAAACCGAGTGGAACACATTAGAATGTCATGGGACGAGTTTGAGTGCGGAATAATACAATGAAATTGGAGGGCATTGAAGGCTGAAATGGATTGGAGCTGCTAAACTGGATGGTTTTAAGAGTCAATGTGAGAGTGTTTAGCTTATTATTCAGTTCAGCTCCTTACCAGAGCAATGGCATAGCCAAGGAGCGGCTTAATGCAGTACTGCGCGATGAAACCGACTCCGACCTGTGAAAAGATTCAACAAAGAGGAACGGAATGCGCAACTTAGAAACACTTCCAGACATCGCATGACTGGTCACTGACGAATTTGGGCGGTCACAGCTGGTATGAAATGCGTACCGTCCAGGGGTTGCGGAGGCAGCGACGGAAGTCCTCGAAGGTGAGGGTGAGGCCCATGGAGAGCATGAGGAAACCGAGAGCGTATGTGAAGAGGTCGGTTTGGAGCCATGTCACCTGAAAGCAGAACAAAACGAGCACAGTAATGTAACTCAGAAATCAATCCTGATCTTGAAAAATGCTGAACCTTGTCACGACTAGGAAAAGTGAACGAAGGCCAGAGGGTTGACGTAGGGTGAGAAGGCTTACAGCCGAAGGCTTAACGAGACCGATGCAGGTTCCAAGAATGACCTGGATGGAGAAAAAGGGGCAGTGACAGTGAAGCGAAACGAGTACGTAGGAGTTAGAGAGCATTAGAAAAATGAATCAGGAAGGAAATGCAAAAGAGTGACGAGAAAGGTAGCTGCTTACCCAGACTGGGAAGAGGGTGGTGAGGGTCTCAATGAACTTCTTAAGGGGAGTTGGGCCCGCGGCAGGAGCAGGGGCCGCACCCTCAGCAGCGTGAGGAACACTGCAGGGACGGACAGAAAAACAAGGTGCTATCTGTGAGCGATCCAAAAATAGCCATGTTCTTACTATATTCCTTTCCTGCAAGAGGATGGTCGAATAACTAAAAATGCATTATGTTTATGGCAATGTTTCGCAAGGTGTTAAGCCAGCCGTGAAGTTACGTGATAATGGTTAAAGTGCTAAGCATGGGTAGTTACATGGAAGAAGTGCTTTGTTTAACGAGCTTGGAGGATGCCGAAGAAGACGAGTCCTCGAAGCTGCAACGAGGAGCGACGGGAGCAGCTCGGAGAGCCGGCCTAAGGACCGGAGCAGCCAGGCGCACTGCAAGAATGGGGGGAGCGACACACAAGGTTTGAAGAAACGTGGGGGGAAAAGAGGAGTTAGTCAAGGCTGTTGTTCTAATAGTCGGTCCGATATGACGAGCAGTGAAGCGACCACTTAAAGCAACACATTGTATGGCATTGCGCCAACGCACCAGTGCTTGTACATCTTGACCTGAGAGTGTTCCCTTGGATGAGAGGGTTGAACACATTCACCCTGGACAAGCAGGCCGTTGTAGAAGCCATAGCTGCAATGTGTGTTATCACACGGCTATTTTCGGTCCTAGGCGCACAGAAATTAGAGGCTCAATGTCACTGATCTGGTCAAACCTGGTTGGTAGAAGTAACTCAATCTGATCAGGGAGTGAAGCTGATAGATCAGATCATCCCAGAAAAAAAAAGGCAAGTTTCTTTCCAGAAATCAGGGGGGAAGGGAGGCTCCAGTGCGAGAAGAGGGAGGAGGGAAGGGGGGGCTGGGGGAAAGAGCCGAGTTTGGGTTGCGAGGGGGATGATCCCATGAGGAGAGCGACACTGATCTCTGATCTGATGTTCCCCAGAGAGGTGACGTGGATTTGTCAGGGTGGCCAATCGTTGTACAGCTGAAGATTGTCCCGCCAAACTGAGTTCCATTTCTTGCGCTGGCGGATCGAGAGTTTGGGGAGAAGAGGGGAGAGTCTGGAGGGGGGAAATGCTGGCAGTCGAATCTCCGCCTTTGGTGGGGCGTTTGACGTATCCGGTTGGCGGTTCGCTTGTGGTGCGAGTTGAGTTGCGCGATCGCACGGGTGGGTGACAGGAAGGCGCGTGACATCGAGCGGTGATTGACGGAGCAGCAAAGATCGATTTCAGCATTTCCGTCTTTTCGCGACTCCCGGCTGAGCTGAGTCAGCAAAGGCTGGTGATATGGCATCCCAGAGTGCTTTCCGCGTGTGAAGGCAGGTGACCAGCTGGTGGATGTTCATTGGCGTGCTGCAATCGGCTCGTGGCTACAACATTAGTATTCGTTTCCGATATTGACAGCCTCGGCAGATCATAATGTGATTTGCAAATAAACGAGATATATCGTAAGCGCATATCGTAAAGTAAAATTTCACCAGCAGGGGGCGAGGCGAGAGACTGGTGTTTCACAAAAAGCCCTCGCAGCTTCCCACCCCTGTCCGGCGCTAGAAGATCTTGCCCAGTCACGCTTTTCTACTCTCGTTTTGCATCTCACTTCCGTTCGAAATGGACCTGCGGAAACCGGCTGTATGGTCATGGCAAACGCGGCTCAGCCATATGTTTTTCCTCCTGATCCTCTTTCGAGCTCCGTTTTTCGAGTTGAGTGGGCAAACTTCCGGCAAATTCTATTAAATTCGCTTGAATCTCGCTTCACCATGAAAACTTATTCTGCTTTTCTCCCAATCCGCTCACTTCTCGCAGTCTGCCATGTTCCGGAATCCGCTGCAAGTCTCCGCTTGACATAGTCGTCACAGAGCTTCACGCCTACGGTCGAGCGCCTTCCACGCTGCTCCGCTGCCTGCTCTACCCGGGAATTATCGCCCAAAGTCTCCAGAAAACCTTCTCTGGGGAGCCCTTCAAGTTACCTGAATGGGACCGCATTTTACAGCCGTTGGATCCGGTCATCGCAAAGGATCCGTATGCGCACTCCTTTCCCACATCCTGGGAGGATTTCAAAGACCAGGACATTGATATGATCGGCGGAAGCTTCCTGGTGGTTGCTGGGGGGTTCATGGCCCTTTTAGGTCCTTCTGCTGGGGGGACAGTGGGATTGTCGGTGTTGGCGTTCTATGCGATGCGATCGTCCTGGGATGGAATCGAGGTCAGGTTTTCGGTGCTCTTTCTGCTCGCCTTCTTCTGCTCCCTGGCTTGGATTCCAGTGGGGAAGGCCAAGAAGAAAGTTGAAATTCAAGGGGAGCCGAAAGATGGGAAGGAGAGTGACAAGGGGCTTGTTCCTGGAGGGAGAGAAGGACGAAGAGGGAAAATCCGGGGAAAGACCAAGGCTCATTAGTGCTGAAAGGGTCGACTAGGATGGTGATGCGTTTTGGCAACAATGTGAAATCAGAAATGGAACAAGAAGCTCTAACATAGAAACGAAACACTCATGAATTCGTTTTCGGCCGTAGGAACACGCTTTATGCAATCAGAAATGGAACAATAGTCCCTTTCATTTCATGTGAAAGTCAAATGCAGCTAGCTTTTTTCCCAGCGCATATACACGGAATGTTGGTAGGTGTGCCTGCCATATCCCCCTGCCTGCCTGGCATCCCAATCCACTAATTCTCAACATATTGAGATGTTTGTGTGATGAGCCACATGTTCCCAACACAAGACTCCGAATAGCTGGATTCGACTGAGCGTAGTAGATGCGCGATGCGGGTCGCGATTAGCAAGCAGATGATCAAGGTTTTTGTCACGTTAGTAAATAGTGTTCCACGGAACTTGTCCAAAACACAGCAGGGAATCAGGCTGTGTGGGACAACGTCTGCGGTGTGAGACATCAGGCGCTTATCAGCAGCACATCGGTGCTTACCCTTGCACAGATGCATCACGCGGAAACCAAAACGTACTGAACTGACCTTGCATTCGTAGACGGAATCCCACGCCCTGCGCTGATCGCGTTGGGTCAACTTCTCCTCTTTCTTATTAGGAAAAATTCCCCATTACGGGATTCCTCGTCACTGATTACGAGAATTCGAGGAGATGGAGCAGCCAATCAGTGTGCTTATGATAGGCGCTGGCGAGTACACCGTAGGTGAGGGAAGACGCCAAATGCAAAACTCTCCTGCCGTTTTACACCGACGAGATCATATCTGACTTCCTTCCTGCTATTGGTCGCTATTATTGTCAGGTTTTGTACCGACCAAGGAGGGAGCTGCGAGCGACAAGTCTGCAGGGTATGTGCTGGGAAGGGCCATGCTGGCAGTGTGGGGGTGAGGTGAGGGTGAAGTGGCGGGTGTAGGGATGATGTGAGGGTGTGGAAGTGAGGTGAAGTGACGCGTGCAACGTGAGGTGGGGTTGCTGGGTGACTAGTATTCAACCCCATTCCTATCCCACAAGCCTCTACCAGCTCACCCATCCAGTGTCATCGCCATCACATTGATGGACCTCCGGCGGCTGGGGAAGGTGCAGCTGCTGGTGTTGTGAGAATCGGCAGTAATTGTCTGTCATGTCATCCCATCACCACCCCAACGCACCCAATCAAATCACCTGTGCAGTGTTATCGTCATCACATTAATGGACCTGCGCCAGCTGGACAAGGTGCAGCGGCTGGTGCTGTGCGACTTATGAATGACCACATTCTTCTACCACATCCCATGTTCCCCCACCACCTGTACAGGGTCATTGCCATCACCCTCATGGACCTGCGCCGGCTGGGCAAGGTGCAGCGGCTGGTGCTGTGTGACCGTTCCGGACGGCACTTCCCCGCCATAAGAGAGACGCTCAAGAGGAAGATTGCAGACGTGTACCGAGACATGGACGTGACGCTGGAGACGCATCCTCCAGGTATGTATGGCTGCTGAGGTGGCCCAGAAAGAAATTCTCCTGCCATCCGACCCTTCCAGCCATGCAGCCATCAGGGAGACGCTGCAGAGGAAAATTGCTGATGTGTATCGAGACATGGATGTGACTCTGGAGACTTTCACTCCAGGTGTGTGGATGAGAATGTGTTATCATACCTAACAGAGGCAGCAGGGATAACAGCCCACTGATGAAGCCACCTCTCTGCCTTTCCATGCGTGTGTGTGCATGTTTATGTGTGTGTGCATCTATGTGCCTGTGCGGTCGTGCCTGTGCATATTTACACATGCGTATGCATGCATGTGCATGTGCATGTGTCAGATGAGGTGCAGGAGGATGACGCAGCGTACCTGGCAGCCATGGCACGCATGCAGCCGGGAGACATGGTCACCATCTTCACTCCAGACAACACTCACTACCCCATCGCCCTCGCTGCCATTCGGCACGGTGGGTTATGTCATAGCTCTAACAAGGCTGACCTCACCTCACTGCCACACGTGTTAGCTGGGTGCATGCTGGTTAGCTGGAAGGGAGAGACTGTGAGACAGGAGGCATGGTGGGTTATGTCATAGCTCTCACAAGGCTGAACTAACTTCACTGCCACATGTGTTAGCTGGGTGCCTGCTGGTTAATCGGAAGGGAGAGGCAGTGAGCCGGGAGACATGGTCACCATCTTCACTCCAAACAACACGCACTACCCCATCGCCCTTGCTGCCATCCAACACGGTGGGTGGTCGATCTCACAAGGGTGAACAGGCTTTCTTACCAGATTTGGATAGTGCCAGCACGGTAGCTTCAAAACCCATTCTCCTTTCCCATCGCTGTTGTTTGTTATGCCCCCCGCGCCATTGTACTCTCCCTGTCATCCCTCTCTGACTGACCTGCAGACCTCCATGTGCTTATAGCAAAGCCTGCAGTTAAGACCCTCCAGCACCACCACCACCTCCTGCAAGCAGCAGAGTAAGCATCCTTAATAAGCTGTTTGTTCAATGCAAAGTCACCTCTATGCTCAGCTGACTCAAAAGTAGCCTTCCTTATAGTCAAATCAACAGCTTCATGTCTACCTTGTGCAACAGCAAAACAGCTCTGTTATAAACGCTAGAGGCCTGTAGTCCCAGTAAGCGGCATTTGTCAAGCTCCCTTAGTCCACGCGCGCGCCTTGGTCCACGAGCGCGCCTTGGTCCACGAGCGCGCCTTGGACCACGCGCGCGCCTTGGTCCACCGGCGCGCCTTGGTCCACGTGCTCTCTCCTTGGTCCACTAGCGCGCCTTGGTCCACGCGCTCTCCTTGGTCCACCGGCGCGCCTTGGTCCACGCGCTCTCCTTGGTCCACCGGCGCGCCTTGGTCCACGCGCTCTCCTTGGTCCACCGGCGCGCCTTGGTCCACGCGCTCTCCTTGGTCCACCGGCGCGCCTTGGTCCACGCGCTCTCCTTGGTCCACCGGCGCGCCTTGGTCCACGCGCTCTCCTTGGTCCACCGGCGCGCCTTGGTCCACGCGCTCTCCTTGGTCCACCGGCGCGCCTTGGTCCACGCGCTCTCCTTGGTCCACCGGCGCGCCTTGGTCCACGCGCTCTCCTTGGTCCACCTGCGCGCCTTGGTCCACGCGCTCTCCTCGGTCCACCGGCGCGCCTTGGTCCACGCGCTCTCCTTGGTCCACCGGCGCGCCTTGGTCCACGCGCTCTCCTTGGTCCACCGGCGCGCCTTGGTCCATGCTGCACCAGTGAGCATCATGCCTTGGTCCACGCGCGCACCTTGGCCCATCGGCTGTAGCCCGTTCCTCTCCCTCTCTGTCCCCTCCCTTCCCTTTCCTTGTCTCCCGGTGCAGAGAAAAGGGCGTGCTGCTGGCAGTTGAATTTCACAAGCGATTCGACCCTATCTACACAGGTGAACTCATTGCTGTTTCTTTACTCGCTTCTTTCTGCCACTGTGCGTGGCTCCCCACTAGCGATTCGACCCCATCTACACTGGTGAACGCATTGCTGCTCGACCCAAAAAGCACTTTTTGTCGACCAGCATTGCTGTTCAGTGGTTTTTTCTGACGCGCCGCAAAAAGCGTTTCACTACCGATTCGACCCCATCTACACTGGTGAACGCATTGCTGTTCAATAACTGCCTCCTCGCAACACATTTCCAAAAATGTTAACCCTGTCATGTACTGTTCCATGGGAGGCGTTCTTTCGTCTCCTTTCTTGATTTGACTCCGAAGCCATCTCTTGAGTCGACTATAAATTCATCTTGTTTCCATGTTCCCCTGTCTCAGACGCTCGCGACCGCATCAGGGTTCTGGGTCCCTTTTCGTTCTTCTCAAGCACCATGACTCAGCCGAAGAAGCAGCTGCACACGTTTGCAGGTGAGTTTTGCTCACGCATTGCCCACCTCAGCTATGACAATACGTCCTTTGAGTCGCCAAGAGGGTCCCTTTGCCTTCTTTTCCAGCACCATGACTCAGCCGAAGGAGCAGCTGCACACGTTTGCAGGTGAGTCGTGTTCACACAACACAATACACGCTCCTGCCAATGTGTTTATTCGCGTTGTCATAAAGAGTTCGTCTGTCTTCTTCTCAAGCACCATGACCCAGCCGAAGTAGCAGCTGCACACGTTTGCAGGTGACTGACAAAGAAACACATACCTTGCATTTGCAGCTGCCCTTGATTTATTAGTTACTTGTATGTTCTGCCTGTCATCCTTTTCTCTTCTTCCCCGTCCCATTTCCCTTTTCCCACGGTATGCAGGGTGGGCTGGCAGGAGCTCAGACATATCCTTCTACCTCAACTCGCACCACATCGGTGGGTTCAGCATGTGGATCACATCAGTGGGTGTGTGTAGTGTAGCTTGCACACCTCACAATCTGAGATGCCGTTAGGGATTTTCAAGAGCAACACAAAGCTGCCAGGAGCTCAGGCATATCGTTCTACCTCAACTCGCACCACATAGGTGGGTGCAGCCTGCGCACTTCTGAGACGTCTCAAAGGTCAGTGCAGCCTGCGCACTTCTGAGAGTTGCTCTGTGTGAATCAAGACTCTGTGAGGACACAGGCTCCAATGGGAGCCCGTGCATGGGTGGAGAGTCAAGACTCATACTCCCACCTTGCCCAGTTCTCCCACTCCCAGCATCCCCCTTTCTCTCTCTCACCCTCTCGCCCTCTCAACCCCTCATCCCCTCGACCCCTCCCCCTTCGTCTCCTCTTCCTTCCTCTCGCTTACAGATTTCCACGCGTGGGCAGTGCAGGGGCAGTCGCGACCTGTGATGGTGGTGGCGAGTGCAGCGAGGGGGAAGGCCAGCCAAGTGCTGCAGGATGCAAGGGGAGGTGCTGCTGGGTCGGAGGATGTGGAGGACGCAATTACTCTCATGGTGCGTCGCTTGACCAAGCCTTTCCTATACGGTGGATGTGGAGGATGCAACTACCCTCGTGGTGTGCCTCTGGTTTGAGCCTTTTTATTGAAGATGCTTCTGTGTGATTTTGAGACGTTTCATACTTACACTTTTACCTCATGGTGTGCCTCGGGTTCAAGCCTTTCCATTGAAGCTGCTTCTGTGTGTCTGTGGGCCCTCAAGCTTGCTGGCTAGCGCTGTGTGCTCATCAATAGCTATAATCTTACGGTTTGTAGCCATTCCGTTTCCCATGCGAGAGATTCGCATTTGCACTGGCCTCTAACTCGTGCACTATCTGTTGTACTCGCTACAAGCAGGTTCAGTGGGAGAACAAGGGTGGATCATGCGGCACTGCAGTGTACACTGCAAGCTGGATTGCCCCTCCTTCTGACTGCCACACACAGCAGTACTTTCACTACATGGGCCACCAGGTATGGCAGGAGTGAATGGCAAAAGCATTTGGTTCAGATGGGTTGTGACTAGATTCTATATTGGCACATGGAATACTGTACACTGCACCTCCTTTTAACTGCCACACACAGCAGTATTCTCACTACATGGACCATCAGGTATTGCAGCATGTGCATTTGGTTTAGAGTACCTGCTCTGGAACGACATACGGGACACGTGCGTCATGTTTTTACAATGCATGTATGTGCGCACCATGTGTCCATCATGTATGTATCATGTATGTCCGTATGCATGGTGTCAGGGTGAGGTGCGGGTGGATCAAGCTCATAGAGGATTCACCATGTCAACTGATGCAGCTGGCTTTGCTACACTCAACCCACTGTACATGAAGGTATAACCACTCACAATTATCTTGTTTGTCCAATATACACACAACTGTTATTGCAGTGCCACACACACATGCTCACTTCGCATTTTCCCATTCACCGTGTCCTTTCTCATCGTATCTCGTACCTCCTCAGTACACCCCAGATGCAACAGGAAGGTTTGCTGGGCAGCTGGGGTACGGTTACCGCAGTATAGCTGATTTTGTTACGGCAGCACAGTACATCAATTCGAAGAAACTGACAGTGGCAGATGTGGAGTCGAGTGAAATGATTGCGACCATACGAAGTCCAGCATGCCTCTTAACCACAGCAATTCTAGAGGTTTGTAAGCTACAGTTTTTACTTCCACATACACTGTGCTCGCTTCTCTATTCGATCACCCTCAAACCTCTTCTTGATGCTTCAACGTTGCTGTTTTGCATGCCCTATCCAGGGGGGAAGAAGAAGCCTGGACTCGAATGGTGCTCCTATAACAATAGAGTACGACAATGAAGGAAGGCCCATAGGTTTGAGGCCGGTTTCTTCCTGATTGTTTTAGCAGACTGATTATGCTATCCAGAAAGTTCATGTTTATGACTCAGTTTTTAGCGAGTATGGGGTGTCGTTCTTTCACGTCAAGACTCTGTGCGGCATCATGCGGCCAAGAAGATATCAGAGCCGTTGCACTGTTCGCACAGATTGCGCTGGATCGTCCACGTCCTTAGCGCCATTGACGACGTCACGCAAGGTGTTTCGTGCAGGCAGTCGTCACCCGTCGTGAATATCGCATAATGTGGCCGAGTTACCCGCTGGACGCGTGCATCACATCACTTATCGTGTGCTCCCTTCGTGCGCGTCCCCTCTCTTCACGTCTCGCGGGGATTCGGCTCAGCTTCCACCAATCAAATTCCGATGATCTGTTTCTCTTGTGGCCCCTCCTCTCTCTTCATTAGTGAACTCTTTTAAAAGAACTTCCTTTTGTAGCACCTGTCAGGTCTCCTTGACAGTGAACTTCCTCTGGGAGTGTCCAGGATAGTGAAGAGGTCCAAAGCACAAGATTACTTTCCTTCTAATACGGTTCATTATCCATCTAAATCGGCGGAATAAAATTCTGGGCGAACTGAATCTTCCCCTCTGCTTGAATGGATGTGCTACCAACCCATGGCTGACTACTACGGTAGTTTTTTTTATAGAGACCGAATGTCGTGTCTTCGTCGTCGGACCTCTTATTTTTTCGGTTCGGCTGCGTGCCTCTGTTGAATAGGTAATTCGTTCTTCGTATTCGTTTCGTCGGGCGTTGAAGTTTCCAAATCCAGATCCAGAGGAAGTGCGACACTCGTCGGGAGAGGGGAGTGACGAGAAGCTATTATTAATAGAATCCTCACAAGACGTGAGATAGGCCAAACACCTCCTCGATCGACGGGTTTGTTCGCTCTTGTTACTAGCTTGATTTAAACCCTAGAAGCCAGCAGACCGCTGTCGGAATTTGGCTGATAACGAGTCACGCAGACATCCGCATTGATTTAGGCCAGCATCTGTAATCCATCACATCAACGGCTACGATGCTTCATAGAGCAACCACCGCGATGTGGCCATCGTAGTTATTCTTACAACTGCTTCCGTGACGTACTTATCACTCCTTTGATCCAACGACGTCTTGATATGCATCCTAGCCTCAAGAATTCAGCATTCAAGGATCCAGAATTATAACCATGCGCGTGCTTCATGAACACCCTAGCTCAACCTTACCCGTGTAACTGCTCCTACCGGCCATGGAATCGCCGCCTGTGACGCCGGAGGAGTCGCACATCGTCGCACACCGATCCTCCTCCTTCACCGCGCTGCGATCGCTCAACAAGACGCAGAAGTCGCAGCAGCGTCACTCCTCGTCGAACGCGTCGCCCGCACCCACCAGATCCTCCTCCATGAATAACGACAAACGAAGCCTGCCAGGGAGGAGGAAAGCAATGATGGTGCTGTTCCTGGCTGCCGTCTCGATCTCCACCATTTTCGTCGTGAAGGATCTCAGATTCTCCGGCCAGTCGCAACAACCAAAAGGTACTATTTAGCATGGACTGATTGGGAAATGTTGACTTTTGAGTCGACTCAAAAGTCAACTCTATTTAGCGCGGACTGATTGGGAGATGTGGCTGAAAAGTGTTCCTGTCGGCCAAAAGGTATACCGACTGATCTGTCGGCCAGCTTCCGCTCCGTTTGATTCGTCCTAACCTGCTTGTTGCCCTGCGTGAAACAATGTTGTTACAGATTTTCGGAAAATAAGGAGAAATGCGCTGAGCCTTCGTTTTTATCCGTCGTGGTTACTCATTCGTTCGTTCTCCCGTTCTTTCTCACGTTCGTTCGTTCCCCCGTTCTTTCTCACGTTCGTTCGCCGTTTCTTCTCCCGTTCGTTCTTCCGTGTTACAGTGGACGCCGCGAAGAGGGTCGGTGTGCTGGATGACCCCGGCCCTCTGATGGCCGTGGATTCGCCATCACCTGCACAAACGGACGGCGGAGATTCCTTTCCAGAGACTGTAACGGCGGACTCAGAATCTGGTCTTGAGAGATTACCATCCGCCAGCGACCAGTCACGTGTGTTGACGGATGAGAGTCAGAGCGAGCAGCGGCCTTCGTTCCACACTTCGGTTCAGAACGGTTTTGACCACTCTCCGCCTGCCGGGGAGCAAGAGGGAGAGGGGAAGGTTGTACCTGATGCCTTGGGGGGGGAGAATCGGGCGAGCCCGGGGGATGAGCTGAGGGAACAGGGTGCTTCGGCGGGGGAGAATGAGCTGGGGGGCCAGGGCTCTTCGGGAAGCGAGGATTTGGAAAGGTCGGGTGCTTTGGAGGGCCAGGATGTATCCAAGGAAGGTGGGGTTGAGATTGAGACCGAGGCACGATTGTTTGAACTACGGGAGAAGAAGCGGAAGAAGAAGAAGCGGAAGGAGAAGAAACCGAAGAGGGAGAAGAGACCGAAGAAGAGCAGAAGGGGGAGGGAAGTGCGCGCGCCTGCTCCTCCCCCGCCCCCCTCTCCGCCTCCTCCCCCTGCGCAGATCAACCCTCTGGATCCCGTGCTTCCCCCGTCGCATCCCTGCGCCAATTTCACCCTCCCACCGCCTTCCACCGACAGGAAGCGCACTGGACCCAGACGTGAGTACCTACACAATCCATTGAATCTAAACGTGAGTGTATTGGGTAACCATTTGAGGGTGAGCTGGACAAACATGTGGGCAGCCTTTCCCCTCTCCTCCTCCCCCTCCCTCTCCCCCACGCTCCGCTCCCCCCCTGCTCCCTCCTCCCCCATCCTCCCTCAAACCAACGTGCCCCGTGTGCTCCCTGCCTATAGCAGACGCGCCATGCGCCCACCGTGCCCTCTCCATTTGCCCTTCTCCCACACATCTGCCTCCTCCCCCTTCCCCCCCCCCCCCCCCCTCCCCCCCCCCCCCTCCCCCGTCAAACCAGCGTGCCCCGTGTGTTATCTTCCACTACCTGACGCCATGGCCATGCGTCCTCCTCGCGGCCATACAGAGGAGCCGATATTAAAGCACCTCTCTCCCGCCCCTCCCTCCTCCTCTCCACGAATGCAGCCTGCCCCGTGTGTTATCTTCCACTGCCAGACGCCATGGCCATGCGTCCCCCTCGGGGCCACACGGAGGAGCCTATTCTGAAGCACCCCTCGTTCGTGACAGAGGAAGACGCCAGTGAGAGGGCCGCCAGGCGCGCACGCACACGCCCATGCTCGCCCTACCTTCTCTTTCACGTCCCACCTGACTCTAAACCACCTGCCTAACCCACACATCTGCCTCCTCCCCCTTTCCCCCCTTCCCCCCTGCCCCTCCCTTCCCCGTCAAACCAGCCTGTCCCGTGTGCTATCTTCCACTGCCAGACGCCATGGCCATGCGTCCCCCCGGGGCCACACAGAGGAGCCTATTCTGAAGCACCTCTCGTTCGTGACAGAGGAAGACGCCAGCGAGCGGGCTGCCAGGCGAGCAGGCAACCGGCCGCGGTTCAACGGGCACCAGTCGCTGCAGCAGCGCGAGGACTCGTTTAAAATCCAAGAAAGCATGCGCGTGCACTGCGGGTGAGTGGGGGAAGGGGTTGGGGGGCGGAAAGGGGAAGGGGCGGGTGGTGGTGGGAAAATGCTGGGTTGAAACGGACTTTGTTGCTCTTGAGGCGCCTCAGAAAGAGACTCGCGTATGTGACTGAAGACGACGCCAGTGAGCGGGCTGCCAGGCGAGCAGGCAACCGGCCGCGGTTCAACGGTCGCCAGTCGCTGCAGCAGCGCGAGGACTCGTTTAAAATACAAGAAAGCATGCGCGTGCACTGCACTGCGGGTGAGTGGGGGAAGGGGTTGGGGGGCGGAAAGGGGAAGGGGGGGGTGGTGGTGGGAAAATGCTGGGTTGAAACGGACTTTGTTGCTCTTGAGGCGCCTCAGAAAGAGACTTGCGTATGTGACTGAAGACGACGCCAGTGAGCGGGCTGCCAGGCAAGCAGGCAACCGGCCGCGGCTCAACGGTCGCCAGTCGCTGCAGCAGCGCGAGGACTCGTTTAAAATACAAGAAAGCATGCGCGTGCACTGCGGGTGAGAGTCAGAAAGGGAGCGGGTCGGGGTGGGTGCAAGGGGTAGGGACAGGGAGGGGTGGGACTGGGAAGGACGAAACAAGCCAACAGTTACTCATTGGTTGTGGTTCAACGGGCGCCAGTCGCTGCAGCAGCACAAGGACTTGTTCAAGATCCAGGAGAGCATGCGCGTGCACTGCGGGTGAGAGACACAAAAGGGCGGCGGCAGGGAATGGGAGGGGACAGGGAGGGTTGGGATTGGGAAGGATGGGACAAAGTCAACAGTTATTCACTGCCCTCGGTGCAACGGGCACCAGTCGCTGCAGCAGTGGGAGGACTCGTTCAAGATCAGGGAGAGCATGTGCGTGCACTGCAGGAGAGTGGGACAAGGGGTCGCATGGGGTTGGGTTGGATGGGGGGAAGTGGGAGGGAAGGGCTGGGCTGATGGGATTGGAGGTTGGTGGGTTGAGTGTTGTCAACAGCCTCTCACCAACAGCCTTCACTGCCCTTCACCACACATACCATCCTTCACCGCCCTTCACCGCCCTTCACCGCCCTTCACCGCCCTTCACCAGCCATACCATCCTTCACCGCCCTTCACCGCCCTTCACAGATGGGATTGGAGGTTGGTGGGTTGAGTGTAGTCAACAGCCTCTCACCAGTTGCGTCATCTTTAAAGAATTCCCCTCCTTCACCGCCTTTCTTTCTGCCTCTGCTCCCTCCCCATCCACCCCATATCAGCTTTGTGTGGGGCGGCAAGGTGGGTAACGGCACGGGCTTTGACGTGTCGGACTGCTTTGCGATGGATCATACGAATATACCCTTCTCCCCTCGCTTCCTCCCCTCTCCCCGCCACTCCTCTCTCCCCATCACTCCTCCTCTCTCCCCTCACCCCTTTCTCCCTCCCAATCAGCTTTGTGTGGGGCGGCAAGGTGGGCAACGGCACGGGCTTTGACGTGTCGGTCTGTACAGTGTGACCCATGCATCCCCTTTCCCTCCGCACTCCCTTCTCCCCCACTGCGTCGCGTATCCCCCAATCCCCACCCGTCCATCCACCCCATATCAGCTTTGTGTGGGGCGGCAAGGTGGGCAACGGCACGGGCTTTGACGTGTCGGATGATGACAGGCGGTTCATGGAGCGCTGCTACGACATTGTTGTTGTTTCCGCCATCTTTGGTGAGAGACTTGGAATGCTGTGAGAAGAATGGCATGGTGCTGTCTGGGCTTTGACGTGTCGCATGATGACAGGCGCTTCATGGAGCGCTGCTACGGCATCGTGGTGGTGTCGGCCATCTTTGGTGAGAGTTGCTTTGTGTAGCATGGTGAGAAGAGTGGCATGGTGCTGTGTGTGGTGTGCTTGGTGAGTGTTGACAGGCGCTTCATGGAGCGCTGCTACGACATCATGGTGGTGTCGGCCATCTTTGGTGAGAGTGTGCAATGTGGTATGGCGTGCAGTCCCCAGCTGCCGCTGCAGCTTGGGACTGCCGCTGCAGCTTGGGAATTGCAGCTTGGGAACTGCAGCTTGGGAACTGCAGCTTGGGAACTGCAGCTTGGGAACTGCAGCTTGGGAACTGCAGCTTGGGAACTGCAGCTTGGGAACTGCAGCTTGGGAACTGCAGCTTGGGAACTGCAGCTTGGGAACTGCAGCTTGGGAACTGCAGCTTGGGAACTGCAGCTTGGGAACTGCAGCTTGGGAACTGCAGCTTGGGAACTGCAGCTTGGGAACTGCAGCTTGGGAACTGCCTCTTCGTGATGTATGCGGACGACCTTCACTGAGTTCATCCTTCTACTGCCATCCTGCCCATTCACTTGCCCTCCCACATGCCCTCCCACATGCCCTCCCACATGCCCTCCGACATGCCCTCTCACATGCCCTTCCTTCCTCTCCTGTACCAGGTGCATACGACGTGGTACAGCAGCCGAGCAACATCAGCGAGGAGGCGAGGCAGCAGCTGTGCTTTGTGATGTTTGTGGATGAGACAACCTTCAACGAGTTCATCCCACCACCCTCTTCCCCGCTTGCTCTCCCACGTGCCCGTGTGCTTCCTCTCCCCAACCAGGCGGATAGAACCTGTTGCGGCACCCGAGCATTGCGTGCCACACTCAGACCCGCTCTCTCATGCTCTCCGACATGCCCATGCCCATGCCCATGCCCATGCCATGCCCATGCCCATGCCATGCCCATGCCCATGCCCATGCCCATGTCCATGCTCCTTCTCCCTCCCACCAGGCGCCTATGATCTGGTACAGCAGCCGAGCAACATCAGCGAGGAGGCGAGGCAGCAGCTGTGCTTCGTGATGTTTGTGGATGAGACCACCTTCAACGAGTTTATCCGCGACGGCACTCTCAAGCAGCCCCGCACCCGGCGAGTGGGCTTGTGGCGGCTTGTTGTTGTGCACAACCCACCCTACAGGGACCCCCGGCGCACGGGCAAGGTGAGGGCGAGGGTTGGGTGATGGTGATGGTAGAGTGAAGGAGTAGTTGAGCAGAGAGAGCAGAAGAGCAGTTGAAGGGGATGTGCCATGTGATGTTTGTGGACGATACCATCTACAGTTCTTAAGACGTCTCAAAGCTACGTTCATGCAGGTTGTGGCAACAACAACGAGTCCTGTAGCTGGAGATGTCATTGGTGCTTTTGAAAGGCTGTCGCTTGGAACAAATGCGATTGGGAAGTCAATTGTAAAGAGCCAAGCTACCGTTACAATTGTCTCTTTGATCTCATTTTTTCCAAGTGACATTTTTTCAAGAGCACCAATTGCATCTCCAGTTACCGGGCTCGTTGTTGTTTCCACAACCTGCACTAACTCAGCTTTAGCAGAAACCATATGGCAACACAGTGGTCAAGCTGCTCTTACATGTGGGTGCAGTATCCCCAGCATGCATTTTTCCGTGTAAGTAGACGCCAAGCTGATACCCCTCTTCCCACTCCCTATCTCCGTCAAAATCTTATCCTCCCCACCGACCTTCTGTGTTCCCCAAAACCCCATTCCCTCCTTCACCTTCTCCCACACCCACGCAGATCCCCAAGCTGCTCATTCACCGCCTCTTCCCAAATGTGCAATTCTCCATGTGGGTCGATGCAAAGCTGCAGCTCGTCCAGGACCCCTACATGATCCTTGAGAGGTATGCAGTGCAGTGTGGTGCGGTACGGTGGTGTGTGGCGTGGCATGTTATAATGTGGTATGGTGCGTTATCCCTGTGCGATGTGGGTGGACAGTTGCTGCTCGTGCAGGATCCCTACATGATCCTTGAGAGGTATGCGGTGTGGTGCAATCTGGTGCGGTACAGTGCGGTACAATGGTACGATACTGTGGTATGGTACAGAATGCTGTGGTATGGTGTGGCATCCTTGTCTTGCGCTGTGTGGGTGGATGCCAAGTTGCAGCACGTGCAGGACCCCTACCTGATCCTTTTCTCGAGGGGTACACTGTGGTGCTGTATGGTGTGGTGTGGTACGGTCTGGTTTTTGCAGGTTTTTGTGGCGGGGCAATTCCTCCTGGGCCATATCGAAGCACTACAAGCGGTTTGACGTGTTTGTGGAGGCGGAGGCAATCATTGCTCAGTGTCACCCATCCCCACCCAACCCCACACCATAAAACCATACATACGCTCTCAGGTTCCTGTGGCGCGGCAACTTCTCCTGGGCGATCTCGAAGCACTACAAGCGGTTTGACGTGTTTGTGGAGGCAGAGGCCAACAAGGCTCATGCACCCACTTCCACCCATCCTCACCCATTACCAACCCTGCACACTTCCTTCCACACCTTCAGATTCCTGTGGCGTGGGAATTTCTCCTGGGCGATATCGAAGCACTACAAGCGGTTTGACGTGTTCGTTGAGGCGGAGGCCAACAAAGCGGCGGGGAAGTATCGCAATGCGAGCATCGACGAGCAGATGGAGGTGTATCGGAGCGACGGGATGACACCTTTTTCAGAAGATAAAATGCCGATCATTAGCGGTGGGTGCTGCTTCACGAACAGAGGGTGGGTGTCTGGCCGTGGTGTTTGGCAGTGGTAGGTGGTAGGCAGTAGCTGTTAGGGGACCAACAAAGCGGCGGGGAAGTAACGCAACGCGAGTATCGACGAGCAGATGGAGGTGTATCGCAGCGACGGCATGACTCTCTTCTCAGAAGACAAAATGCCCATCATTAGTGGTGGGTGATTCGTGAGGGTGCCTGGCTGTGGTGTCTGGCAGTGGTAGGCAGTGGGTGGTAGGTGGTAGGTGGTAAGTGGTAGGCAGTAGCTGCTGGGAGGCCAACAAGGCGGCGGGGAAGTATCGCAGCGACGGCATGACTCCTTTCTCAGAGGACAAGATGCCCATCATCAGCGGTGGGTGCTTGGCTTTGCTTGTGGGTGCTTGGCTTCGCTTGTGGGTGCTTGGCTTCGCTTGTGGGTGCTTGGCTTTGCTTGTGGGTGCTTGGATTTGCTTGTGGGTGCTTGGCTTTGCTTGTGGGTGCTTGGCTTTGCTTGTGGGTGCTTGGCTTTGCTTGTGGGTGCTTGGCTTTGCTTGTGGGTGCTTGGCTTTGCTTGTGGGTGCTTGGCTTTGCTTGTGGGTGCTTGGCTTTGCTTGTGGGTGCTTGGCTTTGCTTGTGGGTGCTTGGCTTTGCTTGTGGGTGCTTGGCTTTGCTGGTGGGTGCTTGGCTTTGCTTGTGGGTGCTTGGCTTTGTTTGTGGGTGCTTGGCTTTGCTTGTGGGTGCTTGGCTTTGCTTGTGGATGCTTGGCTTTGCTTGTGGGTGCTTGGCTTTGCTTGTGGGTGCTTGGCTTTGCTTGTGGGTGCTTGGCTTTGCTTGTGGGTGCTTGGCTTTGCTTGTGGGTGCTTGGCTTTGCTTGTGGGTGCTTGGCTTTGCTTGTGGGTGCTTGGCTTTGCTTGTGGGTGCTTGGCTTTGCTTGTGGGTGCTTGGCTTTGCTTGTGGGTGCTTGGCTTTGCTTGTGGGTGCTTGGCTTTGCTTGTGGGTGCTTGGCTTTGCTGGTGGGTGCTTGGCTTTGCTTGTGGGTGCTTGGCTTTGCTGGTGGGTGCTTGGCTTTGCTTGTGGGTGCTTGGCTTTGTTTGTGGGTGCTTGGCTTTGCTTGTGGGTGCTTGGCTTTGCTTGTGGGTGCTTGGCTTTGCTTGTGGGTGCTTGGCTTTGCTTGTGGGTGCTTGACATGGTAGGTGGTAGCTGTTGGGAGGCAAACAAGGCGGCGGGAAAGTATCGCAACGCGAGCATTGACGAGCAGATGGAGGTGTATCGCAGTGACGGGATGACTCCTTTTTCGGAAGACAAGATGCCGATTATTCGCGGTGGGTGCTTTGGAGTGCTGATGTGTGTTCTGAGCCGTCTCAAGGTTGAGCATCGACGAGCAGATGGAGGTGTATTGCAGCGACGGCATGACTCCGTTCTCGGAAGACAAGATGCCAATTATTAGTGGTGGGTGCCAGAGAGATGTGGTGTGTGCTTCAGAAACAGTGGTTGGTGCTTGGCTGTGCTGGTAGTTGTTATGGTTCGTCTCAGGGTGTGAGCATCGACGAGCAGATGGAGGTGTATCGCTGTGGCATGACGCCGTTCTCGGAAGATAAAACGCCCATCATCAGCTGTGGGTGCTTAACTGTGGTGGGTGCTTGCTTGGCGTTGGTGGGTGTTTTACAGTGGTGGGTGTTCTGAGTCGTCTTTAGGTTGAAACCCAACACAGATGTGCCCGAGAGGTGTGTGATAATGCGGGAGCACACTGCGCTGAGCAACCGCATGCCATGGCGTGCCTCTGGTTCAACGAGGCACGAGCAGATGGGTGCCGCTTCACGTGGCTCAACCAGCTGAGTGTATTTTTGAGGCACCTCAAAAGTAGACTTTGCACAGCATGACCAGCTGAATGTGTGTTCGTCAATCCTTTCCCCCGTACCATCCCACCACCCACACCTCACAACCCAACACAGATGTGCCCGAGAGGTGTGTGATAATGCGGGAGCACACTGCGCTGAGCAACCGCATGCCATGGCGTGCCTCTGGTTCAACGAGGCACGCACCGCTCAGACTGTGTTCATCTGCCCCTTCCTCCCGTATCACCCCCTTTCTCTACACAGATGTGCCTGAGGGGTGTGTGATAATGCGAGAGCACACGGCACTCAGCAACCTCATGGCGTGCCTGTGGTTCAACGAGGTGGACCGATTCACGTCCCGCGACCAGCTCAGCTTTGGCTACACGCGAGACAAGATCTGCCGCAGCGTGCCCGCCTGGCGCCTCAACATGTTCCTCGACTGCGAGCGCCGCAACTTTGTGGTTCAGGTTAGTGTTTTGTTGTTCAAGGTCAGGTGAGCGTTGTGAATCGCCTTCAATGCGACCAGCTCAGCTTTGGCTACACGCGAGACAAGATCTGCCGCAGCGTGCCCGCCTGGTGCCTCAACATGTTCCTCGACTGCGAGCGCCGCAACTTTGTGGTTCAGGTTAGTGTTTTGTTGTTCAAGGTCAGGTGAGCGTTGTGAATCGCCTTCAATGCGACCAGCTCAGCTTTGGCTACACGCGAGACAAGATCTGCCGCAGCGTGCCCGCCTGGTGCCTCAACATGTTCCTCGACTGCGAGCGCCGCAACTTTGTGGTTCAGGTTAGTGTTTTGTTGTTCAAGGTCAGGTGAGCGTTGTGAATCGCCTTCAATGCGACCAGCTCAGCTTTGGCTACACGCGAGACAAGATCTGCCGCAGCGTGCCCGCCTGGTGCCTCAACATGTTCCTCGACTGCGAGCGCCGCAACTTTGTGGTTCAGGTTAGTGTTTTGTTGTTCAAGGTCAGGTGAGCGTTGTGAATCGCCTTCAATGCGACCAGCTCAGCTTTGGCTACACGCGAGACAAGATCTGCCGCAGCGTGCCCGCCTGGTGCCTCAACATGTTCCTCGACTGCGAGCGCCGCAACTTTGTGGTTCAGGTTAGTGTTTTGTTGTTCAAGGTCAGGTGAGCGTTGTGAATCGCCTTCAATGCGACCAGCTCAGCTTTGGCTACACGCGAGACAAGATCTGCCGCAGCGTGCCTGCCTGGCGCCTCAACATGTTCCTTGACTGCGAGCGCCGCAACTTCGTGGTGCAGGTGGGTGGTCTGCGGTGCAGATTGGTGCTCTTCGGTGCAGGTCGGTGCTCTGCGGTTCAGGTGGGTGTTGTGGGGCGCTTTCAGTGCGACCAGCTCAGCTTTGGCTACACGAGGGACAAGATCTGCCGCAGCGTGCCCGCCTGGCGCCTCAACATGTTCCTCGACTGCGAGCGCCGCAACTTTGTGGTGCAGGTGGGTGGTCTGCGGTACAGGTCGGTGGTTGTGTTGTTCCGATTCCAGACGAGCAAAGCCCATTGATTGCGGAATGACGTGGACCGCTGAGTGTTGTTGTGAGTGTTGCCATGCCTTCAATGCAGCGACCAGCTCAGCTTTGGATACACGCGCGTCAAGATCGGTCGCAGCGTGCCAGGCTAGCGCCCCAACATGTTTCTCGACTGTGAGCAACAGAACTTCGTGGTTCAGGGTGGTGGTTTGCGGTGCAGGTCGGTGTCTTTTGGTGCAGATCATTGCTTTGTGGTTCAGGTCAGTCCTCCTGCTCTCTCCCCTTCTTTGCTTGTCGCTCTCTCACACACACAGTCATGCGTTTTCTGTGGTGCTGTGCAATGTGCATCCCATCCCCCCTCTCCTCTTCCCCCTTTCCTCTACCCCCCTTCCTCTTCCCTCCTCCCCCGCCCCCCCTTTCCCCTCCTCCTCCCCCCCCCCTGCCCCTTCTCCCGCCCTCCCCCTTCCCCCCTTACAGGGATATCACAAGGATGTGCTAATTCAGAAGCTCAATGGCTCATCCACCGCTCCTGCTCTCTGCTGCTCATTGTAGCTTGTCCTACCACCCCTCTTCCCCTCCTTCCCCTTCCCCCTTCCCCCCTCACAGGGATATCCCAGAAGCTCAATGGTTCATCCACCGCTCCTGCTCTTTTCTTGTCACCCTCACACTCAACTGTGGGCTACTACCCCTTCTCCCCACCTCCCCCCTCCCCTCTCACAGGGATATCACAAGGATGTGCTGATTCAGAAGCTCAACGGCTCATCCACCGCTCCTGCTATCGCTCTCCCAGCCGCCACAGCCACACCTGCTTTAACAGCTGCTGCTGCTGCTGCTGCTGCTGACGGGGCTGGTGCTGGTGCTGCTGGCACTAGCGTTTCCTTTGCTGCTGCGTCTGGTGGTGCTGCGACTGACTCTGACCGTAATCCTGCTGCTGCTGCTGCTGCTGCTGGTGCTGGTGCTGCCAGTGGTGATGTGTTTTTGAGAGAGCGGCAGGGGGAGGAAGCTTCCAGGGAGGAGCTGTCGCAGGAAGATGTTGAAGGGCGGCCTGTTGAGGAAGGGGAGAAGGGGGAGGGCGAGGAGGACGGGGAGGAGCAAGAGCAGGAGAGGGCCAGAATCGAGAGAAGGCTTTTGGGGCATGGGGGGAGCGAGAGGGAGATGGATGGGGAGAGGTATGGTGATGGGGAGGGGGAGGGTGATGGGGAGGGGGAGGAGGACGGTGAGGAGCAGGAGCAGGAAAGAGGCAAGATAGAAAGAAGGCTACTGGGGCATGGAGAGGGGGAATGGGAGGGGAGGTGAGCACAAGTAAGCATGACTTTGGAACCAGAGATACTGTATGGGAAGAACGGTAGACGGATGTAGATGTGAGGAGTCGGTTGGAGGGGAAAGGGAATGGGCTAACATGAGAATATAGGGCGTAGAGCTGTGATTAGGGGCTTGAAGAGCCGGGGTTATGTGCTAACCCGTGTAGCCAAGTGTGTGAGGATTGCGTGTCCATGTAGGGTTTTTTCAGTACGCAACTAAACAATCATGAGAATGAAATATCGGTTGGAGGGTTGTTGATATGTCATAAACCACAAACCCAGTACTAACGTTAAAGAAAGTATACACCATTCACTTTGAAATGACCAACTACGCTATTCTATTATGTTCTTAAGTTTATCCCGACGTTACTAATGGTGAAGCTCTTGAATGACAAGTTCATGCCAAAACTGTACAGTAGGTAGATACACGACGGAGTGAGCAAACCACTCCAGAGTTGTCAGCATCGCATGCAACCGAATAAACTGTGGTGTGCGGGGGGTGGCGTGGCACAGATGGTTGTTGATTTGGCATGCGATACATCATGTGGGTACAGAATTCTAACCGTAAAAAAAAAAAAAAATCGCCAGGACAACTGTGGCACCCTTGGTGGGGCGGCATGGCGGTTGGTAGGGAAAGGATGACGGAAGTGCTTGAAATCTTGCTTCCGCCGACGTGGCTAGAGGTGTGTGGCTATGACTTTGGCATGACTTGTTCGCTGCTCATGTGTAACGAAGGTTTCGTTCCGTAAATTCGTACGTACAGCTCAGAGTGTACGTGTAACACGGCGGTCTGGAAGGAAGGGCTGTGTTGTGTGCTGTACACTGTGCAGTGCAAGACTCAACTCGAGTGGAGGCGGCAGTAAATTGGAATTACCACCACCTTGAAAACTGGCAAACATGCTTGTTCCGCTGGCATTTGCGGATCACTTTTGAGTGTTTCCCTATTAAGGGTTAACCATCTTTTCTAATTTCAGAACGTTTTATCGTGATTAGGGCGTTTCCACACGGTGGAAACGTTCTCGAGTTTTTACCAGTTCGCGCTCTGACGAAACGAAGTTGATGGCAGGGAGTGTACAGCACGGGATGAAAAAAGCCGTATCTGGCCAAACCGTCTTGCCTAAAGGAGATAGTATATTTGCGAGGAAAACGAATCCCCTCTACGTATCCGCAGTAGCAACCCCATCCCTGAACCCGTGCGCCATACACCAGCCAAAGGATGTCTTCCATCTTTCATAAATAACGAGTGTACAGTAAAAAAGATTCACGTCAGGTATGATCACAAAAAGATTTGATGGTGCCGCTGTGAAGCAGGTGGGCAAGGGTGAAAGGGAGGTTGGGGAAAGCAAGAGGGGAGGGTGAGATGGGGAGAGGGAGGGGGTGGGGTGGGGGCCGTGATGGCGGCTGGCGAAGTTTACCACAAAAGAGTTACACTACTTACTGTATGCTAGCAAACACAGGAAAATTCAGTGGACTTTTTTAAGGTCGGTCGGTTGCTACTTTCCAAATTTTCGTGTTGAATTTCCCCAATCGTGTAGAAGCGGAAGTAACCGTCACCGGCCTGCCAACGAAACAAAGGTCATCACGCTCTCTTCCAAAAACATCTGTTGGCGCTTTCCTCACCAGATCAAGGGACCACGGCCAATTCGATTCGGTACTGTATTGGAATTGGGGGAACAATGTGTACACCCTCATTCTCAGTCTACGCACAATTGGGAGCCCTGGCTACAGTGCGTACTGTTGCTTGGACCCTAGCGATCTGGTGCTTGGAGCCGGACTCCAGGTAGGTGGCGGGCAAATCCACTCCCAGGGAACGGTAGACAACGGTATGTAAACTTACAACTAGTTTTCCGTACGGCTGAGTACGGCAAATGTGCTTACAGCGTATGTTCTTGGACCATGTTGGACGCATTGATGTCATTACAGCTGGCATGTTCATGTGGCGATTGTGCACAGACTGAGAATGAGGGTGTACAGCAATCAGCGACGCAAGCACGGGGGGCATGGGCCACCTGGTACAGCACCATATCACCCGCGCGCGCGAGGAAAGAAGTCTCTTCCAGCTGGCGAAGATTTACTTGTTGTCGCGCGACCGCATCATGCAACCCACGGCCAGGACGTGGAAAGCTGGCTGGCAAACTGGCATCCCAGGCGTGGCCCAACCTGCTGGCCCCAAACCCAAACCGATAACAAAATTCCGAGCCTGAGTCATCTTCTTGCCGCTCCTCTTGATTGATGAGGGTTTGACTGGGATTGGGGAGTCCCAGCAAGAGTTCAGATCAGAAGGCAATCGTTTGCCAGGATAGCTCAGGAACCTGCAACTGCCTCCTTCAAGACTTGTGATTGTTTCCACCAGCAAAATCGAGAATCAAACGGGAAAAATGATATGCGATTTGAGTTAGTAACGGCTCGCCAAAGTAGTAACGCGGGAAAAAAAAACCCGAAGCCACTATTTTTTTTTTCTAGAAATATTTCTGATTCCTAGACCACATAATTGTCCGATCGCGCCGCTGCTGCAACCTATCACAAATGCGGATACGGAAACGGCTTGCTCAACTAGCCGCCGCCGGCGGGGCTTACAACCCCAGCGGCCATGGCGGAGCCGCAGCCTGCAACACTCGCGGCGGTCTTTCATCGGCGATCATTCCGGCGGATAATCAGGAAGCTCCGCTAGAAGCAGCAACACGCGCTCGTTCAGAAAACCGAAACTCTCTCGATTACCACGTGATGTCGTCAGATCAGCGAGAATGTCCAATTTCTGAAAAGCAACACCGTGGATTCGAGAGTTCCCACGACCAGGCGCCGGGGTAAGTTACTTCTATCACGGCACTTGCCACCGCCAGGGTCATCATCATCGTCAAATCATGATGGTACTAGCGATCCAGGAAACCCTACCATGATGATTCGCATCATCACCATCAACTTCATCCTCGTCATGCTTCGGGAAGAACCACTCAGTGGTTCTGGCAGAAACTTTTCGGCTTGAAGCCACCCCGCCGCGGACTTCACTATTCCACATGATGCTCATCAGCGGCGGCAGAGCGGGAAAACACCTGAGCCAAGGAATGCAGCAGAA